>OY763904.1:12852170-14278255 GCA_963667235.1 Nomada lathburiana
CGATCTCCTTTATGACCTGCTCGACGCCCCAAAGGTGTCGAACCTTTCTGCGACGTTCAATCCTCGATATTTCTCGCATCTCTTTCGCTCTGGCACCGTTGCCTTGAAAAGAACAGGATATTCTGGGAATTCCACTTGTATCGGTGACCATCGACGGATACCTTCTTCGTCTCCTTTGAAAGTCACGAACGTCCATGAAAGTCTGATCACCTTTGTATTCGGATCGTCGTGAAATTTGGCGAAAGCTTCAGGCATCCTCGAACAAGGAGAGGACAGATACTTGGATGATTTTGTACAATGTAGGATGGAAGATATGTATAATTTTGGCACGCGGAATGAATTGCAGAGGAGGGTGCAGGTTTTATAAAGGGCTGGTTAGAGGAGTGAAACGCGACGAAATAGGTTTGTTCATTTTCATACAGAATATTCGTGGTTCTATTGGCATTTATTTCTTTGCGATGGGTATCTTTTTTTAATATTTATTTAAAATACACGTAGGGTAAATAGGAACAGAAGGGTCTTGAAATACCTTTTTTAAATTCTGCATTTAGTATGTGAATTTAGAGATAATATGTATTAACTTAGATATTATCATAGGATTTTATAATTTTTTCTGAAAATAATTTAATACCGTACAAATCTCTGTAGCGAGTCGCTCATTTTATAAAACCGTAGCCTTGGTTTGTTCAACCGATTCAATAAAGGTGCGTTTACATTTACCAAGCGATAGCGAATGATTGACCGAACGGTGTCACATGCTGAATGATAAATAGTCTGTGTTTATTTAGATACATGCTCTACTTGCATATCCATTCATTGGCGAAAAAAAATCAGCGCAATAGACAATAACAAATTATGGTCAGTGACCATATTTCCCTAAACGTACACCAATATGACAGTAATGATTTATGGAGTATAATAATGTAGTTTAATATATAGCTTCAATATCTTGTTAATACCCATTAACGTTTAAGTACACTACTATTGAATGTATGAAGCATTATACATATATTGCATCTACAATTGAAGTATTAGTTCGTTAATTTGATGGAACGTGAAATAATAATTCTTTAAAAGATGTTTCAAATCTTATCGTTTATTTGCGACATTCTTTACAATACAAACATCAGTAATTTTCACAGGATACTGTTAGTAGATCGAGCACCGATTGCAAATTTGTTTATTTTTGCCCGTAGTAAATTGACTATTACCTGCACTCAATTGCAAAGAAATATGACTTTCATTGAAGGACCGATTCGGTAGAAATGGTTACACTATACCTATTCATATGTTATAGAAATAATCGACAAGTTCGATATTATATTTAGCGAGCTTACATGGCCGAGAAATGCTAACAGGTGACTGTAATCAAATATTGATTAGAATTGCACGATGCTTTTGTTATATCTTTCACAATGAAATTAAATAACAAATCAAATTTTAGTTTGAAAAATCACTTGCAGGCCGCTAATTATTATCTATCGTATCCCCAATTTAAGAATTGCTGTCGTAGAAATGATAGGAACGTCTGTGCACGCTAAATGTAAACGAGCCTTAAGATCGCGCATGGATGGAGCCTCGCGCGCCGAACGGAGCAGAAATTGGCACGTCAGTAGCCAGAGATACATCGCAGTCGTGCACTGTACGTGCAAATGTCTCCTTCAGCCTTTCATTCTCGTCCGGGCTGCGTATCTGCATTAAAATAACGGCACCTCGGCTACGACACAGACGGCACTCGCCTAACGTGACTCTACAGCTTCGACCTCGAACCCACGCGGCTTCGTAGTCGACGGCCTGTCTTCTCTCTCGCTTATGTTAGAATAGGAGAGCAGATAACACGTGAATTATTGCCGCGATTGCATTCGCGCTGATCTTCGTTCGTCTCCTCTTCTCGTTTTCTATCGTCCGCTGTTGGTTTTACGAACGTCCGGGTGTCCAACAGTGTCGGTGGAAAAAGGCGTTTCAGACGTCGACCCGCGTGTACCATCTCGTCTCGCAAACTTTGTCTGCCAAGGAACTTCGTGCAGGGCCCCCGGAACGTGTTCACCCATCGACAATAATAGAACACGGCGCTGTATTGTAATAACCGATACTGATAACCTTCGCTTATGAAGCCGCGTAAATAACCCAGCCGTGTTATACTATCTTTGATAGTGACATTGCCCACGATGCATAATTCGAACCTAATAGATCGACCGGCGGGCGTACGGCGGTCTATTTATTCGTAGTCTGTGCAGTTTTTATCTTCGAATTGTGCAGCATGGAGTACGTTCAAATAATCTTCACTACTCCGCGCGTGCATGGAATAAACAGAAAAAGAATCGAACTGATCTAAGTGGTGAGTTGGACGTACAGATCTCTCTTTCGTGTTGCTATTGCAGTCAATTAAGACACTCTGAATTATCTATCCATTAGTTTAATGTATTCAAAAAGAGGGACTCCCCACAATTGCGCAATGTACTTTGTAATATTCGAAACTTATTCCTGTGCTATGGCTTTATTATCTCGGAAGTGAGTGGTTAAAGTTTCGTCACAAAAAGTTTTATAACGCGAACGCGAGAATTTGTCGCTGAGGAACTATTATCACTATGTATATGTACATAGGCATCTACGCGTTGCAGATTTAAGGTCGGCGTTAATTTAACTTATGAACTGCGAGTTACGTCGCTCCTTATCGTTAATTAGATAGACGCATTCATTAGGTAACGATGGCGCTTTGCAGTCGAGAATATTTCCGAGGTTTAGCACGTACAGAATGGAAACGATTTCTCTATCAACTTTTTTTCTGTTCTAAAGTATCACTTTTACCTTGAAGAATTTTCTTTGCTATATACATTAGTGTATATTTCCGACAAAGTAGAAAATTGACAAAGACATGCCGATACGTATGCTACTGTGGAGTAAACATGCTCTCAATGAATATGAGTACGATGACAGGGCGAATAGCAGAAGACGATGAACATCAATACAAAATGGATTCATATTTTCGGTAAAAATGCGATACGAAGGAAGACACCCACAGAATACCGTTCACTGATTAACCCGTTGAGCAACGTAGAATTATCTAATCGTTCCAAGAAATAATCCACGACTATTGACAGCTGAGACACGGCACTCCGATATCGACGCGCGTGTAAAAGCAAACGAGGAGGAGAAGAAAAAGAATGGTCGATGAAAGAGGCTTGTCACGCCACGAGGTGGAGAGGAGAACGGTCACGCGTAAATTCGCCGCGTCGTAACTGCACAATTTCGTTGGCGAGTCGTGTCGCGCATACCCGTTGCCCTTTGCGTTTCTGTCCGTGTCTCTCCTCATTCTACGTAGTATCGTCCCGCTCCGCGGGTCCCGTGTGTGCTCGCCATCCTCCTTTTCTCTCTGCACCTGGATCATGTTGCATTGTTCGGCCTGGCAGCGAATATACAGAAGCGAAATGGCAGCGGGAGAACCCCGAAAGAAAGAAGATTCAGAAGAAAGGGAGCGAAGAGGAAGCGAGCCGTTGAACGAAGAAATACGAACAGGCCGGGAGGCACGGGCGAATGGACGTGGTTGGAACAGGAGCGCCGGGTTGGCGGTGTGCAGGAAGAGCGAGAGAAATGATAAAGATGAACAGAGAGACAGCGAACGGGTGAAAAAGTAGAAAGAGCGCGGGGGCTAGAGAGGTGTTTTTCTTCCAAAGGGGACTTTGCACGCTCGTCTCGCTAGTGGCACGACGCCGTGTAGGAATCGGCCTGAGCACGCTTCTGGGGAGGGGGCAAACGAGTTGTCAGTACCCGAGAGAGTCGGGGTCGCGTTGGTGGGGATGATTGCGTCGCGGAGGGGCGAAGGAAGGAGCGGTAAGCCGATAGGGGAGCAGAACGGAGCCAGTCGTTGAGGCAGGGGAAGCCTCGGTCACGACACAAGGAAGGATAGAATCGCGTGTTGGTATGGTGGGGGTTTCTCGCCGGGAGGAGAAGGGCGTCAGCTGCGTAGAGGCAGCTGAAAGCGCGGCCAGGGGCAAGGGAAGCGGTTGAAACGAGGAGAGCTGAGTCATAGCGCTGTTGCCACGTCCGCGCCGGCCTCGTTGAGGCGTCCCCACACTGCTTGCGCTGCTTGCGACGTTTGCGGCTTATGTCAGTGTCGTCTGCCTAGAATGATACTACTGGAAGAGACTTTTCATGCCTTCTACTTGTACTAGACGCATGAAATAGATAGATGTGGCACACTCGACGCTTAAGTTAATCGCGGCGAATAGAGTTCGTGAGATGTGCTCGATTCTGATTCAAGCTATGTGGATACATATTGGTCACCTGAGCCATATTAGCATGTTTATTACAAATTTGTGGAGCTATATAGTAATATTGAAAATCTTTTCCGTAAGAGACTCAACAATCGTCTTAGAAAAGAACGAATTTGAAGTGACAAAGATGTACTTTCAATTTGCATTCATAGTTTCTGTACTAGGTACGAGAATATCGCAGCTAAGTCCCCTCCTAGGGTACAAGCATGTTCGTAGTGGCAGGCAGCTTTTTTTATTCGATTCGGTGAGAGCTAGGATGGATCACGGAGGGCAAAAGGGGAACGGGAAAAAGTTGAGGAACAAAAGCCTTCTTTCTTTGTTGTTATCCTGTAGTGGCCGTTCTGCATTGTATTCCTTTTTATTCGTGCCCGTTCTTCGCGGAATCGTAGAACCACCATGTATTGTTAGATCGACACACTCGTGCAGCTTGGACTCTCAGATCCGGCAAAGTATCGAATCTTTCTACTCGCAGGCCTGATTTTATCCTATACTAAATTATTATACTGCGTTTCAACTAATCATTCTATATTCACAAAATGATCACCACACGACACGTAGAACGAGCATACTACATTGTAACAAAAATCAGAGAAATCTCGAACTAGAATTTATGTAATGAAACATTTACGTTCACAGCGATGGTAGTTTGATCGGTGAATTTTATAATATTGTAGATTTCTACAAGACTGAGAAAATTTACTCTTTTCCTTATCACTTTTCCTCGCCAGAATATTGATGACGAAGGAACTGTACAGTGTAATAAGTTAATTGTATTATAGAAGCGAGGAATTTTTCCACCTCCCTTTCTTTTATTCCTACACGTATGCACATACACAGACATATTTGTACACAACAGAGAGAGCGAGAGAGAGCGCCTAGGAACTCTTAACCGTTGGCCGATGTATTGATTTCCTGTACGTCTCCCATTTCAAACATAGAAAGACAAACGGTCGTCCGAGTAGATGCCACCACGCTTGGTCATGAGATTCGGTTTCCCAAAGGAGCCTCATTTCTGATCAAAAGCACATGGTGAAGCACTATTACATCTACGATTGACAATTTTGTCCGTCTCACATTTTCATCGATAGTAGAAACATCGTATTAGAAAACTCCACCATGTATTCGCAAAAAAGGACAAAATTAATAGCCGATGGCAGCATAATAAAAGAGAGCACTCAGGAAACGAAAGGAAACTCAGAAACGAAGAATAACACACACTATATTAAGCATTCTACGGAATGATCACTGTATTCTTTTTCACCTGACACATTAGTGCATAACGGGTGCCGAGACTGTCGACCTATTCAAATATCGAGTTAACGAGTCTGGATACGGGCGTTTGCATTGGTCTTTTCAAAGTTCTGTCTATTCCCAACCGACAGACGACGAACAGAATGACGGCGATGATATACATGGTCGCAATTACGCGGCGATTCTCGATGTATTCCATGCAACTCTAATATCCACAGAAAATATGATTCTGACCTAGAGACTTGAAATTTATGGAAAGTCATGCTAATATTTTCACATAGAACTCTCGCCATAGTTCGATGGCAGTGAAGAGAAGAAACGAAGGAATCGAGCCTGGGAGCGAGTCTGCCGAAGTAAAATTCCTCGACAAGCAGCACAAACGGGGTTTCTGGAGGGGAATATGGGTACGGTTTGCGGCTCGCTCGCCAGCCAGCAGCTAGTCAGCCACCGTGGCACTTGCTTTCCTCCCCACCCTTCACTCTCCTCCTCTGGCCTTCTATCTTATTTCTTCTCCTCTCGTCACCCCCCTCTCACCCGCTTTCACTCATGTGTGTCAGAGAAAAGGACGTTTGCCGTGGTGTGTGCACTCGCACGCTTCTCGCGTGTGAGTGTGTACGAGAAGAAAACAAGTGGGGAGGGGTATACGCGAACTGAGTGGGAAGAAGTCCTCAGACACGACGCGTGCACAGACGTGGTCGGTTCTCTTTCGTAAAGTGTCACGCAAAATAATGCCCGATAATGATACTGCAAATTAATGTATCGATCCATCTCTTTTGCTCGTATTCACTGGTTCTTTTTATTTCGTTCACTTTATTATTTTGTTTTATATCAGTACACCAATGGCGATATACGATCGATCGAATGAACCGTAGAAACGAAAAATTTGAAATAACACTCCACACATCACACAATTAAATGATCCGTGAGAATCCATGAGAAGAATGCGTACTGTCGGTCGTTATCGATTTTACGTATAGATAGACGCTGCGGAGAACGAAACGAAAAATGTTCGACGCGAGAGTAGCTTGTAAACGGCACATCGCTGCTTGCGGCTGCCATTTCGTGGGAACAATCTTCCAGAGGATGCGCACATTGCGATAACAGAACTCGGTTTCTCTTCCATCCTGCCTGTATCCGTAAGGAAACCGAATTAAAAGTCCGAAATCATTAGCTCAGTCGAGTCAGAGGTCGTTCTAGAACGTATCTTGAAACAAAGTAACCTCTCTTGTTACACATTATCCAACCTGCACGCCGAACGAAATTTTCAAAATATTTGAACGCAAAACCAGGAACGTCCAGAAAGAAAAAAAACTAATGTACAAAGAGTTCGCATTGGCCTTTGCTCGCCAACGAATCACATCCATATGGAAGAGTGATCATCGACCACGCCCCAATTGAAATAATCCGACATACCACGATTTTTGTTAAAAAGCGTTCAGATATTGCGACAAATAAATGTTCCAGTATTCTCGTATTAAATTAAGTTATATCCACCGCTCCGTTGATCTCATAACAGTCTAGTAAATAACTCTGCGCAGTTAATCCAAGCGAACTATCGTATCCAAGGTGTGACGCCCAATCCTCGCGCATTCTGTCCCTTTCGCGATATTACTGACGCCTGTGAGCGTAGGAAACAAACAACGGATTATTGTGTTATGCATTTTCCGTTGATATAAGTATTAGAAGCTGCGTATATGGTCCGGGAGAAAAAAACAAAGGCTTTCTTCGGAAGAACGCACAAGCAAATACGTGCGACTCACGCGAGATTAGACGAACAACTCCCTGACATACTCCGAAACCGTTGGAGTCTTTGCGCTTGCGCGTAATATTCTTCTCCCGATCGACCTATCAAGATGCTCAGTTCCCCACTCTCGGGCGGCTACCCTACCTCACCTAGTAAGTCCGTTTCTACTACTGCCGAGCTTGTCTGTACATAGGGTGTGCCAGAAACAACTTTGGCTCTTTGTTTTCTTTAATTTCGCCGAAATTCAATATCTCCATTCTCTATAGGGTGAAAACAAAACGTTTAGTTACTTTAAGCATGCCGACTGGAAATTACAATCCATCTAATACAAGACGCATACAATCCCGTTCTTCAAAATAAACATACCCATGTGCAGAATTCACTACTAAAAGTAATTTGATCCCGAGGAGTGCCTCCGCGGTTGTCGGTAGCTGGGTTACTATGAAATAAATTCTACTCAATTTTAATGTCTGAATACTGTAAATTTTATTTATCAAAAGAGAATGTACACTTCCGTTAAACACGGCAAGCACTGTCGTTGTGTATTTTATTGTCACGTTGTTTTCGACGTAATGCCTCGTAGGATGAACTTCACAACCCAAACTCTTCAGCAAAACATTAGCAGTTCTGATCTAAATGTAGCTAGAAGGAAGGCTTCTATTGAAGTTCCTATTCATCTCGTCTTTTCTTATATTCATCTGCTTTTCTCTTTTCTCAACTTAATTTCCTGTGCTCGTATCAAGGAAACGAACGAAATTCTAAGAGAAGAGCATTATGAATGCTCTCGTATCTTTTCTTCTTCTTAATCCTAAATAACTGTAGCAAAATTTTTGTACAATAGTGTCGCAATTATTATAATGTAAAATGTTATCATACCGCGGATATTGTAACGCTTGGGAAAACAAAAGTTCGATAGCAACATTTAGAAGCCCATATACTACAGGTTAGAAATAAGTGCCACAAGATACGTACATTTATAAATATATTTACTAAACAACAATTTATATCTCACGTTACAAGAAATTTGTATGGCTTTTACGTGTGTCATATTTGGCGAGTATATTAGAACACATCTATGTATGTACATGGAAAGTTTTACTCACGGGGTACAAAACGCGTTAAACGGACAAATGTACACTAAAAATTATACAAATGCAAGACTACACAGTCACAGGAGTGAAAGCGATATGTACATAGATATATTGAAGTTATATACTTTTAACCCCGATGAACTAACGTTGTTCTCAATGTTTTTCAGGTATGGACGCGTGCAGAGCGTCAAGCTGCTGCCGCGGGGCGAAGAATGCCCCGTGGATGGAGGTTCCGGTGGTTCCCTCGGAGAAGGCAACGAGGGTGGTTCCGGTTCCAATTCTGGCAGCGGCGGCAGTGGCGGAGGCAGCGGTTCCTCAGGCAGCACCGGGGGTGCCTCTGCGACGGTGGCGTTCATGGATATCAAGTCCGCAGCGAAGGCCCACGCGATTGAACATACCTTGGACGAACGAGCCCTTACCACACAGTACTACGAACCACAGCATCTTCAGCACAGGTTTCCCTCGCACGGGTAAGTTTCATATCGTTTTACATGTTATAGAATAATGCAATGATACTGTCTCCTTGAGATTGCATATTATGAAATTTTATATTTATATATGCTTCTCGTGTGTTGTATTATAGACTTTTGAACAAACATTAGGTGCTTTCTATTTGTATACTTTACGGTTGGGTTATTGTACTTGTTATGATCTATTAGTATTCTTAGACGAAGCGTAAAAAGTGTATGCTGAATTTTATTGAGATAGTTAAATAGGGTAGTCGATCTGTATTTCAAGTGTATCCCGAGGCGCTGGTGTTGCAAAAGATAAAGATTGCGATTATTTAATACGCCGCGTCGCCTTAATGACCCGTTTAATATTAATAATTGCGAAAGGTTCAAAGTCAAGACAGTTGAATATTTTGGCCGGCAAAGTGACATGTACAAACGTCGGTTTTTGCGATGAATCACGTCGCGAGAATTAATTAAATCGCACGTCGCAGGAAGCAGATAGAACGACATTGAAATGTCGTTACGAATGAACGGCTGTCCCATTATCTCTTTCTCCTAACAAAATTCGCGTACAGTCTGCGTATTCATTACGACTCTTTGTCCATTCTAATTTCGCGCCGCGTCCCTTCATTTTGCGGCTTAATGCTATTGTTAAATTTATATGTTTTGTTACACGGTCCATTTATCACTATGTACAATCATATTTTGTGCATATGTACGTGTGTGCTCACGCTTTTGTGTAATGCCCTGCATATGGCATTGAGTCAAAAATAATATGCAAGATGTATCAAAGTATGAGATAATAATATATTAGATTATATGAACGTAGACGGTGTGATATTTTAAAATGGAGTACGATTGGAAGATTATGGCATTAATAGATACCAAATTGGACTAACATAAACTTGAACGTTGCAAGAAATGGAATAAATGTTTTTTATTGCGTTTCTTTTATGTTCATCGTAGTATAGTCTTATAAGGAGACTAAAGTATGTCAGCTTAATTTTTGCTGTGGTTTAAAAAATGAACTTAAAGAATTTGTCAATGCATCATTATACCTAGCTGTACAATATTATACCTTTGTTTTTTTTTACAAGAAAATGGATATTGGCGTACATTGCCTATAATACAGAAAATGAAATGTATTTTAAAAATGATAAGAAATCGTAAGAAATTAAACGGAGCATTAATTTGATTGATTAAGTAAGAAACCCCGTTAAAATTCACACTGAATTGATAACATCAAAAGAATATAAAGAAACTGTCTCTAAAGCTGTGTACTAAAATTCTGTTCAAACGAACAAGAATAATGTATTCGTAAGCGTGCACTTTCTCTATATCGATTTATAGCGAATACAGTATTGGGTAGCGGAAATTTTTGATCGGAATAAGTGAATCGGAAGGTATATATCTCTATTCCGGGAAAATGTATCGATTGTATATGACTTTGGTGCCTTAAAGCTGACTGACTTTATTCGAACGTCGTCTTTCCACGTGGAGATCGTACACGCAATTTCGTCTAGGTCCTTTCTTCGGCGCCTACTTAAAAAAATTCGACGCCACGATAAAAATAACCATGACTCAACGTGAACACTGTGGTCTATATCTCAACCTTTTACAGTGTTACGGTCAAGGTTGACCCGACTTCATTCACATTTGTATTTGAACTCGAATACTATTCGATGCGTTTCAAGAATTCGTAGAACCAAAAATTTATAGTCAAATGTAATCATAGACCGTACGTATTCGTACATATTTGACAATATCAAAATGAATAACCCCACAACAGGAATTATTTGTCTACTGATTATAGGGAACGAAATTGAGGAAACAGTTTAACCGTAATGGCCGACAAGTGCCGTTAATCGTCTATAATCGATAAGAGGCTTCATTTCCTGAATTGTCTGTGCATTCATTTTCTGACGTAAAGCGACCTTTCTAACCTTCTTTCGTGACGCCAAGCGATAATAGTCCATCGTTTTTAATAATTCAATAAAATACATTGTCGTTTCCACGGCCTGTTGGAAGATATACATTTTTACTCTAGCATCCCGAATGAAATCGAACGAAATTGATACAGACCGTCACAGACACGCTTTTAACGCGTAACAGGCAAAGGGGAGTAAGCGGGATAACATTTATCGTCCCGTTCGGATTGTTCATTTAATAACGAGTTTCACAATCAACGCGATTTTCGAAACGGTCTTATGTATACATATATATCTCTCTCTATACAGTATGCATATTTGTTCTGTTCATCTTGGACACAGTGCAACGAACTTGCTTGAACAATTTTCGTTACCGACAAGGCGTGCAATTTATTGCCATCCGCAGCTATAACCTAATTAACGCTTCGATATAATACCAACGAAGCCATATATTGTACGTGTTTTTGAGAATAGCCAATTGCATTCAAGTTTTTCGGCGATCAAGTGTGCGATACAAGCGTATAAATGCAATTATACATATACACCGATATCGGTCCGCCGTAACCAACCACACAGAGAGACCAAGCAAAGTCGTGGAATATCGCGTTCGTTGGAAATAAACCGAGCGATTATAATCGATCGACAGTAGTCAGTTATCGTATTGTTGTTCCCGGATAAATTGATTTGTCTCGATCGTAATCCATATTTACGACTGTGCCACTCGTCGAATCGCTTCTGCCACGCACTTGTTTTACCAGGCCACGTGATATATATACATATACTGCGTGTCTCGGCTATTCCGATCCCCGTACGCATTCGAATTCTCGAAGAATCACCTTCGTCGAATAATAATAACGACAGCGTGGAAGAACATCATACTTCATACTATCATACTTTTTCCGTTGATCGCAGCGCGTAAGCGAAGGGGTTCGGCGGGCTCGTTTATGGTCTCGTTCACCTGTTTCGTAGATGCTTTTGCGTTCTAGTATCCACCGTTCTGTCGAGATTCTCGAGAGCGAAATACGGGCAATGTGCTCTGCTAACATTCGTTGCATATCCGCGCGTGAGGCAGCGTCGTGCTTCCACGAAAAGTCAGGTGACCGTGACGACGTGTCGTACGCGACGTTGCCATGTCTGCTGTCAAGCTGCGCGTGCGCATATGCCCGCGAGCGGCTGTGAACCGAAACGGTGGGGGGAGATCGTTTTGGTTGCAGTAGCGTAGTTTGAAAATCGCGAACCCTATCCATCGATACATACTACTATTATATTATTAAATTATTTTCTGTAAATGAACGTTTTGACGGTATTAGAAGTTTCGCGAAGAACATTGAGGTCGACGGAACCTCTGTTTACGTTGTGGGATCAAATAGAGCTTGAATCGTTTGTAATAATTAAAAAGTATGCGTGCTATTGCTTCGGAAATAATTGAATAGATAATTAAAGAACAAGGGTGAGTGGAGGTACATTTTCTTTCTAGTCGCGAATATTACTTGAAAACTACGATTCCCACTCTTTCTGATATTTATCAAATGGGTGTCTAATTGGTCAATTTATTGCGACAATTATCGAATAAATAGAAATGACGGTAGTACATATAGTCTTACCGGTGACTTTATTGTTTAAAGTTTACGAACTGATAACAAGGTTTAAGATTTGCATATCAATCATATGGATGTGCACAAGTATGAAATGTCTAGAGAAGTTTTGTTTTCTGTTCGCCTTGTTTTAATGAAACAGTTACAACACACAAAGTATTCTACTAGTCTAATTTCCATTATTGTACATCGCTTAATCAGTAGATATCTTTTGTTAATGGGCAACGTATACTTGAGTGACAAAGTGTAATTGTAGTAACAGGACAGAATGAAGCTAACATCAGTTAGACAGGGAATTAATAAGTGTACTCTTTTCCGCTATCAGCGAGTGTACGCAAGTACAATAATACGACCCTGAAAATATCTTATCGGTCGCCATGCCACGCATGCCAACTAATGTTTTACGACAACTTTGAACACCAGATTCTAGGTAATCGTACACGGCGTCCGTCATAACAAAGAAACGACGTTGCACTTGTCGATGAGTAAACATCTATATATGCATGAAATCTCACGCGAAACAATTAGTAACAAGAGTAACAAACTTGCAAATGAATCGTACAATTTTTTACGCCCGCTTCGAGTTTCTCGTCTGATAAAAATACACGTAATCTATCGATTTTATATCACGTACAGGGAGCTAAATAGCGTTACGAACAAAAATGAATCGTGTACACATTTTTTAGGCCCCTTATCTGCGATAAGCTTCACTCGTATCGATAGCAGTGACGTTATCACGTTTGGTGTAAACGTTAACCTTAATGAGTCTCGTTACAGGTTATGTCGATGCAAGATTTTATTTCTTTTTTTTAATATATATATATGAAACTGCTCGAGCGTGTAACTTTTAACTAACGAGGTCGAATCGATAAACCGATGTGATCCTGAACAGCGGTCAAATGATCCGTAAGAATGGACTTTTTCGGAGACGCGTGTTTCCCCGTGCGATTCGCGTCAACTATATCGAACTACGATCGGTCGCGTGACTGATACGGGTATATCGTTTTGTCCTTCATACGCGAGACGTCGATTCGTGTTCGTTTTCAGATGTTTTTCTACACTGGTCGTTCGATCTTCCTTTTTTTTTACTTTCTGTCGCTTATTTCTTCGCTCTCGTTGACAAAGAATTTTATCTTGCAGCGAAACGAAAGACGTCGAATGAGAAAACCTGAAGCTTATACTCCAGTAACGCGTGTGGAAAATTGTAATTAAACGACGGACTATATTTAAGACCGCTTACGTGTCACGGAAAACATTGCCATTCCATCGAACAAGATTACATGGCAATTAAACGATCGCACCTTACGGCACTTACCTTATCTGTCGTCTTCGTCAACATCTATTAGAAAGTTTCGATCTTTGGTTGACGAGCTACGCGCATGACTTTTTTTTGTTTTTTTGACTCCGTTTTCCTTGTTCTCTTCTGCGATTGGAAATTTTGTGCAATAATGGATTGGTTTTTAGGCTGTCTATTCAAGTTAATTTTTTGGGCATTCTTTGCTTTTAACATAATACAAAATTAGAACAAATCAAGATTACTTAAAGACCTTAATATCAGCTATAGCCGCAGGTCTATTGAAGAACCTCTCCAAATTTTAAGTTAACCGGAGAACTAGATCTTCAGATATCATGTCAGCCACGACTGGTTGCGAGAAAAAGGCGTTAAAGTTTCTGTGTCGTTTACGCGATGCTTTATGCGTGAGATACATTTAGCCACTGGAACTCCGTTATTTTTCCGAATTACGGCTTATCCTTTGACACAGATGATTTGGAAGATATGTACGTGAAGAAAATGCAAAAAAATCGATTTTTTAAAGTTCAGAACACGACAATGAGGCCTCAATATCAACTGCTGCTATTCCGTTAAAATTTGTACTTATTTTCTTGCGGCCTTTGTTTCATTTGCCATATCGAACATTGCGATTCGAGTTCCACAAATTTCATCATTGTACGGTATTATCGCCTCGATTAGGCAAGAAATCTTGTGAAACACATTTGGGTTAGATTACACAAGGTGGACCAATTGAACTCTTTGTGTACAGAAGAGTGTCTTTTCATGGACGATCGATAACGTACCTTACCGATTGCATATTGCCGATGTTGCAAGGATGTTGTAAACTTTGATCGAACAGAAATTTTAGCCACGCGCATACGATATTTCGTGTGACAAGAATGCCAAAAGTACAATTTGATTCGTAAAAAGATAGGTAAAGTTCGATACCGCATTTGCTCGTTCCAAAAAGTTAATTAGAGGGCATACGAACTTCGATTTCAATCCGTACGAATATTCGATACATCCAGTTGAAACGAAACGCTCTGACCCATCGAATAAAAGAAATTGCAAAGGCAAGAAAGAAAAGGTGGAGTCGCCCGGTTAACGGAAGATTTCACCGGAGCAAATGTGCAGGTTCGCATGGCCAGTGTCCTGGTTCCTCTTGCAGGCAAACAGCATCGTTCGAGAAACGGCTACGCGTAATCCAGCCTTTAAAGAGATTCAGGTCGAAGTTTCTCGCGAAGGTGGGAGATAACTGGTGACCGTATGGTAACGGAATGAATACGAGGAGGCGTCGGGAGAAAGGCCACTGATTCTTCATCGTGATTACGCTTCGTGCATATCGTTAACGTCTCGAATGCTATACAACAGAGTCCACCTATGTATGCGCATACATATATGCACGTGCATATCCAGGGAACGTATTCAGAAGCGAGTGTAAGATACACGGCGAACTTTCACGCAGCACCGTGATAACGAGCCACGTTCTCGAACTTTGAACCAGACGAGTATGAGGACCGATAAAGATGTAGGAAGAGCTAGATTAGTAGGAAAAATTGCGATTTCGTCGGACTGAATAATCGTAGCGATGGTGCGAGACTTCTGATGTCTTCGATAAGTCCTGCTATATTCACCTTCATTTCGCGAAAATTGATCGCTGCCGTCAAATTTCCTTTGGACAATTTAAAATTGCTTCTTGCGAGGTTTCGCGAGAAACTGATGGCTAAACTATGGCGATGTTAATGTACTCGAGCAAAAAAATTAATCGTCTTGACATTAAAAATGTTCTCTAAAGATATAACTATAAGAAAGCATATTATTTTTTTACAGGCAAGGAAAAATTGCTTGCAATAATTAGGAATAGTTTTCAGTTACATTCCTTCCTTGAATAATGAATACATAAATGTGAGCAAATGCAAACACCGATATTCAATAAGCTTGCAATAGTTTACGAACCAATTTCATTTACATTAGTAAACGATAAATGTCTCTTTGAACGGGCGTGTATCCTCGAAATTCTATAACACAAAATTGACGTCCAGTTTTCAAGTATTGATATTAGGAAGCGAAACGACAAACGGGTGCGGAACTTTATAAGGTAATATTCACCTGCCGTTGGAACGTGAGAGATATGATTGATGTCAACGTCAAGAGATCCGAAGAGGAAGTTTTAGTTTCAGTTCACTATGTGACTTCTGGCTTATGGCCATTAGAGCGAATTTGTAACGCAACGTCAAATAGTTTATATTCCCCTTGCCGAGAACAGAGCTATATTCACGATCAGCTAGGTTCTAATAACATATTTCAGCTAACATTTTTACGCGGTAGTAACGATTGCCCCAAATTTGCGCCCCCTCGCTCTTCTACAGCAGCCCCACAAAAAACATATACATTGAACCGCGTTAAACCTCATCAACTATTTCCAGCGAGATAGAAAACACAGAAACATCGATCAAAGGTCTGCACGAATGATACAACCACGAGGAAGAACAATAAGAAAAAGGACGAAAACTAAACTACCATTAAATACAGCCCCAACCTAGCCATTCGTACCATAGACCATTAGACCCATCCCCAGCTTGCTATTGTTTCCATGAAAGATTTAACGCGATGGTCGCGTGTTTCAGAAGTTCAGAGGATCATGGATCCAGCGGGAGTAGCGGGGGTGTTGTCAGTGGAGTCGGAGGCGTCGGTGGTAGCGGTTCCGGGATCGTCGTCGGCAGCGTTGTCAGCGGAGTCAGCGTCAGCGGCGTCGGAGGCGGCATCGGCGGCGGCAGTGGCGGCAGCGGAGGTGGATCCGCTGGAGGAAACGGCGTTGTCGGGAGCGGAATCGGCAGCAGCGGAGGCGTCAGTGGTGGCGGCAGTGGCGGTGGCAGTGGTGGCGTTAACGACAGAGAGAGGGACCGAGAGAGGGAGAGGGAGAGGGACAGAGAGCGAGACAGGGATCGGGACAGGGAGCGGGATAGAGACAGGGAGAGAGAGAGGGACAGGGAGAGGGAGAGGGATCGCGAGAGAGAACGAGAAAGAGAGCGCGATCGCGATAGAGGCGGCGAGAGCTTCGAGTCACGTGGTTCGCACAGTAGTTTCTACAGCAGCGAGCGAAGCAGCCGAGGGGTCGGATCTGGGGGTGGCGTCGGTGGGGTCGGCGTCGGTGTCGTCGTCGGCGGCCATCCGGCTGATCCTTCTCCAGGTGATCCTGGTGGTTATATACCCCGTGGCCGTCCACCTCCAACGAGTTCTTACCACGTGACATCGACCAGGGCGAGGGATCGGCTCTACTCGAGAACCGGCCCGTACGCCTCCGGGCCGCCGCCCCCGCCCCATTTAGATCGTCATCGTGGTGGCCTGCCGCCGTCCTCCTGGTCGGCCTACGAGTCGACGACCTCGAGGTACGGGAATGTACCGCCGCCACCCTCGCCTGCCAACAACGACGCCTACCAGGACGAGCAAGGTAATTGCCCTTATACGTACCGATGCACCAGCAACACCACCTCCTCGCACTCTTCGAGCCATCGTGCTTGCGTGCACACGTTTGCTTATTCCACCTTTGCGTCTGCGTCCGCGTCTGCGTCCACGGGACGGAGCTTGTGTCTCTTGTTCCGCAGGTGGACGCGAGTTACCTTGCTTTTATCGTGCCCCGCTTTCCTCGCGTTCTGTGTCGTTCGAATGCGCGCGTTTGCACGCATCAGCCCGTTGATAGCACGTGCCGTCGCGACTTTGCAAGCGTCTACGATATAGAATGATTTATGACCATGCGATAAAAGCTACCTGTATCGAGGTTTCGATATTGTTTTACACGTTTCGGTTGCAACTTTGTCCACTAACTTACGATGGTCTTGGCGAGCGCGTGACAACCTTACCATGGATCATGGAAATATGCACATTTTTATCCAGTATCGTTTGATATCAAATAATAAATATTATATATTTCCCATGAATCGTATTCCACAGGTGAGCCACGTTCGCCAATATCCACGCTGCATGCTCGACCTGTTCCCAGTATTTCAATGTACCCTAGTATCAACGATTTTCGCGCGGGAACCCGGTAATCTTGAGTGCACAGTGCATACGGTTGCACGCGTGTCCGTGTTCCTAATTCTCTCCGTACTGTGTCGAGAAAGCACACTTTCGTTTATAGTCAGTGTACAGCCTCTTGTGTCTGTAATGAAGAAACAGAAAGGGACGCGGACAGGGTGCAACCGGAAGAGTGCGCCCGGTGGTGGGGGCGGTTGGAAGGGACTCGCGCGAATCGAGTGCAGTTCTAATTAGTCATGTAACGCTAGCTTTAAGAATCACCAGCGAGAAGAAACATCGGGGCGAGAGACTAACGTTAACGAAATATGCGTCCGTAGATTACATTCACCGTGTTGTTTCACTAGGCGGCGGTGGAGGCGGCGGTAGCAGTAGCAGCGGTGCGCTGCGACAGCACAAAAAACAGCGCAGAAAATCGCGTAGCGGAAGCAGCTCGCCGAGTGGCAGTAGCCGTTCCGGCAGCAGCAGTAGCAGCCGTAGCGGTAGTTCCGCCGGCAGCACTTCCGGGGGCAGTACGTCACCGGGTAGTTCGCCGCACCGTACCGGAAATGCCGCTGTCACCGAGGACCGCAGGCCGCTCGCTATCTGCGTGCGTAATTTGCCGGCACGCAGCAGCGACACCTCCCTCAAGGACGGTCTGTTCCACGAGTACAAGAAACACGGCAAAGTGACCTGGGTGAAGGTCGTGGGGGCGGCCGGCGATCGGTACGCCCTGGTCTGCTTCAAGAAACCGGAGGACGTGGAGAAGGCGCTCGAGGTGTCGCACGATAAATTGTTTTTCGGGTGCAAGATCGAGGTCGCGCCTTATCAGGGTTACGATGTCGAGGACAACGAGTTCAGGCCGTACGAGGCAGAGCTCGACGAGTATCATCCGAAAGCGACGCGGACGCTCTTCATCGGCAACCTTGAGAAGGACGTCACCGCGTCCGAACTTAGGAAGCATTTCGAGCCCTTTGGCGAGATAATAGTAAGTGTGATTTTTATATCGTTTCTGATTGTCCGATGTACGCTGCTGGACAAAAGTTTTGGGCCTTCCTCTTAGGTGGGGATCTTGAATGGTTTCGGTAACGTTTTATTCATTAGAAATTAATATTGCAGCGATAGAGTGGCAGTAACAAACTTTGATCCGATATGTTTTAGCGGGGAATTGCTCTTAAATTTTCGTTCAACGCATTTCAGATATTTTAGCACCTGTTTGCTACAAATCGATATAATCATTCTGTAAGAACAATGAATCGTTATTGCAATTATTTATATCAATTATACCTTAGATAATTAGGTGTTCATATGATACGTATAGCTCTTTGACATTAATAAAAGCTGTACTGTTTTGTGCATTGAAGGCAGTTTTCTTTTTGGGGTGTATCGGAGAAAAAGGGGTAACAACTTCAAATAACTGACGGTTTTAAACTTTTGGTCGGCAGTATACGTGTGTAGATTACATTTGTGCATTTGGTCTCCTCTGATGGGAGAACGTGTTGGAAAAGTCTCTTTGACGTAGATTTTTTTGTTTGTGGCATTGGGATTTGATATCGTGCGGATAGAAATAAAGAAGGATGATCATGTCTAGTACGATATGACGATATAATTTCGATTTATTTCATGATTATTGAACACCTTTCGGAAATGTCAATTATTAAACAAGGATCAAAGAAAACTTAAATCATACTATTCCTTCTGCTATAATAAATTATACATTATCCAAGAAGGGAAAACCCGAAGATTGATCAGAAAGTGATTTTTCTATCGCATGATGGTGTTGTGTAACAAGAGATACGTTAATGGCCTTTTAAGCATTTGCAAAAATCGCAGTGGAAAATTTTGGTGTAGAAATCGGTCAAGGTTTATGACGCATGGTGTTCATTATACCACCATATTACGTTCAACATCGTTTGCCGCATATTAGCATTCGCACGAATTAAAAAATTTGCGAGGAAGATTTTTTTAAATAATCTTTATGATAATACTTTTTCGAATAACATGTTCCTGTCATTTGTAATCAAGATGTTTGTCTAGAAACCCGGTCCCCAAATTACACGTTTCCACTTACGATACATATCATGAATAAATCAATTCTCTTTTATGGCTAATTAAAAAGTCGATGATGATTTGCGCGGAAAGTAACTAAAAAAATTCTCTGTATACGGCCTTGCCACATTGTTAATTATTTAGCAGTTTTTATACGAATTTTATATTTACGATGTATCATTTATATCTGAGATTTCGTTCATTCTCTCAATTATTTTGAAATATAATATATAGATGATACTCTTGTTTTCAAGGTACATGAAATATTCTATTCTTTTGTTTCTTCTTATAATGAAAAAACTAAAATCTTAAATACGTAATAGGATATTTGTTTGTTCAAGTAGGATAATACATAATACAAGGCCTGTGTGAATTTATGTTAATTTACGCAAAATTGATGACAACCACAGAATGGTAAATATTATATTCGAATGTTACAGGAAATAGATATTAAGAAACAAGGTGCAGTGTCGAGCTATGCCTTCTGCCAATACTCCGACATTGGTAGCGTCGTCAAAGCTATGCGTTCAATGGACGGCGAACACCTGGGCGCGAATCGAATAAAACTCGGATTTGGAAAGTCGATGCCCACGTCCTGTGTATGGGTTGACGGCATTGGAGGTAATTATCGTAAAAGATCAAATTGATTTCCTCGACAAACGGTTATAAAACTACAAACTTTATAGCGTGTACCAAGTTGGCGAATAACTTTTCTATCGAAGCAAATTGTAAATGATCGAGATTGTTCGAAACTACCAGGGTACAAAGTCGTGTCTTTTGGAAAGGTACTTTTCCAAACTTTTTCTATATAAACGCCCAGAAAATTATGTACTCGACTTGAAGAAGAAAGAAATGTGGTTTAATGAATATTGCTATTATATCATACTCATTTTTAATTTTCTAATTGAAAGAAACGTTCATCAGTACCTTTCATCATCATATTTTGTACTTTGTAATCGGCAATCGTTTATAGCTATTAAGATAATTACCCGAAGAATTCAACTCTTAAATAACGTTACCGTATGCACATTCAATTAATAAAGTTCATTGTATAACATTTACCGAAGAAATTATTTCCAGAACTGTATATAAACCGATAGTACAGTTTCAACTGAAGAGCCGTAATTAGTAATGCGTTTACCTAATTACGAGGAAACCCTTCGCATTATGAACATATACTCCCCTGAATAACACGCTTCATTGAATGATTCCGCTGGAGACTCGATTGCGACAAACAAAAAAATGATCACCACTAAATGCACACGTTTCGAGAAAACATTAAACGATACAAGAACATTCGAATCAATCAATATCGAATGCCCCCGTACGATTAAATTTTTAAAAAAACTAGTGAGAGATGTCCCTTAAGTGAACTTGATGAATGAAACAATAATTTAAATGCGCTTTCAGATTGTATGTCGGAAAAGTACCTGAACATGCAGTTCCATCAGTTCGGACCGATAAACCAAGTGGTCGTAGACCGCGAGCGTGGACACGCTTTGGTCTTCTTCGAGCAGATCAGCTGCGCTCAAGCAGCCGTGAAAGAGATGAGGGGAGCGGCTCTTCGTGGACGTCGACTTCAGGTGGACTTTGCTTCCAGAGAGTGTCAAGAAACCTTTTACGAACACCTCGAACGGCAGGGTATCGCCGGTGAAAAACCTTGGGACACGAGGCCTTCTCCGGCGACGACCTTCGATGTCTCGTATGTATATTTTTGAATGAGAAAGAAAATGCCCCCACGTGGAGCAATACATACTTATTGAACATTTCATTTTTCTTTCTGTATAATGGTTTCGAATCGGTATGCATAGGAATCAGGTGTTAGTATTGCAGTTATAGAATTTTCGAAAAAATTAAAGACTTCGTATGCATCGTTTAGCAAAGAATTTTGTATTATTTTTATTATTATTATTATAAACAGGATGTCCTGTGAGGTAGCCGACAAACTTTTCCGGAATGTTTAGCAGATGTTTCTGTAGCAGGCAAGGCCGGCATATACGCCATGGATTAAGTTTTCTGTGTTATCAAGTTTGGAAAAAATAAGATACTACACGTATTTCTAGTGCAATGACAATTCACATCTGTTTCACAATTTTGCTCACGTTTTTCGCCGCACAATTGTGGCAAAAGACATGATATCGCACATGTTGGAATGTAAAGATCGTACGGCTTGCGTGAGTCATTGCAGCGTAACAGTTGAAATAATTGTTACTTTTTAAATGTACAATTCCAGGCTGTGGGGGAGAAAATGTTCCATTCAGTAAAGCGTAAATTAAATTTTCTAGCTTGACTATGCGCTAAAGATCATTATTATCGTTGGACGATATTCTAGCAACTATCAACGCAACCCTGCGTATCCATTATCGTAGCAATATATTTCTCCATAATAATAAAATGGAAATTCCATTCATTTTATTCACTTCGATTCGAAAATTCGTATGCTGCCACTTATGTATTTTCTATCACACGAAAGATTAATAGCTGATCGCACACTTTTATATACAGATTATCTCTTACCAATACAGTCCGCGTGAAGAAAAGTTGAATTCAAAGATTTATTTTCGACAATGACTTCCTTACATTAACCACAGCACATTCTGAACCGCGCATTCTGAAACCATCAAGTAATAAGTAGCACGAATTCTTCAAAAATGGGAGTGCTGACAGTAACCGATACTAAACGCAGATTAAAAAAACCACAATCATACTGCTGAACATTTCAATATAGAGTTCGAAGAATACCTCGCAGGACATCCCCCACTCACAAACCTCTACATATATCACGCATCAAAGAACACGAAATATAGTACACTCGTTATTTCAAGGATTCCTTCCAGGCGGGAACGTAGTAGTTTCGACTCCGGGGTGACGGTGCCGAACTCGAGTAGTCGGTTTACCCGCTACGAGACGCCCCCGAGGTCGAGAACAGCGAGTTACTCCCGCACGTCTGGAGGAGGAAGCACACCAGGTGCCAGTCCGGCTCATCCAACCGCGATGTCCCGCAGTAGCAGGCGTTCTTACCAGGAGGCCTATTACGACGGCGACTACAGCGAGCCAGCACCCAGGCGGTTCCGCAGCTACGACGAATTCAGTCAAGGAAGCGGGGCAAGTCACGAGGACTACCAAAGCAGCGTGCTAGGCGATAGCAAGCTGAACGATGACGACTGTCCGCCACCGTCGCGACGACACGCGGTTCAGAGTGTCGTCACCAGCGTGGACCCACCAGCACCACCACCACCGTTGTTACCACCGCCAGACATCAGACACCTGCAGAAAGAACGGGTACACCTGTTGGAGCAGCTCGAGGAATGCCATAGCAGCGGTGACGAGGTCGGTTTCGCGCCAAAGAAACGCGCTAAACTCGATGGAACATCTACCACTATCCTGTGCGAGGACGATGAGCCCGAGATCGCTTCGTTGCTCGTCACCTCGCACTCCAGTAGAAAGGGTATGGACATTCGACGAGTCAGTGATAGCAAGGTGGTCGTGCATCATGTGACGAGGAGAGGAAGCTGCGAGGGAAGGGGTCCGGGCCCTTGCAAGCGTCGCCGGGATGTTACCAGCAGGTATATGTTCTGGCTATTTGATGAACGTCATGGATATGGATATACTGCGCGACGAATATCATTAACCATCAGTGGTTAATAAAACATTATGAGTATTCTGTCTAACTCATTTATTTTGCGGAATAAATCATTGATCTGTGTTTTAAGGTAGTGATGGCTTATGTGGATAGTCGATACCTGAATGTATCGGCAGTTAGTATATACATGAAAAAGTTTCGCGTCCCCGGTAGTTATCGTCGTTATATTTAGCCTTTGGAATTAATACTATCGAAAACTACCTTGTACAGTTTAATTGCATTGTATTTAAAGTAATCGACAATTATCCAACGGTTAAGCATTAAATATTTCCATTGGAAAATAAATATAAATTAACGCGGCAATTCATTTCTATCCAAGGCACCATGAACATCACGACGGATCGCGGCCAGGAACGCCACTAGTGGACGAGAGGCCGGAAAACTTGGTACCCAGCGAACCAAGGCGATTTCGCGAGAGGAGTCACGACGGTCCTCTCTCGTTACCCTTACCAAGGTTCGCTGCTCAGATGCTGAACAACAACAACAACAGCAACAACACCGGCAGTAGCAATAACAGCAGCAGCGGTAACAACAGGTCGAGCAACGCGAGTCTAGCGAAAGTGGCCAGTCCGCCGTGTGCAAATCTATCAATGGCGCCCAGCCCGCGAACCGCCCCTCAACCACCTGCTTCACCGCCACCTCGTCATCCTAGCCCCAGTCCAACGAGCTCCGACAGCGAGACAGCGCCCCAGTCACCTAGTCTCGAAGAAAGAATACGCTCTCTGGACGAGAAGTACGAGAAATGGTCGGGGTCCAGAGCGCTGAGCGCCGCCGGCGGCGACGCGCTAGCAAAGCTCGACGCCACAGCCTCCGAGAGGTTTAGGTTTCGGCATAAGCTACTCGATCTGGATCTACACGAGGTCCAACCTAGCGACATCGTGAAATCCGTTCTTGCCAAGAGGAGCGTGTTCGACGAGGACTCGAAACGTCTGGAGAACTTTAGCGAGAAGTATGAGCCAAGGGAGTTCACTGGCGTGATCGGCGTTAATTCGATGATCGGCAGTACGGGCGGTCCCACGTCAAGCGGTGGCTGCACCAGCAAGGTCTGTCTACAGTATCCATTTCCTAGTCATCCGCCGGTACAGTTGACCAGCAGCGCGTCTGTGACCAGTCAAATTGGCATCAGCACGGCCCTGTCATCCAGTCTAACGTTCACGTCGACCATGTCGTCCGCGTTGAAGACGGCAGACCCCAGAGCGATGGGGCAGCACAACTGTGTCCATCCGACACCAGCCACACCGATCACCCCCGGCACGACGATTAAGACTGTTAGCCCTGAATTACCACCAGTTTCTCTACCGATCGGTCTTGGTAGCGGAACGACAGCCAGTAGCGGCAATGGTAGCGGTTTAGCGTCAGCTAGTAGTATTCTTAGCAGCAACGGTAGTGTAAGTAGTATTCACGTTCTTGGAGCCTCGACCACTCGAGGATTGAGCAGTACCGGCTCCTCTGTGACCTTCACGACGTCCACGCCTGTCACGACCACATCGACGCTCACCTTCTCGACGCCGATGTCGACATCGTCGGTTGCAATTACGACAACCACGACGACTACCTTGGCGGCAACCGCGAGCACAGCAAGTGTAACTACGACCACGTCGAGCACGATATCTTCGTCATCGTCGTTAACGACGAGTGGTCAGTATCAGACTTCCATACCCACCGTCTCCTCGGTGCTACCGTCTTCCACGATATCGTCGAATTCTTCTTCCTCTTCGTCCACATCGTCTTCTTCGTCGTCATTGTCTTCGTCCGCGGATAGTTCTCGTTCGAGACCTAGGAAGGAGGTCACTAGTAGCAATCGAGAGGGCAGGGAATCTCGAGATAGTAAGGACAGCAGGGACACACGTGATACTAAAGAGAGCAGAGAATTGAGAGATGCGAAAGAGAGCAGAGAATCGAGAGATAGTAAAGACAGCAGGGATTTGAAGTATAGTATGAAGGGAAAAGATTGCCAGAGGAAATCGCGGAAAGAGGACGTGGACGTGGAAAGAAGTCGCAAGGACAGGGACGAGAAGGACTGTTCGTCGATGGTGAACGACGTGGCTGACAACGACGGTCATGCGAGAGAGTTTAAAGAGAACAAAGAGATGCGGTACGAGAGGAAAGAGAGGGAAGAGAAGGAACGAAGAGAGAAGGACGATCGTGAGAGACAGGAGCGAAGAGAAAAGGAGGATCGTGATAGGCAAGAACGGAAAGAACGGGAAGAGAGGCGAGAAAAGGATGAGGAGAGACGCGAACGGGAGAGACTGGACAAGGAGCGACAGGAGAAAGATAAACGAGAAAGAGAGGAGAGAGAACGGGAACGTGAGAGGGATAGAGAGAGGGAACGAGAAAGAAAAGAACGGGAAGAGAATGAGGCTAAAGAGAAAGAGAGGAGGGAAAAAGAACGTGTGGAACGGGAGAAAAGGGAGAGGGAGGAAAAGGAACGCCAGGAACGCAGGGAAAGAGAGGACCGCGAAAGGAGAGAACGCGAAGATAGAGAGAGGAAAGAGAGAGAACTTCGGATGGAACGTGAAAAGCAGGAGAAGGAGCGCCTTAGGAAAGAAAGGGAGGAGCAAGAGAGGAGAGAGAAAGAAGAGCGGGATAGATTGGAACGGGAGAGGCGGCGGGAAGAAAAAGAACGACTCGAAAGGGACAGAAAGCGTGAAAGGGAGGAAAAGGAACGATTAGAGAGAGAAAGGCGGAAAGAGAAAGAGGAACGTGAACGGGCTGAGCGAACAGAGAAAGAGAAACGTGAGAAGGAAGAAAGTGAAAAGGTCGAACGCGAAAAACATGATCGAGAAAAGAGGAGAGAACGCGAAGATCAAGAAAGGCGAGAGAAAGAAAAATCTGAACGTGACAAGAGGAGGGACAGAGAGGAAAAGGATAAGGAAAAGAGGGATCGTGACGACAGCAGACGACAACCCACCGAAAATCACCTTCATCAGTCCATTTCTCAATCTCAAAATCAAATCGCCCCTGCCCCGGTGCCTATTAAGCGGCGATGTTCGTCGCAGGATGGACCCACCGAGGATGATTCCAAGCGCATGAAAATCACAGAGCACAGGAGAGACAGCAAAGACCGGCCTAGACAAAATCGACGATCCGAGGACCGTAAACACCGAAACGAATCCCACAGATCGAGTCGTGAAAGCAGAGAAAGCCGCGACAGTAAAGACAGCAGCGGTTCGACGCAGACGCAGGACAGCAGAGAACCAGTTCACAGCGAACTGAACAGGGAATCAATGAGAGAGAACCGTGAGAATAATCGTGACAGCGGTAAGGACAAACAGAGAAGTAAGAGAAATCGTTCCGAGAAGGAGTCTAGGGAACGAAGTCCAAGGGTGTCCCACGAGCCCGACAAAGAGTTCCTATCGAGATTAGACCTGTCGAAGCGAAACGATTCGAACTCGCCGAGCGAGCAGAACACGATTAGTTCGAATCATTCGCGAGAGATGCAGCAGCACCATCAGCAACAGTCTTCCTTGAATCTGCACAGCGACGTGGACGACGGTCCGTTGTCCACTCACGATATGCAAGTGGCTAGACATCCATCTGCCACTGATACAGACAGCGACGAGCCCAAGAAACACTCGATCTTCGACATCGTGGATGACGAACCGGCCTACATCAGTATGTATGACAAGGTAAAAGCGCGTTCAACGAAGAACATGCAGAAGCTTGAGGAGGAGAAACGGCAGGTACGGTTGAAAGATAAATTCTCTCAGTTGAAGCAGAGTCGAGCGAGAAGGGAAGAAAAGAAGCAAAGCACGTCGTGGGACGGCGACTCGGTCTCCAGCAAGGCATTGACGGAAGACGAGGCTACATCCGAGTCAGATTCGGCTAGGGCGAAGTCTTTGTCCAGGAAGAGCTCCAGGTCCAGAATTCATTCGGACACTAGCGAAGAAGAGGAATCGTTTAACAACAAGATCCGGAAGGCGGTGAAGACCGAGAGGTTCCTGGAGAGCGACGTCGACCTCGGATTCGCGGACACCGAAGAGAAGCATAACCCTCTGGAGTCCTCAAACGTGATTGTCAACAGTGTTCATGTGACTGTGAAAGAAGAACCACGAACTTCGGACGATGACGAACGAATATCCGTTCCTTTCCGTGGAAATCATCCTACAATGGTAATGAACAACCACGAACGAGATTCGCGAAAGAAGTCGCACAAGAAGAAGCAGAAGCGACAGAAGAACTCGCTGACAAACGACGACAGTTTGAAGAGCGAATCGTCTGAAAGTATCGAGCACAAAAACAAATCGATCATTACGGTGAGTAACGCGGAATCTCGTCCTAACCACACGTTAGAGTCCCTTGCTGTTGCCACGACTACGTCATCGGGAATAACAACGTTGGAGAATTCGGAAGATAGAATACGCTCCGACAAGAAACAGAGGAACAAAAAGGACAAGAGGAGAGACAGGAATGGAGATGACAAGGCTAAGGCAAGAAGAAAGAGGCTTAACAGACAGGAAGCCAGGGACACGCAACGCATGGAGGACATCTTTGGCCCGTTATCCGACGACGTCGACGATGGTCCTTCCAATACTTTTTTCAACCGTCTAGGCAATATTGCGTCTGAAAATACCACCTATGCTTCCGATAGTGACGGCGGCCACAGTCCAGTGTTGGACGTGGAACGAGCCAGACGAAAGGCGGAGAAGAAGCGTCGCCATCATCCCGAAGACGAGAATAGCGTGGATCTGGCTGAAGCTGGTCGAGAAATCGAGGCGAATCTCTTGGGATTGCCGAGTTCACCGAAATCCGGCGTGGTTTGTACAGAGAACAACGATCATGATGTGTTTCGATTCACCGACGACAACGACAGCGTGGAGCCATCCACGCCGTCAGCCATTCCAGAGAAAGTTAAGGAGAAGAAGAAGAAAAGAAAGAAGTCGAAGGAGGAGCGCAGTCGAAAGGATTATCACCATCACCACCATCATCATCACCATCACCACGAAAAGAGCGGCGAATTGCCTTATCTGGGCGCAGATTCGAGTCCTCCGAGAGCCAGCAGTCCATTGGTTCCTAAATCCGTGTCACCTACATTACCTACACCAAGAGACACCTTGTTAAGCCCTATCCCTAAGGTTTCATCCAACGTAGCACCGGTACCGCCGATGACCCCTCCCGTTATCAGTGGTAGTATACAGCCCCCGAAGCCGGACAAGAAAAAGGACAAGTTCATACCTGGGTTTGGAATCGAGATCGACGAGACTATCCATGAGAATGCGGTGAAGAGCATATCGGAACCTGAGGAACGTGAGAATACCTCATCATCGCGCAATAGTAGAGAAGAACCGGAAGTAACTGCACCTACCACGCCACCAACACAGACAGAGGATAAACCACGAGTCGCGATTTCGCAGGAAGAAACCGAGGATGCTGTTGCTGCTCTGTTGGAGGAAACCTTTGGTGGTTCTACAGAAGACTTCTCGTACGAAGGCGAAGAAGAAGACGCGGAAACGGAAGACACAGTCGGAGCACCTACAGAGGCGCCCCAAGAGGACGTCGAAGAGATGCAGCAGGCTGTAGAGAGTCTGAACGCTTCTACAGGGGAAGGCGAGGCAGACATGAAGCCAGATACTCCACAGAGCGAACACGATTTGCAAATAGACACAGACACGGAAGAAGACCCGAATTACGAGTCATTCGATTTAACGCAGCCACCAAAGACGCCAGACATTCCATCCTTCTATAAATCTCCTACGAAAACTGTTAACACCGTTATACCTTCCTTGGCTGCGACAGAAAAACCCATCGAAACACGCATACCATCTATTCCAGTTAAACCGCAGAATCCTCCGACCTCCGTCATAGCTCACTCTTGGAACCTGAACGAGAAGCCACGGGAGGTAGTTAAGCCCGTGCAACCCGTAGAAACTCTTGAATCTAACGTCACTGCTGCTAGCCCGGAAAGAGTTACTCCACAAGCGCACCGTACTTCGACTACTCCACCACCGCAGTACAAACAATCAGTTTTGGGGCCATGCAGCGTGCCTATTACCAGCGAGACGCCCAGAATCGGACCAGCCAGTCCCAGACCGCCCCCTATTAGTGTACAGTCTTTGTACCAGAAACTGCCTGTATCGCCGCAGTCGCAAATGGTACCCATGCGACAAACTTCTCCACGAATGCAAAATATTTCTACGCTCCCGACGCCAGCCTCCTCTAATCAGACACCCCTACCACCGTTAGTTCCATCCAGAATGCCACCTTTGGTACCGTCACAATTGTCACCTAGGATCCTGCCGCCCACGTCGCCTAATGGTCAGTGGACCCGAAATTCTGCGCTCAGTCCTCACATGGCAAACGTTCGAAAACCTTCTCCACCGCCAGCAAGAATTGCAGTAAGCGTGTCGGTATCAGCACATAGACCAGAGACACCATCGCAACAGATTTATTCCACTGCGGCCACGCAGCAACCAGTTATCCAACACGCTCCTGGAATGAGAGCTCTCGCTCCCAGCCATCCAAGAGGAGGCCTACCACCGCTAACCTTGAATATACCGCACCGTCCGTACATGCCTGTCCCGCCGCTGACACCAGGAGTGCAAGTGAAGAATTCGAGGGACTCTGCGTTAGGTGGAAAATCTGTAATCGAGACTCTGCTCCCGATCAATCCCAACGATCCTCCGCAGCGTTTAGAAGAAACGAAATTATCGCCAGCTGTTATTCCAGAGGCAACGAACAAAGCGTCGACTTCTCCAAAGGTTCCTTCGCCTAATCAACCACCTACATATATTCCTGAAACAGCCAAGATCGAAGTTAATGCCAGCACGTCCAGTCCGGTATTTGGAAAACCAAGCAACATGGCCGACACGTGCTCCCTGTCGACCAGAAATCAAAAACAGATCCCAAGTTCCATAACAACGGATAATAATTTATTGTCACCTAGGCAGAAGCAGGAGATATCCAGTCTCCAACTTTTGACTACTCATGTGCCACGCTCTTCAACACCCAGTCCTGTGATAGTCGCCCATGGACAATCCCATTTGGTCCACAAATCCGTGGTACACAGCGTCGGTGCCTCTACAGTTTCTACAGCCAATCAGCCTTTGGTTAAAACAGTTGTACCAATAGTTTCTCAGCAAATAGCATCTACCGTGGCAGTACCTTTGCCTGAAGAGAAATGTATCATCACGCAAACGGCATTGCCTCTAAGCAGCAGCCAGAAACATTCGCCAGTTTCACAGGCCAGTCAAATGCCGAAGCCTCACATTCCGTTAGTGGCCACTGTCTCGCAAGCTATCATCCCCAGAACTGTTCCCTCAACAATTTCCACGGTATCTCCGTTGCCAGTTAACGAACAGAGCACACCCGTGGTTCTAGAGACGGCCATACCACCTGACCAAGAATTAGAATTAGACGCTGATGTACAGATGGCACAAACAGCCCAGCCTATGCAGCTCACTCCACCCATACAGCCCTCTCAGCCTATGGATATTATAAAAGACGAGCCACCGGATGACGTAAAGCACGAGGAGACTTCGGTGAAAGAAGAATTACCATCTACTGAGTCAGAGAATCAATTGAACCAACAGGTGACCCAGCCGTGCACAGATGAAATTACAAAATCACCGAAGGCCGAGCAGCAGCAAGATTTAGTTAAGTCAGAGAAACTTCCGTTCGAACCAAAACCAGAGCCCACGGATAGTAACATCGTTCCCAAGATCGAAGTCGAGATGCCGATTAAATCAGAACCCGTGACGGATGAGGTGAAAGAAGAGGAAACTGTCAAGGAGAACGAGGAAGTGGACATGGAGGAGGAACCAACGGAGGATCCATTGAAAGAACCAACCACAGATCCACTTGCTATCGATGTGACCAAAGAAGATCCAGCTGACAGTAAAGAAGACAGCGACTACTGGTCAGCGAAAGAAGTGAACATCGAGAGTGTGATAAAGAAGGTGGACGCTCTTTGTGACGGTGAGGGTAACGACGGCGACGAGGAGACGCAGCATGGCCAGAACACGAGCAACGAGACGCATGAACAGTCTAAGAATAGCGAATCCGAATGGTTCAATGCTGAGGCGATAGAGGCCGAGAACAAGAAGAACTTTGCAGTGAACGAGGATCACGACGAAGGAGTGGAAACATGCGAGAGTGAGTCAACAAAAAGCCGTCGTGGTAGAACGAAAAACAGGCGAGGTGTTAGTAGTCGTGGCGGAGTTAGCACCAGACGAAGTAGCAGGAACACAAGCGCTGTTGTGAATAAACGAGGCAACAGAACACCGAGAGGAAGTAAACATCATGTAGAGAAGAACAAGCTGCCAGCTGATGTGTACGAATTTCACGACGATAGCGAAGAAGACAACGCTGGACGTCCACGATTGATCCTCACCATTAAGTCTCCTGTACCGAATTTGACTGGTCCCAATGCGCAGCCTGCAACACCCATTGCTGCGGTGAAGGAAGTACCACCGGAAGAATTTGTTTCTCCAGCTGCGAACACAAGAAAGTCCAGAAGATTGGCTGAAAGGGATGGAAGCAGAAACACGATCGATGACATTATCGAGGACGTTGTCCGTGGGACGGCGACAAACAAGGGAGTAGTTGGTGGATCCACGGGTAATGTTCATGCTACCAGAAGAAGTACCAGACACAATAACTCCCCTCGTAACGTACTAAGTACAGTTCAACTGACAGAGCCTAGAAAATCACCAAGAGCTGGACGTAAATCGATACGAAGAACCTCTGAGAATAACGACGACAGCAGCGAGGAGAAGATCAAAGAGACACCGGTTGCGCTACAGGAGTTGCAGAACAAGGAAGAAAGTATACCACCTCGTGACGAGACTCCAAAGGTAGAAGAAACGAGTCCGCCAGTATCATCACCGACACAGAAACCAGTGTCCCACGAACCTATGACGCTAATAGACCCGGTGACTGGAATGTTAATACCAATGAGAGAGTCGGAGGAAGGTCAGTACATTCCAGTATCTACGGCATCCGGACAGGCTCAACTGGCGAATAGGGTCGCGTGCGACACGAGAAACACTCCAGTTGGAATGGTGAACACCACTCCTAATACAACCGAAGTGTTGAGGCCAAAACCACCTCAGCCTGAGAATCTATCAATTACCGAAGAACCTAAGAAAGAACAGCCTGCAGAACAGGTACCAACTCAACAGATTCAGCCGCAGACCAGCGTGATCACCAAGCCACAGTCACCAGCATCTCAAGTCGCCCCTGCGATCAGTATAGTTCCACCAGCGACAACAACCGCCACAGTCACTTCGATAGCCCCGACCGCAATTGCTACGCCACAAACAGCACCCATTTGTTCGACGCCATCGAAACCCACAAGCCTCAAAGCCCATGTGTTGAACGCCAGCAAATTGGCCACGCCAGTGCAGCAACAAATTGTCATTACGAAACCAGCTGCGCCTAATGTGCCTAGTCAATCGGTGGTACAGAACATGGTGAAACCAACGCAAGCAGTGCAAGGTCTCCATCTACAGATACCCAGTAACAGCAGTACCAGAGTGGTGTCTCCGAGTTTGAGTCCACGTGCCAAGCAGACGCCACAGATCAACGCCACTAATGGAAAGGGTCCAGGGCAGCCTATGTCACCTGTTCTGAACAACATTGGTGTTCCACCTAATCCTAAACAACACCTTCTGCAAGCAGCCAAGCAACAAACGTCCACGATAGTAAACCTGCCTCAAAAATTGCCCATGAACGTTCATCCAGCTAATGTAACCAGAGAACCAACTCCAAGAATCCATCAACCGGTCTCACAACCGACTGCGCTGAAGGTGATAAATGGTCAACCTCATCCTTTGAACCCGAAGGCTCATTTGCTGCAAGCAGTAGTACCCCCAATAGTCACTGGTGCAGTGGCCAGTCCGCCTACTCAGCCACATCTATTGAATCCACAACCTGCTGGCGTGAGCTGCTCGAGACCTCCGGCACCAAAACCACCGGTAAGAATAGTTTTTAATTTTAATTTAATCCATTAATTTAATTAATGGATAGTGTCATAGTGGTTCGAAATAGACATTTTGCTTATTTTTAAAATGAAAATACTAATTACTATCGGAACGATAATTCTAGGTCACGGGAACAATGGAACCTCCGAAAGTAGAAGTATCAATGTCTGGCTGCATTATGGTTCCAACTGCAGGTCCTCAAACGCGGGGAGTACCAATATCCACTTACGAAGGACCACTGGTAAGCACAATATTTTTAATGTCTTTATTTGGCATTTTAAATAATATATAATAATTTTAATAATTACGTAGTGTTCATTTGCGATCCGTGCTTATATTTTAATATTGAATGGAACTAATCTACCCTCGATTCAGTAGCGTAGCAAGTTTAATTAATACATTCAATTGTGTGTAACTACATCACAATATACATAGGAATATTTAAAAAATGTCTCTGACACACGAACTAACTTGGCTTGGTTTTGGCTATGTAGCATGGAAGTGCGGGTGCTGCTCCATCACCAGGGGACCAGTATGGACTTGTTCCCCCGCATCGATCCCAGAGTCCTCCATTGCCCCCACCTGCCCATCATCATGCTAATGCTTCTCAGGTACTTACTAATCTAATTTTATTTCAGTTTCGTTTAATGTGCATTATTGCGAATATAGCATGAATTATATCGAATTTTTGTACTAAAAATGACAAATGAAATAATTTTGCTTATAATATGTTTTATATATAGGGTGACATTGTGAACCACTACGGAGGATTGACAAGGGGTAGCGAGTTACCACCGCATTACATGCACCCGCAAGTGCTACAGTATCAATATCTACGTGCACAACAGGAGGCCCTGACCGCACCACGTATAGCCTATCATATTCAAAGAACCCGTTCCCCTCATCTGCCGTTAGATCCTAAACTTGAAACAGGCATAGAGGACAGCCACAGTCCGCCCTTGGAATTAAGACGTAGTGCAAAGACGACCCAAGATCGTACCACAGACAGCCCTCAAGTAGCTCAAGTGTACATGCTACACGGAACAGCGAGACTACCGCCACCACCACCACAATATAACGCAGGAAGCAATCCATCCTTGACTGGTGCACCAGTAGCTGCAAGAGGTGGCTTCTACGAACCTCCACCAGCTCATTTGCGTTCTCAATATCCAATTGCTGCCAGCGAAGCACCGAGCGACAGAGCCATCACGCCGGACAGACCTAGAAAACACCAAGTAGTCACACCACCCCATGCTGCCCAAGTGCCACCGCAAGCAGACTCGTTTCAAATGTTGTTACAACGTTATCCGGTCATGTGGCAGGGACTGCTAGCGCTTAAGAACGATCAGGCAGCAGTGCAAATGCATTTCGTTTTTGGTAACCCAAATGTGGCAAGGGATAGTCTACCTTGTAACAGCGATGGATCTACTCCACCATTGAGAATTGCTCAGAGGATGAGACTGGAACAGACTCAGGTTGAAGGTGTGGCGAGGAAAATGCAGGTACGTGTTGGGAAATATAATTTTTAATATTAAGGGGATATCTGTGTTTTTAACATCATTTTTTAGACCTTTCTCGGGAATTTTTATTTATAGATCAGAACATTGCTTTGTGTTAGCGTTCTGTACATATGGTTGCTAATCTTTTATCTACATTATACATTTTTTCCAAGTCAAAATACGTAAAATTGTAAATTAATAAATGTAAATTAACTTTAAATTAATGCAATATTAATTTGGAAATTTTTCTTTACCCTCGCTAATACATAGTATATTTATTTCTTTAGATGGACAACGAACACTGTATGCTTCTCGCCCTGCCTTGTGGCCGTGATGAAGTAGACGTATTGCAACAGAGTAAGAACCTTCAAACCGGTTTTATAATGTACCTACAACAAAAACAGGCCGCTGGAATTGTCAACATTGCTGCGCCAGGATCGCAACAGGTGTGTAACAATATAATAACTATATATACATCTAGCATTTCTTAGTATTATACCAAATATGCTGAGCCTATTAATATGATTTAGTATATGATGCAATGGAGTACCGAATACGAAATAAAATCATGATTAATTTTGTTTTTACAGCCGGCATACGTAGTTCACATCTTCCCGTCGTGCGACTTTGCAAACGAGAGTTTAGCGCGAATCGCTCCGGACCTGTTGCACCGTGTCGCAAAGATCGCCCATTTGCTCATCGTCATTGCCACGGTTTGAGGCCAACCAGTGGTCTATTGGATTAAAATCTATCTGTACTTCTCGCCTTCACGCACTTGTAGGACGCTTCGCACGTGGCATGAAGCCTGGAGTGTTCCTCTGACGAAGTGCAGTATCGTACCACAAACGATGAGAGTATTTCCCGAGGGAAAGAGAGGTTTCTCCTCCGGATTTATATCAGTGACAATCAAACGGATTCATCGGTGATGTCGTGCCGACGTTCTAGATCGCAGGGCTCTGAAACAAAGGTTACGGGGTTGTGTAGCGTAGAGAGGCTAGCACGGTCAATGTGTGAAACATCACCGAGCGTGCCTTTCTTCCCTCGATTCAATTCGCAATGGCAAGAGTCTCATTTCCGATGGAATGGCTCGCGGTATGCCCGTAAACTGACGATGTTTGTGAGATCGACCGACGTCACTCTTGGTCTTTCTGACAAGCGGGTCAGGCACAACCCCAGCCCTTAGTGAAGACCTTCGATTGTTAAATACCACGCGATGTCCTAATTATGACAGAAACGATTTTAAATTGAATGAACGAGAATAAAGGAAATAAGGAAGAGAGAACTCACACTTGTCCCTCCCGTAGGAAAACAGTTGAAACCAATACCTACCGTTGCTCTAGTTGGACAGTCGATTTCGTAATTAAGAGGATAGAGGAAGAAGATTAAAAATGGAAAAAAAACTAACGTACCCTTACCACTATAATACACGAGCTATTTTAAGTAAGGCATAGACATTAATGATACTGTATAAATTATAAGCGAGCCAGCGAGGGCATAACTACTGTGATTTTAATTATTTAACGATATATATCTGCGTAAAAACGAAGAAAACAAAAAGTAAAAACATTATAAAACGGTGACCAGTCCCTGGTCTGCGCGGTATGTGATGTGTTTTTTGTATAATACTGCTCTATATAAATACCTATGTATTATAATACTTGTAACAATAGTTGCTGCTGCCGCTCGTGTCGAACTAGAAAGTAAAAGTTACGATCTAGACATCTAGTGAAAAAAGAAAGAGCGAAAGGACTACCTAAAGTAGTGTTTATCCCTAGTGTAATATAATTTCCCATAGCAGGATGTAACATATTATTATCATCTTAGCACTATGTACATTACAAAAAAGTTTTTAATATTCTTATTTTGATTCTTTATTATTATTATTATTATTATTATTATTGCAGTCGTCATCACCGTCATTAGTATGGCTATCATCATTATTATTATTATGATTATGATTATTAATTAATACTATTATTATTACTATTATTATGTTATTATTAATTACTACTACCACTACTGCTACCACTACTATTACTACTATACTATTATCACCACCACTACTACTACTACTACTATTATTATTATTACTACCACTACTCTACTACTACTATTATCGCTGCTATCAATTATAATTAACGTTATTACATCAGGCTAGTTAGAACGTACCAATCCGCACATTAAAATGGAAAGGGGCTCAAAAGTATGTCATACTGTAAGGACGAACTGCAGTATGACCGATCTCATTGACCACTGACGTCGCCCCGTTCTGTACACTTCCATCCCCATTTCTCTTATCCTTTATCGCCTTCTGTGCGATGTGTCATAGACTCTTTAGCAATTGTGTCGAGGATAATAATGCGCTTACGTGTATAGAAGAAATTATAGTGTATCACACGGAGCCGTGGATGAAAAAAAACATTATTAAGTAATATAAAGAAAACTTACCTATTTACGATATTATTGCTGCTGCGCGTAGGGCGTATGCCGCTAGATAATAATCTAATGTAAAAGTATTAGGGATGGTCAAAACATATGTTATTATTCCATATTACCGTGTTCAATCGATTCGAAGGATCGATCGTTTCAAATCAATTAAAAGGATTATTCTTATGCACAATTCTTTCGTTTCCCCATTTTATTTTTATTTCGCAATTCATTTGAACATGGGTGGAATTAACGATTGAAGAAACGTAACGCTTTCATTCGAAAGTTGCGTCCTTTTCTATTGAAAATCGAAAAAAATTATACCATAATATATATATATTATCGTTTATGACAACACGATTTAATACGACCGTGCAAGTAAATAAATTTTCCTTTATCGTCCGACAGATTTTAAATACTGTTGGATACGAATGCTATGAAGCTGTATGCGCATTATTCAAACGGTAGACAATGTTCTGACGGTCCCTAAGAAAAAAAACGCGATTAATTTAAGGCAGCGCGGATACTCGTGGGACGTGTGCATGTACAGTGTAAAAGATGCGTTGTGCATATGTACAGTGTAGAAGTATAAGTAAGCAAGCGAGACGATGAGTTTAAAGGAAAGGCATATATATTACAGCTACAGTTAAGTATACATAATAGGACGCGAACAAGACGCTCACGTCGCGGAATTTCGTTTATTCTACGATAAGAAATAGAAATGCTTGCTTCGTTTCCTTTGTTTCTTGATCTTTTCTTTTTCTCCTTCTCGTTCTCTTCTTTCTCATATTCATGCTTGCCCCAGCACTACCTTCTCTTCTTTTTTTTTTTAGATGCCCGTTTTATATGTATAGAGAATTCAAGTTCCCGCGACGCGCGTGTCTACGTCGGGTCTTACCTACCTTGTAAAATATCTGTGAATATTATGATTTAGTTTCTTCCTATTATAGACTACTGGTATACAAAAAAGTTTATGTTACTACTTACTTAAGAGAAAAAAATGTACAGATATCACCATTTTTGTTTTGTGTTTTACTGTAGTTATTGATAATTATATGGATATTAACGATAATAATAACTATGATTAAAAAACTTCAGCACGACTCGCCGCGTCATTTCTGGAACCTGTTAAAGATGTGCAACGTTTAATTTATACGCTGGACTTTTTTGGGGATGATTATAATGTCACTTACATGTTTCGTTGTTTAGAGTAAAAAAAATATAAAAGGAAAGAAAATTACGTTAAAACGTAATGCATTACAAGTTTGTCATTTAGAATTTTAGAAGCTGGACTTCATTGTCGTTGGAGGGACAAAAAATGAAATAATATATGTAAAAATAATACAGGCATGTAATTTATTTGCATTCTCTGCGACCCGTTATCATTATGCTCAGTGTTTATTTGTATAGCTTCGACACATTTGTCGCCCATCGAATATATTTTTCAGCTATTTGTTATAAAATTGGAACTTTATTTATCTTATTTTTTTAATCAGAATAGTAAACGTAATATATTAAATACATATTTGCAAAGGCCAACAAAAGTGAACAGACATTCGTTTATCGGTATATTCGGGGATAGTTGGGACAATACCTGTAGTATTTCACGCCCTTCATTTAACGCCCGCAGTATTAAAATGCATTTCTATATTACATTTAAACTTTGTAATTGGTTATAAAAGTCTCCCATATTATTCATAAATAAAATATAAATTTTAAATCAAAGAAATATTTTTCCTTGACACACATTACATATCCCATACATCCATTTAAATATCTTGTTCCTACCAATATCCAGACATTTGATAAAATTTAATAAAAGTCTGTACGACAGACTTCAGAGGACATAAATTAAAGCTAGGAGGAACAGCTAACATCTCCAACAGGTGCGAACATTATTCCACGCGCGGTTCATTTGTTATAAACAATTAAACAATTAAAATTGTTATTACGGCCAACTGCATATAGTTAGAGGAACGGGGTATTTTTTCTCGTGTAGCATATTAGCTTCCCTTTCTTTTGAGACTAGGTTGATTAAAATCGGCCCAGTAGAAGCCGAGATAATAATTTTTAAATATTTTGTCGGTAACGATGTCGGTAATCGTGTAAGTGGCGCCATCTCGCGTTTGCGGCTTTTTTCGCAGTTCGCCGCGGCTTCAAAACCGAATTCCTGGATTACATCGTTAATTTAAACAATTGCGTTTTTCTCGGCTTCTACTGCGTATTTCTTCACCGGACTTGTCTTAAATGAAAGCTATGAACCATAGCTATCTGCTCCAAAAGTTGCAACAATATGGCATTTGTGGTTCGAATATTATTAACAATTGAAAAATCGGCAAAAATGCACTCCGGGTCACTGCAAATATCTCGGCTTCTGAAGGCGCTAGATTAATGATCGAGTGCTCAAAATGAAGGTAAAGGATGCTGCTACATGACAATAAACGATTTACAAATACTGCATGCGCTGTTTACTTTTTATAAACAAATAAATAATTCGTTTGAGTATTGCACCGACACTATACACGAGGGTAGATCTAATCGTGAATCAGATTGTTCCTCGAATGTAGAGGTTCAATTTGAGAGGTCGTTGATTAAAATCGGTCCAGTAGAACGCGAGATAATTGAATTTGTTTAAAGGAACTATAAACAAATGCCATTATTTCGACTTGCAAGCTAGCTACAACAATGACCAGAGGACATAAATTATAGGTAGGAGGATCAGTTAACATGTCCAACAGGTGTGAACATTATTCCACGTGCGGTTCATTTGTTATAAACAATTAAACAATTAAAATTGTTATTACGGCCAACTGCATACAGTTAGAGGAACGGGGTATTTTTTCTCGTGTAGCATATTAGCTTCCCTTTCTTTTGACATACTGTCGATTAATATCGGCCCAGTAGAACGCGAGATAATTGAATTTGTTTAAAGAAACTATAAACAAATGCCATTATTTCGACTTACAAGCTAGCTACAACAATGACCAGAGGACATAAATTAAAGGTAGGAGGATCAGTTAACATCCCCAACAGGTGTGAACATTATTCCACGTGCGGTTTATTTGTTATAAACAATTGAACAATTAAAATTGTTATTACGGCCAACTGCATATTGTTACAGCAACCGGGTATATTTGATCGTGTAGCTTATTCGTTTCCCTTTCGTTTGAGACGTGGTTGATTAAAATCGGCCCAGTAGAACGCGAGATAATTGAATTTGTTTAAATAAATTGTAAAGAAATGCCATTATTTTGATTTGCAGGCTAGCTACATCAATGACCAGAGGACTTAAATTAAAGCTAGGAGGATCAGCTAACATCTCTAACAGGTGTGAACATGATTCCATGTGCGGTTTATTTGTTATAAAGAATTAAACAATTAAAATTGTTATTACGGCCAACTGCATATATTTACAGCAGCAGGGTATTTTTTATCGTGTAGCTTATTCGTTTTCCTTTCTTTTGAGATATTGTTGCTTAAAATCGGCCCAGTTGAAGCCGAGATATTTGCAGTGACCCGGAGTGCATTTTTGCCGATTTTTCAATTGTTAATAATATTCGAACCACAAATGCCATATTGTTGCAACTTTTGGAGCAGATAGCTATGGTTCATAGCTTTCATTTAAGACAAGTCCGGTGAAGAAATACGCAGTAGAAGCCGAGAAAAACGCAATTGTTTAAATTAACGATGTAATCCAGGAATTCGGTTTTGAAGCCGCGGCGAACTGCGAAAAAAGCCGCAAACGCGAGATGGCGCCACTTACACGATTACCGACATCGTTACCGACAAAATATTTAAAAATTATTATCTCGGCTTCTACTGGGCCGATTTTAATCAACCTAGTCTCAAAAGAAAGGGAAGCTAATATGCTACACGATAAAAAATACCCCGTTGCTGTAACGGTATGCAGTTGGCTATAACAACAATTTTAATTCTTTAAATGTTTATGACAAATGAACTGCATGTGGAATAATGTTCACTTCTATCGCAGAAGGCAGCTCCAAGCTTTCATTCATGTCCTGTGGTCATTGTTGCATCTCGTCCGTAAGTCGATGTAATGTAAAGTCATTTTTATATCCTATTATCTTTATTTCCATACATTCGGTTAACAGGTGTTTTAGCGTTTGAAATTTTTGTTTGCTCAGGTTACGTCTTTTATTCTTCTCCTTCTCCTAATATTTCTTCATCCTTTAATGCTTGCGCATCTGTCACCTGTACTATTAATTGCTGATTGTGCCATATTTCATTCTTACTTAAGTACTTCAGTAGTGTTGCTGTTCTAATATATTTAAACGTTTCATTATATTTCGCTTCTTATATTTTGCTGTCTCATTCCAGCTGATGCATTACATAGTGTCTTCATTTAAGGCTCTCCGTCAATTCCTTTACTTCTTCTCTCATCAAGTTCATTCTTACGAGACTCGTTCCATACCTTGATATAGAATCCTCTCTTACTTTTACGCTTCTGGCTTGGTCTTCCCTTCTTTCTTTTTTGTTTTTTCCTTTATATATCGTTTAATAAACTTTATCTCTCCTGCTACATATACTTACTAATATATTTTTTGTTTCTGCAGGTCTTGCAGCTAACCCAAATCCATATTACCCTGTTGCTAAATCTACATTCTTCTGCTCCACCGTCTACACTGTGCAATTCCAGTCGTTCATGCAGGCCATTGCTATTCATCTGCAGACCAGCCGTGTCTGAGGTGAATAGTATTAATCTTTATTTCGGTCTCGCAGCAGAGAAAGTTGGGCTTAGCTTACATATATCCTATCTTCACAATAATATCTTAACTCTTGCACTCTCATCTCCTGTTCCGCTCTTTCTTTTCATACCTTCTCTATCTTATGCATCATACTCTTTGTTGCCTCTTTATCGCACATCTATTATATATCTTTTCTTTTTTTCTTTCTTTTATGCTTCTGGTTTGGACTTCCCTTCTTTCATTTTCCTTTAATGATCGCTTAATAATCTTTATCTCTCCTGTTACATATACTTAGTAATATATTTTTTGTGTATGCAGGTCTCGAAGACAAAGAATTAGGAGCTTGACCAACATTTCTCATTGGGCATAAAGCAAGAAAGAAGAAAGAATAACCCTTGCCACATACTTTAGTTATAGCAAATTGGTTTCTAAGAATAGTTTGTAACTACTGGCGCATAAGATTAATTTAGAACAATTGTGTAATTAACTGTTATGTATACCTAGTATATATTTTATTTTACATTCTCTTTATTCAGTAGATCTTGTATAAACTTCAATATTACTGTTACTACAAGTTCTACTGAATGCGCTATATATACAATATATACTTTGGGTTTTACATATGCACAAGTTACATAATTGTTGTAATTTAAACTACGCTTCAGCAAATAAAGTACGTAAATATGAGTATAAGTTTTATTTGTAAGATATATTGTAAATTAACTTTAAAGAATTGTTCATAAGTATTAGTTTGTAAATTTGAATTACCGCATTTTTGTACCTTGTATCATCATTAATTAATTTGAATAAATCTTAAATGAAAAGAATTCTACGCCTCTCTTTATTTTAACACCTTAACTATCCTTGAAAAGACCTAATTCCAATTCCTTAAACAAGTTCTACCGTGCAGGAACTTTAAATGAAAGTTCACAAGCGGAGATCTTGTAAAAATAGACCTAAACATCATTAACTTTGCCGCTAATTGTTAAGGAATTAATACGTCTGGATGGGAGCTCTTTACATTTAAGTTCTCGGAAATTCCTGGAACGTGACGTCATTTCCAAGAATTGCCGGCGTCGGATACCTCCTTGCACATCATATTCTCCTAATACAAAGTCCAGATTTCCGAGCGCTGAAATTTCTGAGTTTCTGGCAAAAATATCTGCTGAAAATCGTGGATTTGTATTAGGAGAATATGATATGCAAGGAGGTATCCGGCGCCATTTCCAAGAATTGCCGGCGTCGGATACCTCCTTGCATATCATATTCTCCTAATACAAAGTCCAGATTTCCGAGCGCTGAAATTTCTGAGTTTCTGGCAAAAATATCTGCTGAAAATCGTGGATTTGTATTAGGAGAATATGATATGCAAGGAGGTATCCGGCGTCATTTCCAAGAATTGCCGGCGTCGGATACCTCCTTGCATATCATATTCTCCTAATACAAAGTCCAGATTTCCGAGCGCTGAAATTTCTGAGTTTCTGGCAAAAATATCTGCTGAAAATCGTGGATTTGTATCAGGAGAATATGATATGCGAGGAGGTATTCGATCAAAGCAATTCTTGGAAATGACGTCACGGTTCCAGGAATTTCCGAGCGCTGAAATTTCTGAGTTTCTGGCAAAAATATCTGCTGAAAATCGTGGATTTGTATCAGGAGAATATGATATGCGAGGAGGTATTCGATCGAACGAATTCTTGGAAATGACGTCACGTTCCAGGAATTTCCGAGCGCTAAAATTTCTGGACATCTGCCAACCAATTTTCTAAGAAGTAAGACAGAAGAAGAAGACTTAGAATTCCTGCTGCCAAATTTAATAACGTATAGGGCCATTTTGACAAGGTTCCCGCTTTAGAACTTTCTATTTAAAGTTCGTCCACGGTACTTCTTGTATAAGGAATTGGACTTAGGTTCTTTCAGGGATTGTTAAGGTGTAAAAATAAAAAGAACTGTGGAATTCTTTTAATTGAAAATTTATTTAAACTAATTAGTGAAGATACAAGTTACAAAAATGTTGTAATTCAAATTTACAAGCTAATACTTATAAACTATTCTTTTAAGTTAATTTACAATATATCTTACAGATAAAACATGCACTAAAATTTACATAGTTTACATGGTGAAGCTTATTTTAAATTAAAACAATTGTGTAACTTGTGCATATGTATAGTATTTATTATACCTTTCATTTTATATTTAGCACATTCAGTAGAACTTGTAGTAACAGTCATATTAAAGTTTATACAAGATCTACTGAATAAAGTGAATATAAAATAAAATATATACTAGGTATACATAACAGTTAGTTACACAATTGTTCTAAATTAATTTTATGCGCTAATAGTTACAAACTATTCTTACAAACCAAATTACTATAACTAAAGTACATGGCAAGGGTTATTCTATCTTCTTTCTTGCTCTTATGCCCAACGAGAAGTGCCGGTCAGCTTTTTACTCTTTGCCTGCGAGACCTGCACACACAAAAAGTAAATTAGTAAGAATATGTAGCAGGACAGATAAAGATTATTAAGCGATATTTAAAGGAAAAATAAAGAAGGGAAGACCAAACCAGAAGCGAAAAAGAAAGAAAGAAAGAAAAGATGTATAATAAATGTGCGATAAAGAGGCAACAAAGAGTGTCATGCACAAGGTAGAGAAGGTATGAAAAAAAAGAGCGGAACAGGAGACGAAAGTGCAAGAGTTAAGATAGTATTGTGAAGATAGTGTATATGTACGCTAAGCCCAACTTTCAGTGCTGCGAGACCGAAATAAAGATTAATACTATTCACCTGGGACACGGCTGATCTGCAGATGAATAGCAATGGCCTGCATGAACGACTGGAATTGCACAGTGTAGACGGAGGATCAGAAGAAGGTAGATTTATCAACCGGGTAATGTGCATTTGGGTTAGGTGCGAGACCTGCACACACAAAAAATATATTAGTAACTATATGTAGCAGGAGAGATAAAGGTTATTACGCGATATTTAAAGGAAAAAGAAAGAACGGAAGACCAAACCAGAAGCGTAAAAGTAAGAGAGGATTCTATAACAAGGAATGGAACGAGTCTCATAAGAATGAACTTGATGAGAGCAGAAGTAAAGGAATTGACGTAGAGCCTTAAATGAAGACACTATGAAATGCATCAGCTGGAATGAGACAGCAAAATATAAGAAGCGAAATATAATGAAACGTTTAAATATATTAGAACAGCAACACTACTGAAGTACTTAAGTAAGAATGAAATATGGCACAATCAGCAATTAATAGTACAGGTGACAGATGCGCAAGCATTAAAGGATGAAGAAATATTAGGAGAAGGAGTAGAATAAAATACGTAACCTGTGCACACCACCATTTGAAACGCTAGAACACCTGTTATCCGAATGTATGGAAATGGGATAATAGGATATAAAAATGACTTTAGATTACATCGACTTGCCGACGAGATGCAACAATGACCACAGGACATGAATGAAAGCTTGGAGCTGCCTTCTGCAATAGAAGTGAACATTATTCCACATGCAGTTCATTTGTCATAAACATTTAAAGAATTAAAATTGTTGTTACGGCCAACTGCATACAGTTACAGCAACGGGGTATTTTTTACCCTGTAGCTTATTCGTTTCCCTTTCATTTGAGATATTCTTGATTAAAATCGGCGCAGTTGAAGCCGAGATAATAATTTTTAAATATTTTGTCGGTAACGATATGTCGGTAATCTTGTATGTGGCGCCATCTCGCGTTTGCGGCCTTTTTCGCAGTTCGCCGCGACTTCAAAACCGATTTCCTGGATTACATCGTTAATTTAAACAATTGCGTTTTTCTCGGCTTCTACTGTGTGTTTCTTAACCGGACTTGTCTTATATGAAAGATATGAACCATAGCTATCTGCTCTAAAAGTTGCAACAATATGGCATTTCTGCTTCGAACGTTATTAACAATTGAAAAATCGGCAAAAATGCACTCCGGGTCACTGATATTATCTCGCGTTCTACTGGGCCGATAATAATCAACAGTATGTCAAATGCAAGGGAAAAGAATAAGCTACACGATAAAAAATACCCTGGTGCTGTAACTATAAGCAGTTGGCAGGAATAACAATTTTAATTGTTTAATTGTTTATAACAAATGAACCGTTCGTGGAATAATGTTGGCAACCGTTGGAGATGTTAGCTGATCCTCCTAGCTTTAATTTATGTCCTCTGGTCATCGATGTAGCTAGCCTGCATGTCGAAATAATGGCATTTGTTTATAATTTATTTAAACAAATTCAATTATCTCGCATTCTACTGGGCCGATATTAATCAACAGTATGTCAAATGCAAGGGAAAAGAATAAGCTACACGATAAAAAATACCCTGGTGCTGTAACTATAAGCAGTTGGCCGGAATAACAATTTTAATTGTTTAATTGTTTATAACAAATGAACCGTTCGTGGAATAATGTTGACAACCGTTGGAGATGTTAGCTGATCCTCCTAGCTTTAATTTATGTCCTCTGGTCATCGATGTAGCTAGCCTGCATGTCGAAATAATGGCATTCGTTTATAATTTATTTAAACAAATTCAATTATCTCGCGTTCTACTGGGCCGATATTAATCGACAGTATGTCAAATGCAAGGGAAAAGAATAAGCTACACGATAAAAAATACCCTGGTGCTGTAACTATAAGCAGTTGGCCGGAATAACAATTTTAATTGTTTAATTGTTTATAACTAATGAACCGTTCGTGGAATAATGTTGACAACCATTGGAGATGTTAGCTGATCCTCCTAGCTTTAATTTATGTCCTCTGGTCATCGATGTAGCTAGCCTGCATGTCGAAATAATGGCATTCGTTTATAATTTATTTAAACAAATTCAATTATCTCGCGTTCTACTGGGCCGATATTAATCGACAGTATGTCAAATGCAAGGGAAAAGAATAAGCTACAGGATAAAAAATACCCTGGTGCTGTAACTATAAGCAGTTGGCCGGAATAACAATTTTAATTGTTTAATTGCTTATAACAAATGAACCGCTCGTGGAATAATGTTCACAACTGTTGGAGATGTTAGCTGATCCTCCTAGCTTTAATTTATGTCCTCTGGTCATTCATGTAGCTAGCCTGCATGTCGAAATAATGGCATTTGTTTATAATTTATTTAAGCAAATTCAATTATCTCGCGATCTACTGAGCCGATTTTAATCAACGACCTCTCGAATTGAAGCTCTTGGTGCAAGGAACAATCTCATTCACGATTAGAACGGTGCTCGTTTATAGTTTCGGTGCAATACTCAAACGAATTATTTACTAGTTTATAAAAAATAAACAGCGCAAGCAGCATTTTTAAATCGTTTATTGTCGTGTAGCAGCATCCTTTACCTTCATTTTGAGCACTCGATCATTAATCTAGCGCCTCCAGAAGCCGAGATAATTGCAGTGAACCGGAGTGCATTTTTGCCGATTCTTCAATTGTTAATAACTTTCGAACCACGAATGCTTTAGTGTTGCAACTTTTGGAGCAGATAGCTATGGTTCATAGCTTGCATTTCAGACAAGTCCGGTGAAGAAATACGCAGTAGAAGCCGAGAAAAACGCAATTGTTTAAATTAACGATGTAATCCAGGAATTCGGTTTTGAAGCCGCGGCGAACTGCGAAAAAAGCCGCAAACGCGAGATGGCGCCACATACACGATTACCGACAAAATATTTAAAAATTATTATCTTGGCTTCTAGTGGGATGATTTTAATCAACCACGTCTCAAAAGAAAGGGACACGAATAAGCTACACGATAAAAATACCCTGTTACTGTAACTATTTGCAGTTGGCCGTAATATCAATTTCAATTGTTTAATTGTTTATAACAAATGAACCGCACCTAGAATAATGTTCACACCAACAATGTTGTACGATTGTAGGGTATATGTAGGGAATGATAAATTGGTGAAGAAATCATTTCAACACGCGAATGGCACGGACCGGGAACAAACGTTACATTTGATTCTTAATTTTATTTATTGCTTATTTATTTTAATAAATACATACTTCGGCTCTCTTTATAAATTACAATTAAGTTTATAGGATAGGATTACCATTTGGATGACAATAATGCGCGCCGCCGTTAAAATCCGCGACTAGCTTTAAATTTCTGTTGCTCGTTTTCCTATAACGTGTAATCTCGCTCCTTTTTTTTTGTCGCTCTGCTGTGCTAGTGTGTGTAACCTTTATTATTTTTTATTTATCGATTCGTCCGCTTGATTCGCGCGTATGCCAGTGTGAATGTATTTCTTCTTTCTACCGTTTGACGATGACGTACAACGTTGAAATTTCGAACTGGCTCTCGTCTTTCGTTTCGACCGCTCGCACTTTACCTTTCTCTCGTTTTCTCTCTTGCTCTCCCATTCTCACTCTTTCACTCTCTCTTTCCTCGACCGTCAGCGCGAGTGGTGAAGGCTACTGATCTCACCCTCGTGTGTGTTATTCCTGATTCGTTCCCCGGCAATTAAATTCGTATAATATTTATATTTATACAACGTTGAAATTTATTCGTTCCTTCTCCGTTTCTATTTCAAAACTGGCAAGGTGACCAAGCATGGACATTCTCGTGTCAACGAAAGTAAAGATCGTGGGAATACTTTCTGTACTTCAGCGTAAAGATGTGTGTAGGTATGAAGACAATGGGATGAGTTATTCGGTGAGATGACACGATGAAAGCTCGCCGGACTGCGATCAATTCATTCGTTTCTTAAGCTGTTACGATCGAGTTTCTAACGAGTAAGTTGGCCGCATAGATCTTTACAGTTCACCATCGGGCTGCAGGTCGAAGCGTGGCGGGAATGCGGAACCATCCAATAGGGGCTTGAACGCAGATCGGTGTGGCTGAAAAATGTTAAAACTGCTCTTACTAATTTTGTCAAAGATTTTCCGGGCTACTTACGAATTGAGTCAGCGAATATGCTCGAAGGCAGTGCCCATTCGCGTGGCGAACGGTAGCAGTATAATTATGCACTGCGATGTTTCCGAACAGTACAAGCTTCACGGGAAAACATTTGTCGTGGTTTAGCGATGGGATCGAGTTTAGTCAGTGGTACATACGTGTTGATTTAGATGAGACAGCCGGACGATTGCACGCGCAATGAATTAAATTTAAATGAACAACTCGAGCGAAATCAATTTGGCGAGCGATTAACGAAAGAGAATAATTTCATCTCGATTCCATGCTTAACTGGTGTTGTATACATAGAGAGAAAGATATATTCAGGGGTACGGGGACACGTTCTCTGTGTCCTTTTCATTCGATTTGCATATTTATCTTACACCGTTGCTGGAGAAATCGAAAGGCAACAACAGGGAATTAATCGAGGGTCGTACACACCTCACTTGCTAATTATTGGCACGATTTTGTGTCTGTGGTTTCGCGATGAAACATAAAGTGAACGGCAAGTTTGCAATTACAGCGAATCGAAATCAGCAAAGTCGGAACAATAATAGATATCGTTGTTCCATGTGTTACGTTTAATCGTGTCGCGCAGACTATTTAAAAAAAAAATACATACGTAAACAAGCCTATTGACGGGTACACGTGACTAACTAATCACCAACCAAGCAATGAATGATCTAAGTTCTATATAAAGGGATGTACAGTGACCTGTTTTGCGAGCTATCATGAATTTGTTGGGATAGGTGAGATACACAACGTTAATTAACGACGAGGACCAAGCTTTATACTATCAAGGTGCGCCCCCAGAAGTGTTATCAGCTTTTCACACAGGTTCAAAGAAAAATAAAAAATAAAAGACATTGACGATCGACGGACAGGGAGTCGGAACAACTCTGTTTTCATTGGGTTGCTTTTTTTTTATTACGATTACTATGCTCTTTTTCCTATTTTTTTTTTTGTTTCATGACACACACACGTGCTTGCGACACGTGCACAAACTTACATGGACCGGCGCGGTGCTCTTTACTCCATTGCAGAGGGCGCCTTACGGGCCTTCTGTTGGGGCTATACAGGGACATACAGATTTAGAATTAGAGATGATTGACGTGATCTCTTTTGTTTTTTGCTACGCTGCGCGAACCTACACACCCACGCTTCTTTTATGCGACACCTCGTTCCCGGCCACCGATCCGAAATTCTACGTTTACTTCGACCCAATCAGTCCGCGCTAACGATGTGCTGTGGTATATCGAGTTTATTGGTTCGAAGAATTTAATGTAGGGAATGTACTGCCAAATTGTCCCCCCTCGCCCCTTCATCGCTATCTTTCGGCCTACTTTTCAGTTCCTAGTACCCAACGACTGTACCGTAGGAAAATTGTAATCAGAGACTTCCTTCGTTTTGTTTACTAAAAAATTGTAGGTATGCACTGAAGCCCTCGTGATATTATAAACCAAGGGGCGAAATTTGGGACTTTAGCTTATATCGCATTTACATATACTTTGCATCCTGCGAATTGTCATTTATGAAATATGCTGTTACGTTAACGTAGGAATATAATAGAACCACGGGATGCGTACTATTACTTTTGGTTCGGATAGTTTCACGCGTTGAAAACCATGTGCGTGAAGGATTCTGTTTGTCTTCCTCGCGCAATAAAAAATAGCATTGTTTTCCGTTAGATTTAATTGTCATTTAGTGGCTTACCGCTGGGCTCAGTCCACGTGCAGCACTACCCCCACGTCCCTTAGTACGGAACTTGGTGATCGCCTGTTCAGCAAGGTCTGCCCTTTCTTCCGCTTCTTCGAGTTCTTGTTGTGCTTTGCGGAATTTGGCGAGATTCAGAGCAGCAATCTCTTCAGCTTCTTCGATCTGCCTCTTGTACGTCTTGATCTTCTGTTGAAGTTTGTCAACAAGGTCTTGCATGCGTTCATGATTCTTGCGGTCCTCGTCGGCCTGAAAAGTTGTCAGCATTTAGTAACACTTTCTTACGTGCACAGTAACACGGTAAGATAAAGCAGGCAAAATGAAAGGTGTTACGTACCTGGAAGCTGAGTTCCTTAATGCGGCGCTCAGATTTGCGGAGATTCTTCTGGGCGTCGGCGTGTCTCCTCTGTTCTCCGTCGAGTTCGTTCTCCAACTCGCGGACACGTTGTTCAAGTTTCTGAATAGCCTTCTTTCCACCCTTCAGTGCATTCGCCTCGGCCTCGTCCAGACGGACCTGGAGCTCCTTGATCTGAGTCTCGAGAGCTTTGCGGAGTTTCTCTTGTGTCTGAGCGTGATCTTGTTCAGCTCGGAGTTCGTCAGCCAGTCTAGCGGCATCGACCATAGCCTTCTTTGCCTTCTCCTCGGAGTTCTTGGCTTCGTTCAACAGCTCATCCAAATCAGACTGAAAGAACCGGACAATTGTTAGTTTCGATGTTCCTTCTGGCCCTTCCTGTCTGCATCGGTAAAAGGATGAAAAGTAGAGGGAACAGAGTACTCAGGTTTTGGATCATACGTTCCTTAATGGAGAAAGGAAGAATAATGAGAGGAACAGAGTGCCTTGCGGCTTTCTTTGGCTCTCTGTTCTTTCTTTCTTCAATGGAAAAGGTAAGGAAATTGAATGAAATAGAACACTGAAGCGGCGAGTCTCTGATCTTGAGAAAGGGAAGAGGAAAGAAGAGAATAGAGTATCTTTGTTCCTTAATGGAAAAGGAAATTGAGTACCGTAATGGAACGAGTTGAGAAATCAGGTTCTGAGTCTCTGTTCTTGAATGAAAGAGGGGAAGAAAAGCGATAGCAACGGAGTACTCACGTGGAGGGTCTGTAGTTCAGCCTCGAGTTTCCTCTTGGCAGCAGAGATTGAAGCGTTCTGAGCACCCAGTTCGTTGAGTTGTTCATGGCAGTCAGCCAATTCCTGTTCGGCTTGGCGACGTCCACGGTCAGCTTGTTCGAGGAGAGTGCGGCTCTCTTCGAGTTCGTTCTGGAGAGCGTTCGCTCGGCGTTCAGAAATTCCAAGGAGTTCTCGTGCCTCGTCGCGTGCTCGTTGTTCTTCCTCCAATGCGGTCTGCACATCCTTCAATTGCTGTTGGTATCTCTTGATGTTCTTCTGAGCTTCAGCGTTGGCCTTGTTTGCATGGTCCAGGGCGATCTCCAACTCGTTGATGTCGGCTTCGAGTTTCTTCTTCATGCGTAGCGCCTCAGCTTTGCCCTGTAAAGTTGCGGAATTGTGAAATGCTCGTTTCTGCTCAGGAAAGCTGCCCCTTTCCGATTTCAAAGAAATTTCTGAGGTATTTAGATTACAACGCAACGCAATTTCTTACTAACCTTAGCTTCTGCTTCAAGGGATGCTTGCATGGAGTCGAGGGCACGTTGGTGGTTCTTTCTGGTGTTCTCGAATTCCTCTTCCTTCTCCTGGATGCGTCGGTCAATTTCTTGTCTGACTTGGCTGAGTTCAAGTTGGCTGCGTAATACTTTGTTCTCTTCTTGTTCAAGAGCGGCCTCAGCTTCCTCCAGAGCGGCTTGAAGTTCATCCTTCTCAGCCTCCAGGCGCTTCCTTGCCTTCTCGATCTCGTGAATGTTGCGGCCACCTTCGCCGATCTGGTCCAAGAGGTCTTTCACCTCGTCGGCGAGGTTCTTGTTCTCGCGACGTACTGCTTCCAATTGTTCCTGGCCCTCTTCGTATGCACCTATTCGAACATATCGTATAAACGCATTAATATATGCTGCGGGACAAAAACAGAAGATGACTAAGTTCTACCCGATGTTAAAAGATCGAAGAAGTACCTCTGAGCCTGAACAGTTCCGTGCTGTAGTTGCGGCATTCCTTCTGGCTGGCATCGAGTTCGGCAGCGAGGTCGTCGACCTTGAGTTTCCATTCGCCAATGATCTTGTCGAAGGCCTTCTGTTTCTTTTCCGCGGCGTTGGCAATCGCAGTTGCACGGTCCACTTCGATTTGGAGGTCTTCCACTTCCGTCGACAGTCTCTGTTTCGTCTTCTCGAGGGCGATGACCTTCTGGTTGAGGGATTCGATCGTTTCCTCTGCTTCGGCCAGACGCGCCTGGAGTTTCCTCTTGGCCTCCTCGAGTTCTTCGGCTCTCGCAACACCCTCTGATTCGTATTTCGTGCGCCATAATTGTGCCTCCGCGTTCGCCTTGCTGAGTTGTCTCTGGAGATCTGCCTTGCCCTCCGCTTCCTCCTCCACTTGTTCCCGAATGTTGTCCAGGTCGTGTTCCAAGTTGCGGAATTTGCCAAGGAGGGTAGCGCGTTCCCTGGATTCCTCGTCGGCCAATCGTTTCGTGTCCTCGAGCTGCGTGGTGAGCGAAATCTTGATCTTGGAGAGCTGGCTCACTTGGGACTCGGCTTCCTCCAGTTGACGGAGCAGATCGCTGTTCTCGATCGACAGCTTCTTCTTGGCGGCATCGAAGTCGTTCAGAGTGCGGTTCACCTCCTCCAGTTTGCCTTGGGTTTCGTTCAATTGGTGTTGCAATTGCTTCACGATCTTTTCTTGGGCAGCCTGTTCACAAAATTGTCTGTCATCGATCGAGTCTCGTCGCTCGGGCGTTTTTGGGTCAATTCACTTTTGGAAAAGGTGGTATTGCTTTCGCGGTTCCCGTGTAGAAATAGTTACGAGAAATAGATAAGCGAGGCTAACAGTAGTGCCGGGAGCGAATAGCGCCACCGACACGATTTACGTCGCCATTTGCATTGCAGTTAAATAATTGTCCAAAAGTGAATGCGTGAAACACTTCAAACAGGGAGGTACACACGGGGAGCAAGCATTGCAAGCTGGATGCAGTTCCCAACGACGTAAGTTACGTGTAGGGATATTCAGGAGGAACGCGATGCCCGCTGCTCCTGATTCCTGGATCGCCGTGGCGGCTGCCTGATAAAGCTGTTAGTCGCGTTAGTTTGTCGGATCGTGATGGTTCCCTCAAGGAAAATCTTACCTTCTCGTTGCTCAGTTGGTCAACGGACGCGCGCATGTCATTCAATTCACTGAAGTACTGAACCTTGTCCTTCTCAACCCTAATTTTCATGGAAACAAATGTAACGTAGGTAATTAGTCATTGGGACAAACATTGGAAAGATTAGAACGATATAACAAAATGTTGCATAGGATATTTTAACATTGGAAGAATCCTGATAATCATTTGCAATGTTAAGGGACGGGCATGGTTGCAGTTGTAATCTTCAAACAAAGGTCATTGACGAGACGCTGTATGAAATTCGTCGGGGCTATTCGGGCGTAACCGGACAATGATTCTGATTCCGTGCAAACGTTTAACGCAGATCCAACTGGAAACATCCAACGGGTGAGGAAACGGACGAGCGACAAATAATTCTGAAAACGGGTCAGGCAAAATCACGGGATCGACATTCTCACAGTTTGAATGTACCTTCTCCCTGGCAACCTGATCCGTTGTGGCGCGAGAATTGTTCAGTTCAGCATGGATATCATGACGGCCCTTTTCGGCTCTATTAGAAACAATTAATTATATTCCCGATTCCACAAGTCTCCGAATCTGTATATCTACAAGATTCTGAGATACGCGTCGCGATAAAACTTCAAATGAAAACCCAGGAACTATGTTCCCATTTTGTAGGCCGTTTTGAGTAGTAAAATGCTCCTACAAATACTTGTATCTCACCTAGCCTTAAGTTTGTTGAGCGTGTCGATTTGTTCTCCCATTTCGGCAACTGCGTCATTGTGCTTCTTGCGCAAGCTGGCAAGAGTAGCCTCATGCTGAATATTAGCTTCCTCGAGGTCTCTGCGGAGTTTGCTAAGTTCGGCTTCTCTCTTCTTGTTGAGTTCGATTTGGGCGGAGGTGGCGCCGCCAGCTTCCTCGAGACGCTCGCCAAGTTCCTCGAGTTCTCGTGCCAAATCGCTGCGCTGTTTCTCAGCTTTCACGCGGGATCCGCGCTCGGCTTCGATCTGAAGGGCACACAGACGCCGGGGTATTATCAGAAATTCCCTCGTGGTTCCCGCGATCGAAACAATTTGAATAGGACAATAAGAAAACTCACCTCCTCTTCCAGCTCCTCAATGCGGGCCTGCAGTTCCTTGATCTGTTTCTGCAGTTTGCCTACTAAGGACTGTTCGTCTTCGAGTTTGGCCGTCAAAGACGAGAGTTCCTTGTCCTTGCGTTGGATGGTCTGTTCGAGTTCTTTCTTGTTCCTCTCGAGGTCGGCAACTGCTTCCTGCGTGAGTTTCAAGTCGCCCTCCACCTTTCGTTTAGATTTCTCTACGTCGGCACTGCAAATTCAAACGGAAATGTTACGTTTTCTCTAGAATTCGATCGATACTTGGTACCTGATCAACGGCAACTTGAAATCAAAACGAGAATTATGTAAACTGAATATTCGTAAGAGGTACTGACCGTGATTTCTTTTCACGTTCGAGGGAGTCTTCGAGTTCGTCGAGAGTTTGCTCGAGTTTCACCTTAACCTTGTTCAAGTGGTTGACCTTGTCTTCGGCAGCTTGGAGCTCTTCGGCAGTCTTTTGGTTCACTTCACCTTGGTTCTTCTTCTCCTTGTTCAATTTGTTGATGAGTTCGTCTTGGTGAGCAATCTCGTCGTTCAAGTTGCGGATTTGGTGGTCCTTGGTCGCCTTGTCCTGCTCAGACTTCTGCAAGTTGAGCTCGAGGTCTTCGATGTCTTTCTTCAAACCTGACACTTCCTGTTCGAGTTTCTTCTTGTTTTGGAAGAGATTGTTTCTCGCGTCTTCCTCTTCTTTGAATCTGTCATTGATGTCCTGTAAAGGGCGGAAGTGAATTAAGGAAACGTTCGTTGTTTTCAACATCGTCCACTCCTTTTGCAATAAGATAGATACTAGTATTTACATTTCCTAGTGTTGCAGATCCTGTGTAAAATACGAGACTTATTTAACTCAATATAATCGATTCGTTTCTTTGAATTGGCCATGCTCGGATAGTCGAGAAAGCTCGCATTTGATTTTTCTAATACAGGCAATTATTTTTTAATTGCACAACCTAAATTGCTATTAATATATCCCACAGTAATGTACCATTGATATTCTTCGACTAATATTTGTTGAATTTCTTCACAATTCGCAGCTGTTCAAATTTGTATTAAATATAAACTTGTTGGCTGAGCAATGTTTCGATATTTTATGAAGCATTTTTACCAAATGCTTATCAGATTTAAATATCAGAGTCTCAGGAAATTCAGTGCACTAAAATTCAATTACTTCAGCTTGTTACTTGAAATGTATTATATTTATTTGCCATCATCCAAAAGAATTTCCCCTGAAGTAATTTCATGATTGTCTTCGTAAATTGTTGCAGATTGCAGAAGTGATCGAAAGGCACTCAGGATTTCAACCTCGGCAGCGTATCAGCTGCAAGAGTGTGCAACGCCAACACGTTGTAAGGTATAAAAATTTTTATTAAAATAAAAATTCTAATAAAAATAAGCAATATCATTTGGATCACCAATTATTAAATTTAGCTTTCTGTTAATTCTTCGTAACTATGATATGATCAAACTCGTGTAATATTTATAAAACAAAGTGGCAAGAACAATATCTGTCCATATTTTTTAATGGCAAAGATATTAATACGAAATATCGCGTTACCACGAAACGATGTTATATTTCAACGATTGTCAGTCCTTCGTAATATTCTTCGCTTTTATTTACCTACTCCCAATCGAAACGTCGTCAGCGATCCCATTCAATAGAATCACGATAAAGTTTCTTAATCGAATTTCAGATTTAGTCACAATAGTGATTAATCACTGTCACTATTAATAATCACCATTAATCACTTAGTTGCAATGCAATTGGCTCCACCACAATTCACCAAAAAAGCAGTTCAAATAAAACTAATCTCGTTTCATAGGTTTCCCAATCTAACGGATTAACCTGAAAGTATTGGTACCCTCGCAACGTTTGTGATAAGAACACTTCAGCCTCAAGAGCGTGCGCCATTGTAAACTCTCCAATAAGTCAAGTAACTTCTGCAGCTGGATATTGATCACCGCTAACATTTGTGTCCAGCACGTTTGAATCCATTTCAGAATTTAATAAAATATATTACTGCTCGCTCTATCACCCCACGTTCCTGCTGCACCGATATACTTTTATCCTTCGCAGTAATTAACGGGTACCGAGACTCGTGCAATCGTGACTCGAACGTTCAAAAGTTTTCACAACTAGAACGGGAACGTCCAAGCAGCTGCAACGGCACACCGGAAACTCGTGAAGTACAAGTAGTCGAGTGTCGATGGTAGAAGATTCCTGGAACGAACGCGAACAAGAACAAACGAGGTGGTACGCGATGACGGGTATAAGTGTATCAACGTATAAATACACCATACACCTGTTACCTCCTTCGTTTCCTCGGTTATTCCAGCACCCAACCACGCCTACTTTTAATAACCTGGAATCTGGGATTAGCGGCGGCTAAATTTGGCCGTGTCGAAGGTAGGGGCAGAGTAGTCAACGTCCCTCTCCATCCCAGGTATCTCAGGCTGATTTAAACGCTTTCTTTTCTACTCCCGCTTCCTTCCTCGCTACCCTTATATAGCGCCACTTAATTTCATGCTTGCCCTAATCACGAATATCTTGGCCGAGTTCGACTCAGCCATGATAAAATCAATGCATCGGCTTTTAATAGGCTTCGTCTACATAAGCTTCTGTGTCAGATGAAATCTGGTGGATCTCTTTCAAGCAGAGATTTAATTATTCTACTTTCTCATTTTCTCCATGGAGTTTACGTTGTATTTCTTTCTGCCTCGAGATTAAACCAATTTGTTCTGTCCATTATAGTTGTCGCTATCCCGTTGCTGAAAAGCGACGAAGTACACGAAGAGGCTGCTTTTACACGAAGAGGGAGCGAAAGTGTAATTGGGTTATCGAATTTCGTCCAACCTGGGTTTCGCGTGTGGCCACGTTTATTTATTTATAATTGTCCGGAATACGTGGAAAAATGAGACCTGCGTATTCGCCAGCGAAGATGGGAAATTGTCGATTACTGTCGAAAATAACTACCACTTCTTGTCGACATAAAAATGCTCGCTCCAGTGGGTGTGCGACGTGATTCTAAATTTAATCCAAAAAAAAAAAAAAAACGAGCCTGCGACCGGTGTTGACAGAAATTACGAGGCAGTCAGTCGTTTAAAACGCGCCCGTCAGAAATAGTTTGATACTCTGGAACGAGTCTTAGCCGCCTGGCAATTCTTGGAATTCTTCTTATGTTACACGAGGAGATTTATCGTTGACCAGATTCTTTTGTGGTGGACCAGTTTTTGCCAAATATTTCGAATAGGCGAACACGTGGCGTACGAAGCCAGACAAGGAACAGCAAGAATAGTAACGATAGACCTGGCACGTGTAAATCTATTACAGAAGTGACGAGGAATAAAAGGAATGTCGCCGATCCTGTGCAACAATGCTGACATCGACGGTGGCGGTGTTCCTACGATTATGAAATTTCGCATTGCCGTAAAAATCTACTATCGTACACTATTGGAAGAAATCACACTTTCCGGCAAGCGTGGACGGCAAAGATATTCGAAATGGAAATATCCGTGGTATCGAGGCAGCTGCCGTGTTTCTCCACGGAAAACCAGTGGCAAGGGACACCGTGTGTAGGTTCCGGCGAAGAAAAAAAAAGTATGATGAAACGATCAGAATTCCTCGTTCCCCATGGCCGGTTGGCAACCATAATTTTAGAACGAATGCAGAACCGAGCGAAATCATGCCGGATGAGTCGTCGTGGAAGAAAAATAGCGCGCAATGAGCGGTGGTCGGACGCGTCTGACTAATGACGCGCCCCTACTACTTAATGCCTGCGCTTGCGAAACGACGATGTATCAACCGATGCCAGGTGCATCGTTTTCTGTAATTCGAGCCAGGTTCGCTTTGAATTATGATCGTCTTGTAAATTTTGGACTCCCAGGGCTCGCGGAGACGCTGTGCCGAGATATGCTTGCGTTCGCAACATTTCGTTCCCGTTGCTTCACCGTTCTGGAGTTAAATGTCACGCTTTCCGACTGGAACTTCGGCCGAAGCGTTACTGGCGTTCCGATGATTTCAAAATTTGTTCGACCGTTGAACGATGAATTTCATTGCAAAGCACGATTAATAAGTAATGTACGTGACGATCAAGCAACATTCGGGCGAGAATTGTTTAAATTTGTCCACAGGTTTTTCCTGATACTCGGAACGTTATGCTATTCTTTCGATACAGTGAACTTTAATTTTGAAGTATTAACGTTCATCGTAATACTAGTGCCATTAAATTTTTTTTATGAAGTAGAAAGAGAAAATTGCGTTTGGTTCGGTCCAGTTCGATGTTGCTAGGTTTCTCGAATTTATTTTTACGGCGGTATGTGAAAGGTAAGCATAGTCGAAGCTAGGCGCTCTGCATTGTAAATAAATTCCAGCATTTATCGTCTTATTATCGTTTCCATGGGTATTTAAAGGTTCACTCTCCAGACTGTTATGAAAACGAAAATGATTATTTTCCTTTCCAATATTTTTCTGCGCGATTGCGTTCGCAATACCACTTAGATATGACCCGGATTGATTTTAGGAATGTTAAGGAGACATGAATAACCCCATTCCTCTTTGTTTCGACACCCAATCATTCGTCTTGGCGGTATAATTATCCTTTGCCTGATTCATGGTTCGATTCGCGGCGGACGTACATTCATCATCGCGTAATGGATGTCGTTATCGATGAATCGTGCCAATTGAACTACTTTCTGGCGCATGAACTTTCGTACAGAAAAAGAAATCCAGCGATCGATTTTTCTGCAATCGAACGACGAGTGCGACAGTGTCCTGAATAAATCCGAAAGTTTCTCAACAGATATTAATATCGTATCATTCGAAGGAAAATCTGAATGTCTACCTGACCCGGGATATGCCGGCAGCCGCGATTTCGCTTTCGACTGTTTCGATTTTCACAGCGACATAATGTTATCGTCTGATAACGTCCACTTTGCAATTTCGCTGAAACGCCAATGGAATGTAATTCTCGTGGAAAAAAAAGTCTCGCAATACGCAGGATCTGCGTAATCTCTCTTAAGCCAAAAATGAAATAGAAATTCTTGCAATCGATAAATGAAATAGAGATTCGTACGTACCGAAAGTTGCGACTCGAGATCGGCTTTCTGGGCGGCCAGTTTCAGCGACTTCTCCATGTACTCGGAGAGGGAACCCTTCTCGCCATCCAGCTGTCGTTGCATGGCATTCCTCTCGGAGAGGAGCTTCACGTTCTGTTCCTCGAGCTCCTTGCGCAGCTTCTCCTCCCGTTCGAAGGCCTCCTGAGCCTTTCTCGCTTTCTCCTCAAGCGCCTGCAATTGCGAATCCATGTCACCGGTGACTTTTTGCCCGTTCGAGTCCTCAACCAACGTATCACCCATTCTTTCCCCCCGGTTCGTTTCACTGGTCTCCGGCAAAGCACTCGGCGAACGCAAAATTCGTCACGCGATGCGACAACCGACCAGCCGAAGAATCTAAAAAGCGCCTCTCTATCTCGGAGGAGATTCCGCGTCGGTCGAATTGCACGAAGCGTCTAATTCACGATGTCGGAGCCCCCTGTTCGCGTTCAGATGTCGAATTACAGAAACGGGCAAAACGAATTTCTTCGATCTGATTCGCGGTAATGTTGCGTGCTCGTTTTGCTTCGAAAAAAAAAAGAGGCTTAGGGTCGGGGGCGCTGTTCGATAAAAGAAGGGCGTTCGAAGAGGTCGGCGCGAGTTCGCGAATCCAACTGATCATCGGTTTGCCAGAGGCTCAACTTTTCTACCCAAAATCCCTCTTCGTGGCCGGTGCGAAGAATCACCGCCCCCACTCCAGCAATATTCATCGCTGAAAAATATTTATAACCGATCCCGATGACGAAGGAGGGACTTATACGTGTGCAACCAGAAGAGGCTACCATGACAAACCGCGCGTGTGGAGGGGGATCGACGAAATTAGAAGTCGCTCCAGTGAAGCCCCGATCGTACGAACTCCAGCCTCCTTCTACGCTTCCAGAGATCGCGACGACGCGGCGCCGATCGGCCTCGTTACCCCCCGGGGGTGTAAATCTATGGCGTTTGGCCGGTTCCCGTAGGTGGGTACGGGCAGGTACCGATCCGCGCACGGGGGAGCGAGAATCGTTCGAACTGCGTCGGCGCGGCTAGATTTATGCCGCGGTAATATCATTTATAGCGGACGACACTATTTCCGATTTACTGTGATTCGGACTGCTGTATTTTGGTCGACCCGGTCGAAGATTGGGATAATGTCTCGATTAGTCCGCTATCGACGCCGAGCCCGACCGATCTAGTTGTTTAACCCATTCGCCGCGGTGCCACGAATAATTAAAACGACGTCGATGCGGACAACAGTGCAGATTTCATTAATATCGAAGAACTGTACGCGTTTCAATTGCTCAATTTATAGAAATGATTAAAATAATGTACTATCGTGGAGCAACCGAAGACGTATATATGCGTCCATCGTAGCGAATCGGTTCGGAAGCGTGGTTCGAAATCGATCGGTGAATTTTTATGCGTTATCGGATATTCAACAAGTCACTTCACGTTTGTTAATACAGTCGAGCGTTTCAGAACTTTCGTAATAGGTAATATTAATGGTTCTGCCACACGAGAAGCTGAGAAGGCGGTTGTGAAATTCCTTCGTGACCGCGTCGCGAATCGTGTGCTGTAGAATGTGCTTGCAAATTTGTTAACGGTATTTTATTGCGCCTCTATTAGCATTAATAATTTCCAGAAACTGGCAGACCGCCATTTCGTAAGTAACAAGCGTGATAATAATTTAAATATTGTTCGGCATGTTATTTTCAGTGTCCCGCGTCCTAATAATAGCTTTCTAAAATAAAATCCCTACTAAATATAACGAATCGCTTTATATCTGCGATCGAATTAGATGGTATGAATAATCGGTTACACAAAGTCGATGATGAGATCAGCCAGTGAAAACATCGAAAGCTTGTCAGACTGTACAACGATCAAAGAACCGCAACCTTTTTTTGTTTTTTTATATTTATCCTACTGTATCTGCGGAAGAGTTTCCGCGAAGAAAAAAAAAAATTGCAAGAGATATTAAGAGAAGGAAAGGAACGTTCGAAGTGTGATTGTAAAGCATGCACCTAACCCGTTCAGGATCTATAAATAGAGCACTAAGAAAAGACGAAATGATCTAGCTTTGATTCTTTCATATTGGAAATTTTCACATGTCAGATATTACGGGAGCCTTTTGTCTATTATTTATATTGCATCAGACTTCGATTGAAATTTGGCACAAGTATTTCAATGTTAGATACGCCGAACACCGATGTTTCGGTTTAATTTTCACCTGTGCTCGTTTTACTACTTCGAAGCTATCATCTACGTTTGCTCGCGTAATATTCGCAAAAACACTCGTGAATGATATTATTGATCTGCGGAATCGCTGCAAATAATTGCAAATACCAAATATATTTTGCAAACTTCAATTCAACGCAATTCTAAATATCAATTGACCAATTTTATGTGAACGGTGTACATTACACGAGATCTCGCTATCGTCAACTGTTTTTATATATACCTGTCGTATCTTTGGTCATAGGACAAGTGACAAGTTCGATATCTATTTGAACGTGTAAGTGGTGGAATTTTTATTATATTCCTCCTCTGCCGCGGTAGACGCTTCGTCATGCTGGCGTAACAATTGTTTGAAATATTTGACGGTTGATTTTCCATTGGAAAATAAATGTAGCCGGCAGGAGCTTAGGTTTCTGGAAATTGGACAGATCGAGCTCTGGTAAACCGAGAAACTAATTTTACGACGAACCGCAGACTCACGTTCGGCGTCTCATAAATTAGCGCGGGAGAGGCTGGTGCGGGGAACCGTTCAACATTTTTTTGGAACAATTATACGTTCTCGAAAGTGTAGAATGTCGATTTGGAAAGCATTACTCACGGTGAAACTATTATTAGACGAGACCAATCACGCTCGCGAGATTCGCGTTCGAGTTTTTGCTGGAGATTGAATTGAATTGGTATTAAGTACGGACGAGCACGATCTATTGTACCTTATAATAAGCTAGAAAACTGGTAAAATAATATCAGTATGATGGGGAAAACGGACGCTTCGCTTTGCAATTATAATTGTACTACCAGCTCTGTGCAAAGCTACTGCATAGAATTGTTTACGAATCTCAAATGGAGAGTCAAACGAATAGGAAAAAGAACGATACGTTTCACAGAGGAATGAGGAATGTTTAAACAAATAACTCACGGCAAGCTCGTCCTCGATACGGGTGACGTTGAGAAGAGGCTTGACTTTCTGCCACAGTTTCCACCATGGCCAAGTACGAAGTTGCAGGTACTTCCTCAAGTTTCTTTGAACGATAACCAAAGCCAGACGTTGTTCCTGGAGTTTCTTGTAGTCCTTTCTGGTCAAGTAACCTCTCATGTAAGCTTGCATCCAGGACACGATCTTGCTCAGACGTTCGTCACGGAACTCTTCCATCTGACCCAAGACTCCGGCACGGAAGAATACCTGTTGTTTTGAAGGGGACGGAACGAAAGATAGATTCAATTAGCAAATCGGTCCTCGAAGATTTCCCATCGATTACTTTGATTATCCTCAGCGTCGGATTTCTGCTAGGATACGATGGAGCTCGTCATAAGTTTCAGATATTCCGATGTACTTCGCGCCCGGGCGAAGCAAGTTTGCAAAATTATTATGAGCCTGATTTAGCTAGTTGTCTTTGGGAACGAAGAATCCATCGAACCGAGATAACCAAAGTAACGACTCGATTTTAAGGAGAATGATACAGCATGCGAAATTTCGTTATGCGTAACGTGGACAAACAAACAAGCTACATTACTTATGTAGTACAATTAGTAAGCGGAACAAAAGTTACCTTGTACTCTGTTAAAGTTGCGCTTGCCAAAGTAAATGAAATGTGCCCGATAAGACGCCGGTGTATTAATATGTTTCAGTTGCAGTGAGCGTGAAAACGGAATTGATTATCGCTTTTGTGTGAACAAGCGTTCAACCCATTACTTTCTTCTACGCCGTTGTTACCGATTTCTCGATAATACTTCGCGGGAGGAGATTTTTCCACGAGACGATTGAAATTGTGAGAGAATGCTTTTCCGTTTGCAATAAATAGGAACGCCATTATCGTACACGCGAGTGTACCGCGACGCTTATCTGATATACGATACATCTTGCGGATCTCTGGGAAACAGAGTGAAATAATTTGTTCTGTAGAACAGGAAAGGGTTCAACGCTTGGCGTGTCGGGGAAGCGTTTCGTTCGTACAACATGGCAGCGTTTCGAAAGATAAACCAAAGGCGTCTGATACCTTGGTGAAACCCATGCGATATATCTCTGGATCCAGATTGATCGCGTCCAGAATCTGTTTGGTCCCCGTTTTTGGGTCGCAGGGTTCTTTGATGGCATTCGCACACAGAATTTTGTATCTGCGTTGGTTGGTTTTATGGTTGGGTCGGCACAACAAATAAGAATTACCACACATAGTTAAAAAAATTGTAGACGATCCGGGTGTTAAGGTGTTGGAATGGGATGTGTGACACGAGATACATATGTCTTGTGGTTGATCTCACGTGAATCACGTTTTCAAGGGATTCCAAAACGGATTCGCTGGATCGTATGAGCTTCGTCCTGTAATGTCTCTCATACGAGTTACGTTGCTGCAGACTTCTACGATTGAATCGCAAAGGAATCGCGTGCCAATGGTCTTGAATTATATGCCGGATGGACGGCGCAACGATGAATAGTTCGGAGGGCCGCGATTCCGCTTCAGAAGTCTGCAGCATTCGTGGGGAATTAGGTGACTGCGAACTTTCAATCAATCATAACACAGTTCAACGTCCCGGCTTGTTAGACACGTTTACGCTTGTTGCACTTATGCCAGGCAGCTTCGGTTATACACAGTGCAACTGTAATTCCTGCGAAAGAAACGTTTGATCGGTCGATGCACACAGCGCGGCCGCCCAATGGCTAAGAGTGTAATAATATACAACAACAACGACAATATGCAAAGCCTGAGTGGAGCAAAAAAAAAAAACGGCGAGTCTACTACCAAGATCGTAAGATCGTAACTCTTTATCCCAAGGATACATTCTCGCGGATTTCCGCGTGAAATAAGAGTCGGAGTGCGACTTGGCTACAACACGAGTCGCGATATACTTTACAAATCGAGTAATAGACTGACGCGGCCGTGCGTAACTGGAAATTTTAACAGCCGAAACTGTAGACAATGTCGCGTGTCTGTCGGTAAAACCGTTTCTGGCTTAGGGCCTCTTGAAATCGCAAAATGGATCGTGCCTCTTGGGCCGGGCGCTGCGTGCACGAGTCACAAATCGATGAAATTCGTGGAATCGCGTGAAGCTCGTTATGATCGGTAAAAATAATCGCCGATGTCTGCGTGCGTAACGGGCGGATCGTGATCGCGAAAGAGGAACGTGCCTTGGTGTGTCCAAGACGGTATTGATCGGGATCGAGTCCAGACGCGTCCAAAATCGCCGCGGCAGATTTCTTCGGGTCGCCGCCCGTCTGCTCGACTGCTTGCGGTGCCAGGATCTTGTACCTATAGGCGGACGGGGTCGCAAGACAAGAGAAAACACGTGTTCGAACACTATTAGTACGGGGTCACTACAAATTGTACATCTAAATGATTGTGCGTGTTCATGTCGGATCGTGTTTGAATCGGTAAACGTTCGGACGTTCTGCTCCGCATCGGTTCCGCTCCGTTTCACACCTACGTATCCCACGATATTTTACGTCTCGTCCTATCTAGGGGTCACACAACGCTTTCTACCTACGCTCGCAATCCATCTATGGATTTCGAGTGTCTACCAAAGGGGCTGGTGGGGTTACTTCAAAGGGGATACGTTCACTGATAGACACGCTTTTCGATTCGAGCGGGGCTGGTGGACCAAGGTGCATGTAACAAGGGGCTGGTGGACCAAGGTGTATATAACAAGGGGGCCTTCATCGGGGAGCTGTACAATGAACAAAGTGTCTCGGATATTCCTGAAAACTCTCGATCAGCGTTCGACGATTACTAAACGATAGATATAACGAAACCGCAGAGTTGAATCGATTGTAAAGACGTTCGAAATGAAGCGACGAACTGAATATACACATACGTATATTCAATTTGAATGTATCCAAGGAACTTTGCAAACGGACGTTGCAGAATTTTCATGTAAGAGACGCGAGAGAGTTCAGAAGAGTATCCTTCTTACTCCGGGGACAACTTTTACTGAAAATTTCGTCTCGGGCTAGACGATAACGTTCTACGATGGATGTAAACGAGGAACAAAATCCAAGAAAAATTCAATTCTTTGAGGGGGTTGGTGGGGGGGTTTGCAACTAGCCTTGGTGTCACCAATCCTGTAGCTATCCGGATCAAGGCCGATTTCGTCGAAACATTTTTGAGCGCACTTCTTTGGGTTCGCCTCGGCGGACATCGCGGCCGGCGCTAATATCAAGTAACTGTACGATCACAAACAGAACAATCATTTTTAAGCAATGCCATTTTATACTCGAACATTACTAACACTTGGTCTACTCTCGTTTTCACCGTTCAACGACGCTTGCTCGTTTCTTTGCGAACTCAATGGTACGAACCGAGATGGCCGCACCGGATCCGGGCGAGATTCAAAATAACAAACAATGAAAATGCTACTGCTTTATGGCGAGACTGGAGATCGCTTCTGAAAGTTGCAATTAATTTTGTCATCGGCATGAAACTCGCGAACTAAGAACCACCGGCTTCAGCTCTGTGCGTCGCAACTTGAATTGCAATCGTTGTTCGCAGAACGTGTCGCATTATCCGCACGCGAAACAATGGTATTCGATATTACAAAGCAAATGTTCGCGAGAAATATGATAATATACGGTAGAACGAATTTTATTGCATCAAAACGTTTTCAGTATGTTCTATATGTGAAGATAAGAAAAGAATGTCGTATAAACGTATGTCGTTGGAAGCATGGTTAAGGAGTTGTAAGTGAAAATCTTTCGTTGCTGCAGGAATGCTTTCGTCAAGTCTGTGGACTTAATTATTCATTCGCCGAGTTAAAACAGAATCAAAGTGAACTTCAAAGGGATGCCGAACAATTTTGAAATGCAGTTGCGGTTGGACGTATAGAAGTACCGCGTGTACATACTTTGTGCCGTAGCACGTTTATCGCCGTTCATTCCTATATCGCCTTGTTCTTATAACAATGCTTCCAACGATACACGTTCCCATAACATTTGTTTCTTACCTAGACCCATGGAATATACCGACCAGGTTTGGCAACAAGAAACTGGGACACCCCGTATAGATAGTCACGAGAGTGACTCCTGGACGGTCGGCTACTTCGGAACAAACTACTGTTTGGATCGTGTGTATAAGAAGCAATGCGAATTCTTACCGTAGCTTGAAGTCAGGGTAGACCATTCTGTTGGGGAATCCTTTACGGCAAATACGGATGCCTTCAAGCACACCGTTACATGTCAGTTGGTGCATGACAAGGTGGGAATCAATGACGCCCGGCTGCTTCAACTCGTTGGGGATGATACAACGGACGAAGTGGGGTTGGGTGGCTCTCAAAGTGGCCATCAGGTTGTTCAATTGTTCCTTGTAGGACGACGATACCGTGGAGAAACCGCCACCCTTCTTACCGCGTCCACCCTTGCCACCACCGCCACCGTCACCAGCAGCACCGGATTGGCCAGGATGGTCAGCGAAGATCTCGATCAACAGTTTGTTCGAGGATTTCTTGAACTGGTCGACCACGGTGTCGTTCAACGGGTCCTTGTTCTTTTCCAACCAACCCGTGATGTTGTACGGCACCTGTAGCAACGAATCATCGCCATTGTATCGTACGTTCGCTCGGTTTAATCGGAGACAAGTTGAAAGACAGAGCGAAACGGTAACGCACGTTGCCGGCATAATGTCCAATGGCGAAGTGGGCTGCTTGCTGGCCCGGTTTAGGCGGTTTCGGCTTCAAGAAGTTCGGACTCTTGCCAAGGTGATTGTTGTTCAATTTCTCCTCGAAGGTCTTGTCGGTGGCTTTCGGGAACATAGATTCTTCTTCAAGGATGGACAGGATACCCATGGGCTGTGTTCAAACGCAACGAAACGTGTTAGGTGGGGCACTTGTCGTAGAGATTCTCGATCGTAGCGTTTTTTTCTTTTCTTTTTTTGAAAATATTTTATGGGCCAAGTGAAAGTAAGAAATTGCAATTCCAATAGAATAGTCTGGACGTTGCATAAACAGTCTCTCGTGGACTACGTTAAAAAAATATCTCAAGTTACACGCGAAGTTAAAGATACAAGTATGTAACGAAATTAGCCGAATGGTTTGGCCACTTTGTTGAAATTCCGATTGATTTAACGCTACTCTCGATTATCGTGATTTCACACAGCAGAATCACACTGCTTGTTAAGCGACGATCGTACGTCACTCTGCATCAAATGTTGCCTGTCTTCTATGAATCTAGAAAAATCATTGCAGATACTTCGAACACAAGTTTCTGCAATAAATACCGGAGACATAGACGATTCAAGCGCAAGGGCGATGTTAATTAGTTGAATGATCCCCGAGAACGTGAAAGCTGGTACTCGACTACTTACCAAGTGCGATAACTACTTGGGAGGCTATCCATTGACATCCTTTTAAATCATTCCAATTAAATTGGTCGCAGAATCAGCTTCCTCGCCGCGACCAATCAATGAATTAACACCGTCGGACTTGCTTTTACACGCTAATTACACAAGGGAACACAAAACTATGCATGCGGTTGCAGGCTGGAGCGACACAAAAAACAAGGAAGCTTGCAAGCGTGAAAGACAATGGTACGCCCTGGGTGTTCGACGATGTCGCCGATCGACAGCGCAATCTTTACCTTTGCAGTCAGTTGGTCGTCACCTGCGAGTCCATACCAAATTCGACAATACTCGCTAACCTTCGCACGAATAACAACGTGCAACAGTAAAAATTACTGTGCCGCAGATCTTCCTGGCGCTAACCTAAGGTTGCCCGTGTCCACTGGAAGCATGCAGGCAATGCGATAGGACGGCCTTTCGTCCGATTCTGTCGCTCGTAATTGAGGATCAAAGTCCTCTCTGAGATCTGTCCAAACGAATACTAGGATTCGAATTAAGCTACAAGAAGCGCGAGGAGCGAAGCGACAAAACCAATGAAGCTGCCAGTAGGATTAGTCCCAATCGAGCAGCGAATGAAACCGGCCGATCACGTTCTCATGCTGGCGATGTTTTTCGTTTTGGTACGATACGCGAATTCCCCCGTATATTTTTTTCCGCTCGTCGTTGCTTCGTCCCTGCTGTTTCATGCGATGGCGTAACAATACCTTCTCGATCAGATCAATCGTTTGTTGAAGATCCATGCCAAAGTCAATGAATGTCCACTCGATTCCTTCGTGCGTGTATTCTTCTTGTTCGAGAATGAACATGTGGTGATTGAAGAATTGCTGAAGCTTTTCGTTGGTGAAGTTGATGCAGAGTTGCTCGAAGCTGTTGTACTGCTCGATACCAAGGAGGGGAAAAGCAACAGAAAAAAGTGGTAAAAGACAGCCGTCGTTGATGCTGCTTGTATGATATGTTTTGCAAAGTGTCGACAAGGGTTCCTTTAAGATCGTTTCGTCGTCTTTTGCTTAGGAACGTGATAGGGGTTCGAGGATGTTTATATAAAGTGAGACATAAGTTATACGTTATGTTTTTTTTGTAGGGATGTTCATTTGCGTTAGTCCACTTCAGATCTGAATGCGATTGCAAATAACTGATTGGTACTCGCCTGTTACTTTTATCTTTGCAATTCAGATTTGATGTACACTTGCAAGGGGTCACGAATAGTGGTAGACATTCACAAGATGTGAACTAATGGTAAGGGAGGAATGCCAAAGTCTATCGATCGTACAACGATAAACTTTGCTTTCGAGTTAAGGGCTGTGCATCGATTTGTGGGACTGGTAAGTAATTATTTTGCGGGTCTGCCAACAGTCCTTTGTTTCACAGAAGGTTCACGACTTAAAGTATCGTCGTTAACCGGCAGGGGCTCGGTTCTTACTTCAGCTTCAAATATTAAGCAATTTAGTTCGCATTACTCATTTATCCGCTGGAGCAAGTCATGTTTACGAAGACCATTTGCCTTAATATTCGAACAGCAATCGTGAACCGTGCCCGGTGAGTCTGCCACCCTCATAATGGGAGATTGTGATGAGTACTGAGAGTGAGAGTCGATAACTGGCATGACCGTTATTGCCGTTGTCGGGGATAATGAAGAGAGACAAACGAAACAAGGGGAAGCAGGGTGAAGAGAAACGAAGAACGCCGAGGTAGACGTAACGAGTACCTTTGGTTTCTACCGGGAGCGATCGCAGTACTAAAGAACAGTAAATGTCCCAAACTACCAGAACAACGAAACAAGCGTCCAGTCGTTGGTAAGCGTGAACAAAATGTTGGCCAATCTACCACCGCAACACTGACGACCAACCAAAGAGGTTCTGATCCCTTTTTCGGTCGACAAGCCCTCGGCAAAAACATCCATAATCATTTCTGTCGATCAGTTCGTTGGTTGCTTCTCCGGCATTTACATTTTCCGTGTTTTCCTTTCCTCTCTCATAGAAAAACTGTTGAATACCTTCTCGATCAGTTCGATACACGCGAGGAGATCCATGCCGAAGTCAATGAACTCCCAATCGATGCCCTCTTTCTTGTACTCCTCTTGTTCGAGTACGAACATGTGGTGATTGAAGAATTGTTGCAATTTCTCGTTGGTGAAGTTGATGCAGAGTTGCTCAAAGCCGTTGTACTGTTGTTTTCGCGGTACAACGCGCGTCGAGTAGAGCGGGACAGCCCGGCGTGTGAGGTAGGACCGATAGGGGGACACGAGGTAGTGATAGATAGATAGATAGAGAGAGACACACGGGGACAGAACAGAGAAACAAGGAAAGAAAAGAGTGATCAGTAAAGTTAAGTCAACTGTTTACGACTAATGTAGATGGTTTGATTAATGTCTTTTGTCTTTGTAGCCTTCATTACGGACGTAATTAGTTACCGATTCACTATTATGAACGACGAAGAATCCATTTTATGAAGTATCGATTGCAGATTAAAAGTATATACGGCGAGGTGAGACTTTTAAATAAATAAACTAATCTTAGTTAAATAACCTTGCGAATGTTTCAATTTCGTAATATTGTATTACGTATGAAAGCTTCAAAGACTTGAAGTTGTGAAGTATCTCGTGACGATTATCTGGTACAGCAAAATTTGTGTCTAATTAATCGGTACTGTTTCGTTTAAGAACTTATAGAGTGATAAAATGATGTGCTTGTTGCGTCGTATTCAAATAAAAGGGCCTCCAAAGGCTTTAGGAAAAAATTGAAACTGAGCAATAGAAATGATATCAAATTGTATCAGCCCTTTGAAAGTAATTGTCGAATAAGTAGACAAAATCAATTGCATTTAGAAAACATGACACGCGGAACAAATGACGCACGAACTGCGCTATTGCTTTCCAGTTCGATCAATTATAGTGAAAACAAGAAAATTATGAAAATTTCTAGTACGCTGAGTTGAAAAACCGATGTTACAGGATAGCACGGTGCTAAAGTTATTGTTAGAACGGGAGGAGGGATGAATGATGAACTTCACATAGAATTTCCTTTTCGACGAAAGGAATCGAGAGTCCCTGGCTCACGCGTGGCACGAAAATGGTGTACCAAAAAAACAAATTATAAGGGACGACTGAAAATGTTACGGGATTTATGTAGGTGCAAAAACATGAAAAAAATGCCTAAGCGAACCGAAAGACTGCTTGCTGATCACTGAAATCCGGAATCACACGACTGAAACGAGGACAAATACAAAATACAAAAAAAAAACAACAAAAGAACACGAGTAGTGTTTGCGACCAATCCAAGAAAACAGTGGACAATCACTATTATAGTTTACTGTCAAAGAAGCGTTAAGTTTTGCGTTTGTTAAGGATCCAACGTGTCCGCATTTGGATCCTTATGCTGCATTCTCGTTTTCTGTTCATTCAATTTTGTTTGTTACGGCTGGATCCGTCACTTGGTCCGTTGCCATTCGATCGATTCAAGTGTCATTTTTTGTACCTTCTCGATCAGTTCAATACACGCGAGGAGATCCATGCCAAAGTCTATGAATTCCCACTGTATGCCCTCCTTCGTGTATTCTTCTTGTTCGAGGACGAACATGTGGTGATTGAAGAATTGCTGGAGCTTCTCATTGGTGAAGTTGATGCACAGCTGCTCAAAGCTGTTGAACTGTTCGAGCAACAATCAGGCATGCTTGTGTTTTGTCAGTGTGTACAACCGTGCGGTTCTTCTCTGTTTCCGGAAGCTAACTTCATACACTACTACTGTAAACTTTACTCTCGCCCCTGGTTATTCTTGTCTACGATACCAGGTACTTGGGCAGGGTATTGGTCAATCCGTTCGACAGGTCAATCGACAAATCTTTCATTCGCAATGCATATTAAAATCGACGAACCGGTTTTCAGTTTTTATAGTTTTAGTTTTTAGGTAACGCGTTTCATACCGCGTTGCAAAATGACACGTCACAAGTAGAACTTTAACTTCTAACTTTGCTTTGGCCCGGCGGCATTTTAGTTGTCGATTGACCTGTTCGATACAGTAGTTTCTACAAATACTTAGTCTCAAGGGTGACTCCCCGTGTTGATGAGAAATAATTTACAGATTGTATAGTGCTGTTATTTCTCGTGGGTGTTCAAACATTTGCATCTCTGTTTAACGCGGCGTTATGAAATATCGGTAGAGGTATTTGGAAGACTTGAAAGAATCGGAAAAATTATAATTCGCTGGTGCAGTTCAACGAATGTCCCTTACAATATCCCGATGCAAATATTTGACTCAGAACACAAAGGATTTTCAAAATACTACGCTATGTCAGAGAAAAGCGTAGTACGGCCGCTCGTTGTCTCGTGCATTCGTTTTTTCACCGTAAACGCTTCTCTTCAACACGTTTACAACTAAACCGTCAACGTATTAGTCTACTTCCAAAAATTACTGACAACAAACTACCTTCAGGCGATTTTTCAGACGAAGGTACCGTCCCGTTTCTTGATGGACAGTTGAAAGTGTATCGTATATAGGTTCAACAGGTTAATCACTTACTATCAATCGTCAAATTAAATTCTACACAACGTGAAGTCCACTGTTTTTACATCTTTCGATGATACTGCGACGACGATACCGAGGTTGACGACAAATCAAGGACAAGAACAGTGACGGTAAAGATGGCCTTTACCGAGAATCCACTCGCTGCTTACCAGTTCCCTTCTCGCAAAAGTACTATCAATCGTGTACACTATTTGCACGTTAAAGTCATGCTGTCACGGCGTACTTGCCAAAATAAACCTAAAGGGCGATCATGCTCTATGTGGACACATTGATCCCGTTTGAAAAACACTTGGGAGTGGGCACAAAAGATAATTGCGGTAGAAGAAATTTCAATGAAAGTCGATAGAAAGGAAAGGTAGACATCGCCGAACAATCATTTATCTCGGAAGATATCGATTTCAGAATAGAACAGGGTAGGTACTTTGTTCAACGTGAAATGGGATTACAAACGAAGGAACGATTCAGTGAAACTTCCTGAAACGTTGTAGTTACACATTTATGACAGGTACCAGGTGCAGGTATTCAAGTAACGATCAGAATAGGCGCGCAAGAATGTGAAGTTGGGATCAGCTATTCAAAAATGATCGGAAAATATTCGTGTGAACACAAGACAAACAGTATCTAGAGAAAAATATGCCTGGGATAGAACGGAGGGCTTGCGAAAACCGGATTCATGGACAATAACTGAAAACAAAACATTTCCGAGGGGGGGATGAAATCGTGGTGAGAAACTAGAAACACTCGAGGATTAATCTCCTAGTGAGATTATTGGGGAACCGCAGGTTTTCAAACGAGCATTCATGTCTAGATCAAGTGAAAGAACAATAAATCTATGAAAGACGGGTCACAGACGAGATCGTTGATATTTCTACTAGGGGCTACCTTCTCGATCAGTTCGATACACGCGAGGAGATCCATTCCGAAGTCAATAAATTGCCAGACGATACCCTCTCTTTTATATTCCTCTTGTTCGAGGACAAACATGTGATGGTTGAAGAACTGTTGCAGTTTTTCGTTGGTAAAGTTGATACACAGTTGCTCGAAACCGTTATACTGAGGAACGAAATGAAATGTACGGGTTTTCGTTAGGGAATTCTCAATTCAACGGAAACTAGTTTTCACGCGAAACAGCCGGCGCGAACATCTTTCTGTTTCCTTTAGATGTAACTTAATACTTTATACGTGATAAGTGTTAAATTTGGGCTATGGGAATCATTTTTTGACTAGCGTATTTGGACAACAGGCTACTCCATTGATTAGACGTTCGTTAAATTAGATACCGATTCGTGTGATTCGTTACGAAAGTTGAGTCGCCTGTTGTCAATGTGATATTACGTTGCTGAAATGATGTCGAAATAAGTAGATCTATTTGGGCTTGTCTATTTGTAGATTACGTTGGCGACTTGTAAACGCATTATGAAGCTTTCAACCGAACTGCGAACGTCGTGGAAATGTAATTCTTCCAAAGTAGATCTTCCATACATATAAATGTGAAAAAGGAATCTCCAATTTAAACGCGATCATGACTCTGAGATATTCTACCGATTTACGAAGTTGAAATAATTTTTCATCGTGCGCAAAGTCGCCAACGGTAATATAATATTTGTAACTTGACTCTGTGTACTGTGCGTGTCGTATTTAAAGAAACTTACGTCGAAGATCTCGAAACCAGCAATATCCAGTACACCAATGAAGTGTTGCCTCTTTTGTTTCGTATCCAAGGTTTCGTTACACTTCTTCACCAGCCATTTGAACAGCCTGTCGAACATGGCCTTCGACATGGCACCCACCGAGTACGCTACTTGGTCCTTGTTACGACCCTGTGTCACGAACTCGTTACCGACTTTAATCCTTGGTTTCAACAAGTTCTTGTAAAGATCGGCACAGTCACAGCCAAGCAGTTTGGCGACACGTTCACCTTCCTGCGAAGAAGATTTTCTTGCGATTAGTAGCCGAACGAGTAGCAAAATGTATTCGCGTCAATCGTGATCGTGGTAATTACGATGCTGGTGATTCCGAATCGAAATGTGATCAGATAATCGATGGAGATCAACATTGCGACGTTTTTCTACGGATAGAAGTTTTTACTTCGAACTTGGTTTAAATTGCAAACTAATTTTTCATTTTCCTTTTAAGGCTCGATATAAAAGGAATGATATTAATCTTCCAAGTAACTTAAACACCTGTACTCTACGTATGCCTTTAATAATTAATTAATCATGGAGAAAGAAAGGGAACGGGATACGTACCTCGGTTCCATCAGCTTCAGCCTGTTCCTCACGACCCCTTTGCTTGAATTTCATGCCACCCATGTGCATGACAGTGGCGGTGATTTTGTAAATGTCGTTCTTCTCTTCTTGCGTGAAGCCCAGGACGTCGAAGGCTTGCTACATTCGAAAAGGAAATAATTAGAAACTTTGACACGTGGTTCCGTATCAGAAGTCGAAATTACTACGACTGGATCTCGACATTTTTTACACGAGCGTAATAATGTGCGTTATACAAATCCAAGATCATCCACGGATAGCGAAACCATGATACAGTACTTCTGATACGGTGATAGCGTTTGCGTTGAATGAATATCGGATAGCTGTTAGTGGGCTCACACAGGGGTAATAAAGGCAGTACACATGGCGGCAGAAATAAAGCCTGAAAGTGGATGTTCTCGTCGATGATTCGTTTAAATTGAAAGGAACTACCGACGGACAATAGCTGTGCAACGTTTCCATCGAAACATTATTGCGATCGATAGCCCCTTCGCGATATTCTCATGCTTCAAGCGATATGTTTGATGCGAAAGCCGATAAAAGTATAAACGATAAAGCTACGAAAAATAAGCTCAGATTTGTAGATGAAAAAGATAGAGAGAGAGAGAGAAAAAAAAATGAAAAAGCTTAAGCGTTGCTCGCATCGTATAGGCGTTTCTTCCCAAGCTTGCGCTTCTGTTTCGGAGGAAAATTGTAAAAACGCGGAGAAGTTTGTCGCAAAAAGAGAAAAAGGTAGACAGAAGAGAGATGAAAACTGAAGAAGACGAAGGAGGATCGACGTTACATTCGGTTTCGATCGCGAACTGTTCACAGCTGCGAGCTGCCTCCTTCGTTGAAGAAAAAAACAAGGATCCACAGTCGAACTTATGGTTCGCTCATTGCAAAAGGACCCTGAAGTGATTCGATACCTTCAGGTACAGCGTTATTCTACCCACTTCGGTTTTGGCTTTGTTTCAACACTGACGCCGGAAAACGAACCGCTACACCGAGGTCCGTTCACCGACCCACGCTCAACCATCGAGCAGTTTCAATCTCGAGGCCGCCATTCTTTCGGAGGAGGAGGTCAACAACATTGTTGGCTTTCTTGCATCTACCGGGATTTCGGGCTGAACAAACTACCAAGGAATTATCTTTCTTGCGAACACCGGAGCATTCGGCAGGATAGTCTCAAACCACATGTCTCGGCACTCGCATCCCGGATAGTAGTGAAATATCGAAAGTACTTGTCGAGGTAAACCAAAATGTCGCTCTCAAGGTAACCAGTGCGCGACATTTGTTGCTGAAGTAAAAGGAACAAACTGTTGGTTTCGGATACGTTTCGTGTGTACGTCCAGGTCAAAAAACTGGATTCGTGCGAAACAACTGTACAATAGAGTGTTGAAAAAGGGGTAATTGGACGGTAGGGGGGCAACTTTTATGTACATGGGGTCCCAATCGTGAATAGTAACGAAAAGTATCGAAAGTCAGGTTGGTAATAGTTTTTTTTTTCTTCTTCGAAGTCTCTTCTAATATCTTCGAAGACAAATTTGGAAGCTAAGTGGAACACTGTTGCGTTCGACGTATTGAGAAAGGTAACCGGAATTGGTGTACCGCATTACGTCGTATCGAACGAAAAGCCAAATGTGACGATTACTCCAATGACTGTTGCAGTATAAGTCGAATAAGATTCGTTACTATTTCTTCGCTTCATCTATAGGCCGACGAAAGTTCAGGTAAGAGGTCATTCACTTTGTAATTTACAGAGAAGGTGGGGTCTCTACGTTCGTGACAATGTACACATGGAAGAGTGAATAATTGAACAGAGGTGTCTAAGGGAAAGTATCGGTTTCCGAATCCATGTTGCAAGGACTTACGTCCGTTAGTATACATTCTTCGCCGTCGTCGACGTTGGGGATCGTGATTTTTCCTTGAGCTACGTTGTTATAGTCGTATATATTGTTGGACAAGAGACACATTTCTGTGAAACATTTCGAAGAAAAACAAATTAAGTTGAATCCAGCTGCGGCGCGACATTATTCGACGTTCGTGCATCCTAAACAGTTTCGTGCCGTACGTATCGCACATTACCACAAGGTCCGTTCAATTGCACGGACCGTTCCTTCAAAACAGAAAACAAATCAATAATGACACTTTTCAATGAATTATCCGTTCGAATCTCGAGCGATCGTGTTCCCGCCGAATCGTTCGATAATTTCTTGCGGTAGCACGACGCTAGACGGAAACATTGCAACGACGAAGACCTGGCTGTTACTGTTCCAGTAGCTACGGATGAGCGACAAAGTGCTGGCGCAATGGGAGAGAATAGTGAGTCGGAGCTGATCGGGGAGCGGGTACTCTGGGGGTTCGATTCTCTTTACCTCGAGCGAAAATATTTCGAATGAAAGTTCTCCATTCCACCCCCAATCTCCCCGCACCCCGATTGCGGCGGCAGGAGGCTTTCGCAGGCGGGGCGCGAGGAGGCGACGAAAACCTCGGCCCAACGTTTCAATCACCTTGCCCCTCAGCAATTTGGTACGGCCAACAGAACGGGCAGGGCAAGACAATGCTTCGAGATGCTCTCGATCGACTGATTCGGCAAGGTGATCGAAGGTTCGCCGAGATCTCTGGTCCGCCCTGGGGTTGGACTTACGTCCGTTTCTTCCATGTCAGCGGCGTCGTTGACTCCCGGAATTCTCGTCTTACCCTGGCTAATGTACCAATAGTCCCCGATCCGGTTGCTCAGCAGGGTTAATTCTGCATTATTTTGTATGTTTCTTAAGCTGCCTGCTTTACGAGCGTTGTATCGCTGACACTGCCACTCGCAATTGCACCCCGCTATTCCGTCCGCGTAATTAATTTTTGCTCCGTCGCCCCTAGTTCCGGCCGAACTCGAGGCGTATCGCTTTCGATCGTATGTTTCTTCATTCATTCTTTATTCTGGTGCCGAGAATCGCGTGCAATTGCAAGTCGCGCGTGCGAGAGGAAAAATGGACACATGGCAAATGATTTGCGACAGGCTGAAAGAAGAAGAATAGGCTGAAAGAAGAATAGCAATAGAGAGAAGATAGAACAGGACTAGAAAGAGAGAGTGTGTGTGAGAGAAAGAGAGAAAGAGAGAAGTACAAGAACAACGAGGAAGAGAGATAAAGAAATGAATGTAGATGAGAGAATTAGAAGCAAAAACGGCAAGTCCCCAGTTGTGGCCGTTCTTGCTGATAGCTATACAGTGTATGCTGTTAAAAAGAATATGAATTGGTTACATTTTAATGAGAAACACCCATGAGCTGAAATAGATACAGAGACAGAGAGAGAGAGATAGATAGATAGAAATAGATAGAGAATATAGGGCAAACAGAGATAAATCTCGACACAAATGTCACGATTGTTAAAACCAAAGACAACAACGACAGGAAGCTCGAAGAGTGTCTCGCTTCCCTAGAAAAGATAGATTGCTAGTAATGTACACGAAGAAGTATAAACAAGGGACAGGTGACTGCGCGCAAAATTCGATCGTTCATGCTTGACATACGAGATGCACCAACATTGCGTCGGAACGGTACCCGCGAGCAAGGGAGAATAAAAATGTCGATGACTGGCAATTCATCGGCGATTCTCCCCGATAATTTGAACGATCCATTCTGACGGGAAAATCGAACGTCCGTTTCATTGGTCTTGATCGAAAAAAAACCAATCGGGCGCATCCGAGTATCGTTATGGTAAGCGAACGATCGCATCTCGAGCGCGTCAGGATAACAGTGCTCGACCGGTCATAGGGAAGCACTTACATCGGTGATTAAAAGTTCTTCGCCGTCATCAAGGTCAGGGATTGTCGTCTTGCCTTGCGACACAAAGTAGTAGTCGTGGATGTTGTTGGACAGCAGCAACATGTCTACAGACGGTCAAAAAGAAAACAAAAACATGCAGGTATTAACCACAAACGAGGGTGCCATGTTTCCTAGTGGCTTTCCTCCGGATTGTATCTACAAGGTTAAACTGAACTTCTATTGGAACCGGGCGATTCTGTCAAAATGAAATCGCCCGGTCGATTATTCGGGGATGCTACGTTGTGCAACTCGACCTATAGCAGTTGTTTTGCGAGAGTACATTTCCTAAATTGTCTCGCGTTTTCGGGGCAAGCCGCGAAATCTCCGTCAGAGATCGTCAACAGAACGTGCTAGGACACGTTGCAAATAATCGAGGTCCGACAATTTAGGAATCGTAGATGGCTCTAAATGGGGAACTTCATTAACGGATGGTCACAAGATTAATGTCAATATACGGTACAGTTCTCAGAATACCGTTTCTGTGTTTAGCACTTTCCCTTTTTCTGTCTCGGCTGTGGGAGGGTCGATTGCATATTTGGGGAAGTCCCATTCTGCAGGTGGACCTTATTAAATGTAACACAGGGGCAATCTACACCGAAGAAACACCAGGGCTGCCATCAGCGGTGTCACGGTACGCACCGAATTAAAAAAAAAGGAAACAGGTCGAAAAGTTCAGAAACGTGGAACAGCGGCCCTGGTGTTTCTCATGTGCTTCTGGAAACATACAAATTCTGCATTGTCCATCCTAATTCTACAAACAGCGAACAAATCAGAGAAACTCAAGTGAAAGGGGGTGTGGAAGATCGAAGAGAGAGATGACAACGTAAGAAGCCGTAAAGAGAAGTGGCGGCGGGTGTAGCGAGGTGTCAGGATGATAGGTAACAAAAGGACTAAAGTCAGAGATGCGTAGCCCTGGCATTGATCGTCAGGTTCTTACGTCGGTCAAAGTACACTCCTCGCCGTCGTCAACATTTGGGATCGTTGTCTTGCCCTGAGAGACGAAGTAGTAATCTTGGACGTTGTTCGAGAGGCAGCACATTTCTACATGGAATAAGGATCACACAATTGAGAAATCCGAGAGAAACGTGACAGATGACTCCACAACAGTCCGTGTGCCGCGTTGTACGTCATGCGATTAAACTCTACGCACGTTGATGCCCAGGTACGTAGACCCTGCTGCAACCTGATTCTACTTCTTCTTTCTAGTTTCGAAGATTTCGCTTGGAAATTACGTGTGAGAGAAGGATAGGAAAAGATCGGTGATGCCCGAAGGGGGGTTTTTGCTGCTGCAACGCTAGGGTAAATAGTTTTTAACGCGAACCGTGGTTCACGTTATCTTCGAAGGACTGGAAGCACAAATTTACTTGTCTCGTACTTTCCCGAGCTCCACGAGAACGAACAATGTATGCACAAGTCCGAGATGTTTCTTTCACCCCTAAAGATAATGCTCGATTCATTGCATAAATCGTTGATTGAAAGTTTACCGCGCGTAACGGTATTACACGCAATTGATATTTATCTACAGCGTAATCCCTAGGTTATGAAGTGAATGGTCTTACCCTTCAAGCCTTTTACCGAGCCCGACATCATTTGGTAGAAAATGTGATAGGAGCGCTCCAAAGTCTGCTGGGAGATGACACGAGCTTTCTCCAATAGATCTGCAGGCAAAGAAGATAGGCGTGTTCAGGGGACAAATAATGTGCAACCAATGTTACGAAACATAAATTAGCGCAAACGAAATTGAGCGCGGTTGCTTGCTGTGATTGCGACATGCGCTGTGACGCAATTATTTCTGGGCGAAACACGTCACGCATGTCGCAAGAGGAAGTAAGATCGAACTAAACGCGCGTCAACCGGACGTATTACAAAAACAGCAATAACGAATCGAAGCCAACTGCGTTTGTATCCAAATTAATCCGCCTGTACAGCGCAGAAAAATTTGTCTACAGCTCTGACCGCGAGATTTCTCTAACATTGATCGTTACGACTGTATTAAATAAAAGAAAACCAAAATAGCATCTATTATAGAATTCGTATAGGAACTTACAGGTCTCGATATCAGCACCGGCCAGTTTTCCAGAGGGACCAAAGTGGATACGGATGAATTTACCCTGTACGATGACAAAGACATTTTTCATTAGACGAGATTCGCTGAAATTCGCTTAACGTGCGCCCGACGTGGAGCAGTAAAAAATAAATCAAGGCGAGGCACGTGTCTGACTCCATTAATTGACGAGGTATTATAAGATCATTGATACTAAATGAGTACATACGAAAGGGGGAAGAAAGAGAAACTTACGAAACGTGAGGAGTTATCGTTACGGACGGTCTTGGCATTACCGAACGCTTCCAGGACAGGGTTGGTTTGGACAACCTGATCTTCCAGAGAGCCCTTCTTCTGGGTGGCGTCGTCCACTTTCTTGGTCGAGGCACCAACGGTGGCGAAGTACGCGATTACCTTCTTCGTGTTTTCAGTTTTTCCGGCACCAGACTCACCAGTGATCAACATAGACTGATTTTCACTGTCTGTAAGGAGAAAAAGGTTCGCGTAAGTTCGTCTACCCTTCAACGTTCTTTGCTTCTGATATTGCTCCTGAGTTCTGATGACTTCTGAGCATTAAAATGATGAGAATTAATTCCTAACAAGATAACGACAGCGTCGAAGAATATGCCTGATCAATAACATTATAACGTTATTTCGATTCCAATAGCTATAGGAGATGGTTATTTAAATGTTGAGCTCACTGACAACAGAAATGCTCAGCTTTGCCTGGACTTGTTCATGTATTTATGGAAGGTTTTTTAGACGTAGCGATTTTATCAGAATGGCAGTGTACTTACTGGTAAGCATGTTGACGTATGCACCGTCGGAAATGGCGAAGATGTGAGGTGGGACTTCATTACGCCTTTTACCGCGGTAAAGTTTGGCGCACCTTTGGGTGTACACGGGGAATCTCTTATAGGGATTGATGGCTACGCAGAAAAGGCCGGAGTAGGTCTGCAAATGACAATTAATCGTATGCAAGAAATGTTCCAGTTAAACAGGTTCGTTCAAAATGTTTTCGAACAAAATGAAACATTGGTGTAACATGATAAGTACGATTTGAAGTAGAAAATATTGTGAAAGCGTATTCCAACTCGTCGGCACTATTTTGACAATTCCGAGTTTAAGACGGCGCAGTCGTACTATTTCCTTTGAACAATTGAACGCATCACGGTCATATTTCTGGTGCAAGATGAGTTGGAATTTGTGCTTTATATCAATTGAAAATCAGCGTGATCGAATTTCCTTGTTCTTTTTCTCGTACACGGGTCAACGATGTAATATATTTGAAGTACCCTTCGACAAACGCGTGATTCCAAAGCAGCTGCATTCGCTCAAAGAAATTCGACGACGCTGATTTCGTACTGAATACAAAGATTAGCTGAAAACGTAGAGGAAAGTGCTTGCGTCCTGAGACAAGACTTCCATGGCACACAAATCTTAGTCGCGATATTATTAACGCATCCAATGGTATCGTTGTCGCGACAATCGCAACGAACATCCAACAAAGTTGCGTCCACACGCTCTCTTGGAACCTCTCGCAGCGACGAGAAGTAACAAAAATGTAACGGAATAAAGGTGTCAAGAACGACGTCGCCACACGTGCAAGTGCTTCGCGTTGTCGACGTTTTCGCGTAAAAAAAGTTCATGCGTTTAGGATAAAGAGAAAAAGAAAATACTCGAGGGTTAAAAGGTCCATGAATGTTCTCAGTATCATGGATAGGAAACAGGCGTGAACTCGACAGCGTCGACCCGTTACGATTCATTGGGTCAACTCTGGACGACGTCCCGAGATTCCGACATGCAATTTCTTTCAAAAACAAAGTCGAAGCAAAATTCCGAGGAAAAGAACTGGCGGTAGAACGTGGTGGCACGTTCAAGTGCGTTGTCCAACGTTCTCCGTGTCAATCGCCAGTAAACGAACAATGGGGGTGGCACATTAGAAACGCGTATACGTTCGGGCGGATATCACCGAGATAGGCGATTATCCCCGGAGCAAGAGGAATCTTACGTAGATAAGTTTGGCGTAGTAACGTTGCTTCAAGTTGTGAAGGACAGAAGCATCGTTGAGATAAGTCAAGTTCGACATATCCTCGCATTTCTCATATTTCGGTGGGTTTACTTGCTGCAGCTGATCCTTTTTGAAGTCCTTGGTCTACGTCCACGGGAAAGAAAAGATATTCGTTAGTGGTAGTAAGAAAATTCAGACTTACGTATATCAGCTTGCTATAGTAACGTTGCTTCAAGTTGTGCAACACAGACGGCACGTTTAGGAACGTCAAGTCAACCATATCTTCGAGTTTCTCGAATTTCGGCGGATTCACTTGGGACAGCTGGCCCTTGTGGTATTGCTTCGTCTGCGCGGGGCATTCTTTTCTCGTAAATGTTACTCGACTCTAATCGTGTCGCGTGCTCCGCCGACTTCCCGTCAAATTCGTCGGGAAATGTCTCGAGAAAATGACGCCGGATGGTTTTCATCCGTTTGTTTCGGACTTCCCATCGGAGCCCTCCCATTACGAGCTCGCAGACTAATTGAACGTCTCGAACAGTAATTGTATTCAACTCTATGTTTATCTTATCGCGATTAATATTCATACAAACTGTACCAAGTGCTTGCGAAAGTGCTGACAAATTGCTTGTCCGCGATAAATGCAACATACATAGCTTAAATCGAATCAATAAATTCATCATTGTTCGTATGTGGCACGTGGCATTCGATATGTTTTCCGTACTGTATTAAAACGTTCTAGAAATTTCGAATCGTAGAGATTACACGATCAATTGTATTTCTCCCGTGTCAATTAATCAGTGCGGATGCACTTTTCGAACCCCTTATTCCTATCCTGTTCCATACACGTATACATACATGCCTCTCTATCTCTCTCTCTGCGTTTCGCTTTCGATGTTCTATTAATATTTCGGCCCGCGTTTCGTGAAGTGACGTTTCAATTTATTATTACCAATGGTTGCGGCGGTGCTAACAATAGCATTTCAGCGTCGGTTGACGAAGGGAAGGCAGGGTTTGCTGAACCATTATGTAATCCAGCGTGTAGAACCGCGGCATTTTGTACAGCGGTTATGTTCCGCTCTGAGCAAAAATAGCCGGAGCCACCGAAATCGCGAAAAATGCAGAGAAAGAAACCAGAGAGGAATACATACGCGCGGCACGCCCCCGTCTATTTATATTTTACCTAGGCTCTTCAGAATATCTCGGCCAATTCCGACAATCTCGAGGCGTTCTTTTCTCCCCCGGTGGCTACCCAATTATTCCGGTCCATAGTATTCGATTGTCGGCGTGTTTCAGAAATAAACCGCAACGAAAATCGTTTTCGCGATTTATCGGGACACCGTCGAACGAAATACCGGTGAACGCGATCCATTCCCGAACCAACGATATTCTTCCTGCAGTTTATTCTCGTATCGCGCAAAAAAGAGAAACAGACCGATCGTATGACGGAATGTTGGATGATGGCAAACGCTAAGAGTTACCGAACAGTTTTTACCCCCGTCCAAAAATAGAGCTCGAACGTCCCGATACTGTTTCGTCCTTTCTTTTTGGACATAGGAAGCCGCCGTTGCCCTCTGCCGTATCGCGCCACGTCTCTGTCCATTTTAGGCGACGGAGATGTAGACGCGACAGGGGAGAGAACGTTATCGCCATTTCCGTTTCGTCGCTTTTCGAATTATCCACCCACCCACTGGACCGTTCAGCAAATTTGCGAACGGGCATCGAGTAGTTCCAATGAAAATCGCGAAGTCTGTCTACGAAACTGTGTCACAAATGGACACGAAATGGACCGTTGTCGCGAATTCTCGTGAAAATCCTCGAGGAGCCTCGGCGCGACCCGCGTTGAAAATCGTCAAAGGAGAGAGAGAGAGAGAGAGAGAGAGAGAGAGAAAAAAGGAGAAGTGAAATCACCTCGCCGCCAGGTAATCCAACGGAAACGATGTCGCCCTTGGTCGCCTTGATTTCACCAAGAACGTGGCCCTCCTTCTCGTCGGGTACCCAGCAAGCCTTTTTCGCATCGTACGGTTTCGTCTGATCGATCCTCTTCTGCTCGAGGGAGACGAAGAGGTACGGGGTTGGATCAGGATCATCTCCTTCTTGTGGCTTTGGCTTCGGCATCTTCGCTTATTTCCTATTCACTCGAACGATTCGAAACTCTCCTGCGGTATATTCCTCTCGCTCCCGGGAAGGTCTACGCGCCTTCTACGTCGTCGTTCTCCCGCGTATCGCAGGGTGCGAAGAAACTTCCTAGTTGGTTCGTTTCCTCGCTCTTATTCTCGTTCCTCGGAGATCTCGGCGGCGGACGGACTACTTCTGGCGGCACGTTCTGGGCGGCCCTGTTTCACAAACAATCAGCCCCGTTATTATTAGTCTGCCACCACGCGGTTCGTCTCGCCGCTACCCCTTGTGCGATACTACTGTCGCCAGTACGACTCGGGCCGCTAAAAGCGGCCGCTATCGTATTTACAGGGAGGGCAAAGCTCATGGGAATGCGCGTTCCGACGCGATTCAGAGGAACGAATATAGAAACGCGAAATCTGCTGCGAGGGCTCGTTGTACAGTTTGGGAGATCATTATTATCGTTCAATCAAGTTTCAACATTGAATTCGTCGATCGAATTCGTTAGGCGTTGCGGACTCGGAGTGCCATTAAACGATTTCGGCGGTACGGTGCGATATTCGTTCCTCTGTTTTTATAATATATTGATATGGTGTCGCGTCGGTATTCGAGAACGTAAACGAAGGAGGAATCGTTAATTAAAGATAATAAGCGAAACGCCTATCGGAATTGTATCAAATATTCGTTGCTCGTTGATGTAAATGTAGTAAATGAAAGAATAAAATAATTCTTAAAGAATTCGTCGAACTGTAATATAACATTAATCGAACTTTGTCTATCGTCTTGTTTGATGCACTACATGTATTCTATTTCGGCTTCCTTCCGTATAGAAAATTGAAATGCCCCGCATAGGAAATGTTTCCAATCTTTTATCAGGAAAAAATCTTTTAAAATATTAAACAAGAATGCATGCACAAATTGATTCGATCTTCAAGTATACGAGTTAGCTGTTGCACGCATATTGCGTAACAACTTTCCGCTTGTAGCGACCAGTAGATAATCGCGATAAGCAATAAGAAATAAGAAAAAAATGAAAAAGGGGGACCGTATGTTTTTAGCAGTTCGACTTCCAAATTCCTTTGCAGCATTCGATGTGCGTATGCTTTATTATTTCTGGCCATCGTGCTTGCTTCGTCGGGAATTCGAGCGAAACGAACGAATGGAGGACGGAAGTCAACGCTAATGTGAAACTTCGTTCACCCTAATCGCACGATATACCTGTGCACGCTCGAAGGGGAACAAATGGAAGTAACTCGAGCACGTAGAAAACTAAAAATAAAAACGATCGAGGGAAACCCGTTTCGGTTTCAGGCGTCGAACGAAAAGAGATATCTTCTCGAAGGGACAACAACGTTCGTCTACCATCAAATAGAACAGTCGGCGGAATAACCGCGGCCGGACAATCAAGATGGATAAGGCGTTTGAAAAGTCTCGGTTAAAAATAGGAAATCAATCTGGTCGTTGAAACAAGACACCATACTTCCAACCCGTCCAAAAAAAGCAACGCGCTTCTGGAACCGCACAACGGAAATAAGATGGCGCGCACTACACCTCGACGTTCTTAACTCCCTTACGGTTCACGTGTACGAAAGTTCGGGCACTTTGAAAGAAAGGAAAAGGAAAGAGAAGAAAAAATCAGCCGCGTTCCTCTGCGAATTATTCGGACGCTCGGCAAGGAGAACGCTCGACGAAGAGCACGGTTTTACGGAACAGAAAAGGGGACCAAAGATCGCCAACCCTGGGGCGAGAAGTCAAAGTGCCGAGAACAATCGGGAATTGTATATTTCTTTTGTCCGACGTGGAGAAAAAGAAAAAAAAAAAAGATGAAGACGGGAGGAAAATCCGGCGGATGAAAACGTATTCCTTGGAGTTTCGTGGAACTTGAAACTTCTACACGTCGCACTACATCAATCTGCAAACGATGTCAGACATGTCTAGACGGAAATCAAGAATGCCTCGCATTGCACGCATCGTTATGAAAATTCTTCCCCCGTCAGGATCTCCTCCCGTCCGGGAGCACCGTAATGTCGCACTGCCTTCCGGATATCATCACCAATGACGTCGGCGGCCGTTGAAACACGCGAATGACCAAAGTGTTCCACTGCGCTTCCCTGTTCCACGAACGTGGTTGGCAGGAACAAGGAAGGTGTCGCGTTAGGAGGACAGAGGTACGAAGAGGACGCGAAGAAAAAAACACTGTTTCCGTATTCACCAAAAAGAGGGATCGCGCACAAAATTCCGCCTGCCTCGAGACGATATCAGTTCCTTAGCGATAGGATAAGGATTGCACCTCGAAACCAACGTTAGTCACACGTTCGAGGCTCGAGCCCGGAAAAGTCACTAGCGGGATCTGAACTGCATCCACGGCTGTTCCTCTTTCCTCGGTTCGGAGGACGAATAATTACCAGAACGATGAACCGCACTTTTCGTCTTTTACCTAACGAATCCTTCGTGAAAAGGGTGGTCTGCGAGATTCGGATAGATCACTAGACACTTGGAATCGGACTAGGCTGGGAATCAACAAGTCCTGGCCGGTTCCCCTAGGCTCTTCTCACAATCACGATTTACATTCGCTCTACCCTCCGTGTTTCCGTCCCTTTTCCATTCCATTTCTTTTCTCTACGACTCCTCCATTCGCCCTTATACTTCTCTACGTACGTGCGCGGTCCCCCTTTTTCCTTTCACGTTCGCCTCGAAGGACCGTCGACGTTAATTTTCCGTCGTGTAATGTAGAAAAAGGAGAAAAAAAAAAAAAATGCTAACAATCAGATGAACACCGACGTTCTGCACTTACGTTAGAGAGCCGTTCTGTCGGGGAAACGAGCGGGGGCTCCCAATATAAGCGCGTGCAACGTGATCCTAGAATACAACGAGCTCAACGATTGGATGCTGTTCTGGTCCAATAAGAGATCGCGTTAGTTCCTGGGCCAATCTACCTTTTTAGGTGGAGATGATACCAAAAGTGTGACAAGGGGTGGCCGCGGAAAGCTACAACCGCCTCGATCGGCCGAGTGAGATGAAAATAGACGTCTAAGGGAGACAGGGAATTACCTTCGACGGGCTCATTTTCTGGCATGTTCATTTCTCTCCTCTCTTCTTGTACATGGTTACCAGCCTTCCGCCTCTCCCCTAGATCCTGATCCGAATCCTTTGGAAAAACCTCCGCCCGATAGGGAACGTCATCGTGTCAGCTACCTTTCACGTACGGGTACGGGAACGTTCCTGTCCGCACCAGCTACCAACTTTTTGATATACATCAAGATCACTGGTGCACGTGGAACACGCACGTGCTCGATAATAGCTGCTGTAGACACGTTCGATGAATAAATCGGACCCGGCTTTTCCTGTTCGCCGAAAATCCCGACGTGCGGCGAAAGGAATGCTCGCATTTTGCCGAACCGCGTGTTCTTTACCGGCATTTTCATTTTTTCTTGCTTTTGTGCAATATATTTCTTCGTTGGGACACGTTTTGAAGTGTACGGCGATGCCAGCGCGTGGCGCGACGAAGATTTAGTCGGCCCTGCATCTTTCCTGCGGTTCTTGTTCTGTTTAAAAAATCATCGTCCAGGATTTCAGTACGAGTCATGATTGAACTGTGCAAGGCAATACTTGTAAATTGTTATCAATCGCAGACGGCTAGCGCACCCTTGCGAGGTTCACTCCGAGGAACACTGTTCCGGCATGCTATTTTCATCAAAGTTGCAGAATTTACAATGATATCTTCTCAGAGATTTAAACATTGTGTTTCAAACACGTGGCATTACTTAAAACGCGTGACCAGGGAAACGTCATATTTATAGTTTCGTTTAAACTCGTGGACTGTTACGGTGCGCGTTTCAGTAAGTCTGTAAGATTTGTAATGCGCTTTAAAATAATTTGTACAAGAATCACTAATTGGATCCGCGCATACGTGCGACAGAAATGTTCACCTCGACCAAATCGAAGAAATTGTAAGCGAAGAATACCCCAGCCATCCTCTGAGCCACGCAGGGGAAAGCCTGACCTAGAATCTGTAAATGGAAACTGTTGTTCCCCCGTCCGCTGACTTATTCGAAGCGCAATATTGCACGAACAAATTTCCTCGTTTATCTAAACTAGAATCATCTTTTTGACATACATGCGTAGTGCAAATAATTGCTCGCAATTATGCTAATCACGTTTGCCTCAAAATGTTTAATGTCGACGGGCAACACATTACAGAGCGTGCTATATTTCTCCGCATTATTAGAAACACCTTTGTGCAGAAATAGTTCAGAAGAACAATCATACGTAAGGAGCCAACAGTGTAAAAGAGGCAGCAAGAGACTCTTCGAGAATAAAATTCAATATGTAAAAAGGGTTTATTCTCGTCGCTTCGTCTTATTAATTTTATACATGCCACAAACAGTAGGAAAGAGATCAATTTGAGACGAGAAGTAAATTCATTTTCTTTCCATTTAGGTAGGACTTGCAAAATATTGAATGGCAGCTATGTTCATTGTGATCTTAGCAACATTTTTGTTACACTTTGTGTTGGGATTTTAAACAATTACTTGCTACCCTTAATTTCCAATTTCAGAACTTCGTCAATACTTATTACACACTCTTATCGGCATCACAATGTTCAATTTTATCGAACCCTACAGAAGGGAAGAAATGGAATACTTTTCATCGAGGCTAATAAAACATATTAAAATTATAACCAACATGTATCACAAGTATTATAATCCATGCTTTGTGAAAAATGTGTTTGCAAACACTTCACATAATAGAACGAGTCCGATTAAGCTTTTCCATTAATAATGATAACGCTCGATTAAAATTTTATTTCGATCTTTATTAACGCATCAGCTGTTCGTATCAAAATAAATTACGTGAATCAGTATTTGAGAAAATGGTAGTTGGTAAAAGCAGGAGTCCCGAAATTTATATGAATTCTCTAGTCTTTGTGAGGTGCAGAAAGTAAACTGTTTAAAATATAGAGGCAGAGCTTTGCACAGCTGGGAGAAGGAACATTTTCAATACCATTTTAAAACCTCCGTAAATAACCTCCGTAAAATAAATATTTTTATTTGAATAGTGTCAAGAATGAAATAAAATATTTCACGTCCTCACTTTTGAGTCGTGTTTTGAATAATCCTTGATCGTGAGCATAGCTTCAGGCAAGGAATGGTATTATATACGTAGCAAAACCGTAAACTTTGGCAAAATAAATTAATTTTCAACTTAAATGTTGAAAATGTTATTTTCATTAAGCAAAGTGTGTAATTCAAAATTGTTAGAACTCAGGCTCGTCCTTCGTCGACACGTAATCGGTTCAGTATTTGCGCACTGAAATAAATAAAATATTTCAAAATGGAATCGTTCTGTTCTCGAACCAGTTCAAATGACGTACCAGCTTAAATTGCACATATTTTTTGCTAAAATTTTTGCATGTAGCTTCGAGATTCCAGTCGTCACGAATGTCTCTTTGCCTTTGCCACTGCTTGCTTTTCTTAAACATTTTTTTGCTATACAAATTTGCATCAAGGCCCGTTTAGTATATTTCACCGATTTAAATTTGCAACAGCATTGGCAATTTGCCGCACTTCATCGAAACGGTTAGGAAGTAATTTTCGACATTCTAATCCTGCGGAACGTCGTATAATATAATAATTGATTTTCTTGGCTGTATATTTAGGATATTTTTATCCTTCGGCCTCTGTTTAATGATGCGAAATTATAAAATTATTCGGACGCCAATGATACTATTTTTAATTGCGTCCTTTTGTTTTTTTAATACGCATACTGTGTCAATTATAAATCATGTATATATATGTATATACATACATATACCGCGTCACGATGATAGTACAAAATGTGAGCCTCAAACGTAGAAGCTAAAAATAATTTGTTTCCTTTTCAGTTAAGCAATTCCACTGTGGAATGCATGAAAATTGTTATTGAGGCGTATTCGTTCGATTAGGGCCACTGAATACTTGTCATCGAAAATCGAAGAATTATTACACATACATACATGTAACACCTCATAACGTTTGGTACACTGCCATCAGAAATATTTGGCAAACTCGAATAATCGGAGTCCCATTGTGGCATGCTTGTTCAGTCACTGAGATACCGAAAAATAACGTATGGAAGTTCGTCCAATAGGAAATAGCTACTTCCTGTCCTTTACCATACGTAAAATATATAGCAATAATTATCTCCATACTAATATGTTTGTTACTTATTTTGTCTGCTGAATTTATTTTTTCTTCAACTTATTTTTTCATGCTGTACATACTGCATGAAAAAAAACCTGCAATGTCAATGTCGTGCTTGACACTTGGACGTCATCAGAAGAGGGCGTCATGACGCGTTTGCCGGGGTGCAAATGAGATAATCCAGTTTGAATTTCTAGGTCAAGAGCAAACCGCGATTGCTGAGATTTGTAGTTAGAAATTAGAACGATTGCAAACAGCATCAATACAGAAATTGAATAATCATCGTTAAATGCTTGGGAGCTTGATGTAACAGTGAAGACCCTAAGAGAAAATAGTATGACTGACGATGAGAATGATTATTTTTATCATAAACATTCATTTATTCCGATCAGTAAGAAATGCTATAAAGAGTGGGAAAAATAAGGCAACGGTGGAGCTAAAAAAAGCTGTAACCGAATATTTTGCGTCAAGACATCAAGACGTTTGCAAGAGAGGAGTCCAAAAATGACTGGCGAGGTAGGACTATATTCCTAAAAAACAGGGAATACTAAGGATAGCAGGTCCCGTTTTTCAGCGCTCTAAAATGACCCAAAGACATTCTTACATTTATGTCTATTCTCCACATAAAGATTTTTGCAGAAAATATCCAATAGTTCTCACTATAAGAAAACAGTGACAGGTTTGGTAATTGCCGCAAGCAAACCCAAACCTAATTATTATGTCTTCGCCATTGAAAATTTAATTAACGTAATAACTCTGATGGTGAATTATCTGGTGCTTCCTGATTAACTTCGTTTCGAGTAAACAATTTAGTATTTTTACGTTCATGCGATATACAATGCTTCGCTTCCACTTTGCAACTTCAATAGTATGTACTTTTTCCTTTACTCGCGAACAATACGCACAACCAGCCGCAACTAGTAGTCGCAACCGTTCTATAGTCAGACTTAGCGAACGGTACAAGGTAATCGTATGCTTTAATATCCTCCAGATCATATGGCTTTCGACGTTGGCTTCTAAAGTGTACAAATGTACAAGTGCAAACACATTTTATTGGCATACAGAATTATATTTAAATAAAAGCATGAAAATAAAATAAATGACATAATATTAAATGGTAGATTGAATAGAAATGTGCATGACAGCAATGGTGTCTGTGTCATCCATCATTTCATGAAGTTTTATTTTTATTATAGAAAATAATATAGAAAATGGTACCATTATTAAGTTTCAAATTTTGTTGTATTTTACATGAGTGTAAAATAGGAGTGTATATTTATAAATAAGACCCATTTTTGTTATACGTACTTAGTATGTTCACAGTTACAGCATAGTTTTTAAATTAGCCTCTCTCTGTCACTAGCAAAACGCTGCACGATTTGCAGCAACATTGAGAGGAAAATGCAGAAGCAATCAAGTGGTGTACAATAAACATCCACTAGGCAAATGTTGTTGGGGTGAATGAATTGTGGAACAAAAACGGCACGAACTTATCGAACAACCTAATACATACGATGTACAAATTGGAAACAAACTGTTTGAATAATAAAATGTTCAAATGAGATAACATTTGAATAGTAGAACACTGGAATAACGGGTGTTTTGAAAATAGAGACTTTACTGTACTCGTTGCCACGTTTCTCGTTCATATTCTTATTTCTTAGCGTTATTTACTGATGACTTTCACAAGAACGTTACATAAAACTCCTTTATCCTCTGAGCCCATTAATAGTATTCTAAACTAAAATAATTTAGAATACGTTTGACATCTCTTTCGGCGCCATTAATTATTTTACACTACGTTAATCCACCCCACAGTTACAATACCCTGGCCACACCTATTGGGCGACTGCCAAATATTTGATGGCTATGGCTATAAATGGACTGCGTTATCTCATTAAATATAATTTGCATCTATTTTTATCATTTTTGTTCATCGTTTCTGTAGGGATATCACTATTCGAAACCCAATTTTACCACAGAAAATGAAAGCACGTGATTTTTTAAGCTTTTCAGTGGGCTTTTAAAAATTTCAATTATATTGCAAAAGAATCCAAGAAATAGAAATTCGATGAAACAACTCGCGGTGAAAAAGTCGAAATTAAATTCTTATGTTTCCTATCTGTCGGTGTGTGCTTTGGTGTTATCATTGTGAGATCATAACTTTCCTGCGATTATTGAAAATTGTAATCCTGAATTCTGTGGAAACACCTCTCGTGCTTTCGTGAGTCGCTTATAAGCTTAGCCACTTATATTAAAACGTTGCCATGAATTTCGAATCCGGATGAAGCTCGTACGTACTACTTATTAATTTATGATCAAATGTTTGTAAAATATATTTATGTTGGAATATGTCTTGTTTGAACAATTTTACACGTATCTAGAGTAAACATTGCGATAAACGAAACAGCGGCAGCATAAATTAGACTTTTAAGGGATTAATGCTTGTAACTTCGTGGAAAAATAGTACAACCATCCACCTGGGCTCATGTTTAAGGCGTGAAGTCTCAAGTTTAACAGCCTTGAGTTCATTTTTTTAAAGAGTTTTTTACGTCATATACAGTATATCCATTTTAAGTGCCTACACGTGATTATTTCTATAATTATCAGAGATAGAAAAAGTTGTTTCAGTTGAAAGTTGTATGGCGTCGTGGGGGGCATATCACGATGGTAATTGTGTGAGTTTGAGGCAACGTTGGAGTGTTCTGTGGGGGTCACAGTCAAATTTTTTAATGTTATTTTAATGTTATTATTCGGTTACTGCTGTTTCTTCGGCTTGCCCGCCGTCGTTTCGCACTTCCCACTCTTTATATAATTTTATAGTGCCCGTAGGAAATGAAAATGTATGCGAGAAATAGAATTCTTAGTCACGTTCTCTTCGTCTATTTCTTCACTGGCTATCGGAAACTATTTTCCGAATCATTAGTGATTTCCGTTTCTGTATTAATGCTGTCTGTAATCTCCATAATTTCTGGCTATAAATCCTGCCAATTGCAACTTGATCTTGTCCTAGAAACTCAAAGTAGATTATCTCCCTTACGTCCCACCAAACTTCTAATGACATCCTCATCGGATGACGTCCAAGTTTCAAGCACGACATTGACATTAGGGCTTCTTTTCAAGCAAAAACTACCGCCACGCAAATGACACTAATGCTAATTATGAATTGAAACAGCGATACTCGAAACAGTACAGAGAAGAAAGAATTCGTTCAGTACCCTTTCTATTAGGTCGGTGTAAAAATGGTCGCGGTTTTTATGCGAATGAATAAATGGAACGATCGGAAGTCAATCAGTGTAAGTCCATTAGCATTCAAACCGAAACTCATGTTCAGGGAAAGTTGGACTTACACTGATTGGCTTCTGAGCCGTTCAAATGTCGAATTCGAATAAATGTCAAGTGACTGTTGTCCGATCAATTTTTAATTCCTTCGCAACCTCTCGAGACGTTTTTCGGGGATCTCCTTCTTGCATAATAGCCCTTACGTCATCATTACTAATTACAGAAGAACGTCCACAACCCTCATCTTCGAGACTTCCACCACCCTCGGGGAATTTTTTAAAACTCTGTTGTGTTGCACGCTCGTTAATCCCCTTAAAAAACGGGTTGTCCCCATAACAAACGTGTTGTTAATATTGCGAACAACTTCCGCCGATTCACGCCTTAATCTGATCTCGTTAATAACATCGCTAGAATTTGCTTTTTCTCCGTTTTCACTTTGACAGCAAACATCACCTAATCGCGAACAGGTAAAACGAAAGACAGAGCACAAATCGATAGACGGGGCTTCACTTGAAGGATGGTGTCAAAACAAATGACAGATGTCACGAAACATTGATTTTGATCGGGGGCTTCGCGATTTTGCGCTACAACATAACTTACATAACTATAACCAATCGATATATGGAAGTCCAATATACGGGCGTTTCAGCGGTCAGAAATATCCATCTTTGCCAGCCTATTAATACACTCGACTACCGAAATCACTCGTCTCCTATGACATCTGCTCGTGGAAAATTCGAGTGACGTTTCTAGGACAAATTTTGCTGCTTGCTGCTAAGGAGAAAGGGATCTGGCCGACGTTTCTCTTTCTCGATGGACGTAATTATAATATTTTGTGTTAACACAAAAGTCAAACGAAAACTTTACTGTCTAGGTTGCAATTATATGAATACTTCTGTGCCTCGCTGTATACGTATAGAATTCTGCACACAAGAATTCTATCATCTACATATATGTACATAGTACACATACATAATTTCAAAGGATGCTGCGTTCGAATCTGTAAATACAATATTTATTCGATCAAATCAGTATAAATGGTATTTTAACAACCAAATACAATCATACATATTTTGCAAATTAATTATCAAGTTTTATACGAATGGCGTTCAACCATATGTTCACCTCTTCCTTTTTAATCACTGCTTGGCATATTCGTGGCATTCGTCCAATTAATTTTAATAGCATATCCGCAGACATTGCATCCCATGTTTCCTCTGGCTTTCTGAACGTACACCTGGTTCACGTGTTTTACCCTCTATTGCGTAATAGCGGAAATCGACGAAACTCTTTAATTTACAGTTCATACAAATATTTGTGCTGGCATACTATGGCAAAATCTAAAAAGCAAAAGCAAAGTCTCAAGTCTAATGCAGCAACATTAATGGGTAGAACGTGAAATTTACGTCCCTTATTTTTTGTTCAAATTATTATACGTGGAACATGTGGGACATGTCACGCAGTTTCCACACGTTCCATCGGGCAGCCACCTGAATTTCTCATCCGTTCTATCATTTCAGCTCTTGCGGCGTAGAACATTTGAAAATCGGCCTACATTATCGAACACTCATTTCGGATCGCTCACCCCTTACATCACGAATATCGAATCGTTTGTTAGCCAGTTCTTGTTGCGAGATTAATGTTCTAAAGATTATACGGCCCATTCCATTACTTTTCAACCTGCAAGAATTCATTAATTTTCAAACTGAAATTACTCAATGTTCTGAAAATTTCTGTACACCGCGGTCTGTCCGGTGGTGCCAAAGTTTTGGCCGCTGGCGTGTGTGACAGCAACCGGTACCATTCACCCTTCTGTCGCTTCTTTAATTACCGTAAATTGGCGATCAAGTATAATTGCACCGAATGGACTGGATAGGAGAATAATATGCGAAATACTATGCGACACAAATGAATAAGTTTGGCAATTAACTAAATTAACGTGACAAATCAAGATCGAATAGAATCAACCTTTTAGATCTTAGATCTTTAGATTTTGGATGCCCTTTTACATTTTTATTTTAAACAAATTCTCAGATTTATCTTATTTTATTCATTATTTTACCCATTACGTTGTACGTGTATATATTTTTCTTCTAAATACAAGATTATTAACAGCACTTACGAATTGAAACAGGTACTCTGCGTCCAATTCTGTTTCACTCCATTGCTTTAACTGCATTTCAAGCAAAATGAACCATTGACGATTATGTTGCTTATTTTTCTGCAGGCTATCGTTTAAGAGTTGTGCCGCTTCCAAACATTTTGTCGGCAGAGAATATTCAGAGAAGTTATCGCCATTCTACGCTCCTAAAACCAGTTGCCCCTGTTATTCTTTTCAACGTTTAAAATCATGCGCCACGACGAGGAACGAAGGATACGAAAGTATGAATGAACCAAAGAGTCTGCAACGTCTTCGATGTTTGACGTAAACAGTACGTAAATTTCCTGTAAAAAAAATGACATTTTAACGTCAACACCGGAAACATAGCCATCCGAAGGTATGAATAGCGCAAACTGAAACGTGTTCATTAATATTTTCAATTGTTTCGTTCAATCTTAACTAAAGAAAGATATTAAAACCGAGACACGAAACCGTCCCCACTGAGGTAACACGATGATCAATTAAGGGTCCGTAAGAAATCGTAAACGGGTCATTTTGCGTATCTTGATAATTCTAGGGTCAATTGTGGTCGCAGTGCGTAATTACTGTAGCGGCATTGTTTTAGACCAGATAGGAAATACTATGGATACGTAGACAGTAACGGAATTCGGAATGTTTGAAAATAGACCGGTTGCGCAACATGCTTGGTAAATTAAGATTCTGACGCGGGCGGATGCCTTACCGATGTTTATTGCCGGCCCCTCATAATGTAAAACCAATACATACACAGATAAAAATTCCTCGTAACATTAGAAATTAATTTCAAGATACCGCGAATCCGTTTCCATGAATAAATTCTGTTTCCCAAGCAGACATTATCAGCCGTCAAGTGTCCTACTTGGCCTATCAGATGTAGTTCTAGAAGTATTTATTAAAAATTAAAAAAGAAATGTGTCCCATTCACACGAGACTACGAACCGGCAACTGATATGTCAGATATAAAACAATCTGTTATTACAGTCAGCTAAAAACAACGAATTAATAACCAATATGCTTCTCGACCAAAATAAACTCTTGAGTCAACGATCTCATTGTCTTGAGCAATCTATTATTCTTGAGCAGGACATATCCTATGGCTCACAGGTACTCGAACACCTGTACAATTGAAAATAATACGTTAGGTTGTTCGAAAGATACTTCTTAAATCATATTACTTTAAATAGTGTTCTTACAGACTGAGCTAATATACAATGTTACTTATTTTACAAATTAAATGTTAATTTTGTTCCAAACAACGTTGATTTTGCCTACCTTTCGCCTCAATCAAGGTGCGCCCATATGTATACGGGCTCGGGTCATGGAATTAGGTATGCTATTGGTACAGAACGATGAAATAAGACAAGTGCTGTTAGAAGACGTAGCTGAAGAAAATAAAATAAGGGAGATACAATATCGACCCACGGGTAGTCGCAGTCGCAGCTATAATGGGAGCTGGTAATTCGGTGATAAAGGCTTAGAGGAGGTACGGTCGAACCTCGGCAACTTAAGTCGCAATGGAAGAGTTGAAACATTCGAATTATGGAGGTTTCGTCTTGTCGAGGTTTTCAAGTATGAGAGGTTTAACTTACAGAGGCTGCGTGCATGCTTCGGCACTTCCAGCTCTCGAAGCAGCAATGATAAAAAAAGCTTTGATTTATAGAGGTAAATTTCAACTTCTACTACCCAGAAGTCGAGCTTCTCTGAATTCGAATTGCAGAGGTAAAACAACGCACCTAAACGTAGCCTAATAATACAACTTATGGGAAGTTCATAGTTGGAGCTGCTGAGGTTTTTACAGGAAAGTGGAAAGGAGCAAAACGAAATTTTAGTCCTGTAAAGGTTCTCGAGTTAACGAGGTCCGACTGTGATAATAAGTCGCGACGATAAGATAATAATAGTTATAATAAATATATTGTATGCTACTTAAAAGGAGACAAACATAAAACCGTTGCCTTTAAATGCAGGAATAGAGCATAAAATTTGTGTCTTCCAAATAATTATGGGCGGCACCGTACCTTGCCCGTGGGGCCTCAATGGTTTATTTATGGAAAGTGCCTAAGTAAAAGTGGTCTGCATTACAATAGCTTCCTACTGATACCATTAATAGTAACAGTTCAGTGGGAAAAGAATCGCCATTGATTCTGAATGAATATCAGCACTTTGTGTTCCAACTTGCATATCCCGTAACATTAGAACACTGTGTGTCTCGCATGGCAATCCTGTCATTTGTAAAAAGCAACGTAACACCAGTGGTGGTGGGCACGCATCTGAAAGACCCCGTACGCCCACAATGTTTCCCTAGACGGCGCCACAAAAAGTGTGGACAGAAAGTATCTCGTCTGAAACGGGGTTAACTGGTCCAGAAATAGACGTATCGATAATCGCACTCTAAAAGGAGACCTATTCCTTTTAAGAGCATGATTGCAAGCATTAAATAGTGAACTTCAGTTTCCACCGTGAATAGTTTTTTTTTTTCTTGTACAACATGTTGTACAACGCGCGATATAATATGTACGTATAGGGGGTTGGTGTTGGTAATAATTTAGTGCAATTAATAATCATTACCAATTGCAATTAAGGGATAAATTAATTGGATCGATGTACAATCGCAATTAACGATTAAAGAATGTAATCATTAAATTCGGCTATTTAATCGTGAATCGCATTAATCATTCGACTGTTAAAATTCTCTTCGTCGTGTAATTAATATTTGGGTGCACAGCAAGTAGGTTTTTCTTTTAACTCTAAAGAGGAGTAGTATTAATAGCATATATAAAATAACAAAATATTATTATTATAAATAACCATGTATAAACAGTAAAATGTTATAAATAGATATTCATTTAGTTTCCATTGAAATTTTCGTTATTTCTTTATTGTAATTGAAACAAACTTTCGAACAAAATGCAAACTTCCCGTTGATAAATCAATTAAGTCACTATTTTCATAGGTAAGCAATAGATGACGGTGCTAACATTGTCATTTTTTTCCAAAAAATTTGTAAAAACCTTATTTATCCCGCTTTGAATGCTAATGGATCACTGACCGGCTTCTGAATCCTCCATATATTATTATTAGCATTTTTGACAAGAGACGCGCACATACTGCAGCCTAGGATTAGCGAACTATAAACTAGATCTTAATCCATTCGCAACGGATGACGTGCTGATACGTTACAGCCTTACTGATTATTTTCACGAGTGACGTACTGGTACGTCAATATTGTATCTAAAAATCATTTTCGTATATGACTCCATGGCATTCTTTAGTGTACAGGTTTTGCAAAACAAATTAAACCCTTTCTGCTTACAAATATCTACGTATAATATAATAAAAATGAAACTATATAATATTTCTTTTTAGTTTCTCTTTACATAACATGCTCTAAACTCTAAAGTAAGTTCCTATGCAATTTCTATAATCTGATTCGCTGATTTGATGTGATCTGCAAAATGACGAATTCGATCTGGGAAAGGGTGAATTTGATCTGCAAAAAGGTGAGAATGATGTGCCAAAGAGATAATTTCGAGTGCAAGACCTGTGTATCCGGTGTTTGGGCCTAAACAGCATGCGTTCGATCTCGTCGCGAATGTGTTAAAGCAACATACGAAACAGGATAAAGTAATATTTTGCTGTATATTGTCCGGCGACTATCCATATAGGAAACAGTACAACTTCATGACCCATTTTCTCCGAGATTACTATAGCAGTATCAATGTTGAACCAAGTACTATGCCAATAGTTGTCAATTATTTGAAATCATAGATGATTTTTAATAAATCGTGTAAATATTATTAACAAATGAATATGGTCGTTGTTCTCCAAATTCCTGCATTCGGTATATTTGTTTCACTCTTAAGAATCATTGCTTAAAATATAATTATATTTTCCAATTCCATGGTTCAATTGGTTAAGATTGAAATATGCGAAAGAAAATCATCCAATCATAAAATAAGGGGAAATGTATTGATATGAAAAATAAATAGTACAGGAATAATTAAGAACGGCAGGCGAACATGCCACGCAAAATACTGAAGCCGATACACATGAAAAGTGTAGCGATGTGATTCATTGTATTGAAATTCCATGATGTACCTATTATTACGTTAAAGTCGGTCGTACGAATGCGGACAAACGACGCCGAAGAAGACGAGAAAGAGGAGGCGAGGTCTTACAATTAGTTAGAAGACAGACGTCGAGGCAAGAGGAGGAGAGACCGAATCTAAGATTATTTTTGGATTGGCCGGAGATAAATCGGGCCAACGTCGACCGAACGAAGTAAAGCGAAGTGAACGGAGCCTTGAGGTTTGAGTCATCTTTCTGAACTCGAATTTGGCTCGGTCGCAAAATTACGTACAACAACGTAATAATCAAATATTTCTACAGTTCCGTGGCTTTTCCTGAAAAAAAAATAGTCGCTCATACGACCCACTCCTCTCTACTCGTAACTAAAACTTATATCGCGACAGTTCAACCCCTTCTACTTGCTGAACATCATTTTTTTTTATGGCAAATTTGAGAGGTCAATTTGAAAGGCACATCGAATATTTTTTTCATCATTCACATAAGCGATTGCCCAATCTATTTCTATTGATATTGCCTCCGGTTTCTTTTACTGCTAGCTTGAAGTTTTCGTAGGATATTATTTAAAAAATCAAAGTTGAAAAGATTCAAAGACATTTTTTGATACGGCAATATCGATTTCTATTTCTAAGTTTCATGTTAGATATTTTAACATGCTTGAGAATTAATAGCTTTCGCAGCTCGAAACTAGCAGCTGTATTAAGGAAGCGAAATTATACAATGCAATGAAATCACAATTGGCATAGTTCTTAGGAATCAGGTGGTTGAGTATACAACAGAATGGTATTGCAGTAGTAGACGTACATAGATACACTATTATTAAAAAACGACAGAGAAAGCGTGGAAAGAATACCAAATTGCCCAGGAACTCGATACTAGTAGAATATGTTATTGCATACTGCATTTATTTACGCATATTATTGCGTGGTTATTACGAAATATGTAATACTTGGCCCTGTGTGCACAATCCTGGCTATAAGTGGTGACGATTTTAAGAACAAAATGTCCACTTTGCATGGACCTAGAGCAAGTCGTCTCAAAATATGATTCTCTTTGAGCCCATTAATTTTTCAGGTCATTATTGTTACAGTCCAAAATCTTAGAATTCATAATTAGCTGCTATTTTTCATTTTCCTGTGCGAAATATTATTTTCAAAATATCCGTAGAATATGTAAAAGTCGAAAAGAACAGAAAAAATTGTTAAAAAATTTATTTGCAAGGACAACCGGAACATTAGGAGCTGCCTGCAAATTATAGTAACAACAAATCGCAAAACTATTAACGTCTGCGCAGATTGCGCTGCGAAATTGGCTCCTCTTGACACCGGAACCATTATAAGTGAAACAAACCCGCGCAAGCAATAATTTGAGAATCTATATTTTAGCAGAATATTTTTGTATAACGAACAGAATGAGTTGGTCAATTGGTTCCCAAGCTCATTGGCCAGATCGATTAACTCTACATACACAAAAAAAAATACGAACACTATGTTAAATATAAAAAGTTGAGGGTCAATCATTTGACGGTAAAATTTAAAAGAATTCAAAAGGCGGTGTCAATATATTCGGCTATTGTGAGGCTCATTTCATAACAATTGTCCAGCAATAAGCAACAAAGGACATAACAATATAATATTTGAATCGCACAATTATCCTTATGCTGTGTTTCTGAAATGAAATGAAACAATCGATCGTCGATTTTATTTCCATTCATTGATCCGACTTGTAATTCATCTTACTGTACACGCGCACGGCTGAAACAACATCGCAATTGTCAATCGTTTACAGATTAACAGATCCCTTTGGAAAATTCAACAAAGATCAAGAGCAACGGCCAATCGCAGACTTGCAATCGGCAAATATACATATATTTCGCAACATTGTCACGATTGCACCTGATCGGTCATCTTTCGCGTTCGCATCCGTGCGAAAGAAAAGGGTTGTCGCAATAAAAGAAGTTCCCGAGATTCGCGGAAAGTTATGAAAAACTGAAGCAACAAAGGTATGCGGGTTCATAATATTGCAGTCGAGCAAGGAACTCCTCTAAGCGTTAAACGGAAAACAATTTGGCTGCGGGACAAGAGGAACACTGGTGTTGCATTACGTCTCGTCGAAAGGGAATGAGCGCCAACCAGTGCCGACCCACTTGTTTCAATAGCTCGCAGCCAATGCTCCGTGAAACACTATTTCGAAACATTTTTTATAAATAAAAGATCATCCACCGCGCTCGGAAGGAAGAACTAGTATTAAGAACTATACTGTTCAGCTTCCTTAAATAAAGCTGCTCTATTTTTCAGATTAATGCTTTATTATAAATTCCTTACGGGGAGTAGATGTGCGACCGTATGCGCTTGCACCATAAATAGTGGGGCGTCAACGGGAAGTCCGTGTTTGTGCTAACCGAGAGAGATATCGCTGGAAATATCAATGAAAATGTATCATAATTCAACGGTTTGCTCGGCGTTGATAGGAGGGCGAATGAAGAATTTGGGCAATGATGGTCAGTGATAGTTGCGAGAAGTCTTTGGCATTGTATAGAGAAAATGGTGGTAATGTGAACGGAGAAGTTATGTAAAGCAGTGCATATACATATATTATTTCGGATATTACTCCTGCAATTTAATGGCGCGAGTATAGTTATCCCTCGGGACAAACGTGAACATTTAAGCTTCATGAATATGACGAAATTACTTATGACTTATTGCAATGCCAATTATGGGGATACAGTAGAGTGGAACATCGATTACCCCGACTAATTGGGGGACAAACTCTGCCAGAAAAATGATTTTTCGGACAACTTACAAACATATTTAATATTTTCTGGTTATGCTTGTTTCTAAATGAGGAATGTTCCTTTGCGTCGAGAATGCACACCTTGAATTTAGAATTACCGTTCGTAATTTATTAGAATAATAATGCTCAGTGGAGTAAAGATAGTTGTCAGAGTTATTTGTTTTTGACAAGGAATATCTTTTGAGTTCCAAATGGAACCGCATGTTTTCAAAGTGGATCATTTCCTACGTACTATCCCCTATATAATCTCACGAAAATCACTACCCACTTCGTCGTAATATATTTCAGCCAAGACGAAAAAAGAACGACGACATTTGAATGACGCCCAAGATGACCATTGCGGGGGGTAATATATATAATCACCAGATGCACCTCCAAAAACTGTATAAACTCCATCCAGTCATTTTGAATCACTCTCAAAGCGAAACACTTTGTACGCTGTACCAAAGAGAAGTTATGAATACAGTTGCACTCGTACAGTTATAAGAGGATCTCGCAAACATTTGAACTTTTAACAAAACCTCCAACGTATCTATGGGACACGGAAATGTATGGAAGGCATACATTATTGTATCAGAATTGTGTGTAACAGAAGTTCATTGAATGTCAGTTTCAATAGAAATGTCGCTTGCAAATATGCGAATAATAGGTGAGCCGACCATTAGCCAAATCACTTCTTATTCTACTGCTGCAATTTGAAAGTCATTATAATCGTTGTCCGCGTGGTTCTTGTTTAAACAATATACTAATTGATCGAAACAATGTGGCCATATCGTTGGCGCCAAATATGTGCTGATTTTCCGCGTGAAGTGCCAAATATGTGACAATGTCCAACGTTGGGCGCCAAAGTGACGTCGTCACGCGCGAATTTTGCAGCGGACTTTCAATTACAAAGTACTTGATGAACACCATCAATACTAAATAATATTCAATTTGCACAACGATTAACAACGATGTACTTTAAATTGTTAAATATTAATATCTAATAATTGAAATGCATCAATACGTTATTTTAAATAAGAAACAAATACGTCAAATTAATTTCCTGCATCCCTATTATGAAAGGCAGCGTCTGTTTTGAACACACATAAAACGCTTACATAACGTCTATTGCCAGAACCTAATTTCATTCCAGGTTCCGGCAGAGCACCACCCTCATTCGTTTCATTTTGGCTTTTCTCGTCCCACCTTCGTCGTCTTGTACTTTAATTCTTGCTTAGCCACCTCCTTCCGTACTGTTCTGGGGCTAACAGTAGCTATTTTCGTTTCTTAGCGACAACATAGTGGCCACAACTTGCCCGTAGCTATCCGAATCACCTCCTCTATCCCTTTCTCCCTTTCTTTCTTTTACTCTCACTTCTTCTGCGATCTTTCCTCTTTCTGTTTGCGTGCCAACGTTATGTGATATGCAGCATGTGCGTGCACGTTACGTCAAATTCGTGCGAGGATACGGAGAATGGTGTTAACGGGGGAGGAGAAAACTGGGAGATGTATGAAATATGTCGGAAGAATTATAAAAGAGTATCCAATAAACGATTCGAAAAAAATTATGTTACGTAATAGTTATGTATAGATAACGCGTCGCACAAAAAAGTAAAGTGATTATATTTGTTTCGCGGAATATTTTAGCAATTTATTCACCTACTATTGTACTCGCATGACTCTTTCTTAGTTTTATGGCATTAACTAAACTGATTTCGTTTTATAATTCCGTATTTGTTACGACTACCTTTTTCAAGTCCATAAAATATAATAATAACTCAGCTAGTATACAGTCGAATATCCCCTGCATTAGTAGTAAAGCCGTTTGAAATTTATGTCTTCCTATGTTGATACTTGAGTGGACGATGCGTTAAACAAATTGTATCACGTTGCGGATTAATTAGACGAGAACAGGCAGTTTACGACATAGATGGTTTTAAAATTAACAGTTCAAAAACTTATTGTATTCATAAAACTATAGAAACATTTTAGTAACATATATTTGCATGGATGTACTTTTAATTCTTCATAATTGATAAATACTTTACAGTATGGTTTTGTTTGATCAAATGGGGTGGTCTTTTCTTCCTTCTTATTTCCGTATTTATGCATATTAAGGAAGAATGAAATCATTAAGAAATATTTCTTAAAACGAAAGTTATAGAAAACAAATGTGAATAATATGAATCTGGAATGTTGGATACTACAATTGGAATATTCTAATACCCAAATATTATAATTAATGATTTCATAAGCTAGTGACATCTAGTAAACTTTTACCGAGGCTAACTATGTTATAATGCTGAAACGTCATTACACACCTGAATCGGTTTAAAAACCGGTGCCTCTTGTTTATAAGACAATGTTAAACCGTAGCAGTCGATGTTTCACATATATTAATTTACTTTGCATGCTGATCTTCCAATCTATAGTGAATTGCGAAGGTCTCCATGCGGATATATCGTTGAAAGTACTAGGAACAGGATTTCATAGGTTAGATGCAATAAGGTATAGTACGAAAAATCTCTACTATCCAGCTCCGTTATAACTAGATTGACGTTTGATTTGCCCAATATTTTTAACGAACCAAAAATGATTGTATATTCTATTCAAGATTAATATTCAGTGATTAAGAAATGCATATCCAATTAACTGGGTACCTTACGTGAATGCTATCCATACATTCGTGTAATACAGACGAATCTTAATAACTCGAAACGAATACCGTTATTGAACTTAAAAAATGCACTAGTATCTAAAGTAATAGTGAAATGGCAACTATTCTTAGATTATTCAGAAGTTGTAATTTTAATTGTTTGTAGTGCAAACTTCAATTAATTATTCCTTTCAATTAATAGTGAGTAAAGTCTAATGTAATAATGTATTAACACTTTATCAACCAGGTGCTTTTGCTATGAACTTTGACCTATTAGCTGGGATGTTTTCAAATAATAGGAGAAAACATTGATCATTTCTCCAAATTATTGTGTATTTTAATTATAATGCTATATACTATACACTTCTTAACACTTAAGCACCTGGTCACTTGTTAACGTGTGTTTCTGTTTATTGTGTCTAATACCTGGGCATATTCTCAGTTAAAGTCTGACCTTGTTAGAGAACGGTTAGCCTTGTGTATTGTATTGAAATTAAAAATGGATGGAGAAATTGGAACATTTTGTTGAAACATTATCGGTCATTCCAAGTGATATTGAAGATAGTGTCAGTGAATATGAAGATATATCCGAGGAAGAGGACAATTTTGGTGCATCAAGGAGGTTTCGTGTGATGCAGATTCCCTCATACAGTGATTCAGGTGAAGACATTGATGTCGCTATGGACTGAACACATAATGATACTCCAAGAAATAATGAAGATCTTGCGGGTGATCATGGTGTGAAGGCTTTTCCTGGAAATTCTGAAAGCATGGAGGAAGTTGCTTCTTTATTTATGGGTGATGATATATTTCAAAGAATTTTAAAGAGACTGTCACGTATTACAACTCTTTAACATTTTCTTCTATCTTCAATTCCAACGGAGATATTTAGGTATTCTGCTTCTCGCGAATCACCCTATGTACCCGAGGCCTAGGAAAGGGTCGGAAATTGTGCCTCCACGGTGTGTCCTGCAAAAAATAGAGTTCTGCCGTTTCCCGCGCGATGCGCGAGTTGCTGTCTGATAAATAAGCGCCAAACATGCAACCCTCGCCGAAAAGTAATAGTGGCGCTCTTCGTGCCGCGCCTGCGCTCGGCGATCGCGGGCGATTTGAGTCTGAACATGACCCCGACGAAATTTGTTCTTCACCGCGTCCGACCCTCGAATCGACCGTGGGTGAGGTTGAAAGCTCGATCATCCCACTCAACTCAACGCTAAAAGAGACCTTAAATTGGCAGTCGACCTTTGCAGAGGTCACGGGATTGGTGGACAATCTTAGCACGGCCACGGAAGCGTTATTCGAAGACCTGGTGAAGGTAGCAGCGAACCTAGGGGATGCTGCTATATGGCTTAGCTCACTTCTTCCCGTTACCAAAATGGGCACCGCCTGGGCAAAGTTTGTATACGTAACTGTAAATAACGCACTAATCATAAGCTGTCGCCTCCCTCGGAACGACGCATTTGCTGATATCTGCGCGTTGGTTGAAAAATCGTCCGACACGGTTAAACCACACAATGATGAGTGTATAATTGCGGGAGACTTTAATGCGAAGTCTCCACTTTGGGACTGCACCTGGAGCAAAAAGAGGGCTCGCTCCCTCGCGGCTGCGTTGATGTCTTTAGACGCCTTGCCCACGACCAATTACGGTAGGCCTAACTTCTATCATGCCGGAAAGTCATCCACAATTGATTTTTTGGCTGCGTCGCCCGGGATGATGGCTACGCTGCGACGAATTGAGGTCTCGACGAAGTATAATGCCTTGGATATCTCTTCCAACGTGGCGGCCCCTCCACAGTGGGCTGCAAACAAAGTAAATTTAGATACTCTTGAACACGCTCTGTATGCGGGCGCCGGTATCATCGAAGCACCTGATACCGGACACCCGCAGAAGTTAGTAAATGCGTGGATGGCGTATCTTTTGGAAGGCTGTGACGCCTCGATGTCGGCCATCTTCCCCACAGCACAGGCTGACCCCAAAATATGTACGTACTGGTGGACGAACGACCTTGTTCCTGCTCGATATGCTAAAACAGCAGCACGTAGACGACTCCAAAGAGCTAACCGCAGACGCACGAAGACGGAAGCCCTGACAGCATCTCTACGCACGGACTACCGACAACAACAACGCGCGTTTACAAATCTAATCAGAAACGCGAAGCACAAAGCTTGGACCGTTTTCTGCGACACGGGCACGGTTAACACTTTGATGACTGGCGATTATAGATAGAAACGGACGTGCATTACAGGCGTTTCATGTCACTGACCATTTTATCTAGCAACGCAAATGTATATAGAAAAACATGAGTATACTCGTGTTCTATCGTGAAACTGTTAAGACAGGTTACGGAATATTTGTGTGGCCACTTTCGAGTTTTGTGTGGCCAAATTTTGCGCGCTCAGCCATCTGGCGGTAAATGTAAAAAGTGTTGAAACAAGTGTCCTCCAAGAGCAAGTTTGTCAATCGTGATAGCGCTGTGATTTTCATGGACATATTATTAATAAACAATTCATTCGTTACGTGAAATCATTAATGATAACTAATTAGTCAGCATTCCGAAAAAAGAAGGAATTTTTACCTGTTTTCACACGCACCGCTTCGTGAAACTGTCGACGTATGACTTGTCCGGTTGAACGTTTCATAAACGGGCAGATGTTTCGACGTTAAATGTAATTTGCTCGAAATTAGTAAGCTAACAAAACTCCATGTTCGTGTGGTAATGGATTTGCACGTGAAACGGGGCAAACTTTCTTCTTTATATATTTTTGTACGCATCCTTTCCCGTCATTTATCCTTTTTGCACATATTCAATTAGAGTAATATTGCTAAATAAAGCAGAAACGTAATTTTAAAGGTAAATAACATGTTGCATTAAAGTGTTTCATATTCTAAGCACTTATTATACGAGTTACAGTTGGATAGTGGAGATTTAAGTACTGCAATTTAATTACATTGTGTAAAGTACTTGAGTATATTGGTACAAGATGATTCTAATTCCAGGAATTTAGTTTATCAAATAGATTTTGATAATTTTGTGAAAGGTTGTTTTGCTGCTGTTCATTTGCAACTTCCATCTGCTTTATATGTTGATGTGAATGAGTTAAGTAATATAAGAAGACTTGGAATTGTAAGTTAAGCAGATGTATTACTATTAATATTGTATAGCATATGCGAGATTATTGTAATTAAATCTATACATTTATATGTATATACGTCAATTCCTTTTAAAAACAAATGCTTGCCTCACTACTGCTGTTATTTACTGGAAACTTATAATACTTTCTCTTTATTGATCGTTTGATTCAGAGCACAGCATGTTCCAGTGGGGAAACTGATGTGGAATTGTTCAGTGAAAAAGCAAAAGTTCAAAATGTAACTGTGTGCTCTCCTTTATCACATACAAACTGTACTTTAAAATTCCCAATACATCAACGTTATCAGTATGCCAACGAAAATGGCGAATACGTAAATATTACTTTACCAAAGTCTACATTGCTATTAGGTTGTAAAGAAAAGATCAAGGAACACAGAGTTTCGAAACTCGATTTGTGTTCGCCGTGTGTGGAACTCGTGGCTAAATGGAGGGAGATACCATATAGTATGGTACGCAATGTATTGTACAGATAATGAATATTTACTGTCGTGCAAAATTAAAGTATCGCTAAATTTTCCGTTATGGCTGAGTGGAAAAAATCGTATATCAATCCACCTGAGCTTATTTCAAATCACACTTTGAATGAAAATTGAACCATGTACCTGTATTAGAATAAACCAAAGTACACTACGAGCTGTACAATATTTGTCAAGGGAACTGTTACTGAAGACGATTCGTTTCACATTCAAAATTCGACAATTCTTCATCGAAGATTTAGTGATCCTTACTTTTGCACCCCCGTATAGTTTGGTAGTAACTTCTTGAGTTGAAATATGTTTTAATATTTACATTCTTTACGTAGGACATGGAGGATATATGGATAGCACCAGTTGGCGATACAACTATGTTGCCTTTAGTTACTTACGTCACATTGTTAATAACGGTTTTATGTACAATATTTCTTGCACGAACAATCTATAAATCGGTGCCCATACAACATCCAAAAAGAGAGTAATATATTTTGGATCGATGTTTGTAGTGGAATATTCTCCAAACTTGATATGCAATCTCTTACAGTATTTTACAAATTTATAATAAATATAAAATATAACACGCACATATAAATATTTATATACATCACACGCTTTTTCGACCGCATTCACAAATATAATAATGATAGTCACACATTCTTCAATCACAGCATTCATGCATATGTTTTCATGATTATGGGTCCTTTAGTGTCACGATAGTACAGTATCATAAATTCTTGTCTGTTCCCATGTTATCAACTTCCTTTATTTTTTGCGCATATCCATTCTCCGCTGTTGATTCTTTTACGGAATTCATGCTGACGTCTTTTGTTTTTACCAGAGGGTCATTCCATGATTGAATTTTAGATGTTCCGAACAGAATGAATATGAGATTTCCAGCGAAGTATATTACAGATGATAGAATGAAAATATTTCTCCATTGTTCCACGTTGGTCTAGAAAATGAACCAAAACATTTTTGAATGTTTAGATTGTTTACGGTATTCTTCCTAATAAAAATGAAATTGTTGCAATAAGATTCAAATAACAGTATTAACACTATTATGACTATTCGTAGATTAGACGCTTTGTACCGAAATGTGTATAAATTGTTTTAAGTCGACAAAAATGTATTATACGTACCGAATCCTTAACAATGAAAGAGGCAGTTAATGGCGCCATAATGCTGCAAACATTTGCCGCTGTATTTGTAATGCCCATCAAGGGGCCAGCAAAGTTTGGACTAAGATCCATATGATTGACGTTATGTCCACAGTAGACAGCAACATTGGATGCAACAGCGACGACTAAGAGTAAAACCGCTATATCAGGTTGATCTTTACTAACATATCCAAGACCAATTAGTGCGAGCCCCGGAATCCATTGACCTATCGTGTTACAAATTTTTCTTGATGCTTGGAGTGTCACGATATTTCGTCTGATCAGAAGGTCAGAAATGTAGCTGATTGGGAAGCTGAGGATCCATGCTGTCAGATATGGTAGTGAACTTGTGATGCCATTCTAGGAAAACACGACGAAGGCAACATAAATATAAAGAATGTATAGAATACTTATTCATTGTATAATAAGTATAGGTGATTAATATATAGATCAATTTACGGGAGAATATAGCTTACAGATAACTGCACGTCGCATTCAGAATTTCTTCATTTCCAAAATAATTATTTTTAGTTTAATTTAAGAAGTCTGATGTCGTATGGGAGTTAAATTATTTATATGTATGTGCAAAAAATGTGTAGGCATGCGCTTATGCGACAAAAGTACTCTTGAAGAAAATTAATTGAATGCGCTACTTATGCAAATATGTATTTCGAAACATTACAACAGCCACTTACTTGCTTGATGTCAAATCGAAAGACAGATCCAATGTATGAAGGGATCTTTGTCAAAAGCATCCAGAAGCCCCAATTCTGAGCAGCTTGAGCTATCAGTAGCGCCCACATTGGAACGCTAGTTAATATTTTGATCCATGGAGTCGGCAGGGCCTAGAAAAATGTTGCGATTTTCATCTGATTTGAACGAATAAAAGTTTGGGAACTGTTTCTGTTCTAGCACTCCATTTTGGGATAGATTGATTTTGAGATCTAGACTCATTATGGACATTGCTAATCCCTCTCGGGGAGAACTATTTAAGTATTTGAATGTGTAGTGTACTCTTATTAGCATACTGGCAGATTCAAGTCGATTAAAGTGTCGAGTGACAACTGTACCATTGTGACGTGGCGCGAAATAAACTAATTTTCAACACAGTTGACGAGATTTTTGAATGTCCCTACCTCTTCTGTTTCCATGATTCCAAGACTAGTATCAATATAGTCTTTTTCATCTTGAGGTATGCCAGGATGTTCATTAGGCGATTCTTTACCAGCGATGAAGAATAAGACGCCGGAAGCAATAGTGATACCACCCCAGAAGTAAAAGCAGCTGGGCCAGCCCAGGGAAGAAGCTGACAGCAGACCAGTACTTTGCAAACAAATTACGTTCCCGATCCAACCTCCCGCGTAAACAAACGTTGCTGAAAACATGTAACAGATAAGTGAATAAATAGAATATTTTTGATGTTCCTCGTTCATTTGCAGTCTGTTCTTAAATAACGATAAACAAATTGTTGCACCACCCCAACATTGTAGCTGTTAATCTTCAAACCAAAAACATAATTAAGTAATGAGGTATCGGATACCAAGAAAAAAGTACGACACTCATACTTTAAAATCGTATAAACTAACTAAATCGAAATATAATTAAAAAACGACATCTTTTCTTAACATTTTCTCTACATTTTTGAAAGCTTCTCCTTTCGATTCCAACAAATATGATCCCTTTTAAATGTATAGCACTCTGTACTTGTTAATCGTATAAAGTATAAGAGATTTGGTTTTGTTTTATTATGACTCGAGGTCGCAGCGATCCAGGTAATGGAAAGTAAAACGATTGGGGAAACTCATATTAATCAGACTGCAGAGTTCTTTGCGACAGAACTGAGGAAAAAAGTAACAGCATTCCATCGAGATATGCAATGTCAATATTGGCTTCGAAATTAGGTGTGTCAGAGACGAAGCACGTTGCAGTCGAAAATTGTTACGAGGGTCGTTTGTTCTCATTGGCCAGAATGCTGCGATTCATAAGAAGGCGCATTTTACGATTTTCCAACCCCAATCTTTTATAAAAATCGAATTGAGGATATTGAAATTCATTGTAGTTAAATGTTCGCAAAGATGTCTCAATTCAAATGGCACATAGTTTGATTGATAAAATGATATTAATTGTATGTGTATGTATTTCTATTTTAACAGAAAGGAACGGATGAATAGTTACGACCTAATAACTTCCAAGCGTTTATTCTTCAGCCATTGTTACTTTTCTTTTTTATTAGAACTTAGGAATTGCAGCACCCACGCTAATGGCAAAAAGGACCCGCGACAAATTTTCCACTGTGGTTATAAGTGTTGCATTTAAAACAATTTAAGCAACCTTCATGCTGTCCCCATTAATTTATCAATAAAAAACTGTTTATATAAATAATGTTTCCTTTTAGGTTTCCTTTTATACCAGTGCCTATATGTATTTCGCAAATGCAATTCTTCGCTTGGCTTGACTTCGTCTAAAAAATATTTTCCTACGAGTCCTGCCGTAATGTTATCTACTGCTTAAAAAATTACGCTCAACATCGTCACGAGCATTTCGCAAACGTGATTTTATATCATTGCCATAACTTTTTCTCGCCGCAGCCACGGTTTCTTTCATATTGTACATTTCTTATTCATATTGTTCATTAACTGAATGTCCAGTTTCTAGTTTATTTTGCACCAGCTTTCACATTCCACAGCTAGCAACAATTCCTTGAATCGTAAATCTTTCTGGTCTATTTGCAGTACGTAGATTATGTGAAACTATTTTACACCGATTTTTTAAACTGCTGGTATACGTATGCGTCATTTGCGACAAGGCGCCACATTAATGCGTTAGTTTCCATTGGTTTTGCGGGAAGAATAGAATACTCTTTCGAGCTTGAGGAGGAATCATGCGAAAATCTATTGCAGTAAACCCCTCTGCCTATGTACATACATATATATATATTCGATATTACACTGCAGGATCGCAGCAATTAGTTTTTAAGGAAACTCTTTATTTCCTTACAATATTACAGATATTAATTAAGAGAACCCTGTGGCAGTATAGTGAAAACAATGTTTTCATCTGGCCTTTTTAACTGCGCGGTTGTTGTTTTGATGCGCACATCTTTACCGATAACTGTATTGTTTAGTCTAACAGATAAGCACAGTATAGCGACAATTTATAATTCAATGTTCTATTTAACACGTTGAATGGTATTGCGGTCGATATTAGAATTAATCAGACTACTTAAATCAAATAAAGGATAATATTTGTAAAGATTTCAATGCTGTTAATGTTACAGTAATTATGCAAGACACCAGTGCACCATAGAGCATTTAAAAAATATTAGTTTTCACCCTGCGGCAGAGTCGCAACATACCAGTTTACACTTAATTGGATCATTTTGTACACATATACAGAGTCTCCCAGTTTTTTTTCGACTAAATGTTGTCAGTATATTTTATAGCTCAAGATGAAAAAAGGATGTCCTATAAGCATACGTCATTGGAAGCATTCTTAAACAGGTACAACAAAAAAAGGATCAAGAAATGAGCGGTAACGAATGTGTGTTACTAGGGTACAAAGTATGAGTAGATCAGGAACATTTCCATCTAGTCTAAATACTCATATTACATTTATTCTAATAAATTCATTCAATTTATTCCAATTAAAACCCTTGCGTTTATGTTCCCGGATAACTATCCGGGAATATTAGAAAACTATTAGATATCATATTAGAAATAGAATATTAGAAAACTTTCTAACATTGTTCATGTTGTACGAATACAATCGCAATACTGAAATATCGGTACTTACAAAGGAAGTTCGACAACTCGAAAATTCAGAAAAATTTGAAACTTTGCACAAATGCACTTTATATTACGCTAACAGCGGAACAATTTTTGTTTCCCGCTGAAAAACGGTCCTAGGGATGAAAACACAGGCCAATGCAGGTAAATGCAGGCCAATTCATTGGAATACTAATACATATTTTGTGCAATGTAAAATGTGTACGTGGTAATTAGTACTCACACAGTCTGCCTCTTTCTTCAATGGGGGCCCATTTCGAGAGCAACGTGTGAAGAGAGGGAAGGACGGTTCCTTGAGATAATCCAGCAATTACTCGAGCAGCACAGACTGCTTCCCATCCGCAGTACTGCGCCAACGCGGGGACGCAAAGTGTTACCAATCCGCAGAGAAATTGTGCCAACGAGAATAGCTTGCTAGCTCCCCAGCGTTGTGCCACTATGCTGCCAATAATTTGCGTCCATATGTATCCCCAAAAGAATGAACTCTGAATTACGTCTTTCACTGAATTGTCCCACGGAAATTCCTGTAATGGAAGGAGTGGACACGTTAAGTTTCGAATGAGACGCGTTTTAATCTTTACCGTCCACGAATGTTATTCTAGAATTTAACAGGAATTCGAGCTTCGTGTTTAATACACGTGTGTAAATGGGTGTTGGGGAGCCGAATGGTCGGACAACAGAAACCGAAGTGAATGTATACAAATTTCGTTGCAAACAAATAATTGAGAACAAATTTAATTGTCGACAACAATTCGCAATAATATTTAGCAGAAACAAATAACGTTGCACGTAATGGAAACATTTTCGTTTGCGTGCACTAGAAACACGCGAATAAAATAATTAATTTTTACAGAACAAAGTATGTAATATTTTGTGAAACTCACTAATGATTTCATAACGTTGTTCAGACATTTCTTGTAAGCAAGCAAACGTTCTAATACTTTCATGCAGCACTATAATGCACGTTTGTATAATTTAGAATATTTCCATCTTTTCAAACATGACTCTCCCGTTTGCATTTCTTTCATTGCCCCGCGAATGAAGTATGATTTTACATTTCTAGAAACTTAAATTTACCTACTTTTATTTTATATACATTATTTATTTGATATTAATACATTATCTAATTTTGCGTTAATGAAATTAAGAACTATTTCAAATGCATTTCATAAATCTTAGTTGCCGTATGTGTACAAATTACATTGGTATGATCTTGAAAATCTTGGTGATTCCTTGGCAGACATACATATGAAGAACAAACTATGAAGGTTTATGTGCTATGAAAATCACGAAGGCCTTAAGCACCTTGAATATCAATTACTACGGTACCGTTTCCTTTCAAGTCTCAGTTGTAGCATTGCTTTTAGTCATTGTCATTACGTGTTTCGAACATTCAATTATGTCATCTACAAGGTGGCCCAACTTGCAGACTTTATCAAACTTTACATATTACATGCAAACTTCTCACACGTGTGTATAGAAATGAATACAACATGAAACGATTTTTCTTTACCTGACAAATTGTGTAAATAGCGTTGACAAGTGTCAGCAACATTCATATAAATTGAGTATTTTGCCGAAAATACATGTCGAATTAACCCAAACGGGGCACGGGGGTCAAGCCTCCCTTTTATTTAATCAAACAAATCGAACAAATTTCTGTACAACAAATGTTAATTATGCATTACCATCGTTTCGAAGAAAGTCGGTTCTGAAACAAAATAATTCATCAACAGTGTATCATCTTTCAATATTGAAATCGATCACTTGACTAAATGTAAATGTTCGGCCAACAAGCTCAAATTTATCTTACGTATTAATCATGTCTAAGCAGAAGAGACTTGAAAAGATACGGATAATATGGAATCAGTATGAAGTACTTTAACATTACATTTTAAGTTTCCCAATTATGTAATTATCTTATCTTATCGAAAGAAATAAGTAATCTTAGAAACATGTATATGCTTCTGAAGTAGAATATTAACTAAACATTAACATGTCCCCTTATGCAAAAGTACGTCGCGTTATATAAAATTAATATTGAAAGAATAATATGCAATTTACTGTCTAATACAATTCATATCCAATAATCATCTACATTTTCAACAATTTTCCAATGCAATTTGTATCGATAAACGGCTACATTTTTTATTATTTTCCAATAGGACCTGTATCGATAAACGTCTACGTGCATTGTTAATAATTTTCCACCAAACGACTGCTGGTGTTTAGTTCATAGTGTAACGTCACGAATACGTCATAAATAAACGACATAGGAGATAATGCAGATACGTGAACGACAATCAATGTTATAGATAAGGGAGTAATCATACTATGAAATCAGGATTCGCACTGGCTGCATTGGTCATTGCCTCTAACGTCACCGATGTAGTCACTCTAATGGCATAACAGCAGAAGAAGCCTAGGGCCATCAATAGGGTTTGCGTATGCCTGCATCCAAACCACGCTGGAAAATAGAAAATTATAATTAGCTGCGTATTAATTAAGATAATTTGAAGATACAGGGATTTTTATAATTACAAATTATAGATCAGTCTTAGGACTAATTACACCAGATTATGCCCCCCCCCCCCCCCCATGAACCCATTCAATTTCTATCGTTAGTTGAGGATAATTCGGATTCGTGGATTAAAATTAGCCACCCCGTAATGTGGGTGTAACTAGAATGATGGGCCAGGCACAGAAGAATAATTGAAAAATTTGATTTCAACGTTCGTCTTATCTGGCCTTGCTTTCCAGTTACAACTGCTCCTATATTTAAGTAATTTTAGCGAACCGAATATTCATATACAGTACACGTCGAATTGAAGATCTTTGTCAGCGAGTTCGAACACCTGGCAACTCTCGAGGGTTCAAACAATCAGCGATAAAATGCCTAAAGAGACAACGAATATTCGGGCCACAGTTGGCCACTTCGAGCAGTTTCTATGAAGACAAGTGAGCAATTGATAAAAACAGATGTAACTTGGAACTATGATCAAGTACGACAAACGTTTATATGAAATTTTTGTTTACTTCGCGCCGAATTTGCCGTGGATGTTTCGTCCAAGTTATGGCACACCCTATATAATAATATAATATTTACCCCCCCCCCCCCCCCCCCCCCCCAGTCAAATAATGTTTTCCATTGACATTTTTACAAACAAGGCATCGCGTTACATTAATAATGCTAATTATTGTATGCACATCCCTAGGCTGACCACGGTCAATGGCCAAGAAAAAATGCTCGTCGAATCATTCTACCGCAATCCATTCCAAGTCTGCGCGGAATTGCGGCAGGTGTAAAAAAAACCTAGTTGAATTGTAAAAACCCAATAATGATAGAATAATGAAAGGTCAGGACTGGATTTTCCAACACGTAAACCTTTCAATCAATATCGCATTGCAGGATGCGTTCAAGGACTCTTTCTGACGACAGTCGTGAAATTGGCCACCGTTGCTACGAGATTTAATATCGTTCAAAATTTATGAGGCTGATCAATATTTACGTTAAACCTAACTAGCGACTTCAATTTACTATCAACTAGATGAGACTTCAATTTACTTCCGAAAGGAATATTACAATTCGTAAAGGGATTGTGCTGCAAGTGAGAGGCTTTACGTTTCCGACATAATGCCTAATTAATATTGGGACACTAAGTTTTTCTTTCTTAATGTATACAAGTTTTTGAACACTTTCCATAGATGTTTGCAATCTGGAGAAAATGTTAACAAAGATACCTAGATAATCTTGAGGATATTAAATGAAACTCCTTCTTTATTTCAAATTTTCAAATTGTTTTCAAAAATCATTTCTTCAGATGTTCAACTTGAACTTTCCAAACTCTTTTTCCATACATGATACCATATTCCATTGAGCTACTCCGACCTTAATTGCCGTTACTTTTCTTGTTTATAAAATTACACTATCTTGACACAACATTTGCTACATGAAGATATAACATGCATCTTGCACAATTCCATAAAGTAAATGTTAATGTTCCGTGTAAAACTTACAAGACGCGAATTAAATGAAACAGCTAAACAGAACTCTATCCATAAAACTTTCGTGCGCGTTTAATCGTTCGCCAATGTGTCGCTCAATATATCCCTCGCTAAGATGTGTTCAGAAAAATATACCAAATCTGCTTACTCCATTAACGATACTACAGACAACATGCAGTTTCCACGCGGCAATCGCTTCTGGTCGCCGCAAGTGATACTTGTATCTGGTCGATAACGCGTTATCGTGCGACGAGACGATACACTTTAGGGACACGTTTAGCCCGAAGACTTATCGGTCCACTCGATACGAGCTGATGCATTCGATGTTTCTCGCGTATCGCGATCGAGCGATGCCGGGAATGCGGACGAGCAATTCGTTCATTTCGCATTTCTAGGACATCGCGAGAAATCTGACATTGACGAGCGCCGTTGGCGTCACGCTTTGGAATTCAATGTGATTCGCGACGTTTGCCTATGCCGCGCACGTTACAAGAAGCACATCGCGGCCCGAAGAGTCTTCATTGTTTAATGATTATCGGATGTTGTTAAGTAACTTCGGCGAGCGATGAATACGCATGCGGAAAATAGGACGCGAAGTATAACGTGGACGATGGACAAACGACGCGCAAACAGCGGAAGCATCGGAAACGCAGATCGAAATCATTTGATCCGTGGTGACGGGCAGCATTCGGCGCCGTCGACGTTTAATTGGCCCCGTTTTGGCAAACGTTTCGTGCCGCGCGAGGGGAAATTGAAATCCGCGCGGACAAACACTTCAGAATGGGAACATTGAAGCGCCGTGAGATTCGACGGGTAGAAGTAAATAAATCGAGGAGTACAAATATCTCGATCGATTATTGAAAAATGATTTCACGACTGGGAGAATCCGGGCACGTGAGATGCAAGATTTGAAACGGGGACAAGCGTCGCTAATCTTCGCGCTAGGCGCGACAAATATAACACTTGTCATCGATTAATGTCACCAAGTCGAAATCAGATTGACGTTTATCACGCTGAATGATCAGCTTCGTTATTTAATGGACGCATTTCTTACGTATTTTTCTGACACAACGTTATCGAAAACCGAAGAGTGAGATGGAGGACTGGCGGCAGCGCGCGTGGAACGCGCTAGCCAGAACTGCGTACGAGTGATATACCATCGAGCATCGGTCAGAGAAATAAATTGTGTCATCCATGTTGACGTTTACTTAACAATCCGTCTAGAAAAACATCCAGCTGTTGTTCGCAATATTTACAAGCGGATCGACAGCAATCGCGATCCGATTGAACGAACGTGAAAGGAGGCCAACCGAAATTCTGCTCCAACACACTGCCGAGGATAAATACCTTTTGGTTTAGTTGCCGGTATCCGCATTCGCCCCGAGATGGAGATAATGGAAACCCGTTTCGCTACATGTGCGTGTGTCATATTTAAAAGATTACGCGAACGCGCACAGAAATTGCCGGTTAGGGTCGACTTCCTAAGTAAATCGCAAAAAAGACACTACGATCCATCAATCGTGTGAACGTGGTTTTATAGTCCATCGCCGAAAAGGGTTCCTCCCACTCTTTCTTCTTCAGCTTGCACGCTCTGCATGCGTACACATCACAGTACATTACCACTTTTCTTCTTTATCTTTCATTGGGAAACACACGCGTATTGCTACGGAATGGAGCAACTATGTTCTTAAGTATTATTACATAAAGTTACGTATGTTACTTGACGGTTACTATAAACAGACAGACGGTGTTGCTGCTTGCGTTTCAAACGGACTGCCTGCAACGAGATGCAGAGGAAAGAAGGAAGGAAGATAGTAGGGTTTAGTTACTGATTACACGTGTTGGCATTAACGCGGTTACGTCTTTACGTTAGATGGAAATCGGAACAATTTTTCATACAAGAGTGATCCAATCATTACTGGGCGGGACGAAATCTCCTGATGCGAAAGCCGATGTGCTTGCCGGTCAGGATTAAAGGATTGCAAAAACGCTTTGCAATGTTTTATGATATTTGACTAGATAATAATATTGATATCAATTGGCCGCGTATATATCTGTTACGACTTTTGGCTCGCGATAGTGATTACCAGACTGCGGGTTTTCATGCGCGCAAAATATGAAAAGAGCATGTAGAACTTGCGCTCGTAACGTATTACTCGCTTTACAGTAGTGGAAATGTGAAATGTTTAGCTGTTCGACGTATTTGACTTTAAGACAGTGATATTTAAGGAGATATTTAACAATTTTATTTCAATTACCAATGTTAATCAAATCATTTATCCGTATTTGTGGTGCTTAAATGTTCACGTTTCTCAGTCGATATCAATTTGTATGCCGGAAATGAACGTTCTACATCGCAAGACGTGGCGGGTTGCATATTTACATTTGCGCTTAATATGTTTGCGATTTTACATATTTCGGACGTGACCGGATTCTTCTTTATAACCGCATTTATTTTTTTCTGAATGTCGTTACAATGAAACTAAACGTCCGTCTTGCAGGACAGTATTATGGTTTATGTGTATCGAGAAATTCTAATTGGTAGTAGTAGCTACGAGTCATCATTGATGATATAAACGCAATGGTTACGAACTATCGCAAGTATTCAAATTCGATGACATTATTATATTATTAAAATTTAATAGCTTATTTGAATATGATATAATTCGTTATTATATTACTAAAACCTTGTTGAAATTATATGTGGAAGCAATAATTAACGCACGCGTGAGTATATGTGCATATGCATTCTGATCAAAACATGCAAAACATATGCAATAGCTGTAGCATATGGAAATATGTGTTTACATCAGAATCCGCCGTCCACTTATTACCCTCGACGGGGGAAGTATTTTTCAATTGTAACTAAACTTCACTTGCTGACACAATTGGAGTTTCAACTTTCAAGATTGTCGGAAGATTGGTTATAAATCAGTTTTTCATAGTAATTTCCATTCTTAATTATTCCTCCCCCTATCTATAGTTGCTCTAAGCTCATTAATGTTTTATCTTTACTCCTATAATTAGTTTGCGTATCATACTAAAGATTATTTTCAATAAAGCACAACGAACCATTAATGTAACCATTTATAAATGTTAAACTAAATGATAAATATGGTTATTATTAAATGGAGATTCACTGTGAAATTAAGACGGTATTCGTTGGAAATGAACGGAAAGGTATGTTTAAAGGGGGGTGCAACAATCGCAAATATAGATTAAATATTTAATAAAGCAAATTATGAAAGGGACTAAATAAATGCAGACTAGTTCAATCGAACTGCAATGCTATTACGAATGTACGATTGAAAGCTACACCTCTCAAAAACAAAAATAGAGTTTTCGTATTAGATGAGTCCCTATCGCGTTTTTTAAAAGTATTAGCAGAAGTACTATTTAGTAGATAATAAAAACTATACTAATTAATTATTTGACTATTATAATACAGCAAAAAAGTTGTAATAAATAATAGTTGAACTATTATAATAGTATTGATTATAATAATACATACACGTAATTACATACACGTAACGAACATTATTACATGTACACGCTTGAATGCTACCTGCATGAATAAACATAAAGTTTTATGACACTATTAAGGATCGTTGCTTCATTCAAGAAAGAATTATATCACTTGTAAAAAAAACAAACACAGTCAACTATGTAACAATCTGTGTAATCTATAATGTACATTTATGTTTTGACTTGTACATACTAATTGTACATGCACATCTAGGTAAAATATAAATTATTATTAACTATACCAGGTTTCAGCGCGCAACAAGTCTATAGCGAATATAAAGTGTACCGATGCATTCTATCAGCAACGAGCAAAACCAAGGAATCGCCACACATTCGCCACGTGCAAGTACACCTTGAAAATTTAATTACCGCTCTTCTGTAATTTACCATTAAATTCTAGCATTTTTCATCCACTACCAGCCCTGATATACATCTCATCGTTTATTTCATTCCCATGACATATAAACGTAAGGAGAACCACATGCGATTTTTTCGACGAACCCAGACACCGTGGGTCAAACTGTGCATCGCTCGTGGTTTTTTTTGTTCAACGTGGAATTGCATCAAATATATAATAACTGACTGTTGCACATCGATTTCCGTATTCCGAAAGCAATTGCGTATCCTTGTTACATAATTGTCTTGCTGCGTTTTTCTCGTATTTCCTCTCGGTTTTTTTTTATCTCTCACACCTTCGATCGGAACTCGTATATAAATAATATATACATATGTACAAAAGCAGAGGTAGAACACTGCAGTCATTAATAAACTATCAGACCACGATGGGAACACTGATACGTACAAATTCCTGCATAATTTGATTATTAAGCAAACACGAGGTATGCGAGATGCGACTGTCGTAAAATTTTTAATGCCGGCGAATTAAAATATTATGTGCTATTCATGTACAATTCACTCTCGGTCGACTTATCGAGAATGCAGTTACCACATTTATTCGCGTTACTCCTTAAAAAATATATCCATCTTAAACTGTGACACACAGCAGAAGACAAAAGTATTCGCACTTTATGAAATATGTATACATTTCGTTTCTATTGTTAAATGTGCTCAAGTGAGCACGCATCGCGTGTTGCGCATAAACATTAATAATATCAAAAATTCAGTAGTGCCACCTATTTGTGTATTCTTTTGCAATATATAATGACACTGGCAATCATTGTTATCATAAGGGAGTTCTTATCGAAGACGTTGCAAGTGAGATAAACTCTGTGTACGTCGCTCCTGTAGATGTAATCTACGTTAACACCTATCGAACTATCAGAGCTCATATTTTACCTGCGTGCTATCGGAAAAACCTGTGTACGTATGATTACGCTTTCAGTTGCCCCCGGTACCTCCACGAACAAAATTTCTCAGAAACTTTTGGTCGATGTAACGGATATCTGTTCTAAAAAATTATGATTCATGTAAATTATAGTATTATGGTTCGTATACATATTTCAGCGAATACTTGTCCCGCGTGTTTTTTCTGCAAATTATATGTGTATTGTCCGTTCGCCAAGAGATGACTAGTGACAGAATGATGACTTTAGAGCATTGACGTAGCCTCCCCATCAAATCTTATGGACTTTCGTGGCCCAGCGTGACTGACATAACGTCTCAGAAAGCCCACGCTGATTTAAGCGTTCTCTGCTCATGGAGAGGGCTCACTTGAAGAACTATTATTTATTGAAGTAGAGTTGGGACTAGGATTCATGTGAATATATGCGAATGCTATGGGGAGAATCAGGGAAGCAATGTCCACAAACGAGATATATGAATTGTAACATCTCGTCGCTGTCTGTGTCAAAAGCACCGACGTGATATAGCAATAGACGAATCGGCCAGTGTCTTTTTTCGGCCCGAAATTCCGGGCCACCAACAAATTAGCCGATTTGTCTATTCCTAAAATCGCAGCCTATTCGCTCGACGCTTTTATCATGCATTTAACAATTGTATCGCAAAAGAATAAGTGATAGAATTGGTAAATGTATGACGAATAACATCGATTGTGTATGACGAATCTATTTACAAATATTATTATTTACGAATTTACGAAGGAACTATTGAGATAAATGAATTTAACGAAAGCTGAACATAAAAATTCTGTTGCACCATTTGAAGTAAAAGATAAAGATTATAATGCACATTAGCTGATAGTTACTTTAAGTAAATAGGATGTATTAAAATGATTAGTTATGGCGAAAGCTGAAAATAAAAATTCTGTTAGACCTGACTTAAACTAAAGAATAAAGATTATAATATAAATTAGCATGCACGTAGTTCGAATAAATCCACATATACTTAAGGTAAATTAAATCTTAACTTAAAACATCCTACCTGACTAAAAAGCTAATTTTATTTCGAAATTGCCAGCCTATTTAAAAAATGATTTAACTTAGAAATATGACAAATCATGATGGATCATGAAGTTCTTTCGAGGAAGTTTTGATCATGCACCTGTAACACACGAAAACACCAGCCTGACTAAAAATTTATCTTAACTTAAACATTGCCTGCCTAATTGAAAAGCTAATTTAATTGAAGAATTGCCTGCCTGACTGAAAACCTAAAAAACCTAGGGATATAAAAAAAGGGGAAAGTATATTTTATAATGAACCTTCTTTCACTAAAATCGTGATCCCGCAACCTGAAACACATCAAAGTTTATAAGAATTTAGTGATATTTGTTAGGTATGATAACCCGATTGTTAATACCATTTCCTTTGAATCATATGATTTCCTTCGATTTATTTCATCCATACAGCATCCCTTTTGAGCCTCTGATTACTTACATATTGCAATTTACTTGAGGTAGTGTTCTATTATATTGACATCTTCTTTAACTTAATAATTCTGTAACAAACTTATTTATGAGATTAGTAATTGTGAAATATAGTACAGTAGTACAAAGGGAGCATGTTCTTCCAAAATGCAAATATGTTGAATAATAATTATGAATTACAAATAGAAACATTTACTTGGATACTAAGATGAAACAACTCGTCTTTAGTGTTAATAGAAAGGTGAGAGGCAAAAGAGAATAATAAATAGCCAGAGAAGCATTCTACTATTGTTTATCGTCCACTTGTTATAAGCCCGATTGAAAACCGCAAGTGGATTATCTCTTACTGCATTACTTGCAAAATCAATCGCGTATGGTGCTTCGTTATCTCTCATTTAGTATTTCGAATATATTAAAAAAAAAATAGTAATTCACTGCACCCATCATTTTTAATTCGCAACACTAATAACGGAGAAGTCATGGTAGTCGCATCCAAGATTACCATCGAAGCAATCACCTTCTGCAGCTTTAATAGGTGCCTTTGGTGACACAGGAACCTATTTGGGCATTTCATTGTGGTCGCAACGCTACTTGAAAATCGCGATCATTAATCATCGCAACACTAAACGAAAATCTAAGAAAAATATTTGAAATGGAAAAATATCGCGGTACTGAAAATGCTAATTAAAACCTGTGTAGAAAAGGAACGCGAAAAATATTATCGCAACGCTAAAAGCAAGTACATATGGCAAACCGTATTCAATTGTTCACGACGCTAATAAAAATCGCGATTTGCCCAATACGATGACGGTGGGCCAGGCAATAGCGCTGGCCAAACGATAAACTACAACTACAGTATACAAAAGCGAGCATAGTGACAAAATAGTAACAAAGAATGGCCCTCCATCCAAAGGATGCAGTGCCATTGGTAGTTGCCCTCTTGAGAGACAGTTTGTCGGGCCTCTTCGGCATTTAGCTTCTTCTTTTCTTCGGGCGCAATGCCCGCTGAAACTTAGTCTAGGCTCGAGACTCTATTCGCAAACAAACAAAAAAATAAAATAGAAATCTAAACCGCGTAGCTAAATGGAACACACGTGGACGAATCACGACCAAATACAATCGTAAAAATTGCGATTACGGAAAATCGTAAAGATTACGATTAAAATTGTAATCGATCTTCGCCTACACGTGCAGTCTCGAGCATAATGTAACACGTTTCGTTTCGGGGCCTAAATCGCGACCACGACCGCGAAGGATTCGAAAAATCGATGGGCAAAACCAGAGGCGAACGCATTTTCGTTCGCGCCACAGCTTCACCGTCGACTTTTCAAATCAAATTTCCTGAAACAGGTTGAACACGCGAAATATTGCCTACCCGACCAGAGACTGTGTCAACCTGCCCGGCCCTACCTACTTATATCTATCAGGCACACCAGAAGGTATACTACCTATCCTACCTAGACCTATATTTAAAAAATGGCAAAGCATTCACACAAACACACCTCATTCCACGATTCTCAATCAAACACTCGGGTGCAAGAGCCTACACTAGAGAGACGTCCCGGGACGCCTCCGACACCCGAGCTTGGCATACAATCATTCACACTCTAAGGGTACGTACCAATTCCTGAAATCGGCTGACAAAGACTAGCGACCATTGCGTAAATGTGCGTAAACGTATATGCTTGTGCATTACTTTCGTATAAACCATTGATTGTTAAAATATATTGTACATTTTCTTTCAACTAAGTACACTTGGTTTGTATAGCACTCTATTCGTTGCTATATTTTCATAATTCGTTATGGTATTCAATGTGTATTTGCAATTGTAAAACATATTGCTATTCGTCAAATCATAGCATCGATATTGGAATAAGTACGTTTATATTATTTAATGAAATTCCCGAGCCGACGCAATTCCACAGCCTAACCACACACACACACAATGTGGAAAATACGTCGTGCACGGTACGCTAGCAAATGTCAGCCGCCAAACATTGTTACAAATTTAAAAACCATATGATCATCGTGCCCATTGCCTTTCACTTACTCAAGTAGCACCTGGGCACGTGAGTGAGTTCCTGGCAATGAACACGGAAGGGGTTAAACCTGAAAATCCTGATCTAAAAGGATGATTAGTACACGTAAAATTGCAATAGCTAGTAGTATATTTTATTTCCAATCTCTTTAAAAATGACTCGATTTTGTAATTTATGAAACATCAATAAAAACTTGAAAATGTCTGATAAATAATTTATTTATTAAGAGAAATGACTGTCATTGGAAAAGATTTTACTATAATAAGCAATGCAGTTAAATATTAACTTGAAAAATACACAAGATATTAAATAAGCCTCAGGTGATTCCTTAATCGAAGTAAATTGTTCAAGATAATTACTCCGATTTGAAAATCTACCCGTATACAAAGCGCCTTCTTGTACATAATGTGTATTAAATTTCAGACGAAAGGGACTCAAGTATAGCATGTGAAAATTAATATTAAATGCTATCATTAGCTATGCACACTCAATGCTGATTTTAATATACCTATCGTTATATTAATTTGTTTTAATACACGATTACTATAATCATGAAACACTTGCAGTAACGAAGTCGGAGGGTATCCGACTTCTGCACTGCTCAACAGTGAAAACAAATTTCAATTGATTATAAATGCAATTATGAATTTAATATACACTGTCCTCAATACATGTATATACATTTCTTGAATATAGTTATTAATGTCATATATGATATATGAAAAATATATGATTTTTATCAAAATACGAAAAACCGAACCGTATAGTGCATATTTGATCAAATATTTATTTGAATAAGAAATATTTCTATGGTCCTTAATTTTTTTTTATATTAAAAAACACGGAGTACAAGAAGGCAGATCTAATCTGATATAAGAAATAATACACAAGAATATATTGGCCGTCACTACGCTCGCAAAACTACTAAAAAATACAACCAGTCACCCGTGCCGGTTCGGACCAATCGTCCTACGGCATGATTGGGGACCGGAGGAACCAAAACGGATGCGACTCACCAACTCGTTGATTGTAAAAATAGAGGAAGTATTGGTGGAAGACATCAGGAACGTCACAGAGGCATCTCAATTGAACTCCATCGTCAGCAAGTATGCAAACTGTAACTAAACAGGAAAGCGAAGAACATTAAAATTTACCGTCAAATCTACAGAATTTAATTCTTCATAGAAAACTGAGAATTGTTTAAAAGATACTTACATTTCTCATTTCATCAGTGTCGCATAAAACATCCCCTTCAGTGATGCACTGACTCTACTTCCGATAGCGAAATAATTGAAAAGGAGCACCGGTGCTCCAATAATAGTATTAATAACTAGTACGCGAAAAACACTGACTTTACAATCGCGTGTTGCTAAAGTGTAAAAGAAAATTTAAGCAGAGCCACTTGCTCTGAAAAAGCTAGAAAACTTCGAAGCAAATAGTGACTCTACAGACCGCTTTGCGCGCGGTCACAAAATTTTCTGAAATAAAATATGTTCATCCTATCGAGTGTTTGTTATGAGTGATAATTATGAAAAATGAATATGCTCGAAAAATATGTAAATATGCATTAGAGCTATGGTCAATATGCATTAGAAATATGTAAATATGCATTAGAGCTATGGTCAATATGCATTAGAAATATGTAGTAGTAGTAGTAATATGTAAATATGCATTAAAAATATGCAAACATCCAAGGAAAGTATACGAGATTAACAATGCAATAACAAATGCAATAAGTTATTGTATATGTTTTTAAATATAAAACATAAAAATATATGCATCATGCAAAAAGTGCAAAATAAAAAATGCTATCCCAATTGCAATTAGTTAATTGTAATTGGTATAGGAAGTGTAATTGTTTTTATAAGTATTTAAACTGTGGTTGTTTCATCTAAGTATCAGTCACACATCATATAAAACCAATATGAAAATATAATTAAAATGCTCACATACACAGGCCTCGGCTGCAATCAATTATGAGGCGTCATTGCAGCTATTGGCTTACTCTATTCCATATAATCAGCTCTCCCCATACTCCTGTAACAAAGAATAACAAGGAAATTAAACAAGTGCACAAAAGGAATGATAATTGTGACATACTAAAACAATAATTCAAATCCAATTCTGTAGAAAATATGAATATTCGATTTGAAAATGTATAGGCACACGATGTTAACAAAAGATTTAGTATGGAAGCAATATTACGTGAAGTCGCAATTATTTAATTGTAATTGGTATACAAAATCTAATTGATTTTATAAGTATTTTAACTGTTGTTGTTTCATCTTATTGTTAGTATCATATAAAACATCATATAAAACCAATATGAAAATATAATTAAAGTGCTTACATACACAGGCCTTGGCTGCATTCAATTATTAGGCAGCATTGTAGCTCAGGGACTGCCAAGCTTTTCTCCTCTAACGGCCACCGAGTCCCCACTACCAATTAATCGCAAAAATAATTTGACGTTGACATGGCATCTAACACAATACGCATTGGTGTGTGGAGCGTCATTTGTCTGTATGGCTGTCATACAACGCGCAACCAGTTCGCTGAAGGTGGAAGATATAAGGGGCTACGAGTGGCCCGCGGGCAGACCCTGTTGTAGCTATTGGCTGACTCTATTCCATACAATCAACTGTCTCCATACTCCAGTATCAAAGAATAACAATCCTATTAAATAAACAGCAGCTGTAATAGAGAGCAAATAATTGTGGTATAGCTATTATAAACGCATCTCACTGAGATATCTTCCATATGTTTTGGCAGCAGAGTGTCCAGTAGTAGAATGAGAACCTCGCCGTTGTCCGTTCCCGTTAGGTTATGTTCGATACCCGACTAAAGCCAAACATCATTTTTGTTTTCGATTGCTTGCGTTTCCTAAAAATATTTCAACGCATACATTACTTGATAAGTATCTTTTTTTGTTTGGCGATAAATTGTCGATATTTTCCAGAAAAAGCAGACTTCTCGACCACCGGCAGAAACAACAAAGAAACACTCGAAAATAATTGCTTGTATGATATTACTCCTTGTTTACAACACGACTCTATATCATACAAGTATTATACGTGGTATGAATTATAATTTAATAGAGATATATTTCTAGAATTCTACTTATTTCAACAAGACATTTGAAGAACGCTTACCTGTCAGCGAGAAGTGGATTTAACAATATGACATGGCGTCAGTTCTGTCCTGCGCATTCCCGCCTGTCAGCGTCACGTTCGAGCGCGTTCCGGCAATCCTGATTCGAAGCAAGCGAAAGGAACGCCATGGAACAGAATCGAACTGAAATTGGGGATAAATGTATTAAGAACCATCAATATTATAATAATATTTCTAGAAACTGCAGAATATGCTGCACGATAATGGAATTCTGAGCTGAGATACATATACGCATACGTAAAAGATAATACGTATATGCATACTCGAGTCGATTTCAAAATGCACGCCACGCGGTGTGATTCCTTTCACTGCACAATATTTTCTGCATTTCTTGCGAAATATTCATTAATATTAACACAGAAACTACAGAAAAGTTGGAGGACAGGGAAATGAAAAATGTGTATACCATTTCCTGTTTTTGAGAATATATTAGACTATGTGACATACCTTAATTCGACGGACACTCTGAGCACGTCTATTCACTACGAGATCCGTTGCGCGAAAGAGGCAGATTTTTGAAATACATTGCGCTGATTGGCTGGCGACGGGGGGGTGGTGGGGGGTATTGTTCTTTCTTTAAGGCGCGTGTTTTTTGAATATCGTGTCGAACTGCATATTGACTGTTACAAGTGTTACAGAATGGATATTAGTCGAATAGAGCACGGAGCGAAAGGCTTAACAGATTAATAATTAACATTAATTGTTAACGTGAAGTGGACAGGTAGTAGGAATGATTGATAATCAAGTTTAATGAAAGTAGCACTACTTATGCGATCTCAAATATTTTTTTCAATTTTATACGCATAAAGACACGCAAGGAATAGAGATGTGTCAGTGATACAAGTCAGTTGAGATCAGAGTAACGCTATTTCGATCAAACTCGTTTCTTATATCTATTTTCGTTGTTTTCAATTTCAGTCAATTTCGTCGCTAACTGTACAGTAGTGAAGTTTCACAAAATTTCTCTTTACATTAGTTAGCTTCGCAGATTTCGACAATCGGTATAAGTATGAAGAGTCGTTCAAGTTTAACGCCATGAGCCCCGAGTTCTTCAAATTTCAGGAAAAGTAATATTATAGTCATGTCTATACATATATCGATATCACCCGTTTACCGATACAAAACTGTTCATACTTTTTTCTGCTCGTTAATTCTACACGCCTTCAAACTTATTGGCTACGCTTATTATTTAGAAATACAGTTGTACATATTCTAAAACGGATTAAAAGTTCGCAAGTAACACGAAGGTATATTCCAAAATCAATGCCACAGACGCATTGAATACTATATTATTAATAATAATACAATTTATCATTCAATATAAAAATTTAGGAATGCGAACGAACTATCTAAGTCACTGCAATGCACAGTGGTCTGGAAACCCGTTTTCCGTGGCTAACATTATTTTAGCGTTATTTCAACGGTAAAGGTAATAGTATAATAGGACGTTGAATTCGTTTTTATGTCAGGTATGACATTATAAAGTAACAAATATATAATAATATGTAAAACGTTATAAATTTTTTAATCAAATTTTATAAAAAATTTATACATTTTTTATATTGACATTTGTAGAAGGCTGTATGCTGATTAACTTTTATCTGAAACGTTTTGTCAATGGACAAAAAGTATATATCTTATCTATAGCAACGCGTTGGTATCATCGACGCCGCAGCCAGACGCGTCGGAGACGCCAAAATACCTCGGGCGTTGACTTATTGAAATTGTATTATAATTATAAGAATTATAATAGAATTATAAGCGGCAGAAAGTGGCACTTGAAACTTATATGGTCTTGTTAACAAGTGTTTAAGCTTTCATGTAGAAAACGTTCGAGCTTGATTACTCTTAATCATTTTTGCATAAGCCTTCCCAAACATTAACTAGTGCACAATATAATGTAAGAAACATCGTATGCCTTATGAATCCGGAGCTGAAACTCTTTTTATCGAACGAAAATGATCTGTTTCTGTTAAGCGCAGCCTTTCTACGTTATTCTTAGCCTTCTTTGCTACTGATTTCGCATTTCGATGTCGTTTCGCGAATTAATACATACGTTTCGCATATTGCCCCCCGTTTTCTTACGGGGTTACATACTGTTTCTGAAGCGCATTATTAGTTCCCTATTCTAACTCCCTCGTAGGAATTCGTTGCCATTCGTTGTGCGTAACGTTTGGAACTCTAACAAAATATAGAGCACACGTTTCGCAATGTTCATGCCATCGCAAAGTCTTTCCTACTTTGCTCCTCAACGTTCGCCTTTACAGGATTGTTCCACGGTTGGACCTCAGCTTTGCCGAAAATAATGAAAATCAAATTTCCTACAATGTAAATTGCAGCTGACAAGTAGAACACCGTGTTCCATTGCGCGACGTCCGTCTGAAAAGAAACATTAATATAATAATCGTCAGCACGAAAGTCCGATCGGCGTGTAATTGTTGGGGCCACACGAAATAAATTGCGGTTTATCCAACAATAAGGAGCAAAAGAAAGGAAGCAAATTCGCACAATTTTCTTGTATCAGTTCAAGGAACAGCGCGAAAGGAAATATTAATCATGCGTCTGATAAGCATACAATTGCTGAACCCGAAGTGCGAGATTCGTTTCAACGATTTTATAATCGGTGAAAGGGCCGGGGTACCGGTCTTCGAACATTCATAACGAACAAACCTCCCGCTTCTCGAATAGAAATTCGAGGAGGAGAGAATCTCGAATGACCGACGAACACCAATTTTATTAAGAACCGCAATACATTTCCGGGCAATCTAATAATTCTGATTACAATACCTGTTCCTGCACGATCACGCTGCATATCAGCGGCGCAATTATTGCAATCACAGATGCAATGCAGTTCGTGATAGACATCATCGTGCCGGCGAAATTTGGGCTCAGATCGATATGATTGATTTGAAATCCGCATAAAGATCCGGCATTTAGCCCTACAGCTATAACAAGAATGACCACTGTAAGGGTGGGATCGTGTACAGACATTGCAGCAAGGCAAATTAATGCCACCGCTGGCCCCCAGTGTGCAATAGTATTGCAAACCTTTCTAGTCACCGCTCTTGTGACGCCTTTTTTTAAAGCGTAGTCGGCCAACCAACACACTGGAAAGCTTAAAATCCACATGACCAAGTAAGGGAGAGCTGACATCATGCCGTTCTGAAAAGACAGAAATATCTGAGTGCCTCGTTCGTAAGGGAGCATCCGAACGGAAATAGACGAACTGACTTTGGTGAGGCGGTAGTCTCGATTATCCGGGGTGTCGATTTTATTAACAATAGATATACAGTCGAGTAGTTTTTTTTAACGCGTTTTTTAAATTTGTGCGACGCGTATTTCATGCAAATTCGGGATCTTGAAGGTACAAATATTGACTCACCTGCTCAAAGTTAAATCGCAGGACTGCATCCATGTAAGTCGGCAGTTCTGTGATAAGAGTCCAGTAGCCCCAGTTTTGTCCGCAATGCACTATTATCAGCGCCCACATCGGTACCGAAGTGAAAATAGCTTTCCATGGTGTTTTCAATGGCTAAACCGCGAGAATAACGTGTTATATGCAGTTAGTCACTTGTAATATCGGAACGGACGATAGATACACTTTAATTAACAGAAGATTATTATTTTTCTTCCACTTTTCTCTCCTACATAGTTATCGAATATCGCAACAAACGTTTAAATAATTATTTGGCGATTTGCAAAGCATTTTTCCATGGAGGCCGTGAGTTCTTCCATTAATGTTATTAAAAAGTGAAGTAATATAAAAAAGATGCCGGCGAAGGTCTTGCATAATTTGACGTTGCTCAAATCTCCCAAACATCGCAAGCATGATTGCCAATTTTAATGAAAGGAGCCGACCACTTTTTGCATACAAATCGATTCAACTGATTGTGAGTCATTCCACGTATAAAGGGTATAAAGTAAGTAGTGTCATCGAATGTCGGTGAAAAGCGACTTTTATTTTATAACTTTGAAAAAAGTCAAATATAGATAATGAAAAAGTAAATCCAATAGGTAAAATTTGAGTCACGGTTTCCATTTGTCCTGTCATTGACTGGGTGTTGCACTGATAGCGCTACTATTGCGTATTATTAATATCAGAATGCAATGTTTAATATATGTAGAAATGTATTTCTAGAATGGCATCTAGAAATACGAGAGGAAAGTCTATTCATGTGGAAAATCTAACGCAAGGCTCTTGCACTAATATGCCGATTCAAAAATTACTCGTCTATGCTCGTGACCTTTTTTTGTCGTACTTTATACCACTGTTAAAAAATGTTTTTAACAATTGTTCCAACCAAAAAGGGAATCATCCACGGTAAGCATTTTAATATTGTGGCGAAAATAAATAATGTCAAACTGATTTTTCATGTAAGGAAGAAACGAAGTGTGGCCCTACTGGAAATGCTAAATTATTAGGGGTGGCGATATAGTAGAAGTAAAGTCTCTTACCACGCTGTCATCCGTATTTTCATTCTTCTCGGCACTTTGGAAGCTGTCCAATATATAGTCCCTTTCCGTTTCGGATATTCTTGGGTCCTTGGAGGGACTATCCGAACCAAAAAAGAAAAATACAACTCCCCAAACGATTGCTAAGGCGCCAAACAAGTAGAATAGGGATGGCCAGCCAACGCTTGATGCTGCCAGCACCCCGGAAATTGGAAAGCAAATCACGGTACCGAATTGTGCTCCGGCATAGGCGAATGTTCCTAAAATAAATAAAGTTGCTTAGTTTTGTCAGCATTAAATAATGCAAAATAATGTCATCGATAAAATTGTAATTTAACTTCGACTTAAATATGATTGAATTGAGTGCATAATAAGCCGTAATACAAATTCCAGTGATCTTCAGCATTGGGAAATGAAAAAGGAAATTTAACACGAAAGCAAGTCATAGTTGCAAATATTGGTGGCCGATTAACAATTAATTATCGCTAATATTTGTCAATATTAGCCAACATTTGAAGATAATAAAATATTCATAGGTGTCTATTATCGTCAATATAAAAATATATTTACTGACGTCTAATTATCAGTTGTTACAATGTATCTGTTAAAGGTACGTTGTGCAACTTGCTAGAACTGTATTAGGTTTCTTTTCAAAACAATTTTTCATATACCTTTACATAATTAATAACCTCGCAATATTTCCTTCTTTATCATCAATTAACAAAAAAAGGTATTACAAGCTAACTGTCATTTCTTTATCAGTACTATTGTCATTCATTAAAAAGCGATTACCTTTTAATAGAGGTGCACCTTTGGAATTATTTAAATTTCCCTTTATCAGAGTAACTTTTAATTACCCCTAAAAATACATATACATACAGTATACTTCATTGCAAACGAAATTCAGTGACTTGGATTAGGCCATAAAAGTTGATTGTACTATCAGTACGTTTGCAAATTTTTCCAAACCCTTATGTTAGCAACCAAAATGGTCACGAAATTCGAGGCTTTTAGTTATTTAATATATTTTGCATGAATTTGTTTTCACAAAACGTCGATTGACGTAAAATTGTTCAAAAAATCGAATAAACATTCTATCAGAGTACGAAAAAGAGGTCAAAATACGAATTTCAAATAGGTGCAATACATTACACATTTGCGGCGCGTACTGAAGCAAAGGTCGCGAGTTTTGGCTACTCAAGGTTACTAATCCTTTTTACTGCTCCTGCTATGAACACACTGCATGTTATAATCAGATATGTGCGTTGCAATCGCCAACGATCCTGTTACATGACCCGGTTGATAAATCTGAATGACGTGCACGAAGACCTTTACTTTGACGTATACGTACAGTCAGCCCCGTAAGTACTCGCGCTCTCGCTGTCTATCGGTGCAAGAAATTTGTCGAAATTAAGTGCCTGAACGCGGTTTAAAATTTAGATATTTTTGTTATTAGTTACTCAATTTTGTTAAAGTTTCGTTCGAATGGACTTTATATATGTTCGTTTATAGGAAAACATTTATTGGTAAACCGCAAATGCATTACTTTCTTTCATTGACAGTGAGGGCACGAATACTTATGAGACTAGCTGTACACGTATATACAGGACGAGTCATATAAACTGTAATCTCCGGATTTATTAAAAAAAGATCCGGAAAACTGTAATTTCGACCGGCTTGGCGGGTCTAGTGTTAAAGGAGAATAGTTTTATGCGGTTTGTAACAATACTCACCAAGTCGAGCTCGTTCAGATGGGGGTGCCCACTTAGAAAGGAGGGTGTGAGTGCACGGTAATAGGCAACTCTGACAGAGGCCCATGACTACCCTGCAAGCGCAAACAGCGATGAAGCCCCCATAATGAGCAGCGGTCGGTGTCAGTACGTTCAGGATTCCGCAAATTAGTATTCCAATGCTGAGTAACTTCTGGCCGCTCCAAACTCCTGCTATATAACCGCTCGGTATCTGCATTACCGTGTAGCCCCAGAAGAAGGAACTCAGAATCGTGGACTTCTCCGTTGTACTCCAATCGTAGACCTAATTACAACAGCACAAATACGTTTGGATCTATTAATCGCGGTAAACGTAATTAACGTGACGAACAGTACAGAGCGGACCACGTAACGCGAGCCCCGCAATTCTTTTTGAGGCGACGAAATTTTCTTTTTTAAGGGGAAGGAAAGCAGTGTAACGACTAGGGGAAGACCTTTCCATTCAACAAATAACATTTCTTGTCATTTCTATATTGAGAGAAGAATGAACATATATTCAGACAAGTTTTTCCAAAATTTTGTTTAAAAACATTCACCGATGACGCGAGCCCTCTCGCATCTAACACGCTTAAAAAATCCCCCGTTTCATACACACCAGAGATTATACTTCGCTTTTAAGCGAAACAGTAACCGCAATAGAAATTGAAGCATAATCTCTATTTTAAGACGATTAAATTTCTCGTCTCTAACTATGCGTTCTCTGAATTAGCGTTAGGTTACTGTTAACTAGAACGTTACTTTTTAGCAGTTCTTAACAGAGTGCTAAGGACTAACAATAAGTATTATTCACCATAAAACGCTTTACCTGCCAGAAAGATCAAATTGAACTCACTGCATAATTAACATGATTTCATTCACAGCATTAAATAAAAATTTATAAAGGCGCAGCTTCTCGTGGTCCCGAGTTATGTCGCTAACGATGCAGGAGTTTTTGAAAAATATAGTTTTTCTACACGGGATGTAAACGATTGGATACTTATTTCTGGTGCACCCCTGCCCCACAGGATGTTAGACGTCAACGACCCGGTACCTGTGTATTATGGATAGACACCAAAAATATTTGAGCTTTTTCTATTCTTGGGAACCAAATGCATTGGTCCCCCGAGGACAGGTTTCATCAGCGGTCGTCAGCGCCGATAAGTTTTATCTGCCGAACGTTGCATACACGTATACACGTGTAAATGTAGGTTTGTCAGAATGCAGGTGCAATACACGAAGCCCGGCAATTTTTGTAAAGTGACTTTTGATTTTCTTTTCGTTGATAGTTAAGGTCGTGCATACACTCCTCACACCCTTTCTGTGCACCTCTTTCGATTGTCTCTCTATTGTTTTACAATACCGTTTAGTGTTGACACGCAATTCAAGTTAGTATTAGATACCGATTGTTTAATCACCATGCAAGAAAAACTATAGTTTTCTTGCGTTACTTTTCGACAGCCTTGTAACAGAACTCGAATATCTCTGGTTTCGATTGCTCCAAAAATTCGTAGATGCATATTCACTTCAAGTTTTCCATAGAAACCCGATATATAATTGTTGTAATGAAGTTTTAATTGTTTTACGCGTGATAAGATCTGGAAATCTATCAAACGACAAGATTCATTTCATCTTCCAAATGCAGCTGTAGCATATTTTACGTGCTCACTATTCTTTTGCGGTACATTAGTACAATTCGAACGAGTAACAGCTTAGTAATGCATCAGAGACCCAGCCGGCCGGAATATAGAAATTTCAATTAGGAGAAGGAATAAATTCTAGCTGCAGAAAAATGATGTCCAGGTGGAACTTACCTCGAATTCATGATTAGACGATTGATGACTAGATTTCGACATCACAACGACAGCTTCCGACATGCTCACTCGCAGACAGTATCCAATAACCATACCCAAGAAGAGTAGGAGAGTCTGCAAGTGTCTGATGCCCAAACCGCCTGAAAAATGAATTCTATTTTTCAGGAACAATTTATTCAGGCGCGCCAAGCAACGAAAGGTAAGAGAAAAGTAGAAATAACAGTATTATCTGTAATAAGAGAAATATTTCATTAGTCTAATTAGAACGATCTTCATTCAACCTCGATGTAACTATTTTATCTTCTCTCACCAACACGATTGCGCGACTCGACAGGAGGATAAACCTTTCCTCCACGCAAGAAATTGCTTTTCGAATTAGTCGACGCCAAAAATCCATCAAGTACATCGCCGTGTTCATCGTTGCAATTTTCTTGCATTTCTGACCGCACTTTGGTATTATTACGAATAACGAAAAATATTTCACAAAGAAAAGTGTTACTTATTTAAGAACTAATTTTCATTCAAGCACAAATTGTTGAAAAGTAGATCGATTTTCCTGCCAACGCAAGTGGACACTAAATATATCACTTTTGCCGATCGAAGTTTTGCTTTTACGTTTCCAAAATGTTTGATTGCGGATACAATTTTTTACTTGAGCAGTTCAATGCTCTATACTTGTCATCTGCTCGCTGTATACAAGAAATCTAGCTTTACGCCGTAAATAAAAATCCGTTGGAGTTCAATCGAATAATATTTATCGCGTGGTCGAGCGTTTTTTCAATGAACACATATCCGAATATTCTGTTATCTTTAGTTGCTCTTCTATCCAAATATTTCCTTATCCGAAACAGCAGTATCTCGTTTAATCCTCCGATCTGTTCTGTTTACATATTCCACTTGCTATCAAAATGTGTTTGCGATCAACAGGAAGGCTCTTTGCGCTATATCAGTACCAACGAACTTAGTTAGCATTTCACGTATCAATAATAAACGCTCCTTACATCATATCTCAAAATAAGTACATAATGGAATTTGCAAGGATTTCCCAGCAGCTGCTCTCGTATTACCTAACCCCGAAACGCAGTACGCATAATCACTTAATAAATAAAAACATCAACTATGAACCGTTAAAACGAGACAGGGGATGACTGAAATGCTATCGAAGGGTGAAAATGCCACGGAGCTTGGAAGATTCGCAGATTAATATAGAATGTAGATTAGAATATCCCCCTCCTTATGTCGTTAACTTCTTGTTAACTTCTGAACTCCAAATGTGAAAATTTCCACGTTTGTGATATAGAAAGAGCGAGACGACACAAGGTTCTAATCAGTGGAAACGGAAGCCTGCACTCGAAGTTATCTGTAATAGGACACTTGAGGTAAAAAAAAAAGAAGCGTAAGAGATCTATCGGAGTCAAAAATGTATATAGGAGACTTGTACTTATTAATCCGTATTTCATTAATCGAAACTTTCCGTAACCGAGTCACCACGTTTCCTTATTGAATGCCACTGATTCAACGAAAATATTTATCATTCGAGCGTTGCTCTGACGTTCAAGGTGCACGTACCGCAATAATTTCGACGAATCGTGGAACAAAAAGCTTCACTACGAAATAGACGTGTAGAATCATGTCATAGAAATCGAATTATTCTTGTCGAATGTGTTAGCAGAACAATGCGACTCATTTTCACCAAGTTTTAGAATAATGGAAAATTGTTCCAGGCGCAGGACAGTTTTATCTAACTTTTCCTTACTTGTTATCTAATATGATAAACCAATTGCATAGCTCGCAGTGCTATGTATCTGCTAAAGCAAAGCAGAAATCGACGATGTTCGAGGCGAGGTTCTACACGAAGGATCATTATTCGACATTTCATATGGAACGATTCCTCTTCGTGTCGTGAAAACCAGTTCGATGACACATCGTACGGTACTTGTACATAATAAACCAGATTCTCAATCATTATCTGAGTGATAAATTGTTGTGGCATCTGTCCTTGTTGTACTCTATTCACACGTGTCCAAATCAATTACATCGGCGGAACTAGCGGAGAGATCAACACCTTTACTTTTATCTTACGAAGATATCGGTGGTGAGGACAAGACATTCAGAGTGAGGAGAGAACGGGGTGTAATGGAATATTTGTAAAATTGTTTATCTACGGGGTGTCCTAAGTAACGGTCGCCACTGAATTTGTCGAACTTTCCTCAAACTTCACGATGAATTGCGATACGTGAAAGTCGATCTGAATTAGCGTCTACATAACTCTTTTTAATCAAAGTTTTGTTATCCCCATTTCCTGCATACAAGCTAAATCCAAACGCACGCCTGCGCCCGCAATCAAGTTTTTGTACCTGTGAATGTCATCAAGTTCGTCGTGATTCGTAGAAACTGGAAACACATTTTTCGGAATCTATCTTAGCTTTGTTGGCTGTGTTGTCGCACAGTGAACAACGCGTTAATGTAGCGAGGCAACAATTCACGTCCAAAACAAAACAATGTTAGTAGCATGATGAGTAATTGTACCGACCGATTTTTCATCGAAAACTTCGTTCAATAATATGTTTTCATTGGTTTGCATAATGTGTGGATTCCGTTTCGCGGTATACCGTCAACAATGGGTTCAAAATTGTACGACTACTCCATTACCTTGCGTTACGTAAGAAAGAGTTAATACATGCGATGTCCTCGTGCTGTGGCTTATCACATATTTTATAAAAAGAAAAACATAACTATTCTTCGCTACGTAGTATTAGAAGATTAGTCTCCTGTCCGATTACACTCTTAATATGTGCGTATCGGGTTCGATCTCAATTAATTGGAATTATTGTACGCTCCGTCGTAATTGGTGTACACGGAGTATTTTGAAATTCATGCACGGTGTTTAGCCCTTCCCTGAGATACATTTATGACATTGCATTATTGCAGGATTCTGCACAGGAAGTTGGTATTGTAGTGGAGATTTTCTCGTAAATATAGTTGCGCCTCTATTTAATTTACTTAAGATTGCAATTTAATTAACTTCTGCCGCTAATAACTCGGTATATAATATCAACTACGTAAACGTGGCTCTGTTTACAAAAACAAATGTCAAAGACTATGCAGTGCATTAGTTTAATACCATAATTTGATGTCAAATTGAATCAGAATTAAGATTCGCAGTATTACAAACCAAGATTACTTTAATAATACATTAAAGCCCGAGCGTATTGCGATTTCTGTTAACTACATAAATATTAGTTACTGTTGTAAAGTCAGTTCAAGATTGAGAAAATTAGGTAGTATCACCAATAGCTATTTCGTGTACACTAATCTTCCTTTTTTTAACAAGTCAACGTAATTTTAGAAGCAAAATAAACACGTTTTATTTTTAGACGTCAGCAATTATCGTACTAAACGGATACGTGCATGGCGGTAATATTACTGCAAAATTAAATAATTATTACCTGTTCCTAGCATTAAACAAAGCATTATACTAATTGACTCGTCAACGTTTTACGTTTGGCAAAAGAGATCTGGCAACAAGTTTGATATCTCTGAAGCACTTCTGTACATCTTGCATAATGAAAAAGTGGCGTGAAAATTTGTATGCAAGTTCTAATCTCGATAAATTTTCCTTCGTTAGGCTACAAACTTTCCATTGACCGCGAAACAGATTCAGATTAAGATGTTATGAGTTACATATGTCTTTATCGAGTGTTTAAAATAATACGAGAATGTCTGTCAATACATATGCTGGCGTTACTTGAATCTGTATCCGTAATTAACGTAATAATTTATCAATTTCATATGCAGTACATAGCATAACAGTGAGATTCAGTCGCATAAATTTAGCGATTTAAACGATTAAAAACCTGTCTACTGTATCCTGCAAGTTCCCTTTCAAATTGCACGATATCCATCTCGCTCGTAATTAGAAAAGTATGCCAAAGACAATAACGAAGATAAGATGATATTAAAGGTGTCTCTTATTTTAATCAGTACTGGGGAATATTGTTTCGTCATCCAAATAATAAAAGATACAATCGTATTGTATCGCATTAATTTCAATCGTATTAAATTAATCTACCTCGAGCATCGAGAACTCGAACGATAATATCAGCTGTTCGAAACAAGATCGACAAGCCGATTGATAAACACTCACAATTGCATAGAACCGTTTTATACTATAAAGTAACGTAAAACTATCGTCGACTCAGACGTGTTTTACGACAAATGATCCAACGGTGAACGTTATTGCACTGCATTTTTGCAAACGTACAAGTGGCAAAAGAAACAAGTGATCCAAAGCAATTGATTGATTTTTAGTAAAAATCGAAGGTATACAAAATTAAGGATATATTGCACCTCCTTCGCTGGACGATTGCGTTGAATGTCGCGCAAAAAAAGTAAACAAATGCGGAGAACATCGTAACGTGCTGAATAAATTTAAGCCCGGTTGATAATAATATCTTATATATGTATGTACACGTGACGTATGTGTATAAACAAAAAAAGTGAAGTCAAAATTTGCGAAGAAAAGATGTAGAAATATCGCTTAAAAAACTTAAAAAAAAATTCTACCGATAAGTAGCTTTTAAGCATACACAATGGGTAAACTAACGAATATTTCTGTTTCATTACAAAAATATGTAATTTGCACATGCGTGTCACTAGTCGTGAGTATTAAAAAAAATGAACCGCTGCAATAAATTCCAGACAAATAATTATGAAATCGGATCGGCAATTAAGGTGATCAATGTTACATTAATTGCAAGTACTGTGAACGCGTGCAGCGAATCCTTTTGTATAATTGAGCCTGGACGAGTGATTTAAATGAAACGTTATAGAATTTAGTGTGCAGTTGCCGAGGAAAATGTTTCCTCGCGGTAATGGGTGAGCGATTTTTACCTGGCATTTTCGTTGGCACGTTTTCTACGTTCTTCGCAATTTCCTTGTTCTTCATGGCTGTAATTTCCAATACTATCAAACACCGACTGCTCAAATTCTAATCTCTTGCTCGATGATACTTATATCATATATGCCAACTCCCAGTCCGCCGACGTGCAACCTCTCTTTTTCCTTACAAATCCCACTTCGCAATTAGTCTCCAATGCTTGCTTCGTTAAAGTTCGAGAGAAAACTGAAGCAACGTGTTTCAGCGGACGAATTAAAAGGAAGATTTTTTATCAACCGTATTACACTTCGCCGCTGATAACAATTGCGGAATCTATTATTGTATACGTAATATTGATGGATGGAACATGTCAATCATTTAATGGTATTTCCATTCGAAGCGTCGATTACTTCGTACCAGATCTCATAGATATAAATTAATGTATTCCTTGTGATAAAGATAATCAGCATGAATGGTAATGGTTCGTTCACACTGCTATTCATGAGCAGCTGGCTCATGTTCGTCGGCGGTGTGGACACTTTGGCGAACGGCAAACAGTGTTCGCCGGGGGGAGCGGTGCATCGAAGGACCTGTACACTTCTCGTCTGCCGGCGATTATTGTCGCGATCTCCAGTACAGGCACGACACTATTTCTGCTCGCGAACACTTCTGTCCGGCGTGGGCCCAGTGTAACACGCGAAGCAGGCAAAACACTCGAACGTGCCGAAGTAAAGGGTCGTCGAATTTTCGACGAGAAAAGTGCCGATATTTGAACTGCTGCAACTTGGTGAAACAAAATCGCACACCAATCCACCTGGGCTCGTTAGACAGCGTGATGCCTCTGCTTTGACTGTTGACACTCCCGAGTTCGTTCTGCTTAGGTTTCTTTTCTAGCAATAATACACACGTTAATGAAATAATCTTTATTATATTTTCTTATATATGTATAGTTATATCAAAATGGTATTATTATTTACAGTATATTTCAGTTATGTCCAGTACGTTTTCTCGATCATTTTATAAAATACTTTTTATGCTTTGTTGTACAAAGTTGCAACGATCGTTGCAAGTCACGAAAAATATTGTCATCTTTCGGTCTACTTAATTAGTAATGATAGCATCGAATACTATGCGTACAAAAAGAAATATTTCCCATGTTATATCCAAAGATTGCAGTGCTATGTCGCAACGTTGGGGGGAAAACTCTTTTCCCCCCCAAGTACGATTAATATTAAAAATAATAGATTTATCATTTTTGTAGGAAGAACAGCGCAGATGGGGTCAGGTCCAAGCTTATACATTTGATTACTGTGGTTTTGATTCGGTGTTACATCGTGGGGTTCTTATAGGTGCGTGTGTGATGTGTCGTATGCAGTGGAATGTTTGTGGATTTCCGAATGACGATATCGAGTTGAATTGCGAGTGTCTATAAAAATGGTTGGTCGGCGAACGAATTTATCCTAATAGTACTTTTTTGTTGCCGTTCTCGAATTTCAATTAATTGCATTAAATTATGTACAAATATGTACATAATTTGTATATATATATAGTTTAAATATATTTGTATTAGATTGTCCAATAAGTTCGTGCCGCTCCTATTTCACAGCACATTTCTCGCAACAACGTATGTACGCTTCCTGCTTGTGTTCTTTACGCCATTTTGCAGCTTTTCTATTCCGCTTTCAGAACAGCCGAAAATCGTTTTGCGTTTTGCTGTTGATAGAGAAAGTTCGGCCGAGGAACTGTGTGGCATCGTCTTAAAAGAAACGAGAAAATCTCCGGTAACATTTTAATCGACGAGTCCAATCATGATTCGAGAACAGTCCACACAGGTCAACCGAAATAATTCTGCCGTCAATGGCAAAGATGGTGCAGCTGAGAAAGGAGCCCAAGAATGATTCTTGCGCTTCTTATGCCTCGTCCACGCTGCTGTTCGCGAGCATCTCGCGAGGTATATTTGCCAGAAGAGTGGACACGTCGATGAACAGCGAACAGTGTACAATTGATTAGGCAACAATTATCCTTGCAATTCGATCGATGGATTAATTGTTATAAAATACATTTGACGAAAACAGTGTTCTTGCGTTCACGACAAACGGCACGACCTATTTGGACAGCCCGATAGGCTTATATATAAAAATGGATTCGTTTTTATTTATATTATCTTATTTCTGAAGAAATGTACGGTCTAGTTACATTAATTACAAGAATTTTTGCTAATCGTATATTAACACTATAAGACACATGTTTCACACCTCATATTTTACGTTTCTTTCTTAAACGTTTCTTTTCCGGATTATCATCTTCTGTACCGCTATAACTTCCGTTGGAGCGCCTGTTTGTGGGGGGCGCTTTCTCTGGCGTTACACACAATGCTAAGTTTGGTAAGCTAAAAGACGACAAAAGATGTATTAAATTAAGGCACGAAAGAAATAATATGTTTGAATACTTTGGCCTAAGGGATTCGTGTACTACCGCCATCATAGCTTCGATTCGAATACGATATTCATCCCCGAAACGGGTGAAGAAATCACAAGATATTATCGTTTGTTTCATTGTAATTAATGAAAAGAAATATTTCTTGTTCCTTTGCGATTACAGAAGTTCCTAATGTGTTTAAATAAAGCGTGACACTTACTCGTACGGGATAGCTGTGTTTGATTCTCGATTTTCCTCCGGTGTCTGCACTGTGTTGGCGGTTTGCGTTACACCGTTCTCTTTGTACTGACTTTGAATCGAGAACTTTTGCATCTGCGTCGAATGTACGTCCCGCGAAGTAATCTGCGTAGGGGGAGCGATCCCACTTTTTTCATAATACTTTTTCAAATCGACTGTAACACACTTCGTACAATTGTACGTTTTGTATATTCCAACCAGATAATCCGCAAGTTCGAACATATTCGATCTCAATGATATAATTATAAATTGCGCATTCTTTGTCCTTTCCTTAATGTAATTGCCAACAATTGAAACATTCTTGAAGTCTAAAGCAGCGTCTATTTCGTCCATAAAATACAAAGGAGTCGGTTTAAAATGATGCAGCGCAAACACAAGGGCCAGAGAGCTTAAAGTTTTCTCGCCACCGCTGAGATTGCATATATTTTTCCAAGATTTCTTTGGCGGTCTTACGCTGAAAGCAACTCCCTCGCTAAAGGGATCCAGCGAATCAACCAATTCCAACTCCGCGTCACCTCCCAATGTAATCATTTGATACATCTCTTTCAATTTGTCCGTAATGATAGTAAAACCGGCAAGAAACTCTTGTATTCTACGACGTCTTGCGGATTCATAAATGTCCCGTATCTTATTCCGCTCTATCGTTATTTTTTCAAACTCAGCAGCACGCCTTATGTACAACGCATCCTTCGCTTTATACTGCTCGATAAGCTGCATATTCGGAATTTCTGTGGGTAACTTTTTCTTAGCTCTTTGCAAGTTTGCTGTGAGACTTTTTTCGTCCAGCTCGTTAAGCTCCTCCTCCGTTAATTCTTGCAGCTGTTCAAGATTTTTGCCAGGTATTACCTGAAGTTTTATTTCATCTATTCTTCTTGTAAAGTCGGGAATCCTATGGCTCAATCCTTTAATTACAGCCTTATACTCCTTCAGCTTCTGATCGAGGTCGATCTTTAGTGCTTTCAATTTATCTTCCTTCGCTTGCAAAGCATTCAATTCCTCTTTGAAAGATGAAATTGCCTCGTCCCTTTCCGACAGAGCCTCCGAAAGATCTTTAAGTTGCGTTAAATATTCTTTTCCTTCAACTTCCAACACTTGCTTCTCCTGTTGGATGTCCCGAAGCCTTTGCTCCGCGGTTTGTACGTCGGTTTCTAAGCTTTCTATCCGTTGTTCAATTTTCTTCACATTTCTCTCCGCCGTTTTAATAGCCACTTGCAATCTACACACTTCGGCTTTACTTTTCTCGATCGTTTTACACAAGCCAGCTATCTTTTTCTTATGGTCCTTCACAGAACCACCCGAGAAATCTTCTATTTCCTTGTTGATGCTGTCCACTTGGCTCTCAATGGTCTTGGAATTTTCCTTGACCCGCGCCAAATTTTTCTGCGCAGCGCTCATTGCCTCCTCCAATTGTTTGGTTTTCTGCGGATCAGAGACTGCCTCTGCCGCCTTCTTTTCTTGAACCTTAATTTGCGCTGACAGCGACGGCCCTTGTTCCTCCAATGTCTTCACTTCGATGCACAACTTTTGTTTATTAATTTTCATTTCATTTAACTCCACGTTTAACGTATGAATCTGATTTTCTAGTAACTGAGATCTACTTTTAAGTTTATTGCACTGTGCGAAAGTTATATCCAATTCTGATTGCAATTTATCGACATCCACAGTGGTCAATTCGGTGGTTACAACTTTTTGCCCCATTCTTCCCCTTAACGCCGTTCTTCCACCGCCGCTCATTGTGCCAGACAATTCAATTAATTCCCCTTTCAATGTAACTACTCGGAAACGCCTGCTTCCATATGCAATGCGTGTCGCTTGATCTAAATCCTTCGCCACTAATGTATCTTGCAGTCCATAATAAAACGCCGGTAACACCCTTTCGTCTTCAACGCGTATAAGATCAAAGAGCCTCTGCGCATCCTCGGGTGTTTGAATTTTTTGCTGACACCTTGGCAATAAACGTTGCTGCTTTTCCAAAGGTATAAACGTTGCACGCCCTATGTCGTTTTCCCGGAGAAACGTTATACACGTTTGCGCAGTCGCTACAGTATCTACTACAATATTATCTAGAGGACCACAGGCTGTTGATATTGCAATGTCATATTTCCCATCTATAGCACCAAGGTCCCCCTGCACATTCAAAAATAAATTACGTTAGAATAATGCAGAGTACGATATTTATGACCTGCTTTAACCTTCAGAGGATCGAAAAATTCGGTAGCATAAGTTTTAATAAAAATTAATATAAATATACATATCTACGCTCCAGAGCCAGGGTGTATTAAGTCCTGTATCCAATGCCCCCCCCCCCCTTTTCTATGGTAAAAATGATTTCGTTCTAAGTTGCTTAATTTGTAATCTAGTAATGCAAAAATGAAAACCCCCTATTTCCAATAAATGCCAACATTTTTTCAAAATATTAAACTGTTCGCGAGCGAACACTGTTCGTTGTTCGCAAAAGTACCTACAGACAATTGTCTCTCAGTCTCGACAAGACTTTAGCAATACTGCGGACTGTTCACTGTCAATCGAGCTTCTGTATATTGTTAGGATTCAGTCATTTTCGCGCCCACAAACAAATTGGCAAAAAAGCGGCTGAAACTGTAGAATGGGAATTTGCGAGCCTGCTTGGGCTTCGACAATACAATCGGTAACGACATCGAGATGCACTATCTGCGAAAGCTGTTTTGAGCCAGATCCGGTAGAGAAGATAGATGCCTGGTCTAATGACCAGCTTGTTAATATGTTTTGTTGTATAGCATGGAGTGATGCCAATTGTCCACTTGTCCTTTATTCAATGAGTCGAGGCATCAGTTAAAGTTAATCAATAAACGCCAGTCAGTTGTTAATATCAAGAACGCCGATTTACATATTTCCGACAAAACTTCTGCGGCGATAACATTCAGTTAAAAAATCTTGCATAGAAAGTACAGGGTGATTCGCTCGTCAGTGGACACAAAGGACAGTGCCACTGTAACGACATGTATGATCTGTCCCTGGAATGATAAATTTTTCTCCGCGCAGTCTTATTCTGCGGGGAGAAAACTTTTAGTTCCATTCTTTTTGCTTATTTTTGTGCAAAAAGACGGATTTTACACAACTATGTTATCCATCATGAAACGTACTGGATAAAATTTCATCTCCAGCAATGAAATAGACTAGCACAACTTAATCGTTTAAGGGGGTATTCTAGTGGGAGCCTTTAACAAGAAGTCGACTTTTTTCGAAACAATATAATTCTCTAAGTGTATATTTGCAAAACCCTAAGCCAGAATCCCTGATAGTAACGAAGTTACTACTGTTTGAGGGACGGATCAGTGGCATCTTGCCAATAGAAACAAAATTAAACGCGTTTTTCAAAACGGAGCCCATAATATTTCTGAAACTACTGGACCAATTGCTTGCCAAATTTTAAGGGCACATTCAGTGCATCAACACGTTGACGTAAATGCCGTCTATAGACGGCCAAAAATAACAAAAATACGTGTTCAACACGAGAATACCCCCTTAAATAGGAAACACGAGAACGAGATTAAATCTACATATACATTTCATCTTTAGCATACAAAGTAACTGTTAATTTACATACCAATCGTCCAAAAACACCAGGAATTCTGCCTTCCCTTTTCTCCCGCATTAAGCTGTCTATAATCCTGTTTCTTGACTTACTTGCTTGCATAGCAGACCTTTTTTCTTCAAATGAAATCCTCATCCTTTTCAACTTTGTTGTCAATTCAATTTCCTGCGGTTTTATTGTTTGTAATTCGCTCTGTGCTTGTGCTAATTCTCGTTCTTTATTTGGAATTGTGTTCTCCAAATTTTCTAATTCTTTCTTTCGCAATATTAAATTATCTGCCGTTAACTTTGCAGAATGTTTTAAGTTGTCTAATTTTTCCTTTTCTTTCGCCTCTACAGAAGTGTACAGCTCTAACTCAGATTGTGCGATGTCATGTGCTGCTTGCGCTTCATCAACATCCTTCCTTAAACGTATTAACTCCTTTTCAAGTTTAGAACGTTGATTCAACAATGGTTCAGTTTCCTTAATTATTTCAGCCATCAATTTTTCTAATACTGCTTCCTCTTTCTCTTTAGCTTTTACATTTTGCTCGATAAACTGCTGACATTCTTGAATATCTTTCGTACTTTTTTCTGGTACTCTAGATAGTTCTTCCAGCTTAGATTTTTCCTGCAACAAATATTTAATTAATGGGTTATAAAAGTTTGTAAAATGATTCCTTCTTTTTGTATATATAAGATAAATATTTACTGTTTTCAAGGACGTAATGTTAGCTTTTCGCCTTTTATTTGTTTCCACTAATTCTGCATGAAGTGACTCGTCGTGTTTCCGTATTTTATCAAATTTCTCTGTAATTTCATCCTTCTGCTTCTGTATGGTATTCCATGCAGCACTTTTCTCCGACATTTCTTTGCTCTTTTCTTCTTTATTACCTTTAATTTCCTTCAATTTATCCTGGAGACTTGACAAATCCTTTTCTAAATCGCTGACTTTATCCTCCTGTTGTGCAAGTTCTTTTGTTGTTTCAAATCTGTTAAAAAATTGTTTGTTATAAAATGTAAATATGTCACTTTTTTAAGCATACACGGATTACCTTTGGTAACAATAAAGCTGATGTTGTAACTTTTTTATTGCATTCTCCAATTGCAAATATTGAATAGCCTCTTCCATAGGTTCTTCTAGAGCTACCTTCTCCTTTTCAACAATTTTAAGACGATTTAACTTTTCATCTCTATATTCCGATATCACATCTATCTTTTCTGCCAGCTTTTCTAACGGTTCTTTGTAACGAACAGTTCCAATTATATCTTCTAAATACTCGAGCATACCAGTATCGTTTTCATTTTGTGCCTTCGGTTTCATCATTGCTATTTGTTCAACTTCTCCCTATTACAATTATAGTTTAATGTAATTAAATTGGAATAGAAATTGTACTTCTATGTATTACAATATAAAGTGAAATAATTGCAAGAAAATAATCAGCAAACAGAGAATTGCATACTTGTAAAATTAAGAAACGATTATGATCTAAATCCACACCGTACGACCTCAAAATTTTTGCAATCTCCTTGAATTGCACTCTCTTTTTGTTTAGTTCGTAGTAAGACGTGTTGTCCTTAAATGCTGTTCGAGATATGACAAATTCACTGTTTGGAACAATATCATAATCCATTCCAGACTAAAATAAAACGAAAAAATTGTAAAATTTGTGAAAAACAATGTAGAGTAATCAATTTCTTAGATGTTTTACATACTTTATCAATGATTTGTTGAAAATGGACGGAAACGGTACAGCTATTAACGTTTGGATATTGATTCGAATTGTGTATTAAAACTGATATCTTCTTTGATCGAATCTTACTAGCTCTATAGCCAAATACAAATAACATGGAATCTATAACATTACTTTTCCCGCTACCATTTGGACCAACGATAGCTGAAAAACACTGTAAAAGAAAATTAAATAATCACTTGTTTATCAATAATACTCATTAGGAGCAGGCACCATTCAATATTTCATATGGAATACTTTATAGTCGCAAATAAGCTAATATAAAGAGCGCTCTGCGGTCAAAGAGTTCATATTCATATTTGTATGCTGTCTTATTGTTTACCTTGTGGAATGGACCAGTTACTTGCGTACCGCCGTAACTTTTGAAATTGTGATTAACAATCTTAACGATCATCAATCTTGGACCATTAACATCAACCTGCGTAATACTTCTAAGGGGCGGTGGTATGTATATATCATCGTCCACTTTTAATCCACCTTCTTCATCTGTATGCACACTAACATTTTCTTCCTCGACCTCCATCTCCTCATTAGACAAATCTTGATGAATCCCATTTTCTTTCTCCATTTTGTCAATCGACAAATCATATATTTTCCATCCACAGCACAAGATCTATCTGAGAATGTCTGTTTATACAACAATGATTATTCATTGGAGGTTAGAAACGTTTGACAGACGATAATGTGCATTATTGATCACTAGGGTTGTGTATCGTGTATTTTTTACGAATTATTGATATTATTTAAACAAACTGGACAAATTGTTACGCACAGAAACTGAAAAAATGAACAGATTATATATTTCCCTCGCAATTGCATTTCACATTTATATCACAAACTTACGTTTAATGCGGCCGCAAAAGTCATAAATACGCTTCGCGAATAAACTTTAAATTCACATAAATGAACATTTCACACTTGTTTTACACGTAACAACATTTAACAACATTCTTGTTTCAAAACATTAAATAAAGCGCGTCTCAAAGCAACGTAACCAAAGAACGCCGTGCAGAATTCAAATTTGAACTACATGTAACGTACCCGGTAAGCAATTGCAAAATGGCGCCTTTTCGCCGGAGGAAATATCAAATTCATTTCGATTATAAAAATGCAAAAAACGCGATACATACTTGTTCGTATGTATAAATTAAGTAATTTATATGAAAAGAATTAAAAATCTTAGCTAAGCAGGATAAATAAAATACTTTGAGCAAGTACAACCGGTTGAATGTATCTTATCTTTGCATTGACGAAAAATCAAATGCCGAATGTAAGATTAAATAATGCAGACATATCGCAAACAAAAACAGTTAAATTTCTGGGATTACACTAACATAGAAGCAAGATATTATCGCAGAAATTGGACAAAATCGGCTGAAGAGACGGCAAATATTATGGTTAATTGTAAAAATATTTAAGGCACAGCATGGAAAGCAAGCTATGAATCGATTATAAAACTGATTTGGGCGTATTAATTTCATCGTCTTTGAAGCCCAGCAATTTTCATCTTATGCATAATTTTAAGCGCTCCATGATACGTTAAAAATTTTGAATGAAGAAAGGACCCAAAAATATCACCTCCTACACGAACAAGTAGTTCAATCAACCCACAGATCCAGGAAAAGAATCGAAACATGTTATGTATACAGGGTATTCCGGAACTAGCTGCAAATCCGGAAATGGGGTGTTGTTGAGGTGACTCTGAACAAGGTTTTCCTTGACCAAAATAACGAAAGACATTTGGCCAATCAGAGCGCGCGCATGCCACGAGAGTACTCAAAATTATTTAGAATTTATTTATAATAATTGCTGCCACACCACACTAGCTTGTATTGAACAATTGAGGGCACCCCTGTGCACCTTTCGCAGCGCGATGGTTTTAAATCGCTGATCTACACGTTACTTTCTAGCAATATAACAATTTAGCGAATGTCTGCAGATTAACACGGGTCACAGCTTGTTGCCTTATCTACGATAAAACAACTGAGAGCAATAAAACATTGAATTCCACCCGTAAAAAATTGTTTACAATTCGAAACTACATTTTTTCCATCCTTCAATACGCAATTCAATATTTGATGATAATTATGAAATTTTTATTTACGAGCAGATTGGTGTTTGGTACAAACAAACATCTTTCCAAGCAACAAGTATAGATACAGCATTTACGAAGACAGTTATAGTATGTTGTTCGAAAATCAATATCCTTAAAAAAAGTTGTGATACATAGTAGAAATAACATTCGAAATGGTAAAATATTTAATTGATTGATTACACATAAGTATGCATTTTCTTAAAAATAAAGTTCAAGTGGAAATTTCACGTAGACATATGTTTCTCTATTTATTGAGAAGTAAGTTACGAAATAATCATAACTAAAAAATTTGTATTTCATATTGTATACATTTTATAGAATTCATGTTCAATATACGTTCAAGACATAGTTTTATACCAAAGACTCCGTGGCGCAACGGTAGCGCGTCTGACTCCAGATCAGAAGGTTGCGTGTTCAAATCACGTCGGGGTCAAATTATTCTATATTTTTATATTTTTTTCTTAAAAATATTTTTCTTAGAAAAATAAAGATATATATTTAATTATAAAACATATCATTTGTTGGTAAATCTAATTTGATTTTGTTTATAAATATACTAATGAAATGAACGCAAGTTTTCTTTGTGTGTTTACATTTGCCAGCGTGCATACGGGAGACAGCGTAGTTTGAATGTTTACCAAACATTGTTGAGAGTAAATTGCAGGGTAAGTATAGCAGGAATTGTTGTGCCCGATCTTTGAAAAGTTCTAAGAACAGTTTACAAATTTGTAGTAATCAGATGATAGAATTATTTCGATTACCGTGTAGATAGAGATACGACTAAGAAAATCGAGGAAGATGGGCAAGGAAAATGATTCCGATAATTCCAAGAAAAGGAGGAAATCAGTCAGTGGAAACTCTGCAGTATCTTTGAAAGACGGAGACATGTATAACGTAAGAAGAATCTGCAAGAGTAACATTTCTTTATTTACAAATAGTATATCTTACAATTTAGGTTATAATTACTTACGAAGAGAAAGAAGCCATAGAACGTTTACCAGAAAATGATTCCGAAAGCTTTTTATCCACCTGCAATAGTATCCGCAAGGCTATGGGTAAAATTGCAAAATTGAAATCCAGTGGAGATGCAAATGTAAGTATTCTAAAAAATGGAATGCAAATGACGATCCTTTACGAAATGAGATAAATGCAAATTGTTCGTTTTAGGCCAAAGACGAGATACGCGAGCTTCAAATTCAAACATCGTTAGCATTTATTGAACTTAAAAAGCTGAATAGAATGGAAAAGTTCCGTACAAAATTTGCAAGAGATTCTCTTATAACGTCAAAAAGCAGTGTTGACAGCAGACATTTGCATTTGCAGAACTTGTTGTATGAAGTAATGCATTTAAAAAAGGAAGTCGTTAAATGTCTTCAATTCAAGTAATCTATTTTTTAGTTTTATTTTCATAGCCATAAGTATACACATGGTTAGCTAACGCGCAATGCATATGTTTTATTACATAGGTCTAAAGATGAATTGATACAACTCGTTTCGGAGGAAGAATTTTACAAGGAAGCGCCCGATACTATTTGCAGACCGGTATGTTGGGAAGTGACGTCAAAAATACATTGCATAGACCATTATAATTGAATATTTTTAGGAAATAACAAAGGATAATCCACATCAACTAAGATTGGCTCGTTTGGAATGGGAATTGACACAGAGAAAACAATTAGCAGCTCTGTGCGATGAATTGACAGAAAACAAGAAAGCGGTGGCATTAAGCATAGCCACTAAGCAAACTCGTCTTGACAATCTTGCTCCACAACTTCGTTCTATTCTAGAAGTAATTCTTGTGTCTGTAAAATAATGTAATGTATTATTAATAATTGGCATTTAATTTCATGGTTGATTTCTTTTAGGCGAGTAAGCCCTTACAAGAGAGTCTTGGTTTGCCTCTGGATAAAATTAGGCAGGAACATCAGAAGGCAATGTTACTTGCATCACCTCTCTATGTCCTTTATGCAAAAGCATCAGCATACAGGGATGCATATGGTATGTTGTTCTTTTATTGTCTACTTCTTTTATATATTTTAATATCTCATTTCTTCCACATCTTTGCAGACAATTCTATACTAGTAAAAGTCGAGGGTGATGAAGAAGAAGCAAAGCGTGTAAACAGTCAAGATGGGTTGCAAGAGTCTGATTCGGATCCTGAAACTATCTCTGAAAATATTATAGAAGAAACTCCTATACATAAAAAGAGGCATCATAGGTTGTCAAGGGAAGCTAGGCAAGAGGAGAAAAAGACAAAGTTGTTGCTAAGACATCCCTTAAACGTGAAGATAGTTATTAAATTAAAAAGTTAGTATAAAAAATAGTTTATGATAGCAAATTGCGACCATAGTATAAGCGTTAATTTCTTTCAGATGAAACCAAACTAACGTTACAATTCTTTTATATGATCTATCTGAAAGTTGTAACAGTGGAATCAAAATTAAAAACTGAAGGTGCTGTTGGGATTAGTACAGGGTATATTTTTTTTTTAACTTTTATGGGTTTTTAACATGAATATTGTTGATTTAATTTTAAAATTCATTACACAATTTCTAACAATAGAGATATGCTTGTGTCGGAATCGATTTTGCGTGAACTGTATCCCCGAGATTTGGGCCTAGAAAGTCCAAATCCAGCCAATTATTATCAGTTAAGCCGACACAAGTTAGGCCAATTTTCGACACTTGGATTAGGAATTCCATACAAATGGGCGCAAAGAATGGCTGGGTTACATTTTATCTCTTCTGATCCTCGTGAACAAAAGGTATAAAATATTCAACGAGAATTACAAGAATGTAGCATTCATTTAATTGATCAATAATTCTAATATATTTTACAGCTGACAAGTTCTGAAATAACACAAGATAGCGTTGAAAGTGTACTAAGAGAAATTAAGAAACGCGTAATAGCGAGATTAGAATTATGTACGGAGATCCGGCAATTAGAGTCGGGTAACTTACCACCATTTACTAACAGTAGTGACCCTCTACCACGGAAGCTTAGTACGATTTTACAAAAGTTTTCAACAATTTCGTGGAATCATTATTGTAATGCTATAAATCCTGTTTTCCAAGAACAAGGATTAGTATCTCCACTGGACATATTTTATGAAGCTATATTTCGTCGAGGAAGCAGTAAGATGTTTATATCTTAAGATATTGTCGACTATATACCGCGAAACAGATCGATCCCCGTTTCCTCCACAATTTCAGGATATAATATTTGATTAAAAATGGTTTGGTGCAATTGTTGATGACAGTAATAGTGTTTTTTAGATGAGAATTGTTGTCCCGCGCTTTCAATGCCTGAAAACTGAATAACGCCTATTCGCCTGTTCCATTTTCAACGATTGAGAAATGAAAAGCGCCTATTCGCGTATCACGTCGACAATGTGTTAGTTATCTAATCTCTTGACCGTATTTGTATCATTCACGTAGACTATTTCTTTCAGCTGAAGTAATTGCAAGAATAGCGATAAAACCAGATTATCCAAAAATACCACCAGTATTTAATATAAGTATAAATCCTGTGGTACCAGCATCTATGGACGTTCTAAGAGATATGGAAAGGGAAGTGAACGTGACCTGGATAAAACCGCCAACATTATCTGCACAACTCCAACGATTACGAGCATGCATCGACGTATATCTAGAAACAGAAAGTATTGTTCCAAAGGAGAAAATTTTCTTCCATTCTGTGAAAGGTCGCACTCGAGCTAGACCATATAAATATTTAGAATTGGGAGGTGGAATTTTTATTCATCGCTAATCCAAAACGACACAAAAACGATGTACACGCACTTTTGTGAAATATATACTAGTGAATCTACTCTTTACTTGTCAATTATAATCATTCGAAATAATTGAATATAAGCTAATTAAATTAAAGGCGACTCGACTGGATACAATGCTAGCATTCCAGAATCCAGTGTAAGATACGATTGAAATTTGTGTTTCAATTTTTTGTTTTCTGCGCAAAGTTTGTAGCCTTCCTTCTTTAACAAAATATTATTCACCCTCATCTCATTATAATGGTCCCAAAAATTGTTGACTTTGCTACAATATTCAGGGATCTGAAATATTATATATAAACTATTATTAAAATACCATAAAATGATAGTTTTTATTGATTCTTACGTTAGAATCTGCGATGTCAGTATGCACTGCATCTTGCACAAAGTATTTTCTCAGATTGAAAAATGGTTCCAAATTGGAACACGTTTTAATTAGCTCATGGATTGTAGCACCTTTCTCTACAATCGCTTGTAAGTGCTACAAAAAATTTATCAACATTTTCAAATATAATGAAATTATTGTAATCAAATCTTTGTTTACCTTTAAGATTTTGTTACTCGAAGCAGTCAACTGTTTCAATTGCGAAATATCAATTGCCTGATTTGTGGTAAACTCGTGTTTAATTTTTTTAAGCTTCTCTTTTAAACTTGCGTCATTTGTTTTAAGTTTTGCAATTCGTTCGCTCCTCTTCAATGAGAGTATTTCGATATTATGCTTTAAACTTTGTATGACATTCTGTAGGTGTAAATGTGTTTTCGGATATTGTAACATAGACATTTGATAAATATCGTCCTGTTCTTTTAAATAGTCATGCTGTTTCTTTTTATTTTCAATCATAGCTTCGTATTCGTTTAATACTTCATGCAACTGGTCCCAAGTATAATCTATCTTTAGGAAACTTTGGCGCACAAGGTTCGATGCCATGTCCTTTTCCTAATATTAAATAAACTATGAAGATATCGTATGTACATACATACAATTCTACTTACATAATATATTGAACATTTTACCAAATATAAAACAGTGAAGATGTTAACCGCATTTTGCGTTTTTCTTGTAGTAAACGATTCATTAAAAACACTGTTCCTTCGATTTATATTATTTGAAATTTCCTTGTAGCCGCGCTCTGTGCAATTTTTTAATCCGGCCAACTCAATTATATTGTTCGTCGTAATATCATCGAATTTGTACATATCTTGTAACTCTTGTAATTTCTGTCTGTATTTTCCTTCGTGATATTAAACAAAGATAAGGGTAACAGTTACTTAATAATACAAAGGTAGGAAATAAAAATCTAATTATATATTCGCAGCCTCACGCAGCAACTTTAGTAAGTACCAATTATGTTATTGATTGATGCAATGTGATTTTCTTGGAGCTTCCTGTGATCCTTATCTGCTGTATTGAGCTCTTCATATAGATATGAAATTGTTGCATCTTTAATTTGTATTACTCTATCGAAACTTGTACAAAGATGCGTTACATTTTCATGCAGTTCCTTACATTTTATTTGACGCAAAACGTATCTCCATTTTTCATTAACTTTTGCAGTATTTAATTTCGAAAATGCATCCTCGTGTTTCAATTTATTCTGGAATTGTTAATTCTAATTAAACTATTGCGTTAAAAAGGATTTCGTTATGGTAAGAACTTTTTTACCTTAGTGAAGATAGCGATTAATTGTTGCTTACGTCTTCTAGTTTCTAGTTCAAACTCAGCACGATGTTGCATATAACGTGCCCGTTCTTCATCATTCATTCGAGCAAGTTTGCTACCTTTAGCTTTTTTCTTTCTCGCCATTTCATGTAACACCTTTTATTATTTAATTATTAGTTATAAACTGATTATTATACGTTTATTACACAATTGATTAATAAAATACGTTCATTTAGTGCTCATCGTATACTCATTAGTATATCTTCAGTTATGCACAAAGCATACTTCGTTGAAGAATTGTCTTGAGTTGTTTGATCAATAGGGGCATTGAAAAGTGTTGCGCGTCAGTTTGGAAAGGCTTATTGCCTTCAAGTGTTAAACAATTAAATTATACAGGGCAAAAGTCGCGCATGGGCCCAAACAGTCAATCCTGCTGTAGCAGATTCTGTCGAATTCCTGTTTGCATATATTGTGAACAAAATGGCTACGGTTATGATGCAGGATCTGTTAAATTCAGCTATTGTAGCAGATTGGCAGCGGAAATATAGCAAAACCTGCTAAAGCAGATTCGGTGACAAAAACCGTGCACATTCTGGTGTCGATCTACTCGATTTCTGCTGCTAATCTGCTATTTCATTCTGTCAGCAGGTTCTGTTTGCAGAACCCAAGCCAAATGCGGACGCAGATGGCTACGGATCATTAGACAGAATCTGTAAGTTCTGTTGCCAGTTTGCTGTCAAAATGTAGGCAGATGTCTGTTAGGGTACTATCCGTGCTCAACTCTGCATAACTTTGGTGATCAGACGAAAACCAGTTTTTATTTAAACATTTTTATTCAGATGATACAATGTGATTTAGTTCGTTGCTTGGATCCAATTTGCTAGTGCCAGGCCTCTGCTATTGTATTGTTGGTTGGTCCACTGCTGTTGTGGGCGTTAAGGTCTCCGGCTAGGATGCAATAGCTCTTGGGGTTGTTTAGGTCGAGGGTGTTGAAGATCAGGTTTAGTTCGTTTATGAAATCTGTGGATTGGGCTCCTGCGGCGTAGGCGGCAATAATAATTTTATTTTAAATTATTTTAAGCTTGGGGGAATTGTATTATGCATTGGGGGTGCCGTTGATGTCGATTTCTGTTGTCTGGGTTTCTGCCGAAGTAGAGATCGTGGAGTTTCTCTATTTTTTTTTGAAGTTGGATCCAATGAGGTTCTCTAGCTCTAGACGGTTGATTTGAGGGAGGAACAGATTTTTGAGGTCGATGAAAAGTTTTCCGTAGGGGGTCTGGGAGGGAATTATAGTCACCCGTCGTAGCGAAAGGGTTAAGATTGACGGCTAATCAATAAATAACGAGTGCGGCTCCACTACCGCAGGGGAGTAATCAAGACGCAACACTTGATCTTCCAAATATATAGAGTTTCTATTGTTAACCACTGTACGTGGTGCAGATGCAAATGAAGAACGTACTCATACGACAACGGTCGGAATAGTACTAAGAACAATGGACAAAGGTTCCTAGGCACGACGCGAAGTTCCCCAGATGGGAAACTCATCGCTTGGCGGCTACAGCGCCCGGTGCCAAGTGCCTACACTATGCTTTAATAGAAACTCTCTTGACATTTTATAATTGAAGTTTTAAATGTCAGATCTAAATGTGAAGTGATGAATCGTTTTACATTTGCTTGATAAACAATAATAAGTAATTGAAGATATATTTACTTTGATATTTGCATTGTAACAATATTTTGATGCATTCAAAAGATGACGGAAATAAACTGGTACGCTTCTCGTGGAATAATTTACATAAATGTCACAAAATCTAAAGATGCGAAATTTGTCATATTTCTTTCAGGATTGCAAAACCAGTGGATTACAGGGCAATACATTATGCATCTTTAGAGGAAATAATGGACCATCCCTTAAAACCTGTTACTGTTACGGTAAAATATAATTCCTTATTCCGGACAAACACGTAGTTTATTATCAATGTTGTAATATTCTTTTTTATAAACCCTTAGCTGCAAAATAGTAGTTATTTGTTTAGCAACTTTTCATTCGGAAGGCAATGCGTTAAAAATAGTTTTCTGCTTTATTCGAAATATTGTTATCTTTTTATCAATTATATTTTGTAACTTATACAATGTATGTTATGCATTTATAGTTAATCGATGGTCGTAGTGGTGTCAAGCGGAATATTTTACGAAGCACAAGTACAGGCTCTTCAACTACTATTCCAACGCCAACTCATACGCCAATTCCTGGACCATATTTGACAGATCCGCTATTAACCCATTCTTCTTTTGATGGGTCCGATCCACTTTCACAATTCATTAAAGAAGAATTAGATCCTTTATCTAAGATGGCAGCAGACGAGGTTCTTAAACCATATTTTTTCAACCTTTGCAATATTGCCGGTTCAGACAATGACAGATAAGACAATGTCTGGGTCCTCTTGGACATGTACTTCTTTCATGTGGAAGTTGTGCTAAATAATATTGGGAGAGCATTTCTCAAGGCATAATTGCCTGGTTATTGTTGCGATATAAATAAATGTCAATCACTGTCAAATGTCGAATAATTGAAGTCAATTGACTTCCTCCTAGTATGGCGGGGGTTATTACATTTGTTTCGCTATTCATTGTTTAGAATATTATTTACATTTAAGGATACAATATTTGTATTGCAGTGGGATTACTCTTGCAATGTCACGGTCCCTAGCAAAAAACCTGTGGATACTGCAGAAGAATTAGTAGAGCCATGGTTAACAAGACGGGCTACTATATTAAGCAAATACACAACTTCTGAGAAATTGTCAATTGTGACTAGCTTCCTACCAGGTGGTGAGAAAGGTATACAATTTTGTATTAATTTGTCTCTCATTGGCTTGATGTGCTATGCACGTTGATCATTGCTTGTCTGAAAAATGTGAACAGTGTACTGTACTTAGTTAATCAAGGAAGTTAATAATATTAGACTGATAGGTATGTAATTAAGAGAATTATATTAACATTAAATACCTTTTGTTGTAGTTGTTGTTAAAGTTCAACCAAGTGGTGGAGTGGTTGATAAAGTACGAACAAGACTGGAACAATTAGATGACTTTGAAGAGGGATCTATTAGACAAATGTTAGATTTATCTCAACAGCAATACACTGCGAGAATTGAACAATTAAATAATGAACTTGTACAAGCATGGCATTCTGATCAAAGAGTTAAAGCACTCAAAATAGCAATTCAGGTTCTTCTTTTATCCTATTTCTTGTCATTAATTATACTCAAAAAATTGAAAATCCAAAGTTAATCTCATATCATTTCAGTGTGCCAAATTATTAGTAGATACATCTGTTATGGCTTTCTACCCCAGCAAATTTGTTCTTATCACAGACATTTTAGATATTTTTGGAAAACTTGTATACGAACGATTAAAGGTTAAAGCTGAATATTACAAGTTAGTATTACCTTATTAACTACATTATTTCGAAAGTTCTGCCGAGTTACTGTCCATGCATTAATGTGTGGTTCTTTTCAGACCAGGAAGTAAAGTACCCACAAGTTTACGAGACAATTTTACGCCCGATATGGTACCTGAAAATGCAAAAGAAACTTGCAGAAATTGGTTTTACAAAATAGCATCCATAAGGGAATTAGTTCCACGTCTTTATGTGGAAATGGCAATAATAAAATCCTATAGCTTTTTAACAGCAAGGTAAAAATACTAAATGTTATATATGTAATAATACATTATTAATTAATTTATTTATTTATGTATTTTATATTTCACGATATCATGAATTATTATGGTTTATGTATTAGCTATACAGTGGCTCAAAATATTCACTTGGCTTGCACTGATTTCAAACTCTGGTTCTATCATTTGTCCTATGTTCTCTAGTTTTAAAATGATAACTGCTGCCTGCTCTCAGCGTACAAAGTGCTAAAAAAGGCTGGTTGATTAGTGAATTTCATCAACGGGGTCATATTAACAAATACGTGCTTTATAGTTTTCACACTTTGTATTATAAAATATCAGTACTACAAAATATTTTTGCACAAAGCTATTTTAACAAGGAATCTGCATATGCAACTAGGAATACTAATAAAAATTTTTCTACTTTTAGTGAATTTAATACTGCCCTCTTACGCATAACTCGAATGATAAGAGGTATTGGAAATCCTCTTATAGCTGTGTACGCAAGATGTTATTTGTGCCGTGTTGGGTTGGCCTTGAATAAGACATCTGATTTTGAATTTGTAAGGGAGAACTTTTATGATTTTCTCTTTACATATCAGCAATTGTTCGGCCCATTTGTAAGGAAAGAATTAGTTAAACAAAATATAGCCCTGTATTCTTACTTAAATCTTTACTCGCCAGCTTTGGACTGGATTTTGCAAGTTTTGGTAGCTACAACTTCTGAGAATCTTTTGGAAGATGTACTTTCACAATGTAAAAATCAAGCAAACAGGTGAGTGCGTATTCCATTGTTTACATCAGCGATTTTCAACGAGTGTGTGCGAAATGCTCACATGTGTGTCCAAGACTTTTTAATACAAGTTAATGTGGTGTGGCAGCAGCGAGTAGAAATCTGTTAAATCTTTAGTTTATTACCACTGTGGAGTAAAAACAGAAAGAATAATACGTTTTCCCCTGTAAATCAGTAAGTCAAATATATATACTTGCTGGTCAATTCGACAAAAAATATAACATACTTTTTGGTGCGCGTTCCAATTTTAGTAATAAGTTTACTTATTCCGTGAGATAAAAAAAAAAGTTGCAGATCGTTGGTTTACATTGTTAGTCATAACTTGCACTATATTAAAATATCCTATTTTCCTTCCAGTTCGTTACTACTGAACAGTATTTTGTCTGCATTTAAACCATCGTATGTTGCTGGACGCGCCATGGATTTTTTAAATTTAATAGTTGCAACCGAGGATGATGGTAATGGAAGAAATTTGTGGAAATGTTGTGTCCAACTTTCGTATTCTCTAGCTGTTCATTTTTCAGGTTTCCCACAATATTTTTTATATCGAAGTCTAGGAGAAAGCCTTGTACAGGAATCACCACTGAAAGAAGAGTGTCAGTTGATACTTAATACTATATGGAAATATATAACGGAGTTGAAAAACTCAAACAAATTTATGCACTGCGTCGAAATTTGGATTGAATTCACGGCGATCCATTTTTCCGTAAGATTAATATTTCCACATAAACGCACATATATTTATAATACCATTGCTTAATAGCAAATCTCAGCTATTGATTGATAATACTATTTTAATATTGAAATTACAGGTAAATGAATTAAATTTATTTTTCGGAAAGATAATTGATCGACTTGGTCCAAACAAGGGCTTCGAACATTACTACACACAATTGCGAACTATTATCGAGAAAGTAGTATCTCGTACTCAAGATTTCGAATCATTACTTGCTATGGTATCTATTTCGTATCCATCATTTTATATGTTATTTTTTCTGGTGTACATGACATTTTTTATGAAAAATTTTTCAGGATAATTTCTTACCTCTGATAGATTTGTTTCATAAGGAAAGTATTAAGGTTGAAGTTTGTAAAACTATTATAGAAGTGTTAAGTATTCAAACCGGACCAATTACCGATCCCATTATCATAAATGCTCTTATGTTCATTGGTAGAATAATGCACGACTCGGTTAGGTAATTTCTCTTGTTCATATATATGTAGTTGTATTTTCTATGCAGAATGTTTCTTCCAGCGATTTGTACGAGTTTTTAATAATTTGATACAAGCTACTGTTGTTAACGAAAAAGCGTTATTTGTAGTGAGTAGATAGTATAAAGCGTAACAATCAATTATTACATATTTTTTTTTATAGAAAAAATGATGGTGTAAATGGTCATTTCGGTCGCAATATTTTACGGCACATGAAAATTTTACGTCGATTATATGAAATATGTAAGAGCTTCTGGGAGTTTTGATAAAAGTTGTTTTGGGTTCTATGCAATCTACACTAGCACCGCCAAAAGTTTTAAACAATGTGAAGAAAAGTTACAATCGCTTGAATCGTTTTGAATGAACACTCTGTATATGTACACGTGTAATGGGCACCAGCGTGCAGTCTCATAGCAAGACAATTTCAGTGCTTTGACTGTCGAAGATGAAAAGCGACAAATTGGTCAACTCATATGTGGTCTAGTGCAACGTGTCGATTATGGACGCGACTTTGAGAAGCAATTGAATTTTTACGCCGAAGCCAGGGCAGCTTTTCCTAATCTCGATAGTGTCCACATACAACTGGTACAGGTAGGCAATTATAGTTAATTGTTATACAGTGTGCTCCTACTTTGTTCCGCATAATGATTCCAGCCTATTCCATGAGTAAAAAATAAGAAAAAAATCGTTATGCGGAAAAAAGTAAGGGAACCCTATATTCTTTTGAACAATATACACGTTAGATTTCAAACGCATGTACTAATTAAAGCCTTTTTTTAATATTTAGTGCGTGAATCGACTGTCCGTTGATACGCGAAAGATTGTTCGTGGACATCACACACGGAGAACATCAGCTTTTGTGCGTGCTTGTGCAGCATTTTGTTTTATTACCATTCCATCGCTGACGCTAGTTCACACACGGCTTCAGTTGTACTTGCTTTCTGGGCAAGTCGCACTTCTGAATCAGTGCTTAGGGCAAGGTAGATAGTTCATATTTTCTACTTATTATGATGCAATGTAAATACGGCAATTAACTAAAAACTATTTCATTAGCTGATGCATGCTTCAAGGCTGCCCTAAGCTTAGTCCCGGAAATGCCCAAAACGATAGACATAGATGGCCGACAAAAAAGTTCCCAAACGTATTTACTGTCGTATCTGTCTAACTTTTTGTCGACATTGTTGGTTGTACCGGTATGTACTTATAAGTAACACTGCAGAAGTATTAACATTTGCTTGTCGTACAAATGTCAATTACAGTATTACTGTATTTTAACAATGTTACAGGATAGCCCGGAACATGGTGTTTTATATTTAATGAGAGGTTTGCTTAATGCTGTTCAGTTATGTTTCGAAGATAACCAGTCGATGAAGGCATATTTGTATCTACGCGTGCTTGATTTATTGTCAACAATTGTGCAAGAAAATTATCCATACCACGTGGATAAGGTATTTCGAACAAGGATCAAAATATCTTGGTGCAATTCGTTGCATCACAAATTCTTAACGAGTGTCTTAACAACGTGTAATTTCTTTTTACGTGTGTAGGTCGATTCAAATGACAAATTGTATGGGTCGGACCAAAAATTTGTAAACGAAGTCAACAAAATAAGCTCGAAAATTGTAGAAGAAATTTTGGTCCACTTAAAGCATCTTGGATCTGCCGATCAGGGTGAAAAACAAGAAGCACTTGCACTTGAGCTTTTGAACTGTTTTATGATTAGAGCAGATTTACGCGACCCACAATTGGCACACATGACTGTAAATTTGTGGAATTTGTCTAATCGGCATGGTTTTATAGACTCTAAAGTGAAGGTAATGAAACACGATACTTTGTTTGCGTGGAATGTTTTTGACAAGTGACGTAACAAGGTGTCCTTTTTCTAGTCGAAAATGATAGCTTACATGGTGCAAAGAAGCCATCACACAGAGTACGAGCATTTTGGGGATATTTTGAAGAAGATGTTAAAATAAGTATATATAGTTGAATTGTGGCAGGTGATTAATTGAAAATTAGAATTGCATGCAAGTCGACAGAAATGATATATGAAAAGAAGAAAGGAAAACAGACACAAGACAAATCAGTTAAGTGGTTTTTCAGTTGTTATTTTGGAAGACAATTTGATTGTACATTAAATCTCATTTCACTCTGGCAATATTTGTTGCATATTAAAGAACAAAACGAGCACGATATGTATATATTTGCACATGTCCAACTGGTTTGGCATAATATCATGATAGGCTTAAAAATTATACTATGATATTGTCGAACTTTTTACATAACTATAAATAACATTTGTACAGTAACTATTGTGTATTTTATGATTAAAATTACTATAAAGAATAACGCACCAATATAAATATAAACTTCGTACGTACATATGTATACGCATATTAGAGTTGCATAATTTCTTTTAATAGAAGACTTGATTTTTGAGGCCACAGAAGGAATGAATTCCAGCAAGTAACATACATCGCTACTTGTTTAAAACCCTTACTGTTTTAAAATGGATCGAAGGGCATCCAAAAATATATCCGCATGTTTTTCGGAAAATGTCAGGGCAGGCCTTAATCGTACTGCTGCAGCTCCACAGCCACCAGTTTGGATACCTACTCGCCAAACAATTTTTTATTAATCTATCGACTAGGATTTATGCGTTTCAATTACACACGTTACACGTATCGAATGAGCGTTACCTTTGCTTAAAAGCTTCTTAATTACTGTGTCCCGTAGTTCAGGCGTCGTACAGTTGAATGCAATGAACGTACCACGCCCGCGTACCGAATTAATACTCGTAGAAAATTCGTTCTCCAGGCTCGTCAATTGTTTAAGCGTGTAATCACCAACAGTTGCAACCCTATCTAAAAGATTTTCTTTTCTTATTGTCTCTAGTACTGCTTCCAGCAATATTATCTTGCTAGGATCTCCCATCCAGGTGTTGAACACACGATAAGATTGCTTAGGCCTACAACATAGACAGACTGTGTGACAGGTAAGCAAAAGAGAATGCTCAGACGTTATACAGGGTATTGTATCGGCTAAATGGGATCAACTAAATTAAAATTGAACGAAAAACTTTTCAGGATAATGTTACAGTATTTTCAGTGGCACATGTAACGATGGAAGCGATTTTTTCTCAAGGTCAATTTGTGGGGGGATCTGGAGCTGTAGCCGCTGTAGCGGCTCGTTCACCTGATCTCTAGATTTTTATATATGGGCTAACCCAACAAATTCAATCTATTGTGACAAACCAATAACGTCTGAAAACAGGAAGGAAAGAATTGCAACTGCATTTGCGTTTAATTAAGTATCCGATAAGATGCGATAGAATAGCCCGAAGAAATCTTGCGTATTTTCATCTGCAGGCGCAAATATCTCGAGATCAAATGATTTGGAATATTTGGTATGGCTATTAATGTTGTTGAATTTTCGTGTACTCGTGTAATACAAAAAATATCGATGACTTTAAAAATCTCTAGGAAGGAAATAGTGTAACTTTGGCCTGAGAAGTTTTTTCATTTAGACGCTCCCATTTAGCCGAGACACTCTGTATATAAAACATTCGGAAGAAATTTTACTTTAGAGATTCCACGTGATAGTAGCCACCCAGTTGCATTTTTTTACTGAACGTTACCAAGTCCGGAGGAGATTCCAAATTAAAATGTTCGTGACACCACATCTTTCCCGTTGGTCCGCCGCCTGTTTGCACCTCGTCGACCAACAACGCCACGCCGTGCTGCAAAAGAGATGAACACGCGACAGTAGTAACCCGTGACAACCGTATCTAGTATTCTCTGTAAAGAGGACCACACAACTTTGGCAGGATTACCTTTTTCGTGATGCGTCGTAACTCTTGGAAAAATTCGGGGGACGCGTGATTGTCACCCCCTTCCGCTTGAATGGGCTCAATAATCACGCCGGTGACGGGAATCTTCTTCTCAGTTTTGTACTTCTCTATTAACTCTTCCACCTAATCAAACGGTAAGAGATGTGTCACGAGAGAGAAATAATAATTACATTGCGAGATATGTTATACGCCTGCCCTAGCCTGGTTACGTACTTCAGCAAGACATCGTTTGTCCTCTTGCTGATTTTCTCGGACATTTTCGCTCAGCGGATATTTGTATACGGGGAAAGATGCGGTTGGCCAATCGAAGCCTGGAATATCTATCTTGTGTATGTATTTGCTGTGCGTTGTTGAAAGAGATCCCAATGTTCGTCCGTGAAACGCGCCTGTTACCAATATTGCTGTTACTCTTTCGATTCATTTAATGTACAAGCTAAATGATCAAACAAAATTAGGGATCAACTTTAAGAGCGTGCAGTAGTCGTCGAAGAGAACAAAATCGTTTTAATAAAGATGCACTCAAAGGCCATTAGTTTCACAGCTGCGAATTGTTTTTGTTAGGAAAGCATGTCCTCTCATTGAAGTGAGACGTAATTTCTCGATTACAGGTGTAACACTTTTCTAGCATTTCCATTCGCTTTACCGCGCATGAAATGCACGTATACCGATTTCATTTGGTTGGTTCGATAAGCACTGCATGCTCCCAAAGTTCGGCGACCATTGTAAATTCAGAGTCGCAAGCTTTTCTCTTACAATAATCTATTTAAAATCTTTTCCAGCGGGATTGTCTTTTATCGAACAGTACGAGATTACCTTTGAAGGAAAGTATCGAAAATCGTGGCGCGCCAGGAACTAGATTCATCATACAAGACTCCATTTCTTGTTTCGTAAACGGGGCGCCCTGCCTTTGCTTCTCGGCGTACCAAATAAAAATAGTTTTAAATGCATTTTCATTCGAACAGGAGCCGCACATCATTGTCGTAATATGAGATAATCCTGGCGGTGAAACCTGTGCAAATGAAAGCACGCGCATAAATGCAAGCGAAGGGGTTATTGCAAAAAAATATTTCCGTTTCAATATACTAAACCAAAGTTTGATCAACCCTCCAACCGGGGATGGCAAGTTATATCGTCGTTGTAAAATGAGAAAATTTACGAAGTTCCGTCATCCTCGATTGAAGGGCTTAGCGTTTATACGAACGTGTCACGTACATCTTCGCGCAGAAGAACGTTTCTCAGTCTGTCTGGCCAGTCCTTTCCAGGAAAAACGCCCAACGCCGGTCTGTTCGCTATAATTTTCTGTTAGAAGAATTACAAAGTATTTCAGCGTTACGTATTACTTCGTCATTGATGTTTACTTATTATTTCGAATCACTTAATTTTTTAGGACGCAAATAAATGATGTCCGGGAATAGTGTTTGGAAGAACGTTCGACTGAACTATATAAATACGAAGTGAATGGAAGGAAACGTCTAAAATATTTCGTCTACCTGATTAACCGGATCGGCGAGAGCTTTTAACATAGCTGGATGATTGTAGCCCAGGGGCATCGACGAAATTTGCATATAAACATCGAGCAGAGCGTTCCCATCGACATCCATTATATAGTTACCTACTGATTTTTCGTAGTCTGCGAAGAATTGTACGGATGAAGCTTGCTGCAGTCACAGATTTTCAACATGTAACCCATTTCATCTCTAGTATACATATTTAGAGAAATTAAATGTTACAAATAACGTACGTTTCATTTCGCTAATCGAGCATAACGATATATTATTCGTAAGTAGGTAACTATTCAAAGCTAATAAATGAACAGAAATTTCAATAATATCGAGTTGTGGGATTAGTCTTGAACCTTTTCCAGATGTCGATCATAAACTCCCCAGTACCTTGCAGTAATACAATTGAGCCAAGTAATGCACATGTTGTTCAATAATCTTCTGGCATTTATCGGGTAGTGGCAATTATTCCATCCGTGTAGAAAAAAATCCCACATTGAGGTTTGAGACTTATTCGACAACTCAATATCTCTTACGGCTACTCACAATTGTGCCGGTAACCACGATGTGATCCGACAAGGTACTTCAGATTTCGAAGGACAAATTTCGCGTCTTGTTCCAAGCAAAATTGGACAATGGCGTAAAACAATTAATTTAGAAGAGAAAAAGTGGCAAATAGTAATTAAAAGATAAGTTAAATTGTACGTGTATGTGAGTAATAATTAATATCACTATTTCAGATAATTTATTCAGAATTCTTTAAATAATACATAATTATTTCCGCTTTTCGTTTGATCTGTCAAATAGCAAATACGTTCCCATTTAAATAATTATTTAAATGAGAATTTATTTAATAATGCTCAACACTAAGTATAAACCCCGAAATCGTATATTGTCGTAATCGCCGGCACAATTGGTAGTGCGTGTTATAAAACAAAAGATTCTACAAGCAGTTTAGGGCAAGTTCCCTTTGTTCCAATGTTTTCGTTAAAAATTGTAGCAAGCAAAGTTTCATTCTGGTTTGCAGAAAAACGCTTCTGTACGCTAATAATGACAATTTTCAACGTACTTGCATTGCATTCAGCTCTTGCAATAAACTACGTGATTGAGGTCCTGGTACTTCTGTCGTGACCACCGGCCTTATTGGTTCCTCCGACAAAGATCCGGTTAGGCATCTTTTCCAGGAAACTGTGTGTCCTATGTGAAATCCGTAGGTGTTCTCGCATTATTAATCGAACACTTGTTCAAACAGGCGAAACGATATCGTTGACAGGAGTTTAAGATTCTCGACAAAAATTTCAACCTCACGAAACAAAAAATTAACCCCTCAGAGCTCACTCTCACTCGCTACTCGGTTTAACGTAAAAATTTAAATGAATGTAATTTGTAACATTTTAGATATCATGTTAATTTTTGTACCTCCGATATTTAGTCGATGTGCAATTCTTAATATAATGCGGTCTTTCTTGTCGCCATTTTAAATTTAATCTATCTCGAGAGACCTTCGGCTGCGAAGGGTTAATATTAGCGTTATCTTTGTTTCCGAAGATTCTGTTTTCTTATGGATTATGGAAAACGTGCATGGATAGGCAATGTGCAGGGTATCCCGATAATAATGGTGAAGAGCGTTTACGTTTCCCGGTAATTCTGTATTCCATAGCGTAAATTTTGCGGCTTCATTCCGTATTTCAGTCATTTGATTTCCATTATTTCGCACGCAATAAGCTTTGTTCTGCAATTTCGATTTGCGTATTCTTTTTATTAAGAATTCCATCACGCTTGTACCGCGGTTACTCGGACATCCTATACGCTGGGCCCTTTCTCTCACGTGCAATTAAATAAACGCATGACCAGCAAGCACTTGACTGTAGTAAGAATTACAAAACGAGGAGATTGAAAAGAGAAATGTGCTCCATCACGAAATAAGACACAACTCCGCCTATCTGTGATAGATATGAAATTTTAAATATCACATTTGAGTCGCGATAAGATTGATCTTTCAGTAGCGTAGGGTAACGCATGGGTGGCTTATTAATTGACGACAAACAACAATGCCATTAAATTGTTACTTTGTTGTACCGTGTACTTGTCACATGTGGACGATACTGACAAATATGCATGCTTTTATTCATTTATGTAATACACAGTGAGTCTATCAGAGGTTGTAAATTTTATACTATAGACATTTGGGCAACATTGCAAACAGATATGTTAGTTCACGCATCAAAATGGTTGACAAACGCTAGTGTAACGTATACCGCCGAGTTCAATCACGTTGCAGGACCCCTTCTTTAATAGATGAAACGTTTATGCCTATTGATGCCAATTAAGGATAATTGGTTGATGTATTGACGTAATTTTACGTAAATTGTATTCCGGATACCGCCGCTACGAATACCGGGCATCGAATTAAAAGAATTTAAATCTCCGACTATGATGCCACGACATGAACGGCAAATTGTCCTCAGCTGCCCAAATTGTTCCTCATTACATAGATGATCGTGTATGCAATGGGTGAATAAATTATTATTAAGATATATGGAAACGCACATATCTCATGATATCTAATGACTTCAATAATAGTGAAGTAATACTCCTTCTTTTGTTCGAAGCATACAGATACATTATACAATTTGCGCAATTATATTTTCATATGTTCGCGACAGTGTTTTGTTTCATCGGCATATGTACATTCACAGTACACCGAAAAGAATACGAGCTGCGATCAGAGCAAGAGAGGGAGGACGAAATATTAATGCGTGCAAGGTCTAAAACGTTAATAAACATCGGTATTTTTCGCTAAGTCCTTTCACTTTTGCATCAATTTGACTAAGAAATCTAAAAAATATTGAAACTCTCGCGTGGTTCTCATTCGATGACCGGGGACTATGTATGTATCGGAATAATATCTTATCGTCCCGACTTTTACTATACAATGTTAACGTGCTGCGGTGCCGCTTTTTAAAATTGTGCATTTACGTTGCGTCGAAATATTCTAAAATGTCCAGAATTCACAAAATTTTAATTTAAATAACAAATGGTAATTACTTCTCTCGCAATGACGAGTATACTCTTCATTAGACAAACAATTGTCATTCACAGCTAAGACAAGCTGGTTGCCAAGCGCAAGTTTGTTTCGCGTAGGTCTAAATCTCTCCGACAATGAGTACTAACTGGTTACAATACTTATTGAGATTATTGTTATCGCGGAGAATTAATTTGGGTCTTTCTGCAGTCTCTGTCGTAACGGATGGAGATAAACACGCGTGTCGTTGAAGGCGAGCATTATTTTTCGTGGAAAGGTATACACGTTTCGCATGGAGCAAATTAAAATGTCTACACGCCGATATAATAATATAATTAAGGCGATATGTACAGCGTCACTGAACCTACAGGTAGTCGAATCAACGTATCCTATGGTTGCTCGCGAAGGTATTCGATCGCCTAACACGATCGAAGAACCTTTATTCATTTGATATTCAGCTGATTTGTAATAAATGTACAAAAGTATTAATAGCTGTATTAACATGGGCTTTGAAACGTTCGTTAAAGATAAAGGGTATTGGTTGTGGATCGATATGAAATTTAGAGGGGCGGTGGGATAGATCAGGTGGGCCCCAGATCTGAAATTTTCAGCTTTGTGTTTTGTTTCATTTCCGAGTTACTAATAAAAGACTGCTACACATTAAAAGCTGCGTATACAGACGTGACTAATGCATTGAATGCTGCCTATCCAGATTTTACTAATTCTATCGTCTTCGTATGGTAGTCGTCCTCAAGTGTCTAGTAGCCATCTAGTAGCCATCACCCTATAAATATTGCAGTCGAAATCGCTATTGTGTCATTGTCGCATATTAGAAGTGAACTTTCATTCATAACTTAATTGCACATGGAATATCGGGCAAATAGTAAACAGACGAAGTTATTTAATTAAAACGGAAAATTGAATATGGAATTTGTATCTGTTACAACGGAAGGTCGTTGCTCAAGTTTGCAGCTATCCAAGTTGACGAGCGTGTCAACATCGACAATTCGCCCAATTGTGTATTTCAGATCTCGATAAGATAAGTGATGGCGTGGATATTTTTTTCAGATAACGAAAATCGTGAAAGGAAATACAGGCGTTCGAAAAGACGGTGATATGTAATGATTTTTGCAAGAGAAACATCTGTAATGTTTACAATACAAAATGGCCGGGTGGACAACGTTCTACGCGGAGTATTAATGTTTCCACGCCAATAGAAAAATCATGCTCGCTATTTCATTATGTAGCGCGTGGGTGGAATGCAATTGCAATGCTATTAGAAGTAGGTCATGTAAAACAACCGCATAAAGTGTTCAGTAAAATGAGGAGTGCATTCATAAATGCTTATCTATTTACTATATTGTTTACACATAATTCTTAATATCTTTTCTATTATGTATTTTATTTCGCCCTTGTCTTTCAAGTTAGAGCGGCCTTCCGTTTTGCATATCATCAATTAGAAAATACAAATCATTTATCCAGCCCTTTTTACGACATACAAATTGGAAATCGAAACTGAAGCACTTAACTAAATGCCTAAAATTAATTGCAATTAATCCCCCTTTGGTGTTTTCTGCCCCCTTTATTTAGCTAAGGATAAAGACAAAGCTTATCCTTAACTAAACAGAAATACCAACTAAAACGGTCGTTTCGCTTAACAGAAACTAATAATCTTCACATAATGTTGAACGACTCGTTTGAAAGCGAACAATATTTTCTGGCCGCGTAGGTAGCAAAATCTCAATGGCTCAAAAATTCATGCATCGAGAGAACAGTTCGTTAACTCGGTTATCGATTCTCCGAGTGTATTGTATGCTCGGATCGATTTGGTTTTTGACACACAGACCCATTCTCCTAGGCGAATTTCACTTTCACGAGCAATCCAAGCGTTTTTTTTGGGGGGGGGACGTAAAATTGACGTCGAAGACGCAGGATAAAATAGCCGTAGAAATACCTTTGAGCAGGTGGCGTGAAAGGGTACGAGCAAAATGGCACTTGTTAGCAAGCATGTTGCGTCCGTGACGCTGGCGTACACCTTGATTTTTGCGAGAAATCGACTTCTCCTGGCCGCCTAACGAACTCGATGTAGAACAACCTCTAGAAGGGATGGAGTCGCACTGGCCACCATACGACTACTGATCCTAGCGCAGGAAATGTTTGACCGTTTCCGAGACTGTACGAACATTCACGAACCAGTTTGGTATAAAGCCGCGAACTTTTAACTTGCCGTCACGCGATCCGTCGTGCGCCGCTTCCTTAACACTTTACTAACGACGATGGACGAACGCAGCAAACGGTGATGCTTGACGCTCGATTTACAATCTGCGCATGAGTGTGTACGTTCCACCAGGTCGACAGACACTTCCTGCAGGATGTTTTCGAACGAACACGGACATGTGCGAACTTTCACGAGCGTTTGAATCGAATGATGCGGCCGTAACCGTTAGCGTGCCGTGGGTCAGATAGCTTACAATCGAACGATTAGAATTGCCCGATATTTATTTGCATTGAGCTGAATGGATTTGATGAGTCTCATTGTCAATTTTTGTTGCAATGCAATATTACATGATTCTACCTTTGCTGTATATGCTGTTACTTTCAATTAATGATAGAACACTGAATTGCTTTTGAAACGCAATAGCAGGAATATCAAGTAAACACAAGGAAGGGACAACATTCGCATAAATACGAGAACTTAGCTTTCCCCCTGCGCGATTTTCGTTGACTTCATTTTAAAACGCCATTGGATTTCGTGCCGCGAATAAAAGCGTATTGTCAATTGGTGTACCGATTAACGAAAGTGAAAGTCAAATTTCTTTGCCGTTTTAAATGTATTGCACTATTCGCGGAACCGGCTGTTGTCACGAGACGAAGTTAATCCGGATACAGCGAATTCCGTTCTCTTGCTCAAAGGTCTTGTATCAATATTTACATCGTCCGTGACCTTTTTACCGGGGCTTAAGGGCCCCGACTCCATGCGCCATGACCTGTGTGCGTGGTGTCACGCAAACAACGGAAGGCATGCACGTATACGCCATGCGCGAGAAAGGCACTCGATTTCGCGGATTAGATGGTTTTTCTGTATAATTTCGCGAATTAAATTTTCGCTGGTACATCACACACCGGTAGACATCACCACGTAGCTAAATGTTACCACATAACGGCAATAAACAGCATATAAACTGCAAGCTTGAGCCAGGCACAGATTGAAGAAAACAAGATGGCCGCCGACACCTCGTCTAATTTCACATTTGGCGAACATCGAACGATTTAATGATTTCCCCACTGATATCGCGCATTCACACCGTTCCTTAACCTGCCACAAGATCACAGAAATTCGGTTTTACACAATTTATCGCGTCTGGAAGACGAACGCTCCAATTTTTTCAAAGCAAGCCGTGGAACGTTCCGCACAAAGAATGGACAAATATTAATGGTGAAATGATAAATGAAAATGAATATCAAGCGTGCCAAAGTGAAGGCAGACTTTACTTATGGCACACGGTGGCTACCCAGACGAAGAGAAGATCCAACTATTATTAACGGGTTTCAATTATTATCAAGTCTTTGCGCAAATTATTGCGTGGCATATTATGCGAAACACGATGGAAGGACTGCCTTCTGTTAAATACATTAACGATTTCAACGCTGTTGCTGCAAATTTTGACAAAATTCATCAGGCGTCCCGTATGCGCCCCGAGTGAATGCTCGCCACCGAAAACTGATACCCACAGTGTATCCCGATGGATCACAATAGCAATGCATCGATTTGAGCGCGAGCTTTCCCAGAAGTCGCACGGGCGACGACGCAAAGTGCTGTCACGGAGCGTCTCGTTTGAAACGGTGCTCGGTCTTTTGCTCTCGGATACCTGGTGGTGGTAGTCAAGTTTTTCGGCAGTGACGTGCCGTGCTGTGCCGTGGGAGTTTTATTCGTTCGCGCCAACGCATTCGAGTCGGTTCTTTCGGCTGCGCGACGCTCCGAACATCGGCGGCTCGTTTCGTTTCGATTTCAAATCGACGCCATCCAACACCGATTCGGTACTACGGTTTTCAAAGAACATGAGACGCGCCTGACTATTGGCTTTCGCCGCGCGTTTCCAAAATCCCGACCGCGAGGGAACAGGACGCCAGCCGAATTGAAAGTTTTCCTCGATTTGATAAACCAGTGACCTAGACGGTTCTCACCTACATAATCGTTCGGCCGCCGATATTAGAGCCCCGATCACGCGCTCACCGGTAAGTATCATGCCGTTCTTGCGGTACCGATTGAACGTTACTTTACGATCCACGCGCGTAATTTCGCCCGCGGACGAAAATTAAAACGTCTCCCCGATCACAGTTCGAGGATCGTTTTTCAAATACAAACGTTCGCGGCCGGTTAACGACGGCGCACGATTCACGCGGGAGATGCGAAAAAGCCACGTTGTCGAGGGAAATCATTTATTATTACGCTAATCCGAATTTACTATTGCGCGTCATTTTTTTGGTTTGTAATATGCGTTCGATAGCCTACCGATTATGACGTTTCGAATCGACGAAAACTTGTGTTATAAGTTTCGTTTTCTTACAATCTAGGATTGTCATATTTCAATTCCTCCGCTAACATCGTTTTCAACCTTGACCCCACGGAAATCGTCACGACATTCCCTTATTTCTGCCCCCATGTGATTCGTTTTCGCATCCTTCTGTCGTCAAAGCGAATCTGATTCGATCATGACGGAGACCAAGTTTCGATAATTGTCTATTCAGCCATACGTTTGTAACAGTGTAGCAGGTGCCAACGGTGTCCAACATTCGGCCATTCTGCCATTCCCAGTTCTGTCTGGCAGGTGAATGTTGCGAGCGTGTGTATCGAATCACGTGCGACGGGTAAAATGTTCTATGACTTGTCAATTGGTTATTCGAGGGCGCACATACGCCTTTGCGAAAGAATCATCGATTAAGTAATTCCGAATTCTCGAGCGAGCGACGAGGACTCATTGTTTCTTGGTATCTTCCGTCCGTTCTATTGTCGCCAGGAACACCTGTTCGAATATAAATATTCAAAGCTCACTAGAGAAAGCTTGCTCCGTTGTCCGCGTATCGCGTCCGGCAGGTACATTATTCTGTTCTCCTCGAATCGCAGGAAAAACTTTCAAACAGGTCCGCTAACGTCTATTTGCGGGAAAAGGGCCTAGGCGTGTCTATAATAAAACAATAGAACGGTGCGCGCAAAAGACGAATGCCTTCTGGAATCGCGTCGAAGATCCTGGATAATGCTGCACCGAAGTCGTCAGAAGTTCTCGCGCTGAAAATTACAGTAGCTCGATAGAAGCATGAGTTCATCGTGAAGTATAGGTGTAACGAGGATACAAATAAACAAAGCATTGTTCTTAATGCGACGGGTTAACAAGCGGAAGCATGGTGAACCAACATACGAGACAACTTGGACAATGCTTGGCGTGATTCATAACGCGGGTAACCAGATTTTAGTCGTCATCAACCTTCGGGCAATCTCAATGCAAGAAGCCAATGTCCCATTGGGAATTTTTTTCACTTATTCTTCTTGTTATCTCTGTGGATGAGCTAAGTGAGCGTTACGATTACGCGCGTTGATGAATTATTCTACTCGCGATTCCTTCCCGCTTTCGTTTTCTTTCGTATGAATCGAAGACAATTTTTGCCAAGAGTAGAATCCTCTTACGCGTAAACGCGATTCCATAAGTGTCATTTGGGAGTTATAGGAGTAACAAATGCCCGCAAAACATAGCGGTACAAACTGTACTGTAAACTGTGATGTAGTCGTACAAAGATAGAAAAGTGTTATCAAAATGTTGTCCCAATATCGCGTGGTTCGTAAAAAATATTCGTTGCATTTAAAGGAACGATCTTATTACGTACTTACATGTAGTTCGCGTACAAGCATTTCGCAATTTCGTTATATTGATTACCTACTACAGAAATATAAAACAGGTGCGTCAAAACAGGAGAAACACAATTGTACCTGCAGCATCTAAATGGCAAATTAAATCTGCTTATTCCTATTACTTTTGTCAAGATTCCTTTCTTACATGTTCTCGGCTGTTGCTTGGAGTTAATTACATTCTATAAAGGGGATTCCTAAAATAATGATCGACAATCGTTGATCCGTATCACTATTTATATTGCTCCGTTTTTTAGAAATTTACTATTCGACACAACGACTCGAAACGCGTGTAGCTTTTCATTTGAATTTCTCACTGATCTCTACTTTTCTGACACCCTCCGATATCGTTCGCTATCGGCAAATTTAAACGGCGAATAAAAACGTTCCTGATATATCTACGTGTTTTTTCTGTTACTCTCATAGATGAATGAATATATTTAATAGCGGCGCGTACGTGTCATACAAACATTACGCTTCTCTTCTGTAAGATTTTAAATTTAAATCTACGACAGCACTTTAAATCGCTTTCGCGATCCATAATTATTGTGACGAGACTGAACATCGTAACATCCTGTTGTACTGTAACGGTACCAGCTTCGATTGAGATAACGTCGTTACATTAAAAGGCTTTAACATTCTATCATGAGTAAGATTAAAATGTGTAGTAACGTACACTTTAGTTGACACGTTCCTCTTAAAAGTATTAATTATTGACCGCAATTATCATATTCTTCTACTGGACAGACCCGGCTACATGGTTGTACGGAGATATCTAGGACGTAAATTACAGATTGAAGTGTAACCACGAGTTCGATATCCTTTATATTCAATTTTTCATTCGTTATTAAGTATATCTGTCATCTTCATTGAATTTCGTGATTTATAAGTGATCGCGATGTTTGTGCTATCGAATGACAGTAACATTTTAATGCAGTATCCGATTTACCATGGACGATTTGAAATTAATTTTGACGCGTTGCATGCGTGAGCATGGTCAAGCCTGTAGCAAATTTAAAGAAATAAAGGAACGTAGCATTGAATGAACGATGTACAATTGGCGCACACTATGTTGCCACGCAAGATCACGCAAAGCAATGGAATTCGTATTTTTCGTTCAAAAGCTTTCCAAAGTGAAGGACTATCTCGTGCCATCGGAATGTTACCAATTTGTATTAAACGTTCGAGGGTTCTCTACTGCTGGTGAAATGTATATTATTATATGCGCCTCCTTTGTTTCGAACGGCATTGCTCGACGAAACAAAAAAAACCGTCGAATTCCTTTTTTCCAGAACATAAAATTCAGATTGGACAGCGGAACTATGTATCTGTCTGGCATCGATTCTGATTCATGCTTCTCTTGTTTCATTCTGTTATCCTTTTATTTTCCCACCGTGTGGACACAGTCATCAACCTGTTTTGTTGCGTAGAGGCAAACGACTTTTCTTCATCTACACGCTCTCTTAATTTCACCATTACTAATTATCCAACACAACGCAAATTCATTTATCTCGAAACATTTCCGAATGCTGTATTAATTATACAGTTTCCTCGTTTGTTTATTGCGAGTCGCCTAATAAATTTGGTTGACCATTTAGAACCTACAAGATTGTCCCCGGACAGTAGGGAAGGATAGGTGTAATTGATCTGGAAGGGGCAAGGTGTAGCGCATAATTTGGGCAAAAGCAATGCTAATTTGCCCCTCAACGGCACGGAAAATATCCCACGATCCGATAAGTGCCATAAATTAGTTAAAAACAGGTAAAAAGGAGCTGGTTAACCTTCGTCGTACCGGAGAAAGGTGCCACCGCGATTTATCTCGAGCCGTCGAATTCTGTTGATAAAGGACGAACTAACGATAACTTGAACGATAATCGTATTCAAGTTTCCCGCAGATCACTGCAAGGGCGCCAATTTCGTCTCTAATATAATACAGTGAATTTTAATTTAATTTTAAACATATTGACCCTCTGGTACAAAATTGTATCATTACAGTCCGATAAGTCGAGAAATTAAGTAGAACATTTTCGTAGAAGTCGTTCACGTCTCCACATACAACGTGAAAGAATTTCTTTGGCGAAAAAATGAACAAGTTTGAATCGGTTATCGTTGAGCTAGTTCTCTTGCGGTCGGGTCGTTCCATGTCAAATCGATCACTTTTTGACGTCACCATCGGCAATTTTGTTCTAAACGAAATATGTTGTAGTCGGTTTGCAATTTGTTTAGAAAATACAGGCCTTCAAAGTTCGCAAATTTCGCCATTTTTTGGCGAAAACGGGCTTCACTTATGAAACGGCTAAGGTCGTTCTCACCCCCTTCAAATTCAGCATATAAATACCAGCGCAAAATGGTCAAGGCAGAGAGTTAGACACTTACAATTAGACTCTTAGACTCGCTGATTACGAAGTATGTACCGCTGTCGGTTGGCAGTTCGATCTGTATATTCTTATTCTTATTCTTCAAACTGTTGCGTTTCGCAAAACTTGTATCAAGGAGTGAGAACGGGATTAATAACCGTACACACATATTGCATTATCGATTATAATCGGTCTCATTCTTCACCCTCGGAATCCAACATCGACATCGTTTCATGTTTTAAGTTGTTATGATACTAGAATGATTCATCGCGTAATGATTGAATTGCTGCCCAGACAAAAGTGTGTTAGCTCAACATTTATGATAATCGATTCATTGAAAAGATTACAGCATGTTAAACACGAGCTAAGTGAATGTCGCGGGTTTTGCGACCCAACGATTATTTTATCGACACGTTGACGCACGTGAAATAGTACTCATTGTCAATATATTATGCTAATTTCATTGAATATTTCGGCTAAACTATTTTCCTACACTCGATGATGTAATATATAATATACCTCTCTCATTAGGGAGATCAGTAGCTTCGCATGAACAACAGATCAGATAATTAAAGGGGGGCTTGTCATTATTGAGTAAAGACTTTTCGATATTTGGTAGACTAACAAATTTTTGACAGACAATATTATTAGCGTAACGCATTGCCAATTAATATTTTGGATACTTGCCATATTCATACATATACATATACATTTTGTTATAATAAATGTTCCGTATTTCTACAACACATGTTGTGAAATTTTTTGTAATGTTAATAATAATTAATATTGCGTCGTTTGACAAAAAAAAAAAATTGATAAAGTGGTAGACCCTCCAAAAAGGTTAAAATAATTTCCAACATTCTCGCGCAGAATCTATTTGGACTGCACAGTAGTAGTAACTAGCACGGTAGTAGTAATCGAAACAGTTCGATGAAACAGGATCCGTGTAAATGTTTTCAGTAATAAGACATTATGGTCAGCCCGTACAGCTGAGATCTTGATACAATAAGAAGCTTAATTTTTTTTCGTAACTCGACCTGATTGGCACCATACACGTACTTATATACTATATACCTTCCACTTTCTTACGCAAGAATGTTCCATTGCTACTAAACTGACTCGAGGTCGCTCGTCTGCAATTTATTCACTGTGTTCCTTAAACCATTTGCTTTTCAAATGCAAATGAAACCAGAACTTCGTGACAGAATCACCCGTCAATCACCACCACCGAAGGTTGTCATATGCAAATATATTTCTTCCTCTTAAATTTCGGAGCGGTCGAAAGGTGTACGTTCTGATAACAGCGTAATGTCCTGTGATCTGGTAGGCAAATAGGTTCAAGGATATTAATCCACAATTATCGAGGCATAGGATCGAGGCAATAATAACTATGGCGGTCATTGTCATTAAGAAAGAGTAGTACATAATTGGTTGCGAGACAACTTGCAAGGGATCGAAACATTTGATTTATTATCATTTCAAGGGCCCACGAGTTTCGTATAGAATATCCTAGCCTATTATACATATAGTGTATTATAGTTCACCAACGTTCTAAAAATCTAATGCAACATTGGATAACTTTTCAACGTGCAAATGTTATTCTAGGTGAACATGATTACCAGAAATCGGTGTCGCAGGATGTTTTTCGTGGTGTGCTGTTTCTTCTTACAGGTAAGTAAAGCAAGGTACTTTTAAATACAGATAAGCTCAAATATCTGCTTAGAATATATCGTAGCATTGAATTGTAGCTGAGTATCGTATTTTTATAATTAGCATTGAATGAAAAATGAAGAATAAAACATTATATTAATTTACAATATTCAATGTTTCATTCATCGAATGGTTCTCTTGGCAGGTGACGATTATCGATCATAATATTGATTCCGTGCACTGCAATATGGTTTATGACAAACTTGATAATGTAAATGCAGTATCGCTGATCGCGGGACACTATTTTTACAAAAATTAATCTATACAGAGCAAAGCATTATTCAACCCACAACGGACCATCGATGATGTAATTTTATACGCCCATGCTGTCTTTTTGCCATTGCCAAGGAAAGCATACCGCAATAACACGTTTAACAAGGGGCGACCCAAAATTATCAAGCACGGTTGTCAGTTGCACGATTTATTTTCACGCCATCGTATCTTGTAACATACCTGTCAGAGTGTCCTTTTTTCAACACGAAGGGTTCATATTTTTTCCTCTCGCCTTTGGGGTTTGACTTGTCCGAGCTGAGAAAACGATATCACGCGAAACATGGATTTATTATGCACGCGCTGCTAAGCTTTGATGCATTTCACATTCTCCCGATTAAATAATAAATTATGAATAATAGGAAACAGTTTTCCAAATGTAACAAAATATATGTACACTACAGGTTATAAGGATTCGGGTTTACTATGATATTGGATTTCTTTATTATTTTGATAAGGTTAATTGAATCGACGAGCTGAAGAACGGTGTAAAAAAGTCCATAGTTGGTAATTTTTAATCAATCTCAAAACACAGTGTGACATGCTTAGAACTACATGGTGAGAACAAGATAAGCGCAAATGAAGTTCAATTATTTTCTCGTGTAGCTTATTCGTTTCCCTTTCTTTTGAGACGTGGTTCATTAAAATCGACCGAGTAGAAGCCGAGATAATTGAATTTGTTTAAAGAAATTATAAACAAATGCGATTACTGCCACTCCCTGGCGAGATACATCAATGACCAGAGGACATAAATCAAAGCTAGGAGTATCAGCTAACATCTCCAACAGGTGCGAACATTATTCCACGCGCGGTTCATTTGTTATAAACAATTAAACAATTAAAATTGTTATTACGGCCAACTGCATATAGTTAGAGCAACGGGGTATTTTTTCTCGTGTAGCTTATTCGTTTCCCTTTCATTTGAGATATTGTTGATTGAAGTCGGCCCAGTTGAAGCCGAGATAATAATTTTTAAATATTTTGTCGGTAACGATGTCGGTAATCGTGTATGTGGCGCCATCTCGCGTTTGCGGCCTTTTTCGCAGTTTGCCGCGGCTTCAAAACCGAAATCCTGGATTACATCGTTAATTTAAACTATTGCGTTTTTCTCGGCTTCTACTGCGTATATCTTAATCGGACTTGTCTTAAATGAAAGCTATGAACGATAGCTAACTGCTCCAGAAGTTGCAACAATATGGCATTTGTGGTTCGAATGTTATTAACAATTGAAAAATCGGCATAATTGCGCTCCGGGTCACTCCAATTATCTCGGCTTCTGGCGGCGCTACATTAATGATCGACTGCTCAAAATGAAGGTAAAGGATGCTGCTACACGACAATTCACGATTTACAAATGCTGCATGCGCCGTTTCTTTTTTATAAACAAATAAATAATTCGTTTGAGTATTCCACCGAAACTATACACGAGGGCAGATCTAATCGTGAATCAGATTGTTCCTTGAACCAAGAGCTTCAATTTGAGATGTCGTTGATTAAAATTGGCCCAGCAGAAGCCGAGATAAATGAATTTGTTTAAAGGAATTATAAACAAATGCGTTTACTGCCACTCCCTGGTAAGATACATCAATGACCAGAGGACATAAATCAAAGCTAGGAGTATAAGCTAACATCTCCAACAGGTGCGAACATTATTCCACGCGCGGTTCATTTGTTATAAACAATTAAACAATTAAAATTGTTATTACGGCCAACTGCATATAGTTAGAGCAACGGGGTATTTTTTCTCGTGTAGCTTATTCGTTTCCCTTTCATTTGAGATATTGTTGATTGAAGTCGGCCCAGTTGAAGCCGAGATAATAATTTTTAAATATTTTGTCGGTAACGATGTCGGTAATCGTGTATGTGGCGCCATCTCGCGTTTGCGGCCTTTTTCGCAGTTTGCCGCGGCTTCAAAACCGAAATCCTGGATTACATCGTTAATTTAAACAATTGCGTTTTTCTCGGCTTCTACTGCGTATATCTTAATCGGACTTGTCTTAAATGAAAGCTATGAACGATAGCTAACTGCTCCAGAAGTTGCAACAATATGGCATTTGTGGTTCGAATGTTATTAACAATTGAAGAATCGGCAAATATGCACTCCGGGTCACTGCAATTATCTCGCCTTCAACTGTGCCGACTTTAATCAACAATATCTCAAATGAAAGAGAAACGAATAAGCTACACGATAAAAAATACCCTGTTGCTGTAACTGTATGCAGGTGGCCGTAATAACAATTTCAATTGTTTAATTGTTTATAACAAATGAACCGCACGTGGAATCATCTTCAAACCTATTGGACATGTTAGCTGATAATCCTAGCTTTAATTTATGTCCTCTGGTCATGCATGTAGCTAGCCTGAAAGTCGAAGTAATCGCATTTGTTTATAATTTCTTTAAACAAATTCAATTATCTCGGCTTCTACTGGGCCTATTTTAATCAACGACGTATCAAATTGAAGCTCTTGGTTCACGGAACAATCCTATTCACGATTAGATAGGCCCTCGTGAATAGTTCCGGTGCAATACACAAACGAATTATTTATTGGTTTATAAAAAATAAACAGCGCATGCAGCATTTGTAACTCGTTTATTGCCGTGTAGCAGCATCCTTTACCTTCATTTTGAGCACTCGATCATTAATCTAGCGCCTCCAGAAGCCGAGATAATTGGAGTGACCCGGAGCGCAATTATGCCGATTTTTCAATTGTTAATAACATTCGAACCACAAATGCCATATTGTTGCAACTTGTGGAGCAGTTAGCTATCGTTCATAGCTTTCATTTAAGACAAGTCCGATTAAGATATACGCAGTAGAAGCCGAGAAAAACGCAATTGTTTAAATTAACGATGTAATCCCGGATTTCGGTTTTGAAGCCGCGGCAAACTGCGAAAAAGGCCGCAAACGCGAGATGGCGCCACATACACGATTACCGACATCGTTACCGACAAAATATTTAAAAATTATTATCTCGGCTTCTACTGGGTCGATTTTAATCAACCGCGTCTCAAAAGAAAGGGAAGCTAATAAGCTACACGAGAAAAAATACCCCGTTCCTCTAACTTAATGTAGTTGGCCGTAATAACAATTTTAATCGTTTAATTGTTTATAACAAATGAACCGCGCGTGGAATAATGTTCGCACCTGTTGGAGATGTTAGCTGATACTCCTAGCTTTGATTTATGTCCTCTGGTCATTGATGTATCTCTCCAAGGAGTGGCAGTAATCGCATTTGTTTATAATTCCTTTAAACAAATTCATTTATCTCGGCTTCTGCTGGGCCAATTTTAATCAAAGACATCTCAAATTGAAGCTCTTGGTTCAAGGAACAATCTGATTCACGATTAGATCTGCCCTCGTGTATAGTTTCGGTGGAATACTCAAACGAATTATTTATTTGTTTATAAAAAAGAAACAGCGCATGCAGCATTTGTAAATCGTGAATTGTCGTGTAGCAGCATCCTTTACCTTCATTTTGAGCAGTCGATCATTAATCTAGCGCCTCCAGAAGCCGAGATATTTGCAGTGACCCGGAGTGCATTTTTGCCTATTTTTCAATTGTTAATAACATTCGAACCACAAATGCCATATTGTTGCAACTTCTGGAGCAGTTAGCTATCGTTCATAGCTTTCATTTAAGACAAGTCCGATTAAGATATACGCAGTAGAAGCCGAGAAAAACGCAATTGTTTAAATTAACGATGTAATCCAGGATTTCGGTTTTGAAGCCGCGGCAAACTGCGAAAAAGGCCGCAAACGCGAGATGGCGCCACATACACGATTACCGACATCGTTACCGACAAAATATTTAAAAATTATTATCTCGGCTTCAACTGGGCCGACTGTAATCAACAATATCTCAAATGAAAGGGAAACGAATAAGCTACACGAGAAAAAATACCCCGTTGCTCTAACTATATGCAGTTGGCCGTAATAACAATTTCAATTGTTTAATTGTTTATAACAAATGAACCGCGCGTGCAATAATGTTCGCACCTGTTGGAGATGTTAGCTTATACTCCTAGCTTTGATTTATGTCCTCTGGTCATTGATGTATCTCGCCAGGGAGTGGTAGTAAACGCATTTGTTTATAATTCCTTTAAACAAATTCATTTATCTCGGCTTCTGCTGGGCTGATTTTAATGGCCCATGGGCAGCAGGGAGAAATTTCCCATTGATTATAAGTTACTGTATTTTAGTTTACAAAAATCTCGCGATATTTATAATTATAAAAGATTATCTTTCTAAAGGTTCCTGATTGCATCCACGTAAGTGGCCATGGTCGCCTAATGGATCCGCCGGCTCGAAACTGCATGTGGCGTTTCGGCTACCCAAATCCTGTAAATTACAACGATAATGAGCTCTTCTGTGGCGGCTATGCTGGTACGTTATTTCATAATTGTCACCTTTCATTCGAGTGGTGAGTGAGGGATCAGCAATTATTCAGAAGTCCGATAAATGAATTTCGCAAATAAACCACAGGTTGTAGATTATATTGTGTTATGCAGCAGTGTTCAAAAGAGATTGTGCTCGTTGAACATAAACGATCGGTCGTTTGAGGTAATCAGCAACGGAACCGACGAAATCTTTACAATTTTTCACATTCTGGCACATTTTTCTGTTCAAGTTCTCTATGACATTTAAAAATAGTGTTCACGGACACTAACGAGGGCATATCTCACAAATATACAAAATCTTTTTTCTAGAACACGATGCTCTGCATGAAAAAATAACATTTCATACTTTCTATTTATTTTTATTGCATATGAATAATCATTTTCTTTTCCGTTGCGTCGCGTACTACAGTCAAGCCTGCAGCTGTTAAAAATATTTTTAAGTAACATTACTATAACATTATCACTGTTTAGTACAATGGGTGCAAAATGAAGGCCAATGTGGAGTTTGCGGCGATGCTTACCACTTGAGAATCCCAAGACCACATGAAGCGGGCGGCGAATACGCAAAAGGCACCATTGTCAGGCATTACACCGTTGGTCAGGTAATTTTGTTACACCTTTTTATCACCATTAAATCAATGTTAAGGTTCATGAAGACTTTGTTTGACATTGTTTTAAAGGTAAACCTTGGTTAGATATATCTTTATCTATTGACATTGACATTTTTTAAAATACACATCTGGCACCATCTTCTTTTTACAATAATTATATTACAAAGTGTCCAATAATATGAAATAAAACCATGCAAACGAATAAACCTTTCGTCAGCTTGTCTTTGTCAATAGAAAACCGACATTACATAATAATCTTAAAACTTAATCCGATATGAATATTCACTGTGCGAGTGAAACGGTGGTTTCAGAATAATCCTCCTCGATCCCCTGTTAACGACGAATATCTTAAATTAACAGCCTGCCACAGCAGATCGCAGATCAACGTTAACAAGTGCAAGGGAATAACGATAATTAAGTAGCTGTCCGTTGATGTCGGTTTCCATTTCCAATCTTCATGTTATCTGAATCATTACACGTCCAGTTTTTTCAATCTCGCAATTTGTCGGTCTTCCACTTTTATTGCCGCGAAATGCTCGGGAACAACTTTCTCTTTCCACATTCTGCTGAACATGTCAGTTTGCTCGTATCCCCTTGAAAAATCGACACGCGAATTTTTTCGTGAAGGTTACGAGTTCGAATTACATGTCGATCAAAAGTTTGGAATCGATATGCATTTAAATGAATAGAGATGTTTTAACGGACAGAAAAAATAAGTTCGAATCGATGATAAATTAGCAAATGATTCATTATTAGGAAACCTTTAAACGACCTAAGTTGGATAAGACTTTTTCTTGTTTCTATCGTGCTGACTCTGTGCAGCATCAGTCGGCTCTTCGGGAGTCAAGCAAATTGTATAAATCGAGACTTGGGGAGAAATGATTATAAAACAAGTGAAAAGTTTGTCTCAGAATTGTACTTTCTACTTTATAATAAATTGTAGAATCAGTAAGTTGGACATAAGTTGGATAATTTAGACCTAATTAATCGGAGTTCTACTGGATTTTACCCTATAGTACAAGTCAAGACTCATGCTTTTTCAATTTGCCACGTAATGTATAGGCCGAATCTCGCCGGTTATCGTAAAGCAAGTGGTTACTGATCCTTTATTCTATTTTCCACTCATGAAATCCCACTGGTTCTTGCAAGGCCAGGGGTTAATTATCCATTGCTTTATTTCTTTATTCGTAATATACGGATTTATAGGATATCGATGTCGAGATTGAACTTACAGCGAACCATTTGGGAAGATTCGAAATGTATCTTTGCCCGAACAACAATCCAAGAAATGAGGCGACCCAAGAATGCTTTGACAGGTATACGTGTTTCCCACTAAACTGTATAAAATGACAGTACTAAATAATAGTATTACGTATTTCCGTTTTTTAAGATATCCATTACATGTGTCCGGAACTCGGGATGTTCGATTTGAGATACCTACAGACACCGAAAGGAAAGGGATATTTCGGTATAGGGTAACTCTACCAGCCTACGTAACCTGTTCACAATGCGTAATACAGTGGAACTATTACACCGGTTTGTATTCTTATATTTGCTTATAATTGCTTTTACAGGCTGTGCATTTAATTGGAAACACATACATATCTCTGGTATCATTAGCCAGCAAAATTATATTACTTCAAGGGGCGCATCTGACACATCTCAGAGTTATATTTTTTTAATGAGATTTCCAGGTCATCGGTATTTTTTTTAATGAAATTCTATATTATTGTCTCGATATTCATACAGCTTATAAACAAATAAATCCAACGATCATCTTCAGACTCACATATCGCGAGATTGCGTCATGGTGCAGTAAATCACTTTACTAAAGCTCTCACTATATTTTATGGATGTTATTAGGCAACATGTGGGGCACCTGCGAAAATGGAACAGAGGGTAATGGATGTGGGAGGCCCGAGACATTTCGAAATTGTGCCGATGTGAGCATCATCACCAGTACAGCGGGCGTTCCACCCCTGTTTGTGCAACAGGATAATCCATTTTTACTTTACTACAAAGACTATCGCACGCCGAGTAACATCTTTCCACTCGTCGTTAGGTAAGCATTCTCTGAATTTTGAATAACTGATAACAAGGTGTCACTTGTAGCGTATAGTGCGATGCACAGTCAGTGCATGATCTTGCCAGCGTTTTTCGTTAATAATTCAAAAACGAAGCTGCGAACAACATTGCTGTCGATGGAAAAGTTGTTCAGAATCACCCCAGCCATCCCACCATTTCCGGGATGTCCCATAATTACGGAACACTCTGTACAATGACCCTATAAGAACGAGGAAGTTCGTAGTGATAAGAAATGATTGATCTCCAATTAATCGCCAATTTATTCAATTACAATTTGTGCGGCGGATAATATTATGTATAGGGCAGAAATGAAAAATATGCAATCTGTGTATTAATTTACAGGTCTCAGGTATGCATGCCTACTCCACTCTATCGGCGTATACCAGGAATGAGCGACTGGTGTCAAACCAATTGTCTTCGTTATCCTCCAAATTGTCCAGCAGCCATTTGCCATTGCCCGTAAGGAACAATTGTCTCTCTCGGAAATTTAAATATAATTGATAATGCAAATTCTTTTTCTACATTCAGTTGATATCAACGCTATTGTTCGTTCTCTTTTGCATTTTAATGATACTGTTATATGATTTTAGTGAATCATTATATCAATTATAACTCGAGTAATGCATAGAAGATACTTGCAAATCTAAACATCTATTTCCAAGAAATGTCCATTTGATAAACGTCGCGCTTCGACATTATTTAACAACAAAGTAGCATGGTTTAAAGTATAATGTGCGCGTTTGTACGTATGTTTTTAATAGGGAGGTGTGCGATGCAATTGGAGATATCGCTGGCAAAGACGGAGCAAGCGTTTACTGCATGGACAAGTGTCTAGTGTACCCACCTAGTTGCCCCTCTCAACGCTGCCGCTGTTATTAAAGGAACTGAAATTTCATTCTGAATTGTAGCAGTTTAATTTCAATTTCAATACTAATTTCAAGAATCAATCGTCCAGCCCTACTTTCGAAGCCGATCGACCGTGTTGCTTCTGGTCCGATGTTCAACGATAAATCACGTCTTTTCAGCACATTAATAGCGCAATTCGATTCACGTAGAGCAATATCCGGCGTTGCTCTGTTAGAACGTCTCCACTGTGCACAAATAAATACTCAACCTATGCCACAAAAGTATAGAATATTTGCTACACAATCAAAGTTGCATATGCAAAAAGGGTTCGCGTGCAATTCAAACGAGTTTTAGTAGGTACAGAAATGTTTACAGAAACAAAGTTACATTCAACGCATTCTATTTAGTAATTCATTTTAATGCTGCACTGAACCCCTTCCTGCGCATGCCATTTCAATTGTTTAGTATCCCATTTACTATAGTTTAATAAATATTTGATTTACCACACCTGTGGTTAGATTTGGCGAGTCCCTTCTTCTTTCCTGTATAAAATAAGGTTCGAACTTTTTATGGTGGGAACTCTGGGAGTATTGAAAACAATGCACACTTTAATCTCACTATAATATATTTAATATTAGGACATTCTATTGACAGCTTAAAATAGTACGCATGTATCACATATTATATATATATATATAACGAATAACATTCCTCCTGCTTTTACGTATACGTGTGCCTGTGCATGTTTATGCATATACCTACATACGCGTAAATGCAGCTACATTTAACGAAAGGGCCAGTTATTAATTACGCATCGCAATAACTTTTCGAATGCAACAATTCCCTCCACGATTATCATGACGCACCGTACGAATATCCATTGCTCGTCGTACGCCAGCTGAATCTCGATTTCACGCTGAAAACTCGTAGGTCATCTCGTCTTCGGCTAATGTTATCTCAAGACTATAGGTCTTCTTCTCGTGACTATACATTGTTAATACTTTACAAAACTATATACACTAAAGCCTTTTATATTCTACAACATGTTTCCAAGTTTCTAATTAGTAACATTTTGTCTTTCTTTCATATTTCGCACGTACTTTAATATATGCGACAGTACGATACTTAGGTGGTTAATCACCGAATGTGTTCAACGTGTCAACACAGCATTTAAAGTACAAGTCGTAATAGACGCGTCGCGAATTACTAGCGCAGTGTACAACTCTAATCCACGGGTCCGTATATTCCTCCTTGTCCGCGATTATATTCTAACGTGGTGTAAGCAGCTATACGACGTTCACAATTCATTTAGAACGCAACGGGTCGATACATTTGAATTCTACTTTGGACATTCCTTTCGCACTTGTCATCCGTGTTATTTTATTATTAATCGTATAAACATCTGACAATTTCGTTTTCGCCTACCGCTAACGTTCCGTTCTCTTCGTTCCCTTTCGTTACACTGTCAGAGCGACAGATTAGCCGCAGCTCTGACCAATGCGAAAAACAATTTGAAACAATCTTCTCCCGCTGCACGCGATATAGTATAATAATTCGTTCTTAAGTATCGATACACGAGCGTTGAAGGTTAAAGGGTTGAAACGCAAAAGCGTATTAGGACGTACTCCAAGTAATTTTTTTTTTCATTTCTCCCATGCATCGCGCGAACCCAACACGCGCGGACTCGAATTAAAAATGTCGTCCCACCCTTTTGCGACTCTCGAGAAACATTTTTCGCGAGCCTTTCGCGATTACAAGCTCCCGCTCCAAGATCGGTTCAATTACGTTTACAAAAACATTCATGCTTCGGCTAATCGGATGAACTCTCCTTTCGTGACGAAAAGCTAACGCGTTTTGGAGTAAACGTTATCCGTGCGACAAGAACTTCTACGCTAGTTTCCCCGTGTCTAATGGTAATTCCCTAAAATACATAATCCTTAGCGCACTCGTTAAAACGACCTGGCGATGAATCGATCTAATAATGTAAAATACAGATAAAATATATCGGGACACGTCAAGGATCGCTGAAATCTTGAATCGATCACCCCTTTCCTCACCAATGTCGCTTAAAATTTCCTTCGCCACTGTCAATGTTCCATTTGTTGTCCGCCGCAGATGGATCAGACAGTATCGGTTATACCAAAACGTTAGTCTCAGCACTCGTTACACGCGTCATCGGGCAAGGGGCGAATTTCAGGTACATTTTCAGTCTTTTGCTGGTAAACATGGCTCATTCTCGTCTAGTCGACGCATTACATGTATATTTAATTAGAATAAATGAGATCCATGGGACGAAAGTAAAGTCTCTGAAACATCTCCAAACTCGTGACCGTATTTTTCTTTCGTTCTTCGTATTTTCTTAAACATAAAAACAGAATGACTTTTATCGGCCTCGATTTCTCCAAGTCTCGGAACTGAAACGGTCTCTACCAACGGTCAGAAAATATCCTCCGTTTGTGCACGATTGTGGTGTAGATCGTACCTGAGCCAAGCTTACCCGTAAATTACGCTAAACTTTTAAGTTACATTTGTACTATTGGCGAATCTAACAGATGCAGTAGAATCAAGAGGTACGCTCCGACTGTGTCGCCTTGTACACGGTTAGCGAGATGTGAGTTGGAATTGATTGAATTTAAAGTATCGCCAGCAGCTCGATCGACTCGACGTGCAAAACGGAATAGCGCCACTTTCTAATCAGCTTCGCCCTCTCGTCGTTTCCTTCGAACGCTAGATAGTTAATTAAGAAATCGAAATCCCTCGTACGCACATAAAATATCCCATCGGTCCAATAAGCAATCGCTTTAGCCCGGAAGAAAATGCAACTGACCTATTCCGATCTCTCGCAATGTCTCCGTTTATGATTGTTAAAATATTCACCCTCGTTACGTATTTTATAAATTAGTAGATAGACTAGTCCCTCGAAAACAATAGCAAGGAATAGTAAAAAATGTCATATAAAAATCGCCTCAATATGCGTACAATATCTCGTTCAAATAATGATTAATCGTTATACCTTGTACTTTGTTGTTCCTTGTGAGCACTGTTCCTTTTATATACGTAATACTGATAGATTGTTCAGGCGTATACCGTAATACAGGCGTAATAATCGCCGACTGATGCACACGTTCGTTACTAGCATTCTTCTCTTCCGATCGAACTCGATAAGCTGCCTAAATTGATCGCGAACAATTCGAGAATGAAAGAAAGCATGAAACCAGATGGCGATTGGAGATTCAGGACGCACAACGATCCTCTCGATTGCCCCTTGTACAATACCAAGTTCTTCAAACGATAGCGAGCAGAATCGGTTACTTATGATCGGTGATTGAAATCTTAACGACGGGGCAACGACGCGTACCTTTTCATGTAAAATGGCTGTGCAAAAGGGGAACAAAAAATTTGGGTTTTGATTCGTTTCGCAGCTTATCCGTGGAACCACTGTTGTCCGGCTCTTGTTTAAACGAGACCACCACGAAGACAACGGAAGCGGATCATCGTCTTTGGTTCGCGAGTTTGCCGTCTGTATTTCCCGATCGGCCCGATCAACAGAACAGTCCCAATATCCATGCCACACGCACTGCGATTCGTCGAGACGCCGCAGCATCTCATCATCATCATCATCATTACCAACTAGCTATGTTTTATTAAGGATGTTTACAATAGGTAGATTGAGCTCTTGAATCAACGGTTATGATCGTCGGGAGTACGTTGAATTTCTTAAAATCAGCTCCGAGTGCCCAGGATCGTTATCGCATGCGCATTCCTTTTACCTCTACGAATCCAATCGATGGAAGTTCTTCAGATGTCACTGCGTCTTCTTTTCAATACCGTCCCGGTGGAAGGACCAGTTCGATTACGCGTCGCAAAGTGAGTCAGAGGTGTCATACGCTCTCGATACGTTCGAGACATAGCTACGCACTGGCGGAAGTGTGAGACGTTCTTGAATGCGGTCAAAAACGATTAAATGCCGACAAACTACGAATAGAAGGGAATGATGATTGGGGAACGTTCGTGTGGTAGAAAGTACCAAGCTTTTCTAGAAAACTCGAGAAAACGAACATCTGGATGAAACAAAAACGCGACGATTGTGGCACGAAATAAAAAAGACGCGAAAGAGCAACATGCTTCGTCCGATGCAACATACTTCTGATAGCAACCAGCACGAAGCTAAGTCAGATGATAGGTCTAATCGAGTCATCCTGCCCGGTGGCAATGCCTCAGTCTCACCTGTTCATCTCGTTTCGTGACAACCAATCGAATCTTTGTCTAATGAATTCGCGCGTATCACTTTGCAATCCCCCAAGACGCAAAACTGTCGCGGGATAACCACCGCCGCTCAACACGCTCATCGTTCCTTTGCACACATTGCGAAACGCCGCGAACGGATTTATTCCCATAAATGCGAGTCCGAAAGGTTACGTATCTATCTAACATGCTTATGGCGCTTAGAAACACTTCTATCATAATATTGAACAAGTATTTGAATAAGTTTTCTAGCGAGGAAAGAATTTCGTGATCGAACGTTAGTTACAATGTTACTAAATTTCAATTGATCGATATTCAAGGAATCTCGGTACTGGGGCAGCAACAGTACGGAGAACCCTGTGCTACTAAACGCTAAATACTTCTTCAGTATTTCGGTGTCGTCGTAGAACAAGATTTTCGATAGAGTACACGATAAACAAACGAATCGTTATTATTATTCAACGCTTCTCCCATCGTCCCTCGGTCCTCCCTCGATTTTTATTTCACCCGATAGCAGATGTCAAAGCAGCGACAATTTACGCGGCGAGCTTTCAGAGCTAAACTGGAACACCCTCGTTCTATATGCGACTCCTCGAGTTTAACCGTATTAGCAGGCCGTTGAAATTTCAGGCCGTATGCTGGTTAGAGTTACATTATTAAACACTTACAATGTATCGGATAAACGTACGACTAACACTTACACTGAACGACAATCAAAATATCACGACGTTGAAATGTTCTTATCACGATCTACGATCTAAACCATTTTACATGTTCTACGTTTAATTCAACGTTTAAGATTATTTCATAGAACGGTGTATCGCTGAAGTTTCAGTTTTTACGCGCACAGCATGTCTTATGTTTGAGTTACACGAATGAAGCTTCTTGAGTTGAATTCTTTTTCTGTGCGAAAAAACGATCAAAGGGATTTTCGCGGCACTAAGCCGCGTTTTCTTGTTGGTAAGTAGCATTGTAGAAATTTGTGAGCTGCGGGGGCGGCCAACGGGCTCATGGTTGACTAGCACCCTCAGAGCACATCTTTGCGAACAATACTTTGATAAACTTCAACGCAAGTTTAATACTCCAGGTGCGCGCGTTATGGTATCGAAATGTGTCTACCTTTTCGATGAAATAGAGAAACAGCTTCGAAGATCAAATTGGTACAGGTCAGGCACACCGTCCATGTAGATTAATCAAACGTACGTCGTACACCATAATACATTACGTCTAGGAGAATCGACATCTTGAACTTACATACTTCTAGAGTAAAATGAAATAGAATTTTATTTGACGCTTTTTAACGTTTCGTTATACTGGTTGAATGGTGAAAGAAAATGATCGAGCATATTTGCCATATCGGTGTTACATACATTAAGCACCACGCGTTTCTCTCTTTCAAACGCTTGCATGGCTTTCTCAATTTCAGACATTCGACCGGAGGTGTTCGGTTTTCGGTCGAACGATACCGATTCGATTGAGTGACGAGGCGAGGAGAGGTGAGAAATTGACCGCGCGACATCTCCAAGAGCCCGGGCACTCGGGCTTGGTGAAACGGGGCAAAATGGAAACGAAAATGATGAATGTTTATGTGTCAAATGTATACTTTGTACCACTGCCGAGTTATAAGTAACCTAAAGTCGCATAGGTTTTCACATAAGGTGCATCCACTTTACAGTTTTCCCTGAAACAAATTATGAACATTCATTTCGTTAATCATCCAAGCGTGCTAGGCTCGCGTTAATTAAACGCTGCGACGAGGCTAGAGACAAGGCTAGAATCTGGTAGCATCCAATTAACGCGCACCTAATGAGGATCGCTTGTAAGAATCTCTCGAGCACGAGTGACTCGTATCGCTTAACAATTGCATCGGTGTAGTGTACGAGCAAGTGATACAAAAAATAAGACTGTCTATATTCCCATTTGATTGCATCAACGATTATATATTTCTACTTCGGACTTTCCAATTCCGATTGATATCGAACAATTGTGCGCCCCGTTGTCGAACCGCGGATTCTACGCGCCGTGCAATTTGCAGCTGGCGGACAAAAGAAAGTTTAAAAGTAAGCGACACAAGAAGGGCAGCGTAATTTTGTCGAAAATGGAACTTCCCATTGCAATTTTTCATCCAAAGCATAATTTTTCAAATAAGGACAATAGAATGTTTATGAAGTATCGAGGGAAAATAGATGAACGCTACCAACAGGATATCGAACATCTAGTATCGATGTTACTTGATACCGATACCTGCAAATGCCTGCTATCAACTTTGTTTTGTCCAACATTTTACGCGGAACAGTTGTCTCAACTGGTCCCGTTAGGCAGCACGAGATGTGTTAAAATGATAAATAAGTGGCGAAGAAATTATCCAAAGCAATAAATAAATAGACCTTGAATAAAAGAAGCGATGGGTAGGACGATTTAAGTTGCATTGCTGCGCATTCGAAAGCATTTATTTCATCTGAGATAGCACTCAAAGTATGTAAATCAGCAATGCGAAAATGCAATCCTAAACGGACCTAGTAAGTATTTACCTACTGCACAAGTATTTCATGTGCACCGGCTCCACGATGTGGTACTTTTTCGGGCGGAAGAAAAGTCGCATGAATTGTGCCCGTCAGTAAACATAGGACAGTGAAAAGCCAGTGTATATTCAGAAAAATCGAAATCAAATTTATTCGTTGTCGCCGTCGACACGGTACTTTAAATCAGTACATTTTCTCTTTAATTGGCACGAAGTCAGTATCCCTGTCTCCGGAAGTATTCACCACTTTACGTCAGGTTCGTTATTGGCACGTCTGCTTTTGACGATTATCTGATCGCGTAAAGCCGAAAGCTGCATATAAAAAGTACCACGCAAATCGGAGAGCCAGTGCACATCGACAAACAGTGACCCTATAACAGGGCACAAGTGAAAACGTTACAATGCCTAGCACAAAATGCGTCACTGTTGCGAATAGAAATGCGAATCTGTCGATACCGATCCCATCCGAGATATACAGAGCCGGCGAAACGTTTACTTTGGGTTTCATGATTGTTCACGGGATTTTAAACAAATGGTACCTGAATTAGCAGAGCTGCTCGTTTTGATTAATTCATAAACTGCGAGCCATATGCAATGGGAACTTTTGTTTCCAGTATATTATACATTTTTTTAAATGAGAGTTATAATGAGTTTTATAGTTTCATTAGGGTTGTATTTTTGTACAATTTACACTTTGATAGTGCTAACCATGGAAAGTAGAGTTGTATAATTTAAATTTAAAGTTTATATTGGACTTCCATTTGCACAAACCCTCAGCCTTGGTCAGTGCGGCACAAACATTTGCAGTCGTCCCCACATATCTGGCCGGCAGTGTATGTTCATTGAAAGTATCGAGGTAGACGGAAACTATTTGCAGGCAATGTATGTAACTATAAAGGATCGATAGCTTTCAGTACGTATCGCTTTAGAATCGATACCCTTTAATATCTGTGTATTCATATGTACATTCAGTAGAACGGTACTTTGCTACTAGAAATCGATATTAACACATTGAGCGCCATGTGAGTTAAATATGACGTCAATCGCGGACTGGATTCTACGTTCTGTGACAAATATGCGGCACGTTTTCCTAATTTAAATGTAAAGAATAAGCTACGTCTCCGCAGAAGCAACAAAGACCAACTTTTGTTTGACGTTTTGTGTATCTCGAAAAAATCGCCACTCGTTGCTAAATATTTTTCCAAGTTTGTTCGCGTTCCCGTTGGCAGCAACAAATGCCGAACTGCTTTGGAACTTCCAACGACAAAAGGCGATAGAAAATTTCTCGTTGTTACTTCAGCGTGGTCATAGCTTTAGAACACTTTCGAGTGCCACTGTGTGCGCGATGCTAAACGCTACTGTTCGCCAGCTGAATAAACAAATCTTCACTTACTCGTCTTCCCATGGGCACACTTCGTTAACATTATTGTCACGCTTTTGCTGAGAAGCCGGTTGAGTAGCGGGCGCTATTTGATCGTCCTGTCTGGTGTCCGGCTCCCAAACAGGAACAACCTGGGCCTCTTCCAACGATTCCTCGGCTTCCCCTTCCAACCGAGCCGAAATTGTCGGCCCTCCTTCGACGGCCGCCGCTGCTGCCGCAGTATCTTCTTTGTCAGACTCGGGATCTAGCCCCCTTTGCGAGATTTCTTTCACATCTTCCTTCGTGTCCGATGTGGTACCGTCGCCCGCCTTGTCCTCGACTTCAACCATTGAACTGTCGCTCACTAGATCACCAATGATCGCGCTAATGCTTATTAGAGGAGCCTTCGTTAAAGTTTTCGTTGTCATTTCCCTCTCAAAGGACGAAGCTTTCGGCTTCGTGCGACTTTCGGGCACCTCAGCGAAGCCCTTTCCGGCCAAGCACGCTTCCGATCTGTCGAACGTTAAGTGCGAATACTCGAACGAGTGTTGCATGTCAGCGAGTCTCACTCTTCCGCTGCTAGTGGAGCCCATCGAATAATTTCGAGTTATTGTACCGGGTCCACCGCCAGTTCGTTCGGTGCTTGTTGTCACTCCGGCTGTATTCGAAACAATCGTATTACTTAACTTAATTTAAACAGAGACAATACATCGGATAGGTTGTGGTTGTAGTATGCAAAATGGTGGAATTCAGAACACATCAGCCTTAAAATAGCACTTCTGTTGTTTAAAACAATGCCTACAGGGTCGTGTAAAGAAACAAGCAGAACCGAAAGGGGCGAATCTTTCGTGGCGAATTTTAAAAGAATATTGCAAGTCTGAAGCATCTTTTTTTTGGAAGATCTACGAATTACTGATATTTTCTGTATGCACCTTCGTACGTACGTATACCATGCCAATGAAACAAGAATTCAAATGAAGCGATGACATTGCACCGGCAGTAAAGAGCGAAGAATATTATCCTCATTAGCACGTGTATACATATTTTGAGCAGCAGTGCACATCTACACGTGTGAGTACATTTATATTATTAGTACCATCCTATTCTTCGGCGAAATCTATTGAACAGGTCGGCCGACGAAAATAATTTTCAACTAAATCTACTCGAGGCCTGTCTGACAACATTTACCTGTGCTACTACTGTGCTGCAAAGTGCAAGACTTTCCCAGATGTTCCGAGACCTCTGCAACCGCGACTGCTATGTCAGATTGAAGAACAGTCGGTTCGCAGGAATCCAATTGCTCGGTGCTTTCGCGAGCTGCGTGCACAACCTCGATAGACCGCGATTGTCCCATCAAGTTTCCGTATTCCGTTTGGCTTTCAGCTGACTGCTCTATACTCGGTTCTGCAGGCGTGTCCCACGGACAAACGTCGTCCATAGGGCGAGTCACCGTTTCTGACGTGCCAGCATCCCTGACAACATGAACTTTATTATATGATTTAGTTTTCACTTTTCCTTCTCGGCAAAGTACCACGGGCGTCGATTGTATGAGTGTGTCGGTAGTACATGCAAGTAGTTGCATTATTCAACGAACAAGACGGAAAATACGTTTCTTAACATTACGCTTAGAACAAAGAATGTCGTGATTGCCGTTTCTTCTTAATTACTTGTAACGGGAGGCGTCAAGCAGCGTTACACACTCCGGGAGAAATGGTAAGGAGTGTTCGGGTAACGTCGGGCGAAAGGAGCTCACAGGAATTCAATTGCTTTAAGGAGTATTGTATATTGCTGAAACGTCAAATATATTAAATTGGTACCTATACAATTTTCAAATTAGACGCTGTTCGAAACGGTCGATCGTGTAAGCATAAGATGTTCGACAGACGTTTTATGCAGCGCTTGAATAATAATAACGTGACACGGACAATACGATACTTATTGTACAAGATATTTCGTTGCGTGCTGTCAATATCGTTTGACCGCCCAAGAATGGTAAACGACCGATTGCCTTTAGTGAAACTCGTACCAAGCACAAGTGGCATGCTCATTTAACGGAGGAAAATCGAATGGTCGTTTCGAATGTACGACGGCTATACGAAATATCTTGTAGATTCGTCAACTGCTTAGATTGTGGCGAGACCAAATAGTGCTGATGGAGGATGTTTCTACGACAAAGACGAATGAGAATGCACGAGTGGTATGCCATCACAGTAACGATAAGGCGGATATTCAGGAGAGGAAAGAAAGACAGTATGTACAAAAGATACAATGCCGAAGTTGAAGGAATTCAAACGTAGGAGCGAAAGAAAGTTCTCAAAATGATAGACAACATCGCCAACATAGGCAACGTCACCTATCGCAACATCGATATTAATTAGAGAGTACTAGAAAACACTGAGAGTTGAATAAGTTTTGTACACATGTAACGGTTTCTCGGAAGTGCTCGAGAACACCTTGATAAAACACACCGAATAATAAGGTTTGTCAAAAATAGAAAACAAGTTAAGAGATTCGTATTCGCATACTTGTTATGCAAGGAGACTATGGAACTGTTTCGAGGACTTACTGAACACTATGCGGAATAGGCCTCGTAGGAATCTTTACAAGTTGAGCCAGATCTCCCCTGAAAATACCGCACCGATAAGATCTATCTTTCCGGCCATTCGTTATACGTCAGGGGGTAAAAGTCGATTAGATCACTCTTTCAAATTATCAGATCAGTCTGTCTTTCAATAGTGTATCGTCGAAGTTAGTGTTAAGCAATCAGCTATGAGAACAGGACAAAGACCTTGATAGTATCTTCCAATTATTTACTATTATTCTGCACATTTTTTAAAATTTTCACGCTACTGGAGTACGTGGACATTTAACTTCGATTATATCTACATACACATACAGTATATTTGTGTGCGCACGTTCGGTTGAAGTATGCTCGACTGGAACTTTCGGGTCTAGGGTCTATGTACATACATACATATACATATGTATGCGTTACAATCCTTTTCATCGAAACTAGATAATACTCATTTAGATAAAGAATAAATAACTGTATACAGTCAATGAAAATTGGTTACTATTGATAGACTTAACATGGTAATAGTAATATTGGCGAAAAGTAACTTCCATTAGCATAATTCAATCTGCAATTTTTGAAAACACGAGAGCGCTGTTTACCCGATTGGTTTTTTTAATAATCTATACAATTTTGTAGAGTATTTCAATTCTGTGTTAGATCATTGGTTACCGAGATACAGTTTCTTAAACGTAACCACATATCTCTATTATACTCAGTTTGTTACGCGTTTCAAGACCGGTTCAACGAGTCATTCACGATTTCAGGGTTCCCAGCGTTCGCATATCCACTGAGTCGCTGACGTTTCGCTACCATTGCAGTTAACTCCAATCTATCAGCGTATCTTGACGAAGCTAACTGCAATGCAGGGATAATGTCTTCGCCCTAGTGCTTCGATAGCCTTTAACAATAATAATTTAGTGAATTCAGGCCGTGTAACAAACAAAACAATAGCAGAATGGCTGCAAGACAAGTAGAAATATCGTGCTTCGACACGGAAGGCACCTGATGCATGTAATAAACGTAAATAAGAAGCAAATTTTTTAAACATCAGTGCCCCGATATAGCAGCAAAGATAGCAGGGAAATTCAAGCGATATTTATCAATATTTTCGTTTAACCGCTTTTCCAGGTAGCGCAGCTGTCCGTTCATGTAACAGTCGAACAAAAATGGTCAATTGGAAGACAAGAACGTAAACGACGAATGGCAATACCAAGTTAAAACCTAGAGCGTCCATACGCGCGTAAGCAACGTCAGTTTGAAAGGTACATCAAATGGATAGTTTACCTATATGGAATATCGGCGAGGTTCAACTGACTGTGAGAATGTGGCACTGTGCGCATCGATGTTGCATCCCCGACACCAGAGATGGCCAATTCGTGGGCAGATCCAGAAATGTTTCGATCGCTACCTCTGCGTTTATTGCTGCTTGCACTGCCTATGGCGTGCTGTTGCAAGGAGCTGGTCGTTGGGGCTGAAGTCGAAGGGACCTTCTTCTTGGCTTGCCCGCCAAAGGTAAAAAATCTATAAGTGTGATTAATATTTGTAATATTATTTGTAATATTACAAATATCAACGAGGTTTGAAGGGGGCAACGGGAAGAGCAACGAGTGGGCCAACGGTAATGGAGTTGCGAACGTACCTTCTTTTCTGCAAGGGTTGCACTCCGGCAGCTAAAAGATTTCGATATTGATCGGAACGAATAAATCTAGGATAGCAATCCTTCTTCAGAAGTAGCGTATATACATGTTCGGCGGCAGAATCGAATGTAAATCGATTTGGACTTTTCATTTCTTGATGAACCCTCTCCATCGTTTTTCCGTCTATATTTATTTCGCATGGAGCTCCAGGGGCCAGAAATTCTCTAAACGAATGACACTATTACGTATCTCATCGTATTGCCATTTTGAAGATGGAACAATCGAGGACGAAGTGATACGGTTATACGTACTTGAAGATGTCGTTGACTTTGTCAGGTATTTGCGCTTGAAAGCTATGCCTCAAATCTTTCACAGCTACCCAAAATCTTATGTTCTCATGACTGTACTCTTTTCTCAAATAATTTGTAAACTCTTGCAAACCTGGCGACGGGATGCGTGAAATGAAAACACAAATTCTAAATGTTAATCCACTTAAACTTTTGCGGACTCTCCTTCCACTCTTGTCTCAAAAGTTGAAACTAAATTAAAATAAAGAAAAATAATATGTACAAGAAACAAGCGTGAAAGAAATTTATTGTACGAGGGCGAGTCAACAATTATCCGCAACAGGTCTATCACTTTTACAGAGATTACGGTGAGCGATGCGCGTGCACGGCTGTATGCCATTTCTCCTGTCGTTTACTTCGAAGAGATTAAGATAATCTTGTCATCACTAGCGTGCTATCCATGAATTCACCAGGTCAAAAATTATGGCACAAGTGTGATTCAGCTTTGATCAGCGTTCAAAGAAAATGCTGCATACTTGGAACTTCTTAAACTGTTCTCAAATATTTTATTAGCAATAGGTGTTGCAAGTTAAGTGTGTCGCAAGTTAAAAGAACTACGAGGTGTGGCAGAAAAGTAACGAGTCTGTTGCTGGGAAGTTGATTATTGGCAACATTATACGTGGTCCGGCAACGGTGATAATTAGGTTTGTAACCTAAACAACCAGCCAGTGAACTACAACCTTTCCAAACTGTACTGAGATTCATCGTTACAGTGTACACTGTTACACAGTAGTATGAGTCGGTGAATTCTTGTCTAGAAATGGCATTTCAGTGGTTCCACAACCCCTGCAATCTTCTCTCTATTCCTCAAACTGAAATTCTGCAAGAAAGGTCATCATTGTGGCACAATTAAGAACAACATCCATGGAGCCGTGACAGATCAGTTGAACGATTCCCAACACCTCAACAAAGAGAGGAAGCAGCGTGTCCGACGCTACTTTGAAGATGGTAATGCAGGTGTTTACAAATTTCTATCAAATATCTAAGTTTTCTAATACCAGCCTCACTATTTTTGTGCCACACCTCGTGCATTGTAAAGTAATATAGACACGCGCAACTAGTGTCTCAGTAAGTCTTATAAATACACTGCGGATAATTATTGACCTACCCTCGTGATAATAAATTGGAACTATGTAAAGAAGTTGTTGAAAATTACTGGAAAATCAATTTCGTTATCACGGGCTAATGTACCTGACGTATTTGTAACGCACAACGGACATGTTAAAGATAGTTACCTGTAGGATCGGACATCAACTCCTCCATCGATAACGCCCAACGCTTGACGCGTTTCTCCGTAGGAACTTCCACCCTGCGCAAAGTGAACGACATACAATGAAGTAATTTGAATGGAATCAACGCAAGCATCTTCGCTACTCCGCTTGCGCATATCAACGTGGAAACGCACGCATTTGTACGTGAATTTCTAATTACGTTCGGAATACTAACAGGGGACTGTTTAGCTGCCAAAATGTTTGATCGTCGGTGATCCATGGGTTGGAAGGTTGTGGTTGTACAAACATTGGATCGTACTCGACGTACGTTTCGAAGTATGATTTCAAATTTTCAATTGCTGCCGAGACCTTTATCCTTGTGCGCGTTAGACTGTTCTTCAAAAGGGCCACCTACAGAAATACATTGCGCGACCTCAGAATTTTTTACTCAGCAAACTTGCATCAAGTTGACATCGATGTACTTGAAAATTGTTATCGCATGTTTTCTTGTGTTTGGAAACATTTAAAGGTAAATGTAAGTAAAATATAGAACCTCTGTAATGAATCGATTTGAAAAAGCTACGTTAGGTACTATTGAATGACGTCAATGGTTTAAAGTCAATCACTGTAACAAGTTAATAATAATAATAATAGCTATCAATATAAGTGGAACACGAGGAACTAAAAACCGCAGAGACAAGGCTGTTGAAACAGAATATCTACTTGTTACATCGCGAATGGTAAGTGAAATTGATCCAGGCTAAAGGGAAGCATTTACCTCGCGTTGCAGATCGGTTAAAGTGCGTTTACGCGACGGAGGACGTGGAAGTCCAGGACGAAAACGTGTAGGTACTGGTGCCACTTCCAGACTACTGAGACAACCAGGTGGTGGCCTGTAAACTCTCCAAAATGCTCGTTCTTGAGAATCACTTACTATCTTATCCCCCTTCTTCTGCTCCTTCGATAAGCGTACCTGAACCCACAAAATTAACAACATTTCAAGGAGTCATATGCCCGAACTGGCAAGCAGGGTGTTTTTATGCCACAAAGAATATTTACACCGATCATTGTACATTTTTCGACGCTAAATTCCAATCTGTAATCAGATTCTTTCCATCACCCATAGCTTTTACGCGACAGCATTTCGTATCGCTTACTAATTACTTGTTTTACAGCTACCTTGTCGATAACAGTGCAACTAAGTAGGGTGAATTTAATTTGGGCTCACTGTTAGTGTATTCAGAAGAATAAAATCCTAATAATTATACGAGTTGTTAAATATTAAACTGTGGGTCACTCAAAAACTCTGCGCCACAGAAACAAACCGATTGCATACACGAGTTCGGCATAGAGAGGAAAATTAACATCTCATATTGGACCCTATGAGACAAAAAGTAGCAAATATTTTGTAGACCTGTGTCACTAATTGATATATCCATTTGAGCTTTATTTCAATTTGGATAATGTCCGCTTCTTGGATTAAGCATATTTCGCTAAATACATACAAAAGTGTAGTAGAAAAATGATTAATTATTCACCTGTTCTTTAGCTTGAAGTTGTATATTTTCCCATTTGTTTTGTAAGTTCCGACGTAGGCTGTTCAAAGCTTCCTAAATGAGCAAACAATTTACTAACAAGTAGAAGGAAATGTTTACAAATTGCGAGATCTCGCTTGCGAGATAAATAAAATATACGTACAATCTCGTATTCTTCGAGAGCATGGCGTTGCTTGTTTCTTAGGGATCTTTTAGCCAGATAAATAGCATACTCCACGTTATCAGGGTTTCTATGTTGCCATGGCCAATAACATGGTATCTATTTGTTGAGTAAAAAAATTATACTGTAACTATAGGAACAGTAAACAGAAACAGTACTATCTCTATAGGCGTTTCAGCTTCTGCTTAACACTGTTTTCCATTTGGAAAGAGAAGCTCCTGGTTCTTTCACGCAATTGTTTCAACCTGTTTGTTACTTATTGTTATATTTCTTGTAAAACATTTATTATATATGTATCATTAAAGTTGAGATGCATGTTACAATTACATATGTCATTGACGTGGACAGGTATATCCGATACTAATCACTGTGGCATTAACTGCATATATCCGAATTCTGATCCTGCAAATGATATATTGTTACAAGCCTATTGAACGGATGTAAGCACTTAGAAAACTTGCTCGGTAAATTCTGCATGCCATTTTCAAGTAAATGTCACGACTGTCTATTGTCCGTTTTATCACCAACTAGTACCTAGAAGGTTCATTCATGGTATTTGTCACAAAGCAACGAGTTATTTCTTTGTCTTTCCGGAGTATTTACAGTTCATCAGACAGTTTGCAGATTGTAGCGTATTTCTCGTGAGTTTGAAAACGTTGAGCAACGAGAAACTGTATAATTCTGATATTATCACCGTCGCGTACAACGTAAATGTACGCTCGAAATAATTAAACAAACCACTTTTAATGCAGAACAAACCTAACGCTTCTGAGTAGCTTGCCGTTTTATTCTAACCGTCAAAGAAGTATTCTTAGCTATACAGGATGAGTCACGCAATTGGAACGGGTTGTACCTCGAGAGAATTCGTTAAGAATTTGTTAAGAGATCGGAAAAAACCGTTGAGGGATAACTCGAATGGCAAGAATGGCAAGATAAGTTAAGATCAGAGTAGCTGATCAAATACTTTCTACATGAAAATTAATTAGAATACAGGATGAACCGCGAAACGTAATTAGCTTGGACTATCCCGTTGTTAGACGGTTCATCGGAACTTTGTTTATCCGGTATAACATGATTTAATGAGAGCTTCAAAGTGATTATGGTTAATTGGTTAATGGTTAACAGCAGAATAATCTGCACTCAACTCGTTCGGTGGTACACCCTGTACGCATTTATCAATTAAATCATCGGTTTGTAGTAAGAGACAAATACGATACCTGAAATCTATACAGAGAGCTATCATCCTTTACAGTGAGTGTCTTGGAGTCATTCACCGGGAAGAAGTAGCCATACTGACAGAGCTGATTGGCAATATGGACCGCCTCTACTGTCAACATAATAACTTCCCTTCAGAATCGTTGCGTTTCATAAGGGCATTAACTGATACCTAATCACGGGCAAGTCATTCAGGCGCCCACCTGTCTAGTGCAAGTTCCTTGTTAGTCTCCGACGCCAGAGGTCGAAGTTCAGACCAGTACGCATACTCGAAACTTTGCTTGACCAACTATCTTAGTTGCCCAAATAAATTACGCTATTTTCTATGGGAACGCGCGCGCCGGCAACTGTTTCCCCCGGGGCAACCGAAAGGACAAAGCATGCTCCATTTTCGTAGCAATGGAACTGCCACTGAATGTAACTAAACAGGCAGCTGTCAAAGTGATCTCGGGTATTCGCCAGTACTGGCTGCTTCCATTTCGAACTTCAACCCAAGACGTATTCAGTCGCGACACTGCGTCTCTACCATTTCGATCTTAAATATTATACCACAGCACTCGCGCTGCCCAATATGTGAAAAGAAAATTGTGAGACAGCCACTGGACAATTCTGTATTTAATGGGGGCAACTCGTTTAGCACGCTTAAAATTAGGTGTTTCTTTATCATGTTTTTTATCGCGTTCCACTGGTCTGTCACGGCTCCTTGAATGTTGCTCTTATTTGTGCCATAATAATGGCCTTTCGGGCTGAATTTCTGTTTCAGGAAGCTAAGCCCGCAGAACTGAGATCTGGCGAACAAGGGGCTGTGGAATCACCAAGACAACACTTTCTAGACAAAAAATCATCCACTGACACTGCAGTGTAACAGGGGGCACTGTAACGATGATGTCGCTGGTACGCTTACGCAGACAAATTGTTGTAAACCGATAGCTAATAAAGTTTGCAAGTTTGTAGTTCACTGGCTAGTTATTTGGGTTAACGGGAAACACGTTCGTAGCGCCGGAGTTGCAAAACCGGAATCCTGGAGCCCGAAATTTTTCTTTGCAATTAAAAAATCAAGAGCTTCCTTATTTGTAATGTATATTACATTGTCGAAAAACCTAAAGAAGAGAAATAAGTTGAAAACAGACAAATTGGTGGAGCAAGAAAAAATATTACGATTCTGACCAAAAATTTTCGTATTATTTATGCAAAAAAATGATTTAATTTAATTTGGTAAACGGAGCTCCCCCCTGAAATATAGACGATACCCATTTTCTTTTTATTTCTTGAATTGCGCCTCCTTGAAAGGCAGGGAAAGACAGTTCTACTGACTCATAGGTAAGCGTTCGAAACTAGAGAGATGAAGTTTTCAAAGCAAAATCATATTATATGTACAACGGCATTCTGAAACCTGTATGCACATACGGGATCTAATATTGAGATCCTTCAGCGATTCCAATCCAAAACGCTAATGCTTATATGCAATGCCCCTTGATACGTAGCCAATGAAACTATACATAGAGGCCATTTGACGAGACCGCAGAGAAGTTCACTTTGATCGGACAAAATTGAAAGCAAACCGAACAGCGTAAATTCCCATTAAATCAGCCAAATTGAACATTCAAAGAAGTTGACAGCGTTTCTCCGTTAGTTCAACACGGTTGTCCATTCAAATTGATTCATTCAAATCGAACACGTGCACGTGTGCATTTTACAATCAGAGTCACGCCGATGTATTGTTTGTAAATGTTGATGAATCAATCGCAACAACGACGCGACCAATTCGTTTCGACACTACTTTCAAGCGAATCAATGTGATAAATTTCATTACGATATATATAAAAAATTCGCCTTCCAGTTTAATTGCTTTAACTTTTTAATCAACCGCACTGTCCAACCAAAGTAAACCATGCAAATTCGCTTTAAGGGAGAGCGAAGTAGAATTAAAGTGAGGCTTGCCCGTGAGAGTAGCGAGTAAAGGTTCGCAGAATCTAGGTCTGCAATAAATTTAGATGAAAAGGTTATACTGTTCGAGAAGTATTTTAAACGAATTGAAGGCGCGAAGCTAAAAGAAATGTACAAGGTACCCCCGGTAAACTTGACGCAACGTGGAAGAGATTTCGTATGGAAAAATTGCAAGATGCAAGGTTTCCCTTCAAGATGAACTATTCAACGAGAAAGGAGTGCAAGTTGTATATCATTGAAATTATTTGAAACTTACAATTGGTGCTTGGAAATAATGTCTAAGGGGAGAAATTCGAAAGAATGGCAGATCTGCAAAATCTGTCAAAGCATCTATGCTTTCTGCGCCAGTACGACGTAGGCATAAATAATCTACGGATGTAGATACACGTGCCTTCATGCGATTAAATACAGCCTCTTAGAATGTAGGATCGGGGTCGTAGTTCATCAAAGGACTACGAGGAACATAAGAACAGTGAACAATAGGAGGGGACCGCCGCAGCGAGTCTTGGTGTGTTTATGAATAAATATTGGGTTAAATCTCTTATCTAAATATGTTTATTACAGAAATTGAAAAAATGTGTATAAAATAAAAATTGTAAATTTGTGTTAAACTAAACTTTATGCGTCCACCTTATAAAACACTACACGCAACTACATAATTATATACATAGTAGAACCAAATCACTGGGGATTTATTCCTGACTATACTACACACAATTAAAAAATGCAAGGAATTCGGAGGACTTGCCGCAGGAATTCTGGAGTAGCTACATGGAAATCGTTGGTGCGAGCAAGATGCGAGATTTCTACCACTGAGCTAGCGTGTCGTGTAACAAAAGTGTATTTCTCATAGAACACGGCAAGATGTTGGGCACTGATTTGCATATACACGAGTCTAATCTTTTTAAGATTTGCAGTGCTTTTTATGTAGCAATCCTTTAGCACGCAACGGTCGATCCAGTGGGTAAGCGCACGGTGAATTCATTGAAGCGATTCCTAATCAGATTATTTTTTATGTTACGATCCAGGAATTATCTAACACTCAAGAATTTATTTACATGCAGTTAAGTGAGCACTTATATAAAGCGTTACGTGTAAAGCGTTCCGATGCATTCTTCATTGAGAATATTAGAAGCGTTGAAGAATATTTATTTGAAACTTTGATTGTTCAATCGAGTCCTTTAAATGATTGCTACGGTATTTCCTTTCTCCTTTCCGCAGATCTATGTCGCATGTACGCGCACTTCACTTTTTAATGAGATATTGTAAATAATACAAAAATATTTAACTCTTAACAAGATATGATGTTACTCATAAGTTAGCAAATATTCGAAATTATTGTCCATACACCTCCAAGGTGTGGCTATGGTGCAAACGCAAGATGAAATGCAAGTTCTCGGTTAAATTGAAAATGTGATACAGTAATCCAGTAATATTGAAATATCTAGCTCGGCCCTTTTCGTGTACATATGTGTACAGCGCGTCCCAGGATATGTTGCAAGGCGATATATCGACCATTTCTACTGATACGCAAAAGTGTCAGAGAGATGAATCGTTCGGTTCAGAAAGTTTCAGAAAGTTTTGTTTAATTGCGTTGCAAAATTTCAAAATACTACTCTGGGGTGTTCACTGCTATTGAAGAAAATTGCCAGCGCTACTGAAATGGTTAAATGAATGAGGTGAAATGTTTCTCTTAACTAGCAGCCTTAATGTACCTGGCCCCTAGAGCCTTTCTCTTAGTTCAAATATTTACGGAGCCTGGAGCTCCCGAGTTGTAAAAACATTTTTGCCCAAGCTTTCAGTAATCAAACTCGTAGTCGGCACATGTGTATCGTAAAGTGCTCTTCGATAATCAATGCGAACTTGCTCATCGCAGGTCTCGAATTATCGTGCCTGCAACGATACGTTGGCACCAAAAATGTGCGCGCACTGAAAGCTGCATTTCATAGTAATTCGACGCGAATTAAGAAAGGAAGGAAAGCGTTGCGAAGAAGGTAATTACTTACATACAGATATATGTACATAAATATCGTACCTGATTCCTCGATGGAAAGCCGCTCCATCAGCCACTCAATGAGGTCGTAACCTGCAACACGCAGGTAGCCTACAGTAGTGGTGTCCTGTCCACGACAGCCACTTACGCTTGTTTCGCTACGCAAGCACCGATGACACTCACCCATGAAAGCTGACGGGATTGATGTGAGAAATTGTTTTTGGCTGCGCACGGGCACCCCGTTCTTAGGGTCTTGCATCTCCCGCACCAGCCCCTCCATCTGCAATAAACAGGATCCATCGGCTGAGGTAAACAGAGCTTCCGAATAGAACTGTATTGTCTCGCTAGGTTTTATTTGGATCCGAAATGTTCAAATGAAAATGCGATACTAATCGAAAACCAGCCGCGGGTCATATAAGTCGGAACTAATTAAATTCCTGTTGCACGTACATGCACATTTGCCAAGGGCAGGGCAGCTAAGCTGCCTCAGTATGGCAGAACGGTCATCCATTCGAAGACCGACGTTTCTCTTTTCAAAGTATCGCGCATCGGAGTTTTAGCATTAAACGGTAGGTACGCGTGGAAGCGTTGGAGCATTGATATGTCACCGGAAACATGCGTGTACCTTGTCGAAGGCGCATGGCCTGTGAACGCGTTGCTCCTTGTCTTTCGGTTGTTGATTGTTGGAGGCCTCCATCGCGATCGAGGCGGCCCTCTGCGACGCTGGCAGGAGCTGCGGCGATATTGATGGCGGAGGGGGCTGGGGAGTTGGGCCGGAGACGGGTCTACCCGAACTCCATGGGGCTCTGGCCCCATCCCATCACTCCAGTCACCCCCGCACTCCCACTGAAATGTTTTCAACGAAATTTTAGTTAGACTCTCGTCATCTTGCATACGTGACATTCAGTGGGTTGTCCAAAATGTTCTTGTCGTTTGCTTATTAGATATTAACCCTTTCGCCAGGACGGGTGACTACAGTCGCCGGCCACCGAGTCTCGTATTGACCGGGCTTGCAGTTTCGTGTTACTTCGTTCGAGTGTATCTCTTTTCTTGAGATACTGTACGACTCGGAAGCGTTTTTCATTATTAATATTGGCGAAATGTTAATTGGCGGGAGGGACGCCGCGTCGAGGACCGCCGTAGCGAAAGGGTTAACTGCAAACAAGTTCACGAACAGTGCAATCCTTCTTGATGTCATTGAAGATATCATTTGAAAAGTTTCTACGCTACGGTTGTTGTGTCGAGTAAAATGCTCGTGTCTTTGAAACTATGTTGAACTGAACACCCTGAATGTGTTGAATTAAAGAAGTTAGGGACGGGGACAGCGGAATGCATAGCAGTAACTTCGCGGTATGAAGGTGTCAAGGCTATTTCAAGATCAATTTCATTATTAAACGACGCGTGGTACATTCCTTTCGCCAGGTTGACGTAGCATACTGTGAAGTACTTCCCAGCTTTTACTGGAGTAAATACCTCGGCTGGGGGGGCGCGCGCCGTTGCGATGCGTTGGAAAAGAACAAGATACAGTGGGGTATCCTGCAACGAAGTAATTCGTTCTAGGAGATTCGGCTGTACATGTATCCTGTAACGAACGAATCCTATACCGAGTACGGGCCTAGAACAGCCGAGCCTCTATAATAAAAGAAAGGAGCATGCACAAATTTCATTTATTATATTTAAATTTTGTACATTGCACGCGACTCGTAAAAAAAAAAGAAGAAACCTTCTCTTGAAAAACTGTCCGTTCGTTATACAATACTCGCTCGTTGTAAGCGTTTCGAGTTGATGAGAAAAACTGTTCGCTGTAGCATTCGTTCGTTGTAAGGCCGTTCGGTATAGGATACCCCGCTGGCTACGTAGACGTGTACCTCGCAATCAGGGTTTATAATACGAGGTTTGTACTTTTCTTGTATTATTAAGAAATAAGTGTGATTATTAAACCATAATCTACGACATGCGCCTCGGTTCACTCTGCCCTCCCGTCGAAAGAAAGTATATCGCGTGATACTTGCTCCTTTCGTTACGCAGGGCCTATTGGTACATACATGCCCTTAGATATTCAGCAACTGTTCGCTAAAAGTCTATAGAAAAGTTCTGCACATGAAACTATCACTATTGCAATTATTTGTATAAATTTTAATTTAGATAATTGAACGGAGTATCCAACGGTAAGTGTTCCACCGTATACCTTCCCCATATTAATAAAACCTGGACTGTTTCGTGTGCCGAGATTCATTTCATTTTTTTAGATTACCGGCTCCAGAGTGCTGAAGCAACACAAATGATCTTTACACCCTCGCTCTGATAATTTTCATTTGTACATTTACATTTTTAGTGGTATCTCCTGTGCTTTATATCTTCCATGAAAAATGTTAGCTCCGTTCCTCGAGGATCAAAATCAGAATTTTCCCTTGCTATAAAGACTTATTTCTGTATGCTACAGATACCATAGAGCTCCTGAACACGCGCCCGAGAAACACAAAGATATCTATAAGGATTGCAATATCGAAACGTGCTCTGCTTTCTTTCGTTTCAATGGGGTTTTGTTAATACAGTTGTGTTTTACAGACCATACGCATCATTATTTAACCTTTATACGAAAAACCGGGCCAATCGGGACACCAAATCGGGGCCGGAATACTTTTTGACATTGCACCACACAAACTTTTGTGTACGAGGAAAGGCGTGAACTATCTTGCAACTGTGTTGCAGGACGCGGAATTTTTATTTCTATTACACTAAGTTCCAACTGAAGATAAGAAATTCCAGGCAAACTATAGATTTCATTCTATATTCGCCCCACAAGTATGTAACATTGGAACGCTTTCGACAAGTTTAATTCATCAATCGTGGTGCATTTACAAATTGCGTAGAAACGCTAAGACTTGAGTATCAGCTTCGCAAATACTCTTGATTAATAGTATAAATTGATTGCGGAAATCTCATAGACTCCAACCTGACAATCAGTAGACAGCTTGAGTAGAATATACTAATACAGTTTGACCGCCAACCCAGTATCCTACATCTTTGTCATTGCAAACATGGGGTGTTGTCCCTCTGTACTCTCACTCGCCACACGGTTTAATAGAAATACTCGAATGACGAATGAGAGGTGACAATACATTTTCTATCAACGGATAGTTTTCTCGGGTATATCTTAAATCTTTAAGCCATGTGCAATTTGTAGTGCAGCGTGGTGCTTAAAGGCGCCCTTAAGCGATCAATGTACACTTTATCATCCGTAGGGACAGTAGATTACGGTACGAAAGGTCGACCACTTGTTCCCTCGACACCTTGTATAGTGTTAATATCTCAGGATTCTCAACATTATTGTACGTGCACAGAGAACTCCGGACGATTAATATACATAAATATATTGTGAATAATGTTGAGCCAAATCTGCAAAATCTTTGCAGATGTGTGACTCGTACTCAGAAAGCTCTCGGTAAATTACGTATCAATATGTTAATGTAAAAAGTTTACCGCGTAACGATTTGAGTCGAAATATCTCTCTAGCATGTAAATTACCTGCCCGAACATTTTGAACAAACAATTGCTATAATTATAAATGGAAAGTATCATGTTTGATGTGTTTAGAACAAAATTATACAACATTTGCTCTTACTTCCATATAAAAAATGAATCACCGTTTCGGGAGAAACCTGGGACAACCTGTATATCTTGATTTGCATTAAGCGAATAGCCTTTCTGCAAATGATAACATCAATTCGATACCTATTGAAAATTGATTTCAGTAACAGGCTATGTTATGTTTTCCTTCAAACTATAGAAAGCGGTGAGCAAATTCTTTCAGCTGTCTATTACTCGAACCGAGCTTTTATATGACTGACAGTGTGCTGCTATTAAGCTTCAAGCTATAAAAGGTTAAAAGGGGTGCGACCGCCCCTATTTTCTTAAGCGGGACTCCGCATTAATTTTCATATTTTCGACATGCTCCTTTAGTTCCAAGCATTCTTATCTAACGCAGTTATCGTACTTTAAATTGCACGACCAAAATTTGTTCAAAGTGGCAAGTGTCCCATTTTTTAAATAATGAGCAGGCTTCTTCGAACGTTTGTCCCACAATGTTTGTATCCCAGAATCTCGAAAATTGGTAAAAGTACCAAGATACGAAATTCATACGAACCAATTAAAAGTGAATTAAAAGATCGATGCAAACGAAATAGCATATTTTCCAATTGCACCCCAACGAGACCATCTCAATTCATCATCGATAATGTGAACATATTTTTTCTGCTACGTCCGGTATCCGTTGGATAATACTCGACAAAGAACGGACGGCTGCAAACGGCAAAAGGCAATCGCAAAGAATCAGGGAAGGGTGCAGCTCGATAATACGGAAGTACATTCGCATCGTTCGACTTTCGTTGAATCGTTACTATAGCAATGACGATACCAAATACACGCGAATAATGAAAACAAACTGTTTTTACCTGCGAAAGCGTAGCACGTAGAAATTTCTGCGATAATCTACTTCTCCCTATTATTTTTTCGCTGACAATAGAAGCGTTTTAGTCTCGAAATAACCATATACCGCGTACATGCATGTATACGAGAGCACGTACAATCGATTGAAATTTCCTGTCAATTTATCACTGGCCACGTATTGCGTTTAGCACTGCACGTTATATGCATTTCCATGTTTCGTCCGTTTTTGGAAACGCGCGTCGAGGAATTGCGCCGTGACCCGGTTCACTTTCCTCAAGCTTCCGTTCATCATCGGAATATACATGGTCGATACTTATCGCAGCTTCTTCGTGCGGCATTTCGTTTCCTCCTCGTTTGTTCGCCCTCGTCAATCGTCGAGGGAGAAAGCATCGAAGCGTGAAGACCAATCACGCGACACAATCACAGAACTGTGTTACGTTAACAAACATTAGCACCAACGATCAATCACTTGTATATTCCAGTGGTTCGTTCGGTTTAACGACTTCGATGATTACTGGCCGTTTCGACGCTGGTTCGGTGGCAATCACAAAATAAATCGCTCGACAACGCACGAAGGAAATAAATCGATAGACGGTGTATCCGGAAAATTAGATCGATAAGCGGGGGCGAGAAGTCGTCGAAGGAAACGTGCAACGAGCGCCGATATCCTTGACACTTGACACAGAGAGGGGAACGGAATGGAGCAGAATGGAGCAGAGCGGAGCAGAATGGAACAGAATGGAATAGAATGGAACGGAATGGAACGGAATGAAACGGAATGGAATGGAACGGAATGCGTGGAAATTCGCGGAATTCTTGGAGAGATAAGAAGGAGTAAAATGTGACAGCATCGCGCAACGGTTAGAAGCGAAGGAGAGAAGAATAGAATAAACGGGTGGACTGGGGGCGATGAAGTGTGGGGCTGGGGGGAGGAGGCAGCGGGTAGAAAGGCAGAGGTAGGGAAGCAGCTGGGAATTTAAAAATCAATCGAGGGCCGAAGGATTGACGTTCGGTCGATCGGCAGTTTGATCCGGGTTTCACGTTGAGTTAGAATGGGATAATTATTACTCACTCGACGAGTCAGGGCAGTGTAGCTTCATATACGCGTCTCGTATCGTGTATCAGGCCATCGGAGCACGGCCGAGCTCGCGGCCGTTCTTCCGCAGCTTACAGTCTACAACCACTGTCCGCGTCCGCGTCCGCACTGTATGCCGTCGAGGCAGCACCGCGCGCGCAACACCCGCGCTACACCATCCTCAGCACCAGAACTAGCACCACCAGCAGCACCGACGCCAGCACTAGTACCAACCAAGACAGGGACGCCGCTAAGGCTTCTATGCCGAGCATATTTTCCACACCGACAGCCGTGAGGGGACGGACAAGGACAGAGATATTTCGTGAGCGGTGGGGAGGACGCGGATCGACGAGGAAAGATGCCGAATGAAGAACAGGGAGAAGAGAAAACGGCTGAGGCTGCTCGCGCTGCACGCGGAACGTTTCGCACCCCTCCGCCGCTATTCTTCCTGTTACATCCGTGTGCACGACTCCGTGCGCGCCTACCTGGCACCGCGCACCTAAGTATGCATGGATCGTTTACGTTTCTCCGAATACAGCTCCGAATACAGCGCGCTGCTCGAGGAAACGTAATCGCGCACACCCGGCGACACTTCCTGTCGCCACTGTCCCTCGTTGTAGCGTGGGGTTGTTAATGGTCGAGCGCGTGTTGATTTATCAGTGACGATGCCATTTGCAAGTTCCGATATCGGATTCGCGGAGGACGAACCCCACAGACATGTCGTCGTCGCGGAATATCCTCCTCTCGGTCCGGCTTCGGATGTTCTCGTGCTCGTTCGTCGACCGTTGCCGCGAACTCTCGCCCGCGGATCGGAGCTACTCGGCACCCCTTCGAATCATCCACGGCCGTCGAGCCGCCCCGTCTAGCGTCTCTTCGATTCCGAATTCCGTCGCCCGTTTGGCGCCCGAGAGTTGCTCCGAACGTTAACGACGACGCACGCATATACCGGAAATCCTAGTTGATATGCATGCGTTAGTCCGTGGAGTAGGATAGAGAACGTCCCTGCCCTAGTATCGCCTGTTTGTCAACGCAAGTGCTCCAAACGATTCCCCCATTGTTGCTTTTCTTATCGTCTAGCATCTGATATGTGCGCGTCTAAACAAGATCCTTAACCCTTGCACTACCAAGGTATTTTACGAAATACAAACTACCAAACTCCTTTGCCGCCTCGCCGGAAGCTCCTCACTACGGAACCGCGGCATCCAAATTGCACCAGAATAAAGTACAGCTCGATATATCCAACGGTAATGGCTACGGTTACGGTGGACGCGTATTCGTACGAACTGGCGTTCTGACGAATACATCCGAACTGTTCATCGGACAAACGTGAGAAGTAGCGGTTACAGCGGATGCGTTTTCTGACGAACATATATCGGAACTGTTACAAAAAGGCAGTAAACGTCTGACCAAACGTTCGTCTGTCATAGCTGTAGTACATGTGTATGCATGCGTGAGTGACGCCAAAGCAGCAGCCACCGACGTTCCTGCCGAGCGATGAGCTTTTGTTTTTGGGGAGGGCACATGTCGCCCTCCGTCTTCAACAACTGTGGATTCCGCAACTGTGGCTTTCATAATTGTGTCTTCCACAGTTGTATCGTTTCCACTTCTCTCCTCTGTATCTGAAAGAATATTTCCGTGCATTTTCCTTGGCCTTAAAGTAGGGCCATGATGATTCAAGCAGGGTTCCTCCTGCATCTCCGGACCTTTTCTACGAGACTTTGCTGATTTCCTCCCGGAATATGCCCCGTAGGCTTCTCCACTTAGTTTCGACTACTACAACTGAGAATAATAGCAATGTACAATAAATTACATTTTTTAAATAAACAATGACATGTAGGCATATACAAATAATAATTCATTCTACAATACATATAAAGGATGCACGTTTCTTGCGGATTTATTTCAACCGGCCTGTCATTTGGATCACTTAGCTTTTCATATAGAATTTCGCACTGTGCATTAGGATAAATAGTTTACGAGACGCGTCTTTCCATATGGAATTGTTTCGAGGAAGGGCACATTCCTGTAGAAATCATGTAGACATGTCATATCGTACATAAGTGATACGCATAGAAACAATGTTTCATAGTCTCAGTAAAGAAAAAAACTGGTTCAAGGATTGCAATTGTGTTCTATACAAAAAGGAAAAGACGCGCGCAAAAGCAAGGGCTAATGTAGTCTGGTATTAGTAAAGTAATGTGCAAGAAGATTTCAGAAATCGTTCGCGTTATGTTAAGGGTCCGACTTGCTAAAAGATAAGGATTATGTACTTCCTTTCAACGGCCCGTAGCACTCTGCGAAATAATTTTATCAGTTTACGACTGTATTTAACTCTTATAGGTATATTATTATTTGCCGTCTGTAAATAGGGGATAAAACGGTAGGGCTCAATATAGACTTCTCCTAAATGTTATCGAGAAGGGAAAGTTGATTGATACGGATGATCCGGGAAAATATAAGGGCCTAAAAATAAATACAACTGCCAAATAAAAAAATGGCAACGTGAGTACAGGTACAAGCTGGATGAAACGTTTGGAAACATTGCCGAGGTGAAGCTCTATAGCGAACTTTCTAATTAAAAACTTTTCAATGAACATAGCGGCACAGTACGCTTTTCAGGAGGAATACAGTAGCTCGAGTAACCAACGACCTAAAGTACGGGGAAGCGATGTTTTAAAGAAAGTTCCAAGAAATAGGCCATTTATACAATGATTCATTGATAATAATTACATTTGGAACGTCTTGTCTATAAAGAATGTGTTACTATTGAATAATAACATTGGTAAAAACAAAAAATAGGGGTTACTCATTTTTATATCCAATAGAAAGGTTAATTAAGCAAGAGATAGAGGCGTCAATGAAGAGTACAATTTCGAAAGGATGAGAAAACTATAGGAAAGGTAGTAAGGAATTATTTCTGCAGGTCCTGCTTGACCTTGCCACACCAATGGCGTCACAGAGGCCAGAACGCTATAGTAAAACGTTCTGCACATGTGCGGTATAGACTATGAAATATCCCAAAGCAGTGGCGTAACAAATTACATGCTTGTAATTGCTGCCTATATTGATGTTGACACTCCCCTCGATATAAGTAGCTACGCGATGCTTTAATAGGAAGACGTTTTAGAAAACATTTACCGTTTGCGTACGAAAATTGAGTTTCACCGAAACCAGCGCGCTGTGAAAGCCGTGTACTCTTTTATAAGATATGTTATTTACCGAAGTCCTAATTACAAACCAATGATTTGGTATCGATATGGTTGGCTAATTTCTATGCGCAATGTTTGTCGATATCGCTCCATTCTACTTTGCGATAAATGTAACATCTCATTTTTAACGCCTCCCTAAAATTCAATTCAAATGTTTGTGAATTTGTTTCGCGCACATTATAATTACAATTTTTAGTTGCTTTTGGATTGCGCATTCGATAGGGAAGTTTTCCTCCTAGACAACTGTAACCGATATTATTGCACAGCGTTTCGAATTCTAAAAGAACAAAACTAGTATGCAAAGGATGATTGAGCAGAAAGCAATAATTCAAAACGAGAAGGCACCACCCAGGTCACTTTACGTTGGGAACCTTCGCCATGATACGCTACTGCTCTGGGGACTTATTGATCAACGATCAGTATACATATGTACTAAGGTTTGCGCACGCCATTCCATGGAGCATGACTGCCGGTTTGTTGCTTTTGACGTTCCCACTTCTATTTCGTAAGAAGACAATTTCAAAAGACTTTAGGTATGATTTTCGATTTACCAAATGAATCTCGAATTGATGGTGTTTCTGTATCTTTGTCGACGTGTTTAAATTGCTTGTATGGTTGTATGATGAGGTTTACAAAGTAAACACAAGTATTTTTCGATGACGAGGTCGGTAACAATAACGTGTAGTATCGGACACATGATGTGACCTGTAAAGATTGAGTGGCGGTATTTCTGCGGCAGACTTTTGGCGGAAAGTATCAGACTACCCGCCATTTTGCAAGCATTCACTTCGATACTATATTTATAGTGTTTCAATTATAATTAGTAGTAAAGAGGAATCAATTTTGCGCTTGCACCGGGATAATTATTTCAATTATTATTTCCCTGAAGGTCAATCTATTTGGGTAGATTATAAATAAATCGGAGTTTATTTTAAAACATTGTTTTTCTTATGACAACAAGCCCTGATCGTAGGTAAAGCTATGCGAAGGGGTTCCTTGTGTACACAGCCTTGGTATGATGTGAGTAAGAAAAAAATAATAGCCACCTGTAACACGTTGAGAGAGACGTGTTTTTTTTTACTTCGAAAGGCCGTTCGCGTTGTTGACCGAAGAAATAGCAAATCTGACAACATTACGTGATACAGATAAAGAAATCATGCATTAAATTTAATTTCTGTGGCTTTCCCTTTATGTCAATGACTCAACTACACAAGTTTGTTTAAGACTGCTGCCGTCATGCATGCCATAAAATTATTTCCAATCAATAATTAATCAACATTTTTAACTTAATACGTTTTTCTCATAATTTTTTTTCTAATTCATAATGGTTAAAATGGTACCGCAAAAGCTAAAGTTCCTTTGCGCACGTGTTCTATCTCTTTTTCATCACAAAAATGTGTTTCTGTAGCACTGTGTTCGATTCCGGGGTTTAGTATTTTTTTAAAATAACACTTTCTTCCTTTAAAACTTGGCATTAATACACGAAATCTTATAATTATTTTGGAACACTTGAATGTTTAGATGTTTCTAGTATTGGTTCGAAATGCTTCTACCTGCGTGACTCTTCCGAAGACGTTCGATGTCAAAAAGGTGAATGCAAACCTTGGCGCGTCCTTTCTAAGGAGTTGAGGAAACGAGGATGCGAGGTAGTGGAAATGGACAACAGTGATGAGCAAACTGCGGCCCGACAGAACATGTGACACGCTGGCTACGGGGGCCACGCATTTGCTCATTGAACATATATCGCACTGAACAACGTTAATATGTATATGTTAAATAAAAAAGAGAAGAGAATTTTCCTTTAAATCAAATAAGAAATGGCTAATGTACGTCTTAAATTAAATTAATTGATTAATATATTTGAGTATTTAACCCCTTCGCATCGGAGGACGAGATATCTTGCAACGCAATGTCCTTCATGCGATGCTATGTACGAAATATCTCGCGACACAAAACGTTCATGCGACGCTGTGTACTGCAATTAATAATTAATTGGCAAATAGTCCAAACTTCAATCATGTTTTCATCAAAAATGGTAATGGGATCTTCAGGACCCCGCGAATTCGGGGCCGAAAGAAATACATTTTTCATGATTAGTCTGTCCTTATATCTCGTCTGTGATATAACCACACTTACCATGTACTGCAATTAATAATTCATTGGCAAATAGTCCAAACTTCAATCATGTCTGCCGTACATAAAGAGCGACAACTGACAATGAGAGTCAATTGTACAGGAAGGAGCCGAATTGCACAGGAAGGAGCCGAATTGCACGCAGGAGAGAGCATCAGGATATTCCTTGTGGGAAAATGAGAAGAAAATATGAGATTCAATTTTGTCATCCGACGCTTAGTTTTCGAGAATATCGAGCAATATACCGATCGACATTGCCTCAGTCTCACCCGAGTCTCATCCGCAGAGATTCAAATGTTATGTTAATCATATAAATTCAATGTTATCCACATTGACATCCATTCTGTTAATCGAACGAGCAACATGAATCGTACAAACGCGGAATATGTATTATAAAATGTTTAAACGTAACAAAAGCAATTCATTTTCAAGTACATATCCCCACACTTCACAGTGGCAAGTGAATGTGACCGTGAAGTGAAGTGATCGTGCAAAAATACTAACCCAGCCGTAACATCAGCTGTTGAGCGTTGCCTAGATCAGGATTCGCACAATGTTAAGCGGGTTAACTCGTGGACGAATGGGTAAGTTTAACTAACTTTTTCTAACATTAGTTATGGAAATCGTTATTCTTGAAACATAATTTATCCACCTGAAAACGTGCTGTTAAAAAAATATTTTTTTCATTAAGTAATGAAACACTTTATTCCTTTCGGATTGCGAACAAAAGTATCGGTACATGGTTATTAAACGACTTATTAGTTTATTTGTTATTCATAAATAACGAATAATTCCACATTATTCTTAATTCTCGGTACCCTCGATGCCCCCATCACAACCGAGCGCAGCCGAGGGGTACGCGCCTGAGCGCGCGCTCGACGGGCGCTCTCGTTGGCCAGTGTTTTTCGTTAATAAGTCAAAAACGAAGCTGCAAACAACATTGCTGTCAATGGGAAAGTAGTTCAGAATCACCTCAGCTACCCCCCATTTCCCGGAGTTCCCATAGTTACGAAACACCCTGCGTAGATTATAGACTATATGCAAATAGCTTTGTTTAACCCAGCAATATGATATTTGACAATATAATAGGTTTTCAGATGCCATACTATAATTTTGTATGTTGGCACAGTATGTTGGAAAGGCTACTAATAACAATCAAAAATATTTATATACAGTTACATCTGCAGATAACTTGTATTAAATACTGCCATATAATACATGCCCCTTCACACGCAAGGTGATTCTAATAATGCATAGTACCGCTTTTTTCAACTTACAATAGCAACAATGAGCACATATTGTTAAACTAATACCGACCAATTAGATAATACATTGCATGCATTATGAAATAAATAAATATAGATGCAAATAGTTGACTGACTTTATACCACAGTGTACCATTAGATTTAATTAAGCTACAACTTTGTACCTTTAACAGGAACAGGAATTTCCGAATGTTCATAAAGTTCATTATCGTTAGATCAGTTCCAAGCACCTGTAAGATGCCAAAAGAACCTACAACAATGTGATTTCTGTTACATTGCTGCCATAAAAATTAAGAAATGTATAAAAATTGCACATACATTTACCAATCCAAAAGAAAGGTGACCAAAGCTCATATAGTTACTTTGTAATAAATCTCGTTCTCTTTCTCTTTCTAAACAGTGGTTGTATGCCATGCAGAAAAGGGCAGTGTAAAAAAGTATATAAAAATGATTACTAGCAATCAGAACTAGCAAAGCAGACAACTCGTCTTAAATGAATACAAGTTAAAGTCGTGCAACACAAGCACAGTCGTGTCTCCCCATTATTTTGGATATTCTGAGGTCTATTGTACAAAATTGTTATACTATAAGTGTACTGTAATATATGTAATATAATGTACTGTAAGTCGATGAACTATTTAAATCTATCTTTGGCTATTCCACAGTGCATGCAATGTAGCATTACCTAATCGATCTATAATTGTTTAACAATATTTGTTAACTGCTCAACAATGTTTGTTGCTGAGTGCCTGGAAACGATACTACGCACTATTACTTACTTTGTCCACCTTGCGACAGTGTTATAGCATATTTAAAAAAACTGCGAAGAAGTAGATAAAATGTGTTAAGGGTCATGCCAACGTGCCAGGTGTACGTACTGTTGAACATTACAACAGAGATTATACAATTATTAAAGCTACTTTTATTATTTATACTTGCCTTCAATAATTTATAACGTGATAAAATGTATCCTAAATTATGTTTATTACTTCACCATAGTATGCTGGCTTTACATGCGATGTATAATACATTCATGTACGTTTTATTGAAAATAAAACTAGTCAAGCATATCTAACCTAAATTAATAAACCTATTTGCGCGCACTGCACAAGTTCGATCGAGATAATTATTAATTCCTCGGACTATTCGATCAAGCAAAGCGTGAAAAAAAAATAGTTAAGAAAGCGCAATTAAAGACGTGAAGACGGAAGTATGTATAGTTTAATCTATTTACCATAATGTTCGAACGAAATAGTGAACACAAGGATGGAAAGATGGGGGAGAGCGGGAAGTGGTAACGTAAACTGACTGTGTTAGAGGCGTTTGTGAGTCAGGCGTTTTAGTCACTAGGTTGTACGCGTAGTGGAAACAGTTGGTGATTCGTTCGGTTGTTTCGAATGTTAGCCGATATTTTCTTTTTGTGAAAGTGAGGGCAAAAATAAAACCGTTTGAATAGAACTCGATAGCATTTGTTTCGACAAAATTACCACGTACAAAAGGTTTCCAATACTTTCATCGATTAATTCGATATGTTCATATGCGGTAGTTCACGGAAGGTTTTAGGTTAGGAATATCGTTTAATGTGTCAAGCAGTGTTGAAATTGCTAAAGGATAGGCTGTTACGGCAAAACGTGTTTATCGTGTGATTGTGCGAAATGAAGTGGATGAAGAAAGGATGATGTCATTCATATTTGGTTGAAGAGTCCAGGCTGCAGCTTCAATCGCACGCGTACGAATTGAAACTGTCGATAGAAGCAGAAACAGGTCATGCGAATGACGTAAGGTAACGGATCTCTGTATGGATAAATAATTGATAAATATGGTCGATTCCGATAAACAATAGGACAGCGAACGGAACGCTGTACACGTTTTGAACGCAATAGTTGTGCAGTCTAGTACACGTGCTATTGCTTACATCTCTTCGCTCTTTCGCTGAGCATGAAAATGGATAATAACAAATATTTTATTTATTTTTTCTCTCTTCCTTAACGTATTTGCGCGACATATCCATGAAAACTGTTTAAAAAAATTTAATTACACTGACTGTAAATAATGTGATGTATACCAGTAAAAAAAGATATACAAACTTGTTCGGCTAACTTGCTTACGTCGAATAGCGTTCAAATTGTGCGTTGTAATGGAGAAAACTCGTGACATGCAAAGCTGCAGGGTCCCATAATGCGCATTGCATCCAGTATCAATTTTAAGTATATTTTTTCATAGGCACACTTTAATTTTTTTTAAATAACATGGTATTTTTCGTTACGCAATTTTTAAGTATGTTATATTTTATCGAAAAATTGATAATGGATTTTAAAAAATTCAATAACAAGAATCAAATTCAATGTTACGCGCAGAAAATTTTCAGAAATAGAATAATTGCACAGAATTAAGTGAAAAGAATAAAATAATGCAGAATTCCGCTACTGTGTAGCATTCGCTCAAGGGGCAAAATAGCTTACTAAACAGAATCGTATGGCCTTTTAAATTGCAGTCGTTTGTAAATAGTGTTATCCAGTGTGCTTCTTGCAACTCTTATAACCTTGTGTGTTACAAACTTTTACACAATACATAATTTAATATTTATTCCAAATATGCAAGCTAAATAAATGAACCTGTGAAATGAAATGAAATATAGAATTGATTTAACAGGGTAGTAAGTAAACAATATCTTATTTATATCTTACAGGTTACACAGTGTTAGCTCCATTATTTGCATATGTATATAGTGTAATATATGCATATATAATATCTATTACATTATCATTTTTTGCATTGCTATGTTAATATGCCGTTTATACATTTTTTGTTGCATTTTATTAACTAGCATTCTTTTGTTTTTAAAAGGTTTGTAATTTTGTTTCTCAGAATATCGGTATTTGTTCTTAAATTGAATGAAAAAATGTGTATTAGATATACGCATTTATTATTTAGCTAGGGAAATATTAAAAATTAGATATTGGTAATGTATGCTTTACCAAAACAGATTTAAAAATGGGCATTGGATTTATATGTTTTTGTAAATTATTGTATTTAAGCAGAAGAGAAAGTATGCACTCGCAAAATATTGCACATGGCACTTAAAAAATGTATTCTTGTATTATTTATAGGATTGTCTATGTGTATGATTTTCTGGCAACATATAAACTTCTGTTTGTTTTATTTATAAACTGAAGTTCAATTTAAAGCTATACATTGGGTGATAATGTTATCTTATTTATTAGTGAAAATTTTTGTCAAGAACAAAGAGTAGCAGAATATTAAAATGAACAGGTGAAAAAATGGATTTTTTAGAACATGAGAAAATTTTTCTTCAATTTATCATAGTTCAGGCAGAATGGGGGTTGGACAAAATTAGTAACTTCAAACCATAATATTCTTTTAATAATATCGTTAATTTTGATGAATTGTTTAACCCATTCGCATCATATAATGACCAGTACTCGCACGAATTTAGGTGTATGTACTTACATATGAGTGGAATGGGTTAATTAAACGAATTTTCGTTATCATTAAAGAACAAAAATATAATTCTCGCACGATAAAATGATATAGAAGCAACAAGTAGGTGTTTGTCTTTTTTGCAAATTCTTCCAGCATGTTCTATAGTTTGTACAGTGATATTATATTCTATGTATATTATTGAATCATTTTGATCAGTTTTATGCAAGAAATACTTCATGCTTGTAGTTCCTCCCTTCTTTAGCAGTTAATTCGATTTTGGTGTACGAAATATAATGTATATTTCTTCTGCTAAACATTTATTGCACTTTATAATGTTGATTGAAGTTCAGTAATGTTTGCCTTGTGACTTTAGTAACTGTGACGCGTACCATGTGTATATATTTTACAGCGCAATAGTGAAAGGAAATGTAAGGGAAACTCGGTCTTGACCTAAACGTAGTAGTGGGGCGTATATCCGTTTAAGTGACTTTCATCGCAATGGGCCAAAACTGATCTGTTATGCTGAAATAACGCGTATACACATATGAGCCACGTTGCAGATGGTTCATAGATGTGCCGGGTGAGATAGTTTACAAGACGTGTGTCCGTTATCGAAAAACGGTGCCACAGTGTCCTAATGGATTACTAGTGTATAACAATGTACTACTGTGTCCACAAAATAAGGTGACTTTTGTTATAAAATGAAAAATCTTTATGTATTGTTTCAAATCAATTTCATCCCCTTCAAAGTAATCCCCATTCGACATAATGCACTTATGCCAACGTTTTTTCCAATCCTCAAAACAGCCGAAAAAGTACTTTTCCCGAATTCGATTTCCCGCAGCGATTCACGTTGAACCTTTTCAATAGTCTCAAAACGGTGTCCCCGGAGCGGTCTTTTGAGTTTACTGAATATTTAAATTGAAAAGCCACCTTACTTTCTGGACACAGTAGTATAAATGCAAGCTTTTTCACGAGGCATTTGTTTCGACGGGCTTGAGGCGCAGCATATATGTAGAAACAGGAACATTCTTGCTTGTGGAATCTTTCGGACACGTAATGCATATTATAGCAATGAGAATCCTCCAACACGGTTAGAAAATTGTGGAACCCCTCGTATTACATTGCATTCGTACATAACACGGTTACTAAACGGTTACTACTAAATAGTAATTGGCGGGATCCCTGTACAGTAGAAGCTGGATAAATGCAAGAGAGACTCGGACCCAAACATTGCATTTAACCAGCCGATGTATCGATTAACGCTCTGCTGGAGCCGCATGTAGACATAGAATCGACACATCGGCCGGTTAAATGCAATGTTTGGACACCAATTTGTCTAGCATTTATCCTGCTTTTACTGCGCGGCACGTGACGCGATTTTTTTAAATGCAAGCGTGAACACTATACAGGGCACAGTGATAAAGTTTTTAATTCTAGCTGGACAAAAAGGATATTTCTCAATTAATCCATAATGCACTTAAATGAGAAAATGTATTAATATACATACTGAAATAAATATTTTCAATAATCTTTTCTTATTCTTTCCTTTGTTTCGCCCGATGTAACTATTCAATTGTTTTGGCGCTACGTTAATTCGACGACGCTTCATTAATTTAGGTTATTATATAAAGTGCATTTTTCTGTTATACATAGCAAAATGGAAGGTAAGTAAATGTAAAACTAATTCATATTTGTCTTTTTTGTTTTAAAATTAATAAAAAGATGAAACTAAAATGAACCACAATTCGAAAATTCCGGAACTATTTCGTTATATCTTAAATTATTTTAATATTAAGGATATTGATAAGAAAATAGAAGCGATTACTATGGACCGTTGTGGAAAATTAGCATATATCATGTCGGTCATGTCTGCTTGTCGCAGGGTGTGCATGTGAGTACGTTCATATTTGTAGGACTTCTTTGTAGTATATTTTGTTCAAAACGGTTAAAAATGTACTTTTATCTATGCGATATGGGGATCTAAATGGAAAAGACCAAAAGCGTCAAGATGATAAGGCATTCACTAATTTACACGTACCACGTCCCGGGTCTCTCCGAAACGTAACGACCCGTAATTGTAACTCAGAACAATATAAATCTACATTTAATATATAAGTCTACATTTCGTCACACCATTATTCCATCGAATCTAAAAACCTGATATTTACTTTCACTGCAAATAGCACCACTCTATCAGGATGGTTGTTAGAAACAAGTCATTAAGCGGAGCTCGCCATTTTATTCTGTCCCACTTCATTTAATGTGTGATGCTCTACTAACTATACCGCCGTTGTACCCGTTTTTCCGAATGCATGACGACCTCCATTTGCCATAGATTTTCCGCTGCTCTTGTGTCAGTTTCCCTTCGATGCGTTTCCTCTGACATATTATTTTATAAGCTGATAAGGGTCCGAAACTTATTACCATCAATTAAACGAGTAAACGTAGTCCAAATTATATCGTGTTTGGTGATATTGTAGTCAGAAAAATGTCACTAATGTATGGGTAAATGTTTAATAACAGACGAATGAGCAATAGCAAAGTTTCATTGTTCATATCAGCGGGCCCATAGTTCAGGTGTTTAAGTGCGGGTCCTCGAGAATCCCAACATCTATCGGCCTAACGGTGGTAAGGTTTGCTTTTCTAATAACGGGAAGGAGGAGTCTCAAGTGCGTACACGACAAAATTGAAAATCGTTGAATTCGTCCGACTTTCGACTTGCCCGACGAGGACAGCGAATCGTCCGACATTGGTGCCACTGTGAGCACGATGAAATCGGATGAAAAGACACACAACCATGCATCCCAAGGGATCGTGCATGTAAGACCGACGTCGTTTGTCGGTCGAATCGACCGATATCGGAGCCACTATGATCGTACCCTTACCCTACGGTACACATGATACTTTACAAACCAATCTATCAGTGCCGTATTCAGATGGGAATAATTGTTTTAAATTACTGAATGCATTTGGAATTTCTTCCGGTCGCAAGTAAGCTAGGCACGGAATTTGCCTCAGAAGAAGACTAAATGTTTCATCCGAACCTGTATTTGTTGAGCGTTGCCTAGGTTAGGATTCGCACAATGTTAAGCAGGTTAATTCGTGAACGAATGGGTAAGTTTAACTAGCTTTTTCTAACCGTTTTTCTTGAAACATAATTTGTCCACCTGAAAGCGTGCTGTTAAAAGAACCATTCTTTTCATAAGTAATAAAACACTTTATTCCTTTCGGATCACGAATAAAAGTATCGAACACGGTTATTAAACGACTTATTAGTTTATTTGTTATTCATGAATAACGAATAATTCCACATTATTCTTAATTAAGAGGATGCAACATTTGCCGCACGCTTCCCTCGATACACACGCGGCAGTCCGCTGTGCCAGTGGGGATTGCGAGCGCAGTTGAGAACCACGCGTTTGAGCGCGCGTTCTACGGGCGCTCTGATTGGCCAGTGTTTTTTGTTAAAAACTCGAAAACGAAGCTGCAAACAACATTGGGATCAATGGGAAAGTTGTTCACAATCACCCCAGCTACCCCTGTTTCCCGATGTTCCCTGAGTTACGGAACACCCTGTATATGGTATATGGTATACTGTTGCTCAATGAGCAAGTGAATTGAGATAGTGTCGATAGAACGGACCTCAATGTCTCGAAGCTCGTGGCTCGCTTAGAATTTCTATTGCAACGGCGGTTTAACTGTTTTATTTCTAACTGATTTTGCATGAAATTTTCTTGAACATATTGCTGAGATTCTTCCGATTAAAATGAGACCAAACATGATATAAGTTGCATCATATTACATTATTTAACTCGTACCCTAATAGCCATCTGCGTTCAGATTGGCAGCAGATTGGCAACTTCCACAAGCAGCTCCGATTTCGCCCAATATTCTCAATCATTTATTTATAAATGCAATTAAGAAATACAATTTGTTGATTAATTTGTACCGACAGGACCACAAATATATGCCTTAATTGCATAAAATAAAAAAATCAGGGTTAAATTGCCATGAACCGCTCGTCTGCACTGGGCCTAATATGTTGTTCTGATTCCTGCAGCGATGCAAGTTGCTCCGGATGACGATTCCCCGATGCCGATTTACATACATTGCAACATGTATCATGAAACCTACGAGTCGATGCATGATCGCAACATGTTTCATTGTGTACAGGGGTCTTTAGGCTTGTAACTTCCGTTGATACTTTCTTTAGCGGAAAGGTCTGCTCTATCGCGTGGAATAGTTAGATTTTCTCCTGGACCCTTTGTTTTTGAACTAAATTGAAAGACATCAGCCAAAATGGGTGTATTTTAGGTGTCCTTTTCACTTTGATCGTTATTTAAACACATTTGAATGTTTATAATCTAATTACTAATTATATCATTTTATTCGCGAAACTCCAAATAATCATTTGGCACGAAGCGCAAATGAATAACTATTACCGCAAAAGTACAAAACACTTCCAAAGTTGGAAATTTGCGATTCTGTTCAAAATTGATTTTTTTCAAAAATGGTACGTTCTGGAGGAAAACGGATTGCAGATTCGCGTTCAGCACATTAAAGTCTGTAAGAAACGCCTACTCAAGGTTACAAAATCAAAGAAAAGTTGAAATTTGTCGAATAGAGGCTTTGCAAACTGGTGTCGCAATAACTTGAAATGTTTTACTCTTCGTTACAGGTTTACAGTGCAATACGTGTAGAGCAGGATACTGTGCCTTCGTCCATACAAAGTGCAACGCAATAAAGGGCGAAAGTAAAATAACTGTTCTAAGATGGGCGAGAAACGAGGTACAAAGGCACTAGAACTTTGGTGTCGACGAATAACTGATGGTTACACTGGCGTAAGTGTGCAGAATATGACAACATCTTGGAGGGATGGACTAGCCTTTTGTGCAATGATACATCATTTCCGTCCGGACCTCATGTAAGTAAAATGATAGCCAGTGCGAACTAAAATAATTAACTTCACAAAAAAGTAGCTTAGGATTTGATGTCAATGAAGCATACAAAAATATTTTTCTGTTGTTTATAAAATCCAGAAAATTATGAGCGTTTACTCGCGGCTTTCTATGAAATTTCAATATGAGATAAGCTGCAGAAAAATGTTCGATACGCATTTGTTTTTATTTCCAATCATCCCTACCCGGGGGGTGAAAACAGCCCTCGAGACTGTTGATGGAAAACACATTTTCTTCAATAATTCCAAAATTATTCGGCCTAGAGAAAATTGTTTAAACAAAAATGGTGTATTTTTAATGACAATGATAGAATGATAGACAATGAGGAGAATATATAGAAATTACTAATTTTTAAGCAATATCACGCGTGGTTCAAACTGTATTACAGTACCTAGTTCAACATATTATAATAGTAAAGTATACTAACTAATAAACGCTAACCTAGTCGTCGTCTTGATTGCAGTGATTTCGACAGTTTAGACAAAAATGATATATACGGGAACAATGAACTGGCGTTTAGAATAGCAGAACAGCATTTGGGGATTCCAGCGCTATTAGATGCAGAAGACATGGCCTCTTGCTCTGTACCTGATCGATTATCTATTCTTACGTACCTTTCACAGTTTTATCAGACTTTTGGTGGTAAGTGTCTACAAACAATTATATAGATATGGCCTGTGAGCAATATGTGTTTCTGATGTCATTCTGTATTACATTACGTATTCTTCATTATATGTTCATGTTCTACTATAGCATGTGCATACTATGTTATGTGAGTCTAGTAACCAGGAAGATCATACTTCCACGACAGTTAAAGATTAATTCCTGTCTTTTCTGTTAAATTGTTAAATGTTAAATGCAGACATATGCAAACGTATACTTGTAAATTGTCATACCGTGCACGAACTTTGCTTCAATAATCAATTTGGTTTCTTCTATAAATCTAATATAATTTGAAGCAAAAGACGAATAATTAACGTTTCGTATAATGAAAATGTTTTCACGTTGAGAATTAGTTACGACTGATTTACAGACACGTGAATACGAATTCAACGTACCTTTTTCACCCTTGTAGGCTCATCTCCAGCTCGACTTGCTGTAAATAGGACCACAGAAACAACAGACGGAATCACAGAAATTCCAGAATCTCCGAAAGAAAAGGTAGAGAAGACTTTCTTGTATGAAACGTAGAAAATTATGCATCTTTTATAATTTAACTCCCATTAGTTTAAGCAATTGCATTCCACTTCACAACAAATTTTACCAATTTGACTCATACGCCTACGGATTTCGATACCGCATTTGATGCATGCATCATGACGGGTACAAAATCCGTTCATTAATGACTGTGGTACTATGATATTACTCATAATCGAATCACTGATACGTGATTTAATTATATTAGTAAAAAGATTTTCTACTGAAAGACAAGAAGGCGGGATTGTTACAGCTAAAAGAGTAATGCATTTAATTTATATGCACAACTTACTTCGACTTTATTTATGTTTTTTCGATTATATCTGTATGTAATATACAGAGTGTCTTATTGATTTATGAGCATCTAAATTATGCCCACTGTAATTGAAAAGTGGAAAAACCGGCTAAGGTCAGTTTCTTTGGCTTGAGAAGGTCTATCTGTGATCATAAAAAGTCTTTCCGGGATCGTCTTGAACATCATTTCAAGATCATCAAAGCGTGTTTGTATAGTATCTACTGTTTATTTTGTAGAGCATGAAATTGTAGCCGGCGTTAAGGTGTTGAGGGATCAACGTGAATCACTCAATTCAAGTCAATGTAACGTAAAGATGATGAAACAAGGAGTGTAGCAATTAACTTCACCACTAGTTGGTCTTAAGGTGTTTTCGTCATTAGGACCTAGGCACGCCGCTATAAGTACATTCTCGGGTTGATATCGGTTGATGACGAAGAAAAATACTCAAGACATCGTTGCACTCAAATTCGCTCAGGTTTGAGTTAGGTTGTACTACTCCACAAATATAGTTCATACTTGCTTCCAAGTATATTAGCAAGCACGGGACGTAATTAACACGGGCGAAATGTATAGCAGTATTTAATTTTAGTCAAGAATGAAGGAATAGGACAATGTTAATTTTTGCTATTCAAGGACATTTCGCGGATCAGCTCTCTCAACTCCAAATGGTATTAAAAAAACTGGGTCCTAGTGTTGAAACACGTGATGATGGTTTTGAAGTGATTCATGGTTCTTTTGAAAGAACCACTTTTTATTATCATCGGAATCTCATCCTTAAGCACTGCAACCAAATTTTAGCCATTTTTTTATTTTTCCCGTCAACGGAAATATTTTAGGTGTCAGTAATAAATGAGACACCCTGTATAAGGTTTGAACAATTTACTGTTAATGTTAATCGTAATAAGAGCTAGACATTATATTTGATAAGTTCGCATTTTAGGATATGTGTTTTTTGTATGTTGATTTAACGAAAATCAGTATTACAAACTTAACTATTCATGTTTTCCAATGAAGTCTACATTCGTCTTATCGTAAACACCATCTGTACATAAATATTTCACGCTGACGTAATATTTTATAAAACTAATGATTTTTCTACGTAATATAATTTTTTTACTTGAAAATTTATGATATTTCCCCCAGATAATAAATTGAGTAATAAATGTTGCCTAATATATCGCAAGTTACTTCAATCTGTTTCTATTATAGGACTATACGAATATTATTATACTTAGAGGAACGTAACTGTTGACCAAGATGAGAGTATACGAGGCTGGGATTTCTTTGTACTCAGATTACAGAGTAGCGATTGAATGATATTGGTACCAGTGTTTCCTGCTTTCGTATGGTACAAAATGGAAACCTTAATGCTTCAGAACTGTTGAACGGATCGTTGCTAATTTAAAATATGCTTCATTTCATTTATTACACGTTTGACGGGGATTGCTCACGTTTGAACAAATAGGGAAGTCGAATGTTTCTTCTCGGTTCAGAAGAGATATCTCTCGAAATATTGGCTTTTTCAACATTGTACTCTTATACTTTTGTACGCAGAATGCATCGAGGTATTGATAGTAAGACAAATATACGCAAGTCTATTTTTTTAAAAAGTGCATTTGTACTTTTTGGGTTCATCGTTCAAAAGAAGAGAATGTAGTCGTGGGAAAATAGACATTATGATGCCATTTAACTTTTCCCTGAACGGTTTTTTCCTATCTTTTACCAAATTCGAGATATAACCCGCCCCAAGTGCGCGCCGCACTCTGCGTATTAGGGTTTTAACGCATTGCGCGCCAGTCCCGTGATATTACAGGATTCCACCCTACTATACTTATGTATGCACACTTTTATGCTAAATAAAGTACATTGTTTTGCTTTATTGATAAATTAAAATTACGCTGAGCCCAGGAGTGGAAGTACTCCTAATAGAGTGGTCTCTATTAGCTATAGCTAGCTTAGCTATAGGGATCGCACATTTTTTTCGACTGTTCGTTTGGCGCAATACCTAAACTTATGACACTTGGTCAGAGATTGATTGGACAAAGGGAACCCGTGCGGTGTTTGAGTTACAGTTTTGGAATTTCAACGATTTTACTTTAACTTCGGGCATAATCGTGTCCCCTTATTCTAAAGGTATTGTTTATTTAATAAAAGAACAATAAATAGTAGCATTTGTGTATAACTTTTAACAATATATTCAAAATTATTGAATTTTACCGTTAAACTTACAATTAGTGTGTAAACTTACGAAAGTCAAATTGTTGGCACAAAACTTCCTAGCAATGGGCAAGTTCTTTCGTGTGTTTTTGTATAATATGTGTAAAGTAAAACTGGAGTTTCGAACAAGTGACGCTTTGGTTATAAAAGAAATGGTTATAAAAGAAATGGTTATAAAAAAAAAAGTTTTTTGTGATACAACACGTATGCCGAAAAAAGAGTACGCATATCAGAGTTGAAAAATTATTCGCGTTGTATCAGCATTGGTGAATGCTGCAACGATTGCGAAAACGGCAAAGTGAACTGCAATGAAGAAGGGAAGAAGAGTTTATAAACTCAGTGGGTGAGATCTTTTTGATATCGCCCACCAAGAAGCATTAAATCTATCTAATATAGAAAATGACAAACTCATCCCCTTAACTCAGAAAGAAAGAGAACGCCAGGATCAGTGATTGGAGCAGATAGAAGTTTAACGAAGAAAGAAGATTAGCAAGCAATTCGACGACTAGAAGAAGAGCTACGAATACAACGATCCCATGCAATAACCGAAATAGAAGGTACGATTTATCTCCAATGAATTTTCTTTAACTTCTTTGAAGAAATGAGTCAAACTTTTTTCCTATATTACAGAAGGAACACAACTTCAATCAAGATCATGGAGTAAAGAACCAGGAAATACTACAGTCGAAGATGATACTGCATTTGAGGGTTCTAGATAATAGAAGAAGCTGATTGTTTCAGAGAATCAAATTCAAGCAATCCGAAAAGTGGAAAACAGGAGGTAATTAATATGAAACTCGTGGCAACTTTGAGTCAGTGCAAAGTGAGTGATCACGATGCAGTTCGCATTATTATTGCTACCGCTGGTGCATTACAGTATAAAGTGGATGATATAATAATTAATCGCTCTTCGATTCGACGTTCCGCCGCTGTGTTCGCGCAGAAAGGGCAATAAAATTAAGAGAAGCCTTTCAAACAGTTCAACGTGACACCTTGACGGTACGTTGGATTGGAGAAATGTTATCGCCCTTAATAGGCATAGTAAGTAAGGTGCAAGGATAGGCATAGTAAGTAAGGATACAGTCGCTAACAATGTGGCAAGATTACAAGGTGCGTGTGTTGTACAAAGCAAATGGTTTAACAAGATTTATTGCACGTTCCCTGTTACCACCATATACGAGCTTTGTCCATACAGTATCCTTTTTTTGGTTATATCATTGTACCTGTGTGTACTATTGTAAAAATGGGTATCCATGATTGAAAGCGAATCTTTATGAGTGTCCCCGGTAAGCAGTTTGCCTTGCTGATTTTCAGATGATAATGATACGCAATTGCTATAAACGTCCAAACTTGTGGACGTCGCATTTCATCCAAATCGAACGCGTCGAGCAATTCGGCAATGCACTAGCCTAGGGAGGGTCGCTGGAAGAAGGTTTTGGCTTTGATCATTAGTTAAACATATTTAAATGTTTATAGTCTAATAACTACTTATATGATTTTATTCGTGAAACTCCATAGAATCATTTGGCACCAAGCGCAACTGCTACAACTATTAGCGGAAAAGCACAAAAACGGCACGACCTATTCTTGTCCAATCAATCTAAAATTGTCATGTATCATTTTCTTGCCAAGTATTATATTTTTATGAGTTTCGGCAAAAGAAAAGTGAAAGTCGAAAAATAAGGATCACCCTAACTCATGTACAGGGTGTTTCACTTAAGGTAACCACCTAAACATCCCATATACATACAGGGTATTCCGTAACTCAGGGAACATCGGGAAATGGGGGGGTAGCTGGGGTGATTCTGAACAACTTTCCCATTGGCAACAATGTTGTTTGCAGCTTCGTTTGTTAGTTATTAACGGAAAACACTCGCCAATGAGAGCGCCCGCCGGACGCACGCTCAGGTGCGTACCTTTCAGCTGCGCTCGGTCGTGATGGGGCCATCGAGGAGTCCCCACTCGGACAGCTACGTTCCTCAGGACACGAAGCATTAAATTATTATAAATGAATTATCGTTTTTCCTTGGATGCCCTTTCCTGCTGTTACCACTCCTTTCGAGCCACACCCTTCCGAGGTGATGGAAAGGCATGCAGAGGTTGGACTCATCAGTTCAGTTCCGAATCTGCAACATGGCCAGTATTCACCCAAGACCAATCGAGCCTTGCACACGTCATGTTAATTAACTTGTGCTCCGATGTCTCTTAGGAGATTCCGTAACCACAACCCAACGATTTAGAGTTCGCGTCACGCAGACCGTAGCGGTACCGATCAAGCCATATACCTTGGTCAAGCAAACCAGTATTCGCAACGATTCGCTATCGCTGTCGAATATTGCGAGTAGACCACAAGTGTTTCTGTGCTTCTAGTGCTTACTAATAAGAAAATTCTATAATGGCCGCAACTAAGAAAAAATGTAGACAATGTAGTATTGAATATTTGAAGCATAGCTCTATTAAGTCGCCCACAAACATAACATTACCTATGTGCGTGATTTACCAAAAAGTTTTACCAAATGAAGCTATGAAGCCTTTAAGATTACTAGAACACATGGCAAAAGTTCATGCTGATAAAAACGATAAGGATTTATCTTATTCACAAGGACTTAAAGAAAACTTTTTGAGACAGCCGGCATTGGGAAAACGCTTTTCAATAGCATCCAGCCAAGATGAAACAACATTGATTACACAAGATGATTGCAACATTTCTTTACTAATTGCAAAATCGGGAAAACCGCACACTAATGGCGAAGAACTAATACTATGCTACGCAAACCAGCGTCTGATATTACGAAGAAAATTTTGTTGAGCAATAATAGAGTACAAAGAAGAATTGATGAAATGGCTAAAAATGTTGAAGATTTATTATGAGTACTTAAAAACATCCCAGTTCTCTATTCAGCTTGATGAGTCAACTTTTCTAGGAAATTAAGCATTAAGTCTTACTCTTAGCATACGTGTGATTCATAAAAGAAGAACAAATTTGCCAAAATTTGTAAAGGAGAATTTTCTAAAGGAGAATCGATATTTCATACATTGCAAGAGTTTTTTAAAGAACAAAGAAATCCCTCTGTGTAATATTTTGTCAGTTGCTACACATGATTTTTATGTAATATCTCGATTTGTCGATTTCAATAAATACTTTTATAACTTCAAACTTCAACGTGTCTTATTTGCAACAACATCTTTTCTTACTATGTTGTATTATGTAGGTAGAAATATAGATGCACAAAGCACCGCAAAGTCACTGATTCTTTCTGTTTGTTCACTTAAAGAAGGTAGATTTTTTAGGTGGGCGCTGAATAATGTTTTATCTCAAATGGTAGGCCAAATAAGTTTGGGAACCTCGGGTGTAGGTTATTGTGAACCTAGATGGTACAACGCAGTTTGTAGTTTTCTCCATCAAATACATCCTTCTACAATCCCACTGACCTAAATCCCATTGAAAATTGGAATGAATTGGACCGTAGAGTTCATAAAACGGCAATCAGTAACAAAGATAAGCTAATAGTCGGAGTACGGAAAAATTACGCTATATTAATACCGATTTTTTGAAAAAGGTAATTCACAACATGCCAAACCCTCCAAGAGAAGTGTTTAAAAATAATGGGGGTCCAACAAGAATAGTAAAGAATAATATCCGAGGTATTATTTTTATGTTACAACGTGAACTAATAAAGTGTCCCAATATTTCTGTGACATAAGAGCTGGCATTCTTCAAGTTTTTCTCGTAATACAACGCAACGATCAGCAAAAAATAGTCGTTCCGACATTGACAGATTCTCTGGACAATACTGTAATGTAATTCGATACATTTTTGTGCATAATTGCATACTTGGTCAGAATGTAAAGCGCAAAAGATAAAATTCTAGCGGTGTCCGAATATTCTTATGACCGCTTGTAGTTCTCGTAAACAACATGTACACTATGTCGAGAAACAATCTAAAATTGCTTGAAATGTTGCAGGAGGCACCATACATGGGTATGCGAAAGGATCTCTGCGCTGTTTGTGGACTTCCTGTTTTTTTAGCAGAAAAATTAGTGCTCGCTCACATATCTTATCATCGTACGTGCTTTCGTTGTGCGCGATGCAACAGTCAGTTGACACTTGGTAATTACTATGAAACTGAAGAAGGACAGTATTGTTGTGAAACGTGTCCCGATGAAGAAATCTCATCGTCGACTATAAACAATTCTATGTTTTCGTGTGAAACTACGAAGAACAGGGACAAGGCCGAGTCCATTTACAGTCACTCAGGCGACGAGGATAGTGCAGTCAACGGCATATTTAACCATAATCTGACTAAACGGTTAGATTATAAAGATGCATATATTCCGGACTTAATAGCACAGACCTCTCAATTGAGACTAAACTTTATATCAAGTCAATTAGTTTCTGAAGCATTTGAAAGTTCTCCTAGTCCTGATGATTTTCTAATAAATAAAAATCTCCCTGGCGCCCAAAAGACTTGCGGAAACTTGCAGACAGTGAGCACTAGCACGACAGAGTTACTTGGGGACGAATATGCGAGCCAACGCCACGAGAAAGATAAATATAATTCTTCCGACGCTTTTTCAAAATTGGAGTTACATTCTCGGAGAAGTTCTGGGGTAGAAGGGGCAAGTGGTTTCGAGGATGTGGCAAATGATGAGCATACGAATCATGAGAAATTAAACATTGATCAGGAACCAGGGAGGGAATTGGTTAGATCGACATTTCATAAATCATTGTCATTTAATAATACTAGTGAAATTTTCAATCAAACCGATAAGGGTGTGCACGCTGAAAGCAAGCTTTCTTTAGTTCAGAAAAGACGGATGATGTTTGAGAGTAAGAACGATCATGCCGAGGGAAATAAAATCGAGCAAGAACCATTTAAGCCCAAGATACACACTGGAGAATGTGGCAGATCTAAAAGTTTGGTAGTTAGTCCGATGGCAACAAAATTAATTATCGATAACGATGGGAATTTTACTGATAGCAGTGAAAATATTAGTACAGATAAAAGCAAAAAGGAGTCTGAAATAGTGGTTCCTGACATATCGTTATCACACGTCCAAAATATACCTGAAGTCCTAACTGTAAATCTTTGGGATAAGAAAAATCTCGACAATCAGACCTGTGGAATTTTTATACAGGACAATAGTCCAAAAAATGCAACGGAAGTTATTTTGGATGACGATTATCCAGAAAATTTAAATCCTTTTAATACCGATGACGAGGAAGTGGTAGATGAGCGCAAGGAAATGATAACTTCGCAGAGCACCGGAGATTTAACGAATCCCTTTGAAAGTGATGAAGAAACAGAGTGTGCCGTGGAAGATAAAATTGATATTATTCCTCCAAAGCCAGCTTTGAGAAGTACCTTTAACAATAGGCAAACTAATCAACAATTTCTCACGGAACAAATATCAAGGCGACGACTGACTGCACCTCAAATTAATTTGAATCCCTTTTGGAGCGACGAAGATGAATGTGCCAGTGATTCGGAGCCTAGGGAACAAACACCTGAGTTCACCCCTGTTCCTAAGCCGCGCAGTATTAAGTACGTACATGAACCAAAGATTTCTTTAAGATAATACTTTTGTCATTGTAAGTCCGTTTCTTCTTTCGTTCATAGAAAAAATAGATACATATCTTTGAATCACAATTACGAGTATTTATAACATTCAATAGAAAAACGAATCACAATTTTTTATTTATTTCAGACATATACAAAAAGTAGATACAAATGAACGAAAGTCGGATCACAGTAATTTACCGATGTTAAGCAGTTCGTTAAGAAGTTCGCAATCGGAAATAAGTTCTGGGGGAGCATATAAGAAAAAGAAGCCGGCGCCATTGCCCCCCAACAAAACGGAAGTGTGTTCTGACCAGCATAAAGTTTCAGGGTCAGAGTCATCCACTTCTACTGGATATCACGTAATATATTAAAAAGTTTTTTGCCATATAGTTATTATTTTATATTATTTATTCTTGTTTACTCGTTTACTCGTTTTCGAGTTATTAACCAAAAACACCGCCCAATTAGAGCGCCCGTAGAGAGCGGGCTCAGGCGCGTACCTCTCTACTGCGCTCGGTCGTGTACGGGGGCCTCGATGGTATCGAGGGAATCGTACGGCAAATGTTACATCGTCTTAAATTAAGAATAATGTTGAATTTTTGGCGATTCCTTAATAAGAAATGAACTAATTATTCTTTTAATTAATCGCCTACGGTCGTGGTCGTGAAAGAACGCATTGGCACGGCGTGTTACATCGTCTTTAAGCAAGGATAATATGGAATTTTTTGCTTATTCAATAACAAGAAATAAACTAATAAGTCGTTTAATAACTGTGTTCGATAACGTATACGAAAGCATTAAAACGAGATATCTCGTAACCCGATCTCAACGTTGGGTTTGCTGTATAAGAGATATTTCGTGACCCCCATACGATGTGTTAATTAAAGGAAATTATAGCTAATTGACTAATGTCGAATGTTTTCTACTTGCGTGATTAGGATTCGTCTGTGCGTACAACGCCTAAAATCCGAAAGACAAAGCCAGCTCCACAACCACCAATTCTACCTAGTGGTACTAGCAACACGACCGTTGGCAGGACATTGAACTTTGTGGAGCCTTTAATAGATGACCAACATGGGGCGAATAATAAACATAATGTTTGGGAGGATGAAAAGACCAATAAGGATGAGACAAATAGAAACAGGCAAAGCTTTGCTCACATGTCATGTGACGAAAATTACCAGTCGTACGTGAACAAGAGTATAGAGGGAAAATGGAAAAGAAAGAAAGGTCCTGCTCCGCCGTGTCCAACGCCGTATAGGAGGAAGGTAAGATTTGTTTTTTCTTTAGTATAAGCTACTAATATTTCCAACACTTTTTAAAAGAACAAACTACAATAAAAGCTACAATAAAAATGTTTGTTTGTATATCACCTTTGTTCAATGTTCCTAATTGTTTAATACAATTAATCTCATTTTCTTTAGTGGGCTTTATTTACAGTATCGTGTTGATTTCGGTAAATTTACCGACAATCACTAGAGTAGATTTGGTTTTTGTAAGTATGTATGTGATATATCATTGGTTGGGCGTGAACAGATCAATTCGCTGCTTTCTTCTTAGCATCATGGGACTGTCCAAGTAGCTCTGGTTAGCAAGTGGGTGGATATGATTGTTTATTCTGTTCAGATGTGCTTTGGTATGACTGATCATTTCTTCTTCAACCAGGCGAATCTTTAGCGCTTTTCTTATATCGTCGTTTCTCACAAACCATGATGCATTTGTAATGGATCTTAGGATACTTCATTGGAGATAAGTATTAATTGAATACTGTTCCTTGTAAGTGATTGCATGTTATTTCTTTTAGATAAAGGTCATGTCTTTAAAAGATGTTAAAATGGAATTGGACGAAATAGAACTGCAACAGCAGGGCTTAGAAAAGCAAGGTGTACGATTGGAACAATTGATTCGAAGTAAATGTGAACCTGGATGCAGATCTACTGGTAATTACGTTTACGATGTATAAATATCATTTTGTGTTTATACTCAAGTGTATCTATAAATGCCGACGCACTGTAACATTGCCATAAATTTACGTGTCAAAGTAGTTGTTACAGTAATTGTTACAGTTTTCAGTACTTTACACCGTTTGAAGTAAAGGCAAAATGAAAGTTACGGGGATACGTACTTTGTTACTAAATATAAATATATATTACAATTTAAGTAAATAGGAAAACCTTTGTTTCTTATATAGGGTGTTCCGTAACTATGGAAACTGTAAAAAATGGCGGGTTGCTAGGGTGACCCTGAACAACTTTTTCCATTACCAAAATATTGGTTGAACCTTCGTTTTTGAATTATTAACGAAAAACGTTGGCCAATCAGAGCGGCCATAGAGCGCGCGGTCAGGTGCATACCTCTCACAAGCGCTTGAGCACGCGCTCGACGGGCGCTATCATTGGCGGGTGTTTTTCGTTAATAACTCCAAAATGAAGCTGCAAACAACATTGGTGTCAATGGGAAAGTTGTTCAGAATCACCCCAGGTACTCCCCATTTCGCTATGTGCCCTGAGCTACGTGACACCCTGTATCTATAGGGGAAAGTTATTTAGACTGTCGACTTTGACAGTATATTTAAGGGCATCCAACTCAGCGAGGTGTGCTTTAAAATAAAGAATTACAATAAGCTTCCTGAGGGTAATTTTTCCTGTCCAATTACAAAAATGCTTACAATTAGTAAACACAAGTAGAATAATTTATGTTATTTTAAATATAATAGAATGTGCTGTTTACAGATGTTTCCCCTGGAACAGACGTGGAAGAATTAGTTTTAGAATTATTTGGCTTAGTAAACGAGAAAAATGAACTATTTAGGCGGCAAGCAGAATTAATGTTACTCCGACGCCAGCAGAGGTTAGAAGAGGAACATGCTGAAGTAGAATACCAAATACGATGTTTAATGTCGCAACATGAATCAACAAAAACGGATTTCGACAAACAAAAAGAAGAAGCATTGATACAAAGGTATAGCTTAGATCGAAACGGAATGGTTATTAACGTCCTGTAAATTATGTTTTATGCCCTATATATTAGGACATAGAACAACAAAAGGGTTCCATTTAAGCGGTTTTGGATGCATTTAAAAATGTCCTTAAAAAATAATCTTTGAATGTGTTTTCTTCAAGTAGTATATAGGAGTGCTTTAATTTAGGTGTACCCATTTAAACGACACACTGTGTACAGGGCGGCGTTTCAGCTAACCTGATCTCCCCGAATAATTACTAAACAGCTGGAATTGTCTGCTGTGTACATAGGGACGAAAGTAATTTTCGCAGTAGATTATAGTTAGGCTCATTACTTTTCTATTACGGATACCGTATAAGAAAATAATTAATTAGTTTCGCTTTCTTAAAGAATTCAGTATCTAAACATTTGAAACCCTTTCATGATAAATAGGGGAATAATTAGGCGTTGTAACGCACTGCGTAAGGGAGGTAGTGCATATATATATCTGTGATTACTAAACTAGTGGATATAATTTGTGGTCAGCCCGAACCTTTGCGTAACATCCAGCAACCACCGTTACAGCGTAATGAAATCCCAAATTTTTATTGCTAGATTGGTCGAAATTGTTGAAAGACGGAACGAAATTGTGGACTGCTTGGAAATGGATCGTCGTAGAGAAATAGAGGAAGACCGAAGCATACATAGACACATGGATCTATTTGCTGGTAAATATTATAGAATACATCTTGCTAGTGTATTTTAAAACATTGATAGATGGCATTCATTATTCTTCCACAGCTAGAACTAAAAGTGATTCATTGAGCAATGCCCAGAATACACCCGAGAGGAAAAGGCGAAAGCAAAATAAACTGAAGGAAAAAGCAAAAGACATAAAGTTCAAAAAAATGATTAAAATGGATATCGATAAGGATATAGACGAAATTGAGTTAAAATTGAAACGCCATACTAAACGAAAGTGGTTTTAAGATACATTAATATATACAGGATGTCTCTTAAGTGTGGGAACTGCCGGAAATCATGGGTTGCTGGGGCGACTCTGAACAACTTTTTCCTTTACCAAAATGTTGGTTGATGTTTAGTTTTTAAATTATGAACGAAAAACACTGGCCCATGAAAGCTCCTGAGTGCGTGGCTCTCAATCGTGCTCGGTCGTGGTCGTGAACGAACGCATTGGCACAGCGTGTTACATCGGCTTTAATTAAGAATAATGTGGAATTATTCGTTATTCATGCATAATAAATAAACTAATAAGTCATTTAACCCTTTCGCTACGGCGGTCCATTCCATTCGGCGTTGGGTGACTATAGTCACCGTCAGTACATAGCGAGCGTCAGGCGTTGGGTGACTATAGTCATCGTTAGTAGCGAAAGAGTTGATAACTGTGTGGGATCGGGCGACTCCACCAAAGAACTAAGAGAAACATAAGATCATAGAAGTAATGGGAAGGGACCGAAGTGCCGTAGTGGCACTGATCAGTGCCTACCACCAGAAGATTTCGGGTTCGATACTCCGTCCCTTCCTTTTTCTTCGTTTCCTACAACTGTGATGTTCTCCGATGTTCTCAGAAAGGAATCAAGTGTTTTATTACTTATGAAAAACTTTCCCATTTGTCCACGAGTTAACTTCCTTCCATTCAACAGCTGATGTTACGGCCTGGTCGGTGAACCCACTTCACTATCACTTTCATTGCCCGTCCACTTTTACTTTCCATTGATACTTTCCATTGTAAGATTTAGGGATGATCGATAGGATTTATCGTTCCTGCGTGTAACCAAGTCGGTCATTCAGTGATGAATGGATACTGTACTGCGTAACGAAAAATTGAAGAAAGCTGCACGTGGCCAACCGATCGCGCTGCAACTCAGGACACGGCATCAAAGGCCGATGCCGCCCTGTGTGATCGGTTTCTGCTGCCGATTCTCCACTAAGCTTGGAGACGGTGTGTTTGAATGTGCGTGTGGGAGCGTGTGCAAACGCATTGCGTACGGGAGACGCCAATTGGCGTCTTTCATTTTTTAACTGTTGGCGATGGTAGACGCTAATTGGCGTTGTACGGCCCCATAAACTAAAATAGAAACTACAGATAATATATAAAACAGTAAGGCAGTCAAAAATGGAAGATCATTCTGTTGAATATTGAGCTAATAATATTGTTCCTGCCGCGCTCAAGAATGTGCGGAAATTGGAAGCACGTCGGGACGATAGGGCGCGGTACGCAATGTGTTAAACTGACCAAACGCGGTTGAGAGCCACGCGGTCGAGCGCTCTTTCGTTAATAATTCAAAAACCAAGCTGCACCCAACATTCCGGTAAAGGTAAATGTTGTTCCGGGTCACACCAGTAACCACCCATTTCCGGATTGGACACATGCCAAGGGAAATCCGGAATATAGAAATTGTAAGCGTAATAATATAAGTCGTTAAAAATAAGGGTGAACTTGTAATTGTAATTGTAATTGAACTTGTAATTAACTATTGAGGTCGTGTAAAAACTTGGGTTCTATAGTTTATTGAACCATGAAATAAAACGACTTACTCAAAACCTGCACTTTTTGTAAGGGTAACGATTTTAATTATGTATATATTGAATCATAGATTCATTAATTCATTCGTTCGTTCATTCATTCATTCTTCATTCATTCGTTCATTCTTTCATACATTCATTCATTCATTCATTCATTTATTCATTCATTCATTTATTCATTCATTCATTCATTCATTCATTCATTCATTCATTTATTCATTCATTCATTCGCCAATGACCAGAGGACATAAATTAAAGCTAGGAGGATCAGCTAACATCTCCAACAGTTGTGAACATTATTCCACGAGCGGTTCATTTGTTATAAGCAATTAAACGATTAAAATTGTTATTCCGGCCAACTGCTTATAGTTACAGCACCAGGGTATTTTTTATCGTGTAGCTTATTCTTTTCGCTTTCATTTGCGATATTGTTGATTAAAATCGGCCCAGTAGAACGCGAGATAATAATTTTTAAATATTTTGTCGGTAACGATATGTCGGTAATCGTGTATGTGGCGCCATCTCGCGTTTGCGGCTTTTTTCGCAGTTCGCCGCGGCTTCAAAACCGAATTCCTGGATTACATCGTTAATTTAAACAATTGCGTTTTTCTCGGCTTCTACTGCGTATTTCTTCACCGGACTTGTCTTAAATAAAAGCTACGAGCCATAGCTATCTGCTCCAACAGTTGCAACAATAAAGCATTCGTGGTTCGAAAGTTATTAACAATTGAATAAACGGCAAAAATGCACTCCGGTTCACTGCACTTATCTCGGCTTCTGGAGGCGCTAGATTAATGATCGTGTGCTCAAAATGAAGGTATAGGATGCTGCTACAGGACAATAAACGATTTACAAATGCTACATTAGCTGTTTATTTTTTATAAACAAATAAATAATTCGTTTGTGTATTGCACCGAAACTATACACGAGGGCCAATCTAATAGTGAATCAGATTGTTCCTTGAATCAAGAGCTTCAATTTGAGGGGTCGTTGATTAAAATCGGCCCAGTAGAACGCGAGATAATTGAATTTGTTTAAATAAAATATAAACAAATGCCATTATTTCGACATGCAGGCTAGCTACATCGATGACCAGAGGACATAAATTAAAGCTAGGAGGATCAGCTAACATCTCCAACAGTTGTGAACATTATTCCACGAACGGTTCATTTGTTATAAGCAATTAAACGATTAAAATTGTTATTCCGGCCAACTGCTTATAGTTACAGCATCAGGGTGTTTTTTATCGTGTAGCTTATTCTTTTCCCTTGCATTTGACATACTGTTGATTGATATCGGCCCAGTAGAACGCGAGATAATTGAATTTGTTTAAATAAATTATAAACAAATACCATTATTTCGACATGCAGGCTAGCTACATCGATGACCAGAGGACATAAATTAAAGCTAGGAGGATCAGCTAACATCTCCAACAGTTGTGAACATTATTCCACGGACGGTTCATTTGTTATAAGCAATTAAACGATTAAAATTGTTATTCCGGCCAACTGCTTATAGTTAGAGCACCAGGGTGTTTTTTATCGTGTAGCTTATTCTTTTCCCTTGCATTTGACATACTGTTGATTGATATCGGCCCAGTAGAACGCGAGATAATTGAATTTGTTTAAATAAATTATAAACAAATGCCATTATTTCGACATGCAGGCTAGCTACATTGATGACCAGAGGACATAAATTGAAGCTAGGAGGATCAGCTAACATCTCCAACAGTTGTGAACATTATTCCACGAACGGTTCATTTGTTATAAGCAATTAAACGATTAAAATTGTTATTCCGGCCAACTGCTTATAGTTACAGCACCAGGGTATTTTTTATCGTGTAGCTTATTCTTTTCCCTTGCATTTGACATACTGTTGATTGATATCGGCCCAGTAGAACGCGAGATAATTGAATTTGTTTAAATAAATTATAAACAAATGCCATTATTTCGACATGCAGGCTAGCTACATTGATGACCAGAGGACATAAATTGAAGCTAGGAGGATCAGCTAACATCTCCAACAGTTGTGAACATTATTCCACGAACGGTTCATTTGTTATAAGCAATTAAACGATTAAAATTGTTATTGCGGCCAACTGCTTATAGTTACAGCACCAGGGTATTTTTTATCGTGTAGCTTATTCTTTTCCCTTTCATTTGCGATATTGTTGATTAAAATCGGCCCAGTAGAACGCGAGATAATAATTTTTAAATATTTTGTCGGTAACGATATGTCGGTAATCGTGTATGTGGCGCCATCTCGCGTTTGCGGCTTTTTTCGCAGTTCGCCGCGGCTTCAAAACCGAATTCCTGGATTACATCGTTAATTTAAACAATTGCGTTTTTCTCGGCTTCTACTGCGTATTTCTTCACCGGACTTGTCTTAAATAAAAGCTACGAGCCATAGCTATCTGCTCCAATAGTTGCAACAACAAAGCATTCGTGGTTCGAAAGTTATTAACAATTGAATAAACGGCAAAAATGCACTCCGGTTCACTGCACTTATCTCGGCTTCTGGAGGCGCTAGATTAATGATCGTGTGCTCAAAATGAAGGTATAGGATGCTGCTACAGGACAATAAACGATTTACAAATGCTACATTAGCTGTTTATTTTTTATAAACAAATAAATAATTCGTTTGTGTATTGCACCGAAACTATACACGAGGGCCAATCTAATAGTGAATCAGATTGTTCCTTGAATCAAGAGCTTCAATTTGAGGGGTCGTTGATTAAAATCGGCCCAGTAGAACGCGAGATAATTGAATTTGTTTAAATAAATTATAAACAAATGCCATTATTTCGACATGCAGGCTAGCTACATCGATGACCAGAGGACATAAATTGAAGCTAGGAGGATCAGCTAACATCTCCAACAGTTGTGAACATTATTCCACGAACGGTTCATTTGTTATAAGCAATTAAACGATTAAAATTGTTATTCCGGCCAACTGCTTATAGTTAGAGCACCAGGGTGTTTTTTATCGTGTAGCTTATTCTTTTCCCTTGCATTTGACATACTGTTGATTGATATCGGCCCAGTAGAACGCGAGATAATTGAATTTGTTTAAATAAATTATAAACAAATGCCATTATTTCGACATGCAGGCTAGCTACATTGATGACCAGAGGACATAAATTGAAGCTAGGAGGATCAGCTAACATCTCCAACAGTTGTGAACATTATTCCACGAACGGTTCATTTGTTATAAGCAATTAAACGATTAAAATTGTTATTCCGGCCAACTGCTTATAGTTACAGCACCAGGGTATTTTTTATCGTGTAGCTTATTCTTTTCCCTTGCATTTGACATACTGTTGATTGATATCGGCCCAGTAGAACGCGAGATAATTGAATTTGTTTAAATAAATTATAAACAAATGCCATTATTTCGACATGCAGGCTAGCTACATTGATGACCAGAGGACATAAATTGAAGCTAGGAGGATCAGCTAACATCTCCAACAGTTGTGAACATTATTCCACGAACGGTTCATTTGTTATAAGCAATTAAACGATTAAAATTGTTATTGCGGCCAACTGCTTATAGTTACAGCACCAGGGTATTTTTTATCGTGTAGCTTATTCTTTTCCCTTTCATTTGCGATATTGTTGATTAAAATCGGCCCAGTAGAACGCGAGATAATAATTTTTAAATATTTTGTCGGTAACGATATGTCGGTAATCGTGTATGTGGCGCCATCTCGCGTTTGCGGCTTTTTTCGCAGTTCGCCGCGGCTTCAAAACCGAATTCCTGGATTACATCGTTAATTTAAACAATTGCGTTTTTCTCGGCTTCTACTGCGTATTTCTTCACCGGACTTGTCTTAAATAAAAGCTACGAGCCATAGCTATCTGCTCCAATAGTTGCAACAACAAAGCATTCGTGGTTCGAAAGTTATTAACAATTGAATAAACGGCAAAAATGCACTCCGGTTCACTGCACTTATCTCGGCTTCTGGAGGCGCTAGATTAATGATCGTGTGCTCAAAATGAAGGTATAGGATGCTGCTACAGGACAATAAACGATTTACAAATGCTACATTAGCTGTTTATTTTTTATAAACAAATAAATAATTCGTTTGTGTATTGCACCGAAACTATACACGAGGGCCAATCTAATAGTGAATCAGATTGTTCCTTGAATCAAGAGCTTCAATTTGAGGGGTCGTTGATTAAAATCGGCCCAGTAGAACGCGAGATAATTGAATTTGTTTAAATAAATTATAAACAAATGCCATTATTTCGACATGCAGGCTAGCTACATCGATGACCAGAGGACATAAATTGAAGCTAGGAGGATCAGCTAACATCTCCAACAGTTGTGAACATTATTCCACGAACGGTTCATTTGTTATAAGCAATTAAACGATTAAAATTGTTATTGCGGCCAACTGCTTATAGTTACAGCACCAGGGTGTTTTTTATCGTGTAACTTATTCTTTTCCCTTTCATTTGCGATATTGTTGATAAAAATCGGTCCAGTAGAAGCCGAGATAATATCAGTGACCCGGAGTGCATTTTTGCCGATTTTTCAATTGTTAATAACGTTCGAAGCACAAATGCCATATTGTTGCAACTTTTGGAGCAGATAGCTATGGTTCATATCTTTCATATAAGACAAGTCCGGTTAAGAAATACCCAGTAGAAGCCGAGAAAAACGCAATTGTTTAAATTAACGATGTAATCCAGGAATTCGGTTTAGAAGTCGCGGCGAACTGCGAAAAAGGCCGCAAACGCGAGATGGCGCCACATACACGTTTACCGACATATCGTTACCGACAAAATATTTAAAAATTATTATCTCGGCTTCAACTGCGCCGATTTTAATCAAGAATATCTCAAATGAAAGGGAAACGAATAAGCTACAGGGTAAAAAATACCCCGTTGCTGTAACTGTATGCAGTTGGCCGTAACAACAATTTTAATTCTTTAAATGTTTATGACAAATGAACTGCATGTGGAATAATATTCACTTCTATTGCAGAAGGCAGCTCCAAGCTTTCATTCATGTCCTGTGGTCATTGTTGCATCTCGTCGGCAAGTCGATGTAATCTAAAGTCATTTTTATATCCTATTATCCCATTTCCATACATTCGGATAACAGGTGTTCTAGCGTTTCAAATGGTGGTGTGCACAGGTTACGTCTTTTATTCTTCTCCTTCTCCTAATATTTCTTCATCCTTTAATGCTTGCGCATCTGTCACCTGTACTATTAATTGCTGATTGTGCCATATTTCATTCTTACTTAAGTACTTCAGTAGTGTTGCTGTTCTAATATATTTAAACGTTTCATTATATTTCGCTTCTTATATTTTGCTGTCTCATTCCAGCTGATGCATTTCATAGTGTCTTCATTTAAGGCTCTCCGTCAATTCCTTTACTTCTGCTCTCATCAAGTTCATTCTTATGAGACTCGTTCCATTCCTTGTTATAGAATCCTCTCTTACTTTTACGCTTCTGGTTTGGTCTTCCCTTCTTTCTTTTTCCTTTAAATATCGCGTAATAACCTTTATCTCTCCTGCTACATATAGTTACTAATATATTTTTTGTGTGTGCAGGTCTCGCACCTAACCCAAATGCACATTACCCGGTTGCTAAATCTACCTTCTTCTGATCCTCCGTCTACACTGTGCAATTCCACTCGTTCATGCAGGCCATTGCTATTCATCTGCAGATCAGCCGTGTCCCAGGTGAATAGTATTAATCTTTATTTCGGTCTCGCAGCACTGAAAGTTGGGCTTAGCGTACATATACACTATCTTCACAATACTATCTTAACTCTTGCACTTTCGTCTCCTGTTCCGCTCTTTTTTTTCATACCTTCTCTACCTTGTGCATGACACTCTTTGTTGCCTCTTTATCGCACATTTATTATACATCTTTTCTTTCTTTCTTTCTTTTTCGCTTCTGGTTTGATCTTCCCTTTTTTATTTTTCCTTTAAATATCGCTTAATAATCTTTATCTGTCCTGCTACATATTCTTACTAATTTACTTTTTGTGTGTGCAGGTCTCGCAGGCAAAGAGTAAAAAGCTGACCGGCACTTCTCGTTGGGCATAAGAGCAAGAAAGAAGATAGAATAACCCTTGCCATGTACTTTAGTTATAGTAATTTGGTTTCTAAGAATAGTTTGTAACTATTAGCGCATAAAATTAATTTAGAACAATTGTGTAACTAACTGTTATGTATACCTAGTATATATTTTATTTTATATTCACTTTATTCAGTAGATCTTGTATAAACTTTAATATTACTGTTACTACAAGTTCTACTGAATGTGCTAAATATAAAATGAAAGGTATAATAAATACTATACATATGCACAAGTTACACAATTGCTTTAATTTAAAATAAGCTTCACCATGTAAACTATGTCAATTTTAGTGCAGTTTTATCTGTAAGATATATTGTAAATTAACTTAAAAGAATAGTTTATAAGTATTGGCTTGTAAATTTGAATTACAACATTTTTGTAACTTGTATCTTCACTAATTAGTTTAAATAAATTATCAATTAAAAGAATTCCACAGTTCTTTTTATTTTTATACCTTAACAATCCTTGAAAGAACCTAAGTCCAATTCCTTATACAAGAAGTACCGTGGACGAACTTTAAATAGAAAGTTCTAAAGCGAGAACCTTGTCAAAATGGCCCTATACGTTATTAAATTTGGCAGCAGGAATTCTAAGTCTTCTTCTTCTAAGTCTTACTTCTTGGAAAATTGGTTGGCAGATGTCCAGAAATTTTAGCGCTCGGAAATTCTGGAACGTGACGTCATTTCCAAGAATTGGTTCGATCGAATACCTCCTGGCATATCATATTCTCCTGATACAAATCCACGATTTTCAGCGAGATATTTTTGCCAGAAACTCCGAAATTTTACGCTCGGAAATTCCTGGAACCGTGACGTCATTTCCAAGAATTGCTTCGATCGAATACCTCCTCGCATATCATATTCTCCTGATACAAATCCACGATTTTCAGCAGATATTTTTGCCAGAAACTCAGAAATTTTGACGCTCGGAAATTCCTGGAACCGTGACGTCATTTCCAAGAATTGCTTCGATCGAATACCTCCTCGCATATCATATTCTCCTGATACAAATCCACGATTTTCAGCAGATATTTTTGCCGGAAACACAGAAATTTTGACGCTCGGAAATTCCTGGAACCGTGACGTCATTTCCAAGAATTGCTTCGACCGAATACCTCCTCGCATATCATATTCTCCTGATACAAATCCACGATTTTCAGCAGATATTTTTGCCGGAAACTCAGAAATTTCAGCGCTCGGAAATCTGGACTTTGTATTAGGAGAACATGATGTGCAAGGAGGTATCCGACGCCGGCAATTCTTGGAAATGGCGCCGGATACCTCCTTGCATATCATATTCTCCTAATACAAATCCACGATTTTCAGCAGATATTTTTGATAGAAACTCAGAAATTTCAGCGCTCGGAAATCTGAACTTTGTATTAGGAGAATATGATGTGCAAGGAGGTATCCGACGCCGGCAATTCTTGGAAATGACGTCACGTTCCAGGAATATCCGAGAACTTAAATGTAAAGAGCTCCCATCAAGACGTATTAATTCCTTAACAATTAGCGGCAAAGTTAATGATGTTTAGGTCGATTTTTACAAGATCTCCGCTTGTGAACTTTCATTTAAAGTTCCTGCACGGTAGAACTTGTTTAAGGAATTGGAATTAGGTCTTTTCAAGGATAGTTAAGGTGTTAAAATAAAGAGAGGCGTAGAATTCTTTTCATTTAAGATTTATTCAAATTAATTAATGATGATACAAGGTACAAAAATGCGGTAATTCAAATTTACAAACTAATACTTATGAACTATTCTTTAAAGTTAATTTACAATATATCTTACAAATAAAACTTATACTCATATTTACGTACTCTATTTGCTGAAGCGTAGTTTAAATTACAACAATTAGTAACTTGTGCATATGTAAAGCCCAAAGTATATATTGTATCTTGCATTTTATATTTAGCGCATTCAGTAGAACTTGTAGTAACAGTAATATTAAAGTTTATACAAGATCTACTGAATAAAGTGAATATAAAATAAAATATATACTAGGTATACATAACAGTTAGTTACACAATTGTTCTAAATTAATTTTATGCGCTAATAGTTACAAACTATTCTTACAAACCAAATTACTATAACTAAAGTACATGGCAAGGGTTATTCTATCTTCTTTCTTGCTCTTATGCCCAACGAGAAGTGCCGGTCAGCTTTTTACTCTTTGCCTGCGAGACCTGCACACACAAAAAGTAAATTAGTAAGAATATGTAGCAGGACAGATAAAGATTATTAAGAAGGGAAGACCAAACCAGAAGCGAAAAAGAAAGAGAGGATTCTATAACAAGGAATGGAACGAGTCTCATAAGAATGAACTTGATGAGGGCAGAAGTAAAGGAATTGACGGAGAGCTTTAAAAGAAGAGACTATGAAATGCAACAGCTGGAATGAGACAGAAAAATATAAGAAGCTAAATATAGTGAAACGTTAAAAATATTAGAACAGCAACACTACTGAAGTTCTTAAGTAAGAATGAAAGATGGCACAATCAGCAATTAATAGTACAGGTGACAGATACGAAAGCATTAAAGGATGAAGAAATATTAGGAGACGGAGAAGAATAAAACACGTGACCTGAGCAAACAAAAATTTGAAACGCTAGAACACCTGTTAACCGAATGTATGGAAATAAAGATAATAGGATATAAAAATGACTTTAGATTACATCGACTTGCCGACGAGATACAACAATGACCACAGGACATGAATGAAAGCTTGGAGTATAAGCTACCATCTGCAACAGGAGTGAACATTATTCCACGTGCAGTTCATTTGTTATAAACAATTAAACAATTATTACGGTTTAATCGACTTATCGATAGTTTTTAGTCGATTTAGTCATCACTAAGCACGTCAGTAAAAACCTCGAGATATCGAGAAAATGTATCCATGTTTTCAAAACATCGATTTATCGTTGCTATCCCTAGCTATAAGAAAATGTTTTTGTTACGTAGTTTTGAAAAGAAAGTAAGAATTAATTTGTATTATCAATCGTTGTGTGAAGAATGACGGTGAAAGATGTTTCTGTATAGCTTGAAACGTTACGGTTACGTTCGGGAAAAAGAGCACCACGATAGCACATAACCTTGATATATTTGTTTCGTGTTAACCATTCTTACCGGTCAAATGTATACTCCGTGTGTTAATATTAATCGCACCCTAACGTCTGCTATAAGATGCAAACGACGAGTTGTAGTAACAGGAATGGGTGTCGTTTGTCCTCTTGGAGTAGGTTTACGAAACTCCTGGCAAGCTCTTATTGACTCGAAGTCTGGTGTCATCGAATTAACAGAAACTGATTACGAGAAATTGCCTTGCAAAGTCGGTAAGAATTTAATAAGCACGTAATATTTTTCAGTAATTCGAAATCCGTACGTATAACAAACTTAATGCTACTAGGTGCGTTAATTCCTAAGGGAAATGGTACTAACGAATTAAATATTGATTCGTATTTTACAAAAAGTGCATTGCGCACAATGTGCCCTGCTACTGCGTACGCTTTGATAGCTACTGAGGAAGCATTGAATGACGCATGCTGGAAGCCAAAGGACGAAATGGATAAACGAAATACTGGTGTAGCTGTAGGAATCGGAATGATCGATTTAGTCGATGTGTGTACTACATATGAAGCATTGAAAAAAGGATATAGCAAAGTTAGTCCGTATTTTGTGCCTAGAATATTACCAAATATGGCTGCTGGGCAAATTAGTATTAAATATGGTTTTCGTGGACCCAATCATTCTGTATCGACGGCGTGTGCGACTGGTGCACACGCAATTGGTATTATAAATAGCAACGTGAACTAGAAATATTTTCTATGTTCAATGTTATTCCATGATTTTTCATACTTTCCAGGTGATGCATTTCGATTTATCCGAGGTGGAGAGACAAACGTGATGATATGTGGAGGAGCGGAAGCGTGCATCAGTCCTCTCGCTATAGCTGCCTTTTGTAGGCTTAGAGCGCTTAGTACTAGCAAAAACAATTTTCCATTTGAAGCATCACGACCGTTTGATAAAGACAGAGATGGATTTGTCATGGGGGAAGGTGCTGCTATACTAATACTGGAAGAATTAAATCATGCGCTTGAACGAAAAGCTGATATTTATGCGGAAGTATTAGGATATGGTTTGTCTGGTGATGCGGCACATTTAACTGCGCCCAGTGAAGATGGCACTGGTGCCATTTTAGCTATGGACAGAGCAGTGAAAGATTCTGGTATAAAAAGTTTACAAATTACTTTTATTAATGCGCATGCCACTTCGACTCCTTTGGGTGATGCTATTGAACTGAAAGCAATAGAATCATTTATGGGACAACACAGTAAAAATGTAGTCGTTTCGAGTACGAAAGGTGCTCATGGCCACTTGTTGGGAGCGGCAGGCAATTTAGAAGCTGCTTTTACTATTCTGGCGATAAAGGAGGGTATTATACCACCAACGCTCAATTTGCATAACTTAGATATCGATACTTGCCTAAATTTTGCGCCCAACGTCAAAAAAAGTTGGAATACAACTTCTGCACGCGTAGCTCTGAAAAATGCTTTTGGTTTTGGTGGTACAAATGCGTGCTTGTGCTTTGCACAATATATTGAATAATTGAATGATGTAATTTAAACTATTCTGAGAATTATGGCACGGGCTGGTTAATGCAGTTGTTAATGTATGTTAGTACATAATTAATTACTGTATACCTTGCATCGGAAGAATATTATATATGCGCAGTTTCAATTTCTTCCATACTAAACGCAAAGTACGATTGTGTTGAGTAATCCGCGCAACTTAGGCTACGCTGTAGTAGTTTAAGAATTTGTAACATTTTTATACATATAATAATTGTACTAATGTAATATGCTTGTAGACGAGATAAAACTTTTATATTATTGTACAAAATTGTATAAAAAAAAAGATTGTATTTTGGAATAATATAATACATACTGGAATGCAACATTTATTTTCTATTAATTTTTAATATTTTCCAATGATATCGTTATTACAACATTTACATTTATTTGACAGAAAGACAAGTCGAAAGTTCTGCTTTAAAAAAAATAAGTTCCCTTTAAAGGTATGTAGTGATTAATCAAGTAAACCTTCTACACAACGATTGTTTGCTACGTGCAGTTAACCGTGATTCACAGGTATGTATACAGAAATAAGTCTTATTTAACCCTGAATACAGACAATGTATGTACTTTTAATCAGCGTTCAGAGTTAACATTCGACTAAATATTTTTTATTTTCGTTCATTTACAATTACACTTTATCTACGAATGTCTTTTATTTTTCCGAATTTAGCTGCATAGAAAACAACAAAATTCGAGACAGAATTATTTCTTGGTACCTCTAGTTTATTAGATGCAATTATTCTTCGCTTACAGATAAACCATACCATACGATGCTCTTACGATGTATATCTCCAACGACAGTTTTATTCGCATAGGAAGGTTGACATCCAATGATAACAGTTACCCGAAATACATCTATTGCACTCCTGTGTCTCTACTGGCAGTAAATCAATGTAAAAAAAGAAAGATTGTGTCCTATTAAGTAACTGTACCTAGTAGGAATTCTTAATTAGGAATGGTAAAGGGTTTGTGATGACTACATAAAATAGCAAAACGTTTTCTAAGTGTTTGGCGAAGTTCTTGACGTTTTTCAAGTACTTGGCACATTCGAGATTTAAATTCCAATACTTCCTCGGCCGGTATATAACTTTCTTTTTCCTCGTCACCTGACAAATAGGAATCCTGGAAGCAACCAAACCGTGTTAGACATAGAAATGGAACTGTACATTTCGGAACAAGCTTAGATAAGACAAACTAAAACACCTACTTCTAACATTTGCGTAAGCGTCAAACCCCCACCCCTTTCTTTTAATAAAGAGATACTAGAACTGGAATGAACAAGTTTATCAGACGGCCGTACATCGTGGCAATCTCTTTCGTGATTACAACATCCCTCGCTGCATGCTACTTCTGAACCTTCCGGCGTACTAGGAAGGGAAGAACTACTAATATTGTGTTCGGAGGAGTAACCACAATCTTGCGACGACTGTTCGCTCGAGGAACGACTCTTTCTCTCGGAGATAGATAATTCGAAACGTTTTTTCGTTTCTATCCACATGTTACACCTCTTACTTGGCTTTCCTATCCAAGCATCTACTATTTCTTTAGTCGTTGCGCCCTTACAATCGTCTATACTGTGCCAGTGATCATTTCCAATCTTCTCAGAAAAGCCCTATATATTGAATTACATTAAAATTGTACAAACCACGAAAAAATCTAGTTGGAGCATGTACTGATACATTATATTATTACCTTACAGGATTCACACGCGTCAAATAACTCTTCTTCGGCAAGATTTTTAACAGGTGTATTATTCTTCTTCGACTGGCTTCCACCAACTTTTGTCTTTGATTCCGAAGGACCTTTCTTAACGGCATTTTTTTGCATGTTCGATGATTTTTTCGGGAATGCGAGTTGAGTCTGATTGTGTGGTTGTGATATACTAGATTTTGATTTCTTTGCGCAGTCTGGACATTTACACGTAGGTGGTCCCTTATTTTTTGGATCTAATACTTGTAACTGAAGAAATATGAGACAAGCTTTTTGTATACTTCTTCTAAATAGTATTGGTTAAAGGAATGTAATGTTAATCTGTTTACCTTATGTTGGTCTATATTTTGTGTTGTAGGTTTCGAGTCGGCGCATACACAAGGCCCGTCGCTGTTACCGCTTTGCCTCTTGCTGGAACACTGAAAATAATCAAATAATGGAAAACTATCGCGTACCTTCCACGATTTGAAAAATCTGAATTTAGAAATAATAACATACGTCGCATGCATTCTCTTTCTCTTCTGTCTCGTATCGACGTTCTTTCTTCTTTTTGCGTTTCAAGCGTAATTTTTCTCGTCGTTGCTGTTTCGCTATCTCCTCCCTCGTCAGTTCTTCGTAGAGAAGTTCTAATTGAGAAATACCTTGTTTAACTTCTACAGCCATCTAAAAAGATAATTTATTTATAAACCGATTTGTTTATTTAATACGGTTCCATTCATTTTATTAATCATACTTGAAAATTTCTGGACAATGCGTCTACCGCAACAGCAGCTAATACTTTGCACACGGTTTCCTCTTCTTTTAATCGTCTGTGAACTCTATGCAAACGTTCCGCGACACACATCCCTAAACATGTAAGTACCTCTTCCTGAGCGATTTCCAACGTCTTTGCATGTCGTTCCCTATAATTAAAATGTTTATTCCCAAACTAATTTGCCGGAATGTATTGCAAAGTAACGATAGTTTGAAATTCCATACCTTCCCATGAGTTCTGGTTGAGTACGTCCAATAAGGTCACCCATATAACGTGAATTTGTAGGTATATGTACATGCCTATCACTTATACAGCGTCTAATCCCAGAATATAGAGAGGCGACATAACCCTTTTCTTTTTCCGGTTCAGGTTCTGTTGTTAACAATGAAAATGCCAACAATACCTTTGTGCGACATTCACCACAGAACCTGTAACAATACGCACAATAAAGAATTTTTCCATGTTGTTGTAAATATTTATGAACTCACCGATGTTTGCGTAAATATGTGTCCAAAGTAGCCTCAAGAGCGTCGCTTTCTATCAAAGCAAGTTCTAGGCGACAGAAGTGATCCATACAATCCCACACTTCTTTCCATGCACTTGGGGGAGGTCTCATTCGTTGAATTTCCAACGAATGCAATACGCATCTTCTCGATTTCTTATTTCTTGGTTGTCCTTCGACTAAACTGTTTAACCTAGTGCTAGGATAAATATTAGAATTGGTACATGCGTGTGTGTTTATATGTATATAATATATGAAACAAAATATGCCTATGTTTATTTTATTACCTATGACCTTGTAACATTGTACAAAGTAATTGTGGCGATTCCAAAACATCGTCCTTTATCGATAACAAACCTTCTGGTGTTATGACCAAAGGATCTAACGCGCGATGACCGGATTTCATGAGGTCATAGAACAATCTTTCAACGCTGAATGTGTAAAATATCAATTAACAATTACAGTTGGTCAACTTGTCGAAAATATCCACGCTGTGTATTTGTTTAGCTATACCTTCTTCTACAACCGACGCAGGGTACCGCTTGGCCTAAAATTGCAAGCATATCCTTGCATGTTACCTCGAACGAAGTCTTAATTTCTTCTTTCGTAAGCATATTCAGCTTCCTGGTAAATTCATCGAGCTCCTTACCACAAACTAATGGACTATCACAGATTGCCCCAAGACCATTTATATCCATTATCATCTGTTGGAAAGTAAATACTCTATTGCATAATTAAATTTTTCTTTAATTCCTTGAAATTATTTATAAAGGTATTAAATATCGCTAACAATTTTTGCTGCTTACAATGCTAAGTAACGCGTGCAAAAGGTACATGCTTTACGTTCAACTATGCGTGCATAACAAATGGGATGAAATGTATGTAGCAATATACGGAAAAAAAATTTGAATAATATTGCATATATACATTTATTTAGTATTTTATTATGTACATATAAAATGAGAGACATATTACATCATTTTAATTACTAAATTTATCGCTCAAGTTTTTGTTCGTTTCGTGCAATTGTATCTAATCAATGGGTGACAAGAAAAAAACAAACCATTTTGACATTCTTTTTCCATGAAAAAAAAAACAAGAGACTCCAGAATTATACTACTCATGCGAGTAAAAAAGAAGGTCGCAAACACGATCTTACAAGTTCCAACGACTGTAAAGGTAAGTGGCAAGAATAAGTAATTACTAATCAGGATACAGATATCAAACGTAATAGTCGAAATGAATTGTGGCATAAGCATGCATTCATTGGTACGTTTAGGTTAAGTCAGAAATATCATAGGACAGCATTACGTAAGTCCTGTTAAGCATATAACTTTCGATACCCAGAAACTGCCCTTTAAAAGTATGACAGAAAAAAATCGTGCTCACCGTAAGATTTTCTTCGACAATCAACGGCATTTGTCTTCGCGTCAAATCGACCGGGTCATCGTCCCGCCAAACGTTCACTAGCTTCGCCATCGCTATTGAATTTCGTTATCAACGATGATTATATATGCAACAATGTTCAATCTTGCAAAGCGTTACAATGCACAATTACCAATAATTGATCTATTGACACGGTTACTTCGAAAAAATAAGTAGACGGTATCTCATACGTCTGCCATTTGCAACGAGTGGTTTCTCACTTCCGCCCTGCGTGCATTGTCCCGCTTCCCTCTATACGCTCTACGCGTCATCTTATCCTTATTCAAAAGAGACCATATAGTCATAGTAGGGACCATACCTATTGGCGACCCAGGGATAAATCTCTGCCGGTGATTTTACTATTTCTAACGCGTACTTTTTAACGGGCTTTTCATGTACAGTGGTTATATTCGATTAAACAGAACAAACTCATGAAATGTGCTTGTACAATTTTTCAACTATCTGTCATTGTAACGTGACCACCGTCCTTCTCTCCGTATCAATATACGTTCGTATTGTCTTCGTCTTTTATTTTACAGCAGAGCTCTCTTTTACCTTTCTTTCTGCATCACGATTTTTATATGTATTGGAGTTTATGTCTTACAACAGTGGCCTTGACCGGTCAATATACATGTATATTTAGTCTCCCACTTTAATTGTACATTTAATTGTTTCTAATCTTCTGCTTAATAAGCGGTTTCCCATTCAATATTTTTTAGTATGGATTGTTCGTGCTATTGAACAAAGCTGTGTTCATGTGTTCAAGAATACATACTTTGAATAAGCAAAACGATTCGCGACACTTCTCCTACTTGTACAAATCGTTAGAAACAGAGTCGACAAACGATACGTATGTAATAAAGAATGCGTACAACTATGCACACGTACTGTCGTGAAATGTCTCACTTTTACACAACACAAAATTACTGTTACAGTAAAAACTGCCTAACGCATCAAAAAATATTTATACAGCCCGCCGAGTCGTTTATAGGAGCATCAAACACTAACGTAACACCAAGTATAAGTACCAGAGTAAGAAGTATTAATGACAACAATCAGCCGTGTTGCACATTTCTTCTATTTTCCTTCGTGAACAGAATCTATAAAATGTATGAGAAAATATTACGTACAAATACGATATAACTAATAATAGTTTTTACAATCTAAATCGCTGTCGTTACTCTAAAACCATATTAAAAGGACGTTAGATGAACCAAAAAATTGGGCGCTTGTATTAGAATTTAGCATTTTCTTCCTCGTCATACGTAATCCTATATTTACGGAGTTTTAATTACCGCCATAAACTTCCACAATTACTTGACTAAATTTACTTAAAACTTCTAAAACGAAATATGCTCACTAAATATGTTTGGTTATTACCGTTACTCGCATCTATGTGTTTATTATATTCGAACGAATATTTGAAAGTTATTAAATTTAACTTTGTAAACGAATGGTTAAATACTATGAAAAATGCTTATGGCAATGGCAATATTAGGAAATCAAATTTAGTGTCAAATGCAAATGTGAAACACAAGATGTTTACAGCAAAAGAACTTCAGAAATATACAAATTTGAAAGATGGTTTATATATTTCAATATTAGGTCAAATTTTTGACGTCACAAAAGGCGCAAAACACTATGGACCTGGTGCGAGTTATCATGCTTTCACTGGTATAATTTATGTTAATATTATATTTGTTAGAGTTGCAAAACATATAGGACATGTAGATATATATGTATATATTTATTATTGTATAGGGCGTGATGCAACGTTAGCTTTTGTCACAGGAAAGTTTGATGATAAGGGCTTGACAGATGATATCTCTTCGTTATCTACACAGCAGATTAAAGCATTGAACGATTGGGCCCAATTTTACCATGAGAACTATATTTATATAGGTATTACTTGTGTTTTCAAAATAGAAAATGAAGTGTGTCCATGAGGTTTTCTTTGTTGCTATCGACTTAGGGTTAATGCTGACCTTTTGTTTAGGAAAATTGAATGGTAGGTATTATAATGAAGATGGTACGCCGACTCAAGAATTTCACAATGTGCAAAAGATGCTGGGAAACGAGAAAGAGAGACAATTCGAAGAAGAACATAGGAAGAAAATGTTACCACCGTGTAACATAGAATGGAAACCAGACTCTGGAACTGTAGTATGGTGTACCAAACGAAGGTGAGTATAATGAATGAAAGATGTTTAATTTCATTAGAATCGTTAGTCACTTCTGTTTTTCAGCGGAGGAATAGAAAGAGACTGGAGTGGTGTACCAAGAATGCTATTCGAATCTCCAAATTCCAGAGAATACAGATGCGCGTGTGTTAACCTTGACAGCAAAGAATACGAAGAGACCAAGGGCATGCTCAGAGAATATTTTCAATGTCCGAAAACTTCAATAAAATGTGCTGTGAAACCAGAAAACTTATAAGGCACTGTAATTGATATCAACGTTGTACTAATATTTACACCCACAATTTTATGTAAATATTATTTACTTTTATTATCTCTCAGATCTATGAAACATTTTGGAATACAATTGTAAATAATTTGTAATACAAAATATGCTACATATATCGAGATGAATATATTACAATAACCATTGTTTTTATTTTTGGAAAATGTACAATGTTAATTAAACGTTTATACCATCTTCTTTTATACTCTGTCTTGTGTTTAACGTATACCAATATCTAAGATTATATAATTGCTTATTGTTATTATTCAAGGGGGACCTACCCTTCGCCTCATCACTCGAGATAGATTTTCTAATGTTATCGATAAATCTAATGATAAACAGATCTTGCATATAAAATATATGGGCAGATGTAACACACATGTGTGGTAGAATATAAATGTGGTAAGGAATATCATTCAGTGAATCTATGCATAATAGGTAAAGCATTCGTAATTAATTTAGGTTTCGAAATTACATTGTTCCTGTAATAAAGTTACGGGGAAGCATTTAACATTGCATTGAAAAAGTGTAATTTTTTGGGGGGTAATGCTTGATTTACTGGACAAGTACATAAAAACGTCAGTTCGCTCGAGACATGTTAGCGTTATTGGCATGTACTTATAGCGACACAATAAAGGACAAATGACAGATTCTTTTATTACACTATTCATATGTTGTCACTATGAATATTATTTTGTTTCACTTTTCAAAACTATACAAAAGATTGAAAAATATCATTACAAATGAACCACGAACTTTCATTAAAAAAAATAGCCTTGCTGGCATGGATGAAAGAAAATTAATACATTTATGTCTCATTGCGCTTCATTACTAACCTTTGCAGGTGATTCTGCTCTAATACCATTTAATTTATCGAGTAACATTTGCATAGATGCACATTTTCGTTTGAAATTAATCTTTGATCCAAATACTTTCTTAATTTTTGCCCTCCTCTTCTTCAATTTAGAGTCTGAAGGTTTTTTTTGAAATTGTATCATACGTCTATAACTCTTCGCACTCATATATGTGGTGCACTCGTGTATGTTATTTTCTTCAAAAATTGTTTCCAAATTGTTTAGTCTTCTTTTCAAATTTCTATTTAAATAATAGTCCGTAACATTTATTTCGTCTTCTTCTTTTTTAGTACTACTATCATCTTCCATCCCTGAACATGTTCTTTTCCTTGGTCTTAAACTGCATCTGATGATATACAGGATATATCAATACATATATACATATTGATTAGAAAATAAAAGTAGCGTCTATGTGTTAGAATTAGGATAGGAGGTAAGAAATATTTTTGTACCTTCTATTTAGATTTTCATTGGTATTATCATTAGGTATTCTTTTTCTGAGTACTCTTTTGTTTTCTGTAGGTGGTAGATTTGTATTCACAGTGAGCAGTTCTAAGCTAGCCACAACTGCAGGTAAACTATTGTCAGCTACATTACGCTTCGTTTTCCTGAAAAGTATGATTTACAGTAAGAATTAATCAAACTATTCGTCAACAATTCAAACAGATGTAACCAATAGAATTTATAAGAGAAATATTCATTAATTGATGTTTGAATTGCCAGATGTTTTGTGGAATGTTAAATTGACAAGGATTGTTAGAATACAGACAACCATAAATACAGTTTTTTGAATGAAAATAACATTGCGAATATTTGCTTTCAAGTATAACTTACGTTATTTCGGACTGTAGTTTGTCCATTTGCAAAATTTAAATGTCCTTACTTATTTTTTAATTATTTCGAGATATCATTGATTTATGATCATAATTGGCAAATGTTGGTGATTCGCATGCACGCATAATACTTTTGATTATCGGAAACAACAGTAGCTAGGCCATAAATTGTTTTTTTATACTTCACAATCATTGGCTCGATTTAGTTGCATCCATCGCCGACAACACAGCGACCAAATTTAAGCTCCTGTTGTGTCTACCCTCAATTTGCTGTATTTTACCTCTATTGAGCGTTGTGTGAACCAACGAGCGCGTAATTCAAATTGCAATATTCTGAAGTCAATGCGGATGGAAATTGTTTGATTGATTAACTGTCATTAATTTCATTACTTCGGCGTAAAGCACTCGTTATTGATTAGCTGGCAATTTTAAAAAGATAGCCAGTAGAATTAGTTTTAATTAATTTATAAAACTAAAGTTAATTTTAATTGGCCACAAACAAAGTCGTGAAATGTTTTAATGTAAGAGTTGTTTGGGACCTTTTGGACTTTCATTTGTTGCGTATCTATTGGAGGGATATGGGGAGTTTATGCAGGTTCGGTTGCCCGTGGAGCGCTGAACCGCTCTGCTTGTGAAGAGGCGCGAAATAATCGAACACAAATTATAGAGTTTAGAAAGAACGACTGTTTATTCTATTATTCAGCGTAAGAGGTACTGATAGTTCAAGAAATAGAGAAGTTCTCCTGAATGTGGCTTCTTCTTCTTTCCATTACGGCTCTGGTTCTTCTTCTTGAGTTCCTGTTTTCCCCCTCTCCTTTGGTAGCGGCCAATGAGGTTGAGTCTCGTTGGGCCTTGGGTCGCCCTCGGGCGCGTGGAGGTGGCAACATTTTCGCTTTCCGGTACGGACGAAGGGATGTGCGCGCAAAGGGGAGAAATGGGAAAAACCCGGTAAACGCGTGAAAGTCGCATGGTAACGGTAAATGGGGAGTCATGGAAAAAACCTAGAAGAAAACGCTAAAAGGTCGAAGAGTCCTACAGCGTTTTCTAAGAATACGCGTACATTAATTAACTGATGTATAAATCGGGGTAGTCCATATGTTCATCTGACTTTGAATTTCGCTCCCGAGTTCTTATCGCTATCGATAAGTGCGACTTTATTGTCGATCCGTGATTCGATGTTACTAGACATTAAGCCTGGTTAACGCGATAGCGTAACACATTCTATCGTAAATTACGAAAGCGATAACACATATCTAAAGTTAGAAGTTTGTGTAAAGTTTCTTTCAGTTCTGATTACTAAGTTATTAAAAGTTCATTTAAAGTTTAATTTTTATTTATTTATTTGCGTTATTATCAGTTAATTTTCTACCACGAGCAGAGCACTTTAGCGCTCCAAGGACAAGTTCGCAACAATCCACGAACGGCAGTGCCCTCTTCGATTTAAACCCTAATCCTAATGTAACGCTATCGCGTTAGTAAGCCTTAATATCTAGTAACATCGAATCAACTGCCGACAATATAATTGTAACTATCGATAGCCATAATAACGTAGGAGCGAAATTCAAAACCGAATGTGCGTAATCGATACACGAAGATGATACACATGGAAATACTTATAACTTGTACCACAGCCAGACTGTGCTTATACGTACATCAGGCCAGTCTCGCCAATTTTCCCAAACCTTGCCTCCTCTATATGACTTTACACTTTCAGCAACAGTTCACAGATGACGCGTGTATCGACTTCTAGCGTTGAGGTACATAAATGTGCATCATAAGTACATAAATAAGTACATACTTACATGTATGTTCATGAAACTACTGCCTCCTACTCTTGAAATGTCAAAAATATTTACATACGGAGCTAGTTTTGGAAACATTTGCAAATAAACATAAATTCCTGACAGAAAATAGTGAAATCAGCTAAATGGAAAAATGAAGAAAGAAAAAACGGCCGATAATAGCCGACCTTATAAATTATAAGTATCTCACCGAAAGTTTCATAATGTAAAGAAAAATTGATTGCCGACAACAATTGACGATTTAACTAATAAACTTCCACGTAGTACTAACTTTCACTTAATACATTTTAAAAAGTGGGAATATAGTATGTATAAAATATTAGATTCACACGTATATCATTTATACAACTATATTGAGGTTATGTTTACGTACTTTTGTATATGCAATTTGAACAACTTTGCGGAACAGACTTGTAATTTCCAAGCAAAAATATAACAAACTCTTCCAATTCTTTGTCTTATTATATAATTCAAGTAAAATAGTATTGACCGTTATTTAATTGTAATTATTTCTTTTCATTATACGGCTCACCAAATATTGAGCCTCACAGGTATAAGTTTTCAAAGGAAAAGCATAATTGTAAGTATAATAATAACTAGAATAATAACCAGAAGTCTTAAAAATTTAATTTTCATGAATATGTATTTCTTGTATATAGGGTTTTGTGGAATTAACAATTGTTCCGCTTAAGGATACGTTAAGGCTGGTAAAGCTAAATGCAAAGCAATGCAGAATTTATAGAGTGTGTTTAAATGACACTTATGAAGCACCATTTCAATATTTTGACCCATTTTTGGATATTTGTCAAGGAGATGGTAAACAGTAAGTGGGCGAATACAATTAAATAATGTTGTATGTTAAAATTTTAGATGTCAAATGATGTTTTTCTGTAATTTTTGTATTCTATTTTCTCCAGACGATCGTTAGAGTTCTTTTCAAACATGCATTTGGCTGCAGCTCAGAGGGTTGATCCAGACAATAATGCAGGAGAGTTGGTTGTGCAAATTCCACCGGATGCGGCACATTTAGTTGCCGAAGGTAGAACTTTAAGAATAAGCATTGAATTCTCCTTGGAACAACCACAGGGTGGGGTTCATTTTGTTGTACCCAACTGCGAAGGAACGTTGGCAGAGGTGCAGTACATTTATTTTCTCGAAAGTTGATTTTAACTAATAATCATATATATCTACATATAATACGCACAATGAGATATTTTTTTCCAGAGAGGTGCACATATGTATACATATAGTTATGAAAATTCTTCGAGATTATGGTTTCCATGTGTTGATAGTTTTGCTGAACCATGCACATGGAAATTAGAATTTACTGTTGATGATTCCATGACAGCTATTTCTTGTGGGGACCTTGTAGAAGTTGTATATACCCCAGATATGCGTAGGAAAACGTTTCATTATATTCTGAACATGCCAGCATGTGCCCCAAATATTGCACTCGCAGTTGGGCAAGTTACTTGACTTTTGCATAAAGTAAATGGACCATTCTGTCTATACGGCAAATAACAATTAATATCATTTTGTTTCAGGCCTTTCGAAATCTTTGTGGACCCGTATATGCACGAAGTGACACATTTTTGTCTGCCACAGCTATTGCCATCGTTAAAAGTTTCAGCCAAATATATGCACGAAGCATTTGAATTTTATGAAGAAACGTTGTCAAATAGATATCCTTATTCTTGCTATAAACAAGTTTTTGTAGACGAATTAGACGAAGATATAAATGCGTATGCTACCATGAGTATTTTAAAGTAAGACATTTCTTTTATTATCTTTAATGTTAAATATTTGTATAATAAGTAGATGGTAAATACTGATTTATTTATAGCACAAATTTATTACATTCTACTGCAATTATTGATCAAGTGTATATTACAAAGAAAGCTATGGCACAAGCTGTTGCCGAACAATTCTTTGGCTGTTTTATTTCTATGCAAAATTGGTCCGACACATGGTTGCCCAAGGGTATTTCAACGTATCTGACTGGTTTGTATGCAAAAAAATGTTTCGGAAATAATGAATATAGAGAATGGGTACAATCGGTAAATAAGCCTTTGTAACTTCCATGTTTCCTTGTGAAATAACTTAAACACAGTTTGACCTCACTGGTTGCTTTTAGGAATTGCAAGAAGTTGTAAAATATGAGGAACAATTTGGCGGCATTATATTAGATCCCTCCCAACCACCAGCTCCATTGCCTATCGCAGCTAACACACCAGCGCCTACACCTAGAGCTCCAGATCCCGGTTTTTATTTTCCAATAAGAAATTTGCATACAATGTCTCCAAAGTATATCGAAGTACTTCGTAAAAAAGCACATTTAGTTATTAGAATGTTGGAACATCGGATTGGACAAGAATTACTTCTACAGGTATTGCATCATTTTTATAGGTTTATATGTATATATATTATATTATATTATATGTATGAAATTCAATTTTTTACTTAACAACAGGTTTTTAATAAGCAGTTATCCCTTGCTGCAAACGCTGCACAGCAAAAAATTGATTCTGGTCTTTGGTCTCATATGTTAATTAGTACCAATGTATTTACGAAGGCAATTTTTACCGTAACTGGTAAAGATATGGCAGTTTTTATAGACCAGTGGGTTAGAACTGGCGGGCATGCGAAATTCAGCTTAAGTTTTGTGTTTAATAGAAAAAGGTATTTAATATAGTAACCATTAAATGATCGTATCTCGTTTAAAGGCAAACAAGTTGCGAGTTAGTATCGGGAACATTAACAGTATTTATTAATATAAAACAAATTATACAGGAATACTGTAGAATTAGAAATTCGACAAGACACTACAAACCAAAGAGGAATACGGAAATATGTTGGTCCACTTCTAGTTAATATACAAGAATTAGATGGTACTTTCAAGCACACTTTGCAAATAGAAGGTACTGTTGCGAAAGCAGACATAACGTGTCACAGCAAAAGCCGTAGAAATAAAAAGAAAAAAATTCCATTATGTACTGGAGAGGAAGTAGATATGGATCTTTCTGCTATGGAGTTAGTATTATTTTGTCAGTGTTCAAACTTATTCAAATTGTTTACGCTCTTAGAAATACGTATAGAATAATATGCATGTAAAGAAAAGCAATAAGCTGATAATAATATTAAACACTGTATAAAGTTGAAACATTTAATCAAAAAAACTTTAACTAAAACTTAAACTTTACAGCGATTCTCCTGTGTTGTGGATAAGATTAGATCCCGAAATGACGCTCCTACGTGCTGTTCAGATTGAACAACCCGATTATCAATGGCAGTACCAGTTAAGGCACGAAAGAGATGTTACCGCACAATTGGAAGCTATTCAAGCTTTACAAAGTCACGCAACACCTCCTACGCGACTAGCATTGACCGATACCATAGAAAACGAACATTGTTATTATAAAGTTAGATTGCGTGCCGCACATTGTTTAACGAAGGTCATTTCTACCTTCTCTGATGTTCATATTTTAATGTTACGTATTCCTATATTGCTTATTTAAACTATATATACGTGTTATAGGTAGCCAATGCAATGGTTGCAACATGGGCAGGCCCACCAGCAATGTTAGCTATATTTCGGAAATTATTTGGTTCGGCATCCTGTAGGCGAATAATTAAACAGAATAACTTTTCAAACTTTCAACACTACTTTTTGCAAAAGGTTCGTATAGTATTTCTTGACACAAACGACAACTTGCATTGTTCTATTTTCCTTTTCTTTTTATCACATATTGCTTTACTGTTTTGTTTCCCTTTTTGTTTCTTTTTACGACTGCAGACTATCCCCGTTGCAATGGCAGGTTTACGTAATGCCCACGGCATATGTCCGCCAGAAGTTTTGGCATTTTTAATGGATTTATTTAAATATAATGACAACAGCAAAAATAGGTATTCGGACAATTATTATAGAGCCGCATTAATTGAAGCTCTTGGGGCAACTGTTACACCCGTAATTAGTATTCAACAAGGGTATGATAAACGTTTGAGAAAAGAAAAAACTGACACTTTGATGGCCTTGTAAGATGACATAATATTAAATGTACGTTTCCCTCCACAGAACAGCTATTACAGCTGAATCTTTATCAGTTGATACTAAAGCTATATTGGAGGAGGTTACAAGAAATTTAAACTTGGAAAAGTTATTGCCTTGTTACAAGTATACGGTTAGCGTTGCTTGCCTTAAAGTAATACGAATTTTACAAAAGTTTGGCCATCTTCCAAGCAATCCTCACCTCTTCAGAGCGTATGCAGCGTACGGGCAATTCATAGGTACTTGCGTAAGCACAATGTTATGTATTATGCTTGCTGGCAATTCTAATATTCATATTTTGTTATTATAATCACCTTAGATGTCAGAATTGCAGCGCTAAAGGCACTTGTTGACTTCACAAGAGTGGATGGCAAATGGGAAGATTTAGAATTCTTGTTAGATATGATTGAGATGGATCCTCACCCTGGAGTACGACACAAATTAGTATGGCTTATGGTTGAGAACCCACCATTTGAGAGGGCACATAAGCATCGTTTAGATCGCACTGAATTCGTCGATCGTATATGGAATTTAATTAAGTATGCTTAGTCTTAATTGCTATGTATTTTGATTTCTTTTATAGGAAGATTTTACTTAAACTGATTATTGCAGCGGTATGCTCTCGCATGATCCTAAGATTCGGTGCGATTTGGTCGATTTGTATTACACTTTGTACGGTTCGAAACGACCACTTTGTCTTCCTATTCCCGAACTAGCTGCAATTACTAAACCAAAAAAAGCAGGACCACCAAGCCCAGAACAAGATGTAAGATGATAATAATGTTAACAAAGTACCAGTTTGAAAAACCTATTGCGAGATTTTTTTATTTGATGCAGATAAAACCAAGCATATCGCATATAAAGCATGAATCGTCCGTAATAGAAATCGAAAGTATAAGTGGACCAGGTAAAAGAAAACCTTCTCCGAATAGAGATATCCCAGGGCCTTCTAATTCAGCCGATTATTGTCAAGAGACGAAACGTCAAAAACAGGTAACTAATATAAGACAATAATGAAAGGTAAATGTAAATTTAAATAACATTTTGCTATTGAAAATATCGCACTTTCGCATCGAACAGGATGATCGGACAACTCCTGTAACCGGTGATGGAAAAGTAAAATCGGAATACTATAGCGATAATTCTGCATCACTGCCTGGTATTATGGGAACTCCTGGGCCGGTTGGTTTTGAACCAGGGATGTTTAAAAAGGAAGTGGAAGAACATAAACAAAAAAGTGACTCCATTAATAAGGTAAATGATGTAAAAAAGATTCCTGTGTTGTTAGTTTGGCCTATTAGAGAGAGATATATTATATATATATATATATATATATATATACTATATATATATATATATAGTTCATTCATATCTGTATCCGACTTGCAGAACAAGAAAAAGAAGAAGGACAAAAAGAAACACAAACATAAACATAAGCACAAACACGATCATAAGCATGGAAAGGAAAAAGACAAAAAGGATAAAGAAAAGGACAAAATTAAAGAGAAGGAGAAGGAGAAGGACAAAGACAAGGATAAGGAGAAAGATAGGGACAAAAGTAAAGATTCGTCGAGTTTAAAAATCAAGGAAGAAACTTTAAGTTCAGCAAGTTCTAGCCTTAGTCCGGATGCAACAACCGTTACCAATGAATTCATTTTCCCATAGTAAAATATCGAAAAACTTATTGTAGTGTCGTCTTGGAAGGCTGACACCGTTGATATCTTATATAATCTTTATATAATTTAAAACACACAGAATTATCTGAGGTATCATGAACAAGAGCATTGATCATCAACAATTGTAAATACCCATTTTTTAAATATACTGTATAAAAAAATATATATGTGTATGTATATATGTATGAGACATATTTCCATGAATTTAAAAGAAATAAAATCATTAATGTGGAAACCATTTCTTCTTGACTTTATTACGTATAAGCTAACTGTTCTCTTAACAGTCAGACAAACTTGATTAGGAACACGTATATATAAGAAATACATTTTCACAATAAAAAATTGAACTTAGTTTTTTAACAATTCAGTAGGATTTTGCAGAAAAATATCATTTGGTAATAAAGCAGCTGTGATTTTTTGCAGGCACACGCTAATTTTTAACGTTACGTCGACACTAGAGACGCGGTCATATTTAAATACTTCCTGCGCATTAACTAGGATGGCGTCCGTGGTGTTGCGGCAATTTCGAAGGGAGTAGTGAGTTTTGAAAATTTTGACAACGACCTCGAGAATGGCAGATAATCAACAAAGTAGATTTGAAAAGTCTCTTGGTTTGTTGACTACACGTTTTGTCACATTATTGCAGAAAGCAAAGGATGGCGTCCTCGATTTAAAAGTAGTAAGTAATTTCACAGAAATTCGGATAGAAAAAGTTAACCTACTTGCTAGGTTAAGTTGTCGCGGGCGTACACGCCATTTCTAGCTTGCGGGAATTTTGAAACAAGTATCAGCCCAGATGATATTTTCGATCCTATGATATTTTGTTTTGCGAAAGATAGCTTTTGCTTTACGGATTGTTATACTTCACCGTTGTACGATTAATATGATGCAAGTTTTCACCTCTCAACGTGCTATCCTTCCTAACCTAAAATATACAACGGTAACTCGACTCTGCTTGAAAACGTACGATTGTAAATTTATGATATTCTAGGCAGCTGATATCTTAGAGGTGCGGCAAAAACGACGAATTTATGATATTACAAATGTTCTTGAAGGAATTGGTCTCATTGAAAAGAAAAGCAAAAACAGTATCCAGTGGAAGTATGTTTTCTTTGTGATTCCCATTTATACACTTTTATACTGTTTATGTGTTGTATTTCTCACGGAATGTAATATTTCTAATGTATCAACAGAGGAGCAGGTCCAGGTTGTAACACGCAGGAAGTTGGTGAAAAATTAACTGATTTAAAAGATGAAATAAGAAAATTGGAAGACCATGAACAATTATTAGATATGCACACACAATGGATTCTGCAAAGTATAAAAAACATAGAGAACGATTTAATCAATAGAAAATATGCATATATCACTTACGAGGATGTTAAAGAAAATTTTCCCGAGGACTCTGTGTTAGGAATACAAGCTCCTGCTGATACAGAATTAGGCGTTCCAAATATAATGCAGGTACCAATGTTTTCCAATGAAGTTTATGTACGCATCACTTTTAATGTATTGCTGGATCCTATATTCATAAAAGATTTTTATTAATAGAGTTCGGAAGAGGAAGGAAAAGAAATAAATTACGAAATGTTTCTGAAAAGTAGTTCAGGAGAAATTAAAGTGTATATGATACAACCAGAACTAGCTAAAACCTATGATAATAAACTACTGGAAATTCGATTACAAGAGGAGGCAAAAGGTACGAAGAGAGGAAAGGAAGAAGATGAGAAAAAGGAAGAACTTAATGTTAAACCAAAGAGGAGAGTTGGAAGGTACTTACAGATTTTTATATATATGAAAAGACTTGCTCTATTCGCATGAAAAGTAGCAAGATGATACTTTTCACCTGCACAGAGCATATAGAAAAGTGATCTTTTAAGGGGTGAATAGATATTAAGGAAAAATCTATTCTTTTGGTATAGATCACACAGTATTATTACGGTCTGAGATTTGTTTTAATCCATTATCTGCAACAGTGTTGACTGTTTAATCGTAATTAATATTAAACTCTAATTAATGTTAAACTGTAGGCCTCCGAAAGGAGCCAGCAAACCTGATCCTGTTTTATCTGACGAAGATGAAGAAGATGATGCAGAGTTAATAGAAGCAAAAATAGTTCTTCGCGATGTTAGCACATCAGGTAATTAATAAATGTGTTTAAATTGGAAACTTGAAAGTCGGGATACTACTTAGCTAAATTGAATGTTATATATTTTCAGATATAGTTCAAAAAGACTTGGAGTTACTCGATCAAATTTGCTCTGACAGTAAGTAAAACGTTCATGAGAATACTACCATTATCGAATTGGTAACCATGAATATTTGTATGATTCTCTGAATTTTATTTCCAGTTTACGGACCATTAATAAGACTAAGCCCTCCACCCAGTGAGAAAGATTATCACTTTAACCTTAGTGAAAATGAAGGAATTTGCGACTTGTTTGATATTACAGCGAAATAAGTAAGACACTGTGTAGGTTGATGGATTGGATGGTTTATAATTCAGACTGTGCCAATAATGTGCAAGATTGCAAAAAATTTATTGACAATTTGTGAAGGCTGTTCTGTGTATATAATTTTAAAGAATGGATACGGATAATGATCATTGAATACATGCAGTACTTTTTTATTAGTAGAAATAAAAACATATATACAGGATTATAGAAGAAATGTTTACATTCAGCAATCATAGTCGTTGGATATTTATTTGATGAAGGAACAAGAATATTGAACTTTGACAGATTCTTTGTAATCTATGCGACTTATTTCTGTAGGTCTGCATATAAACATTGCCCTTGTATGCAGCCAAATTTTTATTTATAGTGTTTGCATATAAGAGAACTGTTAAGCAAAAAAAATATTTTTATGAAAAATATGTTATAACCGAACTAGGATTATTTCTGTCACTCTTGTACATCTTCTGCTGAAATGCGTAATCTTTTTTTACGTATTTATTTAGCAAAATATTACTTGGGACAACATAAAATGTACATTCTGTATAATTGTGTGAATTCAATATTTTAGAGAATTTATAACATTGCCATGACTTACTATGGTTGAGCACGCATGTGCCTGTGCTCTTTTTTTATAATGTACTTTCCACGCTGTATGTCGTATGTGTGTTACTACATCTGATGACATTAATTAAGTTTGTGATTATTATAGTTGTTCAAGCAAAATAATCATGAATAAAGAAGAAGAAGAAGGTACAAGCAAAAGAGACCAAGAAACTATACATAGTTTACTTCAGATTGAAATCACGTTTTAATGTTTTTGCATATGCTACGTAATAGGAAAGAAAACAAAAAATTTCAAACGAATAAATGTATTGTTGCAAACCTTCTCGCGTCCGTTTTAAAAAATTCCCAAATTCGTGAAATCTTCGCTTACGCTTTATTACAATTTCACGGACGTCAAGCATTTAATACCGTCTCGGTCTCGTGCAAATTGCGTTACCGATATCATCTGTTTGTACTTCGTACGTAACCAAAAGACGATGTGTAGTCACTTGCGTGATATATCAAACTATCGGAAAACTGTACTCGAAAGACGCGAAATTACCAAGGACAGATAAGAATGGATCGGCCAGTTTCGTCACCGTTGGTACATTTGCGCGTGTCGAATATACATAAGTCTCGTGTCAGCCATTGCCAGTATGCGCGTGTTTCCGTAGTAGTGAATCATTTCCAGATGTGTCAACGTTACGGGAACATTGTTTCGTACAAATTCGCGGTGCAGCGAGTTTCCTCGCGTCATTTAAACGAACCGCGGTAATATTATCAACATTTCGTCCCCACATCGAACAGAGGTACGATGTATGTCGAATATAAAGAAAGAAAAAAACTTATTGGTGTGTCATTTGGAAGTGTCATAAGTTTTCGTAACTATATCACTAATGATTGCTTATCGCAACATTTGCAGCAACGAATTGAACGTTAAAACCAACAACAATGTTACTGACATACCCACGTAGGTTCTGAAAACCTTTTTTCAACTGTACGTATATAGATATGTACATACAAGAGAACAACTCTATTTCTGAACATTGATTGCACGCGCTCTCTTGTTTGGCGCGCAGCAGCAGTTCGCTATGAAATGATTTGTCACGTGTCATTAGCAAACGAAACATCCAGTTTACAACATTTTTGGGAAGAACTTAATTAATACTAATATAAATTGCACAATGATGTAGCGCATAATCCGATAGATATATATTTCGAGGAAACCCAAATCCAAATTATTCGTTTATTTATTCGAATTTCAAGTTTATTTCATTTGCTTATACGTCATTTCATTGATTTTTATAATTATCATTTGTAATTAATACTGCATAATATTATTATATTTAACCGAAAGGAAAATTATTTCTATTTCAGTGACAACCGTGGAAATGCGAATTATTTTCGTTAAATTCCGCGAGGTATCGCAAAAGTATCCAATCGTAAGAGGAATGGCTTCCTATGCTGTGATATGGCCAACAGGATGTTTAATACAACAAAAATTATTAGGACAAGATGAACTAAATTACATACAAGCTTTAAGGTTCAGTTTGTATGGCGGACTGTTTGTTGCTCCAACATTGTATTGCTGGTTGAGGTGCTCTTCGTACTTTTGGCCAAAATCAGATCTGAAGTCTGCAATTACCAAAGTATATTGGCAATAATTAAAATTATAAGTGTTCCAATGGTTGAACATTAATTGTAAACAATATTTAATTCGTAGGCTTTAGTAGAACAAGTCACATACAGTCCCGCTGCGATGTGTTGTTTCTTTTTTGGTATGAACTTACTCGAAATGAAACCGGTTGCCGAAGGTGCAGAAGAAGTTAAACAAAAATTTTGGCCTACATATAAAGTAAGATATGTGTAGATATGTAGATATGTGAATGATAGAACCAAAAATGTACTAATCTTTGGACCAGATATATTGATCGGTCAAGGCTATCGTGAGATAAACCCTTGATGGGAAGATAGGTGAGATAATCTTTGGAAACAAACATCATATTACGACAGCAGATATATTCGAGACATACATAGTATATGTGTTTGCAGTTTCAATTACATACTACTCGTGCAAATTTCACATACTGAGGCTTGCTGTGCCCAAAACTACAGGTGGACACGTACCCTTGACCGGACAATATCTTTAGCCCCAGAGTAGAATCACGAGAAACTGACAATTGGATGTAAAACTTTTTTCAGGTTGGTGTTTGCGTCTGGCCTATTTTACAAACGATCAACTTCTTTTTAATCCCAGAACACAATCGTGTAGTTTACGTAAGTTTCTGTAGTTTAATGTGGACATCTTTTCTGGCATACATGAAAGCCCGGGAAGCTAAGCAGGAGCAAAACGAAGCGACAAATGGCAATAATGTGAAGCACAAAGAGCATGTTGGAAGTAGTATTAATGTCGAAGCTGTTTGTCAAATAGAAGACAAAAGCAAGAGAATATCTGTTATACGATGAACATTTGTACAAAAACTTATTTAGCTGAATTGATTAACTTATATAGATAGTAAAATATGTGTAAAAAATTGTTATAATGCAGTTACAACACTTGTGGTCTACAGTACAAAATAAACTAAAAAAAACGTACAGGTATACCCGTTATACATATGTATACATACGTACGTGCAGGCACGAATTATTACAATAGGTGCAATTTAAAATTATTGTTCCGAATGATGAAAGTATGGTAAAAACGTTTTATTTGTTAAATTTTCGAATGATATTTATTGTGATCTTATTGTTGACAATAACATATGTATATTTATTGGTGATTAATATGAAATAAATTATTGTTAAACAATTGCGATTGTACTTAAACAAACCGTCATGTTTCACAATTTGCATGATTTATTTTTAGTTTAATCATACCTAATTAATACGCGGTCCCCCATCGATTGCTCATACATAAATGCATATACTGTATGTACATATACGTTAATTCAGTATGGCCGCGATAACGATCATATGTTCAAATCAACTTCAACTGTCAAACGCAAGAACATATATTTTATAGGAATCATTCGAGAATTATTCGATTGGGATTCCTAAATATATACTAGTAATATAAATGTAGAAAATCATTTGTACAGGAATAATTCGGTGGCGCAAATACCACAAATGTATAAAACGACATGAGGTTACGATACAAATTTTATGAATATTGCTTTGGAATTTCAAAATTCTTTTTGTTAAATATTAATTGCTTAATATCGAGACATGGCCCGTTCCTCAGTATCGGCACAATGTGATTTAATTGTATCGTATATGGATGGTGTACACGTTAAAATTGCGGAGGCCTATAAACCTCCTAGAAAAGTATGTTTACCAGCTGCGTATAATAATAAGCTACCGAATGTTTCAAAATTAACTTACGACTTCAGTTTGGAACGATCAGTACTGGAAAAGGTCGAGTATTAATCCTTTCTAATGTGCAAGAAATAAATCTATTTTAGAATGAATTACATTTGCAATGCATGAACATTACTTTTATAATAATTGCCGATAGGAATAATTATCACAGTGTATTTTCTATATTCCTTGTTGTAATAAGATAAGTATTATTTCCAATAATTTGATTTATAGATGACAGAATGGCGTAATGTCAGAGAAGCAAACAGCAAAGTAAGACTCGCACGATTAGATGAGAAAAAGAAAAATGAACAAAAAGAATCTTCATCTCCACTGCCTCCACCATTGCCCGATAATGCAAAGCTCATGAATGCACCGGTGCCTGAAACAATGATTCTTACTCCACAGCCCTTGTCTCCACCTCCCAATGATCTTCACGATTGTGTGACAATTAATGGTCTTGATTTTGCTGACTTTGATAACGATACAAGCAGTCCGTTTGATAATATGGAGTTAAAAACAATTAATGATATGGAAGAACTTGCTCAGGTTATTGGAAAGTCTTATAGGGACAATGTCTCACTGAATTATATACATAAAGAATTGATTATTCTTTTACAGGTATTACAGCCTACGTCTCATTGGGTGCAGTCATCCAAGTTGGAAAACATATTAAACGATTTAAGTGTTAACGAGCAATCTAACATCCATATGGAAGAAAGAAAGGATAATGCCAAGGCTGAACCAAATGATAAGGAAGAAGTTGACGAGCGAGAAGATGCAAAGCATCGTAGCGTGTCCGCCATTGTACAAGACCTTCAAAGAGATTTGAACAGACCTTTTATAGAGGTAACAATAGTTTCTATAAAAATGGAACGATTGTGTATAAGTTACATTTATGCAAAAGTTTTTTTAATTGTACATATATTCATGTGTAAACGTATGTAACAGGATTGGAAATCATGGTCGACAGTAGAAAATCCTAACACTAGCTCTCATGATTCGTTCGTCCTAGAAAAACCAGTGATAACAAATCAAGTTAGTCTAGTGAACCTACTGTTAGATTTAACAGAAGAAGATAAGAAATTGGCCCGACATTTGACCGATATGGGATTTTCTTTGCCAAAAGTGGTTCGCGCTATACGCGATTTAAGTGGTCAAGAGAATAAAAAAGTTGTAGAATATTTACTAGCTGTACAGTCTCTAGAGGAAATGGGAATTTCTGGAGCCGATGCAGAGAAAGCTCTTACCCTTACAGAATACAACCAAGAAAAAGCCAAAGCGTACTATGAAAATTTATGTACTTTACGCGATTTAGGTTTCCCTGAAGATGAGGTATCGGCTGCCCTCTTGAAATGTAATATTGATCGCGATAAGGCTTTAGATTTTCTTATAGCTTGAGTACAAAGTCATGTAAGAAATAATTACCAAAATGACCTAAAAAATGGTTTAAGTATACACATGTAACCAAGGACTGTAGCAACTGTAACTTCTTGGTACAATTGGTAGTTGAAAACACGATACAGAGTATAATAATAATGCAGATTGCGTACTGCTGAGACAATTTTCTTAATCTACTTCGATAACATTAATTACTTTTATTTATTTATTTATTTTTTAACATTTTTCATAACAGTGTATTTTCAGAATCATTATCTAAAGAAAGTATCTAATTAATTTATACAATGCCAGTTATGTCTAATTAGCATATTGGAATATTTCGAAAATTCAGATGCACATCTGAAAAATTAAAATAAATCTAGTATTATATATGAACTTGTCGACAACATCTGTCTTACCTTTTGCTGCAGCATAATGCAATTGTTGTTATAGATTCTGCGTAATGACAAATACCAACGATAAGCCAAGCCTCTGTAAAGATTGGCTGTTGGCATTGAGAATTTACACAAATGCTAACTGGCCCATTCATTAGCAAGTTACACGAAGCATAGTTAATAGGATTCATTGTAAAATCAGATTTCTGACAATTGTTTGTTACTATTGGTTCATACTGAACGTTTATGTTTACAGGTGATACAGAGATAGTAAGTGTATGCTTATACCTAAAATACAGTATCAAACATTCTTTGTTTAATGTATCATAAGATCATTATGTATTTCTTAGGAGAAGTACGAGTAGAGTAAAAGTTCCAATTACCTTTCAGTATAAACTTTTCTCAGTGCTAACTCCCATAAGGAAACAACTGTATTTTCATTTATATTATTCACTTTTAATAGCTGTCGGGGTAATTCAATCGTCAAGTCAACATCCTTTCCATCTAATGCATTTTTTATTATTATTATATTTAATTTGATATTTATGCACAATATTGTGTTCTCGCAATGCGTGTTAAAACATCTGTGATTGTACATATGTACATATATAATTATAGGCATGGCAACAAATGTGAATTTCTTATTATTGAAAATAAAGAAAATTTGTTAAATTATAACGCATGCTAATTAACGATTAGATCTGTTATAATATGTTGCGATTGATCCATCAGATATTTCTATGTGTTGGTTTATAATTATCTACGGTACGCTAGATGCAGGAAAATGACCTTACCCATTGCCTAAAATATTTCTCTGGTCGTACCTAAGCGTATCCTGAATTTGTGACGTTAACTGATAAAAAAGTGGATAAGATAGGTAATTTAAGTATACGTTTGCATCGAATCTAATGCAAGGGGCTGATACGAATCCGTTTAATGGTAAATACCTCAGCCTATATAAACATTATTCTGCATAAAATAAAAGTTTTTGAAGTGTTAAATATCTAGCAATAATAAACTATTTTGTGTTAATGCAACCATTGTTTAATGTAACAACCTGTTAGAACAAACAGAAAGTATTGATAATTCTGGTGACAATGTCAGTCTGTTGGGGAGTTCTTTTAAATAATTATTATCCGCATTCAATTCTTTTAACTTGGGTAAAGAACCGATCCATTCGGGTAAAGTAACAAATTTGTTCCCAGAGATACACAAAATTTCTAAGTTACGCATCTTGTTCATTTCTATAAAACATTACATAGAGGATCAAGTTAAACAAAACCATGGATGTCGCATTGGAGAACTTACCGATTGGCAGTTTATCTATACAATTTTCATTTAATAAGAAAGATTTTAGGCTAACTAAATTTCCAATATACGGAGGTATCTGTTTCAATTTATTCCCACTCAAATCAAGGACTGTTAACTGATTCATTTGACAAAGTTCTGGAGGTATTTCTTTGATCATGTTCCCATAGATGTACAAATTAGTAACATTGGACAACTCTATGATCCATGATGGTACCGTAGTAAGTTCATTCCATTTTAAATAAATTTCTTCGATATGGCTGCCATAGATCCTTATCGCTTCGGGAAATTCTACCAGTCCTCGACAGTTCCAATGCAATATTACCTTACTTTTGATTTCATTTACCATATCTGTAGAATCTGTATCCATTTTTTGTCACGCACTTTAAAAGCTCCAGATAAATAGTTTACTGAAACGTATTACTCAGAGCTAAGCAGAAACACAAAGTATCGTTGGAAGCTTTCACTTCCACAGATTAAACCTAAACCACCCGCACATCCGGATAAAAGGAGACCATTGAATTTTTTAAGAAATGTATAATTCCGCACATATTTTCATACGAGTTGATAATATGAAAAATACGTTAGATCAGCCATATGAAAGTCCTTGAAAGACGTAAATAGACCTTTAGGTTCTTTTGGCCAAAATTATCAAGAGATAATACAAGAATCTTTATCGATAATACCACTTCCCAAATCTGTGCAGAATATAACGATAAAACATTATTATATTCGCGATACAGCTATCCTTGATGGTTGTGTTCAATCAGCATACTATCTTTTATCTTTTGTCTACCTATAATATTTTATAAATATTTCAATTTCACATTTGAACAAAACTTTTTTAGTATCTGATGATGCTTGATAATATTGTTCCACAAGATTGTGTGAAATTTTAGACTCACAAAAATGATAGACAAAACCATGAACAGGATAAGGTTATGCAAGTGGCAATTGATAGACCGATACTTTTAAAATATCGATACTGTCTCTCGATGTATCGATGCTTTTTAGCATCGCTATTTACAGTTCGTTATATCGAAACTATCGATGTTTTATATATATCGTTGACAATTTCAGGTCTATTCGACTTAGCGGAACATTTCTAAATTTTAGGAGCGAACACTTGATTATCGCTGACTATCTATTTTGACAATACTATAAGAATAAAAAAGAGGAAGGCAAAGAAGAATAATAAACAAGGACATTAAACAAATTCAGTAACAAGAGGGGCACTCTGCTATTAATTATAACTATTCTGGGGGCTGCCGCGAAAAAAATGTGTGTTACGCTATCGCGTTAGACAGCCTTATATCTAGTAACATCGAATCAACGATCGACAATATAATTGTAACTATCGATAGCGATAATAACATAGGAGCGAAATTCGAAGTCGGATGAACATATTCAATTCCTACCATAGTGAGCGGTATGATCGTCTTCTATAATTTGTTGGTAAAGTTGCAAGTGATACGAGAATGTCAATGGGGCTCTAGAGCCCCGGGATGTCGAGCCAAAAAAATGTATTACACGATTGGTCTATTCTTTATCTCGTCTACGCTGAAATCTATCGTATAGCTTGTCTGTGCTGGAAGCGGACATAGCCGAACATTTTGTAAATAATTGTAGTATGTCAATGATGTCTTTCTAAACAATAGTGTGTTTATTGTACACTGTTAAAGTAGTGATTAGTGTAGCTATCAGAAAAGGTCAGAAAGACGGTTAGTTTTTTATGGAACGAAGATTACATTTATATTTTAGCGTTATTATTACGACATAAAAAGGAAGGGTTAATAAAGAGGTGTTTGAATATCCGTAGTTGATAACATACGAGAATGTTTAAGCGTAAATTTGATGAATTAGAAGGCAGTGGTAGTAGTAAAGCACCGGTAAAAAATTCGTTGGATTCCGATGAAGAAGACGATGATGCGAACGAGGATAATTATAATGTAATGAGTGACAATGAAATTGAAGGTACGTAAAAGTACGGCGAATACAGTTTGGAGCGACACTTGATTGATTTATTGCATTTTTAGGAGCGGAAGATGGACCAAGCGCGCCAGAAACAAACGTGGGCTTTACCGCATTTAACATGAAAGAAGAATTAGAAGAAGGACATTTCGATAAACAAGGCCATTATCTTTGGAATAAGGAGAAAGAAATTAGAGATAATTGGTTAGACAACATCGATTGGATGCAGGTTTGTAAAGAAAATTGATTGAAAAAGCTGACACTATTAATGTTACGATTAACATACATGGAACAAATGAATCAATGATATTTTGATGCTGGTATTATAAATATAGGGAGCTTTAGGCGTTGTGCGATTGAAAATAAAACGTAGATGTATTATCATGTTTACGATATTTCTTTGCTTTTAAACTTTTTCATATTGAAATATCAGAATATGTTTTCACATAGCAGAGAAATAGAATTATCTGTAAACCTGCCTTGTTTACTCAGTGATGCAAAACGTTACTAAGGCATAATCTTGATAGATCAAACCGAGTTCTACAGCAAGCGTAATGATGCAAAGAGAACACGGCGAAAAACATGGACTGGCAGATAGCGGAAGTGATAGCGAGTCCGAAGGGTCAGATATTATGTTCGATCCAACACAGATTTATAAAGAAATATTGGGATATTTGCAACCCGGAGAAACAGTTTCTAAAGCCTTGTGCAGACTCGGTAATTATACGAAAAACAGCATTAACGATGGAAGAGTCTCCTTTAAGGGAAGAGGCTTGATGGTAATTTGTTTACAGGAAAAGGAAAGAAAAGATTAACAACTGCAGAAAGGTGGAAGAGAAAGCAAGAGGAAAGAGCAGCAGAGGATGAGGAAAATTCCGTCAGTATAACAAAATTAACCGAATTGGCAAACGAATTGCTAACTCGTACGGGAAACATGGATATATATCAAGAAAGTTTTGAACATATAAAAAGGAAGGTAATTAATGAAAAGATGAATGACAAAGTGGAGGAACGTGATTTTTCTAAATTTCGTTTATCGTAATTTAGCGCAATATGTTAACTGTTTGTGTAGGTTGAACAAGGTGAAAAGCATGCCCATCCTTCGAAGCAAGAAGCAGAGTTGGATATGTATGCTGATGATTTCGACGCAAAAGAGAAAGCGAAACTAGATGGAAGCGAAAGTATTAATATTTTTCGGCAATACTATGTATTTATATGGAATGTTGTTTTATTTTATCCTATATCATCATTCCCTTCTCTTTAGATAACATTAAAGAAGGTGGTAATTCCGAGGTGGATGAGGAAAAGGAAGAAGAAGTAACGTGGGAATTAAAATGGTCGCAGGAAGAAAATGCGGAAATTCATGGCCCCCATACGACCGAACAAATGCATGCATGGGCCAAAGAAGGATACTTTAAGAGTGGTGCCTGGGTAAGAAGAACAGGTGAAAATAATCAGTTCTACAATGCTGCAAGAGTGGATTTCGAACTTTATCTGTGATGTTCTGCAGTAACATAGCCTTGTAATTTTTCAAATTACACGAGTCGATCAATGACTAAACTAGTGGTTCGTTAATTAGCTTCAACACAATTGAAAGCAATGTACAATTGAGCACAGTATGGACTAATAAGAAGCCGACATGTACAGTACCATTAGCCACTTCTACCAACAAATATTACGGACGTTTGAAAATGTTGAAAATACAATATAAAAAAATATCGAAAGGAACAGATGTCTCTGTCTGAAAATGTGTATTGTCAGCTATAGCATTGATTGTGAGCAATGGCGATAACCCATTCCATGCACCGAATCGGTACAATATACAATATACGATATGTTCATTCTTCATACATATCGTACAAATAAAGCTATTCCTTCATCTATCTTTTGTTCCCACGATCGAAAACCACGTTCGGTTCTGCCAGTGGTTCCAGCATCAAATGAGTAATGATCATTTTTTCTATAAAAAGTGTTATTCACTGATGAAGCAACATTTACAATCGTACTAAACGTGTATTGGGCAACCAATTGATTGGACCATATTTTATTGATGATCGCTTAACGGGACAAAAATATGCTAACTTTTTGAGTGAAATCTTACCCTCTTTATTAGAAAATGTGCCATTAAATATTCGTACACAAATCTGGTACCAACAGGATGGTTGTCCTGCACATTACGCACGTAATGTAAGGCAACTACTCGTTAGAAAATTTCCCAATCGATGGATGGTCGTGGTAGGCACTTTCTGTGGCCTCCACGCTCACCGGACCTTACTCCTTTAGACGATTTTTTGTAGGGCACATTAAAAGATTCAGTGTATTTCAAAATATGAAATATCGTATTCGCGAAGCATGCATTACACTTGGTGCGGATATGATTCAGAGATCCGTTTCTTCATTAGTTAATAGATTGCATCACTGTATTAATGTCAATGGGCATTACTTCGAATTATGTTGAGAGAAAACCGTACATGCAGATTAAGAACTTGCTGTGCACACCGTTAAGGGGAACATGGGGGACATGGATGAAAGAATTTATAGTCACTTAGCCACAGTATTTTTAAATAGGACTTGGTCCCTAATGTAAATCTATTTGTACCGTACATAAAAACCTTGTTGCTACCCTTGTTTATCTAACAGAGTGCCAACTCGAAGTATCTATGTTACGTGCCTTTCTTGTCTCTCGGCGTGTCGCGCACTTGGATCTTGAAAAATATAAGTTTCCTCTAAAATCAGAGAAAGGGAATATTGAATGGAATTGGAACGCGTCAAAACGAACTGAACATCAGAGGAGAGGGATGGAAAAATATTTCGATGCATAAAGCACGAGAATCACATCGCCAAGAATAGTACATATACCACGTAGGCGCACAGTGAAACCATGGAAAGAAAGAAGGGGCTAAACTGACATTCTACCTACGATACATATGCAGATGTCGGACAAATAGTATACGTGTTATTGAATATACAATATAACTTTATTGGGTATCTTAAACATTTTTATTAGCAATGTATGAAATTTCTATACGGTTACTTAAAATATTTCGTGTATGTAAGTAATTTGTACATACATATATGTACCCGTGAGTATGCATGTATAATGTATACATATATGTACCTCCAACTACATTGGCCGTAGTATGTAGGTGCGTATGTATGTATACAATCTACATATATATATGTATAATAAGTAAATATAAATTCGTAGCCCCCCTGGATATTTGGCGGAAACTGCGAGCGGAATATTGAAATGGTACACATTACGAGGGGATCCATGGGAAAATCGAGCGAACACCTGTGGTCGGCGCGGCCCGACAATCTGCGGTTCGAAAGTGAAAAACAAATGGGAATGCACGCATATGCAATATGTATTGCATGTGATTGTAAATTGCATGAAACGTCACGAAAATTGCGCGCTGAATCCAGTTTTTCCTCGAAACTCGCAAGTTTCCGATACGTATGCTCGGTCCAAGGAGAAGTATACAATTTTCGTCGAAGAATTAACGTTATGATGAAATTCGAAGATGAATCGCGTCGAAAACGAACAGTTCGAAATAGCCAATGCTCGATGCTCAGCGGTTCCACGAAACATTCTACGAAACAACGAGGTACGAAAACCAGCAATTTGGCGCTACATATGCTCAACTTTCGTCTCTCTGTATTTGAGAAAAGAGGAGAGACGGAATGTGAATGGAAAGGAATAACTGGAGCAAGAAGAAAAGATAAAACTAGAGACTGTACATACAGAACAGCTATGACCACACAAAACTATCGTACTAATATTTACAGGAAAAATTCACATATGCAGATACGTAGATGTATAATAGATACAGGTGGTACGTTCAGGGCGAAACAAATCGCACTGGTTTCCCTTTCTTTGGATGCTTGCAAGAAAATTAGGATACGATACAATTATGTATTAGGAAACAGATCAGACGTGGGGCGAAGAAAAGGTATAAACGGCGCAAAGAGTGGACGCATTCGCAAGCCGGTTTCATAAACGCACGGAAAATACGTAGAGTTGTAACAAAGTACACAAGGTGCATCGTTTCTTCGTTAGACGATCGAGAAAAAGAATGAAACGTTCGCGTCGATATTGTCTTACGATTAATTCTAATCTTAATTAGCTTAAGAGTAATTGCAACTCCATTAAACGTCAGTTACATGTACAATGTATACACGGTTTAGTTGGCAGGCGTAGCGGTGTTTGAGACGGGATTGCTCGAATACTGCAGGAATTTTATCACTTTATAGATAGTAAACTGTACTCGCACGTTGCCATTCCAAGATTTGCATACTAAATTAGCATTAATTAGCTCCGGTTCACGAAATACATCGTGCTCCGCGAGTAGACAATAGATTACGATATATAGTAAATCCAGAATTAAATGAAAAAAGTTGGTGTGCGGAAAACACGCGTTTCCCATCCTACTACACGAACTACAACACAGCGCAGTGAGATGCCAATTTGAAATGGATGCACATATGTATACAGTACATCATGTACTGTTGGTCAATGTGAAAATGGTTTGAGGCAGTGTCCGTAGAACGGACCCGAATTTCTCGAAGCTTGCGGCTCGCTTTTGCCATATCGATAGGCCGCAAAAGAAAAGAAGGATAGAGCGAGTATCGAGGCAGTTGAATTTACATGCCAGCGTATCGGTGTGATTACTCGAATACAGAAAATTGAACTCGTAGTCTTCTCATCTGTTTGCTTGGGACCCCACAACTGCGAATCGTATACGGCCCCACCGATCGGTGGCATCGATCGTCAGTTCCTATTCCACTTTTTTCATTTAATTCCGGACTCACTATACGTATATGTGCTTCACTTTACGCTTAATCTCTGCATTCGGAAAACTGAGTTTTCGTTCCAAATTATCGCGCGATGAATCTGTATAATTAAAATCGTTGGTCCTAAATGCGTCGAACACGCAGGTATTCGAGAGATTTTTCCTCAAGCACAGCCAGGAATCGCAACGCCTGTGACACCGTTCATTAGCCGCATTAGCATCGATAAAGTCTCGAGTGAGCTCCGAGTCAGCCACTCGACCGATCGAACGACGACGCCCGGTCATCATCTTCATCGCGACACGTGGTACGTGTGGTGTCGTACCACCTCATCGCGTGGTACGCGAGACGTCGCGTAAAACGAAGCAGCGGGATTACATTCGAGAGGATACCCGAACTGGTTAATACTGTATTTGCTCACATCGTTGTTATGAAACCGGCAAAGATATGTCGTAGACTGCAGACAGACAGGTAGGCAGTCGACGACGACAAGGGAGAGAGGGAGAGGGGTGGAGAGAGAGAGAAGAGAGAGGAACAACGAAGAGCAAAATATAACAAACCCTAAAGATAAAGATGGACGCGTAGGCGTCTGAGGAACATTATGTGCATTCGGCGTTGCGCAGCTCTTGATTCTATGTACATACGAAAATAGCCGCCGATGGGGTGCGTTTCTAACGCATCGAAATCCCTGTGACACGAAAAGTGAAAGAATCAGGAGAAAGAGGAGAAAGGGTAGCTGTCGCTGCGCCGCGCGCCGTAAAGGGCGTCAAAAGGTAGCGAACGGAGGACAGAGGAAAGACAGAGCTTTCGTCTTTCTCGCGCGATTCATCGGCACCCTTGGCTGTCGAGCAGTCTCACCCTTTTTCATCTACCTCTTCTTCATTCTCCGTTGTTCGTTCTTCGGTCGAGATCCATGTAGCATGACTAACGAGTCGGGCAAAGTGCCACCGTAGAATCTTGGCTAACCGACCGGGTAGGTGGGTCCAATGAAACGCTTCCAACTCTAATATTTTGGCTTGTCAGAGGGTCTCGCGTTCTACTCTCATTTTTCCCCTTTCGTTCTTGTCCGTTCGGATTGTTTTTTGTTTACTTCCATATTGCTCTTTAATTTCGTTTTATTTTGGCAAGAAAAATTGGATCCCCGGTAGGTACTGGTTCCATGGGCCTTGCCCCTCCACTGCCCGTATCTGCCCCCGAACGGCCGCTTAAGCTGAATCAACGAGAGTATCGATGTGGCCGAAAGGTGCACGAAAACAAGTAGCTAAACGTGCGAATTCTGCGGCGAGATCATACGTTCTGTCGTGTAACGTGTCCACGGATTTTGTTTACGTGATATTAGAGAAGTCCCGATAGCGCGAGACTTGTGCTTCATCGGCGTTGATCGGGGTGAAATGAAACGAGAATAGAAAAGTCGCCGCGCAACCGGATCCTGCACGGGACATCCATCGTTGCGAATAAGTTTTCGGTCTGTCTGTGACGAACCGATTGGTGGTGAAGTTTGCTATCGAAACTTGAAAACATTCCCGCGACGGACGATCGAACGGAGGTTCGCGGACGAGACTCGTCGCTTCTGGGTCAGTGGTGCCACTCCCGTTGTACGGTTGCAGTTTTCACCCTCGATACGTCGCGGTCGGTCAGAATCGTGTGCTTGGGGGGAGATTAATGTTTCACAGCTGCCGGGGGCCGGACACCGAGGGGCGAACGAGTTTCGAACGATTTCGCTGAACTGAAATCGCTTTCTTACAGGTGTCACGAATAATTGGCCGGTTCGTTTAGCAGTTTCGAGTGTTTAATGCTCGCCATCGGGTTGTTTTTCGAACGCGGCGGAAATTAAGATACGGGGCGTCGGATGAACTGTTGAAATTCAAAAGCGATGGCTAGTAAGTACAATTCGAAAGAATAGGAACAGAGTAATTGCTTGTAATTCTACTCGAATCGATCAAGGATTGGTGCGCATTCGAAAGAGCGTGCTGTGAAACTTGTATTCCCCCGATTCTACAATGATTCGAGGTTTTTGAACGAGCGGGGTGCGAGCGGCCCGGCCGGTGGCAGAGGTTTACCGTGCCGGATTGAATATTTAACTTCCAAACCTGCCCTCGAGGAGCCATTGCGTCGGTTCAGTATAATCAACGAGAATTCGATATTCCATTAAATTTCTGGACGCATCGCGTTTCGAGTAGGCGCGCCACGGCGGCAAAATGCACACGGAACGAATTTGTGCAACGATTCCCAATTTTCGCGACACCTGACGTGTCACCAGTCACGGATGACGATGTTTCCTATGCAAAATGGATGTGCACGTACACTCCTGTACATTAATAACTCACCGAACGATTAATTATATACTCGTTTCCATTCTACACTTCGATTCGTAATAAAACGAAGTTCCCGCATATTCTTGTATGTGTCTAGCTGTTCGCGTTATAAAGCTATAATTGCCAGCTTTGTAAAGACGGATTGTAAGAAAAATATAAATAATTATTGTGTAGAAGAAGGTAGTATGTATATTGGAATTTTGACTTGCTACCAGCAATGTTGCGTGTAAACGAAAGTCAAGTGGTCGATACTATTTGTGTAGGATTCAACGAGGAGCCTGTGTCGAATGGCCAATACGTTCGAACGAGTGAAATTTTTAGTGATCGATCGATCGACGGAAGTGTACACATTGATGCACGAATTCGAAAGATTCCGGCGATGCTTCACGATGGATACGCAAATACGCACGCATGTTCTTTCCGATGCATCAGGCATGCATGCAATGCTCGAAACGTAACATTTCATCAAACTTAACGCGATAAATTAATAAATAAATATATTTATATTATTTGTGTATACTATATATGTATCATTATTCGCTATGTATAATACGCTCAAGTCCGTGTAAACGTGTAACCTCGTTTCGAAATATACCTCGGTGTCTTAGTGTATCCTTAACGGTAAAGTGTCGTCTATTATTGCTTCAATTTACAATCGGATCCCGAAAACGGTCCTCTTCGCTCGACTACAGCTCGAGCGTAAATAAGGAAGGATCCGCTCAGGTTCACGATTCTAGCTTTGTGTCTTTTGCTCCCTTCGGTGTATACATACATATGTGCTTTGTGTGCCGTATTAGTACGTATCGGTACGTGTCGGTACGCGGGTACGACTCGTACAAAGGTAGAGAGGTCGAGGTGGAAGAGAGATTGCGAATGATGTAGCAAGATGAATACTCCTTGCTTCCTCGAACTGGTGTTTTGCTTGAATTATTGTGCATGAGGTAGCCGACCGTTTGGCAAAAATCTTGATTCGTTCGAATTGGAATCGCAAAGGAGGATGCGACAGAGATAACGGGGACGAGACGAAGGAATGGATGAACGTAGGGAACGTAAGGAACGTAGAGAAAGAGAAAGACAAAGGCGAGAGAGAAAATCAAAGAGAGGGAGCGCGAGGAAAAGGAGGATGAATGGGGCGAAGGCGAACGCGAGTGAGAGGGGACGAGTAATCTCAGGATCCTAGTCTAGGTTCTATTTGGACAGACTAATGAGACGCTGCTTTGATTTCATTTGTCGCTACATTTAAATGCGAAATGAACGTCCGCTTCGAATCCGAGGCAATTCGTGAAAATAAATACGTTCCCTTTGCCCTGAGCTTTGTGCCCTGTGCCCTGTGCCCTGTGTCTTGTGCCCTGTGACCTGTGCCCTGCCCAGGCCAGTGTGTACATACATATGTATGTACTACAACGTGGCCACGTTTATGCGCCCCACAATTTACATTCCGTGTCAAATTGCTTTCCCCAAGCGAAAATGCTTGCTGCTGTTCTTAAAGGGCGGCGACGACTATCTCACGGAAGACATGTCATTTTGAATGCGTTCGCCGCATGCCTATTTTATCCTCGCATTGCCCGGTGTCCAAGTTTGCGGTACAAGTTTTCCGCGTAATACGTTGGCCAAAGCTTCGGACCAATTGGACTTCTACCATTGTCTTCTAGCAACGGTACGGCGATTTCAGCGAAGGACGGGTTACCGTATCTTGCCTGATCTCGGCCAATCAGTTCGAACAGATCCGGCGTTGCTTATGAAGGTTTCGTTCCTCCCCTGATATTTTCTAGCCAGCTAAAAACGATATTGCCAGCCGGTGGAATATCTTTCGTAATCCCCGGACGTGAGCGAAGCACGAGGCGTCGCCACTCGGCACGCGGCTAATCCATTTCCCCTATGAATCTTCTCGCCGAGACGCGGAAGGAATTCACCTTTACGAACGAAGCGCAGCAGCTCGTTTCGGCGGAGCGAGAGTTCGAGTTCGAATACGAGTTCGAGGTTTCCGGCGTCCGCTTGGCGTATCGTGCGACTTTCAGAATCCGTCAGAGGCTCGAAGGCTCTTTGGTTGAAATCGCCAAACACAGGAGGCAGCTAGAGGTTCTCTCTCTCAGACGAACACGACGTGAGCCTTCTGCGGCAGCGGAGCTTCGTAATCGTAATCGTAATCGTAATCGTACTCGCAACCGTAGTCCAGTCTGTGAACTCCAGTCTGAGATCTAGATGCAGGTGGGCTCTGCATGCGATAAAGCGACAGCACTTCCGGCGGCTCGTCTCGGAGATCGGTCACGTCTGCCACCGCGTACACACCCTCTTCCTGTTGGCTACCGTGCGACGAGTCCACGGCACCGTCCCGACGGCTGCTCGGCCTTGCGTACCTAGGCGTCTCGTAGATGTTCGTGTCCTGCGACGGAGGACTCCGCTGAGCCGACTTTCCGCGGGGCGTGTCGTACGGCGTATCCTCGGCCCGCGCGAGCAACCGTCTGCTATAGGATTCCGCGTTTTTGTCGAGCTCGTCGTTCTTTCTGCCCACGTAGACGAGGAACTCCGGACGATTCGGTGCTGCGTACGCGAGCCGTTTCTTCCTCTTGGATCGCGTGAGGTGGGCTATCAACGCTAGAATGCACCCCGTCGCTGCTAGACAACCGGCAGCTGACAACGTCAGGTAGAGAGGGCTCAAACGACAGCGCAAGGAACCTTCCGTTAAAGCGATCAGCGCTTTGCCGGCAAATTCCTCGTCCGCGCAGATAATATCGTGGGTATCCAGCTCAAGTCTCGAGCCGTTACGCCGCTCCTCCGCCCTGATAACATTCCACAGCCAGTGCACGGAGCAATTGCAGATCAGGGGATTGCCGCCGACGCGAAGGGACGACAGACCGTCCACGGGGAACTGCGTGGGTTGCAAACTTGACAGGCTACATCGACGCAGCGAGACCCATTTCAAATATCTGGCGTTGTAGAGAACCCTGGCCGGCAGTTCCTTCAAAGCCCGGTTACCATCCAGCGAAATGCGTTCCAGGTTCACGTTGTCGGCGAAGGCCCTCGCGTGCACGCTGATGATCGTGCAGTCGTTCAGCTCGAGGCTTCTCAGCTCGAAGAGATTTCGAAAGCCGGCTTGCTCCAGGCTGCCCAGAGGATTTCTGCTGAGGATCAGCTGGGACAGAACGTTCAGCCGGGCCAGGGCTGACGTGGGCACCGATGTCAGGTTGTTCCCGGACAAATCTAGATACAACAAGTCCGGCAGACGATCGAAAGCATCGTCGGCGATATTTCGGATAACGTTGTTCCCCAGATTCAGCGAGACTAACGAGGGCAACGACGGAAACGAGTCCCTCTCCAGCTCCTGGATCAGATTGTCGGATAGGTCCACGTTCTCCAAGCTGGGAGCCAGGGCGAGATTGTCGGTCGGTATTTCGAGCAGCGAGTTCTTCTTTAAGATCAGCGTGTGGATCCTGTGGAGGTTTTTCAGCAGATTCTCCGGTAAACTGGTAATCGAGTTGTCGCTCAGATTCAGCCACTCTAATTCGCTGGTGCTCTTGAACGCTTGCTCGTCCATGTTGGAAATGTTATTGCTGGCCAGGTTGACCTCTTTCAGCGAATCTAAACCTTGCAGCGAGTTCTTCGCCAACGCTCTGACAGCGTTATTGCTTACGTTCAACGTGACGAGGTTCTTTTGGAAGACGAAATTGTCCGAGCCCAACGTGTGAATGGCGTTCGATGTGAGATCGAGGGTCTCCAGGTTGCCGTAGAAGCCGAACGATAAGTGAATATTGCCGACACGATTGTTGGATAGATCCAAGTGTCTGATCTCCGGGTTCAATTGGATCGGAACGACCTCGAGGTCCGCGTAAGCGCAGGACGCGCGCAAGCTCTCGTCGTCGCAACGGCATTGCGTCGGACAAAGACCGTTCGCCGTCACTGACATCGCGACGACCATCGCTATCGCGATTGGCAGCGTCGTCGTCGTCGTCGTCGTCTTCTTCGTCGTCCAGAGTCCACGTGATGCCATTCCATATGAACTCCACTGCCACTGGAACTGCCCTGCAACAGCATAACAGTGCCGATATTAGGGGAAAGTTTTTCAACATTTCTGTCGCGTCACACCCCGGGGGGGGGGGGGGGGGGGTTGGAAGAATAAATGTAACCTATGACGAAGGTATGATCAATGTCTCGTTGAATTTCCCTCCACTTTTAAATATCATTCCGCCTTTATAAAACTGTTCAATTCGCCTCAGACTGGAACGCATTCCGCAAATTACACGCACAAGTTCTTGGAAGAGTAATAGACGATACGTGAACGGGATCGTAAAGGCAGCCACGATACCGTGATAAAATAGTGGCGTGGCGTAACGATGGAAAATGGGATAGGCACAGCAATATCTTAATATTGATCACCATCGGCAAATCAATATCATCCTATGTACATTTATAGAGTCGCGAGTAATACATTGTACGGCGAGTATACACCCGTGCGCTTTCTACTCGTGCAACCTACGGTGTGGTGCGGTAACGAAAAATGAATCGAACTTGGACAGCGAAGTATAATCTCGACGGAAGGGAGAAAAGGATGAATATGACGTTCGTTATATTTCATCCATTTCGAACGCATCTTCGTCAGGCATCTTCAATATTCGAAACATCTAATCATTTCTTTTCTCAAACAACCGCGACGTTCGAGTCTCGCCTATTGGAAACAGTCCGCGTTAGAACTAGCTGGTCTCTCTCTCTCCCTTTTATAAAATGCATCGAACATTGGTCCGATGCCAGAATGCCAACCTATTGCACGTTGCGCGCACACTGTACGCTGTTCACTGTTCACTGTTCACTGTTCATTGCCGATCGCGTATACAGATATATGCGAACGGGAAAAGGTCGAAAAGCAGACTTGAACCCCGTCAGGTCCGTGAAAGTTTCGAGTTACGCGACTACCCCGCTTTCTATAGCGTCGCGGGTCTCCTATACTTTTCCTTTGTACCGGATAAAGACCTCATCCCGCGATTACCTATGTCTGTTAACTTCCGTTCCACCCGCTACATCGGATGCCCGCGCTCGTCGGTGCATAGTTATCGTCTGCCACAAGAGCGACCGTTTTAATATTGAATGGAAACCTATAACCCTCAATGGCCGTGCATAAGTTGCGAACTTAAAATAACCTCTTCTCCTTTCGTTATTGCGTGCACGCGGCCATCCTACGCGGCCATCGGGGAAAGTCCCCTCTGGCCTCTACCCGGTCACCTGGTCGTTGTAATTATGTAAACGATATTCGTCGGGGCGGGTGGTGCGGGGCCCGAGCTGATGGGGCAGTTTCGCGAAATAAAAAATCCCGGGTCCACGGGACGGAGCTTTGTAGCAGGCTAGCAAGCCGCAAAAGCGTAACCAGTAACCACCCTTCACGTTCCAACGGTTCGCCGCAACAAACCCGATGCAGCGAGTTTATTTACGGACACCTGCACGTTCAATTCGCGTTCAGATTTTCCTCGTCCGCTCGCCGATGCGCCCCGGTCCATTTCCCACGTGTACGTGGAACGACCGGCATTCGTGTGACAACTTTTTTTTTTTTTTTTTTTGTTCATGCTTTCGAGAGTAAATAACATTAGTCCCCGACGGGGAGACCGGCGCGAACGAAACAATGATAAGCGGGGAGGTATGTATGCAGTTTGAAAAGCGAATCGCGTGCAGCTCGCCGCGGCCGCCACGAAAATTAACAAGCCGATAAAAACTTTTTTCTACCGGTCGGTTTTGTGTGCACGCGGTACACGTACTTGCATAGACGTGTGTACGCGCTGTATTTACGTTCCGCAACTTTGGGAACAGCTGGAAAGTTGTTTTGCATAGAGTACGTCATCGGGAATACATGCACCTATGTACATAGCTGGGGAAATAACGTTGCACAAAATTGACACGAGTCGCGCCGGTGGAATCGACGGGTCTCGTTCTTCTCTAGTCGAACACTTTTCGTATCGTCAAGGGCGCTTGCCTGAATGTTTAAGTGCCCGCGACGTTAGACGAATACGGAAATAACGAAAGAATCGAATTTGGAGTTTATACATACACATATGTATATGAACGAGTCGTGCAGTCGTTAGAGGTGCATACAGCGAATCGATGCGCGGCTTTTACTCGGTCTTATATTAGTTCGAAATGATAGAACGCCTGTTAGTTTTATTAGAGCGCTTCCAAGTGACGAATCGTTGCGAAACAAGGGATTATTGAATATCTATGATTCATACGTGCATCTATCTACCTACAGCACCAAATGCTTAATCGAATAAATCGACTCTGCTTTACGATGCAGGTGTTGTGCTATCTGTTACAGTCCGTTCATTGATTTAGCGAACATTTTTCTTCAGTATCCCAGAGCTGGAGTAGTTAGCAGTGTCCCTATGGTTCCATTTAACCCCCGCCGAACCACTCGGAAATAGAGAATAAACGTCGCGTAGCTCTACGCAGAAATGTATTACAGTGGAACGCGTGGGAAATGTTGCTCGGGTAATTATAGAAGGTGCAGGAGCACCGGGAGCACATTGATATTTATTTCTGATCGTTCAACATTTATTGGTCAATTCGATTCTATTAATGTTTTGGCTTCGAGTTTCAATAGAAAGATTGCGCAAACGTTACACCTAGCCTCAACTGTAAAAGAAAAACCGAAGTAAGAGTTGATTTGGTGGCCTGTTGAAACTGGGGGCGAAAATATTGCTAACCCGTTCGCGTTGTCCTGCAACAACATTTACATTCGCGAAAATACATAAATAAATGCTCAATGCATTCATCGCAAAATAAATATCGCGATCATCCGAGGTGCTGTTGAAGCTTTTCAGCGCCGCCACTAAGGTTGCATTGTATACTGCACACGCTGGAATAGAGTAAATAGAATGGCCATTATCGACGCTCAATCGGCCATAACATTCGAACGTTACCCCGAATCTCCAAAATGGACCGCAGAAATCTATTCACCTTCTGAAATTCAACGTTTACATTCGAACGAACCCCTCCGCTCCGCCCCGCGCCCCATTGAATAAGTAAAAAGCAGCGCCCAAAAATCCAACCGCATTCGTTCAGACACACACCACCGCGCCTCGTTCAAGGTGCTCGCACAAAAGGGACCGCGTTTCACAATGGTAGCATTTTGTAACGTTAACGCGGACCATCGTCGACAACTTTGATTCCGCACCCGGTCTCCTGGCAAGTGTTCCAGCGTCCACCGGATGCCGCCCGCAAGGGCTCGTTTCGGTAAGTGCCGGTCGTGCCAGTAATTTTTCACGTCGCTTTCCCTGCGCCCTTGCGCCCTCCCATTTCGGAATAACAAATGGCGCTGATCTCGCTGTCATGTATAATGCACAGATTTACAGCATTCCGCTATCTGACAGAGCTATACGTCCGTTCGTTCCCTCCGCCCCTGTTCCTGTCCCCGTCCGCTCCCAGAACCCGCGACCTCGTGCTCGAAAAAAAAAAAAGAACTAAAGAAGAAATGAAATAAAAACGATCCACATGGGGCGAATGTTAACATTCGCGGCATGCAACGTTTCCTGTCTCTTTGGAACCTGCCTCCGCCGCCATATAGACGAGGCTAGACCAGACACGGAGTTCTCCGTTGGAGAGAAGGAACTTTCCGGAGGAGAAGGAAGGCGAGAAGACAAAAGTCGTGGGGACGGGGGTGAAACGGCGGGTCTCCGAGAGGCCGAGATCAAGGGGAACGTGATTACCTCGAAATTTGGGCTTTCTGGCCATCGCCATAAGTGACATCAGTCTGATAAACAACACTTGTCTGCGAGCAGGGAACGGCGAGGGCGAAGGGCTGCTGTATTAGCTGAAACGATCTTCACCGGGGGAAAATATTTGTGTTGGGCGGTTCCGTGAAATTAGGTCCGTATTACATGGCTTTCAGCGGGAGAAATGGAAGCTTTCGTATTGTGCTTTATTGCTTCGTTCGATTAGCTTATTTGGTTTGCTGTTGTCCGCGATATCTGTGTAACGTAAGTATAGCGTGGGTATAGGGTGGGTATAGCGTGTTATACATAGGTATACTTATATGTGAATACATACATATGTATATGTATATGTATATAGATGTAAAATGTTGGACTTAGGAGGTAAGGTGGTTTCTTTATTTCGAAAATAACTAAATAATAAGTTAATTTTGTTTTACCGAATGGTAGAGAGTTGTACGAAAAGCACTAATAAAAGGGGCAGTAATCGCGACGAATGTTTGTGTTAGGAGTTTATAGGATTTTGTGGTACGACTTTAAAACGCTGAGAAATTGCGAAAAGACAAAATTAACGCGGGCCTTCGCCGTAAAGCCAATTTCTGTGCAAATTATTTCAAGACGGTCGAGGTTTGCCGAAAGCTGGTACATACTAAAGTTACGCCTTGCTACCTCGGCAGCAGTTAATGAGAGCGGCGATAAGAAAAATAGTACACCCATCCGAATGTGTATATTAACGTATTTGCATGATAAATGTTGGTCATTGTTCGCATGAAAGCTTCCGTTAATCATCCGAAATTTCTGTCGTTAAAATTTGAAATAAAATTGATCGAGGCAAATTCGTTGAACGAAATCGCGCTGAAAGCGATCACTCTGGAATTCCCACTTTCTATAGAGTGGAAACGCTGCAAGTAGCACAACTACGCGGACAAAGGGTTTCATTTTCTATTTTCGAGCGATGCATTAAAAGTCGCGGCATGAACGGATAATGGTTCCTCGAATAATTATGCCTGAAGTGCATGGAATAACCTCGTTTCGTGTGTTCCCGTACATTTCCTCAGCCACCCTCTATTGTTTTGTCGCACTCCTTGAATTATTTCGCCGGGAATGCCGGGAATTACACGTCCCGAGATTTCCCGTTTACCGATAAAGGGAAACTAAATAATAAATGGTGGGGTTCATTTTCTTATCTGGCGACGGATGACGAAATTTGTCGGGGCATGCATAATACATGCGGAAACGGCATCGAACGAGCTGGCTAGGCTGCGCGCCGACTTCTTGTCTATAATGGAATCTGCTCGCGAGCTCGGCCAATTTCTAAGGGTGGTATAAAGCAAAGAAGAAACTGGCGGGCAACATATAACGGGGCAAGTCATTCAATTTACAGGATCCCCCTTTCCGTTCCCAACTCATCTCGTTCCAGCCTCGGTGGCTCCGAAACTGAACTGAAGATGAGCCAAACTCGTACCCGCTCTTGGCTAACCACGATCCCGTCCAGGCTATATACCTTCAGCGATGGCTACGACCTACACGTGCGCGCACCTTCCCGTTCGGTGCAAGCAATGCAACGTACACGAAAGAACGGTACCGCTTTTTCTATGAACGCAATATACATCGCCGAAAATCACTGTCCGCAATATTTCGTTCAAGCAAAAGCATGAAAGCATGAACACTGCCTCGACGAGGTACCATGGAAACTAGCATATCCCGGTGAATCAAGGAATTAGGTCAGATGCGATGCGGCAAGAGCGGAGACAATTTTCAGAGATATGCATAATATGTATAGGTCCTTAATGGAAACCCATTTAGTCGAGCAAACGCATGCAATTTAACAAGCGGATGAAATTTACCAGCCGGGTAATATGCGCGTATAAACTTCCATTTGAGCAATTCCAGTAGCACGACAAATCTCGCGTGTAACTCCCACTATTTCTTCAAAATATCCACTAATAAATACAACGTATTCAGATACGTTCTCTTTTGCGCTATTCCACACGCTTCTGAATTGACTTTCTCCCTTGCTATTTAAAATGGTCGTTTCAACTCCATAATTACCATAAATACCACAAAATCATCGCACGCTCAATTCACCGAATCAGAGGTTCGCAGAGATGAAGCTCCATGACCTCGTTTCATGCCTCCTCTCTAGAAAACTAAGCACCATTGCGACGCGTCCTCACGTCTGACCACGAATCGTTCTAATTTTTCCGCGTGGCCATCTCAATTTGTACCAGGCCATCGTTCGTCCCCCTTCGGATGCCATTCAATATCCTTTAAACGAGCTGATACACGCTCTACCATCCTCTATGCCGCGTGCCACGTCCTCTTCGCGTCGGCTGCGGTAAAAGGCATTGAGCGCAATTTTAGGCGAAACGATCGTGATGAACTCGGTAGCCGGTGGAGGAAAAACTTTGCGCGTATATAAGTGCGCGGCGCGATACGCTTTGCGGGTGAGATTCGTTTGCCAGCTTAATGGCCCATGAGCTAGTAACGTTGCTGTTCGAAACTCGATCGTTAGTTGCGGTATGCGAAATAACAGTAACTCGATCGCAGTTCAAACGGCACACGAGGTTCCCTCGTGTACAGGAATTGGAATAATGACAGGTTCGTAGCCAGGAAAGTAGACCTTTTAACGCGCGCCCCTACTTTAATTTTGAATTTATGCATTTCCATCGCCGCACCGACAGACCCGGATTTCTACCTGTTGGTCCCTGGCCGGTCTACCACCTGTTCGAAAGGCATCCACCTACCCGACAGCTGTGGCAAAGAACAAGAACTTGGAGGCACCATAGACGATAATAACGGAGCGCATTTACATTTTCGATGGCAGCTGCTCGATTGTAAATGGATCCGACGGCTTGTCGCGATCTCCGAAACTCCGAAACTACGAACGCCAAGCTCTTCGGCAACGCACGCCTTTCGATTTAACGCCGCTTAACGAGTCGAGTAGCTATTAATTTACCGATTCGGCCGAGCAGCCACAGAAAGGCGAGGGGCAATGTTCCCGAGGGCTAGGGGGCTAAGCGTCTGGAATTTCTACGCCGAGGGACAGATGTTACCCGGGGACGATGTACCCCTTGTACGCGCCGCCGAGTCGCGTGTCGATGTAATCGAAATGGTGTGCGATCGCGAGGATCGTCTCGGACGATTCGATTATGGGCCGTTCTTGCGTCAAACCACATTGCATAGGAAGTGTATCTGGCTTGCGACGATAGCGAAAACGCAGTTCAATCCAAGCGGTCCGCGCTGTTGTTCCAAGACGTTCGTAGATGCTGGCAGGAAATTATGCAAATCACGGGGAAAGGGTAGAAGCCGCGTCGCGTCGGTTCGTGGAAACCTGGCGCGAAATTGGAAGCGCGATAGGGGTTGCCCAGGGATGCCGAAGCGAAAGGAAGAGGAAGCGATTTATCCCTCGGAACACGCGTATATGCGGAGACACGGGCAAGAAGCCGAACGGTTGATAGCTACTTCCGCCCGGCTCGTGTTTCCAGAAGGGTTTGTCGGCGCTTGATCGGCCATCGAGCGCCTCGAAACCGTCTTACGGCGGCATCGTAGACTCGGGAATGAACCTCGCATCCGTTCCAATAAAACATTGCTTTCCGCGGAGATCGGGGCGATACACGTGGAAGGGAAACGTCCCGCGAACCGAGGGTCGCGCAAACGAAGAAACGAGTAAAGAAGAGAAGAAGAACGAAAGCAGAGCCGGGGGAGAGGGTGCTCTCGCGAGTGGACTGGAGTGGTGGGAACCCGTGGGAAAAAGCTCCGTGCAATTGCAGCCCGGACAAATATCCGGAGCCGAGGCGAACGGCGGGCGAACAAAGAGAAGAGAGAGGAGTACTGCACAGTACCAGAGAAATTGTTCGGGTTACTGCGAAACGAAACGAAACGAAACGAAACGAAACGAAACGCTTTCCTCGCTCTCCTCTCGTGCTCTTTCTTCGCGTCAACACACGCACACGCGTGCACATGTGTATGTACATGTATATGTATATGCGTCAGTCGATAAACGGCGCCTGCGTAGCTGAAATCGAGAGAGGAGCTCGGCCCCGCGAGAGCTTCTGTACGCGCAAGCACAGGGTGCACCCTGTGCACACGCACACCGCCCCCGTTCCGCGTTCCCGCGCAAGGGTGTGGATTAAAGATATTAAAGGTACCGGTAGAGAGTCCGCGTGTTCCAGCCTCGTTCATCCTCTCTCGAGCCGGTTACACGCTCGTACGACGACCAACCACCGCCTCTGTCGTCCATCGGTCACACCCTTTCCTTTTCATACTGTGCACGATATCGTTCTTATTGTCGATGCGCGAGTGCCCCTTTCACTTTCGTCCCTTTTTCCGCTTTCTTATGAATATTAATCGCGATTCCCGTTCCAACCAACGAGACATGCTTGTCTTTTCAGCGCGGGGACGAATTTTCATTGCGGCCTGTTGCTTTCGGGAGTGCGAAAAAACGGTGGCATCATCGTGGTAAGTTTGTTTGCATGGTAACGGTGTACGCAATCCCGACGCCTCTGTCCGTCGTAATCCCCGCTGCGTGTTGTCGTATGGGTGTTCAAGACGCAATCGATAGTTCCGTAGTCGGCATCCCGCTGAAAACCCCCTTTTTTCCACCGTTCCGTGATTTTCAACCCTCTCTCGGCGCCGCGACCGAGGCTGGAATTATGTTGTTGAATTATTTAACGGCAGCTCGATCGCCGGGGGTCGAGGCTAAAACGGCAAACAACAAGCGTAAAATCGCGATGCAATTAGCATGGCACGCTCCCCCGGCGAGAGGAAGCTAATTAGCATTGCATTACAGACTGCCCACCAGATGTCTTATGTCCGACAGATTTTTCCTTTGCTCCTTGTTAACGCGCGCTGCACGAATCGCACTGCGGGTCAAGAATTTCTCCTTAATTAGAACTGATTAAGAAACGAATTGGACGAACCAAGGGGACTCTGTTTCGCCTGTGCGCTGCGTCGCGTCGCGACGTACGGACTAGGCGGCGGAAGCGTTGACGTATTCTCCTGATAAAATTGATTTTCCGGTTTCTCCGCGAGTGAAAAACATCGTATCAGCTTAAATACGTCCTGCACGATACGAATCAATTCTCACCATTCGTCTGTTATTACTCTGTGTCTCTACTACTCGCAATCATTGCACAAGCCGTACGCATAGACAGCGAGATGATACAGCTTTCAGCTTTTCTTGTTCAGACGTTTGCCGAACACTTTGATTCGGTCAGCCTTAAACGGCTAGAAAGAGAAGTTCCACTGCCAGAACTGCCAGAAAACGCTGGTGCTTTGAGATTTTCCCCGGAAAATGTAACAACGAACTTGTTCCCTCGGCGCACACTTTTCTCCGTTTCCTGTTCTTCGAGCTCGCAAACTTCCCGCCTCTCCTTTCTTTCCCTTTCAGCAGCATTTTTTTTTACCTGCTCCCGCGCGAAACACGAAACGCGAAACACAGAATAGGTACCCTCATCTGTCAGTCAGGATGGAGTGGATCCAATTGCAGGTGTATATTGTGGGCTGGATCGATCAGTTTGCGGTTTCGGGAGACCGGAGATTAAACGCGTCGTTTCTTCTCCGTTTAATGCGAAATGCAATTAAACATCGTAGATACACGGATCACGAGTCGTCCGTTGCGATCTTGATGAACGTCTCGATGAAAGTTGAGAAGATGAGAAACGAGCGGCATTTCTTTTCCCATACCTGGCAGGCAGTGGCGCGTCTTATAGGACTTTCCAGGTGAATTTTTACACCTTTAGTGTCGGCCGTTTATCATTTTCTAACAGTACCTATTATTATAAATCGAGCAAACGGTTTCGATCGGAATTGACTAGCCCAGCTTTAATAATATCGCTGGGGTTTCGAGTTTGTGATACATACTATGTACCATATCATTTCAATATGCTGTGTCAAAAGATATTCTTGTTTGTACATATATGTATGAATTTATCCCACTTGTACCACGACTTCCGGACTATCCCGTATACAACAACATTTCATTTCATAGATGCGCATTGAATAATTCAGAGTCGCATAATGGGCTATTCGGTTACTAGGCTTTGGACGATCGATCGTTTCATTATGCTCCAGTTCACGCAACGCAACTTGGATATCAAGAACGGTCCATCGTTAATGATCGAACCGCGCATACGTAATTACGTTTATGTATACCGCGTTGCAAGGGAAATGAAGAAACGGTGGCCGGATCGCGCAATCGCGTTTAGCTCGCGATACACATTGCGCGTATGTATACCACCTAAAGGACCCTAGGTTCAAGAAGGTCTCGCTCGAGAGGAAGAAAACATTGCCGACGATTAATATACTCGTATAAGAACGCAAGGTGGACTTTGGCGAGGCGCGGGACCGGTTTATTAGCTATGGCGGCGTGTGTTCCCGCACGATTCGTTCCGATTCTTTTGTTCGATCTCACAATGTTGTTGGTCGTGCGGTAAGTAATCGCATTGTTCCACAGGGAGGAGAATACGTCGAGATCCGTTAGTTGGGGACCGCGAGTCAATTAATGGTTCAGTTGCGGGAGACAAAAGAAATCTTTCTCAAGTGGATTTCCCGTGCCGTGACCTACCACCTAGGGGGCTGTAAACAAAGCCGGTCGGTAAACAAAGTTGGTAACAAAGGCAAACACGATATCCGCCCTTCAAAGTGTCGTGCATAAAGTTGAAGTGCAAGGTGCAAGTTCACCGCGCCACCCGCTTCCACCGCCGTCGTCTAGCTCGTGAAACTTGAATCGTAGGACAGCAACCGCGAAAAGTGGCTGCGAACTGCCGCAGCAGTTAACGTATGTGCACGTTTTACACGGCAAGTTCGCCAATAAATCTTTCCTTATCGAGCTTCTCTCGGGCACCCTCGTGTTCCCGTTCGCGTTCGTGCTCGTGCTCGTGTTGGCTTTGGTTGTACGCGCGTCGTGTTCCTACGTAGGTACATATATGCCTCTCTACGCGCGCCAGCGAATAGGCAACCCCGCGTGCGGCCGAGGGTGCATGCGGCCTTTGGGGGGCAGGAGTATTCGTGAATGGGCGAAAACAACGAAATCTGTTACACATCCACAACACCGGTCTGGGAATACATAATTGCAATTACGAAGTCGTTGATCTGGTCGTTCTGTCTCTCTCGATAAAAAGACCTTCGGTATGCATTTATTTTCGTGACATCTGCCAATCCGATTCCTCTCTCGGCTCTGTGTCCTGCGTATCTGTATACATATGAGCGTGCTTGCCATAAACGCCCGGCCGATGTTTAGCTTATTTCGAGAATCCGATATTTGTCACGGGTGAACGAAAATACTCGGCCGTGGAAAAACGGGATCGGATCGCGTGAAACGCAGACAGACCGGTATTAAGTGTGTTTCCATCGTCTATACCAGGAACGGAAGCGGCGATATCGGTATCCTGGATCGCTCGTACTCTGCATCTCTAATGCTCACCGGTCCGGATGGCGAAGTCAGAGAAGGATGAGCTTTATAGAAGCGACGAGACAGCTGCAGCCACCTCGAAGAAACGGTTAGGCCTCGATCCATCTTCTATTTCTTCCAAGTCTGTCTCTTACCCCCTTTCACGTTGCTCTGTCTTATTTCTGTCTCCGACTTTTTCTCCCGGCTCCAATGGAGGGAGATGTGTATCTCTGAAAATAGGATTGGTGCGGCACGCATTGTGCCGAGGACAGTGTCTCTCCACCTCCGTTCCACCTACCCTCCTCTATCCTAGTATTTATAGCCCCTGGGCTTTTCCACCGTGCTTCGCGCCCTACGGCCGCTTAATTCGACCGCTCGCGAGAACACAATCTCTCGGAGGTCGGAAGAGGAGCGTCAATAGCCACGAGCAAACGCCTTCGAAAGAGGATGCAACGGGGGACACCAGATGTACTCCCTTGCTCCTTACCGCGAACCCTCTACCACCGCCATTTTTTTTTCTCCTGGTTCTTCGATGGAATTGACGAGGGAGAGAATCATTGAGTTTCGAAATTCTAAAGGAACGCGTGCAAAAGGACGCGCACTCGGCCCTTTCTGCACCTATTCGTTCCATGTTCCAACACGTTTAATCGAATAAAGTGTTTCCATCGATTTAATTTATTGCCAACTCCGTCCCACTTGTTTCTCAGTCCAATTATCTACCAATCTGTACGCAAATCAGGCCTAGAAACGAGAAAGCCCTATAGGGTAGAACTACGATAAAAATAATAATACCTTTGCAATAAGAATATCGGTCGATTCGATTGCAGATCCTAATAGACCCTTCCAGAAGGGGTCCCGAGTTCATACGACTTTAGGTTTTCATCCACCTTTAACGCCCGCCCCTTTCAATGTACCCCCGCTTGGTTGTGAGCGGCGAAAATTCCTACGCGGGCATAAACTGTCCCGGTGCACCGGTGCACTTTCATCTCGGCCCCTTCGGGCCTTTCTGCCCGACGCATTTGTGGCCCATTTTCACAGGGCACGGTTTTTAAATGCGATCGCCCGCAAGAATACCTTTCCTTCAGCGAGGAGGAAACTAATCGGAGAGCAGCGCGCACAAGCGAATTCGTTCATCCATGGGCAGGGAACACACGGGCCAGGTGTGTTTAGTGTGATTTACCACGAGCGAGTTCAAACTCGATCGACCATACCCCGCTCGGAAAACTAGCTGGGGTATCCCTTCTGCTATTGAAATTTTCTCACGAGCCACCGTCTTCAGTCTACCCGTTTTGATTTTCCATCCGTCCAATCAATCCGTTCACCATAGCTCGCCAAACCGTTCACCAAAACCGTGCTGGGGAACAAACGCGAGATTCGCGATAATCATCGATAATCTCCAGGCTCGTTTCTTTTAGTACCTACTCGGCCGTGGTAGAGAGCGGCCCTTTTGCCGATCGATTCGAAAGCAATCGTATCGGACGATGCATTCACCTCGACTTTAATTGTGTGAAATCTGGGGCTCTGTTTGATGGAAGAGAGCACGGTTTTTAATTGGCGACGGGGCTTCGGCGCGGCGCATTCAATGCTGCCAATGGATTGCAGATTGGTGAAATTACACGGTCTGCGTGGTATGGATTCCATGTATTTTTCGCATTGCAAGGGCGCAGCAGTGTTCCACGATCTGAGCGTGCAAGCTTGTTATCGCGTACAACCTTACTTGGATACTTTTTAACGAAAACACGCATATTTTGCGGGTAATAAAATGAATTGCGAAAGCCCGTCACTTGATATAACTTCTATTATATTGAACTGTACAATTTGTAAATGCACACTGGAGTGTGAATGCTATGGGCATCGTGCAGCGAAACAAAATCGAAATATGCATCGTTGTGAGTGTGGCGAAATTTCCTTTTATCTTCCCGATATATTTTTTCAGTTTGGAAACGTTTCTCGGCCGTCCTCGAACCTCTGTCCGATATCAAGAATCGGATCTCCATACAGCTATACGTAACTTCATTTCCTGTACGATAAACCTATATTAAAAATGGTGGAAATATTCGAGGGGAATACAGCAGTGGAAAACACAAGAAGTTATGCACACAACGAGGCTACTACTTTTGAACATGTCAACTAGCGCTCGCTATATTCGTAAATATTTTACACGAAAATTAAATGTCTAACTGCAAGATTAGAGTGTGGGTTAAATTGCAACTCTACCTCTGGTTATCGCCAAACGGTGCAGGTGCGCTACCAATCATTCGATTGCAGCGAATGAAACGAATCAGAATAATAGAAGGTTCGAGATTAATTAAGGTTTGAAGTACCAAATGATCGTTTTACAATCCGACACATTCGATTGGTATGAAACACGGAAACGGGGCGCCAACGAGCGCTGAAAGAGAGGAGCAAACAGCGGGATCTGAGCGTCGGACGATGAAGATCACTTATTGTTGGAAAACGAGCGCGAGTATCCGGCGTGATATTGAACGTGATTCGCGAGACCCAGGCAATCTGCTCGGCGAAGTGCACGCATCGGGCATTGTTAATCGGTAATCACTAATCAGACATTTGAAACGGAGAGCGGGCGAGCGTTTGTCGACGAGAAACAAGTGGACGAGCGTATGATTTATCAACTCCGGTGATGCTACTTAGGGTGTCGCCGCAGCGCAGCTCGATGCCACGCCAAACCCTTAGCACCACCCCGATTTTCCCCTTAACCTTCGCTGCATCGTCGAAAATTTAATATCAGAATGATGGGTTGAGCCAATGCACGAAAGACGAAGGGGAGAGAAAGTAGAAGCGGGCATTCCGCAGCACGCTTAATACCTCCGCGGCGATACAAGCCGATGTTAATAATCGCCGAAAATATTCTCGCCCGGCTTCCATCGGCTGGAAAAGTAGTAATACTTCTGGAACGGGGTAAGGGTGCATTTCATTAACGAGACCCCGGCTGAACGGGTGTTACAAGGATTAGAATGCATCTTCCCACCCCCTGGAACCATCGACCAAGCCCCCCCCTACGTATATTATAAGGAAATTAATGATCAAGTTCGAGGGCGCTGGCTCTGCGGCATAATAAATGTTCCCTATTTTGTTGGACGTCATTTGCTTAATATCCACGTGTAGGTACTTCTTAACAATTCGTGGAGATTTTTCCGAAATTCTGCTCAATGTTGCACGCGACTACTCGGCCTCGGCGCTTCTGTTGACCGAGAATGGTGATTGCAACGGTGATTGCATCCCAATCGAGCCCTATGCGTTGCGTCGATCAGTTCTTAATTGTTTGTTGCTGCAGAAGATATCGACGGCTCTGCTAGTGTAAGGTTAATACATTCGTTGGAAAATCGAATTTGTCGCCGCTTGCTATACTACAATAAATACAGAATTTTCTGGGGTATTTTAAGCACGTCTACTTTAACAGTTTAACGCACCGCAGAGATAATCGTGCTGCAACCAGCTTACATGCGCATAGATTATAATTGCATACGTGTACACTGTGCAATGTGTATGAACTTCTGAGGAATGCAACAAGCTTCGACACGAAAAGGATCTTTTGCACTTCATCGACTCTAAATATACTAAATTACCATTGGTACGTCCACGAAGGACGAATTGCAGGCGATGTTAATTGGATTTCGCACGTACAGGTACAGCAGCTTGTATACGTTACTCGCCAAATGGAGCACAATTCTTTCACCTCGCGTACAGCTGACTCGCCGTTAGAGGCAGACTCGCCCGTGACTTATTGTCAGCATGTGGAAAGGGAGGCGAGGTGTACTTACACCGAGAGACGTGGAGTTTCAGGACATCTCCCCAAAGTTGTGCACATCGACCTGCGGTCCACCGTCGATTTTGCACATACGCCCCCGGGTTCCGGTGCGACCTGTCCGACCCAACGGTCCAGCGAATCTCGATCAACTGACACACGCACGTTTCAACCGGAACGCACGGTACAGAGGCCCGAAACGATGCCAACTAGATTCCCTCGGATCACTGGACAGCCACGTGACTAGCTATGGGGAACACTTGGAGTTTGCACGAGGCACGGGTCCACCAGGCTCCTACACAACGGTCCATCGGAACGACCTATCGTGGATTGAAGCCTCGCGGCACGAATCACGCGACAGAGTCAGTCGAACGAAAAAGTTAAGCACGTACTTTGTCGCGGCGAGAGAAACTGACAACAAAAGATACGGGTGAAAGAGAGTGGACAGTTGGAGTGGGACGAACTGATACAGAGGACAGGAACAGGGTGACATAAAGAGAGGCAGAGAGAGAGAGAGAGAGAGAGTGGGGGAGAAATGGGGAGAGAGAGAGAAAGAGAGAGAAAGAGAGAAAAGGAAAAGAGAGAACGAAAGAGCGCGGTTTCTCCCTGAGATTTCGAGCTGCACTGCAAACGGGACCAGTCAGTCCTCACTGAATCGGAGTTTGCCCACGTACTCGCGGCTGAGACTTTGGGATCTGCGCAGTTGCTCGGTCACCACCACCATTTCCATCACCACTGCTTCCACCACCTCTACCACCACCACACCACCATCACCATCGCCACCTCTACCACCACCAGGGACACCACCACCACCACCACCGCCACTACCACTGTATTCCGTTAACCCCGAACCTTCATGGTTCCTCTCGACTCTCGACAACCCTAACTTCGAGTCTAGGCAGCGCCCTAACTCCGGCCGACGAAAGCTCTAAGAGACGCGTGAAGGCGAGATTATTGTTACTCGACGAAAATGCTCCCAACAAAGTTACCAGGTCCCGGATTAAATCTATGCAAGTCCACGAAGCTGCGGTATGCATGTTGGTTGATTGCGCTGCGTGTTTATACGTGAATGCACGTAGGATGAATGCAACAATTGTGATTGGGTTGGTGTTTCTTGTAGAACGAAGCAGTGCTGAACTTGAACGAAGTTTTATTATGGAGATATGCACTACTGCATCGATAAGTCTCAATGGTTATTATTCCATTCTGCGCGCTCCTTGCGGGATAATGCAATTATTCGCATTGCGGATGGTACAAAAGTAGTCCTTTTTCTTTCGTTCTAAAGACAATCATATAAGAGCAATAATAACATACTTTAAACTTCCACGCACCACGGAGTATATTAGCATAAGTGAATGTTCACATAGCAATATATGAATCGCTATGTATGAAGTCTTTTCCACCTAGAATGGGAATTTGGCCTACTCCGCGCCGCGGCGATTGGAAGCATTACGATCGGAACTAGTTTGTAGCTTTCGTTGGACGACCAATGCCACTAAAAACCGGTGGTTAAACAGGACATTAGCAACATTTAACCGTGCATTCTTCTACGTGAGAATTATTTTCATAACTTTCACGCGTGAATGCAAGTGCGCCAACTTCAATTTTCTCTTTTGTCACGTGCAACGCACAATGAACGCGGAAAAAGAATTAATTAGTTTACTTTTGAAAAGTAGCCCAAATTTCTTTGGAATTTTTCGCAGAAGAAGAAGGAAAGGAAGAACGTAAATGAATTTTATAATAGTAAAGAAAAGTCGATTGTAGTAGCGAAAGAATCTTGTTCCAAGTGACTTCTTTTAAAGTTCGTTGCTCCGTACATGTCTCCACACAGTCCGCGTAATGTTGGCTGTTTGCCAAACTCATTCTCACATCATTTCAGTGGAATATAAACGCCAAACAATCCACGGGACTTTGGAAATTCTTTAAGCAGAAAAATAATCGCGGAAGGTTCTTACAGTTGCAAAACGTTAACGTGCTACGACTTAATTAAATTTCATACGTTCGCGCGATACTGGCTATCGTTTTAATTCACTAAGATCACCGAGGCGCACAAAGTGGACACATCGCAGATCGTACGATAATATGGAATCATACGTTTCGCTAATGACTCTCTGTGATAGACATCGTATATACATCTATGTAAGTATACATATGTATACATGTGTATTACGATAGGAAATGATAATTCGTTCCTTCAGTTTGATACGTGCCAAATTTCCATATCAAACTGGTACATGTTTTTCAATTTTTTATAAACGGAGTAATTGGAAATAAGTCATCCGCTTTATTACTAGATAAATAAATAAACAGGCAGAAATAATGTACATAAGTACATACTGGTAAAAAAAATAGCACATTAGCGCCATCTAGTGCATCCTATATTAGTCAATAATTTGATTGCACGTCGATAAAGTGTTTCCTTTCTCTCATGATTATTCGAATTTTTTGTCTCGGGTCTTCGCCAGATTTGAAAAAATTATTCAGTGTAATTGTATACACTGCATACGTAAAATGTCTAATAGGTATGCTCACAGTAGAATGCGTATTTAATACTATTGTATGCAAATTGTTGTTTAATTGATTACTAAGGTATAAAAAATATAAAAAATTCTGTGAGAAACAGAGAACAAGGCCTTTAAACACTAAAAAGTATTGTATTATACTTGTACGTTTACAGGGTCATGAATAAATATCACGATGCCACAATAAAGTAGAGCGTATGTGTGATTGTTTATAATTCCTGCACGTGTACAAACGCATGTGCAAAGTGCGATGTAGCTGATACTACCAAATGGAAACCGTTAGTTATGTATATCATTGCTTGACATTTTTAATTCTTGGTATGAGTATAATACGTCAGACGATTCCGTTCGATGCTATATTTAAATCTCTTTTACCACGTGCCATATTTTTTTATTAGTTTACTTACTGCGGAGTAAACTGAATTTATTGGCGACCAATAATAATGCAGTCTACACAGTAACAGTATTTTACATCCATCGAATACTTTATAAACCGTTGTATAATAATTTTGTTTTGTCAATTGAAAATTTGGAATCAAATGTTATATGAACTACTATTTTATCATAATTTTCATTCACTAATCGCATTATATTATAGAACATAGAAATGGGTAAGTTGCAATACAAATATGGAAAATAGTAATCTATACACCCTTGATATTATTCTAATGCTCATTAGTTCACCTTTAGAAAGAAGAGGCAAAGTCACAGCGCGAATGTTCTAAAAGGGAAATTAGTCTCGGCAATAATTTGAAGCCGTGTTATAGAGGAACCTAATGTCAATTGCAAAGTTAATCGATGCTCCATCTATCTCTTTCTCTCATTTGCCATGGAGATACGAGTGAAGCTGGCAGGTCGTTGTTCCCAGTCAAGATCATGAGAATCCCATTGCCGACGTTTCGCAATACTGGCGTAATGCCTGACCTCTGCTTCCAATTCTACCGAATGCAATTCTTCAGAATTCGACGTGCTGCACTCATCACTCAATCACGCATTGTCTACGTGAACAAACGCTTTCAAACGTACGAGTGACACGTACCATATCCAAGCTATATATCGATTTCCCATTGTCTTCTATAGGCATCTAATATACGTGCACATTTGTCGTGTTACGGTTATGACAAGTGGTGTAAAAATTTTAAACGAACACAATTAACATTATGGTTTTTTTTCTTGTTTTCCAATGTTTAATCGGTATTTGAGGGATTCAATTGGGTTGCCCCATCTCTCGGTTTGGTTCTAACCTAAGTAGTACACCTTGGATACATACATGTATAGATATACGAATAATTCGTATAAACATGCGGAAAAGAGAGACGATGCTCATTGACATTCGGGAGTTGTAATATATGTGCATACGTTTTATCTCGCGAGAAGCAGTGAGTACTTTATAGGACATGTCTTGCGTTAGGCGAAAAAGAGTCGTAAATGAAAAATATTACTCGGTTACTTATTTAACACAGTTATAGGACCCAACATAGTAATGTCTGCTTTAAATATTATTACCAGGCAACCTTAAGTGTTAGAGCGCATGCGCGTACTGTTTCACCGGTGTCCATTTCAGTGCAATCATTATTGTCCGGTGTTCAATGTGGAAAATGTTATTTGTGAAAAAAGTAAATGTGAAATAACGACGAACGACCAACAAAAAGTGGGGATTGATGAACAAGGTACGGATTGAACGAAAAGTTATCCTTATCTCTGCACATACATATTCGCGACATGTTCTCACGTGAAGGAAGGTTCATACATCCGGTGTGTTAACCGTGAAGTAAATAGGACCAATCGATTCATTGGTTATTCATGCTTCTGGTTCACGATCGCATGCATTTTTCGTTATATCTAATCAAACTGCCGGATATTACCAATTATTGGCAATGGGATTTATGTAAATAGTGGATAATCAATATACACGTGTCTAGTGCGTCTCATCCATCAGAAGTGTCCATCAGAAGGCGGTGGAATCAAGGTACCTTATAGTTCACTGAATTCGTCGACCAACTATGAAAATGTAAATGTAACTGTTTTATACGGATTACATAATGCCAAGGGAAAGAATGATCGCCACACATTTTTGAAAACGTTTAACTGAAATTGCGCATGCGTTTGTAATCTACAATTTTTGTGAGCCCTTGTTAATAAGGGTGTACAATGTACACTGTACAATATTTACCGTGATTCATCGACGTAATGACACAAGGCATAAGTTAGGAGTGAATCGAGAAACTGTTCGCCAAGTAGAATTAACATAAAAGAAAACGAAGTGGTACCGGTAGGCAGCTTATTAATACTAGCCTCGCAGGAGGTTAGAAAATCTGAAATCTGGATCTGGGATTCTCGTTCGCGTATATTTTTACCAATAAATAATGAATTTCACGTACGTACCGTGGAGGTGTAAACTATGGAGTGCTCGCGCGTAGATATGTAAGATATGGTCATGTGTGTACAAGAGAAGAGTAGGGAGGGAAACACAACACAACACCCTGAGAAGAACGCTTCGTGAGACTAATACGACGCAGAAAGAACGAGAGTGCGCGTCAGTAGGTTTTACCCTGACCTCGGTCAGACAGACGTGGCTTAATTTAACCGGGACCGTGCAAACACACAGTCACAGTTCAATCTATCTTTGTCCAGTGGCACGATCAAATCCTCTTGACGTTCGCGAATTAACCTCACTTTTCCGCGGAAGAAGGAAGGATACATCGCCCTTCCGGTACGTAAAATGCATTTCCAATTTCTATTCCGATTTAAAAATAGTGTGACGTAGAGTGTTGATTGCAATTGGCTGGTATGAAAGAAAATGCTTTTCAGTGTCTTATAATTTGTTCAACAAGAGACAGACGGTATAATTCGTTGGGACACTGGGCGGAAATAATTTTTCTTGTAACATTGAAAGAAACGATTAAGAAATTGAGGAGTAAATATTGAGGTGCATAAATATTGTTTGAGGGGATCGAAGAGTGCTGGCATCGTTTTTGAGACCCGTCGGTATATATGATAATATACGATATTCGCACTTGTGAAGCCGAAATTTTGGGAAAAAAAACATCATTCGGTTCGTTACAGCTCTAACAACTAGTGTCCTTTTCTAATAAAACGAGAGTAAAGGATGCAGCGTAGGTGGGCCCGTTTAACTACGTAACGAACGGAAGTTTTCCCCTTTGTTCTATTCAGTGAAAAACAAGAATATAAAAATCACGTTTTATTACTTAGAATTGAGCCGTTAACCAAATCGGTTAAGTCCACGAAACAGAAATAAGGAAATATATTTCGAATGTAGAAAGATAAGAGTTAATCAAGCGCTTTGGCGATAAAATTTGCAGAGCCTCAAAAGGTGGAGTTAACCGATTTTCCTAATGTGTTCGAAAAATTCGAGGAAACTAACAAAGTATACCAAAGAAGTATACCGTATGCTTTCTATCTAATCATGTCTCATGCAAACTTGTGTTAGGTTAGACTCACTTGTTTTTTACATAATTATGTCTCATGCAAAAGTATTAGAGAATGCAAACACGGTAAATAATCGCCCGAGTTGCATATTCTTAGAACCGTAATCACGAGACATGTTGTCACCGCGCTACCGATTCAGACGTAGGAAATTATACAGTTGGAAGAATCCTGTTCACAAACCGTTGACAAACTGCCGACGAAAATGAAAAACCGGATCGCTTGGTCGAACGAAAGTATTCAGATTTCCCGTGATTTACACTTGCTAGCGTTTCTCCAAGATTACTGCGTTTGGAAATCCCGAGTGCGAAAGGGGGCGTAAATATGGCGTATATACATAAAGGCGACGATATTTGGAAAAAGTATGAATGTCTCGGATCGAAGTCTGAGTGCAAATGACTCGATCCACTGTATTCACCGTTTCCATAGTCCTATTCTCGAGGAGGAAGGTTTCTGACTGCGATGAAATTCAAAGAGGAAAGATTCGTGGCGCCAAAGGCGAAGCGACACCGGGAAATACAAGGAGGAATCGAAAGGGAAGAATACATATGCTCTATCCCCATTCGCCCTATGGGGGATCGCAATGGTCCAAGCCGAAGGCAAACTATGCGTGCAAAGTGAAAAAGCACCGAGGCGTGTAGAACGCGTAGCGTAGAAAGCTTTCCTCTCTGTTCCCCTGAGCTTCGTTCGCGAAATTGATTACCAGCCCGAGGCGTCACCACCTTTGTTTGTACGCGACTTCTCCTTGGTCAACGTCAAACTATCTCGAATGTTATTCATCGGCATAATGGAGATGATCGTGTTCAGAATTTAATACGTAGAAATGACTTCCATTTAGTCGCGTGGATGTATTTGATCTGTGGGACCACTGTACGGCGTGAAAGAGGTTCTTCGAGAGGATACGAATATTCGTATCATCGTTCATATTTGTATTTGGTCTCGCCCTTCCGTCAAATCGGAAATTTGAACGATATTTATTTGAACAAGTTGCTCCCAAGTATTCTACAATGTTGGTTAGCAACGCATCATTTTCGCCACGATTCCATAGGGACTTTTATCTTTCGATTCTTTCTTCGCAACAATTGTTACTTACCGATAGAAGGATAGCGAGGCAAATAATGTCGCGTCTCGAGTAGCTGTAGTCATCAACGAATTTTAACGACAATGATAGTCCGGCGGTGGAAGACTCTTTCATTCTCCTTTTTTTGTCTGCTACAAGAAGAGGGGGCGGGGGGGCGGCTGAAAACAGCAGGAGAGAGCATCAAAGAACGCTTTACGTAAACGATTAATGATTCTGGCTCAACGACCTGTGTTGCTGGGAATTACCTACCGCCAATTGCAAAGTCCGTTTCCAACTAACAATTGCTCCACTTGTTTGAAACCATTAGTGCCCACCAGTTATCTCGTTGGCAATGCACTGCAGTGACCGCCACTGTCCCAGCTGAATCCGAAGTAAATATTGGCGGCACCGGCAATCTTCTTTTTCCATAATCTGCATTCGCAATTTCTACGTGCCGACTGTTATCGAACGATCCTTAAATAAAACGATCATTTCGTGGTTCGCTTGTCCGTTACATGTACACGCCGGTACATTTCCCTGTGTATTCAATTCAAAGTTTAATTAAATAAATAAACTGCTGACTTTGATCCGAGCGGTCAGCGCAGATACGCATACCTCGCGATATGGTTCCTATTGGGCGAATATAGGATGACGTGGACTACGGAACGTTAAGCGACGAACGTTCGGCTTTTATTCCGTTTCCGTCCCGAATTACTGTATGCTTGTTTAAATTGAATGTTAAATTATACCGTGCGAACAGAATTCGTGTTCCCGACCGTCTTGGATAATTCTGTTTGTTTGCAGGCATTCTGAGTTTAGCAAGATGTTCAGGCCACTTTTATTGGCGATCGTTCTTGGGACGTCAACGTTGGCCTACAACGGCGAGTTGGTTGAACAAGAATGCCCTGTGGACTGTCATTGCCATTATTTCCGTGTCAACTGGGTGACCGACTGTTCCGAAAGCAATCTGACCAGCATCCCGTACGACGAGCTTAGTCTGAACGTCTACGTTCTGGATATGAATGGGAACAACATCGCACAGGTCGGTCCATTTCCCCAGTCGATCAAGCTGAGGCGCCTCCAAATGGCCCATAATCGATTGGCCGAGCTGAAACGCGAATCCTACGCCGGATTAACTTACCTACTGGACGCGGATTTTTCATTCAACGAAATCACGCGTGTCGATCCCGAGGCATTCAGGTAAGAGAGCTTTGCAATTTTTGCCTTGTACAATATGCTTGTAACATACGATAACCAGGAAGTAGTTTCTTATCGTATAAAGTCGAAAGAAATGAGAAGAATTATCGTATAAATGCGAAAAATCATTTATAACGTGTATGAAAATTCGTCGAGTTGCAGCGTAAATGAAAAATGTCGAAGCATAGATCAAGCACGATATCGAGGGCAATGCTATAATCACAGTTTAATCGTTCAACAGGGACAGCCCAGGTCTCATTACGCTGGAGCTCCAGAACAACCCCTTGGACGAGGTCAAGGGTTACTTTTTAAATTGTCGCACACTGCTCTATCTCGATCTGAACTCGTGCAACATCCACCGCCTCGACACTCAGTTTTTCCACAACACCACAAACTTGAACAAGCTCGATCTGTCTCATAATCCACTCGGAACAATCGAGCCCGGCCCATTCGATCATCTCACCAACCTGGAGTACCTAAAGCTGAACGCTTGTAATTTAACTTACGTTTCGTCGGATGCATTCGCTCATCTTGAAAATCTTCGTGAACTCGAAATGGCGGAGAACGATCTGCGCACTTTGAGTTGGACCAACGTTCTGGCGCCCCTGATTCGTTTGGAGTACCTGAACATTCGAAATACTGGAATTACCAATCTACCGGGCGATGCATTCGCGAAGAACTTGTACCTTAGACAATTGGTCCTGGCTGACAACGAACTATGGCATTTGGATGTCGGAAATACTTTGGGTCACAATTTGCACAGTCTTCAGTCATTGGACTTGTCGAATTGTAATCTTCAGGATCGTTTATCAGAGGAGGCATTCAGAAATGCCAGCGAGCTGCGTGTGCTAAACTTGAGCGGCAATCCAATGTTCGCTGCTGACCTGACGGCTGTGCTCCGACATTTGCCAAAACTTCACAAGCTTTCGTTAAGCAATTGTAGCTTGCGCCGTTTACCAAACGCGTTCCACGTTTTTAAGCACCTAGAGGAGCTGGACATCTCTCACAATCCTCTCTCAGACGCGTTTGTCAGTCTATTGAATCCGTTAGAGTCGTTAGAATACTTGGACATGTCGTATTGCAGTCTTGGATACGTGGGGAACAACACATTCGCCCATATGACTTCTTTAAAGAGACTAATACTGTCTGGCAACAAGCTGCACACTCTGGAGGGCGGATTGTTCGCAAATCTGACGCGACTGGAGAGTCTAGAACTTAACAATTGTGACCTAAAAACTCCCATTGATCCGAAAGTGTTCGGTGACCGTGTCAGTACGGATATCGTAGAGTTGAAACTGAGTGGAAACCCTCTCCAAGTGCCGGAAGATGGTTCGCTTTTGCCGATACAACTGTCCAACCTCGAAATCCTCGACCTGAGTAACTGCAATCTGTCACTTCTCAACGAAAACCTATTCTCTAGGACTAGAAATCTTACCCGACTAAGCTTATCCGGTAACGGCATGTCCGGTACGGAAAATCTGGCCTGCCTGAAAAAGTTACGTGCACTAGAGCATCTTGATCTAAGTAACAATAATCTCGTCACCGTCAACCCAAGAGTATTTAGGGCAAATCCACGCTTGCTCTCGGTGAATTTGCTCGGCAACCCTTTCGTATGCAACTGCGCGATTGCGGACATGTGGGACTGGGCGGTGCAGGTGAAGAACGACTTGCACGTGCTAGTCGGTAGTCAGCCAGCTAATTTCGAAACTGGCGCGGCAAAACTGAGAAAGAGTTTGACTTGCAGCTACGACGAGGAAACGTATCAGAAGATCGTGGAACAGGCTCGCGCCAGCGCCGATCATCGCAGACTCCGAAAGGGAGACTTGACTCCTACGCGTACCTGGGCGAAATACATCCGCGATTCGAATTGCGGTCGTAGTTCATGATATATGGCGAACAAATTTCAACATCCAATGGTGAACGTCTATTCTAAGGCAATGCGTGGCAGCCAGAGAAGCGAGCTGTAACGTATCTTGCAATTAAGAAGCGTGCGCGTACACATTATACATATATACGTGTGCTCAGCGATATTGTTCTCCAAGGATGTCCCTCTACTTCCATAGCACACATATGTGTATCATTTTATTTCTCGAAAGATCGCGTGCAAGTTAAAATGTGTCGATCGTTGGGAGTACGCGCGTGTCAGACATCTGGATGTTGAAATATTTTGTACGAATACTACTCATGACGCACCCATGCGTACGTTCGTCGGGAATCTGTATTCTATTTCGTACGAGCATCGTCATGTTTGTGGTATTATGTTGGAACATGGTGATCGATCATTCTTAAGGAACGATAACTATCTTCGACAAACTAGCTCTCTCTGCTCGGAGAACATCTTTATACGTTCATAAGTCTGTTCGAATTTCGTTCGAGAATAGCAACCCGTCTTCACTCGGCACGAATGATTAATGTAACCGAGGGTGCTAAAAAATATATTTGTCGAGTGTCGTAACAGTAGACGGTGGTGCACGAATGATCAATCACTCACCCCTGCTAACAATCCCCATTGTGTTTGTAGCCGTCACCTTTTTCACATTTATCTGGGAATTACGGGTGAATTAATGAGAACCGGGTCTAAGACCTGGTGCTGTTGTTTCGACAACAATAGCGTCGAATTTTTAATTTATTTCGCCGGGTGGCCGAGGCTCCCGAGAACTTTGGAAAACATACAATGGCACGAAACTATGGTAAGGGAAGTTCGCACAGAAGCGGAAAACTTTCGAATCAGTGACAAAGTTTTCGGAAGAGAACAACGGACATTTGGGGTCTGGAAGCTGAAAAACAATACGCTGCGGAGTCTGGAACAGCCTCGTGTAAAAATGTAGCGTATAATAATAATCGCGAGATTCTGGCAACCTTGCGTCGCTTATCTTCCCGAACTACATACGTGCGAACGTGTGATACGCAAGCAAGTGTGGATGTCCTCAGATACATACTCTGCTCGTTGTCAGAAAAAGGACTTGACTGTCTGAATGATAGACCATCAGCTGTACGAAGCAGGGCTGAGATGATTGGCCAGTGTTGCGTTCGGTTGATTCGACCAGTCGAGTTCACGTCGTATTAAGTTTCACCTATAATTATTCATGTTGGTATTCATCACTCGTAACTTAAATGAAGGGTACATTCTAGAATTTAGCTTACAATTAATTCATACATTCTGTCTTATTATTTCTTTTTCTCTGTACGTATTATACTTATTAAGTTTTCTCGTTAAATGTACCTATTAATATTAAAGGATAATAATTAGACATTCAGTATTTACTGTGAATGTTTCAGTGTTATTTACATTATTTTAGTTTATCGGAAAATGCGAGTTTCGCTGCCACAGATTCCCCAAATGATGAATAATTCAATACTTTAGATCTCCCCACACCTTTTGAAGAAGCGCGCCAAGAAATATTTATCTTCCTCTGAAGTTGAAGTTGAACCTGTCCAGCCCCTTTTCTCCCCTGTGCACAGCTGCACAGCTGCCCAGCTATACCTGCTATATAGCAGTTTCTGTCCAATTCCCGTTGGCAGGTTTTGTAAACAGAACGACTACAGATTTCATGCAGCATCTGTGTAGCGTGCGCTGATGGCAGAACGGCAGCAGAATTGTCAAATTGCAGACAAAAACGCATCAGTGGTTGCCCCCAATTTGACATCCGGTTATGTTAGCAGGGCTTGTTCGATATTTGCTGCCAATCTGCTATTGATTCTGTCAGCAGGTTCTGTTTGCCGAACCCAAGCCAAATGCGGGCACAGGTCACTGCGGATCTGTAGACAGTGTCCATGTACAAATTGTATATCGGGCAAGCTCCCTCGATTGACCAATGAAATTTGATTTTAGTTTACATACCGAAGTTTTTCTGTGTCCCGCACGAACTTTCAACAGTATCTGTAATATAGTGTTGTGTAATATGTATATGTATGTGTAAGTAACACGTTGGATTTATTTTTTTGAGAGGGCAGGTATGTAATGAAATTCTCAGTTTCGCACGGACAAACACGAACGTAATAAGGTGCCGTTACGATTACGTCAATGCGTTATGTTTATGAATTACATAAGACTGTATTTAATAAAGAAGTGAATTTTCTTGGTAGTTAGTGTTTTCATTATTTTCCCCTGCTAATTGCGCGATACGCTAAATAGTTATCGAAGTCACTGTTTTCAAGTTTTCATTTGCCAGTTTATACGTCTGGCGAACACATTTGTATTAATCCCAAGGATTAGTTGACCCTATGTAACAGATCTGTTTACGAATAAATCATCTGGAGTCGACTTTTGGTTAAAATCGCAGTTAGGGGCAAATCAACGATGCACAGTGTACTACATATAGTGCAAAGTTACTCAACATAAGCGAGTGTGAGAAAGCTGAGCACGTGTGTTATAGAATGATTCTAGATGTTTGTAGAAAAGATGGCACACTTCCTCTCGCGCACCCCGATAACCGAGAGGTTTGATTGGGATAAAGCACAGTTTCTCAGAGTCAGCGGCGTTCAAAGTCCATACGAAGTGGCGTATCGATACCTTGTAATCGCATGTGTATCGATGTTAACCTAAACGGTTGGACGAACGTGAACGATTTCAGTTGCATCGCCAGTATCGATGTGTCGATGCAAAAGTTCCAGTCATGGCATTATATAATTTTTCGTTGCACACCGTGCATGCGGTCCGTGGACTTCTGTACGCGTACGTACTTTACGCACACATGCAGAATGGCGCGAATGAATTTTTCTACGAGTGTGAGAGCGGATTAGCGAATCGGCTCGTGTAATGTGTACTTACACGTGACTGAATCTCGAGTACGTGTACACGTACGTCTATACATTGTATACTGCACAGTGTATTACATTGTAGGTGCACGGCTATCGGTAGCAGTCGGTCGTCTAGTAAGCTAGTTGGCCGTCCAATTATTTGAACGTCATGCGCGCGGCCGCCCAAGACCATTCGTCAGCTTGGAGATCGGTTGTTGGCTACCGGCTTTCGACGAGCAAGGATTGTGAACGATCCTGACAATCACTGGCGTTCACGTTGAGTCGTTCACTAGCGTCGTCTACCTGTTGGACATATCGATAACGTGCAACGATGTTGACTTTGTTCGAGCCGCTTCTCGATATTCCGACGGTGTGCTACGGGGCGCTTCTCAGCATTGGTTTCTGCATCTACTACCTTTTCGAAGTCGTGAAAGTAAGTAAAGCCGATGCCCCTACATGTATATGTATCTATATATCCATCATTCTCATCGTTTGCCATCGTGCTAACCGACAATTAATCACCAGCTAATTAATCGTTCTGAAATAACGCAACTGGAAGACAACAGAGATGAGTCCTTTGAAAATTCACCGATTGACCGGTTGAGCGCGTTACGTTGCGCGTCTTAACAACTTTGTTATAGAGATACTGATAACGCGTTGTCCTCGTAGAAAAACGATGAACAGGTATGAGGTTTTCGTTTCCATATTACTGATGATATGTCCATATCATAAGAGAGTTATATTGCCGAGGGAAATCTCTATCGTTAAATTGTATGTAAATAAGTGCATATTGGGAGAGTTTGAATGTTTCGAGTGACTGGTTCTCCCACACGATTGCATTATTCACACTGAATTCAAATTTCAAGCGAGACTATACGTCACGGTAGTTACCATTTATCCACAGACTTTTAACCTTCATTGAGTTCAATCAGCGCCGCATTTAATTCAGAATCACGCGCGTATAGCGTATGCCTTCATTCTATTAAAGATGTCGTTTAGAAAGATAATAAATATATACGCCGGCACCACCTGTAACATTAAATTCATTATTATCAATCTAATCGAAGGCATACGCGTATAATAATAGCTGAACGGAAAAGTGTACCTTAATCATTGATGACCGACCGATCTACATTCGGCAAGGAAATTCCATCGAAACCGTCGAATTTTCATTGCCAATGATATCGCGAGTTGGGATCTTCTCTAACAATACTTATTAATAACGAGGAAATATCTCTAACAAGCCAGCATTAGAAGTAATTGCTCGTCGAATAAGTGAAGTAATGATTTTAACGTTCGGAAAAGTGAATTTGTTGTCGCATCGAATACAGTGTGGTCGATATATTATCAGGATTTCCGTGATACGAATAATTCGGACTCTCACACGACCCTTCATAGTTTGTACGAGCCACGAGGAGATATGCAATTGATTAATTTGACCTTAAAACTCCGAGGCACTTGCCCCGGACGAATTGCGCGCGCGATCGTTTGCGCGCGCAGCGAGCGCGAACCGGAACAGGTAACCCCGCGTTCACTAATTGTAAGTCTGAGGCAGTTTCGAATAATATATATATATACTTATATAAGTACATGATTGGAATCGTGTTGATGCATTTTAGTTCTCTCTCGGGTAGAAACAAATTTCCTCTCGCTACTTGGCAAGTTTGCCAATCAGAGACTGAAAAATGTTTAGGGTAAAATTCTCCATTTATATAAACTGTAGCACACGCGTAAACGGCAATTTCTTAATGCAATAACGCTTGCCTTTGAATTGATCATTCGCATGCGAAGAATTGTTGTTTTTTTCTTACTGTTAGTTATCAGTTCGTTGAAAGGTATAGAATAGGGCGATTTAAAACCATTTAGGCTGACTACATTAAGCTCTTTCTAAACTCGCGCAACGAGCTACCGTCTTTTTTCTAACGGCTACAGCGTCAATAGAGATACACAATATTGCATCTGTAGATACGAATGTTCTTGCAGCGATGGCGAGTCTGCTTCAAGCAAATACAAACGCGTGGATAGAGAAAAAAATTATTTTATCTTCACATACTTTGCACACTGTACACATACAATGTATAAGATAATGCTCGCAATCAGTTAAATGGCCCTACAAGTGTGCCTCGATAATGTGATAATAGAACTTTTCGCCTGGCTAATAACTGTTGAAAGCATATCCAAGGTAATGCAGCGAAGGACAATGCAAAGGGAACTTCCTTGCTCAATTCCGATATTTTATAATTTTAAAGTGACCTAACTTCCAGTGTTATGGCACAATATTTTAATATTCGTACACGTTGATGAATCGGTGGATGGTGAATTCATTATTACCAAGTAAACAAACTGCGAAAATATGGTAAACATTCTAAATGATTTTTTCAGACGCCGATGCTGGTGTGCGCTCATGGGCCATTCCGTTCATTTTTAGAAGAACATGTGCCTTTGGTGAGGAACAAATTTTGGCCAACGTTATGGTGTTTTGAGTCGAGAGCACAGACCATTATCGCGAGCATTCTTAGATCGCGAATTTTGCCGCCTATTCACTATCGCAGGTTGGTAAGTCCATCTTTAACTAATGCCATCGAAATTATAATTATGCATAACATTGAAGCAGTAATTATACCGGAAAGCTCACCCCTTCTTGCTACTGTTACCCTTGAAACTTTCTACTTTCTTTTTTTTTTTGCATCAGAAAACTTTCTGCCGTGTACTATGCACAAGGGATGATTAACGATCACTCGTTTCGTATTATGCGATTACGCGTTAATTACCATACTCGTGTTACTTTCCTTCTAATTAATCAAATTAATCAATCGTCGTGCAGAGAAATTCTGAGCTTATCGGATGGGGGTGAAGTGGCTCTGGATTGGGCGGAAGAGGGATGCCCTGTTGTTACGCCCATCGTGATTATTTTGCCAGGGCTCACAGGGGCAAGTCAGGCGGAATACATCAAGTGCCTTGTCACCTCCGCGAAAAAGGTCGGAATACGATGCGTAATCTTCAACAACAGAGGCCTGGGTGGTGTCGAACTCAAGGTATGTATGTAGCAATCCGAAATTGTGTATACGTGTTTGTGCGTGTGAGTTTCGGGAAGAAGCAAAGGAAGATGCGTGGGAGAGATGTAAGTAGTGTGTGTGCGTGACGAACGACTGATCAAGAAACGAATGCTGCGTACTGTATAAGGAGCCGACTATATTAATAATAGGTTTTATCTGTAATTATAAAGCAATCCTATATTAATAATAAACTTTATGTATAATGGTAATAATAATCCTACATGTATGTATATGTATGTATATGTCGGTACCTATCGTTTATTGAAGCCTGATGATTGCGTTGGATTCTGGCTATCAGTGTACCCATTTCACCCTATCGATGTAGTGTATCTTGTATTTCCTTTCATCGGAAGTTTCATCATCGCTGCTCTCATTGCACTCCGATCGTTTCTTTAACTGTACGGTCTTTCTTATTTTTGCATAACCATGCGTGTATCGCAATCGGCTTTTGTCCTAGAGGTTTGAATACACGTTCAAAAGCAAGGCCGCTATTTTCTATACGTATACATATGTTGTACATATATCTACATTTGCATGTATGATCTTACTAAGCAGAATCGTTCGAGTTTTTACTGTAACGTCTTTAAACTATTTATCGTGAGAATATAAATGCAAGTTCATATGGATTATTGTGCTATTCCAGACTCCACGAACGTATTGCGCTGCAAACAGCGACGACTTATCGGAGGTTATCGAGCATGTAAAAAAGCTTCACCCCAATGTACCCCTCGGAGCGACAGGAATTTCGATGGGAGGGTAATAGACGGCTTTCCAACCAGGAATTTTCTAAATCCCATTAATCATTTACTTCCTGACCATCCTCAAATTCGTGCATCGTAATCATTTATCTCGTGCGATATAAACAATATACTTCAATAATACAGTTACTTGATTGTTACGCGACAATGCTTCTTACTGTCCGTATATATTCTTCTTGCAGCTTAATTTTAGGTAACTATTTAGCTCAGCAGGGAGTGATGGCGAGGAACAAATTGAAAGGATGTTTCCTCATTTCCGTGCCGTGGAACGTATTTGCCGCGACGAGAAACACGGAAGACAATTACTTTAATTTAATGATGAATAAATATTTGGCTGGTACCCTACGTAAGAATATACAGCGGTTGCACTACTCCTCGGAAACTGGAATGTTCGATGTCGACATTGATACGCTTCTCAAAGTAAGCCGAATTTTGCGTATCCGGGCAGGGTTGGATCGAAACAAATAAACGATTGTTACCGCGGTCTTTCTTTCTTCCGATTCTCTTAGAGTCAGACGGTACGCGAGTTTGATTCGCATTTTACCGTGAAACAATTCGGCTACAAAGACGTGGAGGAATATTATTCCAATGCAACCATACACGACAAATTACACTTGATTGACGTGCCATTATTATGTCTCAGTGCTGCAGACGATCCATTTCAACCAGTTCAAGGTAATTTGTTATTACTTTAATCAAGCAACTTGTTGCAGTCGTTGCCCTTCTGCGTGTGGTCACGTTATTCATTTAATTTCATTCTGGTAAAAGGAATTTCTTTTCTTCGTCGGACTTACTCTTCTTTTTCTCATCGATGCTTAGCTATACCATTGAAGGAAATATCGGAAACGAAGAAAGTGGCCGTCGTGGTAACATCGCGTGGCGGCCATATTGGTTTCATGGAGGGAATGTGGCCGGTTAAAGAGGAACAATACATGGGTAAATTGTTCTCACAATTTTTTGCCGCCCTGTTTACCACCGGTTTCGACTACCAAATGATATGACGAGGCTGTACTATGGCTGTACTACGGCTGTACTATGGGGCATCAAAAATTCCTGACATTTTTTTATATCTTCTGATATTATTCAACGGGTGGAATCCAAGTTTCGGAATCCACGGATTCAAAAGCTATGCGAATGTAAAACTGTGTGTTCCTTGGGTTCCTTTTATTTTCAATATAAATTAAGTTTATTAATTTACGTTTCAAAAGTAATTTCTAAATTGTAGCCAATTTCGTTCCTAAATCGTTTCACTAATATTTGATGTACGCGTACGCTATACGCATAATGTATGTATAGATTGGTATCTTCAATACAATCACAAATACACTGCCACTACTGGCTATGCATACATGCTTTGGCGTGAAAGAAGGTCAGAAATGAATAGGAAGATATAGTCTGCAATGAGGTATTCGGACAAGTCCGAAAAGTTGCAGAAACAACAAGAGTTCTACCCCCGTTTTTTAATCATATAAATGATGAAATTGGTAATTGTATGATAAATAACATCGACTGTTCAGGTCAAACTACGAGCAGGTTGCTGCGGATGAGGCCCTATCCGCGTTCCATCCACCCACCATTTAAATTTAAAAAGATGATCGTCTAGAAATTAAATGCCACTTCTTTCTGATTGATATTTGCAGCACGCTTGTATGCAAGCGCTATGCAAAATAACAACAGGAGGATCTAATACAATGAATAATTTTGACGAAAGTTAACAATGAAAATTCTATTACACCTACTACAATCTAAAGAATAAAGATTGTAATATAAATTCGCATGTATGTACTTAATTTAAATAAATCCTACCTACAATAAGGTGAATTAAATCTTGACCCAAAGCTAAGGATTAACAACTTAACGCTACGTAAGATCTTATTTAACCTCTTACCTACGGCAGGACTTCCCGCGGAGCTGTATGTCTGCGCAGCAATGTTCGTCATGGAGTGGGTCCAAACAATATAGCAGCTTACCACTACGCAATTAAATTAAAATAGAGTTACAGATGTATAAATGATACTTTTCTCATACATTTTCATGCACAGACTTGGAAAAAAAATCTTTTAGTTAATTCGACGGATACTCTTGACAGATCCAATCAGAACGAAATCCAGGGGGCGAAAAAGCGAAATTTTCTAACTATATTCCACTATATTGGCCGTACGTTGGGTGGCGGGTGGGGATCCTTCTTTAACGCCGATGTTTTTTAAATTTCGTGTCGAACAGAATTTTTCTATAGTAACTGTTACAGTATGGATACTTTGCCTCGCAAACAAATACTTTCCAGGCTTGTAGACGTTTTTTTTATCAATTAACAAAGGCTCGAATTGAATCTGAGGGTTTTAGCTAAACGTTTATTACAGCGTTATTGATATTGCATCACGGGTACAATTGCTATAAACAATTGAACACTCAATAAGCGTGTAATGAGAACGAACTACTACAGAGTATTGTAAACTATTAATTGTGGCATTTAGGTGTTCGTTGGGTTTATCGATGAACATTTCGACTCACAAAAACGAAACGTTTAACATGTACAGATGTAGACACTGTGGTGCCATCTAACCGTGAGCAGCGGAACTGCGTCTTTTAAATAAAGTTTCAGTATAGTGGTGTTGCGAGGTTACCGCTGGAAGGCGGAACATTGCCCATATCAATGGCATGTGAAAGTTTAAATGTTTCTATCTTTCGTCTTAATCGTTAAACGGATGTGCAATTGTTTATGAAGAAAGTGCGACAGCTAGAATTATGCTCATAGAGATATATATTGTTTTTTTGGCATTTGGAAATGCCAAAGGAAAACACTTTGCCGGCCGCTCATTTATCGCATCGCCGTTACGCTCCCGCAACAGATCTGTCATTTAATATGCATTGTGGAAAACGAAGAAATTTTTACATTGGTTATTGAAATGAATAAATTTAATGAGAAATTAATTGAAAATATTCAATTATGACAGGAAGAAATCCACGGTATGTTTATCCAATCGTAGATAATAATAGATAATAAGCAATTATAGTAACGTTTCACCGACAAAGTAATTTACATTTTTGGAGTAAATGTTCGTTACGAATTTTATGAAGAAAAACTGGAAACAGAAATTTTTTGAGAATTATATACTTTTCTGATAAAAAGTATTCCAGTTATTTCATCTTGTAATCGTTAAAATGAGGATTGGAATGTACATACGTATATGTATATGTGTAGTTATGTGCATGTGTATATATTATGTTTGCTCGCAATATCTTATGGAAGATATGGATTTATGCGACCAGAATCGCATTACACTCTTTCACAAAATAAAAATACTCATTATAAGATAGTTCGTTAAAAAGCGTAATAAAATATTCGAAAAATGTATTTTGTTATGCACGTGACAATAGTTTAAGGACGCATGTCACAGTAATGGTATAAGATCTTTGGATGTATCGAAACAATCCTTCCTGGCCAATATTCTTTTTGGGACGACACAGCTTTCTGATGCTTTCCTTCTGCTCAATCATATGATACAAAAGCAAAATCAATACATTATACGCATCTAATTGTTATAAGCGTTCAGATTAAACGCAACACCACAGTCACAGAAGGCGAAATACATCTGTTAGAAATTTGATAAAAGAGATTTATGCGTAGTACAAAATATAAAAATATTGATACCTTCGCTATGTTACAATTGAAATTTTAGGTTGAGAGATTTCACGATAAATGTTAGAATATCTGTGCTTTCCTCGATCTGGAAATACGAAGTATTTTGTAGTAATAACGGTAGTGGTATGCATATGGAACTTGAAATAAACAAAGTACCGAATACTGACCACTTTCATCATTGGTTTTCCACTACCATGACCAGCTTTTGTTTCTATTTTGACCAACAAGGGATTTGTTTGTTGCGGTAATTTCCCAAGTGTATACTGTAAGGTGGCGATAAGCTTCAAACTGTGTAAAGGAACGACACGATCATCGTGATCACCAGTGAGCAACAACATTGCAGGATACTGCTGAGTTTCCGGAACTTTTACGTTATGTAATGGAGAGTATTTCAAAAGGTTTTCAAAGTGTTTCGTGTCATCGGAGCTACCGTAATCTGATACCCAAGACTCACCAATGGTGAACTTATGGAAACGTAGCATATCCATTACCCTACGAACATAAAGCAAGGGTAAAGCATATGAATTGAAGAAAAAAAACTAGCCAAAGAGAATTATTCCCTTAACTTACCCAACTTGAGCAATTGCAGCACCAAAAAGATTGGGTCTTTGATTTACGCATGCTGCAACCAGTAAACCTCCATTACTGGCACCTAAGATACTTAATTTCGAAGATGTAGTATAACCATTTTCAATCAAGTATTCGGCAGCTGCTTGGAAATCATCGAACCCATTTTGTTTGTTAAAAAATCGACCACCATTGTGCCACTTTTCTCCGTACTCGCTAAAATGAATGATAGAATAATCGACGAAGGAAGCATGCACGTATCATGGCTGTGCCTTTGTAACTTACCCGCCACCGCGAATATTCGCTACTGCAAGTACACCGTTTAAATGCTGGACAAAAACTAATTTCGTTACGCTAAATGTCGGTTGAATGCTAATATTAAAGCCTCCGTAACCATACAGTAAGGCCGGCATAGAACTATCTAAAACGGCATCCTGGGGCAAAAGTACATTACGTTATATTATTTTTATACCAGTTTAGTTGGGTTCGAACGTGATTAAATTCCATTATAAATACCTACATGTTTCATTACTATAAACATTGGAATTTTTGTACCATCTTTGCTTGTATAAAATACTTGACTAGTCTTGTACAATTTAGGATCAAAGTTTTTCACTTTAATCTCTCGCAATACCTGCAAATACATTTATATGTGTGCAAATATAATACAAATATAAATTTTCCAATTCGCGTTTGAGATCACCTCTCGATAAAATACGTAATACTAACTTGTGGATCTTGATCACATTTAAGATCAACTTTGTATATAATACCGGGAATTAAAAATGATTTAAACTGATAAAAGATTTCAGAATATTTTTGTTGTCCTGCGAAATTAACTATTGTACCAACATCAAGGGGAAAGGTTCGAAGTTTTTCACCAGTTGTTAAACTGTGTAATTGTAAAACGTTCTGGAAATAACGAAAGATTGGTAGAGACTTGGACATATCTGCATTGTTTAAATTGCACAAGTTGTGTTTACCTTCACATCTTCGATATAACAAGCTACAAGTTTATCACCGTCAACTGCACATGCCCAATCTAATACGTTATAAGGGTGCTCTGGTAACAAATCAACCCATTTTTCCTGCTTGTAGTCCAACAGATCAATAGCTATTAACTTATAATTCGGTGCATTTTTGTTTGTTCGAAATATGGCTTTGGTGTCACTGTTTGTCACGTACTATTAAAATAAAACAGAAGAGGCAAATAAGTAATGCAGAAAGATGCTGTAATTAAAACTAAAAAAAAAGTAATAAATATACTGTGGGCCACTAACTTCGTAATCAGCTTCGAGTTTATCGACTACTTGGGTCAACTGTACCTTTCCGCCGAATTTCGTCCCTGATTTTAATTCAGTAAAGTAAACTAAGTTGTCCCTACAATCTTTTACAGGTGTTACGATTAACCATTTCCCACAATCGGAAACTTGTGCACCTCTAACAGTATAGAAACATATATAACGTGTGTATTAGAAAACATTCAACTCTCGTGCATAATTCTATCACTCACATCCTCCATAAAGGTTCTTCAGGGAACTCGACTACGATAACATCCTCCGACTGAAGTGTACCAACAACATGGTAGCAAAGCTTTTGATCTCGGTGACCTTCCGTTCCTGAGCCATCAGTTTTACCTTTCTGCTCTGGATAACAACCGTAAAAGATTCCACGATTGTCGTGAGTCCATGTTATTGGAGAAAACTTGACCTTTTCTAAAATTTCTGGATATTTTTCGCCTGCGTACACAATTAAGAATTTAATAAAATACCCCCTTTTTTCCTAAAAAAAAAGAATATAATGTGCACCTGTCTCTGTATTCATAAAATGAATTGTACACCAATCGGATCCACTGGAAGATAGACCATACGCGTATATGCTACCATCTTCGCTAAATTCGCTACTAGTAATTGCAACTGTACCGTCTTCTGACAAAGTATTTGCATCCAGGAATACTCTTGGTTCGCCATCCAATGTATCTTGTACATATAAAACGCTAGGAAGAAGTATTTTCATGTAAAGATAGAAAAAGTGAAGTAAACATATCGATAAATCACAACTGTTACCTTTGGTTTTGCAAGCCACTATTTTTATAGAAATAATATTTATTCCCATATCTAGCAGGACACGAATACTTTGGAAAATCCCATAATTGCTTTAATCGATCATGAATACTTTCACGTTCATTGCACGATGCCAAATATGGCTTAGTGATAGCATTTTGAGCGTCGACAAATGCTTTAGTTTTTTTTGAGTCAGGGTCCTCTAGCCATCTGTACGGGTCTAGCACCTAACGAATAAAGTTATTAAATCTTGTACTTCATAGCGTTTCTGGCTGATATTGGAATGTAGAAATAATGGTTGTTGTCAGTATAGTAAGTAAAAGGAAACATATATTTCAAAGGACTCCAAGTGTGTTGGAACAAAATACCTCTATTACGATATAAATATTTGTGTTTGCATTTTCCATACACATTTAGACATGATTTATATTAAAAAAAGGCTACATTTTTGTCATATTCTAACCTCGGCACCATGATAAAGATCGGCAACGGTTTCATCGCGATACGCATCAGGATATTGTAATTTTTCCATTATTCTATGACGTTTTGTAGTCTTTTGCGCCGAAAGGTCTAGTGCCTAGATTGATCCCAATAAAGTAGAATTAGATTTGTAAAAATGCTGTTGACAAACAACGGTTTCGGTAAAAGTCTTACTTTCACGGTCGAAAAAGGCAACGCACGAATACGAATAGATTGATAGCGCTCAAAACCACCGGCCTCAAGCAGATTCTTATAAATGCCATTTGGACTTTTGCAGAAGCAAATTTTTCGAATGTTGCTTGTAATTGAGGTCACAATCATAATACGCATTTCTTTATGCGATATCAAATATTCTAGCGTTTGAATTTACAATATACATTATACATTAGATCTTAAACGTTATACATATACTGCACGCAACTAATTTTCCTAGATACATATTACTAATTATACATTATACATTAAAATAAAGATAGAACGCGATAGATAGAAATAGTTTTTTATCGGCATACTAGTTGAAACTATATAGTTGCAAACTTTTGATAGTAACGAATTACTCGCTATCAATATTATCAAATTACGTACAGATTTAATAAGTGCCTTTGATGAAAAAGAGAAAAGTGCTATTTGAATGTAGCATAATACCATTAACGCTCAGTGTATTTATGTTTCCCTAAAGAAATTTACCATCTTATCTCGTTCCCCGCAAAGTGGCAAATAATATACATCTACTTTGTGTACGAGCTGTTTCAGCAAAAATTAAATCGCAATTGGATTTCGCTTATACATCAACCGATGTATAAACGATTTCAAAGAAAGGCATACACTTCGATCAGCTGTGTCAAGATTGTCAGTTAAGAATCGTAAAATTGATAATCATACGGGAACAGTTTTAAACAACGTTTATCGACATTGTAGCAATAAATTCAATACTAACGTTGACACATGGCACAAGAAAGTGATGTGCTCATTCTTATCAATTGGTCTTAAATGCCCCCTTCGCCCTTTCATAATCCGTGCTATTAACTAATATGTATACGCGATGCCACACGAAATTTGCCTATCCAATGGAATTATAGAATTACAGGATCGTATATCGACAGCGACGTAATAAATATTGAAGAAAATTAAGAAAACAAACAAACGATAAGCAATTGTTCGCATACACCTACGTATATATACATATACGTAAATCGGTAAGCATATGTTTATGTATTCTCCCGTCTTATTTTCGTGTTATCCAAGTTCCCATAAACGTCGGGTACATACATGTTCCGATACATCATTTTCCAATGAAATTGTAGCCCAATTCTAATTGCAAGATATATTGTTAATATAGCATAGTTGAGGACTTATTATATAAAATATCGGTTAAAGTAGCTTAATACAATAATAATGTAATCGCATGACATTTATTGGAAAATGAAGGAAAACTATGGCGTAGGTGGAGGCGTAGGGCATGGACGAGAATATTTACGAGACTGTAGCATCACGGGAGGGCGAACGGATCACGAAAGTAGGCAGAACATCGTTGGGGCGATATCACGCGCAAGACAGCTGTACTTTGTGCTACGAACTTTGATAACCTCATCCGTGTGTTTAAATACCCCCCTCTACCTTTCCCGACCAGACGAAGCTCATATAATATGAAAAGCTATTGGTAAAGCATTCATTACGGATCGACAAACGCGTTAGTGAATGTCGTCTTAAGTTCATAATCGTACAAAATATATTCGCGAGTGCTCCAGCCTTCTAAGGAGAAGTTGCCGTATTTCGTGAACGCAAATTGTACAGCGACGAGAAGAAATCGTTTCAGCCAAGTACCTGTATTGTGCGTCGCGGGTGATTTGAATGTTTCTTTCCAATCTGTCAGCACACGGAGGAATGCAAAAGGATTGCCGAGACTGTTTAGGTATTCGATACCGTATCAACTCCCTGGATCAAACCTGGAAGTGGTTGCATCAAACAATTGCCCTTCACGATTACTTAATCTCCATAACCGCTAGCCAATACGACTTCTCGAGAAAGACTTGCCAGTAGGGCTGCTGTCTGTGGAGAAAGATATTAACCGCTACCAAGGCTGATTTTGCCACATACACGACGGTATCTAAATTCGTGACAGGTTAAGTAGTCAGACTGATTTCTTAAACCAACGTAGCGCAGTTTCCAGGGAGTGTGGTTTCGTATCGGTACCAAACAGCCCATACTTATTGACGATAAATTGACTATATCAGGACAAGAGGGGAGTTGGCGAGAGAACGCCAAACGGGGGGAAAAAGAAACTCGAGTCCCGAATCGCACGTGTACTACAGTAGAATGTCTTTGATCAATAGATTCATGATTGTTGTCAAAGGGAGGTACAGCAATTGGTATCACGTGTCTAAATACTCGACGAGTTTCAATGAAAAGCCAGACGATCCAAACAATTCGATCGCGAAGTCAGTATTCATATCCCAGTCCACAGATGTGTTCACCAATCTAGCATTAGAAGATTGGTTCTATAAGAATTTCAATTTCACGAAGCACCATGTATTACTTCTATGGCGCAACGATCCGTGCATAGTGATTGGACGTCATCAAAATCCATGGATCGAGCACAACACTCAAGTTGCCGAAAAACGTGGTATAGCACTGGCCCGCCGGAACAGTGGTGGCGGTACTGTCTACCATGATAATGGTAATTTGAATTTGTCCTTCTTCACACCGCGGGAACGATATAATCGAAAGTACAATCTGAGCGTCATTACCAGAGCTTTGTACCGAGAATGGGGTGTAGAAGCGGACATTAATAAACGCGAGGACATCGTTGTTGAAGAGAAATACAAAGTATCCTTTCATGTAATGTATAAAAAGGCACCATTATATTTGCTTAGACAGGGTGTTCCAAAACTACGCCTTTACAACGACTGCGACGATCGTTGTTATATTTAATGAAATGATGAAATAAATTTACTTCTTCTTATTTTTGTCGTATTCATTTTATTCGTTTGCTAACATAAAATATATGTCGATCTTCTCACTCGATACGAAAAGAAAATTTTCGTTCATATAGGATCTGTAGTACGTTTGAAAATGTTGATATTTATCTCGATGCTGTAGAAGGATAATATCATAGTTTTCATTATTTTTCGTGTTCAAAGTAATACCAAAAGTAAATTGGAACAACCTATTTACTTAACGGCGAGGCAATGTGCTTCGCAAAAAATGATATATGTTTCCTTAACTATTTTAAAACGCAGATATCTGGTACTGCAGCAAAATTAGGACGGCCTAACGCGTATCATCATTGCACGCTATTGGTCCATGTTAATAAAACAGCTTTGAGTTTAGCTCTCGAGAGAAAAGAGGTAAATGTATCCGTATTATTATCTCATTTTCCGTACAAAGTCTGTTCAGCAGTATAACGGCAGTATATCTACAAGAACAAGATACGTATTTCCATGTATCATTTGTGGAAGTTATTTAAAAGTTTATGAATTTTATAATAATAATAATCATAATGATATGCTTTCGTTTAGCCCGGATTATCTCCGATGTACGGCGCCATTGTATCGTAATATGTACATATTTGAAATACAAACATGTATGCTTATTCTGTCATAGGATGGAATAGAAACAAATGCTACAGAATCTATACGTTCGCCGGTAAAAAATTTAATAGACGTAAATTCGCACGTTCGAATGGATAAGCTTATTAGCGCGATAGGCTGGGAATATCTTCGTACTAAAGCTCTCGTTCTAGAGGATGGCGGGCAGGAACTCGTTCAACGGCAAAAAGGATTTCAGTACGTTAATCCCACCGAAGACTGGTTTCCAGGTACATCGATGAAACAAGATGCAAATCGTTGTGTTCGGTGTTATTATTGTCGACTGCATGTGAATACGTAGATAATGTTTATCGCGCTGTTTGCGCGTTTACAGCGGGTGTAAGAAAGATTTGCCGAACATTTGCATACCCTTATTCGTGACATTGAATTTGATAACCCTTAGCTATTACTTTTAGGGCTGGAGAAATTAATTAGCGAGTTCCGTTCCTGGGAATGGAATTACGGTAAAACACCGAAATTCATGGTAACACGCGTATTAGATGTACTCACTCAACACAACAAAGAGCGTCGTTTTACTTTGACGTTAGAAATACAGAATGGCATTATCGAAGAAATCAAGATGCGACTGCCTTTTGGTTTGGTATCGAACGAATTTGGCCAAGATGCGTGCGTGATAACGAACCTACGCGGTACCAGATACGATCATGAAGTAATGGAAAGTATAATAGCTGCGATTGGTTGTAAGACTGTTACGCTAAGTACGAGTCAAAACGTAGATAAAGGTAATATGATTGCTACGCAATGATTAATCCCATCAAACAATCACAATGATTGTGTTTAAATTGTTGTTGTGTTCGGAATGGCAGTCCAGTTATTTGTATAACAGATAGCGAAATTAGTATAGAATTGCATCGCACGCGGTTTACCTTAAAGACTTATTGTTACTAATCACGGCTACACGCATGTAATATATTGTGATATAAACGAAGGAAAATAAAAAGAAGAAAAAAAATGGAATCAAATACTCCTCCAATAATGTATGCGTAACGTACTGTTTTTGCACTATCGATATGTATATGTAACTTTCATAAACCATTCTTTTTAATAAATATTATTAACGAATATGTATCCACTATCGATTGCTTATCACCAATTAACTGACTACAGTTACTTTCATCTAATTAGTCTTCTCCGCAGGAAGCCCACTAACTCCGTTATCATCAAGGGTCAACGACCCAGTCATTAATATACGATCCGTAATAATAGTCGCGTGCATGAATCGCTATTAAACGAGGTTGCATGAAAAAGTATGTATATAGGTTGCGAAACAAAGTTGAAACAATAAATATCGAATATATTAAATAACGGTGTGCATGCGCATAAACATTCTGCGCAAGGCACCTGCGAAAATGGAGTTGCGTTTGGAAGTTACGTATATCTCTCCCTGTATCCGGTATTGTTGCTTGTATCATTGTTATTTAAGTTTGAAACTATCGATGGAAAGCGATAGAGATTTGGCCGTAGCATAACTTCTTGGTACGGCGGAGGTGGTGTAGCTGAACAAGATTCTGCTAAACTTCTGACGCTATCTATACGTCCTTGTGAATATGAATTCAGCAAAGACAGCCTTTGAGAAACATCGTGAAGATGTTCACGACGTCCGCATCTTGGATGACACGAATATTTTCCCGCTAGCCAAATGTACGAAATGATTAATCCACTCGAGACGCCGGATATAAATCCGATACAAAGAAGCCAGTATACCGAACTAACGGTCATCGTTTCCTTTGCCGCTTGTTCGCACGTCGTCATATTTTTGTTGCTCGATGTACTCGACACATTGTTTTTACTTATCGACTTAGTTTCCTGAGTAGGCGTACTCGTAATTGCCGAGCGATGGTAATTTCGTAGTTTCGTTACGGGGAAAATAATCATCTTTTCGAACTTTTGTTGCTTCCCTTTTTTACCGCAGACCCCGATAAATTCTACATTTTTGTGTTCAAGATATGACTGTAAATCCTCGATAACTTTGTTGCAGGACCATGGGTTTCTGTAAAAAAATAATAGACTTTTGCAAACTTACAATACCTACATATCGGCAACTCGTTAGGCAGTATTGTTAATGATAACAATAACGAATAAAAGTTGTGAGCGAAATATTATTAATAACGAGTGATATACAACCATATGTACATGTACAAATTGCAACGTTATCTGCACACCAATTCTATTCATATTACGTATAACATATTATATACCCCTCTAACGATAACTTGTTTAGAAATTGCAATGTTTGCACGACTGTGTTGCTCATCTGGATCATCAAATTGTTTGAGAGATCGAGGCGACGAACGTGCGTGAGCCCATTGAACGTGTCCGGAGGTAAATGACTAATTTGACACGAATCCAGACTTAGCTCCTAATAAGAATATATTTGACATTCTTAAGTGTAAATAAATAATGAAATGCTACTCTAGAAATGAATTATTGGTAAAAATGCATACAACGATTGAATTATTTGAGATACTACCGTTATCGAAGAAGATCGTAATTTCGGAACGTGAGAGTTGAAATTGTTTTTTGATAGTTTCAAAATGCGTAGTTTCTTATGTCCACGAAAAATTTCGTTCAAAACATAATAAAGCCGGTTTTTTGATAGATCTAAGACAGTTAAATCTGGAATGCCATCGAAGGCATTTAAACCAATCTCGCTGATCGCATTCTCGGAAAGATTAAGATACTGCAATTTCGTAAGATCCGCATCCTGAAATAATGTATACATATTTCGTTCAATTTATTATTCACATATTACATATTACTAATTTGTTCGTAGCAATTTACTGCAATTATTAGTAATTAATTACGATTCAGGCAGCAATTAGCGACGATATACTTATCACGATATACGAAATATTCTGTCTCGTTGCTGCTCATTTTATATATCAATACATACCATGAGTTCGAAATTATTTAGTAATGATATCACATTATTCGACAAGTCCAGAGCTTGCACATTACTTGGTGCACTTGTATGTATACTGTAAAGATGGCGGCTCGTACAAGAGGCGCGCTGCAAACCGTACCAAGTGTCACACACACAAAACGAGGAACATTCTTGTAACGATTGCAACGCAGCCGAAACTTTCATTGCACAAAAAATTGATATGAAGGAGAGAATGAAGTAAAGAGTGAGACCATCAGTCATTGTAGCAAAAGGCGACGATGGGCCGTACGAGGATCGTCTAAATCAAAGCCGAGACTAATGATTTACGAATGTCTGAAATATAAGTAAATTCATTTCTGATAATGATTCGTGATTATCTCGCCAACCTAATCTTATCTTTCAGCAGGATCGCTTATATCGTCACAGACCATTCATCCAACGCATTTTTCTTTGTCCGCCTTTTCACGGGGCTCTAGAACCCCATTACCATTTCCATGTCACTCACACCATTGCCAACGGTTTAGAGTCATCGACGAGATATACGAATAGACCAATCATCCAATGCATTCTTTTGTTCCGAATTCCCGGTGTATTGAATCACCTTCGAGATGCATACTCGAATGTCAAATCACCTTATGGAATTCCGTGGGATATCGTGTCTGCCATACCGATCTGGGAAATTTAGTCTGATTTGAGTGCCCTCTGTTCATGAATAGCAGTCAATTGAAGAACTATTATTTTACTGAATAAGGGGGGACAAAAGGGATAGCCAATGTGTAAATATACGCATGTGAATACTACGGGGTTGGGTATTAGGGAAGCAAATCATCGGTCCACGTTTGGGAAGAAAAGTTGATCTACGACCCCTGGTTACAGGGGACACGACCAGATTACAGAAAACGATCCGAAAAACAATGAATTTTAAAGAATTCTTTTGTTATTTGCCGCAATGAAAGGCGACAAAGGATATCAAACAATTAATGTCAATTACAAATCTATTAACCCTTTCGCTCCGTGCTCTATTCGACTGACTAACATCCATTCTGTAATAATTGTAACAGAAAATATGCAGCTCGACAAGATATTTAAAAAACACCCGCCTTAAAGAAAGAACAATGCGCCTCCCCAGCCCGCCAGTCTACAGCCAATCTGCGCAATCTATTTAAAAAATCTGCCTCTTTCGCGCAACGGATCTCGTAGTGAATAGACGTGCCCGGAGTGTTCGTCGAAATAAGGTATGTCACATAGTCTAATATATTCTCGAAAACAGGAAATGATATACGCATTGTTTCCATTTCCCTGTCTTCCAAGTTTGCTGCAGTTTCTTTGTTGATATTAATGAATATTTGGAAAGAAATGAAGAAAATATTGTGTAGTGTACGGAATCACACCGCGTGGCGTGCATTTTGAAATCGACTCGAGTATGCATATACGTATTATCTTGTACGTATGCGTATATGTATCTCAGCTCAGAATTCCATTATCTTGCAGCATATTCTGCAGTTTCTAGCAATATTATTATAATATTGATGATTTTTAATACATTTATCCCTAATTTCAGTTCTGTTCCATGGCGTTCCTTTCGCTTGCATCGAATCAGGATTGGCGGAACGCGTTCGAACGTGACGCTGACAGGCGGGAATGCGCAGGACCGAACTGATGCGCGCCATATTGTTAAATCAACTTCTCACTGACAGGTAAGCGTTCTGCAAAGTTCTTGTTGAAACAAGTAAAATTCTAGCAATATATCAGTGTTAAAGTATAATTCATACCACGTATAATACTTGTATGATATAGAGTCGTATTGTAAACAAGGAGTAACATAATACAAGCAATTATTTCCGAGTATTTCTTTGTTGTTTCTGCACGTGATCGGGAAGCTTGTTTATCCTGGGAAATATCGTCAATTTATTGCGTAACCAAAAAAGGAACTCATCAAGTAACGTATGTGTTGAAATATTTCTAGGAAATGCAAGCCATCGTAAACAAAAATGGTGTTTACTTTAGTCTGGTATCGAACATAGCCTAATGGGAACGGACAATAGCGAGGCTTCTCATTCTACTATTTGACGCTGTGCTGACAACACATATTGAAGACATCCCACATCAATGAGGTACGTTTATAATAGCTATACCAGAATTATTTGCTCTCTATTAGCGCTGCTGTTTATTTAATAGGATTGTAATTACCACTTCACATAATATTGCTTTCATACTAAATTTTTTGTTAACATAGTGTGCTTATACATTTACAAATCGAATATACACATTTTCTACAGAATGCCAGTTGAATTATTGCTTTAGTATATCACAATTATTATTACTTTCGTGCACTTGTTTAATTTCCTTGTTATTCTTTGACACAGGAGTATGGATTGAGTTGATTATATGGAATAGAGCAAGCCAATAGCTACAATGATGCCTAATAATTGAATGCAGCCAACGCCTGTGTATGTGAGCATTTTAATTATATTTTCATATTGGTTTTATATGATGTGCGACTGACACTAAGGTGAAACAACGACAGTTAAAATACTTATAAAAACAATTAATTTCCTATACGAATTACAATTAATTAATTACCACTTCACATAATATTGCATCCATACTAAATCTTTTGTTAACATCCTGTGCCTATACATTTGCAAATCGTATATTCACATTTTCTACAGAATTCGAGTTTAATTATTGCTTTAGTATATCACAATTATCATTCCTTTTGTGCACTTGTTTAATTTCCTTGTTATTCTTTGTTACAGGAGTATGGGGAGAGCTGATTATATGGAATAGAGTAAGCCAATAGCTACAATGATGCCTCATAATTGGATGGAGCCGAGGCCTGTGTATGTGAGCATTTTAATTATATTTTCATATTGGGTTTATATGATGTGTGACTGATACTAAGATGAAGCAGCCCCAACTAAAATACTTACAAAAATAATTACACTTTCTATACCAACTACAATTAAGTAATTGCAATTGGAATAGCATTTTTTATGTTTCACTTTTTACATAATGCATATGTTTTTATGTTTTGTATTTAAAAACATATGCAATGACTTATTGCATTTGTCTTTTGTTAATATCGTGTGCCTATACATTTGCAAATCGAATATACACATTTTTTGCTGAATTCGAGTTGAATTATTGCTTTAGTATATCACAATTATTATTACTTTCGTGCACTTGTTTAATTTCCTTGTTATTCTTTGTTACAGGAGTATGGAGAGAGATGATTATATGGAATAGGGTAAACTAGTGGCTACAATGATGCCTAATAATTGAATGCAGCCAAGGCCTGTGTATGTGATTAGTTAATTATATTTTCATATTGGTTTTATATGATGTGCGACTGATACTAAGATGAAGCAACCCTAACTAAAATACTTAAAAAATAATTACACTTTCTATACCAACTACAATTAACTAATTGCAATTGGAATAGCATTTTTTATGTTGCACTTTTTGCATAGTGCATATGTTTTTATGTTTTGTATTTAAAAACATATGCAATGACTTATTGCATTTGTCTTTTGTTAATATCGTGTGCCTATACATTTGCAAATCGAATATACACATTTTCTGCTGAATTCGAGTTGAATTATTGCTTTAGTATATCACAATTATTATTACTTTCGTGCACTTGTTTAATTTCCTTGTTATTCTTTGTTACAGGAGTATGGAGAGAGCTGATTATATGGAATAGGGTAAACTAGTAGCTACAATGATGCCTAATAATTGATGCAGCCAAGGCCTGTGTATGTGAGCATTTTAATTATATTTTCATATTGGTTTTATATGATGTGTGACTGATACTAAGATAAAACAACCACAGTTAAAATACTTATAAAAACAATTCGATTTTCTATACAATTCTATACAAATAATTACAACTAACTAATTGCAATTGGAATAGCATTTTTTATTTTGCACCTTTTACATAATGCATATGTTTTTATGTATTATATTTAAAAACATGTGCAATGACTTATTGCAGTTCGACACGATATTCAAAAAACACCCGCCTTAAAGAAAGAATAATGCCCCCCACCACCTCCCAGTCGCCAGCCAATCTGCGCAATCTATTTAAAAAATCTGCCTCTTTCGCGCAACGGATCTCGTAGTGAATAGACTTGCTCGGAGTGTTCGTCGAAATAAGGTATGTCACATAGTCTAATATATTCTCGAAAACAGGAAATGATATACGCATTGTTTTCATTTCCCTGTCTCCCAAGTTTTCTGTAGTTTATATGTTAATATTAATGAATATTTTGCAAGAAATGGAGTGAATTTGTGCAGTGAACGGAATCGCACCTCGTGGCGTGCAGTTCAAATAGACTCGAGTATGCATATACGTATTATCTTGTACGTATGCGTATATGTATCTCAGCTCAGAATTCCATTATCTTGCAACATATTCTGCAGTTTCTAGCAATATTATTATAATATTGATGATTTTTAATACATTTATCCCTAATTTCAGTTCTGTTCCATGGCGTTCCTTTCGCTTGCTTCGAATCAGGATTGGCGGAACGCGTTCGAACGTGACGCTGACAGATGGGAATGCGCAGGACCGAACTGACGGCGCGCCATATTGTTAAATCATCTTCTCGCTGACAGGTAAGCGTTCTGCAAATTTCTTGTTGAAATAAGTATAATTCTAGCACTATATCTCTATTAAAGTATAATTCATACCACGTATAATACTTGTATGATATAGAGTCGCATTGTAAACAAGGAGTAACATAATACAAGCAAATATTTCCGAGTATTTCTTTGTTGTTTCTGCACGTGGTCGGGAAGCTTGTTTATCCTGGGAAATATCGTGAATTTATTGCGAAACAAAAAAAGGAACTTATCAAGTAACGTATATGTTGAAATATTTCTAGGAAACGCAAGCCATCGTAAACAAAAATGGTGTTTACTTTAGTCGGGTATCGAACATAGCCTAACGGGGCCGGCAATAGCGAGGCTTCTCATTCTACTATTTGACGCCGTGCTGACAACACATATGGAAGACATCTCACATCAATGAGGTGCGTTTATAATAGCTATACCACAATTATTTGCTCTCTATTACCGCTGCTGTTTATGTAATAGGATTGCAATTACCACTTCACATAATATTGCTTTCATACTAAATTTTTTGTTAACATCCCGTGCCTATACATTTGCAAATCGTATATTCACATTTTCTACAGAATTCGAGTTTAATTATTGCTTTAGTATATCACAATTATCATTACTTTCTTGCACTTGTTTAATTTCTTTGTTGTTCTTTGTACAGGAGTATGGAGAGAGCTGATTATATGGAATAGAGTAAGCCAATAGCTACAATGAGGCCTAATAATTCAACGCAACCAAGGCCTGTGTATGTGAGCATTTTAATTATATTTTCATATTGGTTTTATATGATGTGTGACTGATACTAAAATGAACCAACGACAGTTAAAATACTTATAAAATCAATTAGATTTTGTATACCAATTACAATTAACTAATTGCTATTGGAATAGCATTTTTTATTTTGCACTTTTTGCATATGCATATGTTTTTATGTTTTATATTTAAAAACATATGTAATAACTTATTGCATTTGTCTTTTGCATATTTTTATTGCACACTTGCATATTTTTCGTGCTTACTTTCATGTTTTTAATGTATATCAATATATTTCTAATGCATATTTATTTTTCATAATTATCACTGATAACAAAGACTCGATAGGATGAACATATTTTATTTCAGAAAATTTTGTGTCCGCGCGCAATGCGGTCGGTAGAGTCACTCTTTGCTACGAAGTTTTCTAGCTTTTTCAGAGCAAGTGGCTCTGCTTAAATTTTCTTTTACACTTTAGCTACACGCGATTGTAAAGTCAGTGTTTTTCGCGTACTAGTTATTAATACTATTATCAGAGCACCGGTGCTTCTTTTCAGTTATTTGAATCGCGAAAGTAGCATCTTAATTTGTTCGCCGATATAATCTGCGGTCGCGTACAGTCGTTTATTTTTATTTTTTTCTTATATTCGCCATCGGGAGTAGAGTCAGTGCATCACTGAAGGGGATGTTTTATACGACACTGGTAAAGTGAGAAATGTAAGTATCTTTTAAACAATTCTCAGTTTTCTATGAAGAATTAAATTCTGTAGTTTTAACAGTAGATTTTAACGTTCTTTGCGTTGTTGTTTAGTTACAGTTTGCAAACTTCCTGACGATTGAGTCCAATTGAGCTGCCTCGGTGATGTTCCTGATGTCTTCCACCAGTACTTCCTCTATTTTTGCAATCAACGAGTTGGTGAGTCGCATGCATTTTGGTTCCTCCGGTCCCCAGTCATGCCATAGGACGATTGGTCCAAACCGGCACGGGTGACTGGTTGTATTTTTTAGTAGTTTTGCGAGCGTAGTGACCGCCAATATTTTCTTGTGTCTTATTTCTTATATCAGATTAGATCTGCCTTATTGTACTCCGTGTTTTTTAATATAAAAAAAATTAAGGACCATAGAAATATTTCTTCCTCAAATAAATATTTGATCAAATATGCACTATACGTGTCGGTTTTTCGTATTATATATGACATTAATAAATACATTGAAGAAATGTATATACATGTATTGAGGACAGTGTATATTAAATTCATAATTGCATTTATAATCAATTGAAATTTGTTTTCACTGTTGAGCAGTGCAGAAGTCGGATCCCCTCCGACTTCGTTACTGCAAGTGTTTCATGATTATAGTAATCGTGTATTAAAACAAATTAATATAACGATAGGTATATTAAAATGAGCATTGAGTGTGCATAGCTAATGATAGCATTTAATATTAATTTTCATATGCTATACTCGAGTCCCTTTCGTATAAAATTTATTACACATTATGTACAAGAAGGCGCTTTGTATACGGGTAGATTTTCAAATCGGAGTAACTATCTTGAACACTTTACTTCGATTAAGGAATCACCTGAGGCTTATTTAATATCTTGTGTATTTTTCAAGTAAATATTTAATTGCATTATTCATTATAGTAAATTCAGTTTGAATAACAGTCATTTCTCTTAATAAATCAATTATTTATCAGACATTTTCAAGTTTTTATTGATTTTTCATAAATTACAAAATCGAGTCATTTTTAAAGAGATTGAAAATAAAATATAATACTAGCTATTGCAATTTTACGTGTACTAATCATCTTTTTAGATCAGGATTTTCAGGTTTAACCCCTTCCGTGTTCATTGCCAGGAACTCACTCACGTGCCCAGGTGCTACTTGGGTGAGTGAAAGGCAATGGGCACGACGATCATATGGTTTTTAAATTTGTAACAATGTTTGGCGGCTGACATTTGCTAGCGTACCGTGCACGACGTATTTTCCACATTATGTGTGTGTGTGGTTAGGCCGTGGAATTGCGTCGGCTCGGGAATTTGTTAACAATTTACAAGCGTATTTATGTCAATACCAATACTATGATTTCACGAATAGCAATATGTTTTACAATTGCGAATATACATTGAATGCCACAACGAATTATGAAAATATGGCAAATAATAGAGTACTATACGACCCAAGTATGCCTAGTTGAAAGAAAATGGGCAATATATTTTAACATTCGATATTTTATACGAAAGCAATGCACAAGCATATACATTTGCGCACATTTACGCAATGGTCGCTAGCCTTTGTCAGCCGATTTCAGGAATTGGTACGTACCCTTAGAGTGTGAATGATTGTATGCTAAGCTCGGGTGTCGGGGGCGTCCCGGGACGTCTCTCTAGTGTAGGCTCTTGCGCCCGAGTGTTTGATTGAGAAACGTCGAATGATGTGTGTTTGCGTGAATGTTTTGCCATTTTTTAAATATAGGTCTAGGTAGGATAGGTAGTATACCTTCTGGTGTGCCTGATAGATATAAGTAGGTAGGGCCGGGCAGGTTGACACATTCTCTGGTCGGGTAGGCAACATTTCGCGTGTTCAACCTGTTTCAGGAAATTTGATTTGAAAAGTCGACGGTGAGGCTGTGGCGCGAACGAAAATGCGTTCGCCTCTGGCTTTGCCTATCGATTTTTCGAATTTTTTCGCGGTCGTGGTCGCGATTGGGCTCCGAAACGAACGTGTTACATTATGCTCGAGGCTGCACGTGTAGGCGAAGATCGATTACAATTTTTATCGTAATCTTTACGATTTTCCATAATCGCAATTTTTACGATTGTATTTGGTCGTGATTCGCCCGCGTGTGTTCCATTTAGCTACGCGGTTTAGATTTTTATTTTATTTTTTTGTTTGTTTGCGAATAGAGTCTCGAGCCTAGACTAAGTTTCAGCGGGCATTGCGCCCGAAGAAAAGAAGAAGCTAAATGCCGAAGAGGCCCGACAAACTGTCTCTCAAGAGGGCAACTACCAATGGCACTGCATCCTTTGGATGGAGGGCCATTCTTTGTTACTATTTTGTCACTATGCTCGCTTTTGTATAGTGTAGTTGTAGTTTATCGTTTGGCCAGCGCTATTGCCTGGCCCACCGTCATCGTATTGGGCAAATCGCGATTTTTATTAGCGTCGTGAACAATTGAATACGGTTTGCATTAGAGTTGCGAATTAATACAGATTCCGGTTTGAATCAGATTTGCTTTTATATTAAATTATATTTGCCATATGTACTTGCTTTTAGCGTTGCGATAATATTTTTCGCGTTCCTTTTCTAGACAGGTTTTAATTAACATTTACAGTACTGCGATATTTTTCCATCGCAAATATTTTTCTTAGATTTTTATTTAGTGTTGCGATGATAAATGATCGCGATTTTCAAGTAGCGTTGCGACCACAATGAAATGCCTAAATTGGTTCCTGAGTCACCAAAGGCAGTTATTAAAGCTGCATAAGGTGATTGCTTCCAAGGTAGTCCTGGGTACGACTACCATGACTTCTCCGTTATTAGTGGTGCGAATTAAAAAATTATGGGTGCAGTGAATTACTATTTTTGTTTCGTATATATGAAATACCAGATAACGAAGCACCATACGCGATTGACTTTGCAAGTAATGCAGTTAATTACTGTTACGAGAAAAAGAGATACTCCACTTACGGTTTTCATTCGGGCTTATGACAAGTGGACGATAAATAATAGTAGAATGCTTCTCTGGCTATTTATTATTCTCTTGCCTTTCACCTTTTTATTAACACTAAAAACGAGTTGTTTCATTTTAGTATCCAAGTAAATGTTTCTATTTGTAATGCATAGTTATTTTTCAACATATTTGCATTTTGGAACAACAAAAACTCCCTTTGTACTACTGTACTATTTTTTCAAAATTACTAATCTCATAAATAAGTTTGTTGCAGAATTATTAAGTTAAAGAAGATGTCAATATAATAGAATACTACCTCAAGTAAAGAGGCTCAAAAAGGATGCTGTGTGGATGAAATAAATTGATGGAAATTATATGATTCAAAGAAAATGGTAGAAACAATCGGGTTATCATACCTAACAAATATCACTAAATTCTTATAAACTTTCATGTGTTTCAGGTTGCGGGATCACGATTTTAGTGAAAGAAGATTCATTATAAAATATACCTCTCCCCTTTCTTTAAATCCCTTTAGGTTTTCAATCAGGCAGGCAATTCTTCACTTAAATTAGCTTTTCAATTAGGCAGGCAATGTTTAAGTTAAGATAAATTTTTGGTCAGGCTGGTGTTTTTGTGTGTTTCAGGTGCATGATCAGAACTTTCTCGAAAGAACTTCAAGATTCATCATGATTTGTCATATTTCTAAATTAAATCATTTTTTAAATGGGCTGGCAATTTCCAAATAAAATTAGATTTTTAGTCAGGTAGGATGTTTTAAGTTAAGATTTAATTCAGCTTTCGTTCCAATTATTTATAAATATGTAAATGATAAAAGCTTCGAGCGAATAGGCTGCGATTAGGAATAGACAAATCAGCTAATTTGTCGGTGGCCCGAGAATTCGGGGCGAAAAAAGACATTGGCTGATTCGTCTATTGCTATATCTAGTTGGTGCTTTTGACACAGACAGTAACGAGATATAAGAATTCATATATCTCGTTTGTGGAAATTGCTTCCCTGATTCCCCCCATAGCATTGACATATAATTCACACAATCGCATGAATCCTGTCCCCAACACTAATTCAATAAATAATAGTTCTTCAAGTGATCACCCTTCATGTGCAGAGGACGCTCAAATCAGCGTGGGATTTCTGAGTCGGTATGTCAGTCACGCTAGGCCACGAAAGTCCATAAGATGGCTTGTCTATTCCTATATCTCGTCTGTGATCAAACTACGAAATCTCTCTCTTTCCTCTCACGTCGAAGACACATTACAATCATTGCATGCTTCCCTAATGCCAAAAAACAAAACCACCACTTCAATTTGGCGTGAAGATCGTTTTCTGTTGGTAACGTTGACAGTGACACGGAACTGGTAACGGGGCTTCTAGCCCCAGAAAGATGGGACACGAAAATACATTGGATGATAGGTCTATTCTTATATCTCGTCTGTGGTGATAGATCTATTCTATATCTTGTTTGTAGTCTTCAATGATTTTCCTTACTGCTTCTGCAGTCTCTTTTTCTTTCTTTTTTTGTGTGCATCGAAAAGAGCAATGCATATTCCTGTGGAATGACTACGAAACGACTTGAAGTGGACATCGAGAAAAAGACGAATACATATTTGCCGTTTGCCGACTGACGTTTATCCCTTGATTTGAAATTTTATTCGATGGGCGATTAGATTTCGCAGACTATCGAAGTAAAGGGGAAGAGAATTTCCATTGGATAGGCCTTATGTCAAAGCATAGGGGAGGATATAGCTGAAAATTGGATGTTATTTGCCAGACCTTTTGTAATGACTAATAATGACCGATTCCTTTAAAATGGTTGATATGGCCCGTGAATAGGAACAATGACGTATCATAAACACAGGGTAATTCTTTGAAAAACAAGCTTGCCGCAGACCAAATCCGATGACCGCGATAAAACTCGTTTGTCACAAGAAACGATATCGATAGACAATAGGGGCGGAACATTGTTCTTCGAATGGAATTTTCTTTCGAATATGAGCAACCGATTCGGTTCGGTCCGATTTTGAATAGAAGATTGCCCTTTGGCATTAACAATGTTTGGAGGACACCGGTGAAAGTACATTTCACCGAATGATTCCCAAAAACAATACAAAGCTGATGTATATATGTATTGTACGCGTAGCATGTTCAATTCGATATTCGCGTGGCAAATAGGAAACGTGTTTAGCGTTAATAAAAGTAAATACAATACGAGATGACTAACAGTCCGTTGCACTGACAGTGAGGGCGAGACGTAACGTTAGAACGCGTTAATGTACATAAGAGGCATAATCATGTTGCTTTATACGACGGCAGGAATGGCAGCCGGTGACAATTAGATGTTACTCGCTAGCCCTTGGCATCTCTTCGAAGCCAAACGAGGGGTAACGTTCAGTGAGCTAACGGGCAGTGAGCACAGCATTTATTGCGCAACATCCACGGAAATAAATCTAGGATAGGCTGGTGAGAACGCGTGGACCGTTGCCTTCTATTCGGCCTTACCATTCCTCCCCGCTTCCCCTATGCATCTTCCGGCCATTTTCATTGCTCGTCCTCCACGCCACGCCGCGCCAGGCCGCGCCAGGCCGCCATGACAAGCATACGGTATGGCACTGCAACTGCCTCATCTTCGCCGGCAACGCCACATTTGATCGATTTATCGGTGTATCAGCATTTCGGAAGCTAAACCGGCTTCTCAGCCGTGTAAATAAGACCCTATGCCTTTCGTAAATTACTCGCCACTATAATCACAGTGATCCACCGGTTTTTAAAAGCTGCTACGCATCAGCCAAGAAAATGTATCTTTAACTGTCGCAGACTATCCACTCTACCGTATTTCGTCACTGGCGCCCTCAGCTGTCACAAAGTACTAATTTAACGTGGCTATAATTAAACATCGAATCGGGCAGGAGTTTATCAATGCGAAAATGAAGAATTTGTGAGGAAAACGGCTTTGATAACGCTAAGAAAGGAAAAAATAATATGTAGAATATATTTCTACTTTTAAAGATTTATTCGATGTTGCTTCGATTTATTTTGCGAGTAACGCGAGCATGGGTTTTAAATAAAGAGAACGTATACATATATTGCCCCCGGTGAAGCGACAAGCCTTGGAAAATAGGTTCGAAGGTGAGATTTGCGACACATTCCTCCTGTTCGAAAACCGCACGAAGATATTTCACTCGGAGCGTGTCGTCACCGACCTTCTCAGCTGACGTAAAATGGCCGCCGTCTACTGACAGCTGAACCATAAACAAGACATTCCTCTGTTAAAACAGCCGTTACTGTTGCAAACCATACAGCTGCTCGCTCCGTACAGACATTACGGCCGTTTAAAAAGGAAATTTTGTGTAAATTGGAGGTATTTCGCGAGGGAGATGTTACAGTATGGCATTCGAGCGGCAGTAGGAGTGTCTCGTAAAGCGAGGTTTCTTTGACGCGAGCTTTCTACGTATTGGCTGTACGTCGCCAAGCGTCGGCGCATCGGCGCATGGGCGCATCGGCAGACTGATCACTCTCTGAAATTTCGTCACGAGCGTTCTCAGCTGATGAGAGAATGACCGTTCGGAGCATTTAACTAACAGCTGATTACGAAAGTATTCGTTGCAAAAATAATGGATGATTGCAGGACACGTGGCAGACTCGTCGAATAAAATAGAAAGGCAATACAGAAGGTGAAGAATTGACGGAGGTCGGATACTGGATAGAATCGGCGCGTGTATTACAGTTTGCGGGCGGCGCGCGATGAAAAACATGGACGCTGGAAGGGACGCCGAGTACAGGCGTACGAAGCGCGGAGAGGGCTGACAAAGTGGAGGGTCTCCAGAAGCAAAATGCTTTGGCTTGGGTTCTGGGCTGCGATTTTTTCCCGTTCTTCTCGTTGTCCGGGCCGTTCTGACGGCCAATGAGAGTAAGTAGGTCAGCGCGGCTGTCCAATCGGTGCTCGAGGCCGGGTCACGTGGGTTTGTTGTTATCTATCAGCTGTTTTTCCCGGGCGGGCGGGCGGCCGGCCGGCGCAGTGAAAGCCGCTTGGTAGTCTGTCCTCAGTCCCTCCCGGTCGCTCAGCTGTGCGTCACATGTCGGGTAACGCGAGTCCTACTCCTGCCTGTATACCATCGAATCGTGTATCGCTTGTTCGTTCAGGCTACTGCAAAGTGCCGGATTTTCTATCCACCAGCGAGTGTTAGTTATATATTATGCTATCTACCGCGTGCGTATCGACGTATTATCGTAAATCAATTACAAAGTGCCTCGAACATGCAGACAGCGTGACGAACTCTGACAACGGTGCGCGCCGTTTTGTTGATACATCGAGTTCTGTGTTCAGGCCGCGAAGGCCGCCGCGTCCTTTCTCGGTCTAGGATCTGTTTGCCATTGCGATTGCAATTTCGTGGGAAAATTGGCCGAAACACTTTCGGCGTGTACTCTTGAATTATCGTGGAACGATGACTTAGAGCGACGTGTCCCGCCGAAGTAGGAAGAAGAGAAAGAGGCAGGGGAAGGGGAAGAGGAAGAGGAAGAGGAAGAGCAACAGTCGAGGCGAATACAGTAGAGTAGCATCCTGTTTCCGGGGGAGTGATTTTCGAAATTATTTGGCCGATTCATAGGCACGGTATCGATCGGTGTCGTGCTTGTATCGCGTACCACGAGTGCCGAACTGTTGAGTCGCGCGTGACTCGGGAAAGTTAGGAAAAGGTGAACGTGACGAAAGGGCGAACAGTAAGCCACAATGCAATTGAGCTTTATCCTTGGAGACTCGTCGTACTACGTAGCAAGTGCCCTGTGAGGAATCCAACGTGCATCCACCGTCGTCGTGCGTTCGTTGAGATCGAAGCGTGGAAATCGGGAAACGAGCCGAGATCGTTTACTGTTAGACAAGCACGAATAATGTCGACGGGCAAGAGGCTGGCGAAACGCAGCATAATCGGCACCAGAGTGTGCGCTCCCGGCGAGGACGGGAAGTATTACAGTGGCGTCATTCACGCCGTAAAAACGCCGGCGTCAGCCGCGTCCGAGTCAGGCCTCAGCATTACACCGAAGACTCGCTACTCCGTGCGCTTCGATTCCGTGCCCGGCGGCCGACCGCCGAGTCCCAGCACCGAATACTCCGACCGCGACCTGATCGGTCCCGGCTTCGGCTCCGTTACTACCGCGCGCCTCGTGACCGGACAGAAAGTCTATCTAACGTACAACGGACGAGAGATTCACGCAGAGGTCACGCAGCATCGCGAGCATCTCGACGAAGTGGACGTGATAATCGTGCCGAACGGCCAAGAGGTAAGTGACTTTCAAACGTTTCTCTTTTTTTGTTCGCCGCGTGCTTCCTCGTAGCGAGCCGGCCTTCCCGGAAATTCCGGAGCAGGATGTCGGAGTGGTAACCCCCGAACGGCGTGGCGCGGCGGATGCGTGCACAGTACGCACAGTGACGCCGCGATTTTTATTCCCAATTTCCCTCGCGGTCATGCTTTTAGTGGCGCGTGTCTATAAAATCTGGAGTTGGCTACTTTGTTCGAAGAATGCGCGTCCTCGGACGTATCGCGATTTGAATTCAAGATGCATGATTACGGGAACACGAAGGTCCGATCTATTTTGATCTGCAGAAACGGGAATGGGTTGTAGTATCACTTTCGTTTGTGCATACGTTACGATGCACTTCGTTTTCCGAAATTTTCAAGTTGCCAAAGGGGCGGGGAAAATGCGTGGCTGCGTGCGATAACACGGCATCGCCGGTATCGATGACACGCTCGACGAATTTTAGCGACGGCGCGGTCGTGTTTACTTATGCCAGTGGGGACGGCTCGTCAACATCAACGTCAATGATCTGGCGACATCCGTCGAAAGTTAAGAAAAGGGAGAGAAGCGGCCCGAGAGCCGGCTGTTGCCGGGTGGGTGTGTGCGTGCGTGGCGTTAATCGGAAAATTGAATTTTCGTGACCCCGTTTCACGAGCGCACTATACTGTAGCTGTCCTATTTACGCGGCGCGCATGAGCGGCGATGACCGCTCCCTCTGCCCTCGAATGGATCAGCAAGGGTTGGATGAAGCCCGAGGGTTGCCCCAAACCTTTCTATTCGTATACGTACGCATAGCGTATCGTAAACGATTACATTCCCCGTATACAGGATCGAATTCGGTTGCACTATCGAGCTGTTCACTCGGGAGCAGGAAGATGCTCGATGGTCGTTGTCGAGCGGGCAGACAACGGGTTAACGAATGATCGAAAAGAGAGAAATGGCGGCGTTCGTGGTGCATGGGTCGCGCCGGCCGGCCGGCCGGCATTAGAGTCGCGCTATACAGGAGCACGATGCCAGCCCGTCGATTTTCGACACGCCTTTCTCGAGTTACGGTCGGATAGAATCCGCGAAGCGACCTCGCCCGCTCTTGCACACCATTGCGGCCAGGTGCAGAGAGCTGCGAGTGTTTTTTCTTTTGCGGATTCGTGGAAAAGCGTAGCGAGCGCAACACAGTAAATAGCCCATAAAACGGGGGATAGCGCTGTTACGGCCGGTCAGGCATGGCAAAGAAATATACGCAGCCTCGATACCGCTACGTGGGCGCGGTTAGATTCGTAATGAGAGGCACTGGCAAACGCTAGGCTAGCTGTCCGTAATCCGAGGTTCTTTTGCGCGCGCGTGTGGACACGGGTGATGTCGGTTTGCCCACGAATCGGGTACGGTAGAGCACCTGAGCACCGGCTTCTGGCTACCGGTGACTCCACGTGGAACGCATTAGCGCAATATCTTTTTACCTCCGTTAGGTAGCTCAGGCGTGACCGCGGTTCCATTTCATGAAAACTTTGCTGCGTGCGCGAGCGACCGCTCCGCTTGGAGCGGGGGAATGAACCGGATCTGGTCGGACCGAAGTGTCCGGTTCCGATATTTTTCTGCTGGGCAAATGTTACGTCTGTTTTGCACGAACTCGCCGGGAAATCGGCTAGCGGAGTACTTTATTGCGGTGGTAAATACGCGGTCTTATCTAACGTCGCGGCATGTCGCGGCGTGATGCGGTGCGGTGCGTCGGTGACACGCCGCTATGGACGCGTTTCCAGCTGATAGTACGGGAAGCTTGTTTCTTAGTTGCTTTTTTCATGAAATTGTCGAAGGAAAGGGCGATAGGTTTTGGAATTGCAAACGAGTGCTGCATTAAAAGGGGGGGGGGGGGATATTTTTCAACGTTCCCATGAATAGACGCAAGCTTTGATTGCAAAAGAATTTCTCTCGGCTACGAAAATGATTCGAAACTCTGATCGCACAGATTCAAACATCTGTATAGCAATAGCGATGAACTTTCATTGATATTCGTGCGCTTTAATTCTCCGCGATCGTTCGTTATCCGCAATCGCTACAATTAATGCATCGACGGGGTATTCTGACGCAAGTGCTTCTTCGCGTCGCTACCTAATTGCACATGCGATACATACATGAACGTGCATAGCTGACTTTTAGTGACGTCGAAGGTTAGCGAAGCGTGAATCGGTAAATACTGGACGGCGTTTATCTGTTAACGCAAGTATGCGTAAGTGGTAATTTTAAAGCTTCCGCACGTTCCACCGACTATCGCGTACCTCGACTCTTGCAAACGTCTTGCATATGCAGTTTCGCAACGTGCCTAGTCCGCGATTCGACACCTCGCCGCTTGAACAGCCTTCCGTTGGCCCTGGCGATAAGTCGATACGCTCTCCTCTCACACCGGCAGCCTCTTTTTACCGAATAAAATGCACCCGGAATTGGGCTCACTACTGCGCCTACGTATTCTTTTAGCGCCGAACTTTGAAATATCAACGAATATTTTAACGCCAAGACGTATTTGGAATTCTGTTTTGTGCATGGGAAATGAATATTTGAAATTATACTGCACAGGGACGATGGTGGTTGGAGTAGCACCGCGAGACCACTATGATCAATTAAACTCTTTGTTCGTTACTGCAAGCGATATAAACAAAAAGTGTTTGGGTGCGCGTCCACTTCGGAACACGTTTCGATTCGTGGGTACGTTTCGAATTGGATACCGCGATCTCCACATTTCCGCATCTCTCGCTGCGGCCATAACGCGGCATAACCCGTCAGCCCCTTTCGTCTTGGCACCGTGCTTACGTCGAAGCATACATATACGCAGGATGGTCCGTCGCAAGTTGAGAGTCACTAACGCTTGCATTTCACTGCGTCGAAAGGGTAGCGCACCGGTGTGCAAGTGCGCGGTAACGCGTCGCGATGGCGTTTTGCCGTTAACGGCGCGGTCCCATCGGCTCTATCTACGGTCACCACGGAAACATCCGAGCCGTGGTCGCGGGGCGCATTCGATATACATAATGGTCGCGTTTAACGGTGTCACTGGTCACTGGTCACTGGCACGCCACGCCGCGCCACCCCGGTACGGTACGGGCGTGAGACGATTGAGTAAGAGATGGCGATCGCGCGAATCCAAAGATAGATGTCCCAGCACCGGTTGTGCGAACGGCTGACAGGGCCCGAGCCTATGCATACTTGTATATACACGCGTAGAAGCCCATCCGCGGCACCTCTCGCTATGTAAACAAGTTTCCGCGGGGCGACGTATACGCGTTGGGGCCTGTCCAGCTCCAGTATCCAGTGTGCCGATGCGGTCACGCGGATGTTCGTACGCGTTATCTCGTTGCCGCTGACGCTTCCGGTAAATATGCGTCCTATCGTCGATTCTTTCTCGTTCCTTTTCTTGGGTCTACTTGCACCGGGAATGCTCTAGCAGCTGCCAGCACCTCGACGATATCCGCGGTGTAATTCATTGCTCTAGGCGCACGCGCTTTGTGCAGCAGCAGGTGGCCGATCTCTGCTCCGTGCTTCTTTTGGCCGGTCGTTCGAATCGTGGCTACGAATTCGATCGCAAGAAAACTTTAATCGTATTTTTCTTTCGAACAATGCCGTTAGAATGTCCGGAGTTTACTGATCGGACGGAGGACGGAGGACGGGGTTGTGGGTTACCAAGGCGGGTCACGGATCGGCGCGGCGGTGGCTGCAAATAAATCCGCGGACAGTTGAATCTTTCGGTTGGCGTAGGGGAAATTTTGTTCGACGATAACAAAGTTCTCCGTAATGTGTGAAATAGTCGACTTTCTCCGTCGCGTACGTAAAAAGTCCGTGAAAGTTTGATTTTCATTTAATAAGAGCGAACTTTGGCGTAGTTTTAATTTGCGTAACGCTTCGCATCGTTGAGCCGCGCCGCGCCGCGCCGGCTCGAGCTGACGCGCATGCCCACGAGCGTGGTGTGGGCTATTTAAAATAGTGTTCGAATAGGCCGGAATCTACAGTGCGTGCTCCGTTGCACGGGATTATGTCATACTTGCTTGTACTACTTCGCCAGTAAATGGGTTACGCAAGATGGATCACGGATGGCCACTCTGCATAAGTATTAACTTGTATGTAGTTACGGGCTAGCCGGCGCGGCGTCCATAGCTGTGAATATGCCGTGCCGGTCCTCAATTGGAAACTACTGTATCGCAGTACACTGTGCAATTGTGCAAGCTGAGAATGCAGATTTGCGATCGAAGCAAGTTGTCCCCAAACGAGGGATCTAGAATGCGATTGCATTGAAACGGCGATTCGAAGTAAAACCTCGTTTACTTGACAATGGAGGATTTTAAAGTCAGGTAGCGCGTCCAAATGGCAATTTAGGCGCGCGACCCTTTTAGATCTACCATCTTAATGTATGCAATTATTTAGGGACACGCCACTTTCTTTTTTCCCCCCGCGTTCATTTGAAACTCGAGGAACAAGGTCGGCACGGCAAATGGGCATCCGTTTTGCATCGGCTCATCGCGATGCATCGGTAAGAATGGAATACATATGTATATACATGAGCGAGTAGAGATCGGTATCGGTAGGCGGAATTTACGTAACGCTAGCACGGAAGGAGATTTTGAGGACGGAAGGAATATTTGACGAAAGATAAGGTGACTGCGCGAGAATTACTCCACGGCAGGAGTTGATTTCGAGTTTGGAAAGAACATGGCGGGCAGTCAGAGGTGCACTCTGCATCCTAGCCGATCGCCCGCAATGTCGGTCGGTAGAGTTTACAATGCTACTACGCCTTCTCTGTGGCCGGCTTGAGCTCCGCGCTAGCCTCTCTCTTTCACCTCCTCTCCTACTCTTGCCTCCCCCGGATTTGCTTTACCGCGATTGCGCCCGTGTCGCAATCATTAGCACGCTTGTGTACAATTACCTTGGATATTGGAACAGTTGTATGCCAGCCGGTGCAATACATATGCATCGCGCACGATCGGCCGCAAGGTTCCGTCGAAATGGCCGCGTAGTTGTACATAGTTACTTGCGCGCGAGACGCGTGGACTGTTAACAAGTTGCACTGACCGGCAGCGACGCGACGGCATGGAATTGCAAAATGGAACGTGCGTGCCGGTATGATTACCCGGAATCGTCGCGTCGTTCTTCGATATTGTCGGCCGTAGGAACGCCTGTGCTTTCTCTCCGTGCTGCGTGCCGGCTGCCGGTTGCATCCTCTCTTATCGCTTGGACAGCGCTTTGAAGTTTCGCTCGAAATTTTGTGGCAAACCGGCGCAACGTCCTTGATTCGCAGTCGCGAAGGCTGTTTGAACAAATCATTGTCCTCCGTGTCGGCGAAAGTTGAGCGCTTGCATATGCATGCAGCTACGGGCGTAACTGGAGGGGGATTAGGAAACGAAACGTAGTTCCGATGCGTGAAATAGTGAAATCAGCTGATCGTTGGCACAACGCGCGCAACTCTTTGCTCGCACTCGACGTTATTGGCCGCAAACGAGTCGGTCCGATGTTGGAACGCGGTACGCATCGTAAATCATGATCGATAACGTAACTTTGTATGCACGGAGGCAGCATATGGTAGGGACGTGCATCGCTCGCGTCCTCCGATACTCTCGAAACCGTGCGCTCCAGTGCGCTCCAGTGCGCTCCACGCCGCGACGAATTCCATAAAAACCTTCGCCGAGCAATACTTTTATTATCTTCCCTGTCCAATTCGCTGCGGGCGAGCTAAACCGCTTTCCAACTAATTTACCAAACGATCGAGCGAGCAGTGGATATTGGCCTTGATCTCCGGAACCTCGAACGAAAATGTGACGAAAAGTTGTTACGCGTGCCGTACTGTATAGATCGCGAGGAAAAGTGGCGCGTATCTGCTTGGCCGAGAGAAAAGCGAGGTCGGGCCTTTCTCAGAAAAGTAGGTCGAGAAGGTACCGATCGCGTACATGGGCTCGTTCCACGCGCGCGAGATTCGCAGGGAAGGTATTTTACTCTCTGCTCGTCCCCGTGGCGAACGCGCGTGCGGCGCGCGACTCTCACGGACGCGATAGTATTGGGAAGGTAGGGAGAAGGTGGCAGGTATTAGTTTCCGCGGATGGACACGGCGACCGAGGCTCGGTACACGCTCTCTAACAATGAGTACGCGGCTCCAAAGTAACGACGATCGAACGAACCTGGCGGGTACCGCGCGGGCAGGTAAAATCAGGTAGAATCAATCACTTTCGAGGGTAGATTTCGAGTATTCTATTGGGCGTCGATACCCTGGACGAATAAACATCGACTGACAGTACTTTAGCGGCAGGGCATGTCCGGCATCGTCCAGCTATGTGTGCATACATGTATGTGCATACATATGCACGTATTTGGGAATTAGAAATAAAGGAAACCACTTGCTGGCTGGATGATCTAAGGCCAGCTATTGAATAATCGATAATAGTGGCCGTCATGACACTTTTTTCCACGAGTACGGTGAGGCAAGCCGTGTGGGTATTTGTAGAGGTTTCGAGTTTCGAAACACCCGTGACGGCGCGATCTATCTTCGGATATCGTTTTCCCTTCGGTGGGAACGATTTATCGAAGGAACCGTCCTACGACCTCTCGAGCGTCTCGAGAACCAATTACCGAATCTCGCTCGTTTTCGTGCAACTCGCGTATCCTCTCTCTCTCTCGTTCTCTCTTTGATCCGCGCGGTGAAAAATCAGGTGTTGGCCTGCTCGCGTCTGCTGGCGGGGTGAGCAAAAAATGAAAAGAAACTTTCGCTGCGTAGAACGAGAAGCTCGGGCGCGTCAACGTTTGCGCAGCGTTGGTTAACGCGTTTGTAAAGAGATGTACGTGGTGGCAGCAAAGTCGTAGGAGGACGGAACGCGGTGCTGGTCGCGGGGCACGAGGCACGAGGCACGGGGCACGTGGTGGGATTTAAAAGGGGGCCAGAAGAGGGGCGAAAGGCGGCCACATAGTCTCCGTATGTAACAGAAGAGAGGAGCGTGTGCCAGCGTATATTTTACGCAACGCCGCCTGTGATATAACGAGAGGCGTGTATAGCGAGGGAATGTAGCGTGCAGAGAGGGAGCAGACGTGGCCGGTAAATACGATACGCGTAGCGCTTCTCTCCGTTTCGTAGGGCACGTAGCGCGCACATGCGTCGAAAGTCGAAAAGGTATTTGTGCGTGGCTGCGTTTACCCGGTTTCGCTGGACTCGTTGTCAGCTGAATACAATGACCTAAATGATATCGCGAACCGGGTCACAGCCCAGATACCGCCGCGGGCCGGCCTTTTCCCGCCCGCCTCGATACAATCGGCGAACGTAGAGCGGTATATTTTTGTCTCCCTCGCGCTCCGACCGGCAGCCCCAGATTTTCACTTTCGCGCGGATGAACGTTGACACTCTCGCCTTTCGATAACGCGCCACCAACAGGATCGGGTACTCTCGCGGTGAGCGCACAGGAATCTTCATCTGCGCCGCTTGTGCGCTCAATAGCGCGGGTCGGTAGCCCGGATGCTGGATGGGTTTAGCGGTCGCGGGCAGCGAATCGTGAGCCAATCTTTGCCAAGCGAAGCCTCGAAATATTTTCCATCGCTTCATCGTAATACGTAATCCGATGACGAATAACGATACGAATAGCGATATGAAAATGCTGAGGTCGAGGTTGTCCCGTGTTCCCTGACATTACTTAAGTACCCTTCGGTATTGCACAAAGCAAATGTTTCCTTCGTTAACGGCCCGTCCGTATCGTGATTCGTGACAAATCTCTCAGCAGACAATTTCTGGCTGCCTCACCGATCTATCTATAGATCTGTCTTTACAATTTGGCTTTTCCAAATTACTGCCTCCCTAATGACCCCGATGATTCGTGGGAAAACCCTGACGATCGTTAGCGTTGGCATTAGCCGTTAGGCGTTACGAATCGTGCCCTGGCGTCGCGTCGCGTCGCGTCGAATCGTTTAGCGAACGGATAGGCGCAACACTTTTCTTCGTTTGCTTGTTCCACGTGGACGCCATTGCACCACCTCTGCACGGATTACCGTTATCGCCGTTGCGTGACCTGCTTTTTGATACCGTCTTTCGTCCGAGGGATAGGTAAAAGAAGACGAGCGAGGCTACGTCGATTAGAATCGTAGCAATACAGCCTTTGCGTAGCGCGATTTGCTCCGTTTCCTTTCAGTCTTTGAACCATTTCGCTCTACGTAGGTCTAGCTGCGTTCGAAGTAATTTGGACGTAATTTGGAAATAAATTTCGGTGTCTCTGATGAGAACGGTATCGACTTTCGGCGAAGAAACTCCGATTGCGATTACTCCGAAAAGAAATGACTTTGCCGAGAACAAAGTTTCTTTTGTCGTGTTCGCGAGTCGTGTCACTTGGCGATCCTGACACACTTGATAAATTTAAGGCCGGTCGGAGTCCTTCGTTCTCAAGCTCGTAAAGTTCGAAGAATAGCCGTGACGCGTAACGCCCGCATAGCGCACAGTGGCGCACAGTGGCGCACAGTGGCCGCGCAAAGTACAGTAGGTAGGAGGTACCGATGAGAAGGGAGTTAAGGGCGAGAAATTAGTGGCCGGGTGTCACCCACGACTGGCAGCGTTTCAGCGGCAGCGATTTCTTTGAAACAGACCGCTCCGAAATGGAGCAAGGAAACGCGGCCACGTTCCCAACTCTGTGTTTAACGCCTGACTACTTTCGAACGATGCTCGTTTAAGTCCAGCATGCGCATACATGCATATCTACATACTTCCGACATAGGTCATCGCGAGATCGCGTTTACGTTACTCAATTGTTCGCGGTTCTTCTTCCCGGTATCATTTGCCACGTACTCGACGCCTCCACACGTTCCGACACGCTGTCGCGTTACCGTACGACCACCGGCACCACCATCCCTCTGAAAGTGACTCAACTCTCGCTACCATTCACGGTCGTCGTTTTCTTTGTTTCCAAAGCTGAACTTCGCCTAGGGAGAACGAAAGGCGACGCGGGTCGCGTCACCCATCCGCAGCCGATAAAAAGCCGGTTTTTGCGCACACGCTGCAACATTATCTGCCAGCTGCTAATCGCTCGTGTTCGTTCCTTATTCAGTGTCGTAAGTAAGTGTCACGGATAGCGTTGCGTGGACGTAGCCCCCCTACGGGGGAACTGTTGACGTTGACGTTGACGTTGACGGTGTTTAACAGTGACGTCACCGGTAGCAGCTCGACACAGTGACACCAATCGCCGCGGCTCGCCGCACCGGCTCTACCGGGTGTCGGGAACAAGAATCGAGCCTGCCGGCAGCTGAACGATTATCGCTGTTCGAGCTGCAGCTTTTCTCCGCAGAATCTCTGCGTCGAGATTTTCATTGTTTCGCGGCCGGAGAGTTGGGTGAATTTCTTTCGGGGACTCGTTTATGTAGCTATGCCGCGACAAGTTTGTTAGATTTGGGGGTGCTGTGTATTTTTCGGTATTTTTCTGTAGCCTTCTGTTAGCTAACTATTAGCTTCTCGGACAAACAATTTCCTGCTATTTCTGCTACTCTTGTATTTTCTCTTCTCGTTCGATTTGCTTGACGGGGCGACCTAGAGAAGCTACACTGGAAAATGATTGCAATTAGGATCGGAGAGAATAAGAAGGATCGACGAAAGGAATGCTGCAGGTAGCGACGGAGAAAAACTGTGGTGTTTCTGCACTGGTTTCCTTGTTACGACGCGGTTAAATATTTATTAAGTGGATGCAAGAAGCCACAATTGTCTCGCGTACAGACACGAATAAAATATGTAATCTAGCTTTATAAACGGTTCAGGAAGAAATTACAGTACATGTACCTACATGTACACATGTTAACATGTGTGGATGCACGGTATAATGCGGCGATCGAGTATGTATCACTGTGCTTTGGGAAGCGAGTTTCGCCGCTAGTTATCAGATATTCTGGTAACTAACGCTCATCGCCCGATGCTTCTCCTCTAAACTTGCTCTGCACGATTTCATTTAAATGATCCATTGCACGGCGTCGACGCGATGTTCTTCGCGAGCCTCTTTATACTTTGTACTCTGCAAATTGTAGCCGCCAATGTGTATGTACATATTTGAAGGCTGGGCAGCTCCCTCGTTTCAACAAGATTACCTGGTAATTTGCAAACTGGTTTGCAGCCGCTGAAAAGAACTTTCACCTTCATCATTTTACGATTAACAAGCGTTTACGTTTCGCTAATTATACCTCTGGCTAATTAGTTCAATATTCGCGTTTGGTTAGATGCAACTCCCGTTGTTAAATCTCGTATAATAATTCAATGCTAACAACGTTAGACAATGGATCCCATTTCGATGCAGGCTCCAAAGCCCAGACAAATTCGCATGGAGCCGAAGTCAGAGATCGCCACAAGGGGAAGAAGAATTGAACGAATGAGTGTACGAAAAATTGCAAACAGCGGGGCAAGGCGTCGCGCGAATTCCGTTTGACCTCTTCGCCTTCGCCATTGGAACCGCCATTGGAATTGATCGAAGCGACCTACCCTTATCTCGAGCGTGATAATTCCAGCACGAAGATTCTTTCGGTATCTTTTGCATTCGATGTGATTCACAAACAATTGATTGTTTCTATCGTTATCGCCCGTCGGTCGCTTTTATCGCCGGCAATTATAATTAGTGCAGAATATATCGTTGGAATTTGATACGTTTTTACGGACCCTACGCGAAAAACGCCGGCGACCTTGGGTTTTCCCACGGTTTCGTCACGATAATCTCGATTCGATTCCATAGATTATAGATCGCTGTTTTTCTTCTTCCCTGCGCTCTGCGATTCTTCACTGCCGCCTTCCCCCGGCGACATTCCCAACATTTCTCCCTCATTATTCCTCTATTTCGCAAGGTACATTGTTTTCTTGCCTGGTCGTTTCCATTCTGTAAACAGATATCGATTGCGTTCGATGTGAAATCGAGGCACGCGTTGATTCGTAAAATCGTCTCATTGTCGATTAGCTCGATAGAAATCTCACTTGCGTGTGGGAGTCTGGTAAACAGGAAGGACGTTTGACAAGTTGTTTCCACCGATAATCGATTTAACGTCGGCAAAAACACGATATCGATGCAACGTTGTTTACGTATGAAAATATTCGTGACGCGAATGATTGCGCTGTACCGTTGATAGCTTTTTTCCGAAATCGTTACCGCCTTCTTCCTACTTTTTACGAACACTATTGACGCGCTGACAACAACAATTTCATCGCAAATCGCCACTGTTGTTTTTTACTCTTTTTTTTCCTGTCTCTCTCTCTCGCTCTCTCTCTCTCTCTCTCTCTCTCTCTCTCTCTCTCTGCTTACGTAGGGTATGAAATGTGTTTCCGATTGTGCGTCGAAATAATATACATACATGTTTGTAGTTTAATTCGCTGGTTTATCAACAGAGTAGAGGTGCACAAACTGCTCTCCATTTTGATGCAATTGTTATTTAAAGTTACAAAACTGTACTTGGGTTAATTGTAGATCAATTTCTTAAATCTGTTCGTCGAATAATTCATTATTGACGGCGAGATTGGATCGGAGCAAACGCAACAACAGCGCGGACATTTTTCGATAGGTGGAGAAAATGAAAAGAGTTATATCTGGAAAGGTGGTCCGGTTTGCGACTTGGCCAAACACTAATTAGCTTCCCCGACCATGAGTGTCGTGGTGATCAGTTGCTGGTTCAAATCGAGCATTGGATCACCTCGATACGTTGTTCACACGCACGATTATGAACAACGATTTGCTAATTTACGTAGCGCAAAGTATTCAGATCGCACGTTTATCGTTTGGATCTAATTTCCCGATGCGAACTAGATTTTGTTGCTTCGCGGTTAAAGTATGCACTTTTTCTGTGCAACGGCGCGACCAAAGGAGATTCGTTTCTGGGCAAAGATTCATTTTTAGAGCTCCCCTCCAAGTGCGTATTGAAAATTACATCTCTGTTAATGAGATTGTCTTACGGGACGAACGAAATTTTGCGTCTTCTTCCAGGTTTGTTTGCGTCTCGAATTTACCATGACACGTTGTCACGATTATTTCAGAACCGTTTCTTCACTGCACTCCGTGTTAACACTCTTTACACCCATACTCTAACGTGAATCGACCATGGATATGTCTAATCGTGTTTGCCTTAAATCGTCCGATGAAACGGGAGACGGAAGGCAAAAATTGCCATTTTCTTGAATGCGTTCGAGTTGCGAATATGCACGGGCGTTAAAAAGAAGGACGGGGGAACGGTTTAAATTGGTAAAATGATTATGATCAGAGAGGATTGCAATGCTACGCGAAGAGAAAGAACAGCGTTACCGCCGTGCCAGATGTCATAGACCGAGCCGCTGACTAATCGTAAGATATCGAGAAGATGAAGTTTCGTCGGGGGGCATAGTCCTGTGTTCCCGTGGCATGCATCGACACGCGCACCCTTATCGTCAGTTTGCATTTGTCAATGGCCAAAGTTTGACTAATCGCCTAGCTGAACGATAATGCCCAATGCGTAGGACGCGTACGACTGGCGTGGACCAGGCCGTTTCCATTCTATCCCCGTCCTGTTACGGTGCGATCGAGTATTCGTGCATCGGCGCAGTTGTTTGCTTTCGTATACACGACAGATTGGTACAATTATCTAGCACTTCCTTGATCTCGGTGCAAACAGAAATTATCTGAGTGAACTTTGCATCACCGCGAAGCTCCTCTCCCTGGATTCTTTTCTTCTCGTTACCGACAAGCGAGCATGCGGGCCGCTTCGCGAAACTAACAAACTTTTGTAAATTCAACGATGGATCGTTAGTTCTCTGGGGGATATTTGCGACCAGGGCGTTTGTGTTCTGCATTACGTTTCCGGGGAGGCATTTAATTGGCGAATACGCGGGTCGCCTGTGATCTAATTAGATTTGTAGCTCGACGCGAGGGTGTCGCTAATAAAATGCTTCCTTGCAGGACAATAGTTCGTTCGAATGTAGCAATACGCGTACGGCGTCTGTCGATCTATACATACTGGCGAAGTAGGAAATAATTATTGCAGAAAATTTTCCCAAACGATCGACTCGGTTCTCTTTGAAATATCTGTGGGGCAAGCGAGCCGCGTTTCTCGCTATCGAAGCCAGACTTTGTCCTTTCGCCGGTACGTATTCTTCAGCCGCGGTTAGCCAGATCGGCCGTTCTTGGATTCCTGCAATGCCCAGTTTCTCCGCAGACGCTAGTTACTCACGTTCAGGTGCAGGCTGCACGTGGAATCATTGCGCGATTGCGCCACTAGAATCGGCAGCCGGCCAACGTTCAACGCTCGACACGGCTGATCACTGGTCGTCGACGAGGATCGGGATTAGATCGTCGGAAAACAAAGAAACCATTCCGTGCCCCCTTTAGATAAAACTGCGACCGATTCGTGGCGTATTATCCGAAGTGCTGGATGCTTTGCCGGAGCTTGTCCGATGTCGCTTGCGTAACGATTCGAGGCTGCTGCGATGGACCCGGTGCTACGGGTATTTCGTAGGTAACTCCTTGGCTGGTGGTTGCTTTATGATCGAAGATGCGGCCGCTTCTAGGGTGGACGATTTCGTTATCTGCAATCGATCTGTATCGGGGAACAATTTCGAACGAAAAGTGTATCGGTATCGATTGTCGCAATTATGAAAACATTGCACATCTACAGGGCTTGCGAGACGATACCTACTCTCGTTGCTGTGGAAATGGATTCGTAGTTTTCTGCTACATCCCTTAGTTTCGCACAGCTGACGAATGTCGACGTTGGGAGTCGAAACGTTCTTATTTACCCTCTGCGAGCCGAACGAAGTCACTTGAGGTTAGTTTTATTATTTGCGACAGTTCGAATCGAGGCTCCCGAGGCGTATATACGCGCAATGCTCGCTCTATAAAAATTCCACGACGGCGATACACGCTTCGTTAATAAGCTTTCCCGTAATCTAAATCCGAGAGCTTACGTGTCCTATTTTACGTCTTATCTCGAGGAGATAAAGCTTGAGACAAAGGATGTTCGGCCTACCATTATCCTTGACTGTTTTCCTAACGTCGCGGACGAGTAAGCGGCTTCTAATTTTTGTCTAGCACGGCATCGTCGAGTCATAGAAAAGCGTCGCGCGATGCTACACCTTCGATGCGCCTTGCATTCGTTTGAAGTCAATATCGCGAGCATTTTGAACCGAGAAGGCTGCGACTGAATCGCGATCGCAATGGAATTATTCACGACAATGTACACGTACAGATTGATCGTTGTGCATCGCCGTTACGTTAACGCGCAGCGGTGATCGGAATGCGATGCAAAGTAGTTGCGCAGAACCAAAACGGAGCGTGACTGGTTCCGTGGAAAAGGAGCTGTCATTGGAGGCAAGGTACGCTCGTGCCGAAGGATGAACTGATTCACCGACCCGCAATTCTTCGCGACGGCCATGCCAAAGGCCGGCGCTCGACTCTCATTTTCAATTTCCAATGTTCACGAGTTCATTCGCAAGTCGGGGATGTACTTTGCATCGGCTCGGTACAGACATAGTACTATGGACATAGACTAGTGCATAGACTCACAGGCTATGGGCCGTCGTTCGAAGTCGTCCCATGGGCGAACAAGTCACACCGCGTCACCGTATCAAAGGAGACTCCGCGTTCGTCGCGCAAAAATAACCGGGAGCCTTCCTAGTGTGACGTAACGCTTGTTTTTTTCAAATATCTCGTGGCGCACGACTCGTCGCGATGATCGCTTCTGCAAATCGATGATGCAAATGCTTGTCGATAGATCTGAGGTTAAACTCGTTCCCATAGTCTTTTCGTCGCCGGTCCAGCAGGCTCGAGGTTTGCCCGGACTGTATGCTCGGTAGCAGTGCTCTACACCTTGGAGTATTTGCGGTAGCCTTTGCTCGCGTTTCGGTCTACGTTTTACGCAGACGCAGAAATACATCTCGAACTCTGCTCGATAAATTTGGGATGATATTTTTACCGGGTGTATCTGTCCCCTTCCGCGTCCGTGGCAAGGGCGGAACGATATTCTTGCACCTGGGCGGTGAGTCGTTGGATCGAGAGTTGCAGCTTCTGAAATTGGAGTCACTGAGAGTGACGTCAGTTGAAACGAACCTTTCTCAACCTCTCCTTGGAATTTCCTCGAGGTGGATGGCCACGGAGCACGCTTTCGAGAACCGGCGCGACGTCAGGGATAAATTATCAGCCGCAACGTTCCCGGATCTTGCGAAAAGCCCGGAGCTCAGAGCCCAGCCGCGGGGACAAACGCGTCGGCTGAATTTTCGACTGACTCACTCGGTCGGTTAACCCCTGGACGACGGGACGCGACGTCTCGCAAGGAGCTTGGCTTCGTTATCCGAGTGTTTCATTAGTCACTCGATACCAACGGTCTCGATAGGGGAGGAATCTTTCGGATTTATTACTCACTCGTTGTTGACGGACGACGGGTTCGAAAAAAATTCTGCTTCTCCGTCGAACTCTGCGCACACTTTCCAGCGCCAGCCTATCGTGCCCCCCGCGTCCTCAGCAGTTCTAATCTCTCGGTACCCTCAGCGATGCTCGATCGTTGCGCTAAATCCTATTGGTAAAAAAAAAGGCGAAGGTTAAGCTCGACATCGAGTGACTAACGAGATCAGAGGTGCCTCGTCGAGCTTCCGTCGTTGTTCCTCGAGGACACCGGGGGGGGGCGAACATTTTTCTTCTCGTACCGGCACACGTGTTCCACGATGCGTCCATCCTCCGATTTCCATTTTTTCGTCGAACGATCGTTATACCCCCCCGTGTGCCTGGAATATTCTGCTCGTCGTTAACGGAACTCGAGAGAAACGGCCTCGAGATATCCACGCCGTATTCTCCCTCTCTCTTTGCCCAGCCGGTAGTGAAATACGTTAAGTAGCTTGACGCTAAGCTGGGCCCCAAGTGAATTTAACGTGTACCGTTACGCGGACCGAATCTCGGCGCATTCTTCGATCGAGGTCATGGCTCCGCGAGCGTGGCCAGTTTCTCGTTTCGGTTCTACGATTGCCCAAACCGGTGAATGGGGCACTCGTATGGCGTGAACAATGGACAGGACCGCGACTGTGATCGAGCAAGTTGCGTGCCCCATATTCCATGCTCCGTGTAATGGGTTTTCGATCGGTATCTGGTACCAAGTTTTCTTCTTTCGAGGATAGAATAGATTGTACGCTCTTCTGGTCTTGGTTCCGCTCTTGTTGATCGTGATCGAAAAGCGCTCCGGAGTAGGAAAAGGGAGCGTTTCCTTGGTTGCTAACGCCGAACGGCCGCGGGGGTCGTAGAGGAAACGTCATCGAGAGCAGGTGTTCTCGCACGGTTTCGCGCCGACCTTTCGAGATCGCAGCCGGGGTGGGATTGCGCGCAGGTGTCGAGAGTGTGCACTGATTCTGAATAACAACGGTGGCCGCATGGTAGACTGAGTAAAAGTACACAGGCGTGATACGCGACCCATTCGGTCGGGGGACGACGGAGAGGTCGGTCGCGTTGAAGAAACGCGCGGGTATCGTTTTCGAATCGCGGGTCGAGCAATTAGTCGGGGCTAATACTGCAATTGGTCTCGCCAACCGTATACGCTGCCCGTGAATCATCCACGGCCTGCGAGGTATGTAGCTCGCGGAAAAAGGTTGAACCTTTTTTGGTTGGACCTTCCTGCTGATCGGAGTTGACTCCGATTCGCGTGGTGATTCGTCGGGTCTTTAATGGTATCGACGGCTCGGTCGCTTGAAAACCTTTTGTTCCCGGCTCGATGCGTGGCAATGGTTGAATGGGAAACTGACTTCGCAGCAGTCGCGAATCTCGAGGCGAAGTTGAACGCTTTCGTTGCAAAATCTGTACGTGCACGTAGAAGAATTTCCGCGGAAGGTCTCTACCGCGAACGGCTGGACGGCCAGCTAGGTCCATCGCTGAATTCGTCGGATTCCTGTTTACAGTTATCATTGTTCGACGGAACGCGGCCTTCCTTTCCTGTTTTCGCGACGAAGCTGACCATTGCATAGCGCACGGCCGAACCAGGAAAGACCTTGCTCTTGACTCGAGAGCGACGATTTCGCGTTCCGTCGCGATTAACGGCGCGCCGATAAGGGTATCGAAACGTTATATGGGAAGAGGGAAAAGAAACGGAGAGTAGAGAAAAAATGCGGGCGCTTTTTCAGTTTATTCAGTTTCTTTTCAGGCGTTTTGTCGCACGTTCGCGATCTCCGTGCCACGATAAAGCACCGCTGTACGCCGCTGGTCGGCGGTACTGCCTTGCGGATTTCGAAATATTCGGCCGTCGCGGATCGGCGAGGCCCTCCTCTGTAATGACGAGCCAACGATGCTCCTCTCTGCTAACGTACTGTTCTTTGCGGTTGCGTCGCGTGCAGCGCAAAAGTTGCGTCGAGCAATTGTTCCCGTCGATGGTGCAAACTGGGACCTTCGAGGTGTTCTGGAATTGCGCGCTGCGATTTGCATTTTTAAACCGACACGCCTTACAAGCGTCGCTTTCGAAGGACGCTGCGTTTCTCAATTCTTCCATCGCGGCGAACATTTTCACGAAGCTTCCAAATTAATTGGAGAACCCTCTCGCAATGCCGTTGGCCGCCTCTCCTTCGTTGTCGTCGAATTTCACGGCCCGAAGCAATTATTCGCGACCGGTCCCGCGACGTCGATATGCCGATACTAAATATCGAGACCGAGCGCTTCGCCTATCATTGCGAGTGCGTTACGGTTGTTTCGAACAAGATTATCGAGTTTGCTCGAGTGTCGCGGCACGTCCCTATGCCAGAGCCGATCGCGTTGCCCAAGAAAGTGGTTCGCTTAGTCGAAGCTCTTCGCGGGCCGCGGCGAGCAATTCGGCTCGTCCGCGGCGCAAGAGTGCCCCGTTAAAGCGAAGCGAATGCACTTTCACCCGGCATTGCGTTTCGCAATCTCCCAGGTTTGCGAACAGCGAGCAACCCACCGTGTCCCGGACGGTCGTTCGATGAAACCGATACACCCCGGTGAACGTTCGACGTTTCGTTCCGATCGTCGACCCGTACGCGCGACGCGAGTTCATCGGACTGATGCGAGACCGCGAGATCGGGAAATGAAACGGTGAAAAAAGTTTCTCCTCGCTGCGAGCTGTGGATAATTTGATTAATTTCAACCTCGATAAGAAACGCGATTTCTCTTTACGATTGTTGGTCCCCGTGGCAGTGGCGCGGCTCTATGGATCACGATCTCTGCGCCGATCGCTTCGAAATGAACTGTCGCCGAACGTACGAGGACGCGCGTTTACTCCACTCTTGCTTATCGTCGTGAAAATACGAGGAGAGAAAGGAGAAAGAGCGGCGGAACGCCGGCTCGGTTCCGCGTTCGATTAATTCCTTCGGTAGAATCGCGCGTAGTCATCCGTCGCGACGTCAGCCGGCCACGAGTCTCGTGGCACGTTATCCAACGATTGTTGCGCAATCGTGTTTTCAGTGCTGCCGAGTGATGCGCGCTCGTTGCTCGGGCCAAAGTTGCCCCTGCACGCGCGCACAGAGAAGCGGGCATTCGATGTCGCAACCCTCTGCCCAAAAGTTCGTCGACCTTTCGTCGGCCGTAGTCTTTAAAGCTCTCCCGGAGCAACAGAAAATCCAGGCAGGCTAGGCGAAGCGGAGAGACGGAAAGAGACGGAACGTCTGGCGTCGTTTTAGATAAAGCTCGGTGGGAGTTTCGACGCGGTGGCGGCGCGGCGTCAAGAGGTGCGGGGGAGGGGATAAATTTGAAAGTGGTCGGTGAAAGTGCGATGGAGTGCAGCGCACGTGGCTCACGGCCGGAGCGTGCTTCCACCGCGCAGCGCGTTGTCGCCCCTGTCCTGGAAAAACCTTTTCCCGCTCGGCCTTTGCCCCCGCGACCCCTTCTCTGTTTTCACGCAGGGGTCCTTTGATCGTCGCTCGCGCATACCCGCTGACCTTTGAACGGTCTTCCTTCCTTCCTCCTTTAAGCCGCGCCACGGCGCGACGGCGAGTGAGTTCGAGTGGAAGGAAGGCCGTCGGCTCCTCCCGTCGGCTTCCCGTTACGTATTCGATAGCGAAACCTGCCGAGGGATCGCCGCTACGATTCTCCACGATTTTCCTTGCCCATTTCCCGAGCTTACTGTGGACGCGCGTGGGTTCCACGCCGCGTCGCGCCCCGCGCTTCCCGGAGCCGGCCTTGTCGGCCTTGAGCAGCCGAAACGCCACGCAGCCACGAACACGTTTCGTGCCGCGTGAACGTGCTCGAGAGGGCAGGAGGTGCGGGGCTCTTGCTCTTATCACGGCTATCAGGCGCGCCGATCTCCTTCCCAATTACGCGGAACCGTAAATCGGAGCAGGAAACGCGCTGGTCGACGGGGCGTGCGGTCGCGTTGCCCGATCGAGAAACAGACGAGCGGCAGCGTTTGCGAAATGCGATTACGCATCTGTCCGGGGTCTTTTTAACTCTCTCTCTCTCTCTCTCTCTCTCTCTCTCTCTCTCTCTCTCTCTCTCTCTCTCTCTCTCTCTCTCTCTTTCTCTCTCTCTCGGTCAGATGGGCCTGGAATGCGTGCACGCCGCGCACTTGCTCGGCCAAGGAAGATAATTTATCGCCCTTTCACTTGAACCGCGGCAGCGAACAGCTGGGTGTAGTAGGCGCGATATCGCCGATCGACCGTATTCGTAGCAGGAATTTCCATTTCCCTGTCGGCAGCTCCCGTGCGGGTTGCGATTCGTACGCTGCTACGCCGTCGTAATCGACCGCGCGAATTATTAACGGTGGTCGGTGTTGTGCACGAGTCCGGCCGGGGCTAATCGTGGCGTGCGTGACATCTACGTTCCACGTACGTTTCGTATGCCCGTATTCGTATACCGAATTCGATAGCGCTACGTTGCAACGCGTTGTCCCGCTGCCATTCGAGTCATCCGAGGCATTCGGGGCCACGGATTACAATGATACAAGAAGCAGCCATTTCGCGGGGGAAACCGATCACGAAGCAATCGGACAATTGTTCGACGACGCATGCATTGGTATACGTAGATATTGAACGACGGGTACGTCGACGCGTCGCGCGTACGCGAGCAGCGAAGGATCTCTCCCTTGACTTGGAATCGCTCGAAATGACCGTAGGGGGATCCTCGTTCTGTTGCCATCGTCGTTACACGGGCTGCGCGCAACGACAAAACTGCAACGTAGAAATGTGTTTCGACGTGATCGGACATGGTGAACGGCGATCGCTTTTTCCGGCGGCTCGAGTCGCGCGGCCGATGCACCCGTGGCACGATAATGCGAATATAATGACAACTTTGTGCGAGTAAACAGCCCGCCTTCCGAAACAGTTCGCTTCCGATCGTTTTCTTCGCGGGCAGGTATGCGCGGCCCGAGTTCAACGTATACGCGAGGCGTTCCTCCGTTTTCGAATAGTTAGTATCATACAAATAATTAGAAGAATTGTTCTATGCACCGGTTGTCGCGTTTCTATGCACTCGCAAGAACCGTGGCTCTGCCCGCGGATGGAAGGTCTCGCTGGATGAGCGAGAAAATTGCGGCCTCGTCTTTGACAATCTTCAAACTTATCTCGACTATCTCGTCGCGGAGGGGCGCGCGAACGCTCGAACGGCGAAACTTTGCGTTCGGTATTTCATTTAAGGACGATTCGTTTGTCGTTTGTCTGATGTATTCATTCTGTTGCAGACAATGAGGCTGACCAAGCGAATAGACGAGGTCAGGTTGCTCGAGTCTCGAAAGAGCGCCCGGCTGGCCGATCAGGACACTGATTTTGCTAGACTCGCCGACATGGCTGGAGATCGCAAACGGGCCTCCTCTCACTCCATCGATGTGCCACACGTGATCGGGTAAGTCTCCAACTTGTCTCACCGACGCTTTTCCCATTTGCATATCTTTTTCCGCGCTTGCGCGTTTGTCGCGCACAATCTGTGCTACTCGTTTATCAAGGACTAGCGATATTGAAGATGGGCGAACCTGACGAGGTCCCGTCTATATATCTATATCTTTATATATATATATATATATATATATATATATATATATATATATATATAAATGTATATATAAAGATACAGATACGCGCATGTCCAGCTAAGAGACCCGAAAATATTTTCCCATTGACCCCGATACGTTTCAAAAAAAGATTCCCTTAAACTCGAAAGCTGTTCCACGCGCGCCGCAAGAGATCGTTAAAGTGAAATACGTTGGCTGTCGTAACCGAGCGCGATTTCAGTTTCCCTCGAAAAAATTCTGAAGCCTGCTCGGACCCATCCACGCTAGATTTAGCGTGGACACGTGTGACCCTCCGTGCCCACGTTGCGCACAGCCAGCAACCCGCGCGTACACATGCAGCGTATCTTCCTTCCACTGTAGCGTGAGTGATCTGTCGAAAATTCGAAGGTATATATCCCGCTTACGAAAAAAAGTTTACGAGCACCCACGCGTTGCACCGGGGTAGCGTTAAGAGGCGTCTGGCTGCCGATCTTCGGAACACGAACGTACCCTCGCCGGGCACCTGTCCCTCGGCCTTCCACTGCGCGTAGCCGTCCAAGCGAGCCGAGCCTTTTCACCCTCGTGAAACATCCTGGAATCCGATCCAACCGTCGCGAACGGTGCCACGTTTCGGGGGGAGAAACGTGTCGTGGGATCGACGCGACGCGTCGGTGGCGGAATTTCGTTCCAAGCCTAAGGAGAGCGGGAGAGGTTTGACCTTTTCCAGGGGGCAGGGATATGTGCCCCTATAGGGGTGCACATCTCCGCATCTGCGTTGCTCTTTCGAGGGCTGCGGATTATTGTTGGCGTTCCGCGGTCTTTTCGGTATGGGTCTCGACGATAGCTTTGATTAGGATTACTTTTACGATTCGTCGCGCCGGGACGCGATCGACGGGAGACACCGTTCAGACGGGCGTGGACGAAGATTTCGGAGAAATCGTTCCTATTAAGGGCGTTCCTGGACAGTTTCGTAGAAAGTGAACATTGGGTACAGCAGTGTTCGAGTCAGTGCGAACGCGAGTTATTTTATTGCACTTGCATATGCGTACTTTGTTAATCGTACGAACAGTTTTCCGTCCTCTTTTGGCATCGATGAGTTTTTCGCACCCGTCACCCGTATGCGGGGTACATTTCGAATAACGCTTTGCTCGCGTTAATTCGCACGATACTGTGCCCCTAATGCCGTTAACGCGCTCGTAAAGCCCATCACCTGGACAACCGAAATAGGAACCGAGCAGGAACGTTGCACGGCTAAGGTTTATCGCTCCTTTAGGGCTCCTGAAACCCGTGTTTCCACCCACCTGCGCCTGGAGATTCCTACCTTTTCGATTCGAGCTTCTCCCTTTTCATCCTGCTGTCCCTTTCGACCCCCTCCCCCCATCAACCATAATCGTTGCCCTGCGGAGAGAAGGGTGGAACGGCTGCTCCACGGTGCCAACGACCCCATCGACTTTTCGTTCCCCCCCATTTTTCTTCTTTTTTTTTCTTCCCGAGCGAACGAACTCGGGCACGACCGAGGCCACGAAGATCCCCTTCACAAAGGATGACTCTGCCATACGATGGTTTTCGGTTAAACGGAGAGGGGCGGCAAGGGAAGGGGCGGTAGAGGATGCAACGCTCGTCGGCCGGTTTTTGGGGGGCCGAAGACGCGCAGGTAGACGGCCTGCGTCAGATTTTCGAGCATGGCTACACCTGGCCGTGGCACGACCTGCCCCACGTGAAAGGAAAGGTCACAGCACAAGAGACATCGAATGCCTCCCGACTCTCGATGGTGTATGGATGACGAAAGCGTACACGACACCCGACTACCGCTTAACGAGACCTTGCACACCGGCCAAGGATCTCGCGCGAAATTCATCAGTGGTGACTGGCCTCTCGAGGCTGCCCACCTCTCTGTTTCTGCTGCTTCTTCTGCGTCTTCTGCTGCTTCTGCGGCTTCTACATCTTTGGCATCTTCTGTTCCCCTTTTGCCGTGGCATCTGCACGGCCTCGCGTCCCTCTCCGGCCACGAATCGCCGGCTTTTCGCGGCTCGCAGCCGTAGCTGTTGCACGGGGGGTTCTGCGGGCGACGCGACGCTTGCGATCTAGCTTGCTTCGTTCAGCAGATGGTCCTCGGTGTCGGGACGTTACCATGGTATTTTTACGACACGGGGATATATTGCGAGCTTCTGTTTGGGCGATCCTGTGTAAAATTCGTTTGCTTCGTTGGTTTCGCGCAGTAAATCCTGGATTAGCGAGGAAAAGTCGGAAGTTTCTTTCTCTCTGCGCTCTTTCTTGCACACCATTTGGGGCCGTCACTTCGGGGATCCGCGATCGTTAAATCTTCCATATTCTGCGTGTCGGTGTTCAGTTATGAAAGGCGACGCGTATGTAACTCGGCCAGGAAAGCAAACATTGTATTGGCGCACGATTTTCGATTTTCCGTTCCTGCATTATTTCTCAGTCAGGTTTCCTTTTTCTTTCGCCGTATTTCCCCACCAGCAATCAAAAAATAGGGTGGCTTCGAATTTGATAACGTACCCGAAAGAAATCCTTCCAGACTCCATTATAAATCTTCTCCGACGTTCGCCACCATTTTTCGCGTACACGAACTGCTTGCCTTCCAACTTAATACACGTACTAATAATGTACTCGTGGTGCATATTATGTTTCCAGTGTCGCTGCTGAAATTTCAGTCCCCCGAAAAGCTTTTATATCTCGCAATATTTTATTTGCAGGATTTCATGTTACGGCGCACGAATTTTCTTTCAAATATTCCGCGGCTCCTCTCGCAATTACCTTTCTTCCTTTATTAGGCCAACGAACAGCCCTAAAAAGTCCCGGAACGCTAGAAATATACGAGGAGCCCGGATCAAACTGATATGTTCCCCGAGGGACTTTAGAATCTCTCTGCCAAGAATAGTTTCGGCCTTACCAAAAATAATGGACGCGTATTTTTGAAAAATGGTGACATCAAGCAGCTTACGAAATGCAGGAATAGTAAAAAAAAAAAACCGTACGCCAGCTTCCCTGCCGACAAATATAGATACCGGGAGCAGCAGCTACCAAAGAAAATCTACGAAACAAAACATTTGCCAATACCGATTAAATACAACGATTGAAATACCGCCTCGAGAGCGGTTCTAAAATTCCAATTAGCAGTCTCGCGATAGGCTCCAACGATTCTAGAACTTTTCACGGAAGGACCGTCAATTTGGTTCCCCAGTGCGCGATACTTAAACGATTCGATGGTATTAACGCGATCGAGCGTGACGAAGGTGGGAATGTGAGTAGGGTGTGCTAGGGGGAAGAATTGGAAAGGGGGCTGCTAGGACTGAAAGTTTCTGCTGCGGCAACGGGTGCAGTGAGTCAGTAGGTTAGCTTACGTAATTTCGGCCGGCAATCTCTGCGGGTGAGGTGGTGGCCGGATTTACGGAATTGGGTCGATCAATACCGCGTCGCGATATGGGTCAGGTGCACTACCACGTTCTCTGTAACCGTGCTGCTCCCCCTTCCCGGCGTAGAGCAACCCTACCATCCCCTAAGAGTCCTAGGCTAGAACTCGACATCGCGCTACGATTTACGGCTGCGTTACGCTCGGACTCCTTTCGAGTTCGTGACCTCTCTTTGCTGGCAACGAGTCGGTTCAGACGGGGTTCCTTTTACGCGCGGCGGACAACTAAATACGAAATTCGGTATCCATTCTCTTTTCCTCGAAGCGAGATTCACGGGACACCGTGAAACATGCCTTGGAGTCCTTAAATAGTTCGTGGTGGCTCGATTGAACATTACGGAGACTTTCACTCGCGAAACACCTAGGCAAGCGAACGATTTATGGCACGCAAGGTAGTGTACGAATTCGGAAGTTACTATATTGCCGTCGAGATGTAGCGTGGCCGAACAATTCTTATGCTTAAGGCAGAAAATACCCGGTGCCCGATGATTATCTAGAACGGTGTTCTTAAGCATTTTTAATATTTCTGAACATTAAAAGGTCGTTAAGACATTTCTACCATCTAATTGGCGGGAAAATAAAATTCACATTAAAATATTTCATGCCTCGGAGTCTTATTACGGCGCATAGAAATGGTACCATACACGTAGCAGCGATTGGCTAGGGGGTCAGTGCTTTATTTATCGATTCTTCATTGCGTACGCGTATTCATCTGGAAAGATTTTCAATTGAAGAAAAATTGCGATTAGCATCGCGAAAATTCGAAATCTCACAGAGAGGCACGTACGAAACTCTTACAGTATTATAGATAGATACTTGCTGCCTAGTTTAATGTCCAGTACATTTCTGATTTTCATGGCTATCTGTGTCCAGTTATCTAAATTTAATATTGGAGCGTCCAGATGATCGACCCAATCTAAAAGCAGCAAATAGCAGCATCGTCCGAACAAATATTTCCCCAATTTACTTGAAACGAGACACAAACATCTACCGTCCCCTTCGATCTATTTTTGTCCCGCGAAGTTAAGCTACCCCCGAAACGCAATCTACCATCGATTGAACTTTGAAATCGAGATTGTACGAAGCCAGTCGCACGAAGCGTCCACAGTGCCTTGCGATAAATGATGCTCAGATCCTCTAATTTTGCACACGCTAACGGATCTAATCTGTGCTCCGTAGGAAATTCGCAGAATGCGAGCGCTTAAGCCAAGATCAATCGGAAAATCCGAATTCGACGAGGGGATTTTGCATAGAAAAAACGTAACAATGCGCTCGCCCACTGATTTCTCCATCCAGCATCGGTCTTCTAAAGTTAACCGACCTGGGCCAACTCAGTGTCGATCAAGCCTCCAAAGGAAGTTGCACAAGGCGGAATAGGGCGAGGCTACGAAACGTTAGATCGTGAAACTACGCGAGCAGCCCGTGGCGCGTGCGGAATAGACGCGCAAACACAAGCACAGAGGAAGAACGAAGCGGGAATGGCCAAGGCCTCGAGCATCGAAATATGCTAACAGACGTGATCTTGACCCAGAGAGAAACGAGCAACCTTGGTATATGTGATTTCTATCTCGCCAAATCTTCTTCCTTCGGCAATTTTCCGCGCCGACTCTGACAGTGAGCGAATTTACTTTCTTTCATTACCTATGTCGTGTAAAATACGAGCGCATACGTCTGCACGGTAGCTGGCGTTCGATGTCTTTGCCGTTCGTCCAGACAATATCGGTCGCAATTGACACGATGTACGACCAGCTGATGCAACGCGCGTGGCATCTCGACTCTCTTGGTGGCCCGGTGGTGTCTGTATTCCTGTATATGCATATATAAATACATAGGGCCCGACCGTGCACGCTCGCAAGCGCGTGCCAATTTTCGCAGGATCTTCCTCGACCGACTGCTATGATGCAGTGTATTTATTTTTACTGCAAATACATTACGTACTTCCCCCCGGTCTTTTTTCTCATTTATTTGTGCACTTGGCGCTCGTCGTTGGCTCGCGCAACAGTAATTCGTTCAGGGTTCAGATGAGAACTTTTGCGAAGAATAGAAATACCTTTCCCGAATTGGCAATCCAGACGCGTCGTGCACCCGATGCAACAAAGCGTTCGACGTTAACGGTCGCCCGTTTCCAATAACTATCGTACTCGATCGAGACATCCCTTAACCAATTAGGAGCGGCAGGACTTTCCGCGGAACTTCTTTCTCGAGGAAGCTTATCGTGCGAAGAAATTAACGAAACATAAAACGGTGAAGCCACTACATACAGCGGCGCGCAGTAGCTGGAAGGTTGTAGTCGCGATTCTCCCAGAATTCGGTGACATCGGACCGCAGTCGCGCGACCATCGGCGAAGGTTCGCCTGAAGTGCTTAGACACCAGGATCGCGGCGGGGTTAGAGGCGCTCGCGGGAACGAGACAGCGATCCCCCGGTGCACGAGGGTGGGCAAGGTGGCCTAACAAATAGTGGGTCGTTCCAGGCTGAGGCCACGAATCTAGGTCGATCGATAGAGCTACGTACCTAGCGGCGCGGATTCGCGTCGGATAAATGGGTCAGGTACATGGTGCCGCGCGACGTTCTCATCCTTCCTGTTTACCCTCGCATCCCCGCCTCCTCCGATGCAGAGGAGCTGCTCCCTCGTATCTATCGCGTTTCCCCTTTCTTGGCGGCTATGCACGTGCCAGCGCATACAGGCATACCTGTTGTAGCGCTTGGCAAGCGCCGCTACTTGTTGAGGCAGAGGGGTAACAACGGTGAAGAAGAATAGCGAAGAAGACGACGGGGAAGAGGAGGGCGCGAAGATGAAGGGGGAGGGCCGATGAAGCGTGTACTGGTCGTCGCGGTGAAGAGGGTTCTGGAACGACGGCGCTCTTGGCCCTCTCTCGGTTGACCTGGTCAAGGGGTGGGTGGGTCACTCTCTCTCCGCTGGTGAATCTGGGACAGCGAAACGGGAGCAGCACACGTGCACCGACACATCGACACGTTGCATCGCGCAAACGGGAAGCTTTCTGTGCGCTGGAGAACTTATTGACGCGCGAAACGGAGAGACCTTGCCTGCTAGAAATTTTTCGCCAGGGGACGCGTCGCGTGCACTTGGCTGAAGCTTTTGTTTCGAAGATTGAATGGCCGCGTTTCAGGGACAGGCTGCCCCCGCTGGCGGGAAATGGCGCGGCTAATGACGATACGACCTTAGGCGGAGTTGCACCGCTCAGCCAGATGTTCGGCGAGGTGAGCCTCTATTCGACGGCAAGGAAGATTTCATTCGTCCTTTGGAACGAACGACCGCGTAGCAAGGAGGAATGTATCGCGCAGGAATGCGAAGGAGAAAAGGGAGGGCGAAAAAGATCGTGCTCGGCAGAAGAGCGATGGTATTTCAATCATGCGACACGCCAAAGATGCTAGGCAAACAATAGTTCCCCTTTCCTTCGCGTCCAAAGGTATATACCGGAGCGGCGGGCGATCGAGTAAATTGGGCCATCGAATAGGGGTCGACGCAGTCGAAATCAGGTTGTCCGGGTTGTCCTGCCGCGGAATCGGGTCGCTCGATAGAGGCCAACCGGCTACCGCGTTCCTGTATCCGGTGAACTGACCCCGCTGTTCGACTTCGTAACCCGGATATCGTTTGGAACCGGATCGATGCACTTGCCACGCGTCCTTATGGGGGTTTGCGCGTTTTGTCCTCGGCGCGCCTAAAACTCGTTTCCTTTCCCTCGTCGCGTCGTTTTACTCGGCGACGATTTCTCACTTTCGACGATTCCCGTTTGCTCAACTCGTTTGGCCCGGAATGGATTTCCCTGGAAAGCGTCGATCCTATTCTCTTTAACGGCCGAAAGAAAATCGGATACCGCGAGACCCTAATAAATGCAACGTGGACAAGCTTTCTGCTCCTTGTCGCTCCTTATCGTCTAGCAGCAGCTTTAAAAGAATTTCAATCAAATTTTGATTGCATCCAACGAAGCAACGAGAGAAGGATTCGATAAATCTGAATTCCTCGGCGAATACGCAAAGGAGGATCTATGCCCTATGCGATGTCTCATCCTCCTCGAAGATCGTACGTACATAAGTATGTATATCTATACATATACGTTGGAGCACGGGCATGCGAGCCAGCTAGCAGCAGCACACGGTTTCGCGTGGCGTACCCTAGTCGGTGGCCCAGTTTTCCCAGTTTTCCCATCCAGGAGGATGCCGCCCCGAATATGGATCAACGTGCTTCCCGACCCATATAACGAGGAGTCCATTACGGTTTCTGGGGCAACCGCGAGCGTGCACCGAGGCCGGGACACCGAACAGCCTTTCCTCTTTACGTCCCAGTCTCCAGGTCCGACCGGTGTGGCCGGCCGGGAGCGAATTAGGTCGAAGATGAGACAACGCGTGCTGTACGCGAATCAATTGTATCGTAACCGTATATATACGCGACTGCAGTGTCAAAACTAGTGGCTAGGTCTCGCACACGGATGTTTCATTCGAGCGGCTGATATACAGGATGCATTGCAGTATGTGAGTTGATACATTAGAGATACTCGTCAATGTTACTTTTCGCGGCAGATGCTGCTCGACACTCTTGCTACGACAACGTCGGCAATCGTTTTACTCCCACAGCACTCGACGAGGAGAAACGGCCGTGCACTTTCATTTTTACCCGCGGTTGCGCTATCGAACTCGGTCTCGAATTTAAATTACGCCGGGATGGCTAAAATTCTAGTTCGCGATCGTAGATGAATGCACGAACAAGGAATAAAAGAAGCGGCGCGCGAGGCGCACGAGCGCATTGAGATATACGCGTGCATAGATATGTATGCACGTGCATCTAGTGTATCTAGTTGGTCTGGCTTGCAATTAGTAACGAGCGTAGCTGCAAGTAGAATAATACTATCGTTGTTACGCCGCTTGGTTCGTTCACTGTCTGTGACGTTCTTCGTACGTGCTTACAGAAGTTCGGATAGCATTGCCAATTTACAGCTTTCACCGTAACCCATTTACAGTTTCAAACTACGCGCTCCGAACCTCCTTCGTGGTAATTTGTTTATTCCATTCGACTATCTCCACCCCGACCCACCTCAGCTCAATACGGCGACACAAATTGCACAGCTCCGTCAGTTCTCGAATCCTCCGTCGAGTATTTGATCGGCGGACTGGCCGAGGTGTTGACGATTCGCTTGAAATATTTCGCGATACAAGATCCGAAGGGAAGCGATGCGTTTATAGCGTTTCGATTCATCGATTCGATGCATCGAGAGTGCACCAGCCGCGACCTTCGTTCGAACGTGTTGCATAATGTTACATCATCGAGCGATGATAACGCTTTGCAACGCTTTGTTAACACGCGAACGTGCGCGCACTTCGGCTACGCTTTTTCTGCTACGCGACTAACAGTTGGTTGATAGCGAGGGGAGATAGAGAGGCAGCCATAAGATTGCATTCAATTCCATTTTCCGTTCTTTTCATTGAAATTGTGCAGCTTCGGCGTTCGAATGTCGCTGGTCGTGTAAAGCGACACCGCGAATCATCTAATCGTAATCGAATGCCGCGCATCAAAATTCCTTGCACAATTCTTATTGAATTTTCGCGTTATAGTCGGTGCACTTTACACTCGCGCTACAATTAGTTATGGCGATGTACACGTGTACATCGCTCCCGTTATTGCATCGCTTTTATATACGTACATATATACATGTAGCTATCTCCACCCTACCGTGGGGCTACTAGACAGTGGATTCGGATAGCCACGAAAAAGGTGCGCGCAATGAAAAATATGTACGGCCAGACGATTCACTCGATACTCGAAACTCGAAGAATTGGAGAGAACAATCGAGCGAAGCTCGTGCTTCCCACGCTCCAATTTCGTTTGGTTCATAAGCACGCTGGTGCGCCGCGCAATTGCCGCGCAATCCGAAAGAAAATGGTTGGAAAAAACGAGAAGCCGAGGAGGAAGATTATCTGCGTTCACCTTGACTGCCTTGTCAATCGGTTGTTCAAGTACAAGGCGGTCGGCGAGTTATTCGGAGCACTGCTATGGGGGCAATTTACTTTCTCTTTCGTTTTTGTTCCACGTCTTTGAAGGGGCAGCTCGACGCACCGCGTCGCGTTAATTAAAGCGAGAGCAGCAGCGCAGCGGTCCGAATAAGTGGTCCCTGCAGATCGACAATTGTTCGGGGCGTCGAGCGTCAGGGATACAGGCTTCCGGGTGCAGCGCGCCCCGGAGAGCCCGCGGATATTTTCTTGCGGGCGCGCGGGCGGCCCGAAAAGAGACACCGGGCCATTCAAATTTTTATGCGCCGTATTAACCTACTTAAGCGCGCGGAAAAACCTTTCTCGTTGCGTACTTCGGCGAGCATTTGGTTATATTGGCGCAGCAGCGTTTTCAGAAAGCTAACGCAGTGCTTCGGGCATCGAAATTTACCGAAAACAGTGGTATCTACTCGAACCTAGCGCGGCAAAGTACGAGTAATTGCACAGGGATCATCCTCGCGGCCGGAAATATTTCCTGCAACTCTTCGCAATTCGCAATTCGCCTCCTCCGATCTCTAATCGAACGGCGGAAGAGACAACGCCCGGCGGACAGATGACGGTGTTTCAACTTGAACTATTATCATGAAACGATTCGTCGGTCTGTTTGGCGGTTCTAACGACATATCTTTGCATGCGTGCTGTATGCTGCGCAGTGTACACTGTATACCGTGTACCGTGTACCTTTGGGCCTCGTTTCCACGGGCCAAAACTCGCCTGCCCCCTCCCCCCCTTCTTCCTCGTTTACCATCCATTTACCTGTTGCAATTGTTCGGTGGCAATTATCGACCCGATCATCGGCCCTGTCCCGCCCCGACTATCCTACACGCACGGACGAGGATTGTGCCGCAGGAAAATTGCATTCACTGGCTCGTGTGTAGCTGTGTGCACGTATGTCAGTGCGCACGGAGGCGGACAGAAAGAGAAGGTGTTACTTTCGAAACACAGTCTCTCTAGGTTTTGCGTCATTCGGGCAACGCGACGTTTCACTTTCGACTCTCGACTCTCGACTCTCGATGTATCGCTCCGAGCGAAACGACTAAGCCGCGTCCTTGGCTACGTCGCGTCGTTTCGCCTCGTGCCCCTCTCCACGTGCAGAGATATCACGCTCGTGTGTCCTTCGTGCATGCAGAAATTGCACAGGGTGATCCGCTCGCTGGTGGACGCAGCGACGGAATTGGCGTCGACTGTCGAATTTCGACTCGGTTTGCAACAGGGAAGGGAGGTACGCGCGTATACCGACGGTTCCGTGAAACCGTGTATCGAAAATCATTATCGCCACCATCGTGAAGGATCGCAACGTTTAAGCATTTCTCCGAAATCGTGCTCGCCGTTGAACAAAGGCTGCGCCATCGAAAATGACCACCTGACCGATCCAGGGGTATACGCATAGAGGCCGCCCGCGGCGTCCTATCGTGGCATCTTTACCACTTTTCTCGGAAAAACTGCAATTTACAGCGCAAGTCGTTTGTCAGGACATTACAACGGTACAACGACCGTTCTGGACGTCGCTGCCCGCGGAATATCCGATGGCAAAGCATTATTTGCGTAACTATTTTACGTAATTGCAGAAGCGCAAAGTTCACGGAATCTATCGTCGCGCGACCCCTTCAGGACAGCGGCCTCGTATCGCGGCGACCAGGAATTGTCTACCTTTTCCGCGACTCCGGACTTGTCGAATCGTCAAAGAAATACGCTCGCATTCCGGTCGGACGGGGGAACGGAATATAAGGGAGGAAAAACTAGATTTCTTCTTCGCGAAAGCTGCACGTTCATCCACTAATCTCGTTGCGTTACTCCGCATGGTGTTACGCGAACGTTAGCCGACGATGCTCCAACGTTTTTACCGCGTCATCAAATTGAACGTTTCTTTGCGCGTTCGTCTACTTTTGCGACAACGACAATGGACGACGGTCTTACGTAGTCGTTAGTTGCGCGGAAAAGGCGCGGCTGGAACAATTCCGACCGAATTACAAAGGCAAATTATGTTTTGTCGCAGATCCAGGAAACGACGACCGAGCTCCAGCAATGATTCCGAACGGTCGTACAGTGGCTGGGGCGAGAGGATACCCCATGGATGTGGTCGCGAAGGATGCCGTACGAATGAACGCGGCGACTGCATGGACGAATGCACTGCTGCATTGGTTCTGATGTCGCTTTCTTGCTCTCCGCACAGCCCTCACAATCCCCTGCCGCTTCACTGCCAACATAACTACGGTCGGTACATCGATGTGTAGCGCATTTAAGTAGATTTCAGGGGACGCAAAACTTTTCCAAGAGTAGCCCAAGCAGAGCTTCCGGTCTACGAGTGTAGAAAAAGTTCACTTTTCTAGACGGGTTTTCCAACAAAGTTATACTTCAACTAAACTCGAGCTGCTTAGCTACAAATTTGGAAATCGAATTGGAACAAAAGAGCAGCAAATAATGTTGCTTTCCGTCCTTAAGGTTCCTGGGGAAGTCGAGGGGGTGGAGGTGGCAGCGTGGTCGTCGGTTCACCAGGAGCCGGTGGCACATCGAACAGCAGCAGCAGCAGCAGCGGGGCTTCCTGGCGAAGCGGCACCCCTAGTCCACCGTTGAGCGACGAGGGTGCACCAACCACTGGCTCCCTATGGCCAACTTCCGCCCATCCTTCGCACAATCAGCAGCATTACCCTTACAACGCGTCTGGATCGTCGTCGAGTAGCACACCAGGTTCAACCACCACCCTGGACGAGGGTATAGTGCTCGATTACCTCGAGGAGCAACACCCGCGCAAGAAGAAGGTGAGTGGAATGTCAGATTCGATCGATCCCCGTCGATCGATCGACGAATAGACGGCTGGATGAAGGGGCCTCCGCTTATCTGATAAAATCGAGTGCATCGTTCGCGGTCCGATGTAATTTGCTAATACGGCAGCGGCAGGTGGTGAACTTGGCCTTCGAGTAACCTAGGGAATTATCTGTCGCCGAGGAGGCGGGCGCGAGTAGAAAGGCGAAAGAGAGGCGAAAGTGAATTTATTGTTTGCTCGTTGGTTGAATTCGTAAGTGTTTATAGGTGTGCTTCTGTTGGGACGTCGCGAGGTGACGCGTGGGATTACCGAGAGACTGTCGTGGTTATTCTTCGACTACTGGATAGGGAAGAGATATTGTATTCGGGAAAAGCCGCGTTTGTTGTTTCCGGAGAGGGGTTCCTTTGAGCTCTTAATATAGCGGGGAAACGTAAAGTCGGTAGGGGTTGAAATATTCTGCCAATTTATTAATAGCTTTGGTATTATGTCCACTCTCATTTGCTTCATTTAGTTACTTTATTATCGTACCGTAGCAGTCCACTAGTCCCTAAGCTTTGTATGTACAGCGGTAGTTTACGATACCCATTTCGTTGCCGGTAGTAGAGGTTTGCCGGTAGGGTTTCGACATTAAATTCCGTGTTTTTTTTTTCGCCGAACTAAGTCTGTCGTCTACAGTTCGATGTAAAATACTTTCCCGACAGATAGTACGCGTCGCGAGATAAGATAATTAACCTTGATATTGAATTAGCGTGATTAATCGAAGGCCGACGCGTTTTATCAACTGTCGAGATACTGGAGACAAAAGGACTCGATTTCCAGTATCCTCTTTGACAATAATATTTTTATTCGTTACAACCTGCCTGGAAATATCAATGCCATTATACATTGCGGCTGAGTGTTTCGCGCAGAGGAACTCTTTGCCTAAGCCAGTAGGAAAATACTATTTTATAATTTCATATGTCGCGGAAGATTATGGCAAGAATAATGAAATCACACGTTCTAGTAGTTCACTTTCGTCTCAGACGTTCGCCTGACGTAGAAACGCAACTGTTAACGACGGACGGTTCGATATTTTTCGGCTACTACGTCGCGCCCCATTCCTTTCAACCATCGATCCTCCTAACCCTCGGCCGACTCGTGTACCGGGCCCAAAGGCTTGTGCAGGGCGATCCAAATGCGTACATATACACATATAGCTGCAGTTGAAATGCACGTTGCTTCACCTCGCGCTAACATTTGCCCATTCAAATTGACGCAACTTCGATAGCATCAATTTATGGTTTCGCTCAAGGAAGCAATATGATACAGCGGGTCGTTGAATTCGTCTCGACTTGCCTTTTAAAATATCCCCCAGCCCCTCGCGCGCAATTCTCACAATTAAATCGTTAATAAGCCGTGGCGAATTTATCTCTACGAATTTAGCTCCTTCCGCGTTCGGGAGGCTACATTTAATTAACGTCAACGAGAACGATAAAACCGACTGGCTGCGCAACACACGGCCGGCATACGTAACTCGCGGGGTGCACACGTGGACGAGATCTGTGTCCCACGAGGCGATACATATTTCTGTTGCCGTTGTCGGACCGAGGACTTTCCTCGATTCGTGCGACACTTTGTACAATTGTTTCCCTGCCGATTGGACGATCTAGAACGCCGTCTTCGCGAACGGGGGACTCCGATGCGAAAAGATAGTCTGGAGCAACGCGAAGCCATGCCTGCAGCATTCACTTTCACAATCTCCCCTAGAACGACCGCGAGTTCTAAAGATCAACGTCCACGTACACGCGATCGAGATTCTTCTTAAACTCGTATCCATGACCCAAAGTATCGATAAAGAGGCGAGTATCAACGGGAAGTTTCGCAGCGTAACGTCACGTCTTCAACTTATCTCGCTGGAAATTACGCATCGCATCTGTTCGCAATGCTTTACCGGTATCTCGAATGCTTGCTAAACAGTTTCCCCGTGTACGACATTCGGTCCTTTTATTTCCCGAAAATACGCGCGTCCGGGCAACTGAATTTGTTCTCAAAATTAATTGGTGTAACATCCTTCGTAATATAAATAGCAAATCTGTGGATGCCACTCTGTATCGTCCCCTGAGATAGTTGAGGAAAATCAGCGTTCTATAAAACTATCGAGAACCGGCATTAATGTTCATGCACTAGCCGAGCGAAGGCCGAGCAAAGTTACATATGTATATACACGGGATGCATCGAACGTAGAAAGTTGCAGGAGCTGTTACTCTTAAAATGGTATCGCAAGATCGATCAATTGACCGATACTTTCCTGCTTCCTTTCCCTTTCGTTTCTTCGCGATCGCGGTACTCGTCGCGTCGCGTCGCGTCGCGTTGTTGCTTCGAGACGACGAAAGTCGCGATGCGTAGTTTTCTCCTTTTAGCGTATGCGAAATAAAAAGGGAAAAACGGCAGGGACGTCTGAACGCATACTGTACGCCGATAACGGTCTAACCTTGCAAGGCTCGAACGATCGAGAGTCTCGCACTTTTTATTCTTAGCTTTTCGGTTAGACCTTCCGTGACTTCACCTGTGATATAACCGTGCGGATAGTCGTTAAATATCGGAGCGAAGCAGAATGAATTGAAAAGAACTCTACTGGAATTGCTGCTTCCGTTGGACAAGGGTATTCGATATATAAAGCGACTCCACGTGTACACCATTGCATACTCACTATTTGCTATTTATATTACTGCAGTTGTGGCCATAGTTTCCGAACATTGCGAGTGATATTTCTGCAAAATAGTCGCCTCTTCAAAGGCGATACGAAAGAAATGAGCGCGCATGGACAGGCAAACGCGTATGTAGTTCGCAGGGTCGTCGATCCCGATTTCTTCGACCAAACGCATTTTCGCGGGGACAATACGCGGTGTAGTTTGCGATATTCGACGGCTGTGGCCGCGGGGATCTCTGTCCAAGACGACGCGACGTCTCGCGACCGGGATCGTGCCAAGTCCGCCGCGATGACATAAGCCTCGACGGAGCCAAGGATGTAAACACGCGCGGCGATTTTCGGTATTTCGTAAGATGGCTAACATGTTGAACCTTGAGGTATTATGGCCGTATGCTAAACTTAGGTTCGCGTCGGTGAGCATGTCGGCGGAAAATCGGTCCGACGGGGTCCGAAAATAGCTGGGCCGAGGCTCGTATAGAAAGCCTGTCCTCTCGGTAACCCGCTCCCCTTATGGTTTTTCAGATCCGGTCGAAAGTGAGCTGCGACCCGGTCGAGAATGGAGCAGCGAACAGCGCGATCTACGAGAGCGAAAAAGTGAGTCTATTACCATCTTCTTTTTTCTTTTTTCTCGACAAATTGTTCGACTTTCTCGCTGCGAGGGACGCGTCGTAGAATTATTGGACGTCGCGGGGAGGATCGAAATCTTGAAAGGGTTCAGGAGGCATTACTTGAATTCGTTCTCCGATGGAAAGCGGGAGAAAAAGAAAAGAAAAATAAGAAACGATTCTCCGAATCGGGAAGCACGGTCGAAACTTTCTCCAATTTCCCATTGCTCGATCCGGCAGCGCCCGACACAGCCCTTTTCCGATCAGTCGTATGCAGATTCGGCCGGCTAACGACTTTCGAGCACGCCTCGTCCTTTTACGAGGCCGCGTCGACAAATGCCAAGAGGTCGATACATCTCGTGAATCGCGGAGAACGTTCGTAACCCAGTTAACGGAAGGATCCTACTACATACTTTCACCGACCGCCAAGTCGACTTCTGCCCATTCATCTGACATTCTCGGAGGAGCCTGGTGACCCGGTCGGAGTGGCGTTCGAGTACGTCGCGCGGCAGATTCGCGATCGGTCTCATAATTTGGACCACTTTCGCTGCGACCCACCAGCCTGACCCAATTCTGTCGCTGAAATATTTGCGATAGGTAGGTACATATCTCTGGACCGTCGGCGATCAAGGTCGTCCACCTGGCTGGATTCACCCATCTCGGCTAGATAGAAGGAACCGAAATTCGTTCCTTCAATCGCCCTATGCACTTGTGCGCACCTCTTGGTCGTAAACTTTCATACCACAGATGCGCGACAGGGAAGCTTCCCCTTGTCGAATAGATTCCTAAAGTGAAATTGGAGGGTGGAGGGGAGTTAGCGTTGGTCATTTCTACTAGCTTAGGGGAGGCCTTATCGTCGTGCATCTGTGGCAGCGTGGAATAATTCAATCGAGCACCGCGTATCGTTGCCGTGTTCATTTGCGCGGGCGACAAAACTCTGAATGGATGTTGGCGGGGGGTGTTTGTGACAGGAAGTAGCGTTCCAGTTGATCCGTCGCGACGGCGACGTCACGACTCTTTCGTTTCACTGCTCCCTTGCGTTTGCTCGAAGGGGATGAGAGAAAAATTCATTCTATCGCGAGCGTTCTTCGCCGGGGCGAGTTTTCGCGTGCAACCGATTTCTTTGGACAGGGGCGGCTGCGAGGGAGGTCGACGACGAAAGTTTGAAAGATGTACGCGAAGAACGTTTCCGCGACACATGGCTGCGCCGTACTAGCAAAGGGTATCGCCGAGTGCACTCTCTATCTGCTTTCCTCGAAACCGTTCGCAGTTAATCGCGTTCCCGGCGATAACGGTAATGTCCAGACTGATAGGCGATCGAACGACATTGACGTTATCGCGATGCATCGAACAGCGCGTTGGCAAAAGTTTGGTCGCTCGAAATTCTTTTACGATGACCGTTTCCGGAAGCGGAAGAAATCCAAGGCTATCGCCTATTTATCCGTTCCGGTGATCCGACTGCATTCGACGTTGATTCGTTGGGAATGCGAGACGATTGTATCGTAGCTTGACCAATTAACCGATTGCTCGTGGAAAAGAAGGGTTCGGCTGGGTTTCAACAGCGGTCGACAGGTCTGTAACGATACGTGGCGTTCATTAGGTATTTCGTAAGAATTCGTTGAAAAATACGTAGCAACGCGTTGGAATCCTATTAGGCAATCGGTATCTCGGCAATCGGTATCTCGGTTCCATTTTCGTCCAGCGGCTTTTCGACGCTGTCGGATCTAGTAGAAATGATCGATCCGCTTCAAGAATTGGACAGGCTGAGGCAGCGAAGGTCTCGTTTGGCCTTTCGAAAATTCGATAGATCGATTCGATGTGCCTTCTGTCGGCGGTTGTTTCAACAGCCTATTAGCATTTATCACGCGCGTGTAACACCTACGAGCATTTTCTTGGCTGGAGAGCAGAACATTGTCGGTAAAGAGAAGAGTGCCCTTGTTCTAGCAGAATTCCACCGAAACATTTGATCGCTTCACCAACGAACGCGACCAAACGCACCAAGCCGCGTCTCGTTCCGACGCGTCTATCCGATTGATCGTCACCAGGCACGTCGTCCTCGAGTCGCTCCATCTTCGGCCCTCGTCTACCCCGTTAAGCCCTTCGCAATGCCCGAGCATCGAAAGGTCTCCGCTCTATTCCGATCGCTCCTCTCCCAGAATAACTTCCATTCACCTAGAACAGCCTTGAGGAATCAATCGGTCGCTCTCTCCGCTCTCGGCGGCCCAACATCCGCGACAAATCAATGCTATCAGCCACCGATTTGTCCCTCCAAACGGTGACCCACATACCTCCTCCTCCCCCCCCCCGGGGGGGGGGCTTCGAAGATCTCACCCTTCCGTCGCTCCGCTTAATTGTGCGTCCCGCGCGCGTGTAAAACGTGGCTGCCAAAGTCCCAACGCATCGACATGCATGCGTACATGCTCTTCTATCTGTGTGCAACGGGGGAATGTTGCGCATGCTTCAAAATAGCATCGCCATAGCGACGCACGCCTCCGCATGGACCTAGATCTCCGGCGCGGCGCGGCGCGACGCGGCGTCGGCGTTGCACCGCGTCGCAGTGCACACCGCGTGACGTCATCGATGGCACGTGCCTCCCCCTTTGCCCTTCACCACCGCCCACCCTCGTCACCGCCTCCGCCATCCTTCGCCCCCGGTCGCCTTGCGTCGCCTTCCGTCGCCTTCCGTCGCCGCGGTGCAACGACGGCGCCCGGGGTGCGCGGTGCGCGCTGGGTAAAGTAGTTAAGGTCACCGTGGCCCTGACTGCACGCGCGCGAAATAATGTCCGTGTGCAGGCCGATGCAGCTGTGTGCATCAGCTCGTGCTCGTGAACGCGAGCGCGCATAGGTTACGCACCAGCGGAAGACTTGTTTCTAGCTAATCGACTGTCCGTTGCTTTCCGTTTCGTTTCACCGTTCGGCTGGGCTCCTCTCTTGGACAGGGATTCGGAATGATCGGCCGAAGGGTTGGGGGGGGAGATTCGCCGTGAATGCAAGGAGAGGGTGATGGTCAAGGACTGCCTCGGCGACTTTCCTTTTTCTGCGCCGGCAACCACCCTCTGTTGCAGAGGCGGAAGAGGCGGTGGTGGGTCGCGAAATGACCTAGAACATCGCGAGGCCGCACGTGGCACGGTTGTTTAACGATTTCGAACGTTTTCGAACGTTCTGCCGAGCGAGAGGAGGCACGAGGATCGTGGGATCGCGCAGATGGGGTGGTGGCTCGTTCCCTTTACGGCGGACATCGATGTCGAATTTCTGCCGCGTTTTGCGATACTCCGATCGGTCACACGCAATTGGACCGCGTCGGATCTTGCTTCCGTTCGGGGGATTTAGTATTTAGGTGCTCGGCTTTGCTGTGCAATGGACACAGAGAACATTCAACTTCCAACTTCGGTTTTTCAAGAGGTTTTATCGACACTTAGGCTGCGACTTGGACAGTTGACTTTTCTTGGACGATCCGTGCTCGAATTTCGAGACGCGTTGAAATTTGCGACGATGCACCGGGGCTCGTTCCTCGTGAAATCTCGCTAGAAAGCGCGCGCCGCGTTCGGTTCCTCGCCTGTCAATCAATTACGTAAATCGGCCTGCCATGCGCGTCGTTTGCACAATTCGAGCAAAACGAGAGTTACGTAAATACCCGTTACGAATTTGCCTTTCGGACCGCTTTTCAGCGGCAGCGTTCCTGCGGAACAATTTCACAGTCGCCGCTTTGCTTTTTCCGCCGATCGATATCTATACAATACAAGCGATCATAAAAGAAGTGCACTTCGGTTTCGTTTTCACGTTGCCCCGACGAAACGTCAGATTCTTCTCCAGCAGCGGAAAAATCGTCCGCCGAATCCAGCTCGCGATGATCGCACGGTTGAACTACGAATGCCAACCGAAGGCTGCCTCGCGAACCGGTATAAATGATTCCGAAAAAGATAGATGCGAGGGAACGTGTCAATTCGTCGCGGACATGTATCGTTTTCGAGGGTACCATAGGTTTGGCAGTAAATTCGATCAGGAGCATGCGCTCAGCCGTTTCAGGAATGTCCGTCGACGGAGGCAAACGCGAACGCAAACGCGGACGCGGATGCGGATGTTCGATTCATTGCCAATCGACGTATGCATACGCGTGTGTTGTGCGTACAACTCTGGGAAGTCGGATCGCATTGTGACACGTTCGTCTTACGTAATAACATTGCGTAAACTTGACGTTCACCGTAATGTCTGTCGTACATGCTTCCGCGCGCCCGGCAACAGCGACGAGCAGAGTGGAATCGGGATCGCGCGTAAATCTACCTTCCGATTCGAATTCTTTTCGCTTGCCATTCAGCGAGTAGCGCTAGATAGGGTTTGACGGCCTTTTATCGAGCTGCTCCCCTCGAACGATACCGGCAGAGGTAATGGAATAATGTTTCCGTTCGCCCCGTCCGCGATCAAGGTAGATTAAAGGCGAAGGTTTATTCTTGGGCTGGCAAGGGGACAGGTGGCATTGGATCGTGGACACGTCGCTAGGTTTCTCTGCAATGTTACGCCGCTTCGAATTATTCGATTAGGTTCTTTCTAACGATGGGTCGACTTGGCCAACGATCTGGATCTCGAGTAAGATGGAAACCCTCGGTCGCCCGATCTATCACCGTCGGGCGTCGGTCCGCGCCAACTTGGCTTCCCGAATCGTCATCCCAAGATCGCCTCGGTGAGCTACGATGGAATGCAAACAGCGTCGAGACAATGCGTGCAAGTGCCCCCCCCCCGGAAGTTCAAGATGTATATTCATTAGAGCATCTCCTTGGAAACTATAGATTCGTCGACCTTGCGAGGTTTGACGCTGCGACTAACGAGCAAAAGGTACATAGCATGGAGGGGCACGAATCGCGTGCGCGCGATACGAGACATTACAAAATTACTAGCCGATCGGAAGGAACGTAGAATTACGCTTCGCCAATGTTATATTCCATCGCACCATCGCTCCATCGCATCGGGGGAGTTCATTTCAATTTGACATTCCCGCGGGAAACTTGGCGTTTCGGCTGTTTCTGCTCGCGGGTGATCCTTCGTAGATCCTCGGCATAGAACATCGCGGCTGATTGATGAAATCTTTTTGCAATATTCATATTTCACACGGTTTATCGTGGCTTTTGCAGACGGTTTATGATAATACTATATGTATACATACATGGGGACGTTATTGGAAATGGGTTTATTAAATAACTCTTTCTCGTTTGTGATTTTATAATATACTTTATTAACCACGCACTGGGAGTGACTTCCTTACTATCGCAATGGTCTGAACGGACTAACAGCATCCAAATTAACGGACTGATCTAAAGCATAGACGAGTAATACCTTATAAACGGAGGATGAAAAGGAACAGTATAAGGTATCTCCTTTCACACGAGAATGAAACGTTAATTTTTGTATTGATTTTTATTGAAAAATCTAACAGACGTAACACGTATGGGCCGAACGAGCGAGCAACTGGATCGTCTAATTTTCGTATTTCGAGTATGCATTTGCATAAGAATTTCTTACAAACAGGAAAGCCTATGGTTCGCGCAGTGTAACGTATTTTTCTCCCGCGTTATTTGCGCAGCTGTCTATTTGTTCGCCCGAAATATTCCAGATGCCTTTGTTTTTTAGAAAGCTCCGTCTGTTTTCCTCCGTATAGAGAGAAAAGTTTGACGAAAATTCAGACTCCAGAGTTCTTCGCTTCGAGCGCCTCAGGATTCATTAGGGAGCAAGGCAATTTAGAGCATTTGCGGCGCTATGTCCTCCCTTCAACGTACACACCCCTGACCAGGCTACTCGGAACGATGTTTCCACGCAGCCACGGGCAAACCAGCAACCATGTCAATGGAACGAATGTCCAGTCGCGAAATTAGCATTCGACTCTCGAACATGCCGAACCGGTCCCCCTCTGCAACAAGCCGGCGTATGACGAACGGTGCCACGTGTGTGCAGCGTGCAGGTGCACGCGTAGCCCGACTGGCAATCGGCTGGGGGCCGATAAAAGAGCCCAAGCTCCTCGACGGGATATCCTTCTCTCTTTCTTTCCTTTCCATCGAGCCTACCGTTTCTCGCGTTTCGCGGGGGGGCCTCGTTAGACAATTTCTGGCAGGCTACGCGTGGCGGAGGCGAGTCAAGGACGCTCGCGCGCGCACCACTGCGAAATTCAGCTGGTGGCGAACAGCTGATCTCCGCTGGAGGGGATGAGATACGGTTCCGTCGAGTTGTCCTAGGTCCTGGGCTGGTGTTTTTTTACGCGCGCCAAATGTATACGCGTCGGGCCGAGCCGTGCTTCCTTAACGAGCGATCGCGATGCTTGGTACCGATATGCCATCCCGTTCTTCGTGCGCCTCCTCTTCATCTGCCTCCGCTTCTGCCTCTGCCTCTGACTGCTCCGTCACCGACTCACGAAACGCACGAGCGCAGGCGTGCTATCGACCGTCCCCGTGGAACTCCACCTTGACCTCCAATGGCGAAACGAGCGCCAACAATTAAAGCTCTCGAGGGCCTCGGCTGGCCGAATCGATCCGGCCCACCGTAGATTGCACTTCTAGGTGATCGAGTGGACGATTGCTTTTCAGTTTTCCCGTTCCCTTTGGCCTTTTGCGCCGGTGTATTCGTAGAACGTATTCGTAGGCGAAGGCGTATCAACTAGAACACTGGGCTATGGGGTCGCGAACCGAGTAGATTTTATGCAAGCGGACGTTGAATTTGTGTGCTGGTAGGAGAATATTGCGATATCATCCCAGCCTTTCCTCTCTTTGCATTACGTAGGGCGACCTACGTGTCAAGCCGGACATTCTTTTTCACCTTCGGCGAGGTCCGATTGGCTATGGATCGCGATGTGCTCCACAAAAATAAATATTTCTATTCGAGCAGCGATGAGTTAGCAGGTTTGGTATGCGCGGTGGGCCGTTTCCGCGAGACAACGAGCACGTGCGCCTGCTGGCGCGATAACGCTAATACGGAAGGCGACGTTTTACCGCGGTATACCATATTTACCATATTCCGTTGATTCGTACACCTGTTTCAACAATCTCGCCGGCATACCGCGACGATAAATTTCGATTCGTTCGTACTATTGAAATCGGCAATTCCATTTCAAGTATTTCCACGACCAGTTCCAAACGCGACATTTTCGATTCGAAATTTCGACTCTCATTGGCAGATAGTGAATTGAACGCTCACGGTCCAATGTCGGTGGGTGAAGCTCGGAATCGAAGGATGCGTCGCACGATGCTTCCACCAAGGGAATCCCCCTCAAAATGCGTAACGCGTCAACTACGAAAATTGCACGCGATTCACGATCGTCGGCCGTCTTTACGTAAGCGCGGTGTTTCGACGCCGATCGAATCGCGATCGGGCAACTTTCTCTGGTATGTATCTCGCATCTCGTATCTCGTATCGATCTCGGCTCGGAAAGTCGTATATCTGCCGTGGACTTGTTCGTCCGTGAAACTTGCTTATGAAAGAGGAATGCACACGGGCGAAAGGGGAAAGTGCGACGGCCGTCCGTGCGCGCGGTGTGGACAGAAATGCGTTTTCCCTTTTACTCGCCCAACCGTCGAGCGAGCGTGTCGTCGTGTCGCGTTGTACCCGTCGTACGCGTCGTGTAACTCGCGTGAAATTTATCCACAATCTCTCGATCGTTTCGCATTTCCTGCTCGCCACGCGCGTTAACACGAGCCGCTTAAGCACCGTCGGGTCGTAATGGCAGATAAGTTCTTCGTTGCGAGTCGCGGGATGCGAGTACAATGCGTTTGTTTTTCCATATATGTATGCATATGTATATTTTTTCCCGATAGCTTCTTACAAGCTCGTCGTTCAATATTCGCCGCTTACTCGTTCGTAATTCGCTTTTAAACGGGAAAGTAGAATCAATGGCAGGGCGGTAAATAATTTTCAATGTCACGGTCCTTAATTGCATTGCCCGAGTTGGCGTATAATAATAACTGTCTGTCGAGCTCGGTCTAATTGGAATTTCGTAAGGGAGCCGACGTTTGTTTGCAATTTTTCTGCGTCACGGTGATCGAATGCAGTTTGGAGTAGAAACAAGCTGCCTGGAATTTCTAAGCTGACCATTGAATCGCGAACACTGTTTCTGCTCGTGCGTGGTTGGAATATTAATCGCTGCCGACTTTTCATTCGACGAATAGAAATTCGGCTTCCGACGCTGCCGTCCGAAATTCGTCCACGGGATCGGAAATAGTTACTCAACTTCGTAATTCAATTTGCCCAGGTATGGTCTACTTCTCCGATATCACTTGTACTTCGTAATGGAAAATGGAATGAAAAGCAGCGTAGCGTTGTTCCAAGACGATAACGCGACCGTCGTCCACGCGATGGCAATTTCCTTGGAGTACGAGTATCTGTAAACTGGTCCTAAGACCGCGCCCAGACTGTTGCTCAACTTCGATAAGTCGAGGAGAACCGGTGTGTCCACGACACGACAAGGCCGTTGACAGTAGCAGGGAATCGATCGTTGTTACGTTTTGCCGGTCGAATCCGTCGTCGAGTAGATCGAGTAGACTTTGTGATATTTATCGAGTTATCAATTGTGATATTTGATTTGAAGGTAATCTATTTTTATCCGATCGGTTAGAAAGTAACCCTGCCCTAGAGTAATACTATCCTCGGTCCACATTTGCGTAGCCTTTCTCTCCCCTGTATTTAACCATTCTACGCGAACCATTAATCAGCCGACACCTAGCTTGTACCACCTGCTCTTAGGTGGTACCGTTCTTCTGTACCGTTAAAACTAATTCGGCTCTTTCGCTTGATTAAAGCCACGGGGAATCAAATTCGATGGTCTAAAAAGAAATCCGTTATTCTGGCTTTTATCGAAATTGTCAGCAACGTTGATTAACGGTGCGTGTCAAGTTGCATCCCCATTAAATCAAATTCGCTAAAGTAACCAAATTACGGTACGCTATAAAATATAGCGACGCTTATCATTTGTGCCTCTGGAATCATCCAACTTAAATACGAATACGAGAGGCTTCTATACGAAACATTTGATCGGTAAACTAAACGTGCAGACGCTGTTTCAAAAATACGCAGAGACACATTCGTGGTTGGGCAAACACTATGCTACAGACAACCGTCCGACCGAATTTTATTTTTGCTTGAGCTGCGCGAGTAGATCGCACTTGTTTTTTGCGCGCGTTCGGAGAATCATGTGCAGTCTCGTCCCAATTATAGAAGCCACGTGAATAATAGAACCACGAGTTGCCGGCTACGAATGAGAAAGGTATGACAAATGTGCAAATTTGCGAGTTTGCCACCGTTCCAATTATCCGAAACGTTTATACAGTTCAATCCACGAGCGATTCAAACTTCTTCGAGCGAAGAAAACGAGATACGTGGATTTCGTTACTTTTCATTTCCTTTTCGCCTTCCTGTTTTAAATTCAAATTTATTTGTATTTTAGACACGTTTATTTAATTTAATAACGTGTTAATGATTAGGTCGTAAATTGCGCGTGAAAATATGCAGCTACGTTTGCAGGTGTTTACGGATTGGAATAATTCAATTCGCGTGCGTTCAAGCAAATTTAATTATCCGGGTGTGAAACGGGAAACATGTCCGCGTACAATTATAATTGGATGAGCGTTAAATTTGAATGGAAGGAAAGGATCGTATCTCGATATTGTAATTTGAAATTTAGTTGATTAGTACCGATGAAATAATAGTCGCAGCTATTGCGTTGAAAAACAGATGGTCAAAAAAGTATTGTAACAGAAGATTAGGCAAAGTACGAAATCGTTTCTGACAATTAGGCAAGTGTTGCCTAATAATAATAATTGGTTGCGAATCAATTGTCCAAATATGCATTTAACACCGAAAACCGTACAGGATCTAGCTTCTTTCCATCTCGAGTTGTTGCAACAATCGCATGCCCGATTAGAAAGTGGTGTACGCAATTAACGGTAGAACCGTAAAGTAACTCAAGGACACGAGTCCCGTTCCGTCAAATACAAGGCGATCGATCAAATTTCTTGCTGCGACTTTGTATTCGAATTCAGCGGCACTCCAAGCGGCCTCGTATTGAATGTTGAACCCTCTCTGACCGATAACGCGAGCGCAGACGAACATTGTCGTCCAGTTTGGCAATAACAAGCGAGCCACTCGCGATAAGAGTACGAATAAACATTTCGCGTTGCGGTACAAGCCTGCCGGCCTTGAAAAGCCGTCCCTATTCGAACAATCGCTGGTTGGCGCAAGATCGAGGCTCAGTGAACTGCTGAACGGGAACAACTCGTCGCTGTCGGCCTGACAGCCACCTTAAAAGCGCAACATATGTATACCTATGCTTGCGCTCGTCGCTCGCTAGGTTTCAATCTGCGTGTCGACTTGTTAGACAAATACTCGTTGGTGGCCAACCAGATACTTGCACGCGCTCAATAATTCCGAAGTATCGTTTCTGTTCGCGCTGTTTCAACAATTGAGAACAATTCGGATCGAGGTATGTACGTAGAAGGCCCCCGCCGCTGAAAAGGGTATTTCCCACCGGTAACGGTATCAACCAGTTTCGACTGTTCCTCCACTGACAATCTAAACGTAACGAAACGTAATTGTCTGGAATGTGACCGTGAAAAAATGAATAAGGAAGGAACAGCAGGGCGGGTAGCTGAGATTGCGGTGTCTTTAACGATCATCGAACTGAGAAATTTGACTTACGTACTTCGTTTCAGTGTTTGGTAGTTTTGATACCGTGAGCACAATGTGGCAAGCCACGAAAAAGTAGTGAAAGCGGTACACAGTACACAACCTATTATACAACGGCAATGATGAAAATACCATATTTCACGCAACTCTATGGGAATTTTTTCACCATCGTTCTTACTGTTTATAGCGGACGAATAGTACCGCAATCGCGGTAGTTCCTCTTTAGAATATAAACCAATAATTCGCAGAATACGCATGTACAACTGAGCCAAGTTAATTAAGATGATCAACAAGATGATTAATCTGCGTTGGGAAGTTGGAATTATTATGTTAATTTCCCGTTTCCGATATGTGTATCTGAAGAAAGCAAATGCTACGGCGCAGCGCGGGCGGCGCACCGCTAGCGCGAAGTAGCTTTGGCCATAACTGATCAGCCTCGTTTCGTTTCCGTCTTAAATTCATCGGGTTTGTACGGGAGGAACAATGCATACACATTTTTGCCGTAGAAACAGAAGCAAGGTAACTGGCCGTTTTCTTCATTGCGAATGCACGACGTGTCGAAGTCAAAGTCAAAGTCAAAGATAAGACGATAAGCGGCGAAGGAATGACCGTCAATTCGCGCATATCGTCTCGCCGTTTTCTTCAATCTTATTGTCCTTCTCGTTCGTTCGTCATCACGATGGCCGATGTTGGTCCATGTTCGTGTCTCGGCCCAAATGACAGAATGCCATTCGATCCAGAAACAACTTTTGCAACGCGCTTGATATGCCGGCTAGCTGGATGCACTAGCGTCCTCTATCGTTTTGTGCAAGCGCCACCGAAGACGCATGCTGTTGAGAGACGTAAACAACGCTTTTGCGCATGCGTTACGCCTACCCCCAATGCTCTTGCTCTTGAGTCTTTGACTGTTTCCGTCCTAGTTCCTCTCTAGGTTCTTCCCCGTTTCCCCTATGGGCCAAGCAACCGTTGTTTCCCAACATTGTCGATGGCGGCGCTGACCTTCGTAATGGCGGTGATCACGCCGGTAAGCCGGGATTTATGGCATATTTTTCGAAAGAACACTAGTTGCTAATGCAAGGAAATAGTTTTTGGCAATGAAAGTCCACTGTATTTTCGGAAATTTGTTCCATTGCAGGTAAATTTTTGGAACGTTGTTTCATGACCGTCAGTCGTAAACAGTTGAATATCCTGGTGCAGTTTTATCGTGACTCATGGATGTTCAACGCGCGTCTCTCTCTCCCCCCTTCTCTAGGTTGCTTGAAACGATTCTCTTTCTCTGTTCCCGTGTCGTCAACCTCTGTTCTTGCTTGGAAATTGCGCCGAATCAACCGTCTCAGAGCGTTTCTGTATACGAAGATTTTTCATTCTTCAAATTTCTACGCATTAACGAAGCAGAACAATGGTAAACTTGTTGCTCTTTGTACGCGTCCATTATCGCCGATACTACTTGGGCGCGCATTAGTAAACAATAGTACATATGTATATCGACGGATATGCGTGCGCGCCATTCACCGAATAACATTGGAGTATTAAACGAAAGAGAAAAATGGATACGTTTTATCTTCCAAGTTGAACTAATGTAAAAATCGTTGCGTCACATTGTCACTTTCAATTTTCCAAAGTGACAATGTCTCTTATCGTTTCCCTGCACTTACGCTAAAACTTTCTAATCTCCATATGGCCGTACCGGCCGTACTCGCCCGCTTACCTTCATCCATGAGGTACCCCCGTAACAAATCCATGGATTTTTCTCCCGACACCCTGTACACTATGTTCGTGCGTAAAGTTCGTGTATTAAGAAGGGTCAACGTCCGACCCTCACCACACGCCACGGATCGACGCGCCAACACACAGAAGCCTGGTTTGTTTTGGTTTCCCGGGCATTACCCTCGCCTCCCCACTTCTTTGCAACTGACTCCACTCTTTCTTTCTTTCTTTCTTTCTCCTCCGACCCGTCCGTGCAGCCCTCTCGTTCTTTCTACCTCGTGCACGGTACGTTCGACGCTTGTAGAAGCTATCGGAGCATATACACAGTGACGACGCGACGCGACGCGATCCCAAAATGGGAATTGACATCGAATTAACGTGACGTCAACGATCGTGGCGTTCAAATACTGCGTAGTTAACGCTGTGGAACGAAACTATGAGAGTAGCGCGACAAACGCTGCTCTTCGATGCAATTTGTTTAACATTTAGGATTAGGGATGTAGAATATCTGGATTGATTACTGTTTAAACGAAAAGAGCGTGCAGAAAGAGATATTATAAGAAATAACGAGCGCGTAAAGAAAAGGAGGCATTGTTTTGAAAGCAGCGAGCGTGGCGAGTAGTGCGTCGCAGGGAGAAAACGAGAGTCGCGTGGAAAGCAAGTTATTGCGATGCAAATAGTTTCGGATCGATTTTCGTGTCCCGTGTCTCGTCGCGCTCGTTACATTCACCTCGAACGGGAATGCTCGATTCGCTGATATCCTGCGGCGCAGCTGCACGTGTGCCGTTTCATCGGCACCCACCGGAGGCGGCAGTCGCGATGGAGGCGAAATAAACACCGTACCGGCTGCGCCACGGGGAGAGACCTTGCCTGGAATTTTCATTCGCAAAGTACGCCAGGCCGTATGATCCCATGTACGGTCTAATTATAAACAATTCGAGACACCGTGTGCCACGAAACGAGCGTGGTAGACACGCGTGCGTTGCATTGCGAGACAGATTCCAGAGGGCGTGCACGGCTGTGCGTGCGGCGTAGGATGCGCGATGCGGAAAAGAAAGGAACGAGAGAAGATAGTCGCGTAAACGAGCCTGCTGTGGCAAGCAGGGTAGATGGCCCCGATGCGGTGCACCGCGGTGCGGCGTGGTCCGATCGGGCCATCCGCGTGCATCCCCATCTATACTACTGGCAACATGGTATCGTGCGCACGATGCACCAACGGCAAACGAACGATTCCAATGCACTCGGCAACCCTGCCGACTCGCTTACTCATCCCTGCTCACTGCTGCCTGAAAAGACCGGCCAACGATACAGCTACACTGCGAAGATCATCCTCTTTCCGCAGCTCCGAGATTTGCATCTCTCTTTTTGAGGCTCGCGTTACTCCTTTTGGGGTTTAGAATTTAAAGTTTAGACTTTGGAGTTTGAAGGATGTTACACATGGGACAGATCGTGCCCAATTATATTACATATGTATACAAATACATGTGCATCGGTCGTATCGTGCATCGCACGTGGATCATGCAACCTGTTACATTTGGTCCTGTTTTGCCGTGCCGCACCTGAACAAAGAACTTAGTTGAACAATTGGATTGCACGATATAAGGACCGAAGATATTTTGGAAAGCTTGCTTTCATCCTATCCGTTCCCACATGGTTGATGTACTATGTATGGTAGATGCTTACGGGTGCGCACGCTCATACGTTTACCGATACGAGTAGACTCCATCCACAATTATTAACTGAAAATCGGTGCGTGCAAGCAAGGGGGGAAAGGATCGGCGAAGCTAACTTGTTCGGTACGAGGCGAGCTAAGGCAGGGCAAGGCAAAGCAAAGCAAAGGGAGAGCATTGCCTGCCAGCCGGCATAGAAGGTCTGTGACCTCGGCAATGCCTATGCTGCTACGCCGTGTATACGCGGCCGGCCGTGTGTACCGTTTCAGAGGTGATGTCACGATCGGAAAGGTCCTTGAAGAAGCGAGAGCAACATTTCACGTTCGATTCTTTTCCTGTTCTGTGCAACTTAAAAAATCCCAGAGATCCCGGCACAAATGTTTTCCATCTGACTCATTTGCCAGGGGGAGGGGAGATTTGCGTCACTAAACCTGACTACATTCGCGGTATTTATAATGGTGGCAATTTCTACGAGGACGGTAAAATTCCTTCCTCTTTCTGGTTTCTCCGTTTTCGAACAATTTGAATCTTTTCACCTGTCGCGTTGATCATGAATGGCCTACGGTATTGACTTTGAAGCGCTATGCGAAAGTAGGATATTTCTTAGCACGCTGCTAAGGTTTCTTCATCTAATTGTAAGAGTGGCAATGTTTTGTTACAAATAGCAGCGATAAATAAATTATCGGCCATTTTGCCAAAAAATTTGGTTGCCTTTATCGTTGAAGTTATTCCACAAGTTGATCTATGTTGATACAAAATTAAAGGTCGTGTGGCTACGATTGCTCGCTGCCCATTAATCATAAAGAAAATCTTTGGCGTCCCAGAGTGTTGCTTGCCGCAATAAACGCATGGTGTATGCATTTTATTATACATATTTGTAATGAAAGTTCCAGCGTACAGAAGTAATATAAAACGACAACGATTGCATTTCTCGTCGATTGTAGGTACCCAGCGTTCATTGTGATCGCATGCCATGTAGTATGTTACCGTAATTTACAACGCTAATAATTTCGTTGTTAAGTGTGTTCGTTACACGTATAGTTCCTTGGCATACAAGACGCGAGTCCTTGAGAGGTAACTGTCGTAAGGCTAATGCCGTGCTCTCTTTTCTGTATTCGATTGGAATGCTAGTGCTCTGTTACTCAATGGAGTTGTGCCCCGTCAATTTCTCACACGTTTGCGATGGTATTTACATGTTCGGCTAGATACAAGCTCAGGGAACATTTTCTGTTAGCGCCACGAGGGTGTAGAGACTTGGTTCTTTGATGCCGCTAAAGGTATGCTTCTTGGACGCCTTGTTGTGCAAAAGTCAACCGCCTTTCGTTAACTTCTCAAGGTGCAATTACTCAAAGTAAGGTACATCCAGATGCGCGGTTTGCTAGTTTCTGTTTAACCCGATATAATCGCGTTCGCGAACAGCAAGCCTGTTAATTGTTGACTACATTGGGATTTGTGCTTGAACGTTTCGCGCATGGTGCATTGGAGTTATTGCCGAAAAGCTTGAAAGATTATATAGATTGCTGGGTAGTTCTATTTGTTAGCGAATCTGCTCTTTCCTAGACAATGAAATTATGCATCCCTGATTCGGTATTCCTCAAGTATGTTTTACCTAAATACCGTTAAGATCGATATTACATTGAGGGAACGTAGCTTTATAATGTCTTCCACTATTATCCGATTTATTATTTATTGGACAAACTGGAGTTCCTGTTTCGCCGTGTGCCCATATGTGCATAGGTTCCAACGAAAGATACACGGGATATGAAGTACTAGAATATACAATAGAATACGCGATAACTGTATAGTATAGTGTGAAAAAACTTGATCAAACTTCCACTTGGTATCGAACCGCGCAAATTGTCCTCGGTAATAATACGTTCGTGTAACTAAACATGTCGCTGCGATTCCTTCCCCTTTTCTCAAAGCTCCGGGGAAAGAAAGAAGGATGAGATATCGAAGGGACGCAAGGATAGAAGATATATGACGATATTACAGTTAAGAAATATCCGTTTACATATGTATTTCGCAAATGGAGCTTTTCGTCATAGCGATAGCGGTGCGAGCGACGCACGAAAGGGTTAAAGACTCGATCGTAGCACGACCGCGTGCTTTGCCGGAGCTGTATTGTTCCTGGATCAATAGCACGTGGTCGTGCCGGCATGGCACCTCTCTGCCTGCCGATATAAACAAAGAAACGTGGCGCGCAGCGTAAACGCCGGCAGTCGCGCATCGATTTTCCCCTGTGCTTCAACAAAGCACCAACGCGGTTCGTGCGATTCACGCTACGTCAAGCTCGTCGACGGACCGTAACACCGTTTTCGAGGACGTCCGACCTTCTAAACGAAATATTTTCCCCGCTGCAATCCGCCCCATTTCCTTGTCAATTTTTCAAGAACAAATGACGCCGAAAATGACAATGAGTGTTTATCGGAACGTTTAATTAACCGAAGCGGTGCCAGCGCCGCGAGGGAGGCAGGGAGAGGTGAAAGAGGGTGGTATTTTATGCATTCCCGTATCATATTGTTATGCGACTTCCTTGCCGGCTTCTTCTTTGAATAGCTTCATTGGAGCAACGAACATTCGACAAAATACATGCAAGACTCTGAATCACGTTCCAGAAAAACAGTAGACACATTAAAACGCGAACGATACTTGCGTAAATTAGCAGTCCAAGTCGGACGAAAAAATTGTTGGCTTCGGAGAGATTGAACGGGACAGCCGAATTGGAAAGCCCCAAAAAGGGTTGGGTCGATTGGTTTAGATTGCAAATGGCTCGATCGTATAACCAATTACTATTACCTTTCTCAATCGATCATTAAAAGATGTTCATGGAATTCATTTGTTTTTCAGGCGAGCGCAGCTGTCGTGTTCAAATGCAGTTGGCCAGGATGTCTGGAGATCAAAGCCACCGTGCCCCTCATCGAAGAGCACGTGCGCCAATCGCACTTGGGGTAAGTGCAAGCATACCGTAGGACGCAACAAGTCTCGCGAAAATCTGACAAGTCTCCGTCGCGATCGCTACGCGCAACAATTTACTCCGAAATTGATCGTCGACCTTTATTTTATTCCGAACATTAGCAATTACAATTAATCGAGCTGCGTGTCCCCATATCAATATTGGGGAAAAGAAAGTAAATTTGGACGCGAACAATAAAATGCGGTCAATTATTCCAATTCCAAGTAATCTAATATTCGCCGAGTGCAACTCGAAAGCCGTCCAAGGGCTGACTTTGAACCGCTCGATAAGATAAGACGTCTTCGCAGTGGACTTCGCGTAACGGAAACAGTCGATCGAGTAGCTCGCGTTCCTCCATACATATTGTACGCCCGCAGACAGCTCCGTAACGAGAATCACGCGCGTTTTACAGGCCGAAAAAGTCGACCGGCTATGATAACGAAGAGGACGATGACATCTCCGACCACGAGGAGGAATTCTATTATCAGGAAGTGGCCGTGGACCACATGAGCTCACCCCCGACGATGTCGCACCGGGATATGGCCAGACCACCGCACGAGGATCCGGAATACCAGAAGCAACTCCGCCTCGAGGCTACTTCCGCCAGCAATAACATCACCGAGAACATGATGATCGGAATCAGAGAACGAAACACGGCGTTCGCCATTTCGCAATCGCCGGTACGTTGACCACTTACTTCCTTTTCACCCCCGAATACAGTAGCTCGAATGGCGCATAAGCAAATGTGAAGGAGGAATTCTTTCTTTGTTTCGTCCGCCATGTCATGTCGAGGAACGTTTTTCCATTTGCCGCACCCGTCCCCAGCTACACAGCCCCCATACGCGTCCTTACGAGTCCGTACAAAAGACGGCCCCCATTTCTATTCGTCGACCGTTCAATCTGATTTCCATTTCCGTAAACAGGGCACGCCGATCAAGCACATAAAGCTGTCGCCACGGCCTTGCCAGGCGTACCAGCAGAACATGGGCCTGCTGACAGTGTCCACGGGCAAGATGCCGTCGTCACCGCGACGGATCCGCGGCGAAACGAAGAAATGCCGCAAGGTCTACGGTATGGAGCATCGCGACCTGTGGTGCACACAGTGCAAGTGGAAAAAGGCCTGCAGCCGATTTGGCGATTAGGCCAAGAGGCCGCCCCGTTCGTACGTCCGCGGGCGGAGATCATCGCCGAGCCGACCCCAGAGTTTGCCAATGCTACGTTAAAACATGTCGCCAACTGCCAGCAAACAATTGCCAATTTCAGAGCCAGTCAGTCAGTCAGTCAGTCAGTCAGTCAGTCAGTCAGTCAGTCAGTCAGTCGTAACAGCCAAGTTGCAGCCAGTTGCAGTCTTTGGGTCGTTATATCGTCCACCATCTTCCATAACCGTTCGACTATGATTCGCAAGCAGATTTCGCAAAGGGACACTGTATTCGAGACACCGTTTCGACCATCGTAACTCTGCTTACCCCCTTCCTTTTTCTTGTACTCCGTCTTCGTGGTTCCTCCGTGCAACCCCATTCTTCTTTTTCCAATCGACGGAAGCGTGGCGACAGGGAACACGAGACTAATTGTAAGAGAAACGTCAATCCCATGACGGATGGCGGACGGTTAGAAGGGCTGATCGCGTGTTTTCGTGCGTGGCAAGAAAAGAGTAAAATACGACGAAGAAGATCGCCCGTTGATACATATGTACACGGACACAGTTGTTCTGTCGCGGGGTAGTAAAACGGTGAAGAATAGAGGAATAGAACCGAATACCTGTAACGAAAGGGAAAAAATAGAGGATCGTTGACCGATCGTCGAATGATTCCTCATCGCTCTTATCTGGCACTTGGCAAACTCCGTCAGGGTCTTTTTTTAGCCGTAATAAGGGGTTTCGATTAGTAGATAGCGAATAATTGGCGTACGGAACGAGGAATCCTTAACGCGTGGCGCTCTCTATGTCTCTATGCCATTCTTTCTCTACGAACTCTCTATCTGTCTATCTTTCTTTCCTTGTCAATGATCGAATGCAGGAGAGCGCTGAACGTGGCCTCGTTTCCGCGTCGTCGACACCAACAACAATTAAGGACGAAAGAGGAAAGACGAATCTTGCTTAGGGTTCGGTAGTTAGAGAAACAAAAGGGACACGCGAGCCGAAAATCGTACGACGGGCAGGCGTGTCTTCTGAAAACATGTGCTGGTTCCCGAACCGACTCTTAGGTCATTGCAATAGGTCTTCCTTCGTCCGAGGGGCGCACCGAGATAAGGGATGTCGATGTAGATATCCATTGCGCGATCCTCGCCGAAAAAGAGAGTCGCGTGTGCGTGTCCTGCACCGTGTGGTACATTCTCCACGCTATCGTCTTGCTTTCACGCGTGAGCCTGTCAACAAATATTCGATAATCTTTGCAAATCTTATTTTTATAACTTGATACATTGGTACGCGTTGGCACGCGTTGGTACACGCTGCGTTCGATAGAATATTTGTGCAACGACGTACTTTTTTTTTTATCGTACTATCCGCATTCTTATTTATATTATGCCCGCACTATTTTAGGGGGCGGCTTGACACGATTTCAATGTTATATTTAATTCGAAAAAAGTTTGATATTTGGTTGAACGAATTATTCAGTGTTTCACACCTTGGACTTACAAAGTTTTAAGAATACTGCAATGCGATTTTCATTTCGCCGTTGACAAACGAATACTCGAGTTCAAATGAATTATACATTTGTCACCTTTCTGAAACGCTGAATGATCGCGAGATCTATTTATTTTTATCCAAATATCAAACACTGGTGCGCAAATACATGCGCGGGGCGAAGGCGATACATCTAATCAGTGATTTTTCTGCGTGGATGTGGGACACGCACGCGATGCGCCGGACGAACGGAAGACCGTGAAAACAAATCGAACATTCGGTTTAACCAATTGTTCTTCCTGGAAGAACGCACGCGGACAAGTCGAGATCGAAATTCGCCGCAAACCTAGAGGCAATTGTGATATTTTATCTCCAAATTTTATCGGATTAATTAGACGAATCACCGCGGATCGATACGCAGTTAGAGATGAATTTATTATGGGGATGACGATGGGCCGTGATAAAAAGCGACGATTAAAGGCGAGTCGATAGAGTAATGAAGAGGAAAGGAGATGAAAAGGGATGAAAGGCGTGAAAGCAAAATTTTATACACCAATTATTATACTGCCAGATTAACAAATTAATTCAAAGATACGAAACAAAAAATTATACAACATAAAAAAAACGTAAAAAAAAAAAAAAGAAATGAATCGAAGGGAAGACGACGAATGTCGTTTCACAAGCATGCAGACACCACGATGCCAGCCACCCTCGTGTGTGTCGGACTCGGACTGCCTGTTAAGCCTCCTCTCGACGACCTAAGACCGTGTTCGCCGGCGAAAGGGGAAACTTGGGGCTGCGTGCAACAAGTTTTCCTTAAACGTAGATAGGCTTCGCAGTTGAATCGATCGATCGATTGTACCATACCAGCGGGGTCCTACTTCTAGGATCGCGCTGTGCACATATGTATATGAAATTACGCCTATAGTCGTGTATATAGGAAAAGCAAAGGCAACAAATGAAACATAAATTAAAGGGGCGGATTTCTACAACCCCATCCTGACTACGTATCCGGGACGTTTCTGCTTTTCGCGACAAACATCGCCAAACGTCCCTTCTCGCTTTCAATCGACTACACCGCAAGCATATGTTAAACCCAAATTGTCTTTCTTTTCTCAGAAGAAGTGGATGTTGGAAAAAGCGGGAGGGAGGGAGAAAAAGAGGGAGAGAAAAAAATTCATTTTTGATCTCGATGACTTTTGCGACGCGATGGACGGAAAATTTATTCACGTTGTTGGTTCTTTAACGGATACGTTGAATACGTGATTAACGATTTTCCTGTTATCTCGTCGGCAAATTTACATGATTCTTTACAATTAATTAGTGGTAATTATTATTAATACCCGTCTCTTTTAACGATAAGTCTTACACGAGAAATTCGAAGCGTATTTGAAAGACTTTAGGCGTATAGGAACGTTCTTACGTATTTTTTTCCTTCTCTTTTTCTCATGTCCGCGAGAGGAAATTACTTCCACCATGTTGATCGATGCTCATCTTTCTAGTACAATTTTAATTGCGCGATTTTTCTTTGTCGTCATAGCCGCGTTTTATCCTCGTTTGCACGCATAATTTTACGATTTATATCAATTTTAAATCGTGCATCGACATTTAACATATTAAAGTGTGTGTGTATATATACATACATACATGCATAGATAGATATATATGTATATATATGTACACGCGCGCACACACACACACTAATAATAGTTGTATGTATATTAATGTTATATAAGTATGTTATATGCATACCCGTTTTAACACGATAGCGTTTACTGAGTGTGAGATTAAGAGATTCATCGAATGAACAAAAACGGAAATATGGAAAACGAGGGACTAGAGTCAATTACAGTGTTCTTTTTGCGGAAGACCGCGTCAGATTCGTGCGGGGAAAAAGAATCACGAAAAATCAGACCAATTATACGTATATGCATATTATTACCGTGACGGTATTACGTTTTTCGCGACACACACGTACATACTCACACGCGCTCAGACGCACAGCCAGACACACACACAACATATACATATATTGAATCGTGTATCTTCGAACCAAAGACGTTGTCGTATCTCTCCAATCGTGTTTATCGAATTTCAATCGATCTGCGCAGCACTATGCTCTCTTCACGGAGAACAAATCGCTTAAACCTTAAACAGTCTATCGTCGTCGGTACCAAGTCTTTGTAGAATGTTCAGTGTAAATATGTATGCATATACATATACTCTTTTTAATACGTTAACCACACGTACTTAGAAAAAAGTCTGTTTTCCTTTGTTTCTTCGGTCGATTTGGCGGGCACCAGAAACAGTATAGCAATCCCGAACAGTATAGAATTTCAGATGTCAGGTTTTCCTTGACGAAATAGAAGAAAGAAAAGTATTAATCGATGTCGCTCGTTAAGAAAATAAAAAGGAAGCCAATATTTGACCGATACAAGGGGGATTGTTGTTGGAAAATTGAACGGAGGACGATTCGTCGCGAAACATATCGTAAAATACTTTTTCCTTCGTTGAATTAAAATAAAAGTGATAAATGAACATTTTTAATGGGAAATCAAGGTAGCGCGTTGAACAAACAAACGCGAGAGAACATTGTGCGTAGAATAGAAAGTAATTGCCGTCCAAATAGGTTCCTTCATTTAGATCAAAATTGTCAAATCTAACATGGCTTCTCTCCGTTGTACAGTGTGCAATCGGCGCGCGCTCTTTTCCAGAAAACCGTAATGGAATGGCCGAATAATGCTACAAGTAAAGGGAACATGGCGCCAGACGAACGTCTGCCTGCGTATCGCTAATGTTGCGCATGCCTGTTTGTACCTGTTTGATGAGTACCGTGTAGTTCGGAGAAAGTGTAATATTACTTTTCTTTCTTTGCTCACTTTCTAGAACTCTAGTTATTTACTATAGTTTTCGGGGAGAATTTTTCGAATAATATAAATATTAATTTCTTGAAATAATTTGGTCGATCGACATTTTATTCGATGAGATTTTAAATGTTTGAGAATCTTTGCGAGTGGACAAATTTTTCACCGCGTTTTCGATTCATTAACTTATTCGACGTAAATTATGTTATGTGTTCCATTTTTAATGGGCTATGTTATATATTGCAACGTTTTTCGAATGTTTAAATTGTTATTTGAATTTCAAGCAGCGGCAGCGATATTTTTAGCGTGTCACGGGGAGGGTAAATATTATTATGTATATTGTGTGTGTACATATATACATATATATATATATGTATATATGTATGTATGTACATGTGTGTGTATTCGAATCATGTATCCAAGATGCTACGTGTGACGACGAATTTTTCACATTTTTAGGCGATGGTTTTTAACAAATTGATCTTTTTAGGTAAAACCGATTAAGTAGTATTATTCGGCACGCGTCAGACGATATTTGGATTTATCTCGTATCCGTAGACGGAGAGGGATAGGGAAGGGAAAACATTATTGTTCGAACAGTGAGCAGAATTCAGAAAAAGAATAGATAGGTACAAAGGAGAAGTTATTTTGCAGCGTTACGCTTTTGAATACACGTTGAGTTCGAATAAAGCAACGTTGAATGCCTTTTTTGCATGAAGTGTCGAAAGCAAATAGAATTTTGGCGAAAGTTCAAGTACAGGCACTGCGCGGGGAATCACAGTACAAGGTTAACAATTGTGCCATCTGAAATGCCAAATATTCCTGGTACTTTTATCTTAGAGTGAACATTCGAAGATTGAAAAAAATGATGGAAAAAAAATAATAACGAAGAATAACAAAGGGAAGCTTTTCAGGGGAAAGAAATGAAAAGGATGAAAGAAATGAGGATTTAACGCGGAATAAAGGGGAAGGGGAACGGAAGGAGAAAGAGAATGGTAATGAGAAAGAGAATGGGAATGAGAAGGAGAAGGAGAAGGAGAACGAGAACGAGAACTTACAAGATTCATAACGGAAGCTTTACAGACTTAACGATACCTCAGGTTTATTTCATACGAAAACAGTGGTTGGCCATCTCGACCGAAAGCAAGGTGTTTCGAATTGAGGTGGAACAGTCGCATCTACTTCATAGACGCGCATCACCCTTGCCGTCATCGTCTTCGCGATTGTCCTTCCCGTTTCGATCAAAATGGCCAACCAATAGGCACTGAAACTATATTTCATATGTATCTTCTTGCGAAGTAAACGTGAATATTACTTAGTCGAATTTGTTGCATCGAGTCATGGACTCGGTCGTTATTATTGTATAATACATGTATGTAATCGCATTTAATAGGTCGCCTGAAAACGTTCAAATCACGGGGACAAATCTGGGCCCGATAATTTTCTGCCGACTATCGTGCAACGGCGATACAGGTAATTAGCGGGCGTCGCGTTCTCGCGAGTACAGTGCTGCCGAAGTGTGCGATCCTGATTAGATCTAGATGAATTTGTTCGATCCGTCTTGTGCGCCGATTTGTCGTCCAAATCTGTCGCAACGGTGAGCAAAATGGACAGCCAAGTTGTCCGTTTGCGTCGACAACACTGTGCAGCCGCGATTGCCGAGCATAGTCCGCGCTCGTATTAACCGAACATTCGATCGATTCGACCAGCGAGGCAATTAGGGCCGATCAAAATCCTATATTAAACGACAGCAGCGACAGCGATCGCCTCGGGTAATCAATCCAGGGCGCTGTGTCAAGGCGCGGTCGCAGAGATTCGCAAGGGTGAAGCAAGAAGCAACGCGTCGCGTCGTGGAGAAATTAAATGGCCGGGATTATCATACCAAAACGATCTCATATCGATTTAATGAAATGCAATTTTTGATCGTGCGGTCGACCGGGGGGGTGTAGAATCATAGATATGTACACACATAATATATATAATACGTACATAGAACGCAAGACCTCCGGGTCAAGAAGCGGACATTGATATGTTCCCGAGAGCGACGAAATTCAATGCATGTACCTGTTTATAAAATCGTCGCCACCGATGCGGCCGATGCGACCGACGCGACGCGGACAGAAGGCGTAGAGGCGTATATTTATAAATTGATGTCGAGTGAATTAAACCGAGATCTTTCAGCCGCTTGCTCGCCTTTTAGGCCGCGTTTGCACTTGGTCGATCGCACAAAGCAAAGACATATTATTAATAGAATATTATATTATATTATATTATATTATATTATATTATATTATATATTACCATCATCAATTATTAATTTTTATTGATTATTATTACTATTATTATTATTATTATTATCATCATCACATCGTCATCGTCATTATCATCATTTTTAAAAACGTAAAGCTAGTAACTAGCGTCACTAACAATAAACACTAAGTGATTGTTAAAAACAAACGTAACGAAGATACGCGAGATTCTTATTATGAATGCGTTTAAGACGAATTGTTAATATTACGCAATACTCCACGCATAAATATGCGTAGCGATGCACCGCGTTATCATTGAGCTATCAAAGATATATCGAACTGATCGGAAGGTCCGGAAGAGTGCTGGCATCGCGTGCAACCAAGCGACTCTTATATCAAATCTTTATTCTTAATATCCGTAATCGCTGCAGACGCTTCTATTTATCGAAAACTAAGAAAAGAAAAGCGCATTATAAATTAATATAGTAAGAAAAGCTGCTGTGGTTATGTCGCATTATACGACACTCAAATTATTCGACCTTGTATAGTATATCGACTGAGAGACGAATTATAAGCGCGACGAGAACGTCCAAATTACATTTGAGTGTAAATTTTATCCTCGGACTCCTTATGATAATAAACTTGTTTAATAAAAGCCGTATCTTATTAATTCATCTTGTCCGTACGATGTTGTTTGTTCTGACAAAATTGTTTTAAGTTTTTAATATCTTTTGCTCGTGACACGTACATACATACATACTATACAATGTATAACATATGTGTGTACATACATCGTGGATAATATAATAATATAATATATAGTATGGCGCCGCACGATACTTGCACACGTTGTAGCCTGAAGGCAAGAACGAGTATCAGTATGGTTCAAATAAACGATAACACGTGCAAGTACGTTTATGCACCAAGCGCATACAGAAGATCGTTAAGTATAATTTCTCTAAATAAATTTATATTTATCACATAGATTTAATTATATTACGAGGACTATCGTTGACCATTTTTATCCTTCCCTTGATCATTGTGCTTTCTTAATCTCTTCTTAATAAGGAAATTGAGAAATTTTGTTGGAAATTATTAATTATTATTATATATACCTTTTCGAATAACGAATAAATCATCGTGCTAGTAGGTTTTAATATCCTATATATACATTTTGCAATACTTGAAGTATTCGCAAATTTTACGTCTAATTTACTTTATCTCTTAGAGTACACTTTATTTATTGAATAGATTTGCTTTTATATTGGCAATAAACGGTATGGTACATCCAAATTCTAAGCTGTGTATTATTATTTTCAATATTTCATTGCGATAATAATGTATGCATATAATCTAGCGGTTCGAGTATACGGCGTAATATCTATTGCGTTACTGGACAAGTAGGTACATGTGCATGTGTATAATTTATAGGGACGACAAATGGAACGAGTTTACGTGCTAGGGGGAATCCCCTGTCAAGCATGTAGACGCGTTGTTAACACTTGTGTGCGGTAATGAGACATAATCGCAGCTTTGGATACTCACCGCCCTATTACACATTTTTAAGTCACTTTGAGAAAATTTTTTCGGCATTTAAAGACGTCGATCCTTGATTCGACCGAATTTCTAAAACGATTCTATTCAGACTATTCTATTGTAAACGAATACATTAAAACGGAAAATATAGCAGGTCCTATAGTAGCAATATAACAATTCTCCTAGAAAAATTCATTTGATTTTGTGAATTTCTTATTCTGAATAATCATCGTACCAATCAGAAACTTACGTACAAACGTACGTACTTCTTCAGATCGTTTGGTCGCATACAAAAATATAAAATGCAAAGGAGAAGAAAAAATAGTGAGAAGGAAAAGAGTGACGGAAACGGTTTAACAGTGAAAGACAGTTTCGATGAACTTTCTACGAGTACAAACCAATTGTAAGTAGGGATTTCGTCCAGGTCAATAGCATGTACCGTACTTAATATCACGAGTACAGTGCCTCTAATCGACCAGTGACAGCCTATTAAAGATTCATTGGTTTGTGCTTGGTGAAGACGGTGCTCCTAATTACTTCCTGCGAGTGTATTTAATATTCCGTCGAACGTGTCACGATATCACTGTTAACACGCTTAGATAAATAGGCCATAGAGGATGCGGTAGTAATTAGCTAATGATAAATCTTAAACGCCATCATTCTACTAACGGTGATAAGCTTTGGGGCTCCGATGCATTACTACCCATAAAGTAACCGTTCGCAATATCGGTATATTTAAAAGAAAAGAAAAAAAAAAGAACAAACAAAAGGTAGGAAAAGGTGCAACGAAATTTCGGATATTATTAGTCGCTCTATTCTAACTAGTCTAATCGTAAGTAAGAATCTGCAGCGCGATATGGGACGGCACAATGCTTGGGGGCGAAAAATCTAATCGTGAGAGTAACTTGAATGCTGTCCCTCGGAATGTACGTATCGCGTAAAGAATGGTAACGGGAATACGATTGTGTCGCTGGTAGCACTGATGATGCGTACTGCACGGTGAATCGATAGGAATGACCCATCCGATTATTTTCTTTCTCGTTAAATATATGACAACGTACTGAATTTGAGGTCATTTTCATTTCTATCGGGCAAGAAAAAGACTTCTCTCGCTTCTGACGTACTGTCCATGCATGCATGCATGCATATGAATATGAATATGTACCTTTATTTTGCCCGCGTTCTTCGTACATCGAAGATCAAAAGAGCTAGGAGCTTGGGTGTTTCATGGAACATATTCGAGTGCACGTTGCCGACGGGTTACTAATTAGATAATAGACAGCGGCGAGTTTCATTTGGTTTTTTAGGTAGTAAATATTAAGATAAGTAATATCGACGCGCGACGCGCGACGCATTCGAAGACTCCTCTTACGCAAAGACTGTATCATCTTCGCGTTGTGTACGCGGGATTGTTTTTGTCCCTAATGTCGCACACGCGGGATTAGATAATAAAGCATATCAGAATCGGATGTATGAGGTATCGATAAATAGGCGCACACGTAAAACGTTCAAAACAAACGGCTGTCGCTGCGGGACACATTTTTCTCGTTCGACATAATCGAAACACGTTTCCACAGCGAAGCTTCAGAATCTTCGTTCATATTTCATATGGTACCGAGAGAACATCGATCCGATACTGAATGCTCGTAACACGATTCGATTCGTTTTCGATCAGATGCGCGGATCTATCAGATGCGATAGATAACGGCGTAGGGAGTGCATTTTCGAGATGGCTTCTACGCTTATGATGTACATATGTATGTATAGTATGTACTCCTTTTCCGACCGGCTACTGGCTGTCATTGTCGACACTCCAAAAACTCACTCTGTCGAAATATTCGATACGACTGTATATATGTACATATGCATATCTACAAACATATACGTATTATAGGTTGACGTTCTTTTGAATACCACTACCGATACTACTGTACAAATACTTCAAAGTATTTTTACTTTTAGTATTAGTACTTTTACACGCAAAAAAGGAACGAAGAGAATAAATAAAAAGACGATTCGTAAACTGATGAGATCAGCGAAATGTCGACGCCACCCTTCGAGCGACACAAGGTTCGAAACCCATATTTGCAATACACTGATAGCAATAGATGATGTGTTTTTATACGCGTTATCCTTTCAATGCGTATCGACGAAATTTAGCACGGGAAGCACGGAGCATTGGGCATCGGGCTAAAGCACGGATCGCACTCGTCTTCGTCCATAATACAATATGTATTAGTACATATGTACACACTCCGCCGACGAATTGCGAGACACGAGGCAAAACACGCGATGATGCAATCTATTTCCGCACTAACGGTCCTAAAGCCACGATGATAAAATGTTTTTGTTTTCTTTTCAATCCCTTTGCAATTATCGCGAGGCCTGTGGTTACGAGTTACGAAGGCAATCGAACACGGAAAGCGACGTTCGGTGACTTGAGCGTTATGCAACAACGATGCAATTTCGCGAGATGAATAGCAAGAACTTTCAAACGCATTAAACCCGACCATAATGTATTCCAATTTGTAATACTTTTTATTACCGATGTAGCTTACGTAATTCTTCAAATAATTACAAGTTCGCGGTTTCCGATTAAATTGAACGGTTAACGGGGGAATTATCGTTGAATATTGAATCTATTCGTCGCCCAGCCCCTCCCTCCTTTCCCCTATCTCACTTTTCATTAACGCTATGCATAGCTATGCGACAGCGTATAAATGAACCCTAATTTTATTTTATTTCGACCTTTTATTCGGTATCCGTTAAATGTTAGATTACGTGTTTCAATCCGCCTTGCCATCGAATCTCATACTCGATACTTCGATTGCATCATCGAAATTATTCCTCGTTAATCGATTGCAATAATTACGTGTGTCCTGCCTGTTTAGTTTACGATCTTGTGATAGAAAAGTTATTTACGATCAGACATATGCGTACCGTTCTATTTGAACATTGACAAGTATTTTTATCGTCGAAATATCCTGATGGTTACTGGGACTCTACTACAATAGAAATGCGAGCAAATTTAGACAACTGGAACAATCGTTCCTCAAAAGTATCGATATATTTAGTTACATACGATAGACTACATATGTATATGGCAAGTGAAACGATCGTATACCTACTGGCATAGATGCCATAAACTTAAAAGCTAAAAGTTAAAAGTGCGCTTCAACATACATGCGAAATCTGTATCTACATATATTCCAGTGAACATGACGCAGTGATCGGCAGTGAAAACATAGTTGCAACATAGTTTATAAGATACATTTAAAAGAAATAGTATTGCGTACTATAAGAAAAATATAAATATTTAATGACAAATAAGAAATCTGAAGCTATTCATACGTTAGCCGACTATTGTATAAGCCTTTTGAGATCATGGTTATTATATACATATAAAAATCAATATAAATGGTAGAACGTAGTTGATCGATCGATCGATCGTTCGACGATGATGACGATGATGACGATGACGACGACGACGACGACGACGACGACGACGACGACGAGGACGACGAGAAACGAGATAATAATATATTAAATAGTCATATACGATTAACATTATTAAACATTATATTTTATTAATCATTGAGTACATATTATATGTATATAATAAAGGTCAGTTATTATATGTATATAGATGTATACGTATACGCCAATTCGAAAATGTATACATAGATATACCTATGCAAGTATTGTGTTACATAGAATATATGTTATTATGAATCCTATGGCATTATTGTTTTTCTCCATTTTGCACCTCTTCCTCGCCGATAAATGTTACTGAAATAATTTTTAAGTCACAGCATTGATGGCTTACGAAATAATATTTCTGTACATATACTATGTACTTATGTAATGTTACTTATTTGAGAATAGTAACCATTTCAAACATGAATTATTCTACAATAGAATAATGAACGAAGTATTGGTGATTAAAGTCAATGGTCTCCATTTAGTAAATATTTGTATATATTTTTTACGTAAACATAATAACAATCGGTGAATTACATTTAAAGAGAGATGTTCCTTCTCAATTGTTTCATGTTAATTTAATTGCTTTGTACATCTGTATCTATACATAGTATATGTATACATTAGTATATACATGCTGTATTTTAAAGCCCAAATAGAGTGCTCTGCATTTATTTTATACACAATATTTTACATAATATTAATATCGTATGCATATAAATAAAGCTTGCACTGACAATGAAAGTTGCGAGAAGGATATAATTCGAACCGGGCACGCTAGTTATACGTATCCAGCCAGCGAAACCTGGCAGAGCAGATTCTGCTAGCACGTTCTTTAGACGGACTAGCCACAGATATGACGAAGGAAATGTTAAACCCCGTTCTGGCAGTAGATTAGCGGTAGAAAGGAAAAAAGAGTCTGCGTGTATACTGTGATAGTAGAAATCCAGCAGATTCTGCAACTTCAGCCATTTAAATTTTGCCTGGGAGAGTGACGATATCGCTACCTCCGCGCCTCTATAGGAGAAAGTTAGAGTCTCGGATTTTCTCGACGCCATTACTGCAGAAAATCGAGAGCTTCTCCACGTGTTCTCGAACTGCATAAAACAGTGATTGTTTTGTGCATTTATTTCATGCTGTATCCAAAGAGTTTGATATCCAAGAGCATTTTTATTAGTGGAATACATTAAACCAACAAATTGGTGACCCCGACGTGATTCGTGTGGATTTTCCATAAAATCGCTCGTGTTACACTTCGCGTCTCAACGGCGTCTATTTTAGACGCTGCCTAGGAAGATTAACCTTTTTCTATTTACACAATGGCTCTAAGCAGACCACCTCCTTCACAATATCTGCTGCGAAGTGCTGAAGCATGTCAAAGTCGTGGAAGCGCCGAATTAATCAACAAAAGTGAAATATACGCGATCCTCAAACTCCAGATAATGCGTCCCAAGCGTCGAAGCTGCTCGTAGCTTTGTCAGACCTCGTGGACGAGGATTTTATTGCGAGGATCAGTACGGCTGCCTCCGTTCATAAAAGATTGTTCAGATCTTTGGTTCTTTCTAATAGAAGCAGAATTCATGCAAAGTGAACAAGGAGTGACACGTTGACACGGATATCTTACAGGAAATCACGCACGTTCTCTACAATCCACCTACAGCGGACAAGTACGAACAAGAGGTCGGTAATATTTTTGATATCGAAATAAAATCCTCTGCTTTTTATGTGTATATAAATGTAGTATTTTGAGCATCGAGTTTTCTATTAATCCACATGATATTTGTGCTAAATGTCTCAGGATGCCTTTTCCCAGTGACAACATGGACAATAATGAAGAGAAAGCACCAGAAAGAAGGGGATACACGCAGTAGCTGTGATGCCATGTTCCGACACATGCAAAATCGGTACATGTTGTTATGATCAAAATCCTGAACAATTTTTTCTTCGGTTAATACTAATGAATTGTACTTTTTTTTGTTTTCATGTATGGCCACGCAGAGATTTCAAGGAGAATCAATTGGACCTGTGGTGCATGAACGAGCACGTACGCTTCAGCCCAAATGCAGTGGAGAAGAGAAATCATCACAACAAATAAGAAATAAACAAAATACCAGCAGTCGCAGTTTTGAAATCCGATAATACTCTTGTTGGTTTAAAATCATAAAGGAATATTCCACATTTCTCCTCTTTATGTTTGCACTGCTTACAATCCTGATTTCACACTTTGGACTGATAGTATATGCGGTATTACTTCACAGAAGTTGTTAATGTAAAACTGAACACCGAAATTGTCAATCTGTATTTTAAATTAATAAATACATATATATATATATATGTGGGTTATTATGAAAGTAGTGTAAGTCGAAATGTAAAACATTGAACTTGTCAGTTCTTAAGTATTATATCGCTCGATCAAGTGAAACATTTTGACTTATACCACTTTCATGATAACTAGCACGTGTATTAATAATAAAATTATTTAGAATCTGACGCCGATCTTCTTTCCATTTATACACAGATGGCTGACTGGGTAGATTCTAGGCAATTTATCAAAGGGGAAGCATCATGTATTCTTATGCATACTTCTGGATTTATCATTTAACCAAAAATGATAATATGTTTGATAGAAAAGCTTAATTACATAACATATATAATTTTAGGTCATAATGTAATACGGCCTGATAAGTAATCATTATGACAAGGAAGATAATGAAACATGATTACGAAATTTTATATAATTAAATGACTATTGCACTAAGTTTATGCAAAATAAAACGATATATTTATTCATGTGTTCGAACAGAAAAACAATCTATTATAATATATTGTATACAATGTATATGATATATATTTATTTACAAGCTTTGTATAAGGCCGGTATCATTATCGGTATTGTAGGCCGGCATTATTTGCGAACGTAAGGACACGTAAGTAACTTTCACTACATTCGCACACATTTAAACATGTTCATACGCATATGAACACACACCCATATGATACGTATATGCATATATATATAAACGATAAACGTCAGCAGAAGGTCCAGACACTGGATGAATAGCGGTTGAAACGTTCAGTAGATTTAAAAATTTATTACATTATTAGGAACATGGCACAAAGTGCGAGGCTTACAAAATTCTCATCTATGCGTAATTTATTTAAAAGTAATAACAATGTTACTTCGTGTGCCACTAGAACAATGAGGTAAGATTTACATTCAGTAATTAAGTGACCTTTTGTAACCTTGTATCAGAGAATATCAATTACTTAAAATATTAAACTAAAAATTAGCCATAAATATTTTACATCGAAACGTAAAAATGTTCAGAGAGTATTACAAAAAAGTTCCAATTATTGTATAAACCTGTTCAGGAAGAAGTGAAAATCACAGTGTTAGAATATAAAGTTTTCAGCAATGCTGCTCTGTTATCAATTAAAAGCTTGCCTCCTTAATAAAATTTACATTCTAAGCAATTAAGTTTTTAACATGTACTCTTTACGTTTTAGTTCGTGGTGGAGCCATGTTGAAATGGGCCCTCCGGATGCAATTTTAGGTATTACAGAAGCATATAAGAAGGATCAGAATTCAAAAAAAGTTAACTTGGGAGTTGGTGCCTATCGAGACGATAATGGTAAACCATATGTTTTGCCAAGTGTACGAGAGGTGTGTGTAGTAAAGTAGTCATTGTCAATAAGGTATTTATTCAAATTTTAGTCTTAAATATTATTGTATTAATAGAATTGAATGCATTGTAGGCAGAAGAGAGAATTAGAAAACAGTCAATGGATAAAGAATATTCGCCAATCGCTGGAAATGCAGAATTTTGTAAACATAGCATTAAATTGGCGCTTGGTGATTGCAGTGACACCATTGACAGTGGTTTGGTATGTATTACCCCCAGAGAATATTTTTCAATGACATACTGCAAATTTGAAACGATTGAACACTTCATACATAATATAATTTTTGTCTGTGATTTAAATAATTTACATATTTCGAAGTGTTGTGTGCATTAGTAATGTTTATAACATTTTATAGAATGCTACCATTCAAGGGATTTCTGGTACCGGATCGCTTTGCGTCGGAGCAAACTTTTTGTCACGTTTCTTCAATGGTAATAAAGAAATATATTTGCCAACTCCAACATGGGGAAACCACGCACCAATATTTAAACTTGCTGGACTTCCTGTTAAAACTTATCGTTATTATGATCCAAAAACGTGTGGATTAGATTATCAAGGAGTTTTAGAGGATTTATGTGTTAGTAACATATAAATATTATAAATAATTTACAATTGCGAATTTATACATTTTAATCGTGATATTATATTGTGTAGAAAATGCCGGAGAAATCTATTGTCGTCTTGCACGCGTGTGCTCATAATCCAACTGGCGTTGATCCTAAAAAGGAACAATGGAAAGAAATGGCTGCAGTAGTGAAAAAACGAAAACTATTTACCTTCTTCGATATGGCGTATCAAGGATTTGCTTCAGGTATACCGCGATATAAAGAATAGCGAAATTATAACGCTATTATACTAAAACACTTCTATTACAAATTTTAGGAGACATAGACAGGGATTCTTTCGCGGTTCGATTATTTTTGAAAGAAGGAATTGAAATTGCTTTAGCTCAATCGTATGCTAAGAATATGGGATTGTATGGTAAAAATAGAAATGAAAAATTTCATTGTAATCTACTATTAGGTAGTATAGAATTTTGGAAAACATAATTGATTATTAATAGGTGAACGTGTTGGGGCATTTACGTTAATTACGCCAAATAAAGATGAAGCAGCACGTGTTCTTTCACAACTGAAAATTTTAATTAGACCAATCTATTCGAATCCGCCGATTTATGGAGCCAGAATAGTCAATGAGATCTTAGGAGATTCGGAATTGAGACAACAGTGGCTCTGTGATGTAAAAGGGATGGCTGATCGTATTATTTCCGTACGCAAAAAATTGTACGATCATCTTACAAAGAATGGCAGCAGTCGTAATTGGACACACGTTACAGACCAAATTGGAATGTTTTGTTACACCGGCCTTAAAGGTCCAGAGGTACGACAAAGACATTTATTCATATACATTTTTATACGTCTTCATTATACTTCATTATACGTATTTACATGCAATATATATAAGACTTGATACATTATAACGTTTGTCATTACTCATTTTACAGGTAGAAAAACTGACAAAAGATTTTAGTATTTACCTCACAAAAGATGGAAGGATATCTATGGCAGGAGTAACATCGAAAAATGTGGATTACCTTGCAAATGCTATACATGAAGTTACGAAATAATTGATTATACTATCACATGGAAAGAAGTTTAATCAAATTCTATCATGTAATTCTCAAATACACTCCACAGATATGCATATTACGATACAAATAGAAACTTTGAGCTAAGTGCATTTGATCTTGTATTTTTATAAAGGCACTGCAGGCGGTGTAGTTATTGAGATTAACTTTTTAGAGACACTAGATACTTTACTAAATTTTGTAACAACTACATTGTTAACGTCTGCCGTATGTTCTAAAACGAGAAAGCTAAATACACTATTTAGTTTCTAACGCACCACACATTTATATACAATAGAACCACCCGCATCCGAATACCCTAATATTGAAACATTCTATTTTCCAACATTCTGTTATTCGAACAGGATTTCGCAGCGATGTTTGCATACAATGTATGTATAGTTTTCAATATTCGGTTGAACGAATTTGGATCATAAGAAATTAGTACGAAACTGACTTGAAATATATATGTGATTTAGCAACCAAGAAGATTTGGGATCCTTAAATACTAGACGAATTGTAAAGTCCCCGGAGTTTTATTTAAATAAATGAAATTTAGTATCAGGGACCTGATTGTTCTGTTATCCAAACGCTTTCTTGGAAATTGAAACTCAGCCGCAGAGATCTTCGAAGATTTTCGGATGTTTCGAATACCACGGAGCGCTACTCGACCGACGTCAAGGAGAGTGGTGGCTCGCTACGCGGCGCTGCCCAGGGCGTCATTTTCAGTTCCAGCGTCGCAGCGTAAGGGTCTCTATGCTGTCGAATGTTACCGACATACATCACCCTACAATGCAATAACATCTCGGGCTATACTTTAACAGCGCATATGCTTGACTATTAGCTTCTATTAATTAATACGTGTTTATCTAACAATCGTTTTTCTATCGCGGCAATACATTAAAATTAAAGTCTTTCTGAAGCCTGTTTTGCTGGACACTTGTCCGGTCAACCGGTTGAGGATGGACACGTGTTCTTACGGTAGCATCGGTTCTTTGATACGCGATTAACTAGTCGTGTATTGTAATATCGCGTTAATTAAGTTATCGGTTTGTTCGGTTCTTCGTATCTTTATTATATTTTATTGTTTGATTATTCTGATTCGATACAGTTTATAAATCATATACCCATCTACATATTTTAATTAATAAACTAATTAATTTAATTAATGAATCAAATTGGTACTGCCATTTGTAAATATGTGCTTGAAACTACTCGGGTCTCTGCCATATCTACACTCAAAACTACTGTCTATGGTATCGCCATCTATACACGACTCCTTGAAACTACTCGCACCTGCTATCGCCATCTATACGGAACACTTTGAAACTACTAGCGCCTGCTATGATATCGCCATCTACATAAAACTCCTTGAAAGTACTCGCGCCTCTTACTTACCTTAAGTGTAGATATGGCAGAGGCTCGAATCGTTTCATTCAAATCTATAGGTAAAGCAAGCATTCGGGTTGTTTCAAGGCCTTCTTTATAGATAGCGGTACGATAAAGCTAACATAATTTGGTTGTTTATCTTATCATTTGTAAAATTAAGTTAATAATACTTGAAAATCGTTTCGTACTCTCATTTACATATCAATAAAGTGTAGCAATACAGTATTACAATCTACAAGTAACATTGTAAGTTCCATTGTTCATTTTACTGTACAACAAATCAGGCTCTTTAGCAAAGATGAATACTTCTATGAATATTGTTTTCATTAAATCAACTTTCTAATATGTAATAAATATATACTGATAGTAGTATTATTCTTTATTTCGATCTCACAGCAATGAAATTTCGGCTTGGTGTACATATAACCAAATTTATAATAGCATCTGAATTCTTGTACTCTCATCTTCGCTTTCCCTCTTCCTTTCATACCTATTCTATCTTACGTATTAACCTATGGCTTACTAGCCATTTCTTATCTCTTTATTACATATCTATCATACATCTTATCTTTCCTCCCTTTTTTCGTTTCAAATTACGAAGTCAATTATTTTATTCTTATTTTATTATTTTATTCTTCTCCTGCTGTTGTATTTCATAGTATCTTATTTTAAGGCTTTTTATCACTTCGTTTCTTCCCTTCATTTCAAATTTACTTCTTCTTGACTTATTCCATTTCTCTTTACTTAATACTACCTTTCTCTTATGCTTCTGCGGTTTGGCTCTTGCTTCTTTCTTTTTCCTTTAAATAACCCTTAACAATCTTTCTCCATCCTGTTACATAGTTACTAATATATTTGTTGTGTGTGCAGGTTTGACATGCAATCAGTAAGCAGCATTGATGGCCACTTCTCATCACGCATAAGCAAGAAAGAAGAAAGAATAACTTTTGCCATATACTTTAGTTGAAGTACGTTAGTGTATACAAGCAGTTCGTAACTATTAACCCGAAAGTTTAATTTAGAACAATTGTGTAATTAATTGTTATGTATATCTATTGCATATTTTAATTTATATTTAGTTTATGCGGTAGATATTATATAAACTGTAATATTACTTTTACAACAAGTTCTACTGAATGTACTGAATATAAAATTAAAGATATAATAAATAATTTATATATGCACAAGTTTATTTTTGTATATTTAGTATAGTTTATTGCTGTAATTTGAATTGATAAACTTCTGCATTTAAAGTACATAAGCTTTAGTATAATTTTTATCTATAAGATATATTGTAAATTACTTTTAAAGCATAGTTTATAAGTATTGGATTATTTATGTTTATAGTATTTTTTATATTATATAAATGTTAGTTTAGAATTGGTACAAGATTTAGTTGTACGATCTATTGTAAATAGATATAGAAGTTCATAAGGTTTAGCTTGCAAAATTGAATTGCAACATTTTTGTAACTTGTATCTTCATTGATTAGTTTAAATAAATTTTCAATGAAAAGAATTCCACTGTTCTTTTTATTTTCATACCTTACCAATCCTTGAAAGAACCTAATTCCAAGTCCTTATACAAGAAGTAGCGTGGATGAACTTTAAATACAAAGTCCTGAAGCGAGACACTTGTAAAAATTGACCTGTTCGCTATTAAATTTCACGTTTTTTTGCTACAATGTTTGCAAATTGATCCCTAAGAAAACCCAACAAAGTTGCAAACAACGCCTCGCGAAAACGCAACAAAGTTGCAAACAACCCCCCGCGAAAACGCAACAAAGTCGCAAACAACGTCACGCGAAAACGCAACAAAGTCGCAAACAACGCCTCGCGAAAACGCAACAAAGTCGCAAACAACGCCTCGCGAAAACGCAACAAAGTCGTAAACAACCCCCCGCGAAAACGCAACAATGTCGCAATCAATGCCTCCCGGAAACGCAACAAAGTCGCAAACTACCCCCCGCGAAAACGCAACAAAGTTGCAAACAACGTCGCGCGAAAACGCAACAAAGTTGCAAACAACGCCTCGCGAAAACGCAACAAAGTTGCAAAAATTCTCGAGAAAAATTTGCAACAATGTTGCGCTAAAAAATTTGCAACAAAGTTGCAAAAATTCTCGAGAAAAATTTGCAACAATGTGCGCCAAAAATTTGCAACAAAGTTGCAAAAATTCTCGAGAAAAATTTGCAACAATGTTGCGCCAAAAATTTTGCAACAAAGTTGCAAATTTTTCTCGAGAAAATTTTGCAACAATGTTGCGCCAAAAATTTTGCAACAAAGTTGCAAAATTTCTCGAGAAAAATTTGCAACTTTGTTGCGTTTTCGCGAGGCGTTGTTTGCAACTTTGTTGCAAAAATTTTTGGCGCAACATTGTTGCAAATTTTTCTCGAGAATTTTTGCAACTTTGTTGCAAAATTTTTGGCGCAACATTGTTGCAAATGTTTCTCGAGAATTTTTGCAACTTTGTTGTGTTTTCGCGAGGCGCTGTTTGCAACTTTGTTGCGTTTTCGCGAGGCGCTGTTTGCAACTTTGTTGCGTTTTCGCGAGGCGTTGTTTGCGACTTTGTTGCGTTTTCGCGGGACGTCGTTTGCAACTGAATTGCATTTCTATGAGGAGTTGTTTGCAACTTTGTTGCATTTTTTTAGGCGTTATTTGCAACTATCTTATATTTTCCCGAGGCGTTGGTTACAACATTGTTGCGTTTTCGCGAGGTGTTATTTGTAACCGTATTTCATTTTCGCTAGGCATTCCTTTGCAACCTGGTTGCAATTTGGTAAGGTGCTTTATGTATACCTGGTTGCAATATGTTTAGTAATGTTGAGGTCTAATTTTACAAGTTCTCCGCTTGTGAACTTTGCATTCAAAGTTCCTGCACGGTAGAACTTGTTTAAGGAATTGGAATTAGGTCTTTTCAAGGATAGTTAAGGTGTTAAAATAAAGAGAGGTGTAGAATTCTTTTCATTTAAGATTTATTCAAATTAATTAATGAAGATACAAGTTACAAAAATGCGGTAATTCAAATTTACAAACTAATACTTATGAACTATTCTTTAAAGTTAATTTACAATATATCTTAGAGATAAAACTTATACTAATTTACGTACTTTATTTGCTGAAGCGCATTTTAAATTACAACAATTGTGTAACTTGTACATATGTAAAGCACAAAGTATTTATTGTATCTTGCATTTTATATTTAGCGCATTCAGTAGAACTTGTAGTAACAGTAATATTAAACTTTATACAAGATCTACTGAATAACGAGAATATAAAACAAAATATATACTAGGTATACATAACAGTTAATTACACAATTGTTCTAAATTAATCTTATGCGCTAATAGTTACAAACTATTCTTAGAAACCAATTTACTATAACTAAAGTATGTGGCAAGGGTTATTCTTTCTTCTTTCTTGCTTTATGCCCAATGAGAAATGTCAGTCAAGCTCCTTACTGTTTGTCTGCGAGACCTGCACACACAAAAAATATATTAGTAAGTATATGTAGCAGGAGAGATAAAGGTTATTAAGCAATATTCAAAGGAAAAAGAAAGAAGGGAAGACCAAACCAGAAGCGTAAAAGAAAGAAAGAAAGAAAAGATGTATAATAGATGTGCGATAAAGAGGCAACAAAGAGTGTGATGCACAAGGTAGAGAACGTATGAAAAGAAAGAGCGGAACAGGAGACGAGTGTGCAAGAGTTAAGATAGTATTGTGAAGATAGGTTATATGTACGCTAAGCCCAACTTTCAGTGCTGCGAGACCGAAATAAAGATTAATACTATTCACCTGGGACACGGCTGATCTGCAGATGAATAGCAATGGCCTGCATGAACGATTAGAATTGCACAGTGTAGACGGAGGATCAGAAGAAGGTAGATTTAGCAACCGGGTAATGTGGATTTGGGTTAGGTGCGAGACCTGCACACACAAAAAATATATTAGTAAGTATATGTAGCAGGAGAGATAAAGGTTATTAAGCGATATTTAAAGGAAAAAGAAAGAAGGGAAGACCAAACCAGAAGCGTAAAAGAAAGAAAGAAAGAAAAGATGTATAATAGATGTGCGATAAAGAGGCAACAAAGAGTGTGATGCACAAGGTAGAGAACGTATGAAAAGAAGGAGCGGAACAGGAGACGAGAGTGCAAGAGTTAAGATAGTATTGTGAAGATAGGTTATATGTACGCTAAGCCCAACTTTCAGTGCTCCGAGACCGAAATAAAGATTAATACTATTCACCTGGGACACGGTGATCTGCAGATGAATAGCAATGCCCTGCATGAACGAGTGGAATCACACAGTGTAGACCGAGGATCAGAAGAAGGTAGATTTAGCAACCAGGTAATGTGGATTTGGGTTAGGTGCGAGACCTACACACACAAAAAATATATTAGTAAGTATATGTAGCAGGAGGGATAAAAATTATTAAGCGATATGGAAAGGAAAAAGAAAGAAGGAAAGACCAAACCAGAAGCGTAAAAGAGAGAGAGGATTATTTAACAAGGAATGGAATGAGTCTCATAAGAATGAATTTGATGAGAGATGAATATAAATTATATTTATAAGCTAAATATAATGAAACGTTTAAATATATGAGAACAGCAACATTACTAAAGTACTTAAGTAAGAATGAAAAATGGCACAATCAGCAATTAATAGTACAGGTGACAGATGCGAAAGCATTAAAGGATGAAGAAATATTAGGAGGAGAAGAATAAAAGATGTGACCTGTGCAGACAAAAATTTGAAACGCTAGAACCTGTTAACAGAATGTACGGAAATAAAGATAATAGGATATATAAATGACTTTAGAATTTTAAATGAAACATGGAGGAAAAGGAAAGATGATAATAGATGTCCGATAAAGCGATAAGAAAATTGTAATACGAAAGGTAGAGAAGGTATGGAAAGGAAGAGCGGCACAGAAGATGAGAGTGCAAGAGTTAAGATAGTATTGTAAAGATAGGTTATATGTTCGCTAAGCCCAACTTTCATTGCTACGAGACCGAAATAAAGAATAAGGCTACTATTAGTATGTATTTATTACATGGTGGAAAATGTCTCTAAAGGGAAAAATATTCACAGGTGTATTTACCTTTGCTAAAGAGCTTGATTGTATAGAATAAAATGAACAGTGGAACTTACAATGTTACCGTACATATTAATATTAATGTATAGATTGTAACACTGTGTTTGCTGACACTTTATTAATGAGAGTACGAAACGATTCATACCACTATTTATAAAGAAGTGCTTGAATTTACGTACCACTTGTATCCCTGTCTTACCTACACGAAAAGTGGTCATTAGTATCGCCATCTATAAAGATGTGCATGAAACCACCCGAGCCTCTGCTACATCTACACTTAAGGTAAGTATGAGGCACGAGTAGTTTCAAGGAGTCCTGTATAGATGGCGAGACCATTGCAGGCACTTGTGGGGACTCTCCCCACCTGCTAGTACGCCTTACTGACGAGTCCGCTAGCAGGCCTAGGACGAAACGCAACCTTCTCCCTTTCCTCTCTTTTTCTCGTCGTTACCCGCATCCACCATCCATACCGACGAAGCAAGCGAGCAACGCTGCTATATAACCCCCACATAATTGGTGACCCCGACGTGATACGAACACGCAACACGACCTGGATGGTGGACGACGATACCGACGGAGAAAAGACGTTCGAAGGCGACTTTAACGCGATGGCTGCCGCTTCCAACCGACGCCGGGTTTTCTTAACCCCCTCTCCTAGGACGCCACCAGCTTCGACCAGAAGTCAGAGGCCCCCCAACCGACGGCCGCACCGCCTCCGCTCCTCCGCTCCGACACCGGTCACATTGGGGACGTCTCGTGGTGGTCCACCTAGGAGGACAGCGCTGGGTTGCAACGACCGGCTACGAGAGCACGCGCTCGCCCGCTACGAAGCGGGTTCCAGGACGAAGCACGGTAGTGTACATCGACGTCGCAGCTTCGAGGGAACAGCCAGCAGACCCCGGGATAACTTCAAATATCGTTATCACTGGTGGGGGAGTGATGTGGGGACTCTCCCCACCTACACCGCTAGGGGATGAGCACGATGATCCGGCTCCCGAAAGTGGTCATATAAGTCCCTCCGACTATATATATACCTTTCCGACCATTCCCTACTATCCCTGTGTCTAAGGCAAGGGCCTGCTAGTACGCCTTACTGACGAGTCCGCTAGCAGGCCTAGGACGAAACGCAACCTTCTCCCTTTCCTCTCTTTTTCTCGTCGTTACCCGCATCCACCATCCATACCGACGAAGCAAGCGAGCAACGCTGCTATATATCCCCCACACACTGTAGATATGGCAGAGTCCCGCGTAGTTTCAAGCACATCTTTACAGATATTAATTAATTAATGAATTAAAATATTTACATTTCTGGCGCTTATGCATGATGAGGTGTGCCGGCCAATACTCTTTACTCTTTGTATGCGGGACCTGCACACACAAAAAATATGTTAGAAAGTATGTAACAGAAGGGAGAAAGATTGTTAGTGGATATATAGAGGAAATAGAAATAAAGGAGGGCCAAACAGGAAGCATATAAGAGAGAGAGGTTTATTTGAAAAGGAGTGGAATGAGGGGTGGAGGGTTGTTCTAAAATAGGAACAGATCGTTCCTCGAACCGAGACGTTTAATTTGAGATGCCGTTGGTTAAAATCGGCCAGGTAGAATGCGAGATAATTAAATTTGTTTAAAGATATTATTAACAAATCCCATTATCTCGCCTTGCACTCGGCCAATTTCAATCGACACCGTCTGAAACTAAAGCTTTCGATTCAAGGAACGATCTCTACGTATGTTAGAACAACCCTCATGTATAGTTACTGCGAAATTCTCAAATCAACTATTAAATTGTTAATAACAAATAAACCGCAAGTGGAATAATGTTCACACCCGTTGGAGATGTTACCTGATACTCCCAGCTTCAATTTATGTCCTCTGGTCATTGATGTAGATCGCCAGGAAGTGGCAGTAATCGGATTTGTTTACAATTTCTTTAAACAAATTCAATTATATGGGCCGATTTTAATCAACGACGTCTCAAATGAAAGGGAAACGGATAAGCTGCACGATGCAATATACCCCGTTGCCGTAACTATATGCAGTTGGCCGTAATAACAATTTCAATTGTTTAAGTGTTTATTGCAAATGAACTGCACATGGAATGTTGATCACACCTATTGGAAATGTTAGCTGACACTCCTAGCTTTAATTTATGTCTTCTGGACATTGATGTAGATCGCCGGCAAGTCGAGATAATCGCATTTGTTTATAATTTCTATAAACAAATTCAATTATCTCGGCTTCTGCTGGGCCGATCTTAATCAACGACGTCTCAAATGACAGGGAAACGAATAAGCTGCACGATACAATATACCCCGTTGCCGTAACTATATGCAGTTGGCCGTAATAACAATTTCAATTGTTCAAGTGTTTATTGCAAATGAACTGCACATGGAAGGATGATCACATCTATTGGAAATGTTAGCTGACACTCCTAGCTTTAATTTATGTCTTCTGGACATTGATGTAGATCGCCGGCAAGTCGAGATAATCGCATTTGTTTATAATTTCTATAAACAAATTCAATTATCTCGGCTTCTGCTGGGCCGATCTTAATCAACGACGTCTCAAATGACAGGGAAACGAATAACCTGCACGATACAATATACCCCGTTGCCGTAACTATATGCAGTTGGCCGTAATAACAATTTCAATTACACCGCTCCCTGCAGGCAATGCAACCCAAATCCCGCCACACGTGCCAACAGCGCCTTTCCATCGGTCCTCCGAGCCGAGAACGGAAAAGGGTATGAGAAGGAAATGGGGAAGGGAATTCGCAGCCAATTCGCTCAAATTATTTTCCACATAATTACCAAACGTCTCTTAAACGTTTAATAATTATACAATAAATAATTGATTGCCCAGGTCTCACCACGTGGAGGTTACTGCGAATGGAGACCCACCCTAGCCACGGCCCTTCCACCCTCCAATTACGCGAAAACTAATTCTACTATCATTTGTAAGCAAGAAAAATCTCCTATTATTGTCAATTTGTAAAACGTTCACTAATTGACCGTAGTACAAGTAAGACAAGAAGAGGAGTAGGCAGAAAATTCACGACCGAAAGCTAAATTGATATCAGAAGGAAATCTGAAAGAAAATCTGCAAGAGGATTCAATTTCCTGAAATAAAACTGAAAAAAAAAATATTCTATGATCTTAAGAACTAGACAACGAAATATTATTGCAGTGGTGAACACTACTGTCTTAAAAACTAAGACACAGCTTAAAAATAATTCATCCCTTCTTAAGTACTAGATTAGATTCAAATGCGCCCTGCCTGACTAAAGATCTATCTTAAAACTAGTATGATCCTGCCTAGTATAACAGCTAAGAGTTCAATTAAAAGAACAATTTCAATAATATCCTACCTACATAAAGAGCTAAAAGTATTGTTCGATTTATAATTGGGCCTGCCTAATTACTTGTCTAACACCCGTAATTAGTTAAAATAGCAGCGGCAGGGGCAGGGGCAGGGGAAGGGGCTGGGGCGGGGCTGGGGAGGGGAAGGGTCATATTAAAAAATTTTTAAGCAATCCTCTTCTTCAGCTGATTCTTTTTAATGCTTCTGAAATAATGACGAACTGGAAGTAATTAATAAAGCATTATAAAAATCTCAAACTCACAAATGGGTCGACGAGGCTGGCTTTTCAATTTTAAAGTTTTCAATCGTGTCCTTGATAATATTTCTGGATCTGTATTGCATATATTCCACTTTTAAGCCTCTGACGTCTGTACTTCCATTTGTTTAATATATCATATTTGGGTTCATCTGTGAATCTGTAACAATCTCGTGCATTGGATTAGTGACATCCCCAAGCCCCACCATTTTATATTGAATTGAAGCTGCTTTTCATTCGTAATAACTGAATTCTACGGAAGATAATAAATCACAATTGATATGAAAAATGCAGCTATTTTTTTAGTAACAATAGGTAATTGGATTTCGGCTAAGGTGATATATTCTTTTCTACTTTCCAGATCAAACTGAATGGTAGTATCAATTTCATTAAAAACTCCAAATTAAAGTAGTAACATTTCACTACAATTGATTCTATTTTGCTTCTACAAAAAAGCGACAAACGATTATTCGGAAGCAAAATATCAAACTTCCACTATCACCATGCCGAGGTCCAACTACAGCCAAGAACATTTTTCGTGCAAGGATTTTTGTTTAAACATTTACGGATATCGCGAGTGAATTTCAATTTGTACAAAGCAAGCTCGAAAAGTTATAAAAATTGCCTCTACTTAAAAAAAGGGTGAAAATAAATGTGCAACGATTAAGAGAAAATATTTGGAAGTTAAACTCCAATGAAGAACAGTCACTAGTATTGACACTAATTGAAATCTACTATCTCGAATTATTTCTTTTTTCTCATTTTTTTTCTTTTCTTTTCCTTCTTTCTTTTCTTATCTTTCTTTCTTTTCTTTTTTTTCTTTTGTTTTCTTTTATTTTCTTTTTTTCTTCTTCTTTTTTTCCATTACGTTCACACAGTAATTTATTATGTATGCAAATTTTTAGCAGTATTTCCATCAACAGACATTCCAGGTAGTATAATTATTACGAAAAAAAATAGAAAGAAAGACAAATATGAAACACTGAAAAGAAAAATTACACTATGTACAACAAGAATTGCCAAGGAATTGGTCAGCTATGGTCTTTGGCTGACGATGATGTGCCACCCTCCGGGGTGGCACAGGAACAGGCTTCCAATTGGAAGCAGTTGGGGACTGGTATTCGCAACTCTAATTAAAAACGCGATCTTTAATCAACGCAACGCTAACTAGAATTCGCGATGCAATCATTTCGCAACACTATTTATTAAGGCTGATAGCGAGCAAACAGTAACTTATTTGTAATATCAAAAAGCAATGTAACTGAAGATCCTCTGAAAAGTTAGCTGAAGGCTCAAGACGCGAAAATAATTTCCGCAACACTAGAAACTTTCTCATACGTAAAATATATTATAAAATACTACAATTTAACTAACAATAAGAACAGCAAAATTGCAAGAACAATCGCGACATCGTTGCGCAACGCTAAATCAACCGCGATTTTCATTTGCTCGCAACTCTAATTAAAAACCGCGTGGCATTTAACGCAACTCTAATTCGACCCGTTCTCAAGTTTCTCGCAACTCTAAAGCAACGCGATATTTTTGGGAGGGATGCATCGTTGGGCCGGAATGTGCGTCGGCCAAGTACAAATAAAAATTCTACGAATGAACATGCAAGCACAGTGACAAAGTAGTAACAAAGAATGATTCCCCATTCTTAAAAAGAATGGCGAGCCATTAGTAGTTGCCCTCTTGAGCGACAGTTTGTCGGGCCTCTTCGGCATATAGCCTCTTCTTTTCGTTGGACCCGAGGGCCAGCTGAAACTTAAACTAGGCTCGAGGCTCTACTCGAAAATCAAGAAAAAACTTATAAAGGTGAAATAAAGAGTTTAAATCGCGGAGCTAAAAGGAACGCACGCGGCCGAATCACGATCAAATAAAATCGTAAAAATTGTGATTGCGGAAAATCGCAAAGATTACGATTAAAATTGTAATCGTTCTTCGTTCACGCGTGCAGCCTCGAGCATAATGTAAGGCGTTTCGTTTCGGAGCCTAAATCGCGACCACGACCGCGAAGGATTCGAAAAATCGATAGGCAAAGCCAGAGGCGAACGCATTTTCGTTCGCGCCACAGCTTCACCGTCGACTTTTCAAATCAGATTTCCTGAAACAGGTTGAACACGCGAAATAGTGCCTACCCGATCAGAGACTGTGTCAACCTGCCCGGCCCTACCTACTTATGTCTATCAATCACACCAGAAAGTATGCTACCTATCCTGCCTGGACCTATATTTAAAAAATAGCAAACAGGCACACCAACACACGACACTCCACGGTTCTCAGTCAAACACTTGGGCGCGAAAGCCTACACTAGGGAGGCGTCCCGGGACGCCCCCGACACCCAAGTGTTGTCACACAACTTGCACACTCTAAGGTACGTACCATTTACCTGAAATCGACTGACAGTGGCTGGGATCTTTGCGTTCACGTGGAAAAAGCCACGTCGCGGTTGAGATATTTAATAGATGTTTGATCAAATAATTAAATAGCACCGATACAAGAGGTACTTGATAGCAATTGATAAGTATATTCGATTCCCTCTGGCATTTGGCCTTTGTCATCTTAAATGACAAAAATTATCTTGGTCATAATAGCTAAATTTTAGCACGGAACGACGCAAATCCACAGCCTAACCACACACACAATGCGGATATTACGTCGTGCACGATACACCAAACGCACTGTCAGTCGCCAACAATAAATCATTTTATGGCTTATAAACTAAAAAATATCATCGTGCTCTACCACCGTTTTCCCACCCAAGTAGCACCGGGGCACGTGAGTGGGATCCGGGCAGTGAACACGGAAAGGGTTAAACCTGGAAATCCTCGTCTAAGAAGATGATAAAGTCATACTGATTTTCTAACGGGCTAAATATATATTTGTATATGTACCAGATCAATATATGATTCTATTTTACTAAAGAGAAAATTCAATGACTCTACTTTAATAGAAAAATTCAGAAATGTCTCTACTTCAATAGAAAAATTCAGAAATGACTCTACTTTATTAGAAAAATTATAGAATGACTCTACTTTATTAGAAAAATTATGCAATGACTTTACTTTATTACAAAAATTATGCACTGACTCTACTTTATTACAAAAATTGATCAATGACTCTACTTTAATATACATTGAATTAAATTGAAACATCCTCGGGCGTTCCCGTCATCAAAGCATTGCTTCTAGAACGCAAGGTTGGTTTAAAAGTAGATTGCCTTGATATCGAGATCTACCCGTTCGCGTATTGTCTTCTTGTACATTCAGGTTTAATTAATATCTTGTACGGAAGAAGTGAATTTATTGATATCTTTATACGCTAAAGACTAATATAAATATCGAATAATAAAATTATTCGATAGTTCCAACAAATTGACAAGGTATATAAGTACCTCTACTTTATATTCAATCAAAGTAGAAAAAAGAAGAAATACTACGTTCTTACTAACAGCAATCATTATGCATTTTATTCTAACCGTGCACTAATTGCAATTGACAAATAAACGAAGTCGAAGGGTATTCGACTTCTCCACTACAAACTAATGCACGTATGATACTGGACGTTACTTTATATTCATTTAATAATTAATAACTATTTAAATATTCGTTTCATACGTATTCAATTAAATACTCTGTTATAAAAAGGTGCATAATGATATACTTTACACTAAATTTCTCTCTTCAAATTCTCAAACTAATTTGAAACGCGTTGTACAAGAAGACCTATCCTCATATAACATAAAACAGTAAAGAAGTTACTACTCATGAGTATATTTTCATATACCCATGGTCACAGTGCTTGCAGGAAAAATCTACGTAATTACAACCAAGCACTCGTGTCGGTTCGGACCTTTCGTCCTGCGACATGATTGAGTGACCAGAGGAACTTTAAAGCATGCCACTCACCGGTTGCAGACTCACCAGGGGCGCGGTCAAGCTCGTCGCCGTCGAAGCCATGGAAGCTGCTGAAACATTCAAGAAGGGCAGACAACATTAAAATCTTTGTATCTTCAGTACTATGTGTTAATTCTCAAAGATTATTGCACTACAAGATTAAAGAAATGAAGAGTACTTACTCGTCAGGTTGATGGATGAAAGCCCGAACTCGCCGAACAGGGCACTGACTCTAATGGAACACTTATGATCGTCAAACAAAGCGATTCTAATCTCGCGAGAGTATTATTTCGGAGCAAACACTGATTCTACTTTCGCGTCTCTTTACTGTTATTTACGTTTAATTATTATTAAGAGCGGTTGCGCTCAAAAAATAATAAAAAGAACTTTGGCGGAACAAGCACTGACTCTACCGACCGCATTGCGCGCGGCCAACAATATCGTTACGATGATACCATCGAGCCCAAGGCACCTTCTGAAACATTCAAAAGAGCAGACAACATTGAAATCCCTGCATTTTCAGTACTTTTCGAACAGGATAATTATCAAAGACCATTGCAAAATAAGATTAAAGAAATACAGAGATACTTACTCTTCGAGTTGATGGATGAAAGCCCGAACTCGCCGAACTGCATAGGTGCTGACTCTAATACCGGAATACGTATTAAGAAAAAAGAATAAAAAAATAAAAGACTACTATCGCGCCCGTTTATTAATTGTGATCGACGAACAAAGTGACTCTAATGTCGCGAGAGCAATATGTCGAAGCAAACACTGACTCTACTTTCGCGTATCTTTACTATTATTTATATTTAATTGTAATTATCAAGAGCGGTTGCGCTCTAAAAACAATAAAAAGAACTTTGACGAAACAAGCACTGACTCTAACGACCGCATTGCGCGCGGCCAACAATATCGTTATGATGATGCCATCGATCCCAAGGCACCTTCTGAAACATTCAAAAGAACAGACAACATTGAAATCCCTGCATTTTCAGTACTTTTCGAACAGGAAAATTATCAAAGCCCATTGCAAAATGAGATTAAAGAAATACAGAGATACTTACTCTTCGAGTTGATGGATGAAAACCCGAACTCGCCGAACTGCATAGGTGATGACTCTAATACCGGAATACGTGTTAAGAAAAAAGAATAAAAAAATAAAAGACTACTATCGCGCGCGTTTATTAATTGCGATCGACGAACAAAGTGACTCTAATGTCGCGAGAGCAATATGTCGAAGCAAACACTGACTCTACTTTCGGTTATCTTTACTATTATTTATATTTAATTGTAATTATCAAGAGCGGTTGCGCTCTAAAAACAATAAAAAGAACTTTGACGAAACAAGCACTGACTCTAACGACCGCATTGCGCGCGGTCATCAAAATTTTCTGAAAGAAAATCTGAACAAGTTAGTAAATGGGATGGGGAGGTAAAAATTTAAACAATATATATTTGATTTTATTCGTCTCTTTATTATTTCTGCACCCTGTCGAACGTCTGTTGAGGAAACACTGCTCTGTTTTTTAATAAAGTACTACCGTATTAATATTCATTTAATATCGATTTATCAAAAGCATACTGTGACTGTTCTTTGTCAGAGTTTTAAAGCTGATCATGATGCTAGTAAGTAAACAATATCGCGAACATTTATAAGTTCTCATAGCTGCTTGTAGAAATCAAGACTCGAAACTATTTATCATGCTTTATGGGCATGGCAACAAGTACGTAGTTACGCGCGCAATCCTGCATCGCAAATACAATTAGACCGTACTTGTGACTTGGTCACAGAGATAATAAAAGTGTCTACAAAAACATTAGTGAAGCTATAATAGAAATCGTGACCGAAACACAGCGAAACGTGAAAGTATTTCAATTTTTCATTTAGGTTTAATGCCATTTACTGACTCTATTTTTAATTACGATTGGTATACCGTAAATTTCATTTGAAACGTTTTAATTATTTAATGAACATGGATACAGGAATTGAGAGAAGTAACTATTATCAATTACATATCACCCATCGCCAAAATTCAATTGCCAGGTAACAAGAAATATGCATCAACTCTAAAATAATACGTTAAATGTTACCAGTCCTTCATCAAATGTCGTCAAACTAAATGTCAAGCGTCGTGTAGTAATTGTATTTCAATACTCTATTCCTCCAGCCTCAATACATTATTCTCTGCGAACCAATCGTCCATTGTACCTGCAACAAAAAGAAAAGGAACGTGATAAACCTGTGCTAAAATCAGAATCGTTATCGGTATGTAAGTGTCATTGCAAACAAAGTAATCGTGTAATAAAATATAATAAAGATTCGAAGAACCGTTCAAACTAATAAATTAATTAACCCTATATTTTAATAAACGACTAGTTATCGCGTATCAAAGAATCGGTGGTACCGGATCACCGGTCAAGCGTCCAGCAAAAGAGACACGATAAAGAGTTTAATGTACATCCGCGATTGCCAAACGATTGTTAAATAAATGCGTATTAATTAATAGAAGCTAATAGTCAAGCGTATGCGGTGGTAAAGTAGACCCCGAGATGTTATTGCATTGTAGGGTTATGTATGTCACTAACCTTCGACAGCATAGACGACCCGTACGCTACGACGCTTGAACTCATACTGACACCGCGCGCACCGCGCACTGTTCATCCCCACTCCGCGACGCGCCGGCGCGTCGCTAGCGCTCGGTCGCGCTCGGTGGTATTCGCTATATCGGAAATCTGCGTACCCACCGACCGCTGCCATGAGCCCTACTATCCCAGGGTCATACCTATTGAACTTCTGCGGATTCTGACTAACTTTTAGCTGAACCTACTATCCTATGGTCATACGTATTGGACTTCTGCGGGTTCGAATTCTTAGTTGAACCTACGATCCTAGGGTTGCACCTACAGGACTTTTGCAGCTTCTGATTCACTTTTAGCTGCAACAATTAATAATTCTAGCAAATTCGCGCCATAGCATTCACACAATTTTACACAATCGCATGACTCCTGTTCCCATCTTTATTTCAATAAAAAATAGTTCTTCAAGTGATCACTGCTACTGTGCAGAGGACGCTCGAATCAGCGTGGGATTTCTGAATCGGTATGTTAGTCACGTTGGGCCACGAAAGTCCATAAGATGGCTTGTCTATTCCTATATCTCGTCTGGGTCCCTGGCTTAAACTCACCCATAGTGGTCATTAGTTTCGCCATCTATATAGATGCGAATGAAACGCGCCTCTTGCTTACCTTAAGTGTAGATATAGCAGAGGCCCGTGTAGGTTCAAGGGGTTCCGTATAGATGGCAATACCAGAACAGGCGCGAGTAGTCGCAAGGATTTCTGTATAGATGGCGAAACCATAGACAGCAGTTTTGAGTGTAGATATGGCAGGGCCCGTGTAGTTTCAAGCATATCTTTACAGATGACGTGGTGTATGTCGCTAACCTTCGCCGGCATAGACAACCCATATGTTACGACGTTTGAACTGATTTTTACGCCGCGCCGCACCGCATCCCGAGCCTAACCGTCTCGCATATACGTCGCATATAATTCGTCTGCTGTTGTGTATATTGACATACGTTATATACTACGTTTATGTACTATAAAATTAGCACATTTCCGTATAAATCATTGTTGAAATACAATTGAAGGAGCCTTGAACGAAAACGCAACCATGGTAAAAAAATAAAAAATCATAACGTTGAAACTAAAAGACAATAGCGCTAAAAAATAACGTTCAACGAGTGCATTACAATAAAGTGAGGTTATGCTGTTGTTATTAACATGACTTTTCAATTTCAGTTCGGGTTTAACATGTTTCCGGATATCCTAAGGCCTTTTAATAATCAATATAAATGTTTTTCTGTGTCAATGTTGCCTGGCACATATCGACGTGATGTAGAACGTGGAGGAAAAAGTATATAAATTTTATATAACTTGTCTTCGAATAAATAGGTTTCAATTATTATCATTTATTCCCTATTTTTTGTTTGTTTTCGCAGTAATTATGCCGCCCTCAGCTTTAGAACATTTGACAAGATTGAACATTAGATTTCCAATGATATTTAGATTAACTAACGAGAAGACAAACAGAGTTACTCATTGTGGCGTTTTAGAATTCGTTGCCGACGAGGGAAAAGTTTATTTACCTTGTTGGGTGTGTACAGATTTTTATTTCTATATCAATGTTTCCCATATTGAACTATTAATATTTGATAAATAACATAATCCAAAATAGATTTTTAATACATCGATATCCATTGCAGATGATGTATAATCTTCTATTGCAAGAAGGAGAGCTAATAAATGTTGAGAACATGAATTTACCAATTGCAACATTTTCACGCTTTCAACCACAATCCGAAGATTTCTTAGATATCACAAATCCTAAAGCTGTTTTAGAAAATGGTTTGAGAAATTTTGCCTGTCTTACGACAGGTGATATTATTGCCATAAAATACAATCAAAGAATATACGAAATGTGCGTTTTGGAAACAAAGCCTGGTCCGGCAGTTACTATTATAGAATGCGATATGAATGTTGAATTTGCTCCACCAGTTGGATATGTAGAGAAAGAAACTAAGAAAGCCGAAAATGTGGTAGATCCTGCAGATCTAATGCCTGCCCCATCTGGCTTTGTGCCGTTCAAAGGGGAAGGTACTAGATTGAGCGGTAAAAAGCGTAGAGACATTGCAAAGGCAGAAATTACAACAAACAAACCAACTTATGTAAGAGGAATACCAGATTATGACTACAAAGTTGGAACCCTTACATTTCTACGAAATATTAAACCTGTTAATAATAAAGAGGTAAGCGATTATAGCATTTTTTCCGTATTATTCGATTTTTACGGCGATAAATATCGTTTTAGGTGAAAGATCCAGACGAATTTAAGGCGTTCACTGGCGAAGGGTTTCATCTTAGAAAACCAAAGTAACCGATTTGATTATTTATTTATTTTCATGAAATTACCTGTATTTGTAAAATACAAGTGAGTATGTATGCTTGTAATTGAACTGTTGTATTTTTGTAAAAAAGAAAAAAGAGACTATAGAAATACTCTAACCATTAATACTTAAAAAATTATATCTTTATTTAAAAAATTGTTTTTTTTTTATTAAACATAAATCATTCGTTAACATTCTTAATTATAGTTTAACACGTTCCATGCAGAAGTGGCAACTAAAGGCACTTATGGATTTTAAATCCCGATTGACAACTTGTATTAAAGTATCGAAATAATAAAGAATACCGAGTTTTATAAATTCCTGACACCTTCATTTTTTTTAGATGCTTCTTATTCGAGAACTATCTTAAAGAATATCTTTATATACGAATTGAAAGTTCTACTTTCGTTAACTGACGGTAGCCATTGTATGGTAGCCTGTGCACCGCGGGACATGTTAAAGTATTCTAAAGTATTGTAAAATATTATGGAGATAATAAACGTACAGTACTTAACTATCACAAATTACATGATTATAAAATAAAATACTTAATCAACTAATGGACCCCAAAAATATTTACTGGGTTTTCTTGGATCTTCAGTTACGAAAAATTCACGGCCCAGTGTTATAAATTCCTCAGAACTAATTTTACCGTCTTCATTAGTATCGATACGACTGAAGGAAATGATTGCATCCTATAATTAATAATTCATTTGTTTGAGTTTCATCTTAATTATCATACGAAAGAATCTAAACTTCTACTCACATCGTGCGTCAGATCTAAGCATTGGAAGAATAATTTAAACTCTTGCACAGAAATTTCGCCACTTCGATCTTTGTCCACTGCCTGGAATCGTTATACGTTTTATATATTTTTAAAGTATTTCTTTAAAACAGACAATTCATTACACGAGCATATATATTTTAAAAACTTACTTGGAATAAAAATGGCAGGAAATGATGACATTTTTCTTTCAATGATGAATCGTTCAGAACACGTTTCATTTCTTCCAGATATTTTTCGATGCAAATAAGATTGTATGGGCTAATTTCTCCCCATTGTTCCTCCCACATTCTCTACGTAAACGTATAAATAAATGAATAAACAAATGCCATTGGTATTAAAATATATAATAATAGAGAGCAACTTACATTTAATACTTTTTTAAATTCAACTTTAGCCTCTGGAGTCAGGTGACCCAAATTAGAAAATCGTTCTGCCAGTAACATAAAGTCATCGTGGCTAATGACACCATCTTTATTAACATCTAGATGACTATGAAGTGTGCGCATTTTTCTACGCCAAAAAGTTGATAGACCCTGTAAGATTAAACCTTTTCTATTTAAACCGATAACGATATAGAAAGGATGAACGGTAAGAATAAGGAATTTTCGATTTGTAATCGAAATGATAAATCCTTCCTTAATAATCTCGCTTGAAATCCATAAACTTTCTGAGACTTGTTCGTGAACTCGTTTTATATTCTTAACAAAGATAAATGATCACAAACTGATAATTACTGAATAAGTTGGCCAGAAGTTACGAAATCATCAGAAAATGTAGCTTCAACTGAACGTCGTTAGAATTGAAGAGGTTTCCGCGAAAATATTAAAATATGTGCCACCCTGCTTCATCCCTTGGCAGTTCAGTAGCTGTACATTGTTGTACACTTTCAATAGCATAATAAGCGCAATTTTTAAATAAAATTTAATATATGTACAGAGAAAGCAGTCTGTAATATCCCTTAGGTAAGACATGGACCAGCCTTCGAGTTGAAGGTCTGTGCGGAGAAAACCAGTTTTCGATATTCTATATACGATCTTCTGTATCAAAAGATACTGCGTTCGAAAAGAAAATCAAATTACATATACGGTGGCTACTGCGTATTATTGGTTCATCGAAGTGACTCAGACGCTTGAACTTTTATCACGGGTTCATTTTTATTTCTCCTTTTTTTATGGTATGGTATTAAATAAGTCATAACTTTTGGCAACATAATTTGTTTGCTACGCTACACATTAGCATATTTATTGTAAAAGAAAAGTATACCGAAAAATGCAACGCGAGCGCGTGGAAAACGATAGAAAATTGTACAAGTTAATTTTTCTATTCATTTCTTCGTTGCGCTTTTCGAGGTGCATCGAGAACGATCGCTCGATCTGACTATAAATGCGCTGGAGTGAAAAGTTTCATCTTGTTCCAAATGAATTTCTATGGCGATGGCAGTGAAGGAGATAACTTGCTTGCTCATTTATAAGCGTGTGGGGCTATCTTTTTTACACCGTGCGTGTGTAGTAGTATGGAGTCCACACTATGGACACTTAATCTCTACGTTGTGTATGTTAGAATTTACTTGGCTGAACGTGAACCCTGCTTATCGGAATAACAAGCTATGAATTGTAGTACGGAGAGATCAGTAGATTCCTACTACAAAAACGATCCAGTAATTTGAAATGTTTTATTCCACGATGCGTTTAATAAGTAGAGGAAATAAAACAAGAAAGATACTTTAAAGACAGTTAAATAGACATTACATGAAATGCAATCGATTTAAGAATAAGTGTGAGAGGGAATTATCTACGAAAATTTATATCTACATATATTTTTGCTTGTAAAAAACATGCGTCTCGTTCTTATATCGTAATTAATTATGTAGAATAAATAGTACGCAGTATGTACGTTATGTATACAAATGAAGCAAATAAACAAATTAACAAAAATTGTATTGGTAATAATTGTCTTACTGATTCTCTTTCGTTGTCTGAATCGCTATCAGAATCTTCTTCTTCATTAATAACAGTTGAGATTCCTGTCCTGTGCACGTTTCTTTTACTATACATTCGCCGGGTTATTTTATGGTACTGAAAATGAAACATTATGTTCCATTAGTAAATAAATATATTCCAAAGGATATTTTTTGTTATAATAACAAATTACGTATATTTTACAATAAGATTACAAATACAGGATGGCGCATAATTCGTGGTATGATCGATTCTTCGTATAGGATAAATTGAAAAAATACTAAATTAAGTTCATTTTGTACGAGATTTCGTTACCAAACAAAATTTTTGAAAATTTAATTTTAAAAGCGAATACGACTTGGTTTTATCGTGGTACAGTGATTATTTCTGCCTGTAATAGTACTTGTAAACATTAACGTGGATACGGTTCGAATAATACGAGCTTCTGTCGATTATTCGTTCCTCTACTGTCGTACAAATATTATTGAAAATTCCTTCTGTTTACCGTATACGGTAATATAATATGGAGTACTGTTCGACGCATTAGATTCAAAGCTGGTATCTACTATGCATATTTCTTGTTCGAATTCTCGTACAATTTTTCACATGAAAACAATTTAAGATTTATCATTTATTTTTATACAAACAATCATTCTCTATTCATTTGCACCACACTTACGTGTCACCCTGTATACTACACAGACCCACACACTCATACATCTTATTGTTAGTATGTACCGTAAACCGGGTCGCATAAGTTCAACGAACTGACTTGTATTGATATTTTAAGAATATACTTGGAAATTAACATCTTAACTAAACATATTGGGTAAAACCGAAGTATGTGTAAAATAAATAAGCCACAGGTGGCCGAAATGAAGAAACAGACAGTAATGTAGAGAAAGATCGACAAATTTTCTAAGAATCATCATTTGTCCCTTGAATTTAATAAACTGTAATAAAATCGATACAATATTTTTAATTGTAAATTCAAGTGGTATGCGCGAATTATTAAACTTTAATCTTTTTATATTTTCTTCTAACGTCGCTTCTTTTTTTTCTTCTTTCTTAAGAAGACTCGATCGAGTGTAAGTTAGTTATAAGAATGCAAAACTTCATTATTTATTCTCAAGTTAATTTAATTCAACATAAATTTAATCTTTACATATGTTAGACAGAACCCAATTGTACTATGTACTTGTTTACGTTCTCTAAAAGTAGGGAACATTGACCTTGAGTCCTTTTATGAGCAGAACTTTCAATAAATAAAAAAGAAAAACTTGAAACAACTGAAAATGAATACGGAAAATATTATAACGAACTTAATTTGTTAATAATTTAAGGAAGTCCAATCGGTTCGCGTTTAAAAGAATACGAGATGTGAAACGATTTTTCCTTTTCTTTACTATTACTCTTGAATGTTAATTTCATTATTGTCATCTCAAATGTTAGAAATATATATGAATAAAGAGAGTACCTCACCTGTGGTTTACAGTTCGCTTGAATTACATTTTGTTCACTTGGGACAAGCACACCGTATAACGCTGAAGTAACTCTTTGTTCTAAAAACATATTCGATGTCACGTATCTTAATCCGGTACGCAATAACGTGGTTGCCATCTTAACTGAGGTTTTCAAGTATATTTTCTTCCGGTACTACCAAACTTCGATTCAAGATAGTTTGAAATTCAACACTAAACTCGTGAAGAATTTCTGGGCCCTATTTGATGGGACGGTTACCAATTACCAGTTCCCCACTTTGCGGTGTGCGCATGCGCACATGGACCCTATTCCCCTTTCTGTTGCTTTTTCCTCAACTACGAGCGTTCGTGCACGTCCCCCTTCATTTTTACAGATAGTTCATAAGCGTACGTATTTACTAACAGGAATAAAAAGAAAAATATCAGTCAATAACTGAAAGTATAAATTTCATCGCACCCAATTGTGCAATTTCTATATGACATGTATTCTCTATTTTATATATATGAGTATTTAAAAATGTCTATAATCTAGAATAATATTCAAATAGCATCGAAAATAATTCATGAATGTATCTAATAATAAACGGACAATGTTTTCATTTGTTTTTTATAATACATATATGATCACTGTGGAAGAAGTTTAGTCTATTTTAATGAAAATCTAAGGTTTTCTTTATATACGTACATAGTACGCCTGTGCTTAAACTTATCAGTATTCCGGCATGCGGGTCCATTGCATGTCTGGTCATTGTATACTATTATATAAAAATAAAGCGACAGAACAAAGCCAGTGCAGTATAAATATTGATTGTAAATATTTACGGAGAATAATTTCAGTGAAATCGGAAAGTAGGTCATGCAATGTAGTATTTAAAATTGCGCAAACACGCGTACGTGACGACACGCATGGTGCGATGTAGTCGATTAGGCCTACATTATTATTCACATACATGTATATATATCTAATTTTGTTAAATCAGGAACAAAATAGGTACAAAATTGGAAATCTTATATATATTGCGGATTATTAAATAAAGCTTATAGCACGATTAATATTCGGTATATTCGTTTTATTTACAGCACCTTCCCTATACGATTTATATTGCCATACAAATTTTTATTTAGATGTATCTAAAATCTTATACACATAATGTGTATATTAATATTGAACCTGATCTTCATGAAATAATTATATTGTGCTGATTGGTGCACATGTATTATACTTTTTTAAATCATTTCGAATATTTTAATTCTTTTTGTACTCAATTCTTTCCACCTTTACTTCATCACCAACGAGTTGATATACATATGTTACAACTGTTGAACTTTGAATATCCATTAGTACAAAAGATGGAATGACTGACCTGCGAATATAAAAGTATTCCTCGAATAACACGATACTTCAATTGTATAAAGTCGCATAGAGCACAGTAAAAAATTTCGATAATTTTCGATGAAAGCGGTACTTGTGCTACATGAAATTCGAATAGCTCAATTGCTTAGCTAAATACACATAGCCTTAAAGGCATGAAACAAAGTTAAAAGCCTATCTAGTCTGTACAATTGTGAGCACACTCGAAGTGAACAGAGTTTATCAGGCTATGAGATAACAGCTGAGATTTAATAGAAAAAAGAAAGTTACTTCAATATCTTTTATAGTATTTGTAGAATTTGTTGTCATATATTTTATCAAATAAAATTAGAATAATTTGTACTCTTGTGCGTATAGTATTGATGTCAATTATATTTCCCAATTCTAATAGCTAAGAAATCGTTATGCTCACATATTTTTACACAATCCAACTACCAGTGTTATTCATGGGTTACCTATAGCATAGAACTATCCAATAGAATTTAGCACTTATTATAGTAAAAAGACTTACGTATCGAGAGGATTATATGCTCCCGTTGCTGACCCAGGGTTAATATAAAATTTGTTTTCATGCTCATATGCCTCGAATTTATGGGTATGACCGGATATTAAAATATCAACGTCTAATTGTCTTTGAATTAATGCTAATGATTCTGGATCGCCCCAAGGTACCACTTGATGTCCATGCGAAAGTCCTATTCTAAATTGTCCGACTGTGACAACTTTTTGTTCTGGATAATTTAAATTCTACAAGTAAATAGTATGAAATATTCCTGGAGATACATTTCAACATTGAACATTATTAAGAAAAGCATATACCTCGTCAAAGTCGCCTCTAACAACATGCACGTCACTGGCCAGTGTTTTTAAATAATCGAACGATTCTTTGGTACAAAGATTCCCGGTGCATAAAATATGTTGTATTCGACCAGGCACCAATAGTTTTTTAAATTTGCTCGGTAGGCTACTACATCTGTGTGGAATGTGCAAGTCTCCCAATACTAAAACAAGCTATGGATACAAAAATTATATTTTCGTATTATCTCTAAGGCATACGAATTAAATAATAGGACCAATTATTTACGTAAATTACAAATTGGAAACTATATTAGTTAAATTAATAATATTAATTTTCTTGAAGGTTAGGGCACGCAAAGTATCCGATTCATAGGTTACAATAACTTGAAATCTTATTATTCATATCTAATTTGATCTATTCACCATGACTGAATATAATAATATATAATACTTTGAATATCTTTTTTAATTTCCAAGTCTTGATATTCAATTTATCGCATTTGTGACAGCGACATACATAAACTAGTGAAATGTCAAGCACACTGACAATCTCTCGATTGTTCGAGATTCGAGATTCGAGATCAATCTAATACTCGATTGTTCATGTTTACAATGCGCTAAAATATGAACTGTACGTTTGTATTTGTATTAGTTTATAGTTTCGTACAGCATAAATAAATTTTGTCAACCGATATAGTATTATTAGTTAATAATCTCACGTATGAAATATATAAAATGTTCGGAGAAATGTGTTTTTCCATGTTGTGATTAGTTTAGCAAATACAAACGTCGATGTTTGGTGTTTCGCATTGCACGTGATACTATGAATTACTTTAATTGCTTTATACAGTTGATTACCAAATTAAATGTTACTTGATATTTAATTACGGTGAAATAGTTTGACGAAAGAAAGTCAAAATGAAGTGCGTTGTTCCAGGAGCGAATGTGAAAGGTAGATTGGTATTATTCAGGTTATATTTGATCTGTTTTGCAATTCGAACGATGTATAATAATTGTATGTATTAGTTTTAGCAAGGGCCATACATGCGTTGGCAAAAATTGGAGATGAAATGTACATCGAACCACAGAAAGACGGTATATCATTTCGCACTGTTAATCTGGCAAATTCAGCGTATGCTGATTTTACATTCTTTCAAAGCTATTTTTCGTATTATGTTTATGGTGATTTGCAAGAGAACGATGCACTGAAATGTAAAATTTCAATGAGGGTAATAAGAAGTTATTACTAATTTCATTGTAGTGTTATAATTTGCTTAAGCTCTGTATTTTGCAGAGCGCTATGACTGTGTTTAAAGCTCCAAATTTAATAGACAAGCAGGTGGAAACGTGTCATATTAGGTTGGAAGCGGATGCATCAGAAATTCTGTTCATTCTAAAGTATAAGAACACTATTAATAAAACTCATTTATTGCCCATATTGGATTGTGAAATATTGCAAGTATGTAACCTTATGTTGCGATATCCCTTTCATATCTCCAACAGAATGTCTTGACCTTTATTTCTTTTTTTTAGTGTTATTCATATTTCTGTCACTTATTTTTCACCTTCATTATTTTTTTAGACAGCATATGATAAAGATAGTGCAGCGATCAAACTTTCATCTCAACCAAGAGTGCTGGCCGATGCAGTGCAAAATTTTCATCAACATTTAGTAGAAATAACGCTTGAAGTTACAGCACAGAAACTTTTATTGAGGAACTATGTCGACGATACCGCAGGTGAATTTGAATGGTGTAGAAAAATATAACACGCTCTTCAAATGAATAAATTCCTTATAAATACTAGGGCTATCGAATACTACCCGTACGCAACTTGCCCTCGGTAAGGGAGAGTTCGATCGATACGATATTGGCAATGAAACATCGATTACATTTTGTATGAAGGAATTCAAATCTATTTTAAATTTTTCGGAAATCGTTGGTATTCCAATGAGCGCATATTTCGAAGGAGCAGGACGGTAAAATAGCAGTTTATATCACAATTGTTTATATGCACACGCATATACATATAGACAAGTTATCAAATTATATGTTTCAGGCCAGTTATTTTTGCCCTTAAGAATCCATCCTTTGAAGCAAACTTAGTATTGTCTACTCTAAGTCCCGATGCAGATAGCCAAACAGACGCAACATTGAATAGTAGACAAGAAAAATCTATCAAAAGAAGGGCGGCCAATAAGCGAGCTCCTCGAAATACCAGTAGTAAAGCGATAAGTAAAACACAAGATAGGACACCCAAATTTCAGAAGACGTTAGGCAATGCTACTGTTCAAAATATGCAATCAAGTTTCATAGAGGAAGGAAAACGGACAAGACAAGAGACTTCTACTAGTAACGCCATAAAAGATATTGAAAATGTGGATAAAGTAAATTATTCGCCGACAGAACAGAATGTTCAAGCACCTCCAAAGGATAGCTCTTCTAGCTGTGGGATGAAAACATCTATGAGTAGAAAAGAATTGGTAAATTCTATATTTTCTACGATAACGAAAAGAAAATCTACAAACGATAGTGAGAAGCAAGAAGAAAACGATGAATTTAATTTATTGGAAGATAGAGTGCCAAACTCACCACCGCCGCCAACTAAGAAGGCTCGATTTATTTTTCAAAAATGTTTTCAAAAAACATTCGATCCGGGAACACTGCCGGGATACGATGTAATTTTGGCTGAAGATTCGGATGAACATTGCAGCGAATAGAAGTATTTTTAAAGTTTCCTGCTTGTAATTTATTTTGGCAATTCATAAATTTATTGCTCTGTAAATTTCGTCTGAGATCGAAAATAATTTGGATTAACTGTAAATACACGTCGTATTTATAGATACATGTAATTCCTTGTCCATTTATAAATATGCATTAACGTTAAGAGATGAATATGTACATAGTATAAGTAAAAAATGTTTATTAAAAAGAAACTAGTCGAAAAGACGGGTGGTATGAAGAGTGACTGTGTTTGTAATGTGGTTTGAAACGCGAAATGCACGATTTTTTGCTGTACCCTTTAATGCATATACCAATCGATTTACATTCATTCGATTACTGTTATCTATATAAGCTACGTACAGAATTTTTTTCAAATATATTTTTCTTACGTAGCTCCGAATTTTCACCCGCTATACAGCTCAAGGAATACCTACGATGTATTCCCAGCACATTAGATTTTCCTTTGCGCCTGTGCGTAGGCTTCACGTGTACACAGGTGCATATACGATAATATTAAGGGGTTTGAATCTAGTTATAGCTCTGCTAGTAGCAGAAGATTTTTACGTGCGAGATAATTGCTTCTTGTTACAATGAATAAAAAGATGACAAGGGTAACAGGAGTTATATTAAAATTTACCGCAGCAACTACGATAGGTTATTGCGGTTGGTATCTGGGTAAATATTCAGCAGATAAAAGACATTTGAATGCACATATAGGAGACAGTAGAACAAGTGTCTTTTCCAATATAAGAATCAAAGAAATGCCTGGCTTGCCACTATTTGGAACAGTTTCTGCAGCTACCGCATTTGTACCCGCGGAAACTGGTGCCGGCATGGGTTCAAAATTATCATCGACAGCGGCAAGAGTATCCGAGGTAAGTCTGTGTTATGAAAGTTGCGTTTAACCTCCGTTCGTAGGATAATTGGAATGACAAGTTTTAAATACAGTCGAACCTCGTCAATTGGAAGCTCATAGGAAGAATTGAGATCTTCGAATTATGGAGAAAATGATTAAGAGTTATTGGAGATTTATATTTGAAGTCGCAGAGGTTGTCGCAGCGGACCGGAGGGGAACGGATCAAATTTTGGTCTTGCAGAGGTTCGACTGTATTACTGTTCCCTGTGTACGTATAAAGTACAAGTTTACAACATTATTTCTTCCATTCAGTTTATTTACAGTTAACTATAGTTAAAAGTAAAACAGACATCATGGAAGGCGAAATGATATCCATGTTTTTATAGATAATGAAATACGGTTTTCCTGGGTTAGATCATGTTAGATCGTTTGATGATTATGTTCTTTCTTACGACAGAAGAAATAGAGTAGCGCACTGGGTTTTCGAACATTTAAACAAAGACAGATTGCAGCATAACAAAGAAATATCACGTAGCAAGTGTGACTTTAAACCAGATCCGAGTATACACCCATTTTTTAGGTGAGTATACTTGCGTGTAAGAAATTCAATTAAATTTCAACGATTTTCATAATAACGATGTTAACGAAATCATTTAAAACTAGGGCAGAAAACAGCGATTATAAAGGCAGCGGATACGATCGGGGTCATTTAGCTGCAGCTGGAAACCATAAGTGCGCTCAGAATCATATCGACCAGACATTCTTCCTTTCCAACATGGCACCACAAGTAGGCTCAGGTTTCAATAGGGATTCCTGGAATAGATTAGAAAAATATGTTAGGCAGTTGACAAAAATTTATAAGGATGTATATGTATGCACTGGTCCTTTGTACTTACCACAGTGAGTAGTATTTTGATATTTTTTGTTAGAGTCTGTTAAATACTGAAGAAACTTCATTGTATTACTATTACAGGACAGAAGCTGATGGAAAAAATTACGTTCGTTACGAAGTTATTGGCACAAACCATGTGGCGGTGCCGACTCATTTTTATAAAATAGTTGTGTGTGAAACGCACGACTCAAAATTGGAAATGGAAGCATTTGTAATGCCAAACGCACCCATAGACGACAGTGCACCGCTTACAAATTTTCGGGTAAATTATTATTCGCCATGTTTCCGTTAAGAACATTATTAACATCTAGTAATACGATTAAGAAATTTCTATGAGATGTGAAATGAAAGGGAAGAGAATGTGTTAATAATTATACGCACACTATTACAGGTACCACCAGAGAGCGTGGAACGTTCTGCCGGGCTTTTATTCTTTGACAAGATCTCCCGTGAGAAACTAAGTAAAATTAATGGAAAGAATGCTCGATAATTGCAAGATAATGTTAAGTAGCAAAATTGAAGTAAACACGACTTTTATTATCGACAAGATATTGTACATATATATGTAAAACTCTTTTTGTGTGCCCAATGAAATTGTATTATAAAGCAGAGAATTTTTAAATAATATTTTTTTCATATAATAGCAGTTCATTCATTTCACCAACGTATATTTTTACATTGCGTTACATGTATAATTTCGTTATATGTACAAGTTATCATATACTGCTGCTTCAAAATGTCAGGAACTTTTGATTCTGTTTCTTTTGCATCTTTTTATTAAACATACACATTTTACTATTGATCTTTGTTGGGGTCGTTGTCCCCAACACGTACGACAAACAAATATAGTGTAGAGAAGGTGCAGTGTAAAAGGCTTTGTTCGCATTAACCAAAGACATATTCCTTCTTTATTGAAAATTATTAATACACGACCATTCAAGTTTCTCTACTTCCAAAACAACTGCGTTCACAGTATCATCATATTCTCCTTTCAACGTTCAAAATTCAATCACGGCGATATCTTCGATTCCCTCGAAATTTATTCGATCCTTCGATCCACGAGGAAAGAATAATCGATCTCTCGATTCATGTTTAAAAGCGGTAACATCTAATCAAACCCAGAGTCTCCCGAGGCCGCGAAGTTTAAGATTACGTTTCTTAACCCCGAGGAATTTTTATCGTCTACGTTTTGGCACAAAGATCTCGTCTGTGGAAACGGTCTAGTATGTAGGTAATTGGATTTGAGCTCGAGACGATAGCTCGGTAGAAACACTCTACTTTCAAGGGACACCGGCCGCTAGTCGGGTCTGACGGACTGAAACTTTGAACATTTGGGATCTTTTTTTTTTCTTGAGTATCTGATTGAACTGCTGAAATCTCTCGATCTACAATTTCTTTTTCCCATCACGTCGACAAAACACCTGAAGCGGGCCGAGTCGAGGTGCCGTCGTCAAATCGTAGACAGCCTGAATGCATCGCAGAGATTTGTTAATCTTTATATATAATATATACGATAAAATTCAAAGAATACAACCGTTAACTACGTTAAATCGAACGCAAGGTACAACAAGATATTTCGCGTTAGATTACTTTCCGAAAAAACGAACGATCCGCCGAACGCGAAACGTTCGAAACAGGCTACCATTAGAGCAGCGGTTACCCACGTGAAGGATAATTTGTTGAAAATGTAGAAAGATCTCGTTAATATTTTGTTCATGAAAAAGTGGATGAAACTCGAAGCTTTCGGGATAGGCGAAGATTAGCTTGGTACTAAAATTATTGATGGGAACCGTTGTTCTATAAATGTCACCCGTTCACATTATTCGACGATCGGTATATAATCAATAAACATCTGACAGTGCAACAACCAAATCGAGGAGCCTTTTTAGCTTCTTCATTGTTCTTCGATCTATCGAAGCAATCAGAGAGAGGTAACAGATAAATGTCGTTCACAATTTCGTTCAATTGCCCCCGATAATAAATGCTCGTCGTTCTACGACAGTCTAAACGGAGAGTACCGACGATCGTCCCCGGCTGTACTATTCGTACACAATTAGAGATCTACGTATGTATCTTGAAAACGGAACGAGGATGTTGGCAACGTGCAGTCCAACTCGTCCATTTATTCCCTTCGTTGCTTCACACGAAACGTCGCGTGACACCAAAAGGAAAAGGTACCACCACGGCAGGTGTCCTCGATTTGGTAAATCATCTTCTTCCGAAAGACGATATTTAATTAACGTCTTCTCAACAAAGAAGATTTACTTTCGTATAATTGCCTATGAAATTCCAAGAGCTCTCTTCAGCTACTTCCTCGAAAGAGGCAACCATTACCATCCGATCCCCGCGATCTTCCATCGAACAAACAACATGCCCATTTTATCTACAGATATAAATCGTGCCCTATCGCAGCCAGCAGAAGGTTACTCTCTTTCTAGTTTAGTATAAAAAAAAGGAATGACAGACGAACGAAAAATCGTTTAAGCGAATTGCAGAGCTTCTAGTCAGCGTTCACTCCTCCTCGACGCTGATGTCGACGGTCCTAACCCTGGACGAGTCCGTCGGGAGCAGCTGAAGACGCTCCGGCTCCACGCCGAGCATAATGATGCACATGAAACTCTTCCCGGACGCCTGGTCTCTCGGATAAATAGTGACAGGTGCAAACTTGTCCACGGTGCCGTCCACGTAGGCGCGGAGCTTCCTGTACACCTGCGGGAAGTGTCTTCTGAGCGACACGCCCCTCAGCTTCAGTTGCCTCTGTATGTTAGTGAAGCTGATCTCCCTGATCCTCTTCGGCGTGTTCTGCCCGTTGTTCCCGGGCAACGAGGTCAGCACCAGCATCTCGGGCGATTCCATCTCCCTGGTGATGTTGCAAGGCGACGTCGACTGTTGCCGGCCCTGCGGCGACGCCGACGACGAGGACGTGTGATGCCTGCTCGCGGTGTCCAGATGGATCTTGGCGCACCTGGACACCAATTGACGTTCCCATTTCACGGCGCCGCTGGTCGGCACCTCGCTGACCACGCAGACAACCACGTACAACACCAGCCTGGTATCGGGATTGTAGGACTTGCAGAGTCGGATCACCGCTGCGTACAGCTCCGCTCCCATCTCGCTGGCCAAGAGATCGGACCATCGAACGTACGTAGGCTCGCCCAGGTCCACGAAACCGTTCGCGATGAACTTGTCCGCCGCCTCCGGACTGGAGAAGAAACACTTGACGGCGCCACGGCCGTGGGACGCGTGGCCACGTTTCGCCAGCGCCGAGATGTGTTTCAGGGTGATGGGATCCTCCTTCGCCGAGGACAACACGTGCTTGCAGAGGCTACCGGCGCGGGAGTGCAGACAGGTCCGTCGATGGCGTTGCCAGTGCGCTCTTCTGCACTCTCTGGAACAATAGAGGCAGGTGCAATTGTGGCAACTCTTGTAGATCTTCTTCGCCTCGGCGAGGGTGGCCGAATTGTTGCACTTGTTGTTCCGGCAACGGATGATCTTCTCTGTCGCGTTGCCGCCCATCAGGAGGCTCGCCTCTTGGTTGCTGTCGAAGGACACCCTTCGGTGACGCAATGGCCCGCCCTTGGACTGCGTCACGACCGTCCTCGAGGATATCGCGTCGCTTCCTTCGCTTTTTCGTCGCACGAGCTCACCCACGTAGTACGAGGCATGCTCATCGGTGGCTCCTTGCACGTCCATCGCGCTCCTAGCGGACTCTGCGACATTTCGAAGCCGTGGATATTGTTAGACGAACGGGGTCGAGTGATATGGCAATTTCGCGGTCGGTTGTAACATTGTTGTTGCGTCTGGTCGTGCCGGGGTTTGTCGTTTGGATGGCACGGTTCTTGGTTTGCATTTCTTTAGAACTACTGTACGTACGATTGATCATTGTGCACTGTTATATTGGTACAGATTATTTCATTGCATTTAACAAACAATAAAGAGCAGCAAGAACACAGGGCGATTGTTTCACACGACCAAGATTCGATTCAAACAATCCGATGAGAATTGCCAATAATTTGCGAGGAACGTCTTCACCGTGTGCCCATCCAGAAACGATATCGGCACGTTCCATACGCATCGAAGCAGAATGGAACGTGATAATGTAAGCGATGTCGTGTGTATGAAATGAAAATGGTTACCGTGACGTTTCCTTTTGTGATCGCCGAGTATCAGAATATCAGTCAAATCCTCGACAAAGGGTTAACCACTTTGACTAGTACGTTCGTGTCGAGTTCAGCACGGTTGCAAAATTGATCGTTCTTTTCTTTTTTCTTTTTTTTTTTTTTTGCATTAAATCACCCTCCCAAGTGTTCCTTTGTCTAAAGAAGAAGCTCTCGAATGTGCAAAGAACGAGAGTTGTTCAAACGAAAGGGCGAGAAGGAACGAGTACAAGAAAGAAAATGAAAAGAAGAAATGAGATTCAACGAAAGAAACATAAAGGAGATTGAAACGAAGACAAAAAAGTCTTGAAAAAGGTCTTACGAATTTGGTATTTATTTTAACGATTCGCGTTCTTCTGCGTTTTCGTTGGTTGACATCGTAAACGTAATTAGGTCCGGGTCCCAGTTTGGCTAGTTTCAGCACAGGTAAATTCGTCTCTGATCGATTAGCCTCGCGTCGAGACGTCTGTATTCAAAGGAGGCGAGATGCTACGATTCCGCCTCCCCGAACTTTAGACGCCGTTCTTATCTCTGGAAAGGTGTAAAACAACGTAAGTGTAACAGAAAGTAAAAAAAGGGACAAAATGTCGCGTCGCGTTTTCTTCGTCGTTCGACGACTTGCTCCTCTTTTCTCTCATTTCTTTTGACTGTTCTTCGTCGTCGATCGCGGCTGACAATGAAAGAGGCGATCTCAAGGCGAGGAAAGATTGAGCGAGAACGATGCAACGGGAAAGTAAGTTGCTCTGACGATAGGTTTCCCGGCTGCACCGTTATCTTGCATAATGTATTGGCGTTTCTGTGCCTTCTTTGTTTTGCGAATAATTACTTCCGACACGTCCTGTGGCTGCGTTACTATCGATGAATAATGAGAGACGATGAAGGGTTCCAAGGTGTGTCAGTATGTTCTGCAGAAGTGGAGCAAAGCTTTTTCGTGAATTTAATTTACATTGAACGGCTAACTATGAAAAGAAAATGCTTTCACATTTAATGCTTGATTGCTCCTACAACTTACACTTCGATCAAACTGCTGTTCTTTCAATTGGATGAAGAACACGGGTAACATTGTACAATTAAGTCTCCTCTGCATAACACATGCGCAATTATTTCGATAATATGTACAAAACGCCAATACTTTCTTTCTTCTATGAGGGAAATTATAGTTTACGGGAAAAGATATATGTACAAAGAAGAAAGAGAAAGATATAAGGGATGGTTTGTGTGACGACGAGGCGAAGGGAAACGCAAGCGGAGCCCATAAATTTGAGGACGACATTGACACACAGTGTGGTTCATTCAATGGTATCATTCAAGTGTTAATGCACGAATTTCACCAGCTCTCAATTAAAACAATCATAGCACACAGAATTTTTCCTGACAGAATTTAAAAGGTGCTCACACTTCAACATAGTCCCATTTCCAACGAACGAAATGAAATGATTTTTCCACTGAAAAGTGCCGCTATACAAATTTAAAAAGCACACACAAAGTCTCCCATATATTAACCAGCCAAAGATATTTTTTTCATTGAACGTATAACGACTTAACCAGCGTTTACTATTGTACAACCCCATAAAACAATTTATACACACATGTAAAGTGTCGAATAATTAACACGAGCAAAATTTTTCCCATTTATGGTTACATGCGTTTCCAATCACCTACAGGGTGTTCCGTTTAAATGGAAAACGTTAGAACATCTCACGCCTATATTAGAGTAAATTATTTGATCATCCCTCTCACCCGCTGCCCTTCGTGAAACATTATTTATACCACCCCTCGCGAGTAATCCCCCGTCCCCACTTAAACGGAACACCCTCCCCGTACATGTACACATAATTGCGAGACATTCAACCACCAAAGATCCCTTCCTCGACTTCCAAAAGGAATGGAACAAAAAGTAGAACCCTCTCTCGCAATTAACACTTGGCCCCAACCACGCTGTCATCTGCACCACACGTTTACGCACGCACATACCACGCACCCCAATAATATGTAATGCACATACAAAACAAGAGATCGCAAACAGGGGGAGGGGGGGGGGGGGGGACAAAAGAAACATTGGTTAGATTAGAATTTGTTTGAGCTTGATCTCGAGTCCTCTCTCTCGAGATGATCGCCTCAGAACGAAAACTTACATAGTCCTCCTACCTTGGAGGTCTTGGCGTAGGTCGCTGCAGCTCTTCCCGGCACTCGCATTAGCCTGGCCGACGTTTGTTCGATGACGCATGGTGGCGGATGTGCCGGTTACGACGGGACCTGGCCCAGGACTCGGGGTACGCGACGCGGGTGGCAGGCCAAGGAGGGAGTCAAGGACGTCCTCCAGGGTCGTGGAACCCGGGCTCGGTTTGTTCCGCAGAAGAGCTGCCGTCGCCATCGCCTCGTCCGTATCGCTCTGGCCCGATCCTAATCGGTTTCATGCATGGGGTCAAGAAAGAGACTCAGAAGATCCGCGTCATCCTCTTGGCCTCGTATCGTTCGTTCGTCTGATTATATACGTTCGTCGAATTTTCTTTTCCTGTGTTTCTTTATTCTTTGATTTGCTTTCTTTGCCTGTCGTTGGTGTCGAGTCGTGGGTCTGTGTCTGTTTCGTCTTGAATGGGTATGTATGTCGTACTTTTTACTGTTCGTTTCGTAATACTTTGTGATCGTGGATTATACTGTAGGGGTGCTTCAAGTGGCCATCGAATGATAGGGTGTGTTAGAATTGGGGGGTCGGAAGCGATCGGAACGGCGAGGTTGAGATTCTGCTGTTGTCTGAAGTACTTCCTCGTTACGCGGTTTCTATTGTATTATATACATGTAGTAAAATAATAATAATAAAACAGTGATCGTTTCTTTGGAGTTTGTCTACGAACATCTCTATTGACCGCGCATTAATAATACAAACTACTAATTGTCTGCATACGTTAACATTATTCTTTAACTCGTTCTGAAAATTCTCTGAAAACTCTGAAGTTTCTGGTGACGCGAAACGCGTTGGCAATACGTATTGTACGAATTAATTCAGAATGAAGTCACGACGAAATCTTTACGTGGACAATAGTTGTTGTACAATAAACAAATTTACAAGTGTGTGCATTGGTTGGAATTGTTGGTTTCGTTGTAACGAGTATCAGAGGATCATCGATCGCCACTTGAAGCGTTGTTTGTTCTTTTTTTTACCGAAACCGTGTGTTATACGTGAGAAGGTCGAAGAACCCTTTAGTCGCCCATCAAGGTTCTAGGGTGCTCGCCACTCGTTTCCGTCTAGGGTGTTTGTTAAGGATTCTTTCGCGAGTCACTTTTGCCCCTTCTGGTATAAGAAGGGACCGGCAAGAGATACGTACAATAAAATGTCCCTTAAAAATTGCCATTACCACCACAAGGGTGGCAATTTATTTAATTTAAGAATGCTCATTATTCCTTAACAAACACACGGACAACAGAGGCTCATAGCAATTTCGATACCGCCATTCTAAATGAGCGTTCTTACCTCTATCTTCCAAATTAGTAGCTACACCTCGTTTAAACTGTTTTCAGAGAATCGACAATTGCTATGAAACAGTCTCATCTAGTAATTACTTTCTTCCGTAACGAGCACCGAAGTTTGCCCCGTCTCGACGAATGTTTCGAGCAGGTCGATTCGAGCTTGCAAAATCGACGAAAGAGAAGAATGTAAAAAATAAAGAGAAAAGAAATAAATAATTGTAAAACGAAAACAGACGATAAGACATTAACATAGCTTATGCTCTCGACGTTCCTCGACGAATCTCAAGGTGTGAATGACTCGTACACGTAAATATGTGTAATATAAGTACGGTCAATCTCATATCGATTCACACCCCTCGCTGTCGATAAAAGAAATCGATTGAAATTCCAATAAATTGTTCACTATAAATCGTTATTTGGACCAAGTTTTAACAAAAAATATACAGAGTTTCAACCGACCTTTGAACACTTAATCTCAACGAATTTCTCGCACAGACAACGGGGGTGCGAACACTTTAATGGGGCCGACTGTAACTTGTGTATCTCGAATTTCGTCGAACATACGTGGTTTCGTTTTTTCCCTTTTTTTCAGGTGCGCGAATAAGAACAGGACGCAACTAATCGTTAATTAAATCGTTAAGAACATCGTAAGAAGCCAGGTTGGTTATGGGCGTGGGCGAAATTGGAAGGGATATGGTGTAAGGAGAAAAGAAAAGGTGCATAATAAACGACCCCGATTTTTCTTCACCACTCAACTACTTTTCTCTAGGTTTCTATATATGTATATACGTGCACCCTCTACTTGCCCACTGCTACAGCTACCAGACGCCTGAACGCTAGCCTAATTGCGGCCGGGGTGCACTTTCCCTCGCAAAAGCGCAAAGAAGGGGTAAGAAAAGGAGAAAAAAAAATAATAACGAAGCCGAAAAGGGGCGTGTATATATGGTTCTCTTTGAGCCTTTTGAACGTTTCAACGTGATATGGACGAGGAGCGTGCACGTACACGAGCTCGATCTCTTATTTCCCCACCGGAAGAAACAGTTCTATTGTTTCACGCTCTACTTTCGGCCGAAAATTGATCAGCACGACGTGTGTGCGCGTCACGGAATCGACAAATAAGTACGATATAATGCAACGGTGGTCTGTGATGCGGCGAATAAAATTGTGCCCGCGTGTAACACGTATGTGGCTGTGTAAAAAAAAAAAAAAAAAAAAAAAAAAAGAAAAAATACAAAACTTACGAAAAGCAAAAGCGAAGGGCGGGCTGAGGGTGAAACGAATAGCAGCACTTACCGTGACGACACAAGCAGGGCGCATCAACGAAATTAATCGATACACGTGCTACATGTATAATATGTATAGGTATATATACTTGACTAGAAGTATAATATACCCTGGAAACAGGGGCGTGGTATATCCTAGCTAAGATACACGTTATTAAAAAGAATAATTAAAAATATAGATAGATAGAAGGGTTGATGGGGTTGGAAGAAGAGAGGCAGATAAATAGAGAGAGAAAGAGAGAAGATTAGAAATACGTGTCGGCGAACGTAGGATAATATACAATATTTATAAGAAGAAACGATAACTTAAAAAACAAAAAAAAAAAACAAAAAAAACAAAACGCAAAGGCTAATGACAATAATTTATTGTTGTCAAGGGTAATTACGCTCTACAAAGAAATGATAAATCGTTGGTGTGTCCGAACAGTAAGTACGGAATTTTATGTACTTAAGAAAGGCAAAAAGCACCGGCACGCAGAACCGTTCGTTAGAAAAGCGCAACGGGAAGGAACAAACACGCGGACGCGTACCAGAACGCGAAACGATAAAACGAACGATAAACGAGGGTTCGTGTGATCGATCGATCGATTCAATTGAACGTATGTATAATAGATTTCGTATTTCATTATTCAGGCACGGCACGTGTAGACGGAACGAAAAGAGAGACGTAAAAATCATTTGATGGTGAATACGTGTACGTAATATGCTGGGCCCTTTTATCGACGGTTCTGCGAACACTGCATTCATAATTAAAAGTGTAACAATAATGATAATAATAATAATAATAATAATAATAATAATAATAATAATAATGCTAATAATAATAATAATAATAATAATAATAATAATATCAACGCGTTTGCAAGTAATAATGAACGGTGTATACGAATCATACGTAAACATTTTTTTTCTCTCCTATGTATACATATATATCTATAAATCTCTATACGTATTATATACTGAGCTCACTACCAATAGATATCATGTATACGTGGACAATTTTACAGAGTAAACATACATGAAACGCAAAAAATTGTAATAACTAACTATACTGGTAGAAATAATAGAGGGAGAATCTACATTGAACTTCGCACAAGAGATTACATGGTGGCGAAATATAATGGTATACAGGGTTTCCTTTTCTGTTGTGTTCTCGTGTGTATTGTACGTGGGGAGCAAGAGAAGTACGAAGAAGAAACAAAACAACAAAAATGATGAGACGCAAAGTTGCAGGAGAAATATGCCCGTGGAGCAAACGTGGGGTGGTTTGGGTCTTTCTTCACGGAGTCTTCCAACGACGAGAGGGGGGCGGTCGTAACAAAGTAACAAAGTTCTTCACTACAAAACGATTTCTCGCGGCGATAAATAAAAGGCAAATAAAAAAAAAGAAAAAAAAAAGAACCAAAAACAGTATAACGTAACCGTGGCGTATAAACGAACGAGGCATGTAAAAAGTTTGCCGGGAGATCTGCCGACAAGGTGTCGAGAGACCACCCTGTGGAATGACGAAAACACAATTGCGGGTGTAAACGTCGACGCGAATCCATGAAGCTTTCACATTACTCCACTCGACTGACATTTCTTTTTTTTCTCCCGACAGCCGCGCGACGAGATTTGGCCAAATTTTTCAGTAGACCCTCGTTGCCGTTTATTCGTCGAGCGGAAAAAGGGAAACGTTTCCGTCCTTCTTGTTCCCGTCATTTTATTCAAAGCTTCTGGATTCGACGTCGAGATTCATCAGAGAATTTCAGAGAAGAAAACAGTGTCTATGTGTGTGTCTGTGGGAAATGTGCCCGTACAGATACCGATATGATACTTCGAGTTATTCTGCTTCATTGTTTTGTGGTCGAGTTTCATCGCGACGGTGTACAAAGATATGTATGCGCGTGTATTTGCGGGACAAATCCGGACCCCCGAGAATCGTGGGGAAGTTTCTGTTGGTTCGTTGACGTGTACGGCGAGCTGACGAAAACGATAAACGAAAAGGGAATAGATAGCGGTAATCGACGTGGGCGTTCAAGCTCTAATCTCGGTACGCGGTCTATTTTTTAACGCTAACGTACAACGGTACCAGTAAAGTCGATTGATCGAGCTTTTGCGTTTAAAAAATTCGACGCTTTCCCTTCCAAGATACCCTCGAGTTTGTTTTCTATCTACACCGACGATGTAAGCGCCGCGAGTGAAAGTCCCGTCGACGACGATACAATTATTGCCGTACGAGCGATACAATAAATTATAGACTATCCGTTTGTCATGTCAGATAAGGTTCAATACGATCGAAAAAAGACATTCTCGCGCGAAGAAACTACCAATTCTGTGCGAAACCTTGAGAGAAGTTCAATCATCCGCGTTGCACCCTTTAAAAATCTAATTCGTAACGCATTAATCGCGTTCAATTGATCGGCCTCGAAAACCGAGGTACACCTAATTTCGGTTTACCCTAGAATTAGTATACTCGCGGGATTACGTGATCAATAAGATTAAAATTGATCTTCGTAAATGTAACGACGTGAAAGTTCGTCAGAAACTAAGGCTACCCTTCGACGTTAACTTCACGCTCAACAATTTGCAACAATAGATCAACATTTCCAACAATATACGGATAAAATTGTAATCTGCACGAAATAATCGAACGAACAACATTGCAGCGCGATCTTTTTGCCTCTCAAACCGTACTTCATTTAAGTCGATCGTTACCCTATGCGAGAAAGAAGCGTGCGAGAAAATATATGTATATATATATATATATAGATATATGTATAAGTAATAGCATACTCTGTGAGAAAGTACAAAAATAGTGCAAGAAAGCTTGCGTACAAGAGTAACAAAATGTGCGATATTCGAGCCCTCGATCGGAATCTCCGAAGTTTTAACAATAGCTTCGCGCAGCTCGTCGAAGAATATAGAATTCTTTTCATTTCCGCGGCTATTTTAACCGGCCGCAGCGAAATTATGTACAATGAAGCGAAACTTTGAAACAGTTTCTCGAACAAACAGAAGGAAGAACAGAAAAGCGTTCGCTTTAAAGGAATTCAGTCGAATATTGATTTCAACGTTGGAACGTTCAACAAGATACAGAAATAATTTGTCCCGCGATCGAAATTGATGTACGATTGCCACGTCGACATTTGGTTTTTCCGAGGCTCCTCGGAAACGTTGCGTCGATGACGAATGCGAACAGAAGACGTGCAATAAAGTTGGTGCGCAGACCGAGCCAAAAAACGCTTATGTATTGCGACGGTGAACGGCTCGATCCGAGACCGAGCTGGTCTCGGAAGCAAGTCGGAGGAACTTTTATTTCCAAGAAGATCGTTCACTATTCTTCCGCCAAGTGCCGGGGAAAATGGAAATAGCCAGCAATCGGCGGCAAACGCGTCGAGGCGATTCTCAAATTATGTTTCGTGTCTTCGAGGATCCTTCTCCGTACGAATACTGGTACCACCTTTCGACAGGTCCATTTCATGCGCAGACTGTTGCATCGGAGCAACGAGGGAACACGTTCGAGACTGTTTGGCAGGTTAATTGAATAATTGAAACAGCTAGCCGCTTCTTCTGTAATACTGACGCGTGTCGCGTAACGTTTGATTTAAGTCGCCGCTGAAAGGGTATGGTGTTTTTTTTAGAAAATCGTTCCCAAGACAACGCAAAGGCCAACTGCGACAATAATTCCGAAACGATGATAAACCTAAAGTGCTGTCAAAGCTGTCCAATCCTATCACAGTGTTATTAATGCTTCGATGCGAACAGCTGGTGTCATAAATACGACTTCTAACCGTACTGTAATTATATATTATATACTCGTAATTACACGAACCGTTGCGCACAATTACACCGAAAGTAACCGCCCGAACAGTGGATTTGAATCTCTGCTCCCATATCCAAATGACAAAGTCCGGAGGCGCGATCACGCAAACCCCTCTCATTTCACCAAAGACCAACCCCGTCACCTTACCTAATTAGCTCACCGCCGACACCTGCAAGACACCGGATCTCGCGAGGCTCTCCCAATCGTTCGACGAATCAAGAGCATCGAGGCAATCGAATTACTACGACGCGTCCCAAGCAACGACACGATCGAACCGTCCCCGTGTCGCGATTGATACCGCGAGAAGTGTCATCCGGGTCACGGACGTGAATCGTCCCCGTCAGCTTGGGTCGACAGATCGAGTGGAATCGCGCGGAGGAATCGTCTGGTCTGTCGTGGAACGTCACTGGACCTGTTCTTTACCTCCGTATGCCCGCGACCGGTACCGTGTTCTCTTGTCTGATCTCGTATGTTTTTCTGTACGTCCTATCTGTTTTTTTTTCTTTTTCTTTTTCTCTTTGTTTCGAATATCCGCTAGGCGAGCAGCAACTCACCGCGGTGATGACGCTGCTGTTGTTGCGATGGTTGTTGATGATGATGCTGACGATGATGATGATGATGATGATGATGATGATGATGCTGGTGATAATTGAGCGACGAGGAGGGGGACGGGCACAGGCTGCCGCCGTCTCCGCCCAGTTGCTGCTGCTGCTGTAGCTGATTATCGTCGCGTGTCGGTGTCAAGTCCAAGAACAGGCCGGACGTCGCTGAATCGACGCAACTGCAGGACTCGGTGGCCGTGGCGTTGCATCCGGGGCAGCAGTCGGTCTCGGTGGCCAAACTCATCGGTGTCTCGGGCGAGTCCACGGGTCTCGTGCCAACGAACGAGCTCTCCATCCAACACAGCTTCACGCTCCCTTCGAGGAGAAGTTTCATTTCATTAGACGAAGGGGTAGCCACAATGTTCGCGACGTGTGTTCAATCGGGGCGGCTCCATTTTGCGACACCGTTCTGCGGGAACGGCTATCGGACGATTCGTGGGAAAAATGGTGGTAACTCGAAGATAGGCATTGTTTCGTCTCTACGTATGTATATAGGTATTGTATACGCAGCAAGGATCGTATGTGATACTGTGCGGGCAAGCGTAACGATTATCTGCGCCACGTATTCCCTTTAATTTGGTAGCATTGCAGTGGCTGGGACCATGCCGAAGCGTCGATCGTCGCGATACCGATGACAATTTTGGCGGACGACGAGGTAGCTGGATACGGATTTATGTTCTTCCGGTAATAAGCGAAAGAGATTCGTAGGTGTTACAGTATAGAGTGGACGATGCTAATCCCTGCTATATCTGTAGCAAGATAAGATTCTCTTTGCTTCGTCAGTTTACAAATATAGAACTATATCGAGAATCAACTATGTATCCACGGAAACATCTGTTTTCGTTGAAAGCGATAATTCATTATTGAAAATGGTTAATCACCACCGATACGTATTTGCTCCAATTACCATCTTTCACCGAAATTCCATTCATATCATCGTTCGACGCTCTACAATCAGAGATGGTCCCATGCAAGTACATATGTATTATCGAAGTTAGCGGTGTCAGTGGACGTGTATGCACATTCTTCAAACGACACAAATCTCCGGTCAGATATCGTATTAGTGAGGCTATTACAACACTGAGGTATTAATCACAACGCAAACAAAGCCGATCGGCCGTACATAATATCGTTATTGGCAAATCGTACACAGATGGTTAGTGTAACGTTACTGTGCAACGTATCGAGGGCTGGAGCACAGAGAATCCCGACGAGTGTCCTAACGATTTGGGCCTGACGATCACGATCGGCCGAGCACGTGTCACGAAAGTGTACCAGAGGTGGGTAAGCGACGGTGCTGTCGGGCTGGGGGTGATTCTGCCCAGAGAAATAAGTAGAGAAAAAAAGGGAACAACATTTTGTCGTTTCAAACGAGTCTGCAAATTCGACCCCTTCTTGCGATGACGGGTCGAAGAAACGAAGAAGAAACAAGACGCATAATACAACTCGTACTTCTATCGCTACATACATCGTTATTGTACTTCCGATTAATTAAAGTAAAACGCGAAAATAATATTCGATTCGAAGAGGCGGCAACTAAACGTAATAAATATATTGCACGTACATTATCATCCCTTATCTACCGATATACCTGCCGTAGCCTTTGAACTACAAACGAAAGAAAAAAGAAAACGAGCACTCAAACGAGAAAACGTTGCTCGTCCTTCCCCGTTTATCCTCACCCCTAAAAATCACCCCCTAGCTCCTTTCACAGCCGCACGTCCAACCCCGCGCATACGTACGTACAAAAGCTGGCCACGCGTGTTAATCTTCTCGTTCTCGTTTTAATTTTGTCCTAAGGTCGGTCGAAATTGCGGGGTAAGTTCGCTCGCACCGAGCAGCGTGCTGCGTGGACAGAAGAACACCGGTCCACACTTCAGGGTGATCTATTTCGGTGGCGCGACGGCCACGCCGTTACAAGGCTATCGAAATAGCAACACGTCGGTCTGTTGCCCGTGCGCGCATACTTTCGGCGAGGCTGTTGTGATCGAAGATGAAGGCGTTCAACGGAGCAAACGACACGCGTAGGTCGGATTAAAGTCGTGACAGAGGCGTCGCGACGCCGTGGCGGACGTTCCATTCCAGGCCATCCGAGTTGCGCCACCGTTTCTTTGTCACCCTCGGCTTCGACCTCGCGGATTCCCCGTGCTGGAAACGCGATTTCGTGTCAAGGCTGCCGGTGAACCGCATTACGAGAATTTTCAGCCGTCTTCGCCGTCTATGGTGGAACTGGCCGATGTCGATCATCGCGGCTGATCCACGGGATGATATCCTTTGGTAGTCGTTTTTTTTTATAGACGACTGACGACGTTCTCGGACAACGACGAACTTCGAGAAGCATTATCGTAGGGGATTGAAGGGGGCTTCTGGTCTTTCTTTTCTCTCTCTCTCCCTCTCTCATTCTCTCTCCCTCTCTCTCTCTCTCTCTCTCTCTCTCTGTATAATGTTTTATTGTTTTCTCGTGGACCGATCGACGATACCGTTAGAAGAGAAGGAGAAATAGCGAGGGCAATCGTTACAGGAAGCAATCGAAACAGCACTGCACGGGTGGCGTTTAATTGTTTTATTTATTGCACGATTTGTTTTGTGGAAGAATCGAAGAATATTTGGGGGTGCGTTTCATTGAGTGCTGTCTTGATTCGATTCGCGTAACAATCACTCTCACGGATTATCCGTGCGACTTTGCCCCGGAATAGAGCGACGCCTCGGGAAGAACCAGCGATATGACGATCAGGTAAAAGTGCAGCGTACGCGAAAAGAACAGAGTGTACGCGTGAGAAAAGATGCGGGGAGAAAGTATGCTGCAATTCCTCACCGTCGAGGGTGGTTTCGTTGAATCGCGCTTCTCGAAGCAATCTTTTGTTCGTTAGTAAGACCCAGCGACGACCAACAGTGTAAACAAAGAGAGGAGAGACACAGCGAGGGCTGCTTGACAGTGCATTGAACTGGTAGCGTGACAGCGGTGACAACGAAACGGGAAAGTATTATTTTGCACAGCATTCCGCTCGGGGTTAGACGTGACTCGTGAGAAAGAAATGAAAGGAAATGAATGAAAAATTAGCGAGAAGAATGTAAAACCCAGAAGACAGATCGGTAGAAGAAGAGAGGCGTCTAGGTCGCAGAGTAGATGCAGAGACAAAGTGAGAATTCACATCAAGAGATCACGAAAAATCAAAATTACCTTTTTCGTAGAGAGTAAAAGTAGTGATGGTGTATGGTGGTGGTGGTGGTGGTGGTGGTGGTGGTGGGATGGTTTTTTTTTGGCAGGGGTTGTTTAGTGCTCACCTCTGGGGCTGGTTGACCTTGCTCCGCCCCTGTCGTCCCAGTCTTCAGGTCGAGGTCGAGGTGACAGCCTGCCACCTCCACCAACCTCCTGACCGCTTTGCACGTAGTGCACAATGGCCGAGGTTACCTCCTTTATCGAGTTCCTTACCTCTAGCTGCTGATTCGTTGTCTGCTGTTGTTGATGTTGCTGTTGCTGCTGCTGTGGAAACAGACGTCGGTTTCATTCGTCTATCTAACGATCGTCTCTACTGTTAGCTCCCATATTCATATTCTATTATTTCTTCCCCAAGTTCTGTCAGCAAGTGTGCATTAAACAAAAGGAAAGGGGCACCCAGGTTCGTGTGTGCCACGCGAACTCGATGCACCGTACCGCGGAATCTCCCAATGAATAGTTGCGCCCGTTAGAAACGCCGTACGAACAGGTCGACACCGATTTTCGCTAACGAAGCGATTAAAAGTTTGCAAAGTAGGACGGAAGCACCTGCGGCACGATTTAACCTCAGACGAGGGCGATTCTGGTAACAGTCAATTTGTCTTGGGTTGCAAAGGCCACGAGACGCCAGAACGAGGATTTCTGCCAGAATTTCTAATTATAGAAACGTCGCTGCATTTGCGCGCTGTCTGCGCAAATTAAAAATAAATTGGACAAAGAGGAACGCCAGGGGGTGGGAGGGGGATGGATTATGCAGGGTTCATCCGCGGTTCGAGGACAAGCTTCGTTTCGCGTACCTTGGAATGGTTATTTAAATTCGTCACCCCTTTGGAACGCGGTGTACAAACGAGCGCAGCGTCGAAGAAAATAACTTTGTATGCCACGTTCGGGTTGAGCGGCGATAAAATTAATACGAACCTTGTTTGTTGCTTGCAACTGGGGAAGTATACCCTGAGCAAGACGTTCTGCCGGTGTTCGCGGGTTCGTTAACCGTTCCTGAGAACGCCAGCCCAAGTATGGCTGTCGATGATTGAAGGACGACCTCGCCGAACTTGCTGGCGAACTTCCGGCGCTGTTCAGCAGACTGGTGCTCCATCTCGAAAATACAGGTGGCGTAGGACTTGGACTTAAAAGGGCACCTAGGCAAATACATTGGGAACATATTAGACGGCAAACGTAGTGGTTAAGAATATTAATGAACCGTTAAGTGTTTCTTTTTTATCGAAGCTCGATTTTATTAAAGGCTAAAGGCGTGTTCAATAATAAAGTGATAATTAAAAAGCAATGAAAAATTTAATCTCTTACACTTCGCGGGTGTTCTACTACGCAACCCTTTGATAAGTGATAAAATTGAAATATCCGTTCGCGTTTACATTCTCGAATAATAAAGCAATCGTTGAAACGAGGAAACGTTTCATTTCTTATGCTTCATCGGTATTGCACTACATTAACCCCGCTGGAAGTAATAAAATTCAAATATCCCGTCATCGCGCGTTCGCATTTACACTTAATACGAAACCGATAATTCGAACAATGGGACATTTCATATCGCGTCCTCCACATTAACCCATGTCGCACCGAGTCAACTAAATTCTAACAATAAATTAATCTAACCGGGTGTTCGCGTTTGTTGCGTCACCCTGTATCACATTCGAACCCTTTGAAATTAATTACAGAATAATACATATCCCAGACCGTAACGCGTCACGGACAGACGACATCCTTATCAAAACGAAAAGGACGTCTGAGCGATCTTCACCCCTTTCAGACAGTTCCAGTCGTCTACGAAATTCACACCGGCGCCCGTGAGTAACAGCCCTTTAAATCTTCGTAATTAGGGTTCTCCGTTGAAAAATCGGGTTCCCCCGTTTAGACGGCGTCCTGGAACGTTTACCACCACGGCAGAAGGGTGGGCTCTTCTGCAACGTGGCGGGTTGAAGCTCGACTGCCGCAAGCGAACGAGTACTCACTCGGCAGGGCCGAATTAATCGCGTTAACTTGCCCCGGTAAATTTATTAGTCACTTCCTATTAGCCGTTGGCAGCGGTAGCCAGGGAATATCCGCGAGACTGTGTCGCTTTGAAAACGGGACAGAGACAGAGGGACCTGCATAAACGAAATTGGCCAACACTCGAGTCTCGCTAAGCGCTAATTTTGCACGCCGCTCGCCTTTTCGCCACCAGAAGTCGAGCTCTTCTTAAACGACTATTGCGGTTACTTTTTTCGGTTCACGGCGTTTGACGAGATCTTTCGTTTCTCCTTCGTTTTTTTTTTCGAGCGATGAATGGCGTTCAATTTTAACGGGGGCAGCTTTTATTCCGTGACAGTGAACTGGAATGTTGTACCTGAACGTCGATTTTGCGTGATTGTTATTTTAGCATGCGATAATATTTCACGTAATATTGTGTAATTAAGGTGTCGGAGACAAGTATTTAAAGTTGTTAGTACTTTGGGAAATCATTAAACTGTGTACATAATACTAGTGATAATTCTAATAACGATAACACGAAAAGCGTTGCATTGCCTTGCCTTTACGTTGCAGCAGAGTTTGCCCGCGTTCGAGGAAGATGGTGTTTTATTTTATGAGCGTCGAGAGAAGCTTCTTCAATAGATAAAATTCCAAAGTAAGAGCCATTAAGCTCTCTTGAAGGATAAAAGCTTTGGCAGGGTAACGCCCTCAACAGACTACGCTATATTTAATACGGAACGATCGCCAATAAATATTTCTCGAATGCGGCACATAAGGTAATTCGCCATTTGCGGTTTCTTTAATATTTCGTCAAATAAAATAGCGTATCTAAAATTTTCTAAGAAACACATCTTCCACCGTATATTTCTAACATAACATACAGTTTTACAGAAAAGTCACCAAAAAGAAAACCACACTGCAAACGTTTCAACACGTTACATCCAATAAATTTCAAACAGCGAGAATATCTTTCCTCGTAAAATACTTTTTTCCAACAATTCTGTGCATCGAACCAAGTCCAATATATCGATAAATACGTAGCCCAATAATAACATATTGCACAATTGTAACAAGTGGTCAAAGGTGAAAGTGCTTTTCAAACAATTTATCCGTACCAGCACAGACGAATGTATGGGTCGCGTGCAACCCGAACAACGACAAGAACGAGTAAGTGACAATATTTCGAATACTCCGAGAACTATCGCAAATAATCCAACGGCTCGTCGAAGATTTTTCCCGCAGACCGTTCCCCCTTATCCGAGTTAAAGGAGCGACGATTAAAAAATATATTCATACCGCCGTTAATAGACGTGAAGCCGGATCGATATCAAAAGCGTAATACACCTTGGAACAAAAGGGGTGCTTTACCTGTAGCCGGCTGTCTATTGGAAGACGACGAGAGGGACGAGAGGGAGGTGGTTTTCGAGCCCAGTGCACGCCATCCACCGTGCTGCGACGCATCCGAGTGTCTTTTTAACCGGAAACCATCACGAGCCGCGGGAGAATTCTTGTACCAATCCGGAACGTTCAGTCGTTGCAGAGACCTCTGCACTCTGAGCTCGTGCTCGCTTGGCACACGTTCGCCGACTTTCTGCAACTCGTTCTCCGGCGGCTGGAAAATACAGAGAAAAAGCTATCAGTAAATGCGTTCGATCGCGGTTCCATTATCGTTTTTTTTTCCCCCTCTAAAGCAGCCGGAGAGTCGTCATCATTTCGTGCAACAAGCAACGAAATAAAATGTTTCGCCATTTAAACATCTGAGAATTTCTAAAACAATACGGATGGTACGGTATTTGATCAATTTTTGTTATGCTGTTAAGTGTAGTGTAATAGAGAAAAGATATTTGGAATCTAATCTTTAATTGAACTATTCGTCGATTTCAGGCGACACTGTTGCTTGGAATTTTCATACAATGCGGCAATTACTCGTGGTTATTTGAACGATTATTCTTCAGAAAGTGAGCTAAACATATCCCACATGCATGCATAACGTGAGAACCACGCGGCGGTGCTTGTAACGTTACGCAATTCACGTCGAGCATTTCGAGGAACGTAGTCATCGTACAATTTATGAGATTCCTTTCTATCAATTGACTTCTAGGGTCAAAAGTAGCACGTCTAATCTATTGAAATAATCCGTTATGTAATTGTACATTGTCTATTCTATTTGCAAAATCTTCAATGATTCACGATCATCACATTGCGATCACATTGCGATCACATTGCGATCATGTGGTGTAAATCTACGTTGAAATACAGAAATCGTTCGATATTTTTTAAAACGTTTCGTTGCTTCTCCCTCTACTCTGGAATCCACTTGCTTCGCCATCGGATCTCGTTTATGCCACGAATTTTCCGTCAACCGGCATTAACGTGTCAATCAATGAGCCCATTAAACGCGAATCGATGACAGCACACCATGGGCAAACGCGGCGAAAGAAATAATCGAGACAGACTGAAATACTCGAGGCGCACTCATTGGAAAGCACTCATCGGAATAATAACCGTTCGAAAGCGTTTTCCAATGTCACGAAGCTCGCGTGCAGAGGCGGATGGACGCACGGAAAATGATCGAACAATTTTCCCTCTGAAAACGCGGGGGCGTAGTTTAGCAGTGGGATGAGGTAACGGGAAATACTTAAGTCGAAGGCTAAATGAAAGGCAGAAGAAAATCGTCGATTGTGTTGCGCGTAGGAGGCTCGTGAAAGATAGAAAATTCTAAGAGTCGCTATTCATGTGCGCATTGACTCCTATAAGACCAATTTAATGACACTTTTTTTTTTTACGACAAATATTACTACAGCATTGATATTTTGTATGCACATGCATACATGTGAATCCTGTAAGTATTCATGCCAGAGGTAGGTTAAGACTCATGTACTTTCAATATTGATCACCCAATTTTGGTGAAATATTTTCCAACTGAACTTCGCAAATTATTTAGCTCGAAGAATTGAACAGGTTTTGATGTCAAACGGTACAGAATATTTTTTTTATCAAATACGTAAAAACCATCGATGACTCAATGTTTATTCACACTGTGATTACTTGCAAGTTTTACACCCAATTGCCTTTAACCCTTTCGCTATATTCTTCGCCATTTCGGAGGATTCAAAACGAACACGCGCCACGTTCTCGCAAGACTAAATTCGTAGAAATGTTTATAATATTTCTCTTCGTAAATATCTTTGTAAATTACGAGCGGTACAGTCGGTGAACGGAAGTCTATCCTTGCAGGATGTCCAAATTTAGTGACTCGTTTACGTTGGAGCGCATAGCTCGCCTCGAGTAATCAAGGTCTGTTTTTCCTTGCAATACAGCTGCGAAAACAGTTTCTCCTATGCTATATACAGTCGTTCATTCTGATGTCTAGGTCGTTACCTTTTTTGACGGTATCATGGAAAATGGGATGCGGCGTTTTATTTTTCACACAATAGTCGCGAAGGTTTACAAAATAAATGTGAATATATTTTGTATAGCCTCAATTCACTACCCCGAGGCATAAATAATTTATCAATTTTTTTTTATCTTCGCAAAATAGAAACTATTCCAAATGTATCACTGATAAACATTATATACAGATACAAACGAAACAGACCTGGAATGTTAATTCTTCGACGCAATCTTTCAACATTTCTGCAGCTATTGACGTGTGAAATGTATTAAGTACCCCTTTCTAAATCGATTACAGCGTTTAACCTTAACTCGATTGAAGTTCTCTCCAGTCATACAACCGTTTTCGTACGATCGATATGACACGCCGATACGGTTGTATGTTAACTCTGGCTATTAGTACAGCCAATATCTCGTCGCGTTTCAATGAATTCACGCCGATGGATTGAAACGTGACATTAACGTGCCATTGTGTGGTACCTTTTTTCTGTGTTACAAACGCTGCAATAGTTATAAATATATATATATATATATACATAATACACGATTCGGTAAATGTTTCAAAACGTACCGAGCACTGTTCCACTTTCAGTTTGTTCAATGAATCGAAGGCAGGAATAAACCAATCCATAAAGGAAAGAGTAGAATACGAGAAGCAGAAGAGTCGAATCGAAGGAGTGCACATTCCTTCATGACTCTGGTGCATGTACGTGCACAGAGAAATGCATAACGATGTGCTCTTTGAAGGCTCGCGTGAGATTTCCATGCGGCATACAAAGATGCTAACGGGATCCAATGCCGACGAAAAACAAAGGATAGACAAGGGAACGTATGGCTGGCCTACCCACGATGTGTGTTCCTTTGGTTATTAACGTTCCAACAACGGTTTACCATATGCGTGCTCATGGGAACGGTGAGCTGTGTGACTCGAATGGCGAAAAGTTATTTTCGCCCTGTTATTTCGTAGAATCAAATGAAATGGGCGCAGCTACCAGATACACGCAATTGTGCACCGGCAGCTTGAAGATGGAAGTGCGTTCAAAAGCTGTTTCCTTTGGGAAATTAAAACAGAACGCTGTACAACTTATTAGGGATTCCTTGTCTGATCAAAAGGACTTACTGAATCATTGGAACACCATTCTGAAATTTATATATGTCCCAATTGCAGTATTCTTTCTCTACAATTATGAAGCATATTAAGACGACGGATTTGTTTCCTTCTTTGAACTTATTATGTTTGAAGGTATATTATAAAAATCGTGGACTTATACTGTAGATGATATAGAAATGAAAATGACATTACGTTAATTATAAAATCAACCTCGACTCAAATTCACCACTGCGATTATAAAGCCCGTGTCAAACAAAAATCTATTATTCCTTGCACGAATTCTCTTACATATTAATACAATTAATCTCTCCACGGATTAATTCGCAAAGATCAGCAATTTAAATGAGAAAGAAAAATTTGAAAATTCCACGTAATTATAAGAGGACGGTGCATCGTCCTCGAGAAAGAGGGCCAAGGCGAGGTGGAGGAGAATGGAAACGAGTTTTCACAGATAGAAGAGGGTTCTTTCGGCCAATATAGATAAGAGGGTTGACCGTGTCGCTTGATGAGATCGATTTTAACACTGGAACCGTCAAGGCAGTTCGAAAGATCGGCTTGCGATTGCTTGCTCCTATCATTTATTTATTCTTTACCCTCATGCCAGTGGAAAAGATTTCCTGTACGATTTTCTTCTTAATCAAGAACTTTCAGAAGTTGTATGGATTTGTGGATTTCAACCGTTGGCCCACTGCGAGCCAAAGGTTGCTCATCGCTGGTCGAAATCAATTCTTTTGCATTGCAAAGGAACGTTCATTTGTATCGGCGTAGGTTACGAATGCCTAGCACGATCGTGGTAAAAAAAGAAAAAGAAAAACAAACTGCACACGATCGCCTTATACGCGCAACGATGGCTGCAATCGGAAATGCAGAAAGAACGTGTACATTACGCCTACATAAGATTTTGCAACGAAAGGCTGCACATTAATTGAACAAAGTCGCTGCACGCGATCGTGACGATAAAATTCGAGTCGAACAGACTCGTCGAACAAAATAGTTGCAAAATGAATTTTCTCATTCTATCCGAATTAATTATTATAAAATTAATTATATCTGAAAAGCGCCTGATAGTTAACATTCACCCGAGTGCCCCCTCCTTGCCCAACAGTTTACTCAGACAAAAGACTTACAACATCGCACAAAAAAGAAACAAACAAATTCACGTCTCCCGTCAATTTATTAACGATGCTCTCTGAGCGCAACTTGTAAGCGTTGTTGCACAACGCACGCTTCTCGTCTCGGATGTCAGAATCGCTCGGTGACAGCAATAATTTCAATTGCGCCACGACAGACCTCGGGCGTAACTTTTTCAATTTTCTTTTCGCTCTGCGCGGCATCCGCGTCGTCAATTGACGTAAATTGGTGGAAAGCCGCGTCAAAGACGACGCTACATCCGCCATTAGTCGGCCAAAGACCTCTGGCTGGCTTCTTCTTCTTCTTCGACGACGACGACGACCACGACGACGACGACGACGACGACGAAGTGCACACGTGCATCCGCGATGCATCGCTACGCCTGTCTTGCACTTGCGCCGCTTGCAATCTTCTATCAGGCCGTACATATGTATAATGTGCCGGATACGTATGTACTGCGTTTCGAGGATGCTGTGCGCCATCGTGCTCTAAATTCAGTTCACCACTCGATCGGGCCGAATCGATAGGCCCGCCGATGCTATCGAAAGCCTTTAAAGTTTCGCTTTATGAAGCGTGTAACCAATGGGTGGAGCGTGTGCACGTGGTGTATTTAAAATACGCTTGCATAGAGGGGCGAATTTTAGGGGGAGAAATATTGTCATTTTTGAATACACCTTGGTATTGAAGATAAATATGAATAAGTGTACAAGCAATGCCCGCGAATCTGATGCTAATTGAAAGAAACAAAGAAATGGTATTTTGCGATATTTTCTGGAGAATTGAACCATTCGCGATTTTGTTGCAAGGCGACGAGTTTAAAATTGCTCGGAAGTCTTTTCGACACATACTATGCTAGATTGTTTAAGCGAATTTTTATAAGGATACCATTTCTGTTGTATTAGTTGTATTAGTGCTCTCCTCTTGCTTTGCTTATTAACAAATTTCCTCCACGACGTATAACTGAAAATCATTGCTAGATCATGGAATGGGAGGCAACAGCGCTTCTGTATATTGATCATGTTAGTAGACTGGCAGCAACAATTAGGGGCTAATGGAGGTTGCAATAACTTTGTCCAAAGTCGATGTAACTAATTTTACGGGTAATCAACACGAAATTCTCCTTTGTTCGAAGCACATAGCGTCAAAGCAGCTCACTTTGCTGGTCGATACAATTTCTCAGAAGAAAAGATGGGGACACCGTGTACTCTGTGCGACGATGTTACAGTTTGCAGGGGGCGAGAGTTTAAGGGATTCATCTTTCGATTAAGTGATTCGAAAGTCGTGGTCAATTTAATAAACGTAACGTTTGTATGTTTGCACGTAATTCTTCGTTCGGTTCGCGAAGGTACGGCGAGTCAAAGGAAAATGTCGGAGAACAGAGAGTAGAAAATGATGTTAAATGTTGGCAAACGTAGTCATTTCCATTCTTTCGTTTTCACCACACGCAGTTTCCGACCATCGCGAAGGGCTCACGGTTTTTGAACTGCGATGAAAACGTCGCGGTGCTCGCGTTAATTAGAGTCCATTTAAACTCGAGAATAATTTTCCACGCACTCTAACAACCTTTTTTCACGCAACGGCGAGGGAAGGAAGAAACCGTTAAAAATTCGTAAACACCTACCAGTATAAGAATTTCGCGTACAGGCCGTTTAAATTAAAAGGATTCACGAGAATAATAAAGTCTCTTCGATCTTTACCCTCATTTGCAGTTTGTCATCATGAAAATATATTCATTGCCAACATATCACCAAGAAAATTTATTTAGCCAACAAATAATTTTGCACAACACGTCGGCTTCGATTGGACGAACATTCATCCTATCTAAAGACCTTGCAAACCCACCACAGCAGTGTGCACACGACAATCCACGGACAATCGAAACAGTTACACGAGCGTATACTAACATACGTAAAACTTGCGTACAATATCTAAATTCCACTGGATAGATCACATGTGTGTGTGTGTGTGTGTGTGTGTGTGTCAAGTCGTCGAACCTTTCTCTAGATACCTTTCACAAGACAGTTACACTCGATCGTTGATTTCTGCCACGTGAGTGCAGGTGCAGTAATTACGAATCGACTCGCGGCGAGCCACAAAAAGGACGGTATGCACTGTACTCTGGGGACGAGATAAATGGCCGCTGGCACGGTTTGGCAGTATTTCGCAAATAAGTCGGAAACGCTGGCCCACCTTCTCGGAACGTAGGATTTCCGCAACGTCGAAGGACAGGCACAGGTATTCGTAGCGCCGTCAGAAGTCTCGTGCTAAACGGTTGGAAACTAGCCGACCTGGCGAGTACGTTTTTCTTCGCTCTTCATCGTTTTTCATCTACGCGAGATACGACAATGCCCGACAGTTTGAGGAAGACTGACAGGTCTGTCTGTCGTGAGATGTTGGAGTTCGATGGCAGTAGAGTTCAACCCTTTATTCGCGCGGTTCTTGTCTGTAGTAAACGGGCATGTTCCACTAGATTAATTACCGTCCCATTGGGAAACTCTGACACACCCTTAAAAGTATTCATAATGGGACAAAGATTCTGTGGGGATTTGGGGGTCTGCATGGAGTCTCGTACAGAGAATATTGAGGCCTCTACTTTTTTTTCTTTGGAGATAATTGGCAAATTGTTCGCGTGAACACTCGCGGTGACTTAGTATAACGAGTCGGAATAATAGCTCGTAGGGATATTCCTGCCAGTGTCCAAGTTAATTAGACCATTGGGTCTTGCGATATTAAGTTCGTACTGATGCGAGATTATGAAACGATTCCATGTTGGCCAGAGTTGCGTGGGTTAGGTTATTATACTATTATACGGAACAGGGGTTGCATTTGCAGAATATAAATACATGTAATAGTTCAATGTAGAAGGGAACGTTTAATGCCAACGTTTATTAATAGCGCAATCACATTAAGCTTCCTTTAATTAATAAATGGAGCATTCGCGTTTTGCGACACACTTTACGAATGAATTATTAAACTAATGGAAAGAATCATATTACAGTCCATTAGAGACAGCTCTTGAACATGCAATTAGCGGCGTTTGGAACCAGTCTGTCTGAAGGAATCTACAGTTGCGAAGTTCCCAAGCAAGAGTTGAACGTTGGTCGAGTGTTTTTACGAGACTCTTCGGAATTCCTTTCCGATAACTAGTTTGAAGCTTAATGATCTGCGTTTCATGTAAGAACACGACGGCGACGCATAATTTTGCGCAAGTCAGAGTGCAAACGATGCGTGTATAATTTGTTTATATTTAACGTAATTTCAAATACGAAAGAAACATTATCAGGTAAAAGGTTTGTTAAATAAAAGGAAGCCGAGTAGAGGAAGAACTCCTTAATTCTCATTCTGGAAATTCAAATCGTTCCAAAGATGAAACTTTGACGAAGAGAAAGGGAACGAGGAACGTATACTTCATCGTTCCGTGAGAAACGAATCTTCATTCGCGTAATAATAATCAACGTGTAAGAACTTTATCAAAACTCTGTCTTGTATTACGAAGTAGCGCACAATTTCCAACCAATAGCACGCACAATAACCGAACTTGTATTTAATGTATACATGCAGAATGCCCGGCAAGTTTCTAGACAAACTTTTCCCCACCATCTCCCATGCTTCAGGGTAAAACGAAAATTCGAACGACGTTTCTACGAGATTGGAAAATACATTGCAACCGCTTTACTTTCATATTTTCCATCGCAGGCCAATATCTTTGAATCTATGCTGCTGCGACTGTTTCATCTCATTTTCCAGTGGAAGGAAAAGCTAAGAAAATTTACGCTGAATGTAGATCGGTCGAAATACGCGAACAGATCAAACATAAACTGAACGCGTTTCATAAGGTTCTTGTTCCATGAAATTTCTTGCAGAAATTGAACTCGATCTAATTATTATATAATACGTGCAAAAGGCTAAGAAAAAAATCAGTACTCGCGAATACTTTAGAGTTTAGAGGCAGCGTCATCGCCCGTAAACGCGTTACTGAAATAAGCAGGCCGTCGCATTTCAGTCTCTGATAATCGTCGAGTACAATCCATTCAGTGCTAAGAGGTTAATCTTGGGCTTCCGTAAGAAACGTTTGCACGTATAATACATATACGCTCGTGCATCGAACCAATTCACGTACATACGTACGTATATGCATGTAGCGTGTACATATTCGTCACGGGATTACCGCAGGTCGACGATCCGTGGAAATAAACGGGCGTTTAAGATCACGCGATTTTGTTGCCCCCTTTCACTGTGCAATAACGAAAGTATATTCCCTCCCTGTTGGATTAAACTTTTCGTTGTGGAGGCTATCCGTCGCGTGTCGTAATGGTAATAGGATTAGTTAAATAGTAATACAACGTAATTGAATCGCCGTGGAACACTTGGAATGTAATTTTATAATGCATGCTGTTCAACCCTTATGTCACTACCTGTATACTGCGTCACGATGTTCTTACACTTTAAAGTGAATTTTCTTGTGTTATATAATTTTCACACGATTTCGAAACAAGGGTTAATATATAATAGATAGCCCTTGAAACTTTAATTAGGTGCAGATGCTACTCGGCTGCGTTATGAACGTTTATGCTACTTCGAATAAAAACAGTACTGATTTTGGGAGAAGAATTCATGCTATTGATAAATTTAATTGTCTAATTATTGTGGAGAAATAATTTCACTTTATCGAGCAGAAGAGATATATTATTAACAAGCCTAAAGTACGTGCGTTCAATGTTAATGAACCAAAGTCATAATGTCTCGCTAATTTATGGATATTGCAACGTACGCAATAATTGTCGTAATTTGTTATTCCAATATACGCAAATGAACATTTTATTGCTACGGGCACGTTTAAAGTTCCAATAAGGTTAATGGATTCTGGAGACGATTTCAACAGACCGACCTATCCTTCAAAAGCTTTCGACGAGGTAAGCACTCTCTGCACAGATGAACAATAATTACTTGTTCCCTAGGTATTCTGCAATTCGATGATTACACCTTTCCCCAAGGGACGTTGATTAGAACCGGGAGAGAATAGAAACTACAAGAAAAGAATACTATCGCACCTGCAGTGCTAAATTTTCTAAGCTTTCTTTAGTACATACGTGCCATCGATTACGAGTTCCAAGAAACTTACAGAACACTCGAATCCCGTTTTTTAATTCATAGTTCAACTTCACGTCTACTGCGAAAATAATCATTGAAAATAAAATTAAAGAACGAGGCACATACGCGTATTCACAGCTGGCAAGCATTTTAAAATTACTTAGTATTCCGTGCTGCTGTTTAATTAGCAGCATTAAAATGTCAATGTCACTGGTCGGAAAAAAGAAATTTTAGTCAGAACGATAAAATATAATTCGACGATCAGGAATTTTTTTGTCAGTAACTATGCTGCTCATAAAATGTAAATACGTATGACGAGACGTTGTTCCTATTCACGTGCGTGTCATACCGAAAGAAAAGTAAAGAGAAATGACAATTTATTATTTGACAGTCCAACAGGACATTGTTGCAAACGTTTATAGAAAATGGTTGCAACCATTAAACTACGACAACGTCCGGATATAAAAAAATGTCGCCTTGAAGAGGACAACTGGGGAACAAAAGGTTAACGCTATTTGCTAGTTCTGTGGGAATAGCAAGTGTTAACCACTCGCGCTGTAATTATCCACTATGCACGTCGCAACTACTCAAGCCAGCTACGCTCTGCATTTATTTTACAGTGTATACCTTACTTGGCGTCATGTTTCCTGTGAAACTAACGATACTCAATGTCTAGCCTCCGTCAGAACGTAGAAAGATGAATTAATCCCTTAACCATAGGCTATCTTGAAACCGAACATTCAATGTTACAAAAGCAACGCATATTTTTGTACATTGCACGCTGAACAATTAAATCGCCGTTCCAATTTTCCAGCAAAAAAAAAAGAAAGTGAATAAAGAAAGAGATGAAGCCTTAATCTTAACAAATATTGATAATAATTGTATTCTTGTCTATTTCAAATACTCGCAAGATCTGTGCAATTTTTGTAGCATACAAGTATATGCAGTATTCATTGATTTAAAAAAAAAAAAAAAGAAACATCAATGGGAGCACTGTCGTCAAATTATTACCAAACAATAAGCAACACATGGAATATTATCTTCCTCGCACAGGAATGAACTTCCACGTGATTGCAGAACTATACCAAGAAATACCAAGAAATACCAAGAAATGCCAGCAAATAGAACACGTACACTATATACGTGTGCACTTACGTGTAAGTCTAACACCGAGTTCTCTCGACTACGACTGCCTGTGTTCGTCGATCAATACAACATGCCTGAAGGAATAGAGAGATCGGTACCTGGGGGCAGTGGAACAGAGATAGCTGGGTATTGTTGAACCAGTGGATACCAGCACTAGGACGCGACACTTTAAATCGTTGATTTCGAATCGCCCTTTCGGTGCCTGCCACCATGAATATACGTGCTGCTGAACCAAGATTCCACCCGTTTCGTATGCACGACCCGTCCGCAATTGATCGATCGTTTAGCCCTCCGAATCGAAACACAAAGACAAACCTGCGGAAATACTTTTGGCCGCGGCTAATGTCAATTTCTCCAGTGTCCCGGGGTGAATCGGCTGGAATTTCATAGAGGAAACTGTGTGACAGATACGAGGGTAGACCGAGAGAATCGCGAGATGCCAAGTGCGGTAGCGTTTCGCGTGCGATTTCGACACGTTCGTGAACTGCCCGGGGGGAAGTAAAGTAGACGTTGAAATAGTTTACGGTAAATTTTGGTTGATAACTGTAAAAGTCGATTGATAACGAATCAAGTTGCAACGGTAATAATAGTTGTCACATTTTACGATCAATAATTTTTCCCACCTACTGTTTTTTACACCAAGGACTATTGTAAACGGCGACACTCGAAGTGAAATGAAAATAATGCTTGTTATCGCGCGTCGAAATGTACTCTCAATTATATTACAACAAGTTGGATCACGCAATGTACGCGTACCATGTAATAGCATGTGATGTCGCGTGACGCGGCACAGAGAATTCTCACAAACGCGTCTCCACCCTACATTAACTTCCCCCGTCCTCCTTTTCATTTTCCAACCAAGAACAAGTCCAACAAAAGACGCCTAACAGAATCAACCCCAAGGTTCAGAAACCGAGCTACCAATTTCTCTTGCCCTTATCCGGAGAATTCTACTTATCGATCCGTATTCCTCACCACCCTACGCACTCGCTTCCGCCAAGAAGGAAAATCAACGCCAAGGAATAACGAGATACAGGTCGGCGAACGGTGACGAAAACGTTCGCCTTTTCTCACCGATCTAGATGTGCCTTGCGTAATCGCGTCGACGCGAACGAACTTGTGCAGGGAACAAGGGGACGGAGGAGAGAAAGAGGAGGGAGAAAAAAGGGGTAACAAAACGAACGGCAGAGGGATGGCAGGGTGGTTCGGTATAAAGTGGAGGATGAGAAATTGGCGACCGGCCAAAGTTTCGCGGACGCCACTAGGCCAGACTTCTGGAAGAAAAGAGAAGAAATATGGAACAGAAATTAATGCTTTCACGGATGTGGATCCCTTCGTCGATGCAGATGCGCGAGCAGGGATAAAAGAGAAGCAACCGGGCAGTCGGAAGGCTTTTCCCGCTGTCACATTCGTTCAGTGTATCCACTCTGCTGCTGGACCGTAAAAGAACAGTTCACCCTGTTGTTTATTCATGAACGTTTCGCGTATCGCTCGTCGCGCGAACGTGGAAACGATCCGGATAGGGAATTACTTGTGCGGCTAATTATTGCAATACGTTGCACCCGATTTATTGAGTCAGTGGCGAATGTAATTTTTTAATTGGTAGTTTGTGCGCTGCACGTTCACCGGTGGCGTTCGTGGGTCGAAGGGGTGGATTGTGGGCGCGTCTGTTAATTGGTACGATACTAGACGATTGAGATTATTTCGTTTAATCCTTTCGGTGGGAAAGGTGGCTTACAAAGGGGGGTAAAAATTGCGATTATTGAAAACTATACTAGTGGCTGACCCTGTCGCGGCAAAGGGGTTAATGTCTTACATGATTTTTTTGCAAATATTTGGTTAGACTGATTGCGTGTTACCGGTGGCAAGTGAACATAACATTTAATGATCATTTATTACTTGTCCGAAAAATTCGGAAAACAATACAGGGACGCGCTATCCATTTTTTATTTAACGTCGTATTAAAAATTACTGAACGTAAAGGTGAAACGCAATAAAATTTGTTTGAATCGGGGGAAAAACAAATCGTGACAGAAACATGCATCCCCTATAAAGACCTCGTTTCTCGTCTATCTGAGAAATCGTCCGAACAATCCGGTGTATCATAATTTTTGCATCACCTGTGCAACATTTAGACCTGCACGACTACACCGTGCGATAAACCTCGACCCTAGTACTATTCAACGATCATTCGGCCCATCTACGTCTCCTCCAACGCCCTACGAATGAAGATTCGAGCGTTAGACTTTTTTTCGCACACCTCTCGCTGAACGCGAAACGAAACATCGAGGACGAGGCCTTTTGCTCAGCATAATTATAAGCGTCGCTTAAAATACAACACAGACCGCCTAAGTAGCCCGATCCACGTAGTGTGAAGCCCCTTATGCTAGAATGATAATTTCTTCTCGCTCTGTTTATGGCGTTCAGCCCGGCATCGATCGATCATAGAACGACGACGAACTAAAAAGCGCGCACCTTCTTCCCTTCGACTCAATTTCTCCCGCAGCCTCGTCGTGCGCGCTCAACTTTTCAGCAAACAATTTTTTAAATAACCTTGCTTATTTCTTTTGTCTCTTGTCGTCGTTCAGTAATAATCGCGAACGCGAAAGAAGAATGAACGTGTCAAAAGGAAGCGCAGTTCGAATACGTGCCCGTCGAGCAGACAGCTCGGGGAAAGTCGCGAAACGATGAAGAATAGGCTGGTCTAATTACACCCGCCTCGCTGACACGGTCAAACAGCGCGGTGCAACGATCGAACAAATGAATTGAAATACCTGGGTGGATTAATTAGAACAAATGCCTCGGCGTGGCTTGGGCGGCGACGAGCGTTAAAAAACCGCTTGTACGTTCGCGATTCGTCCGTGCGAGCGTGAATAGTTGCGGAAATCGAGACAGGTGAAAAGGTATACTAAAGTAAATGGGGCTCCACTCCGACAGATGAATTCGAAATGAAAATGCTTCCTTTCGACGTCGACGTGCACGCGTCGGCGTGTACGTCGGTTTGCGCGACGAGTCGTGCACTTACACTGTAATTCTGTGAGTTGTCTTATCTTTTTGTTGTTTTATTTTCTTGTCCGAACGATCATTGACGATCATAGTTATCGAACGGATCCGAGTTCGAGCCTGAAGAAACGAGCCAAGTACTATGGAACTCGGCGATGAAATTATTCGAACAAGCTGAACAAATTGACGATTTCGCGTTAAAATCATTAATCGACCTTTCGCAATTATGCGCGAGCAACGTTTAACTTTTCCGTCGATTTCCGTCGATTTAAAAGCCACGATACCGCGACATTAATTCTACAGGAGACAGAAAAAATGCACGAAGGCTCTACGAAACGATCGATCGTCTTCTGTTCGCTCCCACGATACGAACTTACGTATGCCTCGTAAAAAAAAAAAAACAACTACACCAAGTGCAACTTCACAACCGCGATAAACCCCGTGCATTTCACGTTCAGCCGCACTTTCGACGCGCGAATTGATTCGAATTGATCGCGAGCTATTTATATGTACATACACTGCGGGGCGAGGAATATTTTAAATATACCCACGTGCAAATCCCACTGTCGGCCGTCCAAGTGGAAATCGAATTTATACACCACGAAACGAGATATAAACGAGATACACGATCGCTGTACGCCGTGGGCGTATTTATCAGGACGACGTTCGGAATGACATGGAAAACCGAATGGTCGATCGGTCTCGTTAAATGCAGCCGACCTTAGCCGACGCAACCAAGACGAACTTTCAAGCCCTCGTCTTCGTTCGATTAATACAATATCAATCGTCGCGGGACCGAAAGGGTTCCGACCCTCGCGATTTACGAAATAATCAGGCGACACCGAACGCGACAAGGCCAACAGGCTACGTAAATCTTCCATGAGTCCTGGACAATTTATCACCGGTCAACTTCTTGAATTGCTTGAAACGCGGCCTCCTAGAAGTCGTCGGTCAGATAATCGCGAGATACATAACATTTGCGTACGACATGCACGCCGATGTCCTACGCCTCGAATGGAACTTTACATGGACGCCGAGCGTTAGTGAAGAGCTGCGTTTCTCTTATCGGTCGACCGCGAACAGAAGAAACTTTCACGATCACGACATTTATCTGCTACGTATCGGACATTCATCGGCGTCGATACCATGGACGCGCTTGGTTCGCTCTCGTATCGTTTAAGTATCTCTCGCAGCGTTTTCAGACACGTTTTATTACCGAACGTTGAGGAATATGGTCTCGGTTTTGCAGTTGATGATGTTTTCAATGGTTCGTCGGATACAAATCGATTGGGGAAGATGTCTGTCGCTCGTCGTGACACGAATTTTCCCCCGAAGATAAAAGGCAATCGGAAGTCTCGTACAACGAAGATTGAAGTTCGCGAGGAACGCATACGATTAACGATCTATAGATCTGGTCTGTGATTCACTGTGCATGCGGGCGTTTTGCATCACGCGACCCCGAGGAAAATGGAATGGTTGCGTCGGTGCTCGCCGAACTGTATTTTTTCCGCGTTATGTTGCCAGCTTGCGGGACTTTCGTCGCAAAATTAATGTTAATGTGTCTGATGCTACTGTGCCCGAATGAATCGTTCCGTTGAACATATAATTCAATAAAATATGTGCATAAAGCGAGTCTGGATGGACGATTCTATCGAATATTTGAATAACTGTGCCAAATGAAAAAGCAGAGTCGCCGAGATTTTCTCGAGGTGACCAAAAATTCTTATCGTTCGGACACGCTTTCCGATAAATCCAAATTGAACGCCGACCGTTTGACCCGTAACTGGACCACAATTGGCGTCGATCGAATTTTCAGGATGATCCGCGATTGTTTCACGCCGATCGAACTAATCCTGTCAATTAAAATCGCTTCGCATGTAACTGCGCGAGATTCAATTCCCGTCGCGCAGCTCTCCAAGAAACTAATTGCATTCGCCCCTCGCCGTACTCACGTCACGATCTCTCGCGTTCGTACGTGCAATAATAATTAGACGTCAATTTGAAGAATTGTTAAAATGATCCACGGAAAGTATTAGACGAAGGCGGATAAGAATGGTTCTGCGGTTTCTCAATGTGTGCACTTTGTGAAAATTCGATAATGGAATGAAGAGAAATTGTCTCGTGCGTGTTTGTCTTTAAAGCGACGTAATCAATTGATTGATTTAAAAGGGACTCCTGTGGGTACGCAATTGATTGTCCATGAAGCTTCGTTGCGTTGTTCAATAATGAAACTATCGTCGGACGTACTAGTTTGATTAAATTGTTTTTCTTGTGGATATTTGCTGGACGATCGGTTTGTCAGAGATGGCGAGTCAATTGTCATGAGAAATGCAAAAAAACTTAGACGAAAAGTAGTGTTTCGTACCTTTACGATAGGGCATGTATTCTGCATCCAGTATTCGAATTATTCCGATTCCTTTAAAACACATGGCACCACGTTGTTGGAGCAAATAAACATTTCGTTTTCATTTCAAACGATTAACAATTGGAATTATTTTCGCGGTTCAAGTGAACTTACGGGACAACCATATATTCGCGTTCGTTCGTTTAATTTTTACTTCGCTCGACAATCGCAACGCGATGCACAGTGGGACTAATGTTTTAATGTAACGAGTCTACTTCAAGGTCTAGTCGAACTGTCACAGAATCCGGCGAACTTTTACAAATTACAATAACGCGCGCCCAACTGTTGTACACGAAGGGAACTGAGCATTGAAAGCGTTTCCATTCTATTATAAACTTACACGGCCAAAGTTCTACAGACACTTCACGCAGATATCGAGCGCTGCATTGTATCGTTTGTTTTGAATTGTCGACTTGATACAGAAATCGCTGGCGCTGCAAGCCAGTTAATCGACGAAATGTCAAAGGTGAAGCTTTACATTTTACATGCCAGCATAAAAATATGTGTGCAACTATTTTACATATTGTAGGAGACGCGACTGTAGCAGTGAAGCAGAAAACGCGACGAAAATATATAGAAAAAGATGAAGCTGCACCATGGACATACTCTGTACTTGCTCAAAGCAGTATTTTTATAAAAACAATACTCAACTAGATACTGCACTCTCTTTTAAGACTTAATGAAGATGATCGGCTCAATAAATATTGCCACCAAAGTCGTGCAATATTTTACGACAATTTGTCATTCAAACATTAGCGAACAAACTACAATTCAAAGAGATCTCGATATGAAATTGTCCAGATCGAATCGGGTATTGAGACTGGAGCAAACGCGAAGGGGGTCGAAGGAAACCTGAAAAGCAACACGTTCGATCGAGCGGAAATCGCGATGAAGACCTCATTCGGCTTCCCGGGTGCGCTTCATAATTTATTCTACCCTCTGTATGCAACCCGTTGAAACCACGTGCGCGACGCAGCGATTTTCCTTTACGATTGAATCCCAATATCTTCTAGACGCATAGTTACTACGGTACTGAAATTGTTATAGCAAACGATTGCGTTTTTCTCAACCGAATACAATCGTCGAATTAAGACCGCGTTGCTTATCGACCTGGGTACGTCGCCGCGTCGTCGTTGTTCATTGATAATGGCAACACCTCTAACAGAAGTGTATCGTATCAGCGTTAACAAGACGCGCTCGATATTAATTCAATTGACAATCCGGTGTACCAATTAGCCTCCTCTGTACTAATATACCCGCGGGGAAAATCGTGCTTGCACCATCGCGGCCGTATCTCGTCGTACACGACGAAACCGGCCGCGAACCCCGTACCGCAGGAAAAGATTAACGTTAACAAAGCCACGCCAAGGACCCGTCGATACCAACAAATCCCCGAAAAGAGCCCACACGATCGATGTCACCGTATGCCAGCAATGCAACCCTTCCGTGACCGATTAACACCCATCTCACCCTCCCAACGTATTATAGATTACATCCGTCAGACCAACCCTTCTTCACCTTCAACGACCCCACAAATAGCCCCATCTATCCGAGATCACCCTTGCCATCCGTGTGTATCCGTAATCTCCGGCTCGATTTCGGCAATTCTCACTTTTCGCGATACGAACGAGACGAAACGACATTATACAATATAAAAGACGTGTTCGCGTCAATCGCGGGCGGGCACATCGTCGATGGCATCGCCAGACACAAAGAAGCGAGTGTCACCCAGAGGCAGTCACCCCAACCGGTAGCGAACCCGAACATTTAACACTCACCTTGACAAAATGCAGGTTCTCCTTGTCGAGAAGGAACTCCATGGATTTGTGTGGCCGTTGATTGATAGTGGACGCGGCGTCGTCGTCACGGGGGCTCCTGTGCGAAGCGGTAACGGGCGACTGGGGTACGTGGAGGGCGTGCTCTTGCCTGGATCGCGGGGTGGTCGAGGTGTGATTCAGATTGAGCAGACTCCTGGTCTTCTTGCCGGCGGCGTTCGCGTTGACGGCGCCGACGTTCGTCGTCGTCGTCGACGGCACGGCCTCGTCGAGGTCGGTCTCGAGCAGGCCGACCGGGCGCTCCTGGGCGGCCTGCATCGTGCGGGCCTTCGCCATCTCGATGGCCGCCGGATTTCCAAGGTCCGTGGCCGCGCGTCGGCGCGACGAACACGACGTCGACGACGCGCCCGTCGACGTTCTCGAGCCCAGCGCCGCGACGCGGGGTGGCTGTGGTGGCAGGGGTGGTTTGCTGGACACTGGCGCCCTCCCGTTTGCACTGCGTAAAACAATGTACGTGTACTTGGTTAATTATCATTGTTTTTCTCCTCTTTTTTATTTGAGGGATTTTTAATTTTTGAGGTAAGTTATTTCGTGGGCGTCGAATCGTCTTATGCTGATACTTTGGGGGAGGAGGAAAGGCGGTGGTTCGATCGGGAGGGGTTATTTTATCTTTCTGGGAACATTGGGAGGGAAATTTTGAATTTGAACCTCTGTGCAAGCGTATGATGGTATAAGCATGTCTGGGGTGCAGTTCGATGTAAAGAGGTTTCATCAAAATGATAAAATTTCGTTATAAAATTTCAGACATTAAATCTCGCGTTCATTTCCTCTTTTATTAACTCACGATCAGTGCCCTTCGGACCAAAACGCAATTGTATTATTTCCTTTAACTAGCTCTACGTACAAACGATTATTATTATCCCTAACGATCATCAGCCTCTTAAAAGCGTAGCTTCATTGAATCATTTCCTGTTCTGCTCACGTAATCTGACACTACAGTCAATTTATTAATAAATACGGTTTTCGATGCGTGAAATTACTGAAAAGAGAAACTTCGCTTCCAGAACAGAATGCGAAATTGGTTTATATTGAACGTAACTCCACAGATATTCAGTTTAATAGCACTATAGACTTCATCTTTCCTTCTCCTTTTGTACAATAATTTGTTCCACCTCGATTGATAGGTATTACACAACTAACTTCACAGTTTAATATAAATTCAACCTAAATTGTGTACGAAATACTTTCGGTCAAACAAATGTTTAAATAAGCACGTGATTAACAAAATTGATCCTGCATTAAACGGAACCGATATCTTCCTCCTTCTATATTTCACAAATAATTCTCTCGATTTTGCTCGAACAATTTACCGACTCCCGTGAATTCGGAGAGGCAAATTCTTTTCCCTCGCGATAATCTATTCGAAGCCTTTCCAACCGTGAAAATCAATTTTAGCAGAAAGCACCAGCGACAAATAGAACTGAAACACAACGGTAGCCGAGGAACCTACACGAAACCGATCTTCAGCATACGGTACAACTTCAAACCACTCGAATTAATCGAAGAGCCGCTTTCTTGCCGCCCGAGCACAACGTTTGTCCCGCAACTAGGCATGTCGCAGGATCATCTGCTCCCAGGTGTGCACGCAAAAGGTCGATGGCAGACGCGGACCACTCACGGTACACCGATTAAGTCTCGTTGCTTGCAAAAGTGAGAAAGATTCAACGCGAATAATCGAAAGGGCGAGCCGTAATTTTACATCGCCCGGTATACAACACTTTCCCGTGGATCATCTGCTCGGCTTTGAACTTCACCGAGCAGTGCACGCGCCTCCACGTCCGCTTTCCTCGCGCTGCACGGTGCAATTCCTAGCAGCTTTCACGCGATTCCATCATCAATCACGCGGCTCCCGTTACGCGGCGAAGAAAACGCGGAAGCGAACGAGACGCATCGATTACTGTTCCCCTGTGCACGATTATCAAATTGTTCGTTTCCAGCGATATTTAACCCTTGCGGGGGCTGACCGAAATGGTCAGAAGGCCCGAGGCTTAGTTACTTAAGATATTTTGCATCAATTTTTTTCACAAAACGTGAGTTGAAGAGTTGTCGAAGGAAATATAGAAATGGGTACCCGATTGCCCGCGCAAGGGTCAAGGGTTCGAACTTCGACTGCAACTTTGGGTCTAAATGTCCAAGTGAACTGACGAAATATATCCCACAATCGATGAAGACAGTAAAATCGTGGACTATTCTTCGCTGAACGGTTCCAAAGATTGGGACGATTTCTTTGGTCGTGTTAGGTGGAAATTATCGCTCTGGTATTCCCGACTATTCTATCTCCGTTAGTTTGTGAACGGAGGAAATGGAGGCGCAAGTTTATGTAGTTTAGCGTTATATATAGAGGTTTTGGAATTGGATCTCGAAGGAACTGGATATTTGTCGATTTCGAATTGAACTGTAGAATTTTCATTAACCATTAGAAATAACCACTAATTTCTCGGTAATAATTTTTGCTGCGCAAGGTGTCACAAATGAGTGAGACTTTGAGAAGATTTTTCTCTCGAAAAAGAAGGTATGTACATCGTTCTTTTCTTAGATCGGTGGAAGAATGTTTACTTTTCTACAACCATAAATTTCTTCACCAGCAATTTTTTTCATCCAGTTACTTCTTGGTCCTGGCAACGTTTGCATGGTATTTTGTTATCTAACCACGCGGAGACGTGAAACGCGTTGAGCCGTAAAATCTCATTTTATACGTTAAGACGATTAATCTCTCGGGGGCGCAGTATTTTTTTGGAGATAGCGTATCGCAAACAGATGCATTCGAATAGATATGTAAAATGGTGCCTTCAGAAACGCTAGAAAGATAAAGCGTTGAAGTAATGGTCTCCCTTTACGCGGTGAACGGAGATGAAGAAGTCTCGGACTCTTCGAGGCACATCTATGTACGTATGCGAACTGAACAATTAATAACGCTAAATGAATGGTACTTCGATCGCTGTTTTCGTGATTGCTCTTCGCGTCTCTCGATACGTACCGCGGTATCACAAACTCGACGCTCCTGCTGATGTGTATTAAGTCAGTACACTTTACTCTTATCGCGTTTAGTAAACGTAAATCGTTTCTTGCCCGGAGTAAAGTAAAGCGAAACGTAAGTACACATCAAATAGTACGCGTTAATAGGAATGTGAAGCAGCCAGCAAACTTGAAATCAACATTCTTTCTTTCGTTAAGCAAATACTCTTTGACGATTCACAAACTTCGAACATCCGACAGAACGTTTACATTCTACGTCGATCGCGATTTGTAACAGAGTCGGTCTGTCCTAAATCGCGGGGCGACTTCAGCGGTTACTTTTCTTTGAAAAGAAAGAGGTGTAAAAGAGAAACGGCAGTCGAATTTTTACGGCCCATAGGTTTAGACGTTTAAGCACGCACTTAAACGTTCCAAGGAACATCTGTGGCTGGTTGATTCGTCGTGGAACGGAGTGGACGGCTAAAGTCAGACAGATCCAAATCGGCCGATCGTCTCAATTACTCTCAATCGTTCCCCCGCACCTTTGTTCCTTTTCTGTCTGCCGAGGAAAAATCGTACGACTGTAAGGGCGTGTCGTTTGTCGCGGTTAATTCGCCGGCTGCTGTTGTCGAAAGAAAGATTCGCTTGATTTTGAATTAGAAAGTACGACGTTCAATTTTGTTCACGTACAGCTGAACGTTAGAAGAGTTATGCTTAATGAGCCAAGTAGTCTCGTTCAATTTGGAGCCAAATTGTTCGAAAATGGGAATGATATTCCTGAGCAACAATATTCGCAGAACGAGCATCTAAATCAGCCAAACATTCTAGCTAAATAATATTATTCGTTAAAAGAAAGCAAGGGAATCGACGCAGGCGATAAATATCCTTATAGACACTAACAAGACTGATAATTATTAATAATCTAGCGCCTATTAATAACCACATAAGCGTACCTTTCATCAGTAGCACAAAGGGAGATGTTGAATGAAATTCAATGAAAAAGATAGTATCTGCGTTCGCCGAACGAGCCTTATAATGTCAGAAATGTTCATTAGACTCGAGTAAATAGGCGTGATGTATTAGCAAGATATAATACGCTTTGGCCGTGTGTGATAGGAAGTTCAGTTTGCTCGAACAATGCTTCGCTTGAATATCAGGGTTGATTCAATTAATTGATTGAACCATGTGCTTCATATAATGTTCAATTTATTCTTACTACTTGCTGATATGTCAAACTCGAATTCCTATAGAGGTACGACGTCGAGGATAGGAACAAAATTTTTGCGAACGAACCAATCGTTTCACCGAACGAATTTTATCTATCATTCATTATCCACGATTTATCTGACTGGCAGGCGAATTGTTCGCCAGTTTACTCGTTTGAACAGTGCCCCATTAGAACGTGATGTATTATCGGAACGCGTGCATGCAGCCAGCTACTATTCAGATGCGTAAATACAAGCATTCCCAGAGATCGCGGGAACAGTGGCAAGAAAAAGAACCGTTCAAGCCAGCAGCATCGGGAATTTAAAGTGCAGCCATAGAATCGCCAGGGAATAAGAGAAACCGCAACCGTGAAACAGCGCGGCCGATAGAAAACATCGCAACGCGGGATGAAAACTCCCGCAGAACTCGCAGTCTCGGTGGAAATTCGAATTACGTGTCGCGGCTCCGTTGGCATGCTACCACGCTGCGAGATCATATTTATAGGCGTAGTCGGAAACTCGAATTAAGTGCACGAATATCACAGATGTCGTCGAGGAACGCCTCTCAAACGTCTCTCGTCCGTTCGGATTCTAGAAATACCTTGATCGCGAAACGTTTTACGGTGTTTTCTTTGCAGCTGTAAAAATGATGGAATGTTCATATACTCTACTTTAATTTGTGCGATCGCCTCGAACTATAAAATGAAAATTAACCAATGTTTCAGCCTTACACAGATTGCATAAACATAACGTCGACATACGAATGTCAGAAATTTATTGACGGCTTCGCAGTTCCGCGGCGAAGTGCATATAGAAAGAAGGGCTCAGGGGTACGTGTTAAGAGGGCTCGATTATTCTCTCGAATCGTAGCAGCCGGGGATAGGAAGCGAATTATATTTCTGCTCCGTACGATGCCATGAACTCGAGGCATGCGCTCGCCAACTAGCCTATAGTTAAATATACACCTATACGCATGTAGGTGTAACCCGGCCTCAGAAGCCTTATTAATCTTATTTCATTCCAGCAGCCAGTCCGGAAGTCATTCGAGATGGTCCGAGTAAGTACACTGTCTAGTCGTTGCTCGCGGAATTCTCGCCGGTCTTTTTGCCTCAACTCTTAACGGCCAGTTACGTAAAAGAACATCGACAATGTGTCTAACCCTTTGGCTTTTTTTCTGATCCGTTTCGCAACGCCCGCCAATTCGTCTTAACTGATCTGGTCGATTTTGACGAATTCCGGTAGATTAGCGTTCTTTGGCTCTTTACTTATTACTGTACTACTTGCGAATGAATATTTTGCGGGTTACGAAAATTGATGAAGGAGACGCCGTATCGCGTTGAATTATATAACTTCGTAGCTGCCGGTACGAAACGTAAATTTATTGTAATAGGCAATACGATATCTTCGCGAGAATTGTTCGCACAGAACTGCAATTGAAGTAATGACGTAAATATTTGGAATAATATTATTTCATGGCCAGTCCATTATAATAGTATTCAGATAATGACGTCGAATTTTTGACTGACACGTATAACGTGACAATTCAGATCGTTTATGTTTAAATTGAATTGTCTGGCAAGATCAGCTCAAAGAAAGAACGCGGAAGATTATATCATCTTGGGCTAAAATTGTACAAATCGCAAGGTTTATAAGAAAATCACTTTCAATTATCTCGCGAGCCTCATTGAACAAATGATATTTCACTCGACGCGTTACTAAACGACCTCTGACTCCGTGCTCTAAACTCTAAACCATTGACCTATATAAATTAGCAATGCATCGAGAAATGTATCACGACGGTGTATATTGTGAAAAATATTAGCATATAATTCAATTGAACGTCCAAGACGACCGAACAGTTTCCCCCAAAATTGACAATCGTTACTTGCTTCGATTCTCCCTAAAATTTCCGAACTTAATTCGGCGAACTTAATCGAAGTTAGCAGGAACAAACAAAAAAATAATTCAACGGGTTCCAACGAAGTTGTTCAAACAAATGCTCGAACGCTCCGACGAAGGAAACATCAACGCCTCCACAAAATTCTGCGCCGAAGAAATAAATTTCGCATTAATCGGCCCGTAAATCGGAGAAAGCCCGTCCAGTATGCACAACGAGGTGCGACGCTTAAATTCGTTCGCGAATAGATATAGAAATTCCGTGCACGGAATGCAAACGTTCTGTCAGATCGGATCGCAAGGTGTCCGGAGTAATGCAATTTTAATATTACACAACGCTGCGCCGTGCGGTATCAAGTTTGCTTCGTTGCTAGCGACACGGACAGAGACAGCGGCACGTCACGATTACTTAACTACTCGGTAATGTCCCGGCGTTGAAGTCACACCTCGAAATATACGGTCGCGTTTGCACGGAAATGAAAGTGTACCCGCGAGAAGAGACGTTCTATTGCCGGAACCGCGGACCCATTTTCATAACTTTCGTCCGCCGTCGTAGCCGGGGTAGTTCCAGAACGGGTTGAACGGTGCCGAAAGGACTAAAGGACCCGGCGCATCCAACGGGGGAACTCTTCAATTACGATTCCCGATGATTCACCGTGGTTAACACGGTCGTAGGCGCGCGAGCAAAACAGCCGTTCGCTCGTTGCGAATTTAGTGCTATGCCAAATAATAATGGCAATCGTGGCACTCGAGTTGTCGCAGGCAGAACGGTATGACGAAGCGTTGAAACGCGGTGACACATTTTTTGGGGGGGAAAATACGGTGGAAAATTTGGTGCGAAGGGTCGGATGCAGGCAAAAATTGGAATTTTTCTTGTACAGCAACTAGAAAGTGATACGGTACCCCAAAAACACATTACGGTATGACTAGAATTGAGAACAAATGAATTGTTGCTATATTCTCATAATAATTATTTTCCATTCGGTAATTTTGCTACGGCAAAATGAACACGTTTCAGGAATAAAAAGGAGAACACGTGGCAAAACGGGAGATCCAGCGGTTTAAAATCATTGGCGTTGCGAAGAAGCTGATTCGACGAAACTTCATGCGATAAAACGAATGTTGGTAAAAACTGAACAAGAGGGGATCAGATACGCCTGCCTTTCCAAGAAACGGAGCTCGATCGTTGGATCAAGAGATGCGGGGTTCAAAGTGAAACGGCAGCCAGATGAGGAGCAAGAGATTCAAGAGATTCAAGAGATTCTTCTCCTAAAAATTTCTCCAGCCGCGATGGACAACGTTGGAGTGAACGGACTGTGCATGTACTTGTGACCGTTGAAGTACTAAAGGAAATGAATCGTTAACGAGCCTAGGGTCGCGGAGAGATTAAGATTAATTGCCGGAGATTTCAAATCGAACCCCACGATGATCCACGGAAGTTCAAGTGGAATCATTAATTGGTTAATAACCATATATATATATTTCAACTGTATCATAGAATAGAATCTTTTTCTTTTCATTCTACATTGCGTATACTTTGCAGAGATATAGTTTACCACGCGTAGAGAGTTTTGGAGTACTCGAAACTTTGCGATTTATTTAAATAAATATATAAGTGTTTAAAAATTACTCGCGATTGGAGCACGATTATTACCATTTCGTAAATGTTAACGAACGGACAGCAAATACTCGTGAAACGATCTACGGACGACACGACTTCCTATCATGCGCCGCGAAGCGTCGGGACGTCCAAAAAGCCCCGAAGAGCATCGATTCTCGATCGAATTTCCAGCAGGGAGGCGCATTGTTAAATGACGAGGGGTATAGGTACGATGAACGTTAAACGACGCCGTTTGCCTCTGCAGAATGCAATTAGGTCGAATTACGTCAAAACGACACGAAACGGGGCGAGAGTGAAATTCAATTAAGAGAAGCGGACTGGTTCCATCGTACGCGTACGTGCATGCTTAGGGGAAGGTAACAAATCGTGGTGCCGTCGATCGGAATGCGCACGAGAACGAGAGTGAAATCCCATCGATCGAACGAGCCAGAAAGCCTGATTAGAGTGGAATTAGGCGCACCGCGAGGACACGCGGTCACCTGAAATTGTTGATAAACGGTGCAGAAACAGGTCCAACGAATGATAAATAACGATCGCCGAGATATTCTGCCCCCGTGCCGGATGATCGCGGAATGCATCGGAATGAGTATATCGAAAGACAGCATAATATATACACAATTTAATTAATTTTCTTTTCTGTTCGAACATATTTCAATTGCAACCAAATGACAATCCAAATACGTTAACGATCGTTGCCTGGCTAATTACTATTTATCAATGTTTACTATATAAACTGCCGGTTGACAATTAGTATGGAATATACGACGGGCCGTTTAATAGCACGTGGACACAGCGTCTAGACGCGTGTCGGCGTCGAAACGATGCTGAAATCAAACCGAGCGGATGATCAAGAAGAGTGGGTGGAAGCGCAAGGCACTACGGCAGCTGTTCGTCGACTCTGGCCGCCATTACGAAAGCCTCCTCGTCGGTATCGCTGACCTCATTGCTACCACTCGCGTACACACCGAGGAAACGTATCGTGAAATGAAATTCGTGCGGCTGTGCGTGAAAAGCCCCGCGGTTCGCCTATTGGCAATCAATGTACCGTTCAAAATTCGAATGATTAAAAACGGGACGCGTAGAGGCGCCTATTTCCGGTAGCAACGCCAGCAATCGGACAGCGGAAGATCGAACCACACGTGCATACGTAACTATCCGCATATCCGACCACCGTGCACCGTCTTTCATAATCCCTTAATTATGTAAGGCATATTGCGTTACAAAGTTCTCAAGCGAACGTCCGCATCACTTTTACGTTCGACGTTAAATTCACCGTCCAAGAATGCATGCCGTTCGCAAGAGCCGAACGTTTATTATTATTCGCGCGCGAATATCTCGGCAACGTGTTCCTTCGTCCAACCTCGTGCATCTCGCGAGAAACGTTAAATAAACCGGAGCAGCGTTGGAAATGATGTCGATATATTTCCCCCCCCGGTGGAAACGTAAATGTTTATACGTGGAAACCATAGAAGACAGCGCGAATCGCGATTCGCGTCGCGTTGTCCCTGTCTAATGTACAAGCACCGAGTGAAACCGTGGTAAACAATTGGCGAGGTCAAAGCCAACGATATCGACTTCGACGTCAGGTGTAAACAGCGCAGCGAACAGACAGAAACGAAAAACCATCAACGTTTCAACGAACAACAATTAAACGAGGTATCATACAATATAACAATATGGATCGGAACGCTCACCTAACGTTGGAAGAACTTCGTTGGACGTCGGCTCTGTCGTACCCCGCCTCCATTCTGTTCCCAGCGGCTACATTCTTCTGCTTCTCCTCCTCCGGTGGATGCAACGGAATGATGATATAGTCCGGCTCCTTTTTAGCCTTTCCATCGGCCACCTTCGCGCGATTCACTTGGCCAACGGTGTCACTCTTTTTCTGCACTTCCGACCGCGGCACTTTCGACCTACCACTGAATCGAAGTCTCGAGAACCGCTGTAGAAAGCCACCTAGGCCGCCCTTTTTGCGCTCCTCCTTGCCCGTGGCGACGGATGATCCGTCGACGACCATGCCCCGTTGGTATTTCGTCACGGATGGGTCCTTGTTCGACGCCGGTGACGGGACGAGCGGTCGTGGTTTCATCGTGGTCGTAGTGGCCGACATGGTCCCGTGGCCGTCTTGTTCCTCGTCTACCCTAACCGCCACAGTTGTTGCCGTCGCGTTCTCCTCGTGACGTTTGTCGCGATCACCGCGATGATTCGTATCAACTGCCACGGCCAACGCTGGATTCCCACTCCGTTCACTGTGTTCCAGGCCGTCGCTGTTGCTGCTACTGCCAAGTGGTGGGGAACAAACACCGTCGACAGTGTGTCCCCTCGCTGCTTCCGTTGCCTCCTTCTCCTTCGTCTCTTTTACTCTTTCGTTCCCTGATACCACTTTCTGCTGCCGCTGTTCCTTACCAGTCGTCATCGTAACCTTCTCAAGGGAAGTCTCCTCCGCTGCCTGCCTTTCCACGACGACCCTCCACAGCAGATCCCCGGCGTTTCTACCGTTGCACGACGACGACGGCGACGACGGCGACGACAATACATTGGGAATGGATGAGGGACATTCGTCGATTTTCCTGGAATCTTCGACATCTTCGACATCTTCGACATCGTCGACTCTGACCGTACGATTCTCCACTGAAAGGTGATCGGTAGTGTCCTGGTCATCCCGCCGCTGCAGCCGCACGATTTTCTCGGGATAGAAGTCGCCGATGAACGACTTCTTCGTGCAGTTTGCCTCCATCGCGGAGCCATGGTCGGTGTCGTTCGATGTCGGTTCTGTAACCGCGGACCGATATGAAGGGTTCATGTGTACGTTTTCGTGTTTCGGGGATAATTCCTGGGGCTTATGGGCGTTTGTTTCCTCGAGCGATACGTCACCCTCCAGGCTGAAAGTTCCTATGGGTTTGGTTTCCAAACAGGGGTTATCTATCTCGTCCTCTACAACGGCGGGGGTGCTAGGATCGTCTCCATAGACTGAAAATGGATCCGAGTTTTTTTTTATCTGGCTTAGAAGCGGCTCGTCTTGCTGCCTCTTCGGGCGCGGGTCCAGTTGATCGATCGGAGTCCTGATGAACGGCGACATGGAGAACTGGGTATATATATTCTCCGTCGATTTCGAGTACCTGCCTGTGTCCGCGCGAGGCTCGTTCTTGCAGTGGCTGCTGAGATTCGACGTCGAGCTGCTGCTCATCTGCTGCACCATGTCGGACACCCTGAGCCGCGGGGATCGACCCGAGATCGACTCCTCCAGCTCGTCGCAGGCGTCCATTCTGTGAAAACCTCTGGAGGTATGCAGGGCCTTGATGTAGTCGCACTGCTGGGCCAGCTCGTAGCTGGCGTTGTTCAGCACCCGTTTACGCGCACTCGACCCATTTCTCGACGATTTTTGCCCGTCGCCGCCGATGTCCCTGTGATGCCTGGCCGAACGAAAATTCTTCTCGTCGATTTCGAAGTGCTGGGCCAGCTCGTAGCTAGCGTTGTTCTTCACTTTCCACGGTCGCTGCTTGCCAGACGGTGTCCTCTGCATGCCATCCATGGCGTAGTACACAGCGCTGTTCCCATTCGACGTGGCCTCCTCGACCTCCCGTTTGAACTGCTTGATCGCCTCGTCCACGACGCCGTCGAGATCGTTCTCCATGGCTATCGCCATGTCGAGCACACAGTTCCCACGATCCTGCGTCTTCACCGTGGACGTCACTTGCTTCTTCTCCCGGCCCTTCGAACAGTCTTCCGCGCAATCCTCGGTTCCCCTCTTCTCTTCTGTCGCGTTCTCCATCGCGCCGTCCCCGATCGTGTTCTGCGATGCCTGCGTCCTCACCGAGCTCGTCGGAGCATTCTCCGTCTGTTCGTCGTCCCCGTTACCGTTCTGTCGAACTTCTTCCACGTCCTCCAGTCGTCTGCCCTCCTGGGCGCCACTGACCTCGGCCATTTCGCGATACTCGTGCGGACTCACTTGCGAGCGAGGCGTATCATCGTGCACCACTTGGACGCCGCAGAGATTCAAGTCGACGGGCACACTCGCCACCCGGGTGTAGTTCTCGAACAGGTTCGACGTCGAGACGAAGGAAGTCGCCCTTGAAGAGGAGGTGTACGATGCCAACGAGCAAGGACCGTGTGCTGACTCTGTGACGGTGCTAGGCAGACTGGGCGCGCTTTGAGATTTATCCGTGAATCTAAAATTAAAGCACTCCTCCTTGCTCCACCCTTGACGCTGGTGCTGCTGGTGCTGCCGCGGCTCTTGTTGCTCGTATCCGTGATGGTGGTGGTGGTGCTGCTGCTGCTGCGGCTGATGATGTTGGTAATGATGATGATGATGATGCTGCTCGGCGACCATGTTGTTGCGACCGTGCGCCATATTCCCGGCTATATTTAACCTGGTCTGCAGCAAACGAAATGAACTCGACACGACCGCTTGGCCGGACTTCAGGTCCAACAGGGCGTCCCTCTTCGACTCGACGCCGATCTCTCGCAGGTCGATCGTGTTTCGATAGTCCAGCGAGGTCGCGTAGTTGCACGCGGAATCGCCGAACACCATTAGTCGATCGTCTAGCTCCGAGCACGAACGATTGTCCCTCAGCGTTCGTTCATCCTCCGCCGGGTACATGTCGTCCTCGTCGTCCTCGTATTCCTCGACTTCGTGCCAAAAGTCTCTGTTTTTTTTTTGGGGGGGGGGGGGGGGTTTGGGAGGGGGAGGGAAGAAATTTTAATGGTCAAAGTACGTGGAAGCATTTATACACTGACGGATACGTAATATTTGTTCAGCTACGGACAAATATGTACGAAGAAATGAACGGACTGAATTCTTAGGCGAAGTCTGGCAAAAATGTTTTTACGATATTTCAGTGACGTAATCAATTTTTAATAGTGCACGTATGTATGCGTATGTAGTAATCTGAGAGCGACGTTGTTTAAGACTATTAATTTAGCCGGATTAATGATACGATGCGGTATGTAATCAGGTGCAAACGGCCACGTGCATAATTTCGGACCTTTCTCGAATTAAAAGTAAAAGTCAAGGAGGTCTATTCAGGGTCGTGATTGCGGTAACTTGGCCAGAAAACGAGGGTCATGTAGCAAGCTCTAGGGACCAGGTGTCGTTGCCAAGGAAAAACGAAGACCCCTGTCCAACAATCGCGAAACGCCGTTTGTCTTTCGGGCAATAATTCACACGAACGCAAAAACCTGTGATAATCGCCACCAGGATGATTAATCAAAATAACCGATTTACACGTATGTACGTCTTGCAGCCTCGCTTTCACTATATCGTCGCCGCTCGAAGCAAAATAAATTCCTTAAATTAATCTACAATACCTTGAACGACGTCGGTGGCCATTGCTTCGTGTCCTCGACAGATCCGTGTTTTCTTTCAGGTACAAGGGTGCGAATCCGTTGGTCAAGCTGCCGTGGCCAAACTCTTCATCTTTCTGATACGTGTCCAGGCTCTCGAAGCTGCGATAAGGCCTGATCCTAGAGAAATGATCGACGTCGTTCGCGAATCCATTCGGCAGAACTTTGTCGTAGTCCTGCTCCAGGCTGTCCGGCGACGTATTCTCAGGATGAGCGGCGTTCAATCGATTCGGATACTCCAGAGAGTCGAAGCTGTAGCTGGATGGCGACAGTGTGGCGCATGTCCTCTCCAGCGATTCGAATTGCAACAAAGAGCTGGACCTCGAGGATGCAGAGGATCTCGATGATTTAGGCGACGTTGGATAATCGTCGAAGGTCGCTGCCTGTGGCTCTCGATCGCTGCCACTGTTGTACTTGCGACGTCTCTTCTTCGGCACCACGGAGTTGCACTCGCTCCCGCTGCCGTCAAGCCTCTCGTCTTTCGGGAACACCAGGAACAAATACCGAACGGTGAACATTGTTAAGCATGGGAAAGAAATTGATGGGGAAGGACGGCCGCCCTAACGACGCCGCTGTCCGAAGAGTAAAAGGTAGATCGTCGTGTCATCGTTAGCGATCGCCTGGCCTAAATCTACTTTCGTCGACGCGAGACGCGTTTTCTGCTTACAACTTTCGTAGATGCTTTACTGGAAGTTGTTATTCAGCTTTTCGTCGTGGTTCGTTCGTTGGCGACAACAAAATAAGCATGTTTATTAGGAAGGGTTTACAATGGACAAACTGGGGGACGACTCTGGCCAACAAATCGGTAAAAATACAACAGGTTATCGATTATCCGGACAAAAGTTTCAGGTAATGAGAAATCTAAATGCAGTGTCAAGGCTTGCGTATGTTTACGATGCCTTTAGAAGAATTTCTGTTGACACGCTCGGATGAACGATCATCAGGAAATTAATGCCCGGATAATCGGCATTATACTGTCGCTCAGCTTGTTGGCAAGGGTTGGGGTTACGGTAAATAGGCGTATTTAGAATAATAGCGCGTGTAGCTTGCCCGGTTTGGTGACTACGTTTGCATCGATACGACGGAGGAAGAAAAGTGAACGATTTTAGTCACCGACTACTTAACTAGTACAATTTTATACGTGGTATTATGCGCGTAGTTGCTAGCGACAGCGTATTTTAACGAAAGGAAAAGGACCGAGTAGCGAAGTGCCATTCATTCGGGGAAGGACTTATGATAGGGACTTAGCCTGCGTATGGTTGGAGAGTGTTTTGGAAATGGACAATCTGGACGACAGACGATGGCTGGTGGCCCGACGCTATTCAACTATCGAATATCGTCCCAGGATTGACTGTTTATTAGGGCTGTTTGAAAGTGAATGAATGAGACTGAACACCCCGTCGGCCGACGATGGCCGACATTGGGCCATCCAACTATCTGGTGGCGATGGATTGTTTGTTAGGTAGAGGAGTGAAAGAACTGCGATTGACCGCTCAGTCTTTACCCCAGAACTGTCCTGGAAAGAACTACCCCGCATACCCTTAAAGTCTATTTCTAACACGCAAACACGGTGCTTAACTTCCTCACTACTGTGCCAACTTGCCACTGGTCACGAGATCCGATGCATAATTGGTCTGCGGATGTGAACAACAATGGAAAAGTCAAATAAATTTCTGTGCCAGTTGTTAGCAAATCGTTGCCGACACTCGTGTAGTCGACTGTATGTCGAACGACGGGACTGTCGACAAACGGTGACCGCGCAAGCATCGCTTCCGGTTGAACGAACCATAGAGCTTCCTGTAATCACGGGGACAGGGACAGCCGGTAAATAAGGCACGAGAAATGGACAACGAACTTGGTTTATTTTATAAACCATTTCATTTGCAGATTTTGCAGTGAACAATGAAATTATTATAAAGCAATTGATCTTTTTTACAATTGCATATGATAATTTTAATTTTTTTTTTTTATATTTTCAACGGCCCGGTGTTAATTTGGAAATTATTGGAGCCATCTGCACTTCACATTGAAACAATTAATCTTTTTATAACCGCACAAGTTTATTTTGTGGCGTATTTTTGGTCGGCAATTGTTAATTCAAAAATCTCGATACTGAAACAAATACCGTTCGTTTGACAGATATCGATCCTTCACACGCGTAGCGAATTTTCAATGAGCTGACCACTTCGAGATCACTGCATCAAATAGATTTCCAGACGCGCCCCGTGTCGAACACTAGGAATTGAATTCATTGTGCGACGTATTGTCTTATCTGTATATTCCGGCGTGATCACATGCACATGGAATTCAACGGCTAGCCCATGGTAATCCTATATGAATCACATTGAAGGTGATCTAATATTAGATGCAACGGAAGAGAAACGTGTGTAGAATCGCAGACGCAATCGTTCGATAATAACGTGGAAGAAAAAACAAAACTTTGCGCCTAATAAACCTACAATAAACATGTCAATAATGTTGCTTAAAAACAAAAATAATATTCGTAATGACATTTAACAGAAATGCGGAGAAATGAAATCCAGCAAGAGGAATACGAAAGTTAACAGTTTCTAACAGCTTCTAAATTGAACAGCAATCAGAATATGTATTACATTTATCTGCAAAATTCAAATGACACGCTTATTTGCAATGAAATTATAAAAGGCATTTGACAAACGTGATTTCCAGCTAGAACAAAGCCCACAATAAATTACCGACCTTTGGTAAATGATTTAGCGGTACCCGTGCGAAATAGTTGCACATTGATAAAACATTGTACACATCAAGTGCAATTGTATGAAACACAAGTACATACCACGTAACAAATATGCATGTGGATCGAAATCACTTCGAAGGTAAAAGTGTACGACTCAGAGTCAGGGTACAATGATTCTCCGCGGTTTATTCCTTAAAAATCATGGAAATAAAAAAAAGCTGCTGTCGAATTATCTGTAAGAACAATTGAACAACGATTCCCCCGTCGATTGGAGAAGATGAAGAAACTGTTCCGAGCTTGAAAAACGAACGCAGTAAAAGAATAAACGTACACGTTGGACATATTATATCGCCTAGTGAATGGCAACCAGCCATACATAGTTGCACGTAACTGCAGTCGCGCATTCAAAGGGTGTTAGGAGAAGGGTATAAAAGCTCGTGAGAGGTACTCATATAGTATTCACTGAGAGGAGTAAAAAATTTCTAATTAACCCTCTTGTACACCCCTGAGACTTTGAAGTTCGACACTTATTTTTTATAAACCATATCACAATTTTGTTAATTATTTTCCAGTTAGTATGACTTTATTGCAATCAGTGTGTTTACTGCACTAAATAAATAAAACTAAATCAATTTCCACGCTAATCATGTCGAGGGAAAACTATAAAAAATATTTCCGAAAACTCAACTAAACATTACATCGACAAAATGAATTTCCGGATCTTTGTTCGCTACTTATTTTGTATTTTTCTCGGCGAAGTCGATGCCCTCTCTTAACAATGGGGCAGTCTGGTCGAGACTTTTTGCTTCCCTCCTTAAGTAGGGATCAAACTTATATTTATAGACCAAAAAATCGTATACACGTACGTATGTACGACCATAGGCAGAATTGACCTATCACCCATTCAGGACATGCATTCTGCTAGAGCTATATGTTATCATTATAATTGTAATTAAAGTATGCAGAATTGCAAACATCGAGAACGAGGGACATTGGAAATGTATAATACAATAGTAAGCATGCATGAGGCTGAATATATCATGTAAACAAATGACTAGTCATTTATCCGTTAGTTAGTACGATTTTAGAAAAGTACTTACGAGATTCCATTTGGAATATTCTGCAAAGCATGAAAGAATTAAAGAGTACTGCTTTACGGTGTACGAGACAATATCACAAACTACTCTACTCTTTACCCCTTCATAATCGTGCGTTAAAAAATATGAAAGACGAATATTTATTTCGTAAACTATTGTAGTTTATCAAGCAATAGTGAGAACTTTTTTAAAAATATAATTAATCAACGAATTTCCATTTCATTGAAACATTTTGCAGGAAACCATGAAAAATGCAAAATTGCCTATACTTTTCGTTGTATTGTAATACGTATATAAAAGACAATACAGAGTGGCGTGAAAAAGCTTGCAGTCGGATGATGTGTTCAGTTTATCTTCCACAATGAAAGTCGAAAGAAATTTTTACGGTCATTCCACGTATGAACGTATTTGCACAATTGCCTGTTGATCAACAAATTTCCGCCTAATAATTTATTTACTCGACGATGATGGTGTTTCATAAACGAAAAGAATAATTCAGAATTATTCTTTACAGAATCGGTGTACCAATGTTACTTCTCGGTGGCGCTGTCTGACTATGAACACACTGCTACTACTGGCATATCGATGTCTGCCCCAAATTAAAAACAACAGATTCTTCTTACACAATACGTCCATGCGGTCAATAATTTTAGAATTTTCTTCGGGCGTTGATTTTTCAAGAGGAATTGAGAAAAAAATAATCAGGTCGAAGAGTATCGCACGCCAACGTATAATTTTTTGTTTCGTCAAGCGATGCAGTCAAACAAATTTTCCATCCATTAGCACAATGTACCAAGAGACTTCCTCGCAAGTGGACAAACGATTCACGCTCATTAGGAGGATCACGAAACGCGTGGCAAATAGCCACCGTGTACGGACTAGCTGCCAAATTGACATTCGACAGCCCTGTCCAAGTGTTCCGATATTTTTAAATCTATTGTTAGATTATTCGTGGCGAGCGACGATAAAGTGCATAGATTTAATTATTTAATGCGACAAGTTCTATGTAATTCTTACCCGCAGATCTCTGCCTCGTCCGTATGTGTATCACACTATCGGTTTCCGAGTCAGATCCGACCCAATAAGTGGTCCCACTACGGTCGGAATCGCTCTGCAAGTCGTCGGACGTTTCCTCCAAAATGGTCTCCAGAAAATCCACTTGCTGCACTAGCACCGTATCTGTAAAGCAAAAGGACGAAACGGTTTAATAGAAAGAAGAAGAAGACCAAATTCCATAATAAACAATTGAAGTCGACCCTTTGCCAGGAAAAATCGGCAAAAAAATTTCATCGTACTACGGAGCACTTCGCTTGAATTTGCTTTTAAGTGTTTGACCAAAAAACGGCGATCCAAACGTAAATGGGAGTATTGTTAAACCGATAATGAAAATTTCTAAAATATATGACGGTGAAATACGAATCGAGTCAAGTGAATGCGGAAACAAGGTCTCATGCATATGAAAATTATAAACATAATCAGGCCAAGTTTCCCATGATCTTTCAGCTGCTATGCATGAATCTACATTTTATTAAGCATACAAAAATGTTGATATGTATACTCGTCTAACCTTTAATGCATAGGTGGTGAATATACTATTAATATATACAACGGGTTATCATAATCACACTGTTTATAGTACAAATATATGTGGATAATTAAATTTCGTTTAATCGTTCGCAACAATACAGCCGGGACGTTTCGACCGCTAGTGTACACGGTCGTGAAATATTTCGATCGGCAACCGTGTTAGGAATAAAGGGAAACAAAATTCTCCTCGATCCAAACGCACAAGATAAAAGAGAACGATAATGAGCCTGTCACAGTTGTATCACTATTTCAACTATGAAATTGCTGGTGAGTATGAAAATTTGAGTATGAAAGAAGTGAGAAGAAACGTTGAAACGTTGCAAAACCATTACAGATCGGAGAGTGAACGACTGGTTTCTCGTAAGCTCTCCCGCACATATAATAATCATTTCGCTAGCATATTTACACTTAGTTCGAAAATGTGGCCCAAAGTTTATGGAAAACAGGCCGGCGTACTCTTGCAGTACGTTCATCAAAATGTACAACATTTTTCAAATCATAGTGAATACCGTGATAATATATTTAATATACGATAACGGATGGTTCCGGGACTACGGTTTCCGTTGCGTACCATTTGATTTTTCAGTCACACCACAAAACATGCAGGTATGAGGCCTCTGATATGCATGCATGATTTAAGGCAAGGGGCTACTGTCATTCCATTCTCCTATAATGAACAAATTCTAGCGATCATGTTTCATACTTTAAACTCAAAACACTCAGATACGGCATATGAGAGTAGTGAAATCTCCGCCAATCGAGTATTTGAATCCAAATTTGTTCAACGTGGCATGCAATACTGCCAAGATCTTTAAGATCTTTAATTGGGATATTCGATTTGTCAGAATTTTTATTGTGCAAGGTTTTTTTTTTTATAATAGCTGAAAAAGAAGAAGCTTTATAAGAATAGCATCGCTGAGGGCTAGACAAATTTGTATGATACGGATAAGGTGTATTTGGTTAAGTAACTGGAGAAAAAGAAAAAAACTCGAGCATTGTAGTAGAAATAAACGACAGATTATATTGTCGAATATTTTTGTGTAAATTGTAAAAGCTACTTTGTTCACAGTTTGCGAAAATATCGTGGTGGGTATTGTGGTTGAAACTCATCGATTACATTGAGACGTGTGTGTTTGTGTTAAGAAAAAAGAACCGTCAAGTTTCATTTTTACATGTTTATCATCATATTTCGGCAGTTTGTTTGACATGGGCAAACATCAAATATTATGGCAGCGGAATGGGACTGTCAGCTCTCGTTATAAATTGTCCGATACACGTGATAATGTACACTTATTATCTGCTCTCTTCGATGGGACCGAAATTGCAAAAGTTATTGCATCCAATCAAACATATAATCACAATCATGCAAATGGTACGTAAATATGGCAAAATATTATATAACATTTCGTCCAATCCATGAATAACAATACGAAAGTACCATATCCATTAGGATTACTACACATCGTGTATTAATCGAATAACTAATCGCCGTAAATAATTATTTCATACTAATTGTTCTTATTCTTTTGTGAACAGGTGCAATTTGTGTTACTGATGATACATGCGGCGAGATCTTTCTATCCTGGTTGTCCAGGAACAGAAATTGGAGCCACTATGCTTATAGTAGTTTTAATCATCAATTTCGTACTGTTTTATAAGTTTTATCAAGAGAATTATGTGAAAAAAAAGAAACGAACATGATGAGTAAGATAACGATTTTCTTTGCGAAAGAAGCGAAGCTTCGTTCAAACTATTTGGCATAACTTAAAGGGTGAAGCTTTACTACTATCGACCACCCCAAGCCATTTTCCCCTAAGGTACACCACGACGAGATTGCACGGTTTCATTAAAAGCGCAATAAAATGGCAAACAAAAAATCGTACATTTATTTTTCTGTGGTCGTTGTAAAGGGGAGACTTCAATCAACAAATCCATGGTAATTTAAGTTGTGAATGAAATTTCTTGATGTAGGTAGAGACATTTGAACTTGGCAAAATGGCTTGCGGTAGGCGAAAGTAGAAGATTCACGCTTTAAAATGTGCCCAGACAGAATGCTCGGCGTCGTTTTATCATAAAGTTATAAGAGTTCAAAGATCGGCAATTTTTCAGTCACCATTTCGCGATCCCTTGCATAATTTTGTCGAGTAATGTATATCCCACTACTTTCTATCAATCATCATTGTGCGTACAACAAAGATGTACGATGATATGGAAAATGGAAATGAAGAATTCAATGATAAATAAAATTCTTGGAATACAATAGAAAAGTCAGCAGTATTTGTTTCTTTCATGATATAAAACTGAATATTCGAGAGTTTATCTAATTGTAAGTATTTCGCTCTCGTGATTTCTGAATTGTGGTAGGATTGATTGACTATTTTGATCGAGTTCACAATGATGTACAGTTGTTATACAGCTTGGTGTATTCACAATACCTATGTATGGTCCTGTGGAGTTTCGGGTCGAGTTCTATTTAATTCTCGATTTGTTAGATCGTGCAACTTATTTATAGCTCGAAATTTCAATAATATATCGCGGCGAAATAAAAATCGCTACACATACAAAAAAAAGGAAAGCTATGTCTCAAGCTAACGGAACATATAAACACAAAGAGTGCAAGTTTCCCATGCACTTTCACCTGTTGCACGTCAAGTTGAAAATGATTACGGAAATCTTGGTAAGTAAATTCGGGTGACCTTTATACGTAAGCAGTGTATCCATTGTTAATATTTATTACATATTATCATAATGAATATCGATGCACTTGGTATAAAAATATGTGGGCAATTAAATTCGCCGCAATCGTTGTCCGCAATACAGACGGGACGGGAGTTTCTGCCAGTAAAAGTTAAAGCAGGCCGATAATGAGCCTATCACAGTGGTATTACTATGTTAATACAGAAGTTGCTGGTGAGTGTGGATATTTCGTGATCATTTAGAGAGGAAAAAGAAGTGAGAAAACAATGTGAAATCTTTACGAAAATATTGCAGATCCGAAAACGAACGATTGGTTTCTCATAAGCTCTCCAGTACCCGGAATATTGTTTTCGCTGGCATATTTATACTTCATTCTAAAATGCGGTCCAAAGTACATGCAAGACAGGCCGGCGTACTCTTGCAGTACGTTCATCAAAATCTACAACATTTTTCAAATCGTAGCGAATGCCATGGCAGTGTATTTACTATACGATAACGGATGGTTCCGTGACTACGGCTTGCGTTGCACAAAGTTTGATCTTTCACCCACGCCGCAAAATATACAGGTACGAGGAAAAGTATAATGTCCGTCCCAGACTAGATTAATTCGTTCATGTGTAAATTGTAAAAGCTACTTTGTTCACAGTTTGCCAAGATATCGTGGTGGTTATTGTGGTTGAAACTCATCGATTACATTGAGACGTTTGTGTTTGTGTTAAGAAAAAAGAACCGTCAAGTTTCATTCTTACATGTTTATCATCATATTTCGACAGTTTTCATTGCATGGATCAACGTCAAATATTATGGCACCGGAATGGCACTGATAGTTCCCGTTATAAACAGTTCGATACACGTGATAATGTACACTTATTATCTGCTCTCTTCGATGGGACCGAAAATGCAGAAGTTATTGCATCCGATCAAGCATATAATCACAACCATGCAAATGGTACGTAAATATGAAATATGGCAAATTATTATATCAGTACGTACAATCCATGAATAACGATACGAAAATATCATATCCATTGGGATTACTACACATCGTGTATTAATCGAATAATTAATCGCTTATAGATTTATATTTCACACTAATTGTTCTTATTCTTTTGTGAACAGATGCAATTTGTGTTTCTGATGATACACTCGTTGAGAGCTTACTATCCTGGTTGTCCAGGCACAGAAGTTGGAGCCGGTCTACTGTTAGTAGATTTGATAATCAATTTCATACTCTTTTATAATTTTTATAAAAGGAATTATGTGAAAAAAATGAAAAAAAAATAATAACTGGGACAACGATTTCCTTTGTAAGGGCAAAGCTACGTTCTAAATATTCTTCATACCTGATTCCTTCTTTTCCTCGAGGAATCGCGCTCGACTCGCTAGTAGGTATACATATAATTATGTTTGATGCGAAAGAGAAACTGTATTATTAATTTTTATAACATTTCATTAACTTAGTAACATTTTTTTCTTTTATAAATTGTATAACACTATTCTATATCCGACTACTTTCAATGAATTATTATTATGCGCACAACGAACGAGCAAAATAATGTGCAAAATACAGATGAACAATTAAATGATGAATAAAATGTTTGAAATCTACTAGAAACGAGAGCCAGCATCATTTATTTGTTTCATAATATAGAATTGGATGTTCGAGAGATTATCTAGCTCTAAGTTTGTATCAAGTACGATTCAAACCTCCTACATTCTCGTATTCTTATATGGATTACTGCTATGACGTGTCACGAGAGCGCACCTCTTTCCACGACTGTGAATCGCGTGAAATATGGGGGTAGGAAGGCAAGGTAGCTGAGGTTATTCTGACCAACTTTTTTAAAATTGTTGAGATAGCTCAGGTTCGGTACCAATGACCAAGTGCCAAGGACCCGCCACTTCCGTCGAAGCAGGTAAATTCATGGACGAATGAGTAACTTTATTTAACTACCTTTTTCTAACATTAATTATCGAAACACTTTTTTCATAAGAATGAACGAATGGAACTATTTAACAATCCTAATTATTCACCGTGTATTATATCACGTGAAAGCTGTTGCGGTATTATCAGAAGTGTATACCTTTAAACAAATATTCTGCACTGTATAATATTACATTGCGGGGAACGATATCAATTGCAGGGATTAGTATGTCGCATAGAATAATACGAGATGTACTAAACATCGCTATTTCATTATGCACGAATTACAATCGGTTTCCGTTTCCATGAAATACATCTACGAGTAAGAAATCGCTTCTTCGAATAAATAAATAAAACATCACGCGTCAATAACGACGTCAATTACATTGTTTTAGAGCTTCGTTTAAATTACCACGTTATTTTGTAAAGTACCCGCAAGCAAGGAATATTCAAGTGCAATATCAAAGAAATATAAAAAGTGCACGAGAAAACGGTTTATAATTCTCCGAAAGAAATGTCCACGCGATTCGCGATTTGCGACTGATCTATTCGTGTTCGTCGTCGCGATACTTTGTGCTCGTTATCCGAAACTCGATGAAACAAGAAGGTGTTCCTGTGAACGGAAATTGCACAGCCGACACCCTGACTGCGTTCACAGTTTTTCATTAAGTTTCGTACGCTCGCCCACGGATATATCATAGAAAGTAACCCACATTAAGCCCAGCCATTTACAGGCAATTTGTATGCAAACCCGTGCTATTTTCTACCCGATGGAAATTACGGTAATGATACTAGTCCCCGTCAATATCTAGAGCGTAGACGAGGGGGACGATGCATCTAGAATTTGTCGTAAATAACGATACGTCCGGTTTCAATGTAATAGTCACGACAGATCAGGGAGACTAGCCAGCGTCAATTAGTGCGATCTATAAAGTCAGCCAGGAGATAGAGTCGTTTCTAATATACGAGGATCGCGATGGGATTTTTTTTTTCTTTTTTTTTTTTGTTTTTTTTTTTTGCCAACGTTAATTTAACAATTGTAACTCTTGTATCTTCTCAGAAAATTTGTCCGTCATTATTGCTTTTATTTCACGATAGAACGCAATAAAAATACGTATATTCCCGTTTCGTGACTCACACTATCATACCGTACAGATTAATGCCTCGTTAATGTAATACAGGGACCAAGAAATCTGCATAAATTACAACCAGCACGCCAGCCATTTTTTTTCTTCCTTTTTTTTTTGCTCCAAGTGCGACTGCTCAAGGAGCAAAGGAATCAGAAATTGTGAAAGCGTGATACAATTTCCAATGCAGAGTGATTTCCAATAGGCTAATTCGATTTGTATCTGACAGAGAGAGAGAGAGAGAGAAACGGTGAATCTTGAAATTATACTTCTTAACACGACGAGTCCTAATTACGTCTCGTACTGATTGCGAGATAAAATAACTATTAAAAACATACCATGCTTTATAGCCTTATCGTATGTGAACTATATTTAATAAGTAGAAACTACGTGTAATCGTATTACTAGCATAGTCAGTTATGCTACTTTAATACACGCTTGTCGATAAAACGCCAATTTGTAATACCATATAATATTGCTTTTATGCTCCTATATCAATTTTTGCAGTTAGCTATTTTTACTTAAAGTAATAGAAACCTTCGTGAGTTATTTGGAGGTGAAAGATATTTAGCTTAAAATACAAAAAATTGAAATATTTCCAAAGCAACCTTTTTCTTTCAGACGATAATTCTAGCGTTCCGAAGACTTGTGCAAAAATATCCGAGCACTGAATAAATAAGTAGCCCACTATATTAATTGAAATATTTTCGAGAACCTTCAGGTGAGAAAGGAAAAAAAACTGATCAAACACCGCGTCTGCAGAAAGATATTACACGCTCTTTAAATACTTCACGCTTCGCCCATTAGTACCTTGTTGCGAGTAGAGAAGAAAAGTCTCGCAAAACCTAATCAATTAGCTCTTCATCGCGACAAACAGAAACCAAATTGAAGCGCGTTAAAAAGAATTTCCGGCAAATCACCTTACACTACGTTCTATTAGAAAAAAGACACCCAAAAAGAAAGAAAAAAAAAAAACCAAATGACACCGTCACAGTTGAAACTCGCGCACTAATTCCAGCAACGATAGAAAGTGAAATAGGAACGGTACGAACCATTGGCCCGTAGATCCTCGTGTGTCGGTTGAAAATGGGAACTGTGCTGTAGCTGGAAACCGTACGCCGGAAGCCACGGATTCGGTCCGTTCACCAAATCCACGTCCGCGGCGTCCATCGTGGTCGACGGTTCCTCGTCGTCCTCGGCCTCCACGTCGAGCTTAGGCGGCGACGCGAACGTCGTTGCTGTTGTCATCGTTGTCGTCATCGTGGCCGTGTTCAGCTCCTTCGTGCTCATCTCCAACCCGAGGAGACAGAGAGACGTGGCCAGCTGTGTTCGGTGACCGCCAGTCATTAACCGCTTCGCCGAACTGTGAACGCTCTTTCTGTGTATCCTCGTCGACCCTCATGCTCTGCCCTCGAACCCTTCCGGCCACGAAGTCTTCGTTTTCTGCAACAGTGAATACGAACTTCATTTCTCTATCGTAGTTATATCGCCCCACGTAATAATTACGTTTGAACGGATGGAACGAAGTTCCTGTGCGTATTGCGATGGACTGATTAAGGTGATGTATTATTTGGGCGGAGGGGGGGAAAGAGGGAGAGAGAACGAGGAAGGATAGTTACTGCAGGCCAGGTGGAAAATCATTTTTTTTTCTGTTTAATTTGTACTATTTGACTTGGTGGAAGATTTTTGTATGGTCAGTTGCGAATTGGCGAATCTTTTTCCTAAATAACTGAGATGTATTTTCGTTCGAATTCGAAAGGGACTCGTGTCATACGGGGTTCTATGGAAATTCAATGGCCCGCAAGTAACAGGCAGGGTGAGTAATAAGGCGCAGATAAGATTTTGCGTTTCACCGACGAAAAATGACGTCAAGGTATTTCTAGGCGAAACAAGGTTCAATAGACACGCGGCTGACGCATTTGTCGCGAACAGACGTTTATTTTAATGCCCCAATTGTTTGCCGCGGTAAATTTTTCATTGAACGGCAGGAATCGTCTTACTCGCACGGGAGGACAGCAGAAATGTAAGGAAAAGGGAAGTGGTCGAAAAATTACGCAACACAGAAGATGCGTGATTCGTTAAGCCTACGAGGTTCATCGTTGCGGCAGAGAATCAAAATGATCACGAAGAGCACTTTGCCAGCACTTTATGAACCGTGATATTTCGCGGAACTTTCAATGCCTCCCGCGAATTCTTCGCGGCGATTGGTTTGCTAGGAATATTATGGAAAATGAGCAGCACGATTTGTACGCGAAATTTAGTAGCCGTTACGGGAATCGTTAGGCAGAAATAAGTAGTGGCTACACGGCGCGTATAATTCCAGTGTCGCAATTTTCTGCTTTACAGTAAACAACTGAACCATGGGGAATTGTTTATTCTCGTTACCGTGTTTAATAGACCAACTGTCGCGAGCCCCAGGTACGACCGTTACTTGAAAAAAATGAAGTTGCACAAGCGACATGCATGCTTCGACGAAACTGACGGTGTAACTTTTCGAATTCCACGATAAATTTGAAATAACGATCGAGCAACTACTTCTGCAACACTCGATAAGATTTTCAAGAACCGCAAGGAAAATACGAGCTGGACGAAAAATGCCGATGTATACTTTACCAGTGTTACATACTGAAAGTGAACGAGAGAGAAATTAACCCCGCATGCGTGAAGTAATATTATTAAACAAATTCGGTCGGATTTAATCTATGTTGTTAAATATATTTTCCATACGCCGTTCGGCAAAAATAAAAAAGACAAAGAGAAACCAGTACAAGTCTTCCATATAAATTGTACGCACAAATTGCTCCGCTACGCGAATTCATTCATTAAGCACTTGAAATCTGGTTAAAGCGACCTCACTACAAACATCACCGAGGAAATTCTATAAAAAGTAATCTAAGAGCACCAGTTCACTGATTACATAGGCACAAGATTACGAGGTTTCGCGTTATCCTAAAGTGTGCTTAAAATAGCCATACCGAATCGATACTTTTTCTTTTTCTTACATCTCAGAAAATATCAGCGAAGGCTCGCGACAAAAGCGCCAAGCACGAAGTGCATAGCACGTCTAGCGTGCGATAAAACAAAGACCGCACTAGAGTTCATCTGAAAATGAGCTTCCAAGAAAACGAAGCACATTTTTTTACCATCGTTGTACGCCGCAAGACACCTAGAAAAGCGAGGAAATTTATACTCGTCCACCGACATTCCATAAAATCAGCATCCCAACCGTTAACTCCGTTTATGTACGCAGCAACATCCTGTACTCTATCCATTCCAACGATTACGTTACAACGATTCCATCGAATCGACGACGATCTCCTTCCACCTACCAACGATTCCACGGTAAAACAATTTATTCTCGTGTCTCTCGCTGTCCATTGAATTCGAGTTTCACGGTGCTTTAATTGAAAAAAAAAAAGATACCCGCTCGAAGGAAACGCGTGGGTGTTTCGATCAGCCACGGGTACTCCAATATATTGAGTGTAACGCCGACACCGTGCGAACTAGTGTTGGCTATTAATTTATTGTCATTTTTACTTCGATTGATTGACTAATGGTTTGGATTGCAACAATTAATCGTCGGAAAGCGTCGATTGATTTAATCTATCGATGAGATTAGTTGTTAATTGGCGATTATAAGCGTTGATCGCTGGTATAAAAATGGCTTGTTTCGTAATGGAGATTTAATGCAAATTTTATTTGATACTTCTTCTAAAGTACACACTTCAGAATTGTTTTTATCGGTCTTTCTTCTTATCACTAATGGCATACAGAATTCAAGAAAATTGTGCCAAACTATGCAGAGACGTGTATGCTATCAGAATTGATGATAAAACCAGATGATTGTTTTCGATATCTTGGAAAATTCTAATCGTTAATGGAGTTGACGATTAAATAACTGTTTCAATTAAATAGCTCATCGTTAATTGCGATCATAAATTAGTAGAATAACAAATGTACTCATTAATTACGATTCATAATCGAATCCTTTAACTGCAATTTTTACTCGTTACTTGCATTAAACTTTGCCCGACACTGGCGTGAACTTCATGGAGTGAATCGTTGATCGCCTCCTTACATACACGCACATATTGTTACACGAAAGAAACGACGGAACGATCTACCTTGCGGCGTGTACAGCGTAACGTTAAATATCACCGTGGCCCGTGGATTTAAACGACCCGGCAAGAAATAACCCCGCCGCTTGTAACTTCAGGTATATACCTGAAGTTACGCTCGCGTAATCGGATAAGGATCGAAAGAGGTTGTCGCCCCTTTGGTCATTCTGCGAACTCTCACTTCCTGAAACGACCGCCCGAATGCAGGAGTGCAGATTTTTATTGCAACCCGTATCCTCCTTGCGACCAGGTGAAAGAAAAAAAGAAAAGAAACGGTACGCGTGCTCGTAACTTCGAGTCGATCCCGAGGGGAATGCACCGGCGCATAAGAAATCGAAATATCCTGTCGACGTGTGCGTTTATCGTTGCATTTTATTAGCCAGATCGCGAGGGGAATAATCGACCGACACCCTTAACAGTAACTTCTCTCCTGTATTCTTTCGATGAACGCGTAACGAGAGGACGAGGCAAGGAGCGATGATCATCGACCGGTTAATGTACGAGTAACGCCGAATTTAATATCGCAATTATATTAATTGTCTCTGGTGCAGCCGTTGCTCTCGGTAAAACCGAAAACGGGAAAAATTACCGATGGAATTCTCGGGTGTTCGATTGTGCATCGCGATCAAGGTTGCCGAGGCTATGCGTAAAGGCCGTGTGAAACGTTACTCGACTATGTTTCGCGATTATGCATACGTAGGATACCAATGGGTTGATACATACTTCGTTTGAACAGCGGATGGTAAAAAGGTTTTCTAAATTGATGCTGTTTCTGCGTCATTGCACTTACGTAATGGATATACGCGTGTGCTTGCGATCATGTGATCGGCCGCTCTAATTCAACGCTGATCGTGGTTCTGTGCAAACAAGTGTGCTCTTGCTACTTCCCGATTGGACTTTGTCGCAAACGGCCGATGAGCGTTTGAAGGCTGGAGTAAAGTGTCGAATGTGATATACGCGGTTCGATTGCCGAGAATAAGCGGGAATGAACGAGAATCGTTATACAAAAATCACTAAGCCTTTCCTGACGATACAGTATTTTTCGATCTTCTCGAGCGTGAAAATAAATAGCGGGTATTGCTGTGTTCAATTTTAATTCCCTTCTCTCATTTCTTGCGTGATTATGATCCGAATATTGATCGATAACTTAGTTCTATTAAATCTCTGAACGAAACTCACAATTTAGTCGGTCGTCTCGGTATTGAAAAACTTGATTAACTCAATTTTTATGTCGACAAATAAGTAATTACACGATTGACGAAGCTACAACGAATATACACGGGCAAGGAATTAATACACCTTGTACTTGACACGGACTTACTGACGTGTCTTTCTGACTTTTGACTGGTCTAAAAGCGGTCACACTTTAGGCTTTAAATAAGAGATGGGGTGTCTGATGAATCAGTCTTGGTTTTGGTAACAAGCGCCTAGATAATTCTACCCGGGCAAAGTTTGACTGACCGAAGATCAATGTACCCAATGAGTACCGCGTATCGCAGGGACTATTAACGTTGGGGTTCTTCGTGACTCAAAGCTGATGGTGGTTGGGTAACGAACCCTATTACCATTCTACAATGCGATAATAACAAATACTGCAGTATTCTGTGCAACAGAAGAGAGCTAGTAAGTACACTGTCGTAAGTTTGCAAAGCTATATTATAATTGTAACTAAAATATTCAGCAAGCACGTCAAAGGCAGGCATAAAAAGTGCTTAAACCAGTGCTAAATTAGCACTTGAACAAATGTTTTAATTTCACTGTCCTGTCTACGCGACATTCTCGTGTCATTTGTCCGAAGTCCTTGGCGGGCAACATGAAAGAAAAAGGATACAAATTATATCATACCGTGCTTGCCACGCCACATTTATCAACCTCTTTAAAACACTTTCAAACCAAACCAAACCCAAATAAAACGAGAAAGTTACAGCTCAATTTACTTCAATGCATGCAAACACCAAAATAGTAAAAAAAAAGGGGCAAAATATGTTCGACAATAAAACAATTTAACAAAATATAATGATTCTTGTAAATAATTTTACGGTCTTTCTGCTGTTCATGTGATATTAAATTGGTGGTATAATAACAAATATTGTATTTCGTTTCCGCGATAAAATATTCACCGAGAAATGAAGAGTTCAATAACCCAAATTTGCAACACATGATTTTCCATTAGGTATTGCAACCTTTAACACGTTTCTGCAGCCACTTTCACTTTACATAACACGCTTTGTGCCGCAGATGCGTTTAGTAATCCGGCAAATCTAGTGAAAGATTAATGAATTAACGTTTATCAAGAACGAAAAAATTAATTCTTTCATTCATCGTACTAATAGAGAAGCCTGATATGCGTCACAAATATGTAGATTGCATTCATTGCTTCATCGGAACCGCATTTAATTACGCGTCGCGATAATTTCCACGTTCCATGCAAACATTTTGAAGCCAAGGATATTACATTGTATACAGCTGACACCACTGAACACTTACAAAATTTACTTGGTCAAAATAATTATTCAAGGGCCAATGACTAGTACTGGAGATATCAGGCAGTTAATATGTATTTTCCATTTTTCAAGGTTCTCAACATTATCGCCAATTCGTCTTTACCCGTGCAACAATGTTGAGAACCCTGAAATATTGACACATATATGTATACATGTATATGATCGTCTGAGGCCTGAGGTCTCCTGAAAATGTTTCATGAACGTCATTCAGCGCGACGTTCAACGTTGGATTATTATTGTTTCAGACACATTGATGCATCAATAGAGGAGAAAGGACAATAATGAACGGGACATCGTGTCGTATTCTCCCCTCTATCGACAACAAGCGAAATAAAACACTTTGACAGCTGTCAAAAGTGGCGAAGCGTCCATGGACGCGCACACGCAGGCGCGCGGGCGATCATTGAGTGGAGCAAGATAGATTATACAAAGGGAAAAGAAGGATAGAAAGGGAAGAACAGAGAGAGGTGGACGGTCGCGTAAACACGCAAGATGTACGCTGCTACAAGCGAGAAGGATGTAACGCATTAAGGTAAAGAAAGAGGGGAAAGAAGGTTAGTACCGCACGGTGAATTCCGTGTGCGACCGCGCGGCGGTGGATACATACCTGTCAGCGTGCATTCCACAGTCCTATGGTGAGCTCTCGCCTCGTCGTTTACTATCACTAAACTCTTTTGCCTTCCTAACGGCAAGAACGTGTAGTCACATGCACACACACCGCACACACATATCTACGTACCACACTGTGAGTATACTCCTTCAGGATGGTATTTAAACGCACGCACACACTACTATTGTAACTTGTTCACGAAAAAAAAAACGTATCCCTTGCCACGGAAGCCGGTGGATCGCGTGTTCCTCGCGGCGCGAACATGGCGCACAATTCGTACGGCGTTTACCACAGAAAAACACAAGCGGAAGAACGATAGGAGATTCTACACAACGCGAGAGAAACCTGGATGAACGACGCGAACAATGGAACGTGACTTAAGGACACCGGAGAGCGCGGAGCCAACTTTACACCGCGGGGTAAATACTAGAACAAAACTCGCCGCTTTCGCCCGCGGTGCGCGGCCAAGCTGTCCAATCCCCATCCGCACAACGCCGCCACGTGGTACACAGCTCGGCCAATGGCAAACTGGTTACACGGGCCCCCACCTTAGGCGCATTCGTAAAGCCCAGCTTGCTACCGATCAGTTTCTTCTCTTCTTCTACCGATTTAACATTTAGACGTCACAAAGAAATACGAAAGGTCGTCGTCTTTTTGCACGTGTATACGTATCAATTCCTTCTTTTCTTTTTCTACAGGCGACGATGCCCCGATGCGTCGTGCGCGTGAAAATCGGTACCTGATGATTCGGTAGGAGAGATTGCAGCAGGATTAAATCGAAGATCGATTAAAATATCTTCGAGTCGAAGGATAAACACGATAAATTAAAAAAAAACTTACGGGAGGTTTCGACTGCAGCGTTAAAAGTGGCACAATATTGCAGCGTGGCGTTAGATCCTCCTGAGAAATTCTTTGGTAATCGCGATCAATTCGCTTCTTTCTTCTAAAGTAATACAAAAAACACGCAAAATGATTACTTTGAAGAAATTCCGCCTACTTGTCAGAATGCCTCGTTGTTATCGCGGGGCTGTCTTTTCAGTCACTTGCGCTTTCTTAGAGCTAGGATTATCTACGACATTGCCTTTAGTTACATAAATTTGCACGCGACTCAATGATGATCTGAATAACCGAATAAATAACTGCAAACGTTGCCTTGAATAATGATCAATAAAATTGACTTAATTGATACATCTCGTGATTTGTTCCACGTCATAGATATTTAAAAGCAATGATTTCTCATATCTATTGTACAGTTACATTCTGAATATATAATCATGTATTCTGATAGTACACACTTCTATTAAACACAACCCTCGATTTTCTTTTTTTTTTTTAACGATTTGTTGCCCAAAAATAATGTCTGCTACGTTCGTACCAGTAAATCATCTCGTTCTTAAAAACGTTTAACATTCCACACAGTAACACAATCTCTCAATCATATTTACACTGACCAGATTGGTCTACTATTTGCACAACACGAATTACGGAGAACTCTTGTCATCTGATAAATCAGTAAGTTACACGTGTATAAGAAACAATTAATTATACCTGGCTACTTCTGGATATCGTTGCAAAAGCATATTATGTGTATAATCGATATACCAAGCAATTAATCTAAATTATCAGCTGCTAAATAAAATGCTGCGATGCACAGACGCTGCTCAGATTAAAACGACGATACAATGCTTGGCTTGCGTCATTCAATTTTCAAGACAAACATGTGAGCAAATACGACCGGCACAAGACTCACGACAAATCTATCCGTCATGTTTTACGCAAGCATACAACGTAGGACATAGAACCTGTGACGCAACGTTTTGACCCATCGAATTTCTAACGAGCAACCTTATCTCGAAAGGGCAAAATCGATCGGCGCATCGATCCAGTGGCCGAAACGAACGACACGCGGCTTCGAATTCGATTCGAGAGATCGCAGAATCCATCTCACGGTCATATGTGTGATGAGACTAATGTGTAACGGGCCACTGGCCGGTGGAATTAGTTTCTCTTCTCTTTTTTTTTTTGAGGCAGGTCACTGACACCGAACGGCAAATGGATTGACGAAGCGGGGTCAAGTTCTACATGGGCTGTCGACATTGCTTCGCGTTTAAAGGTATCGCTGAGCATTCCTTGCGGGATATCGCGTTACTTACGACACATGATCAAACGTTCGGACCCAGTCTTTGACTATGCAACGGAGGATGCAAGTCGTAAATCGTTACAAAAGGCGCGAACGGTGTTCTCCGCAGTAAGTGGCTTAACTGCAAATACTCATTTACATACCATACGGGCGTGTAAGTGTTTTAAGAATTATAATGACGTCCAATTTGTGTTTAAAACGGACGATTTCCGATCGGGTGTGCTTGAACTAACGATCTTACAGTGTGAACCGTCGCGCTGGTTAGAAAACTTTCGTTCGATTGTAATGCGCGCGCAACTTCGCTCGCTGAGAAAGTACGCGACTGTTTAGAAAATTGTGCGAAACTAGTTTTACTACGACGACTTTAATTTTCCAATTTACGAGCAGCAGGGTTACGTTACACGCCTCTTAAGCACAGTCATTCATTATTAAATCGGCCTGTGTATTGTATCATACTTGCTCGTCATGTACGAAATGTCATGCGTACGTTCAAATATTTGCTACGCTCATTGAATAAGTACATACTACGCTCGTCATGCAGCATCCAATTCGTTTGATTTCAAACATTAAGCATATTTTTCCTTTTTTCAAGAATGTTATACACTTACATTACATTACATTATTATAAATAATTCCTAAAAAAATTTTTAAATATATAGGTATAATTGTACGAAGGACTATGTTCGAACAATTAATTCATACGAAGGCAAGAACTAATTTACGTATAAAAGTCAAAGTTATCTGTTACAATACTCCATGCAGTAAATCAGAATTTGAAAAACAAAAAATTAAGATAATAATCTTAACTTTTTATTCGGAAATATAGGAACATATAAAAACACAAATTTTAAATGTTGATACAGACATTCGATGTATGTATACACATACTCTATGTATTTATTATAGTTTCTTATAAAGTAACTGTTCCCGCAGCTTCTTTTTGAGTCAGAGCGGAAAATGTATAAATGAATTCCTAACGTAAGAACGCAAATAACGGTGCTTCCCATCAACATGTAGGTTAGTAATTAATTATCGGAGCACCTTGAGAAACGTGTATTTAATATTCCTTCTTCTTTGCTTCTTCGATATCACTTCTATATCTGATATGTGCAGCAAATGTTTCGTCTTACAATTGTTAGAAAACTGAAAAAAACTGCACATATTAAACGTTAAATCACTGTCACTATTAATGCAATTAATTCATTTACAAAAAATATTAATCCCTGATCGTATATTCTCATTATATAGGGTGCCTTTCTCTGCAACCGGTTGACGACCGCACGAATTGTCTTAATTAAGTTGATCAGCTCCAATTACAGCCCCTTTATGCCTTTTCTCGGCTAATTCCCGGGTTCTTTGATCGAAAAAATTAAGTTTCTATCCTGCTATTATAGATGAAATCAGTGCAGCCGTTTACACATTAATTGAAAATAAATCGGCGGCTTATCTATATTAATTAAATCGACTGGTTGCGTTGTTCGTAAAAAGTAAAAAAAAAGTCTGGGAAAGTTAGTCATTTGCCTTATCTCACTATACACCGTTCCGCGTTATTATAAGTATTTATGACTATATGTTCAAGCGTAGTTATTGCGTTGATTCTTTTATTAAGTCTTCTTTCCCTTTGCTTTCTTCGGCTAGTTAATCCCTTTCGTTAATATTTTGCAAAGATTCAGTGGTTTATGCAGATGCGATCGATTCTCCAATTATTCAACAGCATGTGGAAGAAGATATAGAATAGGAAGTGCTAAACACCTCTAATATTGTGTAAAAAATTATATTAACATAAATAGAGTAATTTACTCGTAACAAAATGCATAATTTTCTTATTTGCGTTTATACTATAGCGAAGTAATATTTGATTTTACAATAGGGGTGTCTAAGGAAAGGCTCACCCAATTACGCAGATAACTCGTTTATATAATAAATATTTTGTTAATTAAAATTCTGTCCATTCATTAATAGCCTCTCACTCTCATTGGCAGTCTCATTTTCAAATTACTTGAATAAACGATTATACTTCAATTTTACTATCGAATTCTTCAATCGTTCCAATATTGATACTAGGTGACACTAGTAGTTCCGGGGATATAACATCATCAAAGAACGACACAACCTAAACTGTCAAACTGTACATAGAACACAAAGAGTATTGGTCACATCTCTTGTATATAAACTATTAAATCAGCAGCTTTTTTTCGATGTAGTTAATTCATTGAATAAGGGAGTATACTTAAATGTGCATAGGTAATCTAGAAATATTTTCCTATGAAAAATAAATCTTCGATTTGTACGTTCTCCTTTTCACGCACGTAATATTCCAAAGTAGCAAGAAGAAATTATTATATTTCGGTTCTTTCTTTTTATAGTTGATCCTTAATCATGTGTGAGTTGCCTCCAGAATTAACGATTAAGCCGTTAGCACTTGTTGGTTTAACTGGCTTAGACATCGCAAATTCTGTACACCGTTCGATTTGGGATGCATTCAGTAATAATCGCAGACTGGAAAATTCTGCCATACAATTTAAATTACTTAGCCCCGTTCATGAATTTCCTACTGTAAAACCTAAGGTATGGTTGATCTAATTATGATTGCAACATATAATCGTATATTTACTCAAAGATTTTCTTTAATGCAGCATGTTATATTTCAGAGAAATTCATACGAATGGTATAGACCGAAAGGAATATTAAAACGCAACTGGATGAATAAGTACCTTAATGAAGTTCCAGCAGTTGTTGTTGTATTCTATGATTTGGATTGGAATGATCCACAATGGAACGAAAAGAAGATGGAATGCGCTTCTAGAGTACAATCTCTTAGGTATAAATGATATAAAATATTATTGATATAATTCGTTCGAAAGTATGACAATTAAATGCATTTGGCCGAATATCATTTTAGAAATGCATTAGACGGAAGGAGCACAAAAATATCTGTAGTTCTTATACAACATTGCGCGCAGCCTCCGCCAGGTTCTGAGGATGCTATCGCAACTGAACGTGCTACAGCTGTTTGTGGAGCTTGCGAACTGTCTCCAAAGTTATTATACATTTTACCGCATGGAAATCATTTATTAGGATATATATCCAGGTAACAAATGAATTATTTTTAAGGGTCAGTTATTTATTGTAGACTTTAATTCTGTCAAGTTCTATATGTATTATAGATTGGAGAGTGCGCTATTTGATCTGGCACAAAATTTTTACCATCACGAATATCGTATTGTGAAAGGGCATAAAGATCAGCTTAATAAAACCCAAAAATGTTCCCACAAACACCTGTGCGTACGTCATCAATTTAAAATGGCTTATTTAAACGAACTGAAGCAAGATCATAATTTGGCACAGAAGTAAGCTTCTATATATGTAAGGAAATAATTTTGCTATGACTGACGTTAAGAGATGCGAAATTTATGTTCTAGGCATTATACACAAGCATATAACAATTTATTGGAACTACAGATAATGGACACGAATGTGATGGAAATAAAAACCATTGCATGCTTTATCAATTATAAATTGTGTAAAGTAATGTTCAATTTAAATCTTCCTAAGGATGCTATATCACAATTTAGACTTCATACGGATAGGTCAGAGAATTAAATAGAAAAGAAAGTAGGAGACATGTAATAAGTATTATCACAATAACGTTAAATTGCTAGCGCAGATTCAAATTATGGACTGGTCCTAAGGAACTTATATTTGAACATCATGCTTGGATGTGCAGCCAATTTTCTACGTTTGCAGAGTTATTTGATGATGCTATTCGACAGGGACTTCCAGCTGTTCAAACGCAGCACCCCGGTTATTATTTTCAATCAGCAGCCCATCATGCGAGCTTAAGACAAGCAGCATGCAAAGATTTATGCCAGGTATAAAAACTAATAAATTAAGTAATTTAACTTTCTGTAATAATAATATAACAAACCTCCATGGTTTTAGAATGTTAACAGCTATCCAGAGCTAGATCCATTGGCAGGAGAGGAGAAGCTTGAATTTTATGGACAACGACCATGGCGGCCGGGGAAACTAAGCGCAGAACCTATAGATTCGATGAAGGAAGCTCTTGCTGTGCTGGCTTTACGGTATAAAGAAAAATATACAGTTAACCATTCTGTAAGAAACACATTTAATACTCTTTTCGTTAATTTTTAACAGTTGTATATTACATATGTTTATTTTCTATGCTTTCAGAACATAATTATTGGTCTGCTGGGAAACGCAATTTCACAATTCAAACTCTATAGATGTCCAAGAATGAGAAGAGTATTAGGTACGATACTTTCACCCAGATGTTATATAAATTTCTGTTTAATAATGTGCAACTTCTGTTTAATAAATTTGCTCTAGTTGTACAAATGGCTGAAGAATATTATAATTCTAAGGATTATGGAAAAGTTTTGACGTAAGTCGAAATGTCAATTATATTCTGCTCCTGCAAAATCTATATAAATTACTAGCAAAATAATTTTATCTTATGCGTCAGTCAAAAAAAATTGACTCTAACATTATTTCCTCTAGACATATTTCATAACTTAACACCAAAATCATAAAATTTGATTGGCCAGATTATTGACGCACATGTTATGGGAGTATCACGGTGAACGATGGCCCGTCTTAATCACAAATATCTTAAAGAATGCCTTGCGAGCGGCCTACCTGTCCACGAGCATTCAAGACTACATTACGCTAGCATTCGAAGCATTGGGCCCATCCACTACGTTTTCGGACGATTACAGAACTGCTGTTTATCATAACATTATGAACATCCTTCGTGTAAGTCATTCTTAATTACATTATTGTACAATTGGTTGTAACGCGTTAACGAAAGAATATAAAATAACAGAAAAAGCCTCCAAATCCGGAGCCCGATTTACCTGATGATGTGAGACGTTCTGCAATAGAAAAGTGGGTATTGGAGCTCGGTCAGACAGAACCAATTGTTTTTACAATTGATGATACTAACATGAGTTCGTTTATAGAAGTTAAAGCAAGATTTTTACAAGCAAAGTATGCGGTTAATTCTAAAGTCAGCACGGAAGTTATTATCAGGTAATTTTAAAGTACCATCACTTATACATAGATCACAGTGTATATTAGGTCGGCCGGCAAAATTTGGGCCACATTGACCCGCATAATTCTCTCATATTTTCCACATTATATTTTCTGTTAGAGTGAAGAAGTCTTCCATCTCCTTCACCTCTCCGATTTTCCAAGTACTATCATTAAAACACTTTCGTAAAATTTTCTGTCTTTACAATTTCTGTTTACTGACACCGAACTGAATAAATGGTAATCTAACTAAATGGTACGTGGTCAGCAGGTCAAACAATGTTTTTTTATTACTCAGATAAAAATGTAATAAAGACATTACGCCCAAAATGGCACGAACTGTCCGGGCGACCTAATATAGCTAATGAGTATAAATCAACTTGCAACATAATCTTGTATTTTATTCAGGAATTCCTACAGTGATAGTGTTGAGTTTTCTAAAATATCGATGACAGTTAGTAACCCACGATACACCTCAGAGTTCACCGTTACCGATGCTGAGCACAGTAATCTTATTTTTCAAGGAAAAGAAATGAAAATATTTCCTTACCAATTTCAAGCACCACAACAAAGTGATAATAGTGAAATACGTATCACTACGATTTCATTGAGCATGGGTAGTGAATCCGTATGTTGTATTATTTTGAGATTTTCTGCTGCGGGGAGGGAAACCAATTTTTTGAGCCGTTTGTATCCCGAGATACAACAACTTCGGTATGTTAAAATAGTAAGATTTATAAAAATTTCTTCAGAAACTGATGCAGTTCATATTTGTTTTAGCAGAGGAGAATTTGAAACGATACAACCATCAGTGAACGCAGAAATAAAGCAAGAAGAATCTAGTCTAACTATCAGTGCTGAATCAAAGAATCCAGCACTCTTAGGAGAATGGCTACCAATCAAAATATCTATCAACGCGAATGAAAAAGTATTATCAGCATTTTTGAACGTGTCACTTGCATCTGATGGTACAAATGAGCAATCGAGTATGTAGTAAAATAATATGAATATTCTATAAATACGCACTACAAATATCTATTAATGATTTCGTGAATCCGTAGCGGAATTAAGTTTAACTATGAATAACAAGCAATCGGTGATATCGATTCCGATTGATAATCTGGAAAAGGACACCACCATTCACCACACAGTATACTTAAGAGCTCACAAAATTGGCGATCGCCATATTAATATGAAGGTACCGTTCACATCCCACGTTTTCTTTATTTTTTTTCCCCGCTTACAATAAATTTATATATTCGAGAGTATTATAATAGGTAGAATACTCAGACGCTGAGCAAATTAAAGGATCAAAAGAATTAACTTATTCGTTGTCAGTTACGAAACCATTTGAGATATCAACATTATTTTACACTACATTTTTCGAATCGTTAACAAAAGGTTTTATCAATGAACCATTTATTGTGATGCCTCATATATCATGTGTCTCCCCATGGCCTATAAACATTTTAATTACGTCTATAGAATTGGTAAGTAATATTTTTTTCATTACACATCAAATCTTCGTTATGCACTATGATAGTATAATTATATCAATTATGTAGGGTGATTCGATAGAAAAAGAAAATAACGAGCAGACAGAGTCTGTTCTAGCTGGTGTTACGCTTTCAGAAGGTGAAACAGGGACAGACGTATATTGTGTAATACCAAAAGTGGGTGGTGATCAACCTATTAGTACAGGAGTGTACACTGTTAAATGGAAACGGTAAATAATGTAATGACAAATTATAGCATTGTTTATTGATTTAATATGTGTCGATTGTTATTTTAGTGCAAACGATGAAAATGCATTAGAAACGAGTAGTAGCGTTACTTTGGCACCTCTGTGGGTTGAAGATACAATAATTGGTTTAGAAGCGAAACTACCAGCACATGGCTGGGTTCGAACACCATTATTCATATCGTATTTAATTAAAAATCATTCCGATTATATGGTAACATTACGATTGACTATGGAAGCCAGTGATGCCTTTATGGTTGCCGGGCAAAAAAAAGTGAGCGCACATTTGTAAATTTCAATAACTTGTAATGCACTCATTAGTTTTATTGCTTATGTTTTATAGGTTGATATTTATATACTCCCAAAAAACGAAAAGGAAGTAGAATGGATTTTGCTACCATTAGTCGCGGGTTTTGTGCAACTCCCGGCTCTTTCCCTAATAGCTCCCGCAGGTAAACATTTTATTAATCGATATGTTTTTTTATAAATACATCGTAGATTTTTTGTATATTTTAATGTTACATTTAGACGAAGAGCATAAATTGAACAAAGCACGGCTTTCTGAAGTAGTGGAACGGTCAATACCAAGTCATATATATATTCTTGTAAGTATGACAAATTCATCATATAGCTGAGCTTAAAAATTATGTAACAATGAATTTTTTTGTAGCCAAGTTCACAAATTTTAGAAGAATAAATACAATAGCATGTTACGCATAGGGAGATCTTGAAAGGAATAAGAAATTTGTTCTCTTTTATCGAAATGTATTACCGAGTGAACGGATACATCTTTCACACATTCGTAAACATAGGAAAGGTTCATGCGTAAGATTCTGAGTATTGATATGTTAAATATAATTTATTTTAGTTAATGAAAAGTGTAATAAACAAAAAGTTCCTTATCCTTTAATACACATTCAATTACCTTAACATGTACGAGCACTACTAAACGTGTCAGTATCGATCGCGTTTCCATGCATACAATATTTCTATGGAAACCAAGAATACCATAATAATACGTGGTCATGCGTACCATCGAAGTATACAATAAACCATTCAGACTTAAAAATAATGCAAGAGTTGAGTACAATAGTGATTTGTGGATATAAGGATATTGATTAATGATAATGGTGCAGTCTGATGACAATCGTAATCCTATTTCTTCCGAACAACAAAATGAAAAGGAGGTGGAAAGAATATTGACTCCTATATTTCATATAAACTCTGTGAATTCTATGGCTCGAAATCGAACGTTTTTAAAGGTATAACAATATTGCTAAAACTATATTGATTTTTAACAAATATTAATAACTGGTGTACATGGTAAATATTGTAAACTGCAAATTTGCCTGTTTCGACATGTATATTATATAATATTACATAAGAAAACTAATCATACTAAACGGAAAGAAATTTTCGAAAAATAGGATCTACAACTTGCTAAAGCACGGTTGCGGACTTACGCTGCATATACACCAACCGATCGAGAATTACAGCAGAGCGCTGCTGAATATCGAAAATACCTCCAGAAGTATTCCCAAAATGTTACCTCTTCATAACAAGTCGATTACACATCGACGACGACTACATTCCTTTCAATCTGATAACTCGAGCCGAACGAACAAACTTTCAAGTGAAAAGTTTGTTGATCGTTTGGATCGATGGATCAGATTGATAACTCAAACGGTGGCATTAGACTAATGATATAAAAATGTAGAAAAGCAAATGTTATTTATAAGAACCCATATTACATAAGTAATATATTAGAATAAAATATTTGATGGCCGTTACGTAACTGTGTAGAATAAAGAAAATGCATACTTACGCTAGAATGATGATCTACTGCAAAGAATTCTATAACAGAACAATAGCTCTTGTGGGAATGTTCAAACGAAACGTGTAGACAGTTTTCACCTGTAGGAATGGAATATTCACGTTCATTTTCTACGTGTTACGGCATTATCATCGCTCGTAATTACTGACACGCAGAACGTATATGTACGATAGGATAAGTTCGTTTCAGAAGTTACCTGATAACGACCTAAACCAATAATTCGACAAAAAGCTATATAATACTTGTACGTTAACTTCAATCCGTATGTACGTTTTGACCTTTGCAAAAATATTTCTGCAATTACTATCTACGAAATTTCGGTGCAGATTAAATGAGGGGGCTTACAATAAATATGTTATTGTGTTTATGAAATAATGCTAATACCAATCTTATAATTTATGAAGTACTTCATGCCACTGATTATTTTTAGTTTTTCTTACCTGCTCGTTGATAAGACATCAATCTTTCTTACAAATCGACTTCTGAAGCACTCAATAGCGAACAAAAATATAAAAAGAACTGACGTGTAAAAGTTGAGACACGTAACGAATAAGGTCTCAATACATTTTTACGTGGCATCGGCTTGGCAGCTGCGAAAACAAATTCGGTGAAAATTCTCGATTTGAGCATTATAGGCGGTCCAAAAACATCTGTATCAATAATGTCTTTATCTTTCGAATAGCATTTCTTCTCTAATTTAGTCCGGGTTTTAAAGCAATTTTCCACAATTTGGTTTTTATGTGGGACAATACAATAACAAACTTCGTCGAATACATTGTTGCAATGGTTTATTACAATAAATTATAAATAAATAGCTTTCCTTCACCATTATTACATTTTCATGTGAGCACCAGAAGTAAAGTTCTTACACGTTAAAAAACCGTACTACCAGAAAAAAGTAAAATGATAGCATATATCGCTTTGAGGTCATTTATCGCTGAGTTATGCGTGGGAACGTAAGCCGATATAACTTTTCCACGCTACATTTACTAGAGCATTAATGCATTATCGGTGTCGACCGGTGAACAATAATCGTAGTGCCCATTAAAACAATAGTGTCACACTACTACATATATGCGTATATATGTATATTATAAAAACGTTTATCGTCCTTGTAAATAGTAACGTTTATTGTTTCTATGGTATCTTTAACTCAAATATGATGCACATATAAGCAAACAAGAAGTAAAAATTTGCAATTTTAGTCACAATTGATAGAATTAAGTTGTTACACCAAAATCAGTACGGAATGGCATCCTTGGCATACAATCGGTATTCAGTTTATAATTTTGTTCAATATAGACGAATACGTAGCATGTAGAAAATAAGAAATTTGTTCATCATTATATGACAAAATAATTGTCTATGTGTGCTCGTACATAGTACGGAACACATCATTATAAACGGCATTTCGCTACATCAAATCCACTGTTATGAAGCATAAGTATTGTGGAAGTACGTGAAATATTAAAATCTCATTTAGTTCGGTTCTATCCTCTGTACACAACACGTTACAGAATAAATATAAAATACTTATATCTTAAAATTAAATGTATCATATGCTATGTCCAGCTAATGTAGCCTGCGCTGAAACTAATTTTTTCTAATTTGATAACTATAATGTACTTTCGAAGTTGATATCTAAAATGTTATGTCATTAAGTACTTAGGAAGTTGTTAATTATAGGCGCAACCCTTTCTGGATTATTTAAATGCACATGATGCGTTCCATTCACTTCGTGGTATTCGAATTTGCTAGCACCCACTTTTATGTTATCCAAAACTTGTCCATAACATTCTGGATGATCAAATTTCATCCCTGGTACCGCACGGATATTAAGATATCCGCATTTTATTCGAGAAGCATACGCAAGGACCAAATCCGTGGATATCATAGCCAGTCCAGAAACCTAAAATGACGTAATAGATACATTTAACATCTTATGGATTATACACATCGTAATTTATATTTCATAACAGATAAATTGTTTTACCTTCAATCGCGGATCACGCGCAAAATAAAATCGTTTAGGATCATCGGACGATCGTAATCCACGTTTCATTAGGATTTTTGCACCATCTCTTGTTATAGAGCCACCATAAGCAATTTCTACAATATCAAGAACTTCCTGATAAGTGTAAGACGGAATGCTATCAGAACCCATAGTTTCATATTTTAGAAATTTCTCTATCATTTCAGCAGTTTGAGCAGGACTTTTAGTTATATCCCTTACATTAGGGCCTGCAATATCTAAACTAATTATGAAATCTACTTCATCCGGATAAGACGCAGCATATAAAAATGATACTGCTCCACCCAAGGAATGTCCAAGTAATTTCACCTAAGACAACACCACGTAATTATGTAGCAAGACATGTAAAATTAAATGACAAATAATTGATAAATATGATTAGATTGATGGCAAGCAGTGTTATAAATGCGTATATGTGCACTGTACAATTTCACAAACTATACTTGTACAGAAGCGAAGTAATAGACACATATACATTTAGATTATAACAAAATACCAAGGCTGACTGTTACATTTATATAACAATAAGGAAAACTAATGTATTGTTGTGCTACGTGCAATGTTATGTAAATAATTTTATGAAACTACAAAGTGGAGTGGTAATATTTTGTGCCACTCGCTAACCTTCTTCCATTTGAAATGTTTCACAATTCTACGTAGTAGAATTATACCATCCCAGTAAACATAATAGTATTGACTCTTTGGGTAATGGGAAGATAAACCATGACCAGGCATATCCAAACAGAGTACTGAAATCTCATCACTTAATAAAGGAATCAAACTGTCAAAACTGCCAGCATTATCTTGACGTCCATGTAGTGCCACTATTGGTTGGATCCCTTCGGGACCCCACCATTTGCCTACAGGTAATTGATCATTTTATCAAAATGTAATTACAAAACATTTAAAGCAGCAATGGTTGAAAAAATTTGAACTGTTCAAATATTCATATTATTATATCCTAAGAAGAAATGTCTATCCAGGAAATTTTAATATGAAACAAAGTAGCAGCTGAACTCCAAAGTTTGTTGCTTCATTAAAGGTTCATATATATATACATATATATAATCTATAGTTATACAACGATATTAAATACATTATAATCTGATGAGTAAGTATGTAGAATACTGGATGCAAGTCTATAACAGTCGGCCTTGTTCAAATTAATTTCCAATACGCTAATTTAATCATTAGAGGGCTAATTGTATATTGTAGCTTTTCCTTCTGAATTAATGAAACTCAGATAATGTAAAAATGTCAATGTCAATTATGACATTATATTATCGAACGAAAGATATATTTGCAAAAGAAAGAAGCGACTGAATTTTAAAAGCTATAAAGATTAAAACAACAGAAGATCGTTGTATAACTTTTTTGCTTGCTAACCTTGTTCCACTTGTAATATTTAATGACTCTACGCAGAGCAATAAGCCCATCCCAAAATATATAATAATGTAGTCCAGTAGGAAGGTGCGAAGAGAAACCATGACCAGGTAAATCTATAGCTAAAACAGCTACGTTTGATGGTAATAATTCAATTAATCTATCAAACGTTGCAGAATTATCTTGCCAGCCATGTATTGCTACTATCGGTTGTCGATCCGATGGTCCCCACCATTTTCCTAAATTTATTGTTATTATCACCTTTGACATCTTTCTTTAAAATTCATTAAAGTACAATAAAATAACATAATCTCTGGTGCGTACACTCTTAATTGCAACTAAAACATGTAAAATCTATTAATATTTAAAAATCTTTACTGACCGCTTATGTGACCCCATGGCACAGGTATGAGAACATCTTGCACACCTAAAATAAATGAATACATTCAGTTGAAATTAAACTGATATTAATGCTTGAAATCATAACTTACAATCTCGTTTGTGTCCATTTATATTTTCAGAGGGTGTGGAGGGTGTAGATCTATCAATTATACTCATTTGGCTAGTTTTGGAATACTGGTGGTACAAAATTTCCCACAAGTCAAGCAGTCTATATCTATTTAACAATAGATCTAACTTTCCTTTAGTTTGACGCAAATTTCGTAAGATGTATGGAAATGTTTCGCTAGACACAATAAAGTTACCAATCACTGTTAAGATCAAAGTTCGCAAACAGAATAATTAAACTTGCACATATTTAATCGACATACTTCCTTCACGAATTCAAATGTTATGTCACTTAAGTTCAATCGTTTATGCTTATCGAAATCAATCATTTTTGTAAAAATATTATTGAATACGTTAAAATTGTATTGCTTACCTAACGCATCTGATAAACTTGCAATACTATGGAACGTTGCGTTTTGTTAATACTTGATGTGTATTAAGCAATTTGTACAACTATCTCTGAAAGTAATTAGAAATTTGTTACTGTGCGTTACTCTTAAGGCAGCAATCACTCAGGAGCATTTCACGTATTAAAGTTCTTTTAGTCATCAATTTTTATACGATTACATAGCATTTTATACAAGCAACTTTGAAAAATATTCGTCTGCACGACTGTATGTAGTTAGAAAGAAAACCGTACTATACAGTTATACCGTACTATACAGTTATACCGTACTGTAACCGTACTATATGTATAATTATCTGTGCCATTTTAATTAAGGTACTTATGCATTTGTATAACTTGTGATATATGATTACCGATAATTCTGCACCATTACGTCATTTGTTTCAGTCAGTTATAAAGAGGATACCTGAAATTAATATATTAAGTTACATAAATAATGACTCGATGGGAAAATCAATTTCTAACCTTAAATGACATTACCATCTGATTTACGTATAAATTTATATAAATTGTAAGATTTCATAATTCTAAACTGATGTTTATTATTTTTATTTACAATGATGTTTGACCTTTCAATTGTTTCAGATACCATTAAAAGAATTCTATTTTCGAAATTATTGTTCTTACTTTACATTTTACATTATTAAGATGGATAATCAGGATTGTATAATAAAAACTGTTATTCACGCTGGAACAGAAACAATTAATTTCGTACCCGGAACGAAGGTATACATAGACTTGAAGTCATTCATTTGTTAAACATTAAGTAAATAAATCATTTGAATTATTGTAATTTTTATTTTCAGGTAATCTTTCATTTTAAAACAACAAAATGTAATCCTGAAAAAACAATAATAGATGATAGTAAATCTATGGGCAATCCGATGGAGCTTGTTCTAGGAAAAAAATTTAAGCTTGAAATATGGGAAGTAATTGTACAAAAAATGGCATTAAATGAAGTGGCGATTTTCCATGTCGATAAAAGCGTACGTTTCTATAATTTATGAATACATTACAGCGTTTAAGACATATTTTAGTAGTACCTGTTGCTTTAGCTAGTGACAGCATATCCTTTTGTATCTAAAACTTTAAGAGAAGTTGGGAAGCCACGATCGGAAAAGCGTAATCATCATTGTTGCGGTGCAACATTGCAAAACGAAGGGATTGGATACACTGATTTGAACGAACTCATTAAGTATCCTCAAGATTTAGAATTCACAATTGGTAATCAATTTTATATAGCAATTAGTTATATTATTTAAACACTTTTCTTTAACATGCCAATGTTTCAGAGCTGGTTAAAGTAATTTTACCGGATGAATATGAAAAGGAGTCGTGGCAAATGACAGAAGATGAGAAATTGAAAAGTATACCAGATATAAGAGAGAAGGGGAATACATTATTCAAAGAAAAGAATTATAATGCAGCTTGCGATACATACGCGAAAGGAATTGGAATATTAGAACAACTTATGCTTGCGTTAGTATTTCGTATGATTACATAATTGTATTCAAACTGTTATTGATTATACAATGAAATCTTTAGAGAAAAGCCAAACGAAGAAGAATGGTTGTCGTTAAATCGTTTGAAGAATCCATTGCTTCTTAATTATGCTCAATGCAAATTGATTGAAAAAGAATATTATGCAGTCATAGAGCACTGTACAACAGTTCTTAAGCATGATCCAGGTAGGAAACAAAATATGAAAATTCTTTTTTCATGTACGAATTACTATCTATGTGTTCCTTTTAGATAATGTAAAAGCATTATACAGAAGAGGTAAAGCATACATAGGTGCTTGGGATGAAACAAATGCTGTTAAAGATTTAAAAAGAGCCGCCGAGTTAGATTCAACGTTAGAAAACGCAGTTGAAAAAGAGTTACAAGCATTTTCTGCAGCTCTCAAAGAAAAAGATCAAGTCGACAAGAAAAAATTATCTAAGCTATTTAAATGAATGCCCGATAAATAATTGAAATTGATAAAAACAGTCTGTCTGCCCTTTAAGGAAAGTACGTGTACATGGAGAAAAACTGTACAAAAAAAGAATAATTAACAGGCTAACGTTGGTGTTCCACAATTTCAAGTTACCAGAATTTTAATGCTTATATTTTGTTAATAGAAAAAGCTCCATGCTTTTCATTATTTATTTATACACAATAAGACTGTTTATGTACATGTTATTTTTACTTTATGTAAGATTTTAAATAAAATATGTATCATACTGATGGCACATATGTAAACAAGGAAGAAGAAATAAATATTATACTGGTGAATACCAGTATAGTGCAAATATCACACTTATAATTCGAATGATTTATTACGCTTACAGAATTGCTATAATGTTGCGAAAATAATATTAAATAACATTATTTATATTAAATATAATCTTGTTGAAAATTTGTAGGAGAGATGTTTTTTAATTTCGGAACATAAGGTAGTGTGCTTTCATAAAATTGTTTCAAATTTTGGTACCAAAAAGAATAGCCATAGATAAATAAAAGTTATGCATGAATACCTGACCCGTGAAATATTATGTATTTAGTTTTAATTTCTATCAGTGCTTTTTTTGTAGTGCCTTTATTCTATTGGGATTGGTATGATTGAAACTCTCATCCTTAATCGAACCATGAGTGATTGTCAGTCGACGGAAAGTATGTTTGACATATAGCACAATTTATTCTACAACAGTTGTAATTAAACGTGAAAGATGAAACCTATGATTTTCTAAATTTCAATTGGTACAATTATTTTCGAGGTAATTGCACCACTCAATCGAACATCATGAACCTATTAAACGAACATATTTAAACGTAACCTATTTCATTGATGGTATCAGCATTACCTGTAATAAGATTTGTATCACTGATTTATAAATAATTTCTTTTTACGTTCTGGATTATTTTTTCCTTTTTAATTACGTAATGTACATGTACATATATTGACCAAGATGTTTAGACATACCTTCTAAGAAAAATCAAGTTAATCCTACACTTGTATTAAATATGGTACTATTTATTTACAGAATTCAGATTGCTTTAATATGTTCGACGTTTTTAAATTATAAATCGCATATATCGAAAAAATTATATAAAATGAAGCTTGTGGCAAGGAATGTTGATAAAAATGGAGAAGGGTGAGTAAATTTGAATTGGTAAACATTATGATACTAACACAGCAGGCAGAACTGAAAATAATAAAAATACATGTATGTTAGGAGCGTATCCCTTGTACCTGAAAACGCAGAAGATATGTGGCACGCGTATAATTTAATTGGAGAGGGGGACTTTGTTAATTGTTCCACTATTAGGTCAGGATAGTCAATTATATATATATATATGTATATTAATTATTGCAGAGTCTTAGGGTACTTTTTAATATTATTCTTCTTCTTACAGAAAGGTACAAACAGAATCTGCAACTGGTAGTTCTAATAGTTTTAGAGTTCGAACTACTTTGACTATATGCGTAGAGGGTATTGATTTTGACACGCAGGCATGTGTTCTAAGACTGAAAGGTAGAAATATAGTAGAGAATAAATATGTCAAGGTAATTTTAATTTAGCATTATCGAAGGAGTTCTTGAAAATATATATGTATATCTCTAATGCGAAAATTTGTTGTAGACAGGTGCATATCATACGTTGGATGTAGAGCAAAATCGAAAATTTGTAATTACTAAAATTAAATGGGATTCAGTTTCGTTGGAAAGGGTTGATAATGCGTGCGATCCTACCCAGGTAAAATTAGAATATTATGTATAATATAAACGGTTCAAGTTTAACGAATAATAGCAATTCATTTTAGAGTGCAGATGTTGCTGCCGTGGTAATGCAAGAAGGTATTGCACATATTTGCTTAGTAACAGCGAATATGACAATAGTTCGTGCAAAAATAGATCAAGTTATTCCTAGGAAGAGGAAAGGGAATGTTTCACAGCACGAAAAGGTTTTCATTTGTAATTCATTTGTGTGTTAAATGCAGATGGAGACAATATTCGTGTTTATGCTCTTATACATTTTTCAGGGTTTGACAAGATTTTATTCTAATATAATGCAAGGAATTTTGAGGCACATCAATTTCGATATTGTGAAATGCGTTATTCTGGCTAGTCCAGGTTTCGTTAAAGATCAATTTATGGATTACATGATACAGCAATCCATTAAATTGGACAACAAATTAATATTAGAAAATAAGAGCAAATTTCTGCTTATGCATTCTAGTTCTGGCTTCAAGCATTCATTGAAAGGTATATTCAAATCTTCAACGTGAATGGGATAGAGTAAAATAATGTATACTTTACGATTTTTGTTTTATCAGAGGTTCTGGCCGACCCTGCTGTACTTGCTCGAATTTCCGAAACAAAAGCAACAGCTGAAGTGAAAGCACTGGACACATTTTACACAATACTACAGACTGATCCTGCTAGAGCATTTTATGGGAAGAAGCACGTAATCAAAGCTAATGAATCTCAAGCCGTTGAAACGTTACTTATTTCCGATAAACTATTCAGGTAAGCAATTAAACAATATTCCGTCGCAACGAAATTTAACTTGGATACAAACTTCTATATCGTTTATATCCAGATGTAAAGATATTAATTTAAGAAAAGAGTATGTGGAATTAGTTGAAAGCGTGCGGGATTCGGGTGGAGATGTAAAAATATTTTCGAGTCTCCATGTATCTGGTGAACGTAAGTTGTGCAGTCTACTTAATCAAGCTTCATTATTTTTGGATGTTTCTTAAACGTAATTTTATTTCATACAGAGCTTGAACAAGTCACCGGTATAGCAGCTATACTACGCTTTCCTATGCCGGAATTGGAGGATGAAAGTGAAGATGAAAGCGATTCAGACGAGAATGAGAATTAAGGATACTAGGAAAATATGTTTATGTACAATTTTGTATATATTTGTGCTGTGCGCAATCAAAAGTACATTACAACAAAATATGTTAATAATAAAAATCTAAATTAATTTTTGTCTCCAATATCAGAGTCGAATTTCTATGTCGATTGGGCAGTCACTATTTGCCACGGAAGTCCATAAGGTGGTTTGTTTATTTCTATATCTCGTCTCTGGTGTTAATGCTTTTCATTGCAACAAAGAACAAAAGCATATTTTTAAAATTATTTAATTTCCATGCCTATGATAGAGAGTGTTAACATAGTTTTCTGTAATCTGTTGGTAATGTAGTGAGTGACACGGATATGGTATGGGGAAAAAATACATTAGCCCATTTGTCTATCTATTCCTATATCTCGTCGGTGCATAATGTAAATGTAAGTACTGTGCGTTCGCAGAGAGATGGCGAGTGACAGCATATTGCGTTCTCACTCTGCCGCTGCACGTGCGTTGCTGTTATTGGCTGAGGACGGTGACAAAGAACGACGACGAGCATATCGAGACAAAGTGAGATAGAATGATGACTTTAGAGCATTGACGTAGCCTCCCAATCAAAGTGTATACTATGAATTAAGAAATTAAATGATTTCCTGAGGCTACGCCAATGCTTTGGAATCATTCTATTTCACTCTGTCTCGATATGCTGATCATGGACCTTTGTCACCGTCCTCAGCCAATAACAGCAACTCACGTGATAGCAGCAGAGTGAGAGCGTAAACTGTCACTCGCCAACTCTCGGCGAACGCACAGTAAATGCATATATTGTATGGTATACACGTTTCAAAAATGCAAAACGCGTTGTTGTCACTTAACTCTTAACTATTTCATTTTAGCATCTTGGTAATGTTGTTACTTCTTTATACAAAAATTGTACTATATAAATTATTTGAATGAATTTTGGTCACGATTTCCTATTAAATTTTTATATTTGTATTTGGCCAATACCTTATTTTTAGTGTGCTATGTCGGTACACGCTGCTCTTCATATTTACATTTACACAATTCTTAATACGTCAAACAAAGGCACGTGGTCGGATATTCTTGCGTAAATCGAGGAATGAGTCGTTTCCATTTTTTTGATCTTCCTTTTATCACATTATAAGCATTTATATAACAAATGATTATAGATGCATACTTTAGCGAAAACAATAATGCAGAATACATTTAACAAATATTATGTCTGCTCAGTAGCAACTTATGAGGTAACATTGTGCAAAAATTGTCTTGTGTAGTTATTTATAGTTATATTGTTTTTTTTGTAAGTAATATATGTATTATTATATGTACATAATTATGGAACTGTTTTGTAATAATCTTTCTAGTGAAAACACTTGTAAGGTACAATATAAATTCTTATTTAATTTATATTGAATAATGCAAAACAAGATTTATAAGGTATACAAGTTCATAACAAATATTTATTTTATATGCAATTTGTTTGCAGAGTGCGCTAAAAGCATTGCACAATTTACAAAGTAATGCAGCATACTTAAAAGCGGCAGAGCAAAGTAATTTACAAGCATCTTCGTCTTGTAAATTATTGAACGCACAAAAGTACTTGTCCAGGTAATGGTTTTTTTGTCTTTCATATGTACCCACAGAACAACATAAACTTTCAATATTGTCAAAAGTTCATTAACAATCACTTTTACAGATCTGGTATTGCATTTAACAAGTTAGACACTTTGTCAGTCATACATGTGGCAGGCACGAAGGGAAAGGGTTCCACTTGTGCATACACAGAAGCTATATTACGTGAAAATGGTTTTAGGACAGGATTTTTCAGTTCTCCGCATTTAGTTACTGTGCGAGAACGTATCAGAATAAATGGGCAGCCAATAAGTCAAATGCAATTTGCTCAGTACTTTTGGAAAATATATAAGAAACTAGAAGATGCGAAAGAACATGAATACGATATGCCTGGTTATTTTAATTTTCTGACAGTTCTCATGTTTAATATATTTTTAGGTGAAAATGTTGATGTTGCGGTGATAGAAGTTGGAATTGGAGGTTTATACGATTGTACAAATATCGTTAGGAATCCTGTATGTGTGGGTATAACTAGTTTAGCATTAGATCATACCTCTTTATTGGGTAATACCCTTGAGGATATAGCCTACCAGAAGTCTGGAATATTTAAGCCGAAAACTATTGCATTTACTGTTCCACAATTACCTCAGGCAATGCAGGTGTTACAAAAAATGGCTATAGAAAGAAATTGTACATTACATGTTATTCCCCCTTTCGACGAGTATATGTGGGAAAATCTCTCACCTATTTTAAAAATCGCGAATAAAGTTCAGCAACAGAATGCGTCTTTAGCTATTCAAATGGCTACTGAATGGATCATTTCTAAGGCGAATAAATATGATGAAAATAATCGGGAAAGTGTGTCGATGGATAAAATTGCGATAGGTTTATCTTCATGTAAATGGCCAGCCAGAATGCAAATTTTAAGAAGCAGTATTGCTGATTTCTTCTTAGATGGGGCCCATACAATCGAAAGTATGGAGTCCTGTATTTCTTGGTTTACTGATATAAGCGGTAAAAGTAACGGGAAAAAGTTCCTTATTTTTAATACATCTGGCACGCGAGAGGCAAAGAAATTATTAACACCATTAAAGTCTCTGCATTTTTATAAAGCATATTTCGTGCCAAATTTTGCGGGAATTAAAACCGTAGACGATGAAATAAATCATATGTCACTGGACGAACAAATAGTGAAATGCGAAATGAATTCTGCTCTATGGGGAACAAATTCATTAGTTCGAAGCAGTGTTCTTGAAATTTTGCAGGATATAAATAGCCAACAGCAGCGCAATGTTTGTCATTATAACAACGAAAGGTATCAGATACTTGTAACGGGATCCTTACATTTAATAGGCGCAGTTCTTACAATTTTAGATCCGAACTTGACTATGACTACGCAATTATAGTGTGTATGTTTTTTTCCATGTACTGATGATCACTAGCAACTACTACGGGGTGTGGAATGATAATCGTAGATTTTGAAACATGGTGTTTTATAACTATATTAGACCTACACAGTTTTAGGTGGAATTTGAACCACCCAGAACGCCAAGGTGTAGGGCACATGTATCGTGTATAGAGGTGCTGGCTGGAGTCAGCGCAGTGGCAGGACTCCAACCGAAGATACTACGATTACAAGTCCAAACCCTAACCAACCGAGCCACCATGACTCTCAGTGCGTATGCTCAAATACTAAATTCACAAGGAAACATTTGTTTTTTATAAACGTTAGAACTATATATTTAATAACTATAATAACAAATGTATTAATTCATAATAATACAGTAATGAGATATTGCATTGCTATCTTTGAGACAATCGCAAAAGCACTCATTGCTACTTTTTCTTCAGAATTTTTTTTGTACTTTAGTGCGAATGTGTTTTTCGTAAAAACTATATGTATTTGTAAAGTTATAATAATTTGTACATATGAGAAGTGAGTGTTTATGCGCTTTTGTATCGTACGAAACGAGATGTGTAACGCACAATCAAGAATTGGAAAAAAAATGGTTAAAACATTTTGCTACGATAATCTAATTCTGAATCTGCTTCCGTATCAGAGAAACTTAAGGAAACGCCGGTCCTCCGTCGGTGACGATTTTCGTCTGGACTCTGAAATGTACAAAAATCAATTTTTAATGCAGGGAAGTTTAATATTAAATATTAGTATTAAATTTTCGATATTGTATATGTTTACGATTCTTGGTGTAAGTGGTAAAGAAATATTCTACATGGTTTTTGTTCTGTACCTATTATTTGAAAGAAAAATAGATAACAATACCTGATCTAGAATACCAGCAGTGGGTTCAGAGGCATAACCCACTTCTTGTGCATCTTCTTCCAGATCTGCCTCATACTCCTCTAATTCATCCGTATCAGAATCAATTTCCAGATCGACGTATCGATTCCCTCTGGAGACTTTACACACCATTTGAGCTAAATCTGTAAAGGTATAGGAAGATACAGACTGTTGGTTTGCCGCTTGATGTTTTGCTCGCAATGCTCGGGCATTTTCTCTATCAGCATTAAAACGTGGCAAAACTCCAGCTTTCAATTGTCCTTCGAAATAAGTCTTCCCTACGAATAGTATTTAGATTTGATATATCTGGATAGTCAAATTTTGTTTTCTTTTCTAGGATACAATATTTACCATGTTGATATCCAACGTCCTTAATCTCGTCAAAGTTAGCGAACTGAAGTGTTTTATATTTATCTATCGGTGGCCGGATATATTCGCAATAATCCGAGCTTTTAACTTCCTCCAATTGCCGTACACAACTTACATATGCCAGTCTTGATTGTATGTCGGGTAAATTCGGAACTTTAACAGGTGTTGCGAATGGATTCCATCTCTTCCACAACAACCACCACCCAGATAACGAATCTCCATAATTCGTTAAATCTGTATCATCTTGTGAACCAACGTCGATGGCCAAAATATGATGGGCTCCTTGTCTCAGCATTTCGTCAGCTTAAACAAAGAAGTTATAAAGCCGAATATTTGTAATTGTTTACAGCAGATATATATTTTGTCTATGATAAGATAAACAATACAGGTTTAAGATACCTGGCACGTTATTAACATAACACCCATCGACCAAAAGATGCCCGTCAAGAGGATCGCAAATAGGAGGAAAGACCCCGGCAATGGTCATACTGGCTCGAATGTATCTCCATAGAAAACCTGAGTTGACTTAGCTATTCAGAATTTGACAAATGCATCTTTTATCAACGGGAGTGAGCTTTATATTATTTTCACGTTTACATTACTATCTTCCGCAAGTTATGATGAACAGTCCCGATATTTATATCAATGAATGGAAAGAATATAGCTTTGCCGATTCATCGATATAAAATTATCTTTAATGTCCAGGTAATTTTACAAGAATGCTGATAAAAAATAATAAATGTTCTTTCATTTAGGAGCGTTTGTGCGTTCAACTCAAATCTTGTGGCACGTATGTTTGCTGATAGTATTTCATCTGATGCGAATATTTTTGTTATCACATAATGTCAGTTAGACGCACATCTTTGACGTGACGCTCAAATTACCTGGAAGGTTATTGACGTACCCGCCGTCGAGCAGGAGATGGCCGTCGACTGGGTCACACATGGGTGGCATATAACCAGACAAAGACATCGAAGCCCGAATGTACCGCCACAGCGATCCTAAACACCACGAATTAAGTTGTTTAATGTATGTCCGAGCATTCTTCGGTATTTCCTATATTCCTTTATTATGTGCAAGTTATACGCTAGAACAAGTACCGGTAGCTTCAAGGCTTTTTGTTATCACGAGTTATTCAAACCACATAACGATCTTGTCCTTTGCAACATCTCTTTGCTGAGCAAAAAGTAATGTTGGACACTTCAACAAAGGATAAAAAAACGGAGAGTACGTCATTATAGAGATTACGAAAAAAGCTCACTCCCGCTGTTCAAGCTCATTTCTACGTAACAAAAATTCTACAATAATACTTATTAAAAGAAAACATTTTTGAGTAAAAAATGTATCTACTGGTTCTACGAATTTTACCAAAACAGCGAGAGAGTTTCCAGTTAGTAAAATCTAAATTATTTCATTTGGTTGCCTTAAGTATATTTTTATCTTAGAAAACTGGAAACTATCAGTGCTTTTACAAATATTATACTTCTTTCTTTTGTATACAGACCGTGCGTATGTGTACGCATGCATGAATCAGTGATGTCTGTAGTTATTGTAAAATATGGCAACCATAAGTCTTCTATATATGTGTCTCCAAACGTTCCCTGAATCGTATGATTAAAATCTTTCCCAGAAAACATGGATGTCACCGGGTATGTCAAGTCCATTATTTGCCTCCACCATTGCGTCATTTTCTGTTAAAGAATGTTATTATTCGCATAAACAGACAAAAACGAAAATAATATTGTAGCTGTGCATACGGTTGAATTATCAATTGTGAACTGAATTTTATAATATTTACCTTAGACCATTCACGAGCTTTTTGTGTCGTTGTTGTTATATTCTTTTCCATACACCAGAGTGCCCCCATAAGTGCTCCAATACTAACGCCGCCAACCATATCTATAGGTATACCGGCTTCAATAACTGCCTTAAGCATTCCAACGTGAGCTGCCCCCCTGGCACCACCACCGCCAAGTACAAGTCCAACTGAAGTTCCAGTTAACCAACGTGCAAGTCTACTAAAATCACTATGCACGTTCGGTTCAGACATCAGAACTTTCGAATATAATTCATTCTAAAAGAAATTGACGAATCTTTTGTTAAGACTTATGGGACTACCTAGGCCAAATTTACAGTTTCTTATAACTTACAATCCTATATTGAGATCTTCTGGTAAACATCCGTTTAGGACACTGAATATGATGATGACTAGAAACCCAAGATCTCATGTTCAACCACTGCACGGTATTTGTAGGCCGCAGACCACTTTGTTCTTTATGTAGAAGAACTAATTCTTTTTGTGTTCTCATTACTAAACGCTCAACTTCGCGTTCAGTTCTACCTATGGAAGGAGGTTTGTCTCCTAAACCGACAATAAGAATACAATCAGCTTGACGGACGCATCGCTGAGTCCACAGTGTATACGTCGGATCGCATTGGTATAACGAGATTCGGTGTTGGTCTTCCTGTTGTGCAAGCCATGATGTTAAACGGTATTCGTTTGCAGGTTCCATTATGGTACTACCCAAAGTCTATTAATTAAACAAAGAACATATATTTCTTATTCGCGCCTTAGTCTTAATGCTAATCTAGTTTTTTTGACATCAATTGCTTACTTTTCGGACAACGTCAGAAGTAAGACGTAAGCAAGGTCCAATAGCACATAATGAATGATAGAGTTCATACGTGAATGCAGTTAGTGGTACATCATCGGATACTGGGACTATTGCAACAGTTGAGAAATTTACCTGAGCTGGCCTTGCGTCAACCGTTGCAGCGGCTCGTCTATACATATATTTTCATAAAGTGATTTTGATGTCAATAAAAAAAGGACAGCAACGATCATTAACAAAATGCTTCGCATACGTACTGTGTATCGTTACTGCCATTCTTCGTATGAGCTTGTTGCCAAGTGCCAAGTATACGGTGTCCAAGCAAATTTATAAGCCTAGTAACCACTATGGGATAGCGAAGTTTGATAACATTGAATAGGCCTTCTGGTAGTTTCGCCAATTCGGAGTCTCGTACTGCCATTACCGTTGTTGAACGCGGAGTCTGAGTTACCATTTCTACGATACCCACAAGATCACCTTTGCCGTATTCTGCGACAAGTTCCTTTTTTCCGTTGTTATATGTAATTACTGATCGAAGACGACCGCTCAATACGATAAACGTTGAGTCGGATTCGTCTCCTTGTCGATATACTGCTCTGCCACTTTGAAGGAACAGCCAATCAAGTGCAAAATCGACCTTTTGTGAAAAAAAATATAATGAGTGATTAGCATTCGCATAGCGCGAGAAACAAATGCTGCCAGTATTTATACCTGTCTTACGAAAGGACTAAGTCTTCGAACAACAGAATGGGCTACATGTAACACAACAGTTGGTTGTTCACGCATTATTGCGAAGAACGTTGGTTTACTAAGAAGTGCTATGCGACTAGCATGTTTCGCCCTAATATTGTAAAACGACGGTTCTCCAGTTAATACAGCTAAACCTCCGACAATTTCACCTTGATGGGCGCTGAACATGTGAACCTCTTGGCCCGCATCTCTGCCTTCCGAAACACGTTGACTGACTATTAATGAACCAGAGACAACATAGACAAGTGCAACATCCTACAACGAAGAAACGTTACATGAAGTTATGTGAAAATACGAAGCGGCATTAGAGAAAATAGTAGACACATTAAAAAAAGTGTCAACCTTATGAGATTCCTCTTTCATTAAATAAGTTCCAGCTGGCACTTCTCTTATTTGGACTTTACCATCTTTGAGTATTGAATCATCCTCTAGACCAAGTTCTCTAACAAATGCTTCGGTAGCTATTTGCACAAGATGTGCTTCGTCTAATTGCTGTGGAACTGGTTCTGTAGTTGTAGACCGTTTTTTAGTTGCGTGATTTCCTGTATATATTACATCCGGTTGCGATCCTTGAAAGTATGGTTGACCCGGCATGGGTGCAGAGTTTGACCAATGAGAATCACATTCTGGCACCATATCTGCTGTATGTTGTCCCGATTGTTGGCTTAAACATTGGTTTTTCCAATCAAGATTATTTTTCATATTGCAAATATTAACATGACCATATATCCTCCTTTTAATTTTTTTATGTTTAACATACCGTCGACCTATAACAATAGGTACTGTTTGGTGACTGCCTAATGTACCAGTATCACGGTGAGAACTATCATTTCTATCGTACTGGTCTGACGGAGCACTTGCAGATGCATTAGGTTGATTTTCCGTATTTTGAGCAGAAAAATTTTCCTTTGTTCTAGATCTGACCGGCGAGCCAGAAAATGGGCTCTGCTTCTTCTTCTGCAGCCCTTGATTAACTAATTCGGCAGATAGTCCAAGATATTGATGTAGCGCTGTGAAAGTAACCCTTTGAAGACGAACCATAATGACCTGGATAACTCGAACGAATGCATCAGGATGATCTTGGAAAACCTGTAGCGATAGAAATATTGTATCAAGTATAACTGTTCTATCAAGCGTAGATTTAGTACTCGACGTAAGTAAATTATACCTCTTGAAACGCATTCATCGGTAACTTGACTACAATAGAATCTTCCACAGTTCTGGCAGAAACTGTTTTATAGGTACTTGTATGTCCAGTCAGTACATCAGTGAAGCTGAGAAGGCTAGTTACTGACTCTCCTGTCTTGACTAATTTCAATGATATTTGGGCACCATCGGGTCCTGTGATATACACGTTAACCAAGCCTTGCTGCACAATAAATAAATTTTCATCTGGATCCCCAATTTTAAATAAGGTACTTCCAGCTGGTAAGTTCACAATTTCAGTATGCTTGCATAATTTGAGAAATACAGGCTTTTCAAAATGACCAAATACTCTAATACTTTGCAGCATGTATAACGCATCAGGCGGCACCTTCTCTCCAGGACCCAAGTCTTCTTCTAAATATTCAGCAGGCGGCTCTAAGACCTATAAAAATGGTTCCAATATTTTAAACAAATATTTACAAGAAGACAAAAATCGATATAACAGGAACAAATTCGTATACCTTTAGTTGTTGCGGAGCTGCCTCTTTTTTAAGTTGCAAAAGTCTGCGGGCAAATCTCATAACAGCCTTTCTTTTTTTTCCTTGTCCAGTCGCGTGCACTTGCCCGCTGATAGATTTTACTTTGCGTAACATTTTTCTTCCATAAAATAGCACCTTGTCCCTTTTTCTGAATCTGGGTTTGCCCGTACCTACACCCACAAATTCTTTGACTTCTGGTAGAAATTCTTTGTTCTTCCATTTTCGAAGAATAACTATAGACGTGATTAATAACACTGCAACAGTCGATGCTATTATTATAAAGAGGGTTTTCGATATTTGGTATTCTGCTATTAATTTGCCAATCCATCTTGAAAGCACATAAGATCCTAAGCTTTCGTTACATCTATTAAATAATTCCACCACCTAGAACCAATAATGATAATTACTTAAATAGTAATTAATTTTATGTGGTGGCAAACATGTTGCATGCTCTTACTCTCATAGAAAGCAACGTATACAAACACGTAGAATGTCAATTTCAACAAATAAAAGAAATATAACGAATAAATAGGCATAATATACAAAGAAATACAACCTCCATAATGGATATTCATCTCTTCCATGAGGTTCTAGTAGAATTTTCAATGAAGACTTGCGTCACGAACACATAGGTAAAGCTCAAAGATAATACGAAATAGATGAATTGATACAACGTTCTTCTCTTGATACCAAAAAATATTTATCTACACTAAACTAATGACCTTTGATACTTCGCTCGAGTCACCCAGCGCCATTTTAGTCATTCTTACAAGGTTGCAACTTACAAATCAATTTCCTTGCTTTTACATGTTTTACGCAACTATTTCTAAATCTTCACACAAGTGAAACGCATTTTCAGGCGAGTTTGCTATTTTGCTTGTCTTTCATTAAATCGTGAAAGCAACCAATAAGTCGAAATATCAATGTTAAAGTACAGTGATTTTTGGTCCTCTACATAAAATAAATTGTGAATCAATTGAAATTAATACGGAGTAACAAATACGACATTAAAAAAATACCGTATCAACCATTTCTGGAGGTGGAAAGATTAAAAAATTCTGAGACATTCAAAGTATTTTTATTTGGTTATAAAGTAGCAAGTAAAGTATATATCCTTCGAATTATATGCTCGCTTTTGGAACATACAAATATAATTTCCATAGTTTCGTTCCCTTTATTATTAATCTATTGTTTAACAAACATCGGGGACGCTACTTATTACAATCGTTCTCGTGATATCGCAAGTAGAATTCGAAATACCCGCGCTAATGACTGTCATTTGTTCAACCAATCGCAGGACGTGTCCCACCACAATGCCTACTTGTATCAGCGAACATCGATAGAGCGCGCGACGGTAGAATTCCGGGCGGTTTTCGATGAACAGTTGGGTCCGACCAGTCAGTGGTTACAGGCCGACATGTTGGACATGTTTCAGTGATCGTGTGCGGTGGATCTGACGCGTGATTTTTCATGCGTTTTTAGTGCATGTTCGGTATAAAAGGTGTTTCCCATTCGCGACGCTACATGTGAAGTGTCGAGTGAGACGAGTCTGCTTGTGCCTGGTTTACCCGGCCCAGCAAACATGAGCTGGGGTACAGAGCTCTGGGTAAGTCTACTTGTCTCTTCGTCTCCTTGTCTACTTCATCTGTCTCTATCTTCTTTCTTCATTCACGATACGCGCGTATATCTATACGAACCGGGTTTCTTTACGCATCGAACAGCATTGGTTGTTGGCCCGTTGATTTCGCCAGCGTGTAACAACGATATTCCCCAAAACCAGTTCACGGTGGCAAACCACTCACGGGAGTTTTGCCTTTGCGGTTGCTAGCCGCGGGCGACGTTCTTCTCTCCTTTGGTATATCCCCACCTTTCTCGCCATACCCAACCCGGGTGTACGTACGTATATACGTGTACTCTCATAGCTGGGCTCTTTCGCTTCCTTTCTCATGAAATCTTCGATGAATACCGGTACGAAGGTATGACAGACAGTAACTTGTCATCCTTCCGTGACAGGAACTGCGGTGGTTCACAGTGATGCTTACGGAGATTGTATGCACATTGATCTGTACCCAGCGAATTGCGTACTCTCTTACGATAGCGTGATAAATTTTTTTATTATTCGTACGAGGATATTTGTGGAAGCGTATTGTCGTTATATACGGATTACCAAATGTTTATAAGTGAGTAGCCGCCGGTCACGGCACATGTATTCTAGTGTGCGTGAACTTTGCACTGCTTCTACCAGCTGTACTCATTATTGGCTGAAATTTCTGATTGCCGTGATTTCACTCTACTAACACATTGATCGAGCAACGCAGTCCGTCAGATAATTGCTCCATGACAATTTCCTAGAAATAATCCCTCTTAATCGCCAACGTGATCTCTTACACCTGGCCATTATTTCTTTTCTCTTACGTTTCACAAAAGAATTCACTCGTATCTATTATGCCTCTCTGTATGCATAGGACTGAGAATCGTGCCATTCAGGTTCGTCATCTTTCTTACTTTCTGTTCTCTATAAATAATTCATTCGCGCATTCCAAGTCGTCGTTCCCTTGCCTACGATCTGTCTCGTGCGTATGTATGTACATATATACGAGTTTTAGGGATCGACGTATTCTTTCTTATCCGATTAATTTTTACACAACGGCCGGCATAAAAAGCATTTTCGATGTTCCAACGATTCCATATGTCGATGAGTGGGACGATAAAAGATCAATTTTTATCCTGGATTAACTCGATCGATGATTACAGTTACGTTGAGCTTACAATAGTATCATTTAAAGGGGCACAAGTACGCAGAACTGCAATTATTCGGTGACAACCTTACCATCGAAGGTCGTCTTAACTAGCAAGGGCAGTGCAGCGATCGTTTCGGTCACGATTTAGCCGGATTAGGTCAATCCGCGAACGTTTCGATACGAAAGCGTATTAGTTTCTATCTGTCACACTGTGTGTATTACGATTCATTGACGTTCTGCTCGTATTCCCTCGTGAATCATGATACAGGACGCGTTCGTGTTTTAACCGCTAACGGCCACTCGTGAGCATATGTACACGTACGACACGGGCGTGCCTCTCCATGCTGTTGACAGAGAAAGGGAGAATACAGAGAGAGAGTTTTGCTTTGAAAATTTCCATATGAAATACCGTTTGGTAATTATTTTCTTAAGAGACACATATAGACGAAGCGAACGAAATACAGTGGCTAAGTTTCTTTTTTTATGCAGCGAGGGAAAACGATTAGATTAATTAATAGAAAACGTTTGAATTACTGTTAGAAAGTATTTTACATGTTGAATTTTTCAAACGCATATTTCTGTCGCCGAAGTTTGTAAGAAGGTATGTACATATGTACGTACGATCTATCCACGTTGTCGCTTTAACGATAAAACATTATCGTTCGACAAATTTGCCGATCAATGATGTTTTTGTCCATTTGTACGGGCAGAATCCAACATGTGCAGCAGTTGGACGCGAGACTTTGCTTTTCCTTTTAATAAGTCCAGCGGTTATTAATTGAGGTAATTGCGTTCTATGTTGTGCGTGGATGTAAGTATTCTGTTTCCTCGATGGTGTACACATTAAAGTGCAATTAATGCAAGCTCTTATCGGCTTGTATGAGAAAACAATTATCGTAATCGCGTAACGTTGATTTATTGCAAGGAACACGTTCCTGTATCGTGCTTGTATCGATGCGTGAAAACGTTTTCTAGCCGGCCAATTTTCACAGACTATTCTAAAAAATAGATCAACGTTACTTAATGCGGCTTGTTTTAAAGAAATTTCGAAACAGAAAAATTCGATAATCTTTTGCTATCTAGGTTGTATACGAATTAGCACGTGGTTGTGTCGACTGACTTAATGCAAATGTTGTACGGAATGAATCGTTATTTGGTCGATGTTTTAACTTTGCGGACTTTATATAATCTACCACGGTGCAATGTCTTTATTGCTTGTATCTATTCGCCAGCAGGTACTCGATTCTGTTGATTTTGCAAGTCACAAGTTGTATCTCTCAATCACACTTTCTGTCTTGTGCCGTTGAACTCTTTATCGTACTAATACATTTTGTTCCAGCAAAGTGCATTCTCCGTGTACTTGCTTTTATATTTTTTCGCACAACCATTCACCATTCGATTGTCGTCCGTTCGTCCCAGTTCAAAGAGGCAATTCTTCTTGGCGATTCGATTTCGTGTAGATTATTATCGGTCGACGATGCAAGTCCTGGAAAGTGTTTTCACGAAACTTTTTTATAGAATTCGATTTTACCCGTGGACCAATTTGTTTACGCGGAACTGGCGTTTCCTTAGAGTTACGAGTTCGTCCATCGATTGTCATTCGGTGACGTCGGTTTTGCAAGGTGTGTTGGTCGACGAGTTGTTTTCGCTGAGTAATAGGAAAATAAAACTAGCCGTTCCTTCTTGTTTTTCATTTAATTCAAGAAACAAATAAAAATGACGAACAGAAGACGGTAAATTACGAAGTTAATGAAACAGTTGTATGTACTAGTTAAAATACATTTGCGTTATTGCCTGATCTCGGATTATTGTAGAAGTTTATGTTTCGCAATAATATACATTACAATTTAACATTATTATCAATTTCGTATGCAGGAATAATCGTTGCTCAGTTTTCTAGTCGGCGCGTTTCAGGAACTCCGTTCTTTTATTGGAAATCGTACAGGGAATTGGAAACGTAAACACGATCTCGACTTTGTATGCTAACCACTGATTTCATGGCTCGACATTCCTCGCTCGTATCTCAGACAGGTAGTAAGGTCAGGTGTGTCTCTCCGTTCGGCTGAGTTGAAGTACCTAAAAAGGTACCACGTCTCGGAGACGATGGACTGTGACTCGAGGGCGATGACGTGTATCGAGAATCGATATTAACGAGCAGAAAAAAAAATTATCTCGGCCCATCGTTGAAAGGCGTTTAAGAGAAAAAATCGTGCACCATCGAAAAGACAATTTTTTCCACGCCGGTGCGACGCGTAGAAGCTTCATAGACAATTTGTCGGCCAAAGAACAAATTGAGCGTAAACTATTTTAACAACGCGGAACGAGAAACTTGACCGATTAAATTCCATGCTTAATCCTCGTAGAGACCATTCCGGCAAACGTTGGACCGCGATTTCAATCGAAAGGTGACTTCGATCGAAATTTCCGCATGGCCACTCGGTTAATAATCGCACACTTTTTGCACCGATAATAGAAATATTTACGTAATTGTCGTTTCCTATCGGAATCTATAGGACAGCCGAGACGCCGTCTTTAATGTTAACAGGTATATTTATCGAATTTTTCGACCGATAAATAAATTTGCAATGGTAGAAAATTCTCAATGGGTTGCACATAAACATGAACGAAATTGCATACATGTACAATAGCACACAGTGAAAGCGGAGATTTATCGGTGCCGGATGATTCAACTGAAATCGTTCTGCACGAAATTGTACGTGGAAAAGTTGATGCGTAATCACCTATTTATAGTGTAATTAGTAAATGAAAAGGTATCGTTTCTTGGTATGCAACACGGGAATCTGCCGGATACGATCCTTATCTAGCCTGTCCTTATCGCTTACCTGCCGTAGTTTTCTTTTCTTACGGAGCCACGCTCCGTTATCACAGATAGGCCTTCTCAAGATTTTTTTTTTACGTACCTTTTGTCCCGTCGCGTTTCAACGATCCTTCGATTTTCTCCAGCCGTAGAATCGGGACGATTATAAAGCTTGCCTCGGCTCGCTGTTTGCTTGGCAAAGCGGAGTATTCTCGAGAATGGAAATAGGGACAACAATTTACACGCGGAGCGATTGTTCTTCTTCGCGGTACTTATCGTACGTACAATATATCTGGTTGGTGCATCGTAGACGACAAATGCGGTTTTCTATGACTCTGATTGCGGTATCAGGATGCATGATAACGAGAAACGCCGAAGATAAATACGATTGGGTGGACTGAAATGATAACGGGAACGATGCTCGTGGAATATAACGATCGTGAAAATATCTGAGGAATGATTTCATCGTTTTATTGCGTTTTGGAGATAGTAGCAGGTTTTGTATCGGTGCGGGTAATGAAGAATTTCGTCAAGAATTTGTCGCGAAATTTGTTTCGCGACACCTCTGCCAATTAATTATGGAGCAACGTTAACGCGATCGCCGGCGGAACAGATAAGAAACGGAACCCCTCGGAAATTGGGACGAAGAGTCATACACCAGAGCTTTATGGTAAACCGGGGCACAATGGAATCCATGAATTCAAAATTTCAGTCGGCGCGTCTTTAAGTCACGGTTCCCACGTCTCATGGGCAACGGGTAGCCAGCCCCAAGCATGGGCGAAGGAAGATGTTTGCATGATTATACGCTTTGTGTCTCGCTCCGTGTTTTCTGGTATTCTCGTAAGATTCAGAATTCGAGAAACCATTCTCTCCAGTCATTTTCCGGCCAACGGGTATGCGCTGCTTAATTGCATTTCATTCGGCTAGCCGACGATTGAATGGACGTAGTTTTTGTAAAAGAGCCCGAACGATTTACCGTGCGCGTTTTCTTTCGCCCAATAATCTTGCCAATATTCGCTACCTCTCACAATCTTACACGCTGTAATTCTCGCGAGATGTATTAACGACCGTGTTATAATTAGAGGCGCCCTTAGGCTCGTTCATCCTGCCGTGATTCACCGCTTTCCCTCCTGATTCGTTTCTTTCAACAACGCCCAGGCCTTTTCGTTTAACCGTATTATCGACGTTTTCATTGAATTTTCTGCCGTATGCGTTCCCGAACCGTTCTCTCGTACAGAACTGCGATGTTGCAAACATTTTTCAATCTCGATCGAGCACTCGAAGAAATCCATGATCTTGCGAAGGATTCTACGCTTGCTAGACCGTCGACTCCTCAGTTTTTTTCACGATGGCAGATTCTTCTTGTTCGTTCCGGTGCGTAACGTTCCGTGCAATCGCTCGTAGCTCGTTATCCGGGGCAACGGCTCTCGTCCATAGAATTTCGTATTAATATCGGGAAGTTCGGGTGCTGGGGGAACGTAGGCCGCGAGAGGACCCATCGCCACGAAGGCAAAGAAAAATCTTGGGGATGCTGCAGCGACCTCGCTCTCAGAAGGCGCTCCTTCTTATTTCCTTAATCAGCGTGTCCCTTTTGCAGCCGGTTTTCGCCGTGACGTTGCTATATACCGTGAGTGCGTTTATTTTCCTCGCGACGCGAGTGTCGAGGTCGCGAAACCAGACACTGGACCATCGCGGGACATACGTGGCTTTTTTTTGTCAATCCCCCTCCCGAATGATCATCCCTTTCGACCGCAGAGATTCACCTATCCACGCGTTCTTTTAAATCCGCCGGTGTCGTTTATTTCGGTTTTCAGCGCAAAGTCCGCGGCTCTTTGTTACGTTCTCCTGGTGCGATCTGTGCCCTCTGGCCAAAGAACCGATCCCGATTACCCGCGGCTAATTAACCGTGCACACGCGTTGGAATTCGAATCGGAGCGAAATAATTTCATTCATTGTTGCTGTTCAGCCGTCGAGGGGAAGCCCCGAATGCGTGCGGCGCGTTCCTCGATCCGCGCGAGGCCGCTTCGTTTCGGGACGCCGTTGAAACTCCGGTCGGACGATATCGCGGAGAAATGTTAAAAGGAATAAAAAGGTTCGGCGGTGCGTTCGGTCGATTCCTTGCCGAATATTTCAACGCGGAGGCACGTATTTTTGCCCACGTACTCGGACACCGAGCGTGTGTGTCCCTCGAAACCACCACGCTCACCGTGCATGTGCCTTTGAACGAGAGGGAAAGAGAGTGCTCGCGAACTTGCCCCACCCACGCATTGCGTCAAATCTCTATAAATACTGTACCAGCGAGAGTACGTTACGCGCACACGGTTGTGTCGCACTGGATAGGAGAGAGATGTTTCGCCGTTCGTGGGTGTGGGCCTTTAAAAACGATGCGCACTTTGCAATGTTTTCACGCTGACGAATTAAACGTCTGTGCCTTGACTGGATGATTAGATCCCGTGCTGCGCGTGGCCACCTCGAGTGCCTCTGGTAACGATGGCGAATACGTATCCAGCAGAAAGATTTTCACGCGACGCGTACTTTTTACTACTACATAGTAATACTCGCGTAGCTAATTCATCTTGTAACGCAAAGCTTTTGGAAGTATAGCGCAATCCACCGGAAAGAACTTGACGAATTCCAATAATTAAAGAAACGATAATCCCACGTAATACTTTCTAATCTGTCGATAACACGGTTCTGGGTACACTCCCGTATTCTGGAGTCCATAGTCGATAGGTGAGAATTAACAGTGCCACGGTAGCTCTTAGTTAATTGCCACCGTCCATTCGCCACGGTCCGCCCTGTTTCGGAAATCGATAAGCTTCTAAATGAAATTCTATAACAGGGAAGGGCCGGGTTTACCTCGTTAGGCCGTCAGCCGGGGAACACTGGACCGAAATGGTCGTTCTCGGATAATTCGAGACGCATCGTGCCGGTGCAAAGCGATTATGTATGTGCACGTTGATTAAAGCTGACGTCGCGCTTATGCTTTGCTCCACCATCGTACGGTCTCCTCCGTCAGTCGATCGATAAACGTGAAAGCGAGTTGGCGCGTCTTGGTGCCGCTGAAAAAAAAACCACGGACGGTTTGTTGTACCGTCGTTATTATTACGTCTTAACGAGTCGACGCGTTTCCCTGGGACAGTCGTTAAACGACATTTCAAAACCCAGTCCCGTCGCGATCGGCATCGAAGATCGAAGTTGCTTCTTGCTACGAAGGTATCTCTAATTGCCGCGACGATTTCCACATGCAAGCAAGCCGCGATTCTCCACGCGTAATGCAATCGTGATCGTCGCAGTGCCGTAACGCTAATGAATTCTTCGCATCTTCAGTGACGTGCAAGAACACGTTCTTGTTCCGTCTATTAGTAGACCGGTTGCTCGTTTTCGCAAGGAAGTAAACGGGCTAGTGTCGTCTGTTTAAGAAACCGAATATGGCCGTCCATGTACGCGCTCTCGTCTAATAATCCTAATTGGAATTACAAAACGATACAGCTTGGAGCCTGTGGCCCAGGTGGATCGCCTTCGGCTTGCGAATCGTGGTACGCTTAGCCGGCAGGTAGACCAGCGTAACCTTCGCACGCGTCTCGATCGATTTCGAAACAGAGAAAATTTGCACGGACTCTCGGGGAGCTCGCGAACTTCGACATTTAAGATTTCAAGGCTCTAAGCATCCCGCGTTGGCTGATATTTGACGAGAATCAAACGCAAAACGCGCTCAGGTGACCGATGTCACGTTGCGTTGCAATGTTTCACGGCTGTGCCCGTTACACGGCCAGGATTCGACCGTTCGATTCCTTTCCTGTGTACGCCGTACGGTTTTGTTGCTCGTGTTTCGCCTGCTTGTCGTGCATGCACGTAACCCGCTCTCTTGCGTAAGCAGTCAAATGTACGACATTCGTTTGCGACGAACGGCGGTAACGAGTGAAAATGTTCATTGCACACTCGATTCCGTCGCGCACTTTTGCCAAATACGAGCGAGCCGTCGTTGCACGCCGCGACATTATCAGTTTCCAGCATTGGGGCGCAATTGTGCCGCGTTAATGTCCCGTATTTTCGCACGTTGCGTTGTAGAATCTGTCTGCCGGCTGCAACGATGAAACGAGTTACGATCGAGGCGAGCTCGCTTGCTTGCTTGCTTTATTGAGTTCTTGCTTAATCCCCTACGTGCGCCGACTTCGCAGCTTTTTTCTCTCCGTCTTCGATCGTGGTGCAGCACGGAACGCTGGGCTGTTACATGAAAGTGAGGTAAGCTTCAAGGTAAAAAAAAAAAAAGAATGCGAAGAACGCGATCCGACGACGCAACAGCAGAACGGAGAAGTGCCGGGGGACAAGATTTCCGCGGGCGGAAGAAAAGATATCGTATCGAATTCGCGGGCCGAATCAACGGACTGCGTATTTGGCAATTTGAAGGATGACTTGCTTGGAGAAAAGTGGGCACGCGTGGATGAGAAAGGAAAGCCCACGCTCGTCGGGATCTTATCAGAGTCACATCCTCTGTTCGTATCGTAGAGGAGATTACACTCGTGGCCCTCGTTCAACGACGCTCCGATTGTTCTTGTTTCCGAACGTATGACAAATCCTGTCGTGATTCAGACGGCCCTCAATTAAAATGGAGAGACAGAGGCGAGGAGAAAAAACAGGGTGATTCAGTCTTCGGAGCGCGATCGCATTGACTCGAGATAACGAGACCACGACCCTGTAGCCGGCAGTGAAATCGTTCAGGGGGAGCGAAGGATGCTCCAAGGGTCCTCCTGGAGGCTGCCGAGAACAAGGATTTCATCCTCTCGACGTATGTGCCGCAAGCATTTCGTTTACGTATTATATACGTTTCCTGATTATGGAACAGAAGAAGGCCGTCTGTATTGCTTTCGATTCAATTTAAACATCGCTTGGAAATAATGTGTGCTTCGAACTCTCCGCCCCGTGCACGTGCTCCGAAATTATTCACCGCCCCTGAGTATCGGCAGACTTAGCTTCTTTAATTGAACAAGTTGCAGAATTACTCGCACGGAACGGTGAAGCAAACTTTGATTCATAAAATCAATCCATTGCTCGGTACGCAGGGATACGAATACAATATTTGCCCCACTTATCGTGCGTTCTCCATTCGCCCATTCATCGCACCGTACAGCTTCAAAATTACGGACACCAGCAGTATGTACCCTCGTGAATCCACTAAAACGGCTATCACGATACGAGAACGCGTCCACTCCACGACAACGCCACTCGTGGTTAAATACGAGAGAGAGAGAGAGAGAGAGCGAGACATCGGACAGAAATGAGAATAAAAAAAGAAAAGAGGCAACGAGCCTGAATGACAGAGTGCACCAACGATTGCTCGAGTTATCCGAAGCGGGAGAAAAAGCAGTGTGAAGGTCTGCTGAGTCGTTGACCGCGTCCAACGATAATAACGAAAATGTTCCGGCGATTCCGCTAATTAATTCGCGTTGCATAGTTACGACTGTACGCGTTTCTTTCGAGTAGCCGCGCTCTCTCACGTCTGTCTAGCGTGGAAAGCCTAGCGAGGCGAGGTGCGTGGAACGTGTCGCCGGCGCTATTGTCACCAGAGGAGCATGAACTCTTAACCCGATCCGGGGTTGGTTCGACGCGATCAGCCTTCTTCTCCAAGAACAATTGGGCACGCTTCTGTCCCGTTTCGAGATTCTTCCCTGCAGAGCGTGGCCGTGCGACAGCGTCGTCGGGTTTATTGTCTCGGTGCACCGAGACCGGAGTTACCGTGAAACAGGATCATTCTACGTACAATTCTGCAAGTGCACGATGTTCGTCGCGAAGGTCCCGGTGCATCGAGATTGAACATCGATCATTTATACGCGTAACAGTACGTGTATAGCACCTCCAATTGTGGACGAAATTGGAGTACCATCGCCCACGCGTTTGTACCGATGTATCGTCGTTTCTGTTCTTGTGCAGCGGCGTGCAAGCCGATCAGTAAGATCTGACGCCCCCACAGTTATTTCTCTGCGAAGCGCTCTTTGCGTCGATCTCAGCGATCGTTTGCGTCGAACTATAAATAAGCGAATTCGCGTACCGCTCATTACGCGTATTGTCCGTCGGCCCGTTCGGATAATCGGGGAAATTGTAATAAGTCGGGGGAATAATGTCAAGAACGGATAGTCGTTGCTCCGTTGGCACGGTTTATCGGCCGACCTATTTTCCCGCGTATCGACGCGACAAATTGAACGTTGCGTTCGCGTGTTTCGTTTCGTTCGCTAACGCACGTATTTCGCGGCTGCCAATTTGCAAACGGCTCGTCCTTTGTCGTCCACGATACTCGAACGGTCTTGGCCGTCGTGGGTTTGCAAGGTCTTCGACCTTACGCCGCGGGAAGAAAAGTATTAGCAAACTGTAATACGTCGGTTAATTACGACAGTCTCGCGTCGTCAGTACAACAGAGCGGGTCGGTTGGCGCAGTGTTCACAATGATCGTCGTAACGCTGAAACGTATATCAGGCGTACGATACGCGTCGTGAACACCGAGGAATCGTTGCCACTGTTCGAGGTACACATGCAGAGTGTCTATTATTCAATCGATCTTTATGCATTCCTTTCGCGTCAAGTTATCGGTTTGCACCGGTCTCGAGTGAGTGGTGAGAAGAGGAAGGAGAAAGTTCCCCGCGGTACATGGCATTCTGATAAAATTGCAAGATGTGCGTCACTCGTATCTATATCTCTATATATATCCGGTCCACGGTTCGATTTGTGAATAGGTACATATCGAATCAGCAGCACTATCCGTGTAGCTTGGCGTGGATGTTGCAGCTCTTAGAAATCGGATGCAATCGATAGGATCTCGCAAGCGTTCGCAGCGAGCAGCTGTATCGTTCAGATTAGATGGATAGTGTTCCCGGCTGCTCACAAATCGCCTCCATTTCGACGAATTTCATCGTTGTCCTACGATGAATCGCGATTGGGGCCCTTTGTCCCGTAATCCGTCCCTGTCGCGTCATTCGCCTCTCACCCGAGGACAAGTTTACCCATTACTCCGTTACGTTAGCATACGAGCACACGATAGTATGCCACGACCTGGGACAACATTCCTTGAGAATTTGCGAGTATTCTTGACGCCCTATCGGATCGGGCCCCGCTTCTCCTTTTACGCTCGCGACGCGCGATACTGTGCGTTCATTTTGGAGCAGAGCTTGCGTGCGGCGCTGGCTCCTCTCGAACCTTATCATTTACGATTCGATCAGCTCCAACGTGGATAGCTGCATAATAGAGCCTTGTGAGAATGGCCAGGCCTCGGTATAAGCGTGGCATTATAAAAGATACGGCCAATTTGCACGGCGCTTAATTAGGGTATCGAGCGAACGCGATTCATCATCGACCAGCGGGGTAGATTCGTCTTCGATCAAGCGAGCACTTGTGCGGATGCGGACAATTTATGGTGTCTATTAAAAGCTCGAGAGCAAGTATCTGCACTTGCTCAGAAACGTGTGAAAAGTCTGCCGCCCCGGTCGGTTCTGGATCAACCTTGGAAAATCTTGCTGGGAGAGGGGCGAACATCGGAGTTCGCTCGCGCGTCACTCGTAATCTGAAAGCTCCGTTTTCGGAGAAAGGTAGGGAAGGAAGTGCTTTAAATTTTGTCAGCTCCGGCAACGTGTTTCCCTTCGTGCCCCATACGGCGTACCTAAAACAGATTCAAGGGTACCTAATTCTGGAGTATTTCTCGCGTCGTCGAGAAGACCTTGTCCTGTTCCGCGGGAACGAACAATCTTGGGGATCTGGATGGGGATGGGCTTCGTGCGGCAACTCTCGGCGTGCAGCGAAGAGTTGCCGCGTTTGAATTTCAAGTCTACTTCGTTGGGCGACGTGCAAACGGCAAAAGACACTCGTGCGTTTCGAGGGTTAAGCGTGCTATTTTTGAGAGACACCCGAGAAAACCGGCGAAACGTGCACGTCTGTGGATATTATTCACGCGGGCCTCCGTTAAAGACAACGCGGCATTCTCGGCGATTCTATCGTGCAACAGCCTTGTACCATGCATCCGTCAACGGGTCCTCCCCGACTGCGCTGGCAATTAGTCTTTCCAATGCTTTCCCTCTCTTTTCTTTTTCCCTCCGTTGTACGCGCGACGGCGTTCAACTATGCACCACCTCGAGCATGTCGCATGCACCCGTATGCACCGCACGAGCCAGTCATGCTAGACGCGCACGTATGCATGTCGCTAGTTCAACGTTCCGTCTGCTTATTAAATGCATCTACCGTCCTCTCGTGTTTCACTGGTTACTCGTTAGTACACACGGAACGTTCCGTTGTGAACGGGGATGAAAGTGTGGAGTATCGTATCGTCGCGTCTCGTCTCTGCGTGCACACGCGGGCGGTTAATTTCACTCGCGAACCCCGTTGCATTGTCTTTCCTTCGTGGGTAGTCCACACTTCCTTTCTTTTCCTTTCGTCGGCCCGTCCGACTGGCCGCTTCTTCCCGTTTTCTTCGAATGGCTCGAGTTGAACGATAACACACTGGCCGCTAGAATTTTTGCCGTTATCGTCAGATGTCCATAAAGATATGCAGGCTGCAGACCTCAACCCTTCGCCCCCCCCCAGCTGCACCGTGCATTAACGTAACATTTAGTCACTCGTTCGTGCCACGCCCCCGTTCGTACAACACTCGATTACCCCTGGCAAATATTTGATGGACGTCCCGCAGCGTTCCCCGCTTCGAAATTCTACTTAAACTCCATAATTGTCGTGCTCGATCGTCTCGGCCGTTCGATGGCTTCTCGCGTATTCTTAATCCTGTCCGCGGTTCCCTCGAACTTCCGCGCGATCATATATTTCGTACGCGAAGTCGTCGTGCGTACTCGTGTTCACCGCGAGACAAATTTCTCTGTCCGTCCGCTCGTTACCCTATCCTCTTTCCCTCGCGCTCCGTTACCACCGTTCTCCTTCTCTGTTGCTCTTTGAACTCGCGTGAGTGTATACAGAAATGCAGGATCAATAGGGTGGCAGAGGGTACGAAACCACCCCAGCGCGATTTCGTGACTCATAATGCATACACACTTGTCCAAGTCCACGGCCTTTCGTTTTCACCGTCGCGTGTCCCTTGTTACCGGAAAACTAATTTCTATTGCCCGTTCGCATTCACTTTTCGCGGCACAGCACATTTGGCCACGCATATTGATTTTCCAACCCGTGCCCCTCTATCCCGCTTTTCTCTGTATCTCCCGGCGCGTTCTTCGCGAACGACGCTTTTCCTGCTCGCCTCTCGTCCAATTAATTCGAGCCAGCCTGCTCTCTTGGTACATACGGCTCATACGGATAATGGAATTCGACAAAATTGCCGCATTTACGTATGTACTCCGAGAAGTTTTAGTAGCTACATTCGGACGGCGCGAAAGGCCGCGTTATTTCAGTCGCTCGTCCTGTCGCTTCATCGGATGTGTCCTGAATATCGTGGACCAGTCCGAAAGGCCGAAACTGGGCCCGGCGTAGTAGCATGGTAAAAGCAAGAAGAAAGTGGCAGATATAACGGCGGCAGGTGGTCACAAAGGTGCCTGTCATACGCGTGTATAATGGAGGGCCGAACTTATCTCCTGGAACGACCTAGCCGACCTGAATAGTCTGCGTCTGGCCGGGCTAGGTCGTCGTTGCAAGTGCACCTCTTTGAAAAAGATCGAGCCCAAGGGTGAGTCATAGGGCGGTGGACGAAGCGGCGTGCGTTTTCCGTCTATCGACCTGCGGCACAGAAAACGCAGGATTGGTCGTTGGGGAAACTCGCCACGGACGTATTCGCTGCGTACACCGTGTGCAACCGGGGGGCTTTGTTCCCTGGGAATCGATTCCACATAATGGACTATAATTTCATTCGTGCCCTGCCGATTGATAATCCAATCGATTCGGTTGCAATGACGAAGCTTCTCGAAACACGGTCTAGACAGCTGATGAACTTTCTTGTCGGGTAAATGTTCTGTTCGTCTGACCTGGCCACTTAGCGAGGGTTACTTTAATGCATTTTACCTGGGACCGTAAAACTGTTGTTCCCTAGACTCTTTTCGAGGAGGAGCAATTCCTAGGAAGACGGATAAGCAACGAAACAAACGTACCACAGATTATACATTTTTACACGAACGATTTTATGGCAAGTTTTTCAAATCGATACCCGTTTCTCGTGCATGTCCGATTATCGTAATATCCCGTTCCAAATGTTGAGTATTTCCTTTATATCAATTTACGTAATATCCGTGTTTTCACCGATAAACGTACGAAGCCTTAACACGCTAGTCGAATAATTAGACCGTCGATACCCAAGGCTGTGCGAAAATAAAATCATTCGTCGATCGAGATACAGCGAGGCGGTTCACCGAGGAAAAGGGTAAAATGATAGGTTTTCCTGGTTCCGTACATTTGAAAGTGGGAGTCCGACTATCACCTGCGTTACTAGTTCTCCGTTATTTAGTTGCAAATCACCTGGCCACGATATAGCCGCGTACAGTTATCGCAATGAGGGAATCACGACGCAAAACACACACACACACGGGACTTGGGCAAAAATTATATATTTTTTTTGCCTCCTTAGATACATCGCCCGTGGATCCGTGATCGGTTGTCCGGCGTACGACTTCGATATCTGATTTAGACGCGTATCGATGCTACTTTAGTATCGTATCACCTTGTGTATTATTGCACTTCACGCAGGTATCATGTTATACCCTGTATGATTAACTTGGCAGTCGGTGTCGCTGTTTGTGACGGCAAAACGAGGTTGACGGCGATCAATATTGCAAAATCTTCGCTTCTTCCTCGGCGACTTGGTAATTTTAACTTTGATGTGTGCGCTCTAGTTTACTGCCTTAGAGGCGCTACAGACGTGCTAGAACGATGGCCGACAATAGGACGATCACCTGGGCAGAGTAAAGCAAAGTCGGCCTTTGAAATAAGGCGCGCGGTAATCTCATTAAGGCTTAAACCGCACTAGAATATTGTAAGACAAGGCGGCCGTGTAAATTGTATGATTGGGCTCCTTATTGTATTACATTGTGCCTTGAACATGTGACACGGTGAATGATCGCTCGCGCCAATTAATTAAGCGTGGAGCGTATGCTTCGATGACTCGCAGCTTCTATTTTTGTTCTCTGTACTTTACTGCCAATGCTTTTTACATCGTACGAGTTGGACGCACGGTAAAAGCTAATTACCTTAAATGCATCTGGGGAGACCTGTACACAAAGTAGATATATCCTGGACGCGTGACATCGATGCGTCACGAGATCTCGTTCGTTGTTTTCTGCGGCTTGTTCACGGTGAATCCTCGAGAAAGGAGAGGTCTATCAATCGATCGGGGGTATACATACGTGTATAGTAAACGTGCGTTCTGTAGTCGAACTGCCGGTTTTACAATCAGTGCGTGGCCCTTGAATGGCTACTTGTTGGAAATGAAAGTAACGAGCTTCGAATGCCACAGCATAGGCAACTCGATCGGGCTTCTTGCCTCTCTCTCTCTCTCTCTCTCTCTCTCTCTCTCTCTCTCTCTCTCTCTCTCTCTCTCTCTCTCTCTCTCTCTCTCGCTCTCGCTCTCGCTCTCGCTCTCGCTCTCTCGCTCTACCTGGTACGCGTTTCCACTCTCCTCCCCTCTGTGCGCAATTCAGGTAAACGTCTTTGGTGCACGGGATCTCGATTTGTCCTTAAGCCGCGGCTAGCGTAAATGTTGAAAGAGAGGATCGTCCTTGAACGATAAAACTTCTATGCCGTGACTCTGTTACCCGGCGAGTGCCATTTCTCTTCAGGTTCTCGCAGCCTTGAGAAATTCCTGGTTACCTGGCGCCAAACGTGCCAATGACGAGAAGAAATGGTTTCGTAGAAAAGCATCGCGATCTATCGTAGAATCGTACATACGATTACACATCGTGTATAACATACTGTGCGGTCCCTTCGCGTGAATGAATCAGACGCCGGATTAATCGCGCCTCGTACTACGTGGCCATCGATCACATTGCGCGCCTATGGCGGCGCGCGCTCTCCATTCACGGCGTTGTTCGGTCAAAATGTGAATGAAAATTCGTCGCCGGAAGAAAGAGCTTGGGCTGTAGCGTTATTGCGATTCGCGTGGCCGATAAAACAGTCGGCAACGGTCTACGGACCCCGGGTCCCTCCGTTGTCCGAAGCAGTCGGCGGCGTATGGGTTCGTGCACGTTGCCAGCAACGGCATAGAGTTCGGTTTCACTTTTCGTGCCTAGCCGCTAAACGGTCGGAAATCTTTCTGGCCGGTGCGATGGTTGTGCACAGTCTTGCGAAATCCCTCATTGTCCCGAGAAGGGCGGCGAGTGTATGTGTGCCAGGAGGTTCTCTCAGTCGTCGACCGCAATGGATACAGCTCGCACACCGTGTCTGGCGGCGGTGTGTTCCATTCGGCCGTGTCTCTCCGCGAAGAAAAATTCCTCCTTTCTCTCTTTCTCCTGGCAGACGACGCCGCGGAGAAATGTCCCTGCAATGCCCGTGGCTGGTGCACGGTGGGGCCAGGAGTAGCGTGCTTTTTGTCCCCACGCCGCGGGAGAAATTTGAAGAAGCCGTGCTGCAACTTTGCTCGGGCCCATTGTGCCCGGGGCAAACATGGGGGGTTTCGGGTTTGGGGCACGATCGATGAATGAAAATCGAGCCACGTCCTCCTGATTACGATTTAATCGGTTCCCTTACGACCTTCGTACCGTGATTCTTTAACGCCTTCTTCAAGAAGAATCGCGCGGCCGGCGATAAAAATTCCAACACACCGGTCTGGAAAACCAGCGTTGGTTTCATCGGTGAGGGGGGAAAAAAAGTATTCGCCTGAAACGTGTGAATAGTTTCGGACCCCTCCGCGATGTTTCGCAACTCCGTGGAGATCCCGCAGCACGTCCACTTAATTTTGTTTTCGTCGTTTTGTTGCAGGACCAGTACGAGAATCTATCCCTGCACACGCAAAAAGGGATAGAGTTCCTCGAAAGGTATGGCCACTTCATTCGTGACCGATGCGCCATCGAAGTGGAATACGCCGCTAAACTCAGGTAAGAAATTCGTGCGGGGCTTTTTCTGAATCGCGTGCATAGATTGCCGCGGGATTTATCGTTGGTGGCTGTCTCTGTCCAGTTCTTTTCCCTGCCAGTCTCTTCTTTTGTACATAAATTAACAAAGGTCGCAGTATTCGAGGTTAACGATTTCAATGAGACATCCTGTATAATGAGCGTGTCTCACGCACCCCACGAGTTCACGGACACAAGTTGCAGCCACGGTAATATTGTATTAAAGGGCCCCCTTGTTTTGCAACCGTGAATGCGGTCTACTGTTTGCACACTTTTGTCCCACCGAGTGTATCGGGAGCGGCTTATTTTATTGCCGTTCAATAAAGGATTTCGCAAAAGGACCGATAAACAAATGGGAAACGGCGACGGAAAAGTGTGCTTAAGAAAATGTATTTACCTGGAACGAACGATCGAACCTTCGATTGCGCACCGTCCACCAAAGTGGTAACAGAGTGTGTATTTGAGATCGAATCGGACCATACTCTTAGCAAGTATCCCTTTGTTGCGTGGGTTATCTTGGCCTGCGATCGAAGGAGGCGGCGGCACTTGGAGCAACGCAAAGATCGACGAGATTTTTTTTTCGAAAATCGGTCGGTTTAATTGTCGCGAGAGTCCATGTCTCCAATCGTTCGGTGCATGCGAAATCCGGAGAAACCTTTCCGCGTGCTCGTCACACATCTATCCACCCCGGCACGTTCGTTCCGCAGCATATAAATTATCACAGGCACGTTCTTCGCTTTAATGCGCCAGTAATTTCAGCGATACATGCTCGTGTTGCTGGTACAAATGGAGTACCGTTTTACCGCGTGGCAATTTCCCTCGATGCACCGTTGATTTTCATTAAAGGCATTCCGAATACTGCAAACGCGGTTGTTCTTTCAATCTAGCGCACTTAATTCCTTCGAGTTTCTCGGTTAGGTGGACTTCATCGGTGCAATGCTCGATAAATTATCGGACAGTAACCCAGATATAAAAGAGGAACGGGCATCGTGCGGCGGCTTTTTCCAGCTTCCTCTTTTGTTCGCGTTACTGGCCTGGTCAGGGACGCTTGGTCCCAAAATTGACTTTTCGTCAAGTTTTTGTTTAATAAGAATGCAGTCTTCTTACATTTCATACGCAATCATCTAGACCCGACTAGTACAGTTTCTTAATTTATTTATGGAAAACAGCCCAATCCCAGAAAGGGAAGTGCAAGTAAATTGAACAATAACGAGTGCACTTGATCTTGCCGTACTACTCGGCGTTTTAGAAATCGCACCGTTTTCACGAACGTTTTCCGGCTTCGGAGCGCGTTAGAGCCCGTAAACGTATGGTTGATCTGGTATCAAGGACACGTCAACTTCCGGATGATAATGCATTTAGAAGCCGGCATACATTTATCGCTCGCTCGTGGCCCGCCGTTCAAATTAGAATGACTTGGTTGCCGTTATATCCTCGCTGCACGAATGACTAAACGCAATCTGCGCCCGCTTGGAATTCCGAAAAGCATTTAGCTCGACCACTTTACAGAAACACGAGCCCTCTCTCTCTCTCTCTCTCTGACTGGCAGTTTTGTCGTGCAATTTCATAACGTTCCGCGATTAAGGTTTCTTTCGCCGCTGTGGCGAGGTCCCAATTTTCACATTAGTACTAATGAGAGAAACGTGCAGCCATTATTCAGCTTAGGGACGCCTTCGGGAAATCATTTTAGATCGCAGACGGTTGAAAAGAAACGGATAAGCATCGCGGTATCAGCGGAAGATGTTTGGCCCCTCTTATTTCGGAGGTATCACGGGTCGATTATTTTCCGCGGGTGAACAATAATATTCGTCGTTACACGTGCATCGGCAATCCTGTTTTAATTTCTGATTACAGACGTCTCGTGAAGAGCTATCAACCTAAGAAGAAGGAGGAGGAGGATTATCAGTAAGTGTGAGCCAACTCATAGGCGTAATACCGGATCCACGCTCTGTAGCAGTGCTCTCTCGACACGAATAATACTTGAAAATAATTCCAATTTCCAAACACACTCCGTTCCACCCCGTTCGCTTTTATTTCCCGCGTAAATCACGGTTCAACGGATAACCTTTACCCCGGGACGAATGATCCGTCGAAGCGTATGTTCCCTGTTTTTATAGATCACTGGCACTCGGCCTACTTTTCCATACGCCGACCAGTTCCCCGAACAGAAATCCCCGGCATTCGTATATCGCGTGCAAAGTTCATTTACTCGGCGTCAGCGTGGCTCTGTGAACACTTGAACAGTTCGTACGAATTTTATCCGACAACAGGTACAGTCCGTGTCGGGCTTTCAAGATGGAATTGAACGAGGTGAACGATCAGGCGGGACAGAGGGAGGTGATCGCGGAGAATCTACAGGCGAACGTGCTCAGGGAATTGAATATTCTCGTGAAGGACTTCAAAGAGGATCGTAAGAAGCATCTTCAGGAAGGTGCCAGACTGATGGCCAACCTGACCGGTCAGATCGGGAATCTGGAGCGTGCGAGGAAGGCGTACGAGAAAGCTTTCCGCGAGGCAGAAAGAGCGGTGGAGAATTATCAGAGGGCAGACGCGGATCTTCATCTTTCGAGAGCGGAAGTAGGTGGACGTGGTTTTCATTTTTGTATTTCGTCCCGAGTGCACGAGGAAACCTCCCCGGTTGTCGTTCATTCCGGGACGGCGATCGAACGTCGAACATAATTTATCTCTGTCCAGGTCGAGAAGCAAAGGATGAACATGACTATAAAGACACAGCAAAGCGAGGAGGCGAAAACGGAGTACGCGAATCAATTGCAGAAGACAAACGAGATGCAAACGTTGCACTATCACACGGCCATGCCGGAGGTGTTTCAACACCTTCAGGTATTCCTTGATTTTAATTGAACGGATCAATTCACGGATTCCCGCCGCTTCTTTACCAATTGCAATACTGTCGATCTTCCATTCGATCCCGGTTCTATTCTGTTGCAGGAGCTCGATGAAAAGAGAATAAAGAATATGCGAAACTACATGCTAAAGTCCGTGGAAATAGAACGAGCAGTAGCGCCAATAATTGCTCAATGTTTAGACGGTATCGAGAAAGCGGCGAACGAGATTAACGAGAAAAAAGACACGCTATTGGTGATCGAACGTTACAAAAGCGGTTTCCAGCCCCCGGGAGATTTTCCGTTCGAAGACCTTTCGGTGGCTAAAACGTACGACAGTAATAGTCAGCTGTCGCAGCCCGTGATGCAGCCGATACACAATCATCCGACGATGAAGGGTACCGTTTCCGGTGGTAAAATGAAGAAGAGAGTCGGCCTTTTTGGCATATTCAGTAGCAATAAGGTAAATGTTGACAGCAATACACATCTCACGATCGTAGTTATTATCTGTGTCATAAATACGTTTGAGGATCGAGCGTTTGTTCACGTTTTATTTTTTCTTCCTCCAAGATTACAAGAACACTGAGAGTAAGAACGAAAGATAGTTTAAACATGCACGAAATATCTTCTCTCTTTTTTTTTTAGATTGATAATTCAAGCGCATATTCGCATCGTTATCGCATATAGATTTTTTTTTTTTTTTGAGGCATGATTCGTACTCGTCACAATTTGTACTTGTTCGACGAGTTTATTTTTCATTGTTCCTTTTAGCGCCGTGTCGTACCGCTGCTTAAAATCTTTTTGTTTTTTTTCTTTCTTCCCACCCCCTTCATTTCGTGCCGTCGTTGAGGCGAATTGCATTCGACGCGCATTCCGTTCGTTCGATTGAAATCGATCGGCAATTCGCGACAACCTACGCGTGGATTTTCGCGGGGCAAGCGTAACTTATCTTTCTTCTGTACTTTTTATTAATTTGGTGGATGGTTCGATCTGTCTGTGGTCTCTTGTTTCCAATCACCCGTGGACTATGAATTTGGATACTGTTGTACTTAGTAAGTACACATATAAATTGCTTGCTCGCCTGCCACTGTGTAACATCAGCATTTTGCTCTGCATCGACATATTGTATATTCAGTAATTATATGTGTTTGTTAGATGTGTCTCCCCAGTCGAGTACAAACTCAGACAATATGAAAAAGGGCGTATGTTTCACGTACGGCGATGTAATACTGTAATACCGTGCTGAGTTTTTGCTCAACGCTGTCGCCTGAGATTGTTTTCTGATTCATTCCGCTGAATGATACGCTTTTGAAATTTGTTTCATGCGAACAACAGAAGTTGATCGAGGTGGGCATAGCTTTGAAGGTCTGTCTATTTCTTTACGGTCGTCATTGTTTTTCATATGACAGTCCTTACTGACAGAGTCCCACTGTTCTGATAATTCATTATGAAATACATACCTGTCTTTATGTGTACAGTATTTTTTTTTTTATTTTTTTGTTATTTCCATGATCATTGTATTTGGCTCCAAGTATGCTCGCAATAGTGATGCGTAACAATTGGTAAACGCTATTAAATTTGTGTTCGTTAACTATTTTCAATGGTACCGTACTCTATTAACTCTACTGTCATATTTATAATAATCACGTGCTTTCTTCTCCACTGTACTTTCCGTCGTACTTCCATTAGATTTTCCGCTAACCTGTACCCCTGGGACATCGATGCTTAAATTCAAACATTCCAGAATAACGTGCCTGGATATGGCGACGGTGCGAAGGAGGACTGCAGCGATCTGCCTCCCAATCAACGCAAGAAGAGATTGCAGCAAAGACTGGACGAGATCCAAGCAAAGATTCAGCAAGAAACAGCGGCAAGGGACGGCCTGATGAAGATGAAAGGCGTGTACGAACAAAATCCAGCACTGGGCGATCCGATGAGTATAGAAGGACAATTGAATCAATCCAGTAACAAGCTGGACAAACTCGGCGGTGAATTGATCAAGTTCCAGGGCTATCTCGAAGATGCGATGCGTGCCGACGTTAGTTTATCCAGGTAAGTCTTGGAATATTCTCGTAGGCTTCTTCACGATCTACTTAGTTCATTGTGAACTGTACAATTAAAATTTCTAGTCCCAGTCAAGCACCACGGAAACCCACTACTAATGGTTCAGCAACGAGACCGTTGAGTTCAAGAAGATCCAGTCATTCGGGCGAGGAAGAAAGCCTCTCGAGATCAGCATCTGATTCCAGTGTGAGCAACGCGAATGCTAATCAATCTATGCACAAGAAAAGTGCGCCTGGTACGCCGCAGCCAACCCACGGGTAAGTTTGAAATGAATGATTAATATAGATATTGTGTACCGCTGCTTCGGTTTCGGTTCGCGACGATACACATATCGGATCGCAGCATGTACATAGCACTCAGGACTTAACGCGGGAGATTTCCATTTTCGTTGAAACGAGAAATCGTTGCGAAATAATTATGAGTTTTTCAATTGGTGTAAATACAAGATCAGAATTATTAACTCGACCAATTAGACACGCTTTTCGCTTTACGGTACTGATGCACAGTTCCACGAATAGCCCGGAATCTGGTCTCGGGGAATCGAGGACATCTCTTCCTGGTAGCGGCGGTGAAGAATACTATGTCGACGAAATTGATGCTCAACCGCCATTGGGGACATGCAGGGCCCTTTATCCTTTCGATGGTACGTGTGTATCCGTGAGAGATTCGCATAATTATTCAACTGGATTACCTTTCATCTCCATCGTGCAGGAGGTATATAAATTGTAATGTTGCATTTTCTTTTTTAGCTACCAGCGAAGGGTCCATACCGATGTACGACGGCGAAGAATTGTACATGATCGAATTAGATCAGGGGGATGGCTGGACACGAGTTCGGCGCATTTCGCAACCGATCGAAGGCTTTGTGCCTACATCTTACATAGAGTGTCATCTTTATAACACTTAGCCACTTCCCTTAGGACGTTAAAGAATCGCGAAGTGGGGAAAGTATAAAGATTATTCGCGCTATCAGTTCAATACGATAGATTGAACAATTGAGAATAGCTATTTACGAGATTGTTATCAATCGAGGGTCTTGTGTTGGTTGAATGGCACACAGGTTATCAGGATCAATCGTGGGCCTAAATGTCGGCGGACAATTTAAATCGTATAAATTAAAGATATGTGCCAATGTTCTGATTTTTGGGAAGACTCACGTGGCTCGTTAAATGCTTCAGTCAATTATGGCCAACACATTTTCCTCTTCTTTCCACCAGCCCCATCGAACAAGGAAGAACAAAGAGAAAATAATTTTCACTCCCGTGGAACTACCTTCTTTTTTTACACAAAGTGATCGACAAGTTGTACTTCACTTGATACTGCATAGAATATTAAGATCGTACAATTACTTAGAACGACGTTACGTCCGACCGTCTAGAAGACCGGTTTGATGGTAGCGGGTTCAATGTTTACGACGTATGGTTCATTTTTTTTTAAGAAAAAATGATAAAGCACCCCGATCACTTGATGGCTCTGGAAATGTGCCTCTGTAATTTAGTCGTGCACAAGTGAACAATTTACAAACTTCATTAATGAAAGTAAAATACTTGACGTATATAAATATATAACATGTGCTCCGCCTAAGTGTCACCGCGTAAGAATTGCGATTGTTGTGGCTGCACGAGTTTTTATGTACTCTCTTTCTTTTATGATCTTGATTGTAAAGCAGGCAACTCACGGACAGATTCACGCTATCTCTGCCGAAAATGGAGAAACCGATGAATTCTAGTGCTTCGAAATTTTATTTTTACTTAATTTTACACCTATTATTGTATACGACAGAAGCGCATTGTTTGTTGTAATACGTCGATATCCGTTGCTTGCTTTTGCTGATGATGGCAAGGCGATGTCACTACTTTACAATTATTTCTGGGTCATTTTTTTTTTTTGTCTTCTGTTGATGTATAAGTTTATTAATTGACGTCGTTCGTCTTTTACATACAAGAGAAGAGGTGATTAGGTGGTGCTCTGTACAGCAAATAGATTCTGAGAATTGATCGGCTGAGTTTCGTTTATGATATTGCCTGGATGTGAATTTAGTTAGGATATATTTGTGTACATATTGCAAAGGGATATGGGAGAAAGAACTAAGTGAGTGGTACGTGTGTGAGCGCCAGATTCAATGTGTTGTATCGTGCGAAGCGATGAATTTCTTTCTTTTTAAACGAACGCTTCTGTTTCGGTATCTTTTTGGAAGGAACTCTTGGCTTCGCTGTTACAAAGCCTAGATTCGTCCTAGACATTCGATTGCGGTGTGTCGAAATCGTGTAGTCGTATATATGCCCCGCGTATTAAATATATGTATATGTATATAAATATATATAAAAGCTATTAATCACTCATTAAAGTGTAGCTTCGGTATATAAGGTATGCAAGTACACAATTTAAACAAAGATCAATGGCCCTCTCCTCGACCGCAAGCTGCTGCCAGTTAATTCGCTGTAATTTCTTTCGTCCTAATGTACGACTTTACTGTAAGTTTCGCTGCGTTCTGAGCAGTCGTTAAGTATGCACGCGGTGCGCCGTCTCCGCGGGATCTTTTTAATTTATCGTTAGTCAAGAATAGGGAGCTTCGTGGAGATTGAAATGTTGCGAGAGCCGACAGTATTTTCGCGTGCGTTCATCGATTTCAACGAAAAGACGAACGAATCACTTTTCGCTCGAGCATCGAACGCCGATAAGCTGTATCACACTTTGTGAAAGTGAGAAAAGTGCGAAAAGGAGAAATCATTAGATAACGATAGAAAGAAGGAAAAAAGGGGAACGATATCCGTATGTCTACCTTAATTCTTAAACATTAAACTGCGTCCATTCTATGTATATTTTGTGATTTTATATCCATGAACAAGTATTGTAGATAATTAACTCCGTGACTCATTATACGTTTAATTATTATTATTAATTATTATTAATATTGAAAAATATAGCTACTAAACCAATACAACGTGGTTGAATGTACTTTTTGATTGGAGTGAAAATCCACTTATCATTCCGTTTGACACGTACTCATTTGCGTCGATGAAATATAACTTAATTAACGGTTAACAATGGTCAGAAGGGGGAGCAAATTCGAGGAAATAAAAAGCAAAGAGGCTGTGTTTCTTAAAGTATATTGCAACATTTCGCGGACAATTGACTAGATCAGAAATACAGAGCAATACATTCTGATACCTGTTGTGCATGTACACAGAGCTACATTACAATTAATACATAATACAATTTCATAAATACATACTGTTTATACAAATTAAATAAAAACGATCTTTGCAAAACATTTGCAAAGTCCATGCGACACGTATCTGAACTGAAGAAAAAATCGAGAATTCTTTACGTATTAATTGGTATACCTGAATTTACACGCTTTATAGTTCTCTTTTCTTTTTGCGTTTTATAAAAACAATGTGTAACGATCGATTATGGTGAAACGTGCCAGCTGTCGATCGCCCATAGTTTGGCAGTCGTGCGATTTATTACATAATATGTCAAGTCCACGCATAGAAAAAGTATAGAACCTATCTTAAATTTACAGGATTTACTTATTCGGAGTTAGTAAAAATGTGGTAGTAAATTGGATCGGCAGCTCGCGTTATTACACGCACATGAATCACAGCATTCCGCAGTCAAACGTGCGAGCAGCAGAATAAAATCTGAGAAAAAAGTCCACACGGTACAAAACGAGAATAAAAGAAGGGACAATTGATCGCTATATTCACGAGATCAACGAAGAGAATTCCAGGTACGCGGCAAATCTTCGCGAGGAACGTTAAGTACAAAAAGTTACATTTTCCGACGATTCTTTGCCGCTTATCGCCACACCTGTTATAGGTCAGTCGTATGTTTGTTCTGTTACTATACAAAATACGTGCATTTGTTCCGGATTCGCGCAGCGAATCTGCTTGCGAATTTTCGAACAATCTCAGTCAAGTATAATGGAAGCGAAATTACGTCCAGCGACGGACGATAATTCAACGATCGGCCGCCATTTGGCAGATTTGATTTTATTTTCTTTGAACTATAGATTTGCTTCAAATAGTCAGATCCTCCCACTCTTCAACCTGTCTAGGCGTCAATTCGATTTTAATTCGGGTCAAATTGCTTAAAAGGTCGTGCATCCTAGGCTTTAGTGGGTTCGCCTGAAGGTCGATGAATTCCAGCATAGGGGCATTTACAAGTCTCTCGACGTCTATGTCTGAAAAGCAAATAAAAAGCCTAATTATCGTCTCAATGATATTGATAGCCGAATATAATATGAGTGTGCAACACTTACCGATGATGGAATTATTGTTGGCCAGAAGTCGCTTCAATTGCGGTATCCGACATGTAACAGGTGGCAATGCGATAAAAGTATTGTGAGAAATATCCAACCTTTCCAAAGCTTGCAATTCGGAAAGTTCCTCGGGTAGCTTGCTCATTTGATTGTGACTCAAGTTCAATTCTAGAAGAAACGATTGCGTGATTGAATTCGTACTATATTAATATCCTTTCTGTTCAGATAAAAGAAAAGTATTCAATTTAAAAAATTATTCCACATTATAGGGGAACAAAGTTTTTTCGAATGGTGCCGAAATATTTGTTTGAAAGAAAGAATATGTTTGCCTTACCGGTAATCAACGAGAACTTGACCGCAAATTTTGGTGGAATTTTTGTTATCACATTTCCGGAAAGATCGCATCTTTTTAATTCTGTATGTCTCATTAAGTGATAAACTGCATCAGGTACCTGCATTAACTGGCATTCTGACAGATCTGCAGAAATAACAATAAAAAATAGCATCAGAAAGCGTTACGTAATTACTTTTTTAAACTCCCACAAAATCGATGTGTCCGAAATGTATACATATATTGAATTAATTAGAAATCATAACGCTGGTACTATTAAAAAATGATGGCAACAATTTTCACGAATGCTATTTTGTCATATAAAATTAGAATACACGTGAATTCATTTTGATGTTACAATTGGAGCAAGAATGTAATATTGTGCTCTTAACAGATCGGCCATCGAACTAGGTCAGTGTATCAATATTACAGGACGAAGAGAACAAATGAAGTTTTCACATTTTTTAAATACTATCCTGAATCCACGAATTTTGTATAAACCGGAATCTGTTTTTTTTTTGCAATAAAAGCTACGTCTAAAGCTAAGGCATTTTCGGCTAACTTGTATAATTTTTGTACAAAAAGCGCGATGCACCTGTAGCAGCAAAAAGTAGGTCGTCAACTAAATCAAAGTATCCTGCACCCATAATAACTAATTTAAACAGACTAGTCTTAAATTTTAACTAGAGTTACTACTCTACCGTATCAAAGATGTATTTCTTCTGGTATATTTTGAAAAACAGTTTACCAAGATTCTTATTTTCTTGGGCTTCCTCGCAGCGCAACACCACCCTCGTGACGGCGTTCGCCATCTTGCTAACGCAAACTAATTCTCGAGTCTGGGCGTCTAGCTTCCCTCACTACGAAACATTTATTTTTGTCGAATTTCAGAAATAACTAGCGCCTGCTCGGCCTTGGCATTCGTTCTACTTTCTAGAAATTCGAGTTTTTATAGAACAATGGAGAAATTTCATGATAATAATAATATTCATTAAATGTACGATATGGTTTAGAGCTTCGAATAATTGTATTTTTTAATGATGGATCAGGGTTGTTAATTCAGTATTTGAATTTTAATCAATTAACAAGTCGCTTTAACAACATTTTACTGGGGCGAAAATAGTTGTGAAACACTCGCTTGTTCGATATCGCGCTAGAAAATCCAGCCGCCATTTTTCTTGCGCTTGCGCGTTTCAGTTATAACTCCGTCGCGCTTTCTTGAACTTGTTTAGAGAATTTGTGATATCAAGAATCCTAATTTACGTTCTAAAGTGTCGTTTATTACTAGACAATTCATCCGACAGATAGGTAGAGCATCTATCATTTGAAAAACTTGAATAACAAAGAACCATTCTTTTTGGGTAACAAATATAGTTATGATGCAAAGTGTTTTAGGAATTTTTCTTATTGCACTGCGCGTTCAGCTAAACGAATTCCAATATTGTTAACTGAGAGAACTAACCGATCGTGTTTTACTGTTTGTATTGACAGTGACGATGATTTTTTGTTATATAGTAGTAAATGGCTTTGGGGGCAAGCTACCATTTAAGGTTACAGTTCCATACATGGTGGCGCCTCGTGTACTTGCATTCGTGTAGAACGGGTTGCATACACTCGTATTTTACCCCGCGGGCACGAAAATATACGAACAGTATCGTCTATGTTTTACACGCACATAATGATCCTTGTTTTTGGTTTAAATAAAAATGAGCGAATCTTCGATTTTTCAAAAGAAACAAGCTTGCTTAAAGCGTGTCTATTCCATAGACATTCATAATACCCATACTGAAGTAAATATTTTTTACAGGATCAACGTCCAAGTTCAATGATAAAGCTGCAGACTGACTGATTCATTTATTCAAACACAAGTTTCCCATTTTTTCCACTCTGGACAAATAACAGCAAACGTAGTTGGATAGACACATATACGTATAGTCTGCATCCTTGGTAAGTTTGTTTCCTTATATTCTTGCATGCATGTTACAGGGAATACAAATTACGACATTTGAAAGAAAGCAAAAGATACAATTATGCAGGATCATCGTCGAAACAAGAATTGCGTTCGAAAGTATTCATAAACAATGGAACAAACACTGCGGATGACGCAACTACTCAGTGGTTCATTAGTTCATTAACACGCTGTGACGAATACATGTAAAAAGGATCAGGAAGACGGAGCACGTATCTCGTGCGGCATGCAAAGCGTGTGCATTTGCTTTTACCGAGGCCCCCTAGCGGTTCACTATTCCGAGATTGACCTTTCGTGCACACGGATGCTACCCAAAACGAACAAAAGATCTTGCCTGTTGACTGACATTGCTTCACGGTTGAGGCATCGATGTATGGACAACTATATCGGGAGTCTCGGCAAATTGTTTTCGATCTCGATATAAAATTCACAAATATGCATGCAGATTAAGCATCTTCTCGCGGGGTAAAAACGTTCTCGTGTAAACCATAAATAGTTGCAGGAATAGCTCCGGTCGCATCTATTTACCACGGGGTTACAAAATTCGCGAGCTTAAACTGCACCTTGCACACCGTAACCGCAATTCGATCGAGCTTTTAAGATTCTCTCGCAGAAACGATCCTTGCCCGAGCGCAGCCGGCTTTGGAACGCTTTTGGATCGATGCTTAGAGACAGTCCAAGGAACAATGACCGGATACGAGAGTTGTGCAACGTATTGTTTATCCAACCAATTATCTATGCTAGAAACCCCAGAGCGAGCATTTCACTTTTATTCCAATTGATGCTCAGGCCGCTTATCGCGGTAAGGAACAACTACCACTTCTTACGTGTGCTTGCCTAACGCACCGCATTAGTATTATATATCGCCAACACCTAACGGGTTACTGTGTTATAACACATCCATTGCATGCTTGAAAAGTTACATAGTGCGAACAAAAGTACAGGAGCGGCGATCGTTTTATCTGAAATTTAAGGACTTCTGTAATAGAATTTCGGTGCCAACGTCGTTACAGCGCGTACCATGAATCAATCGTTCAGACGAAAAAGATAATATAGTTGATAACACAATCGAATGTAGATCGGTGCCAGCGATTGACGCGAAACGTGTCGACATAACGGGTTATTGCTCGGGTGTTTATTTTTAAACGATTTATTCTATGGCATCGCTACCGAATGTTATTCAAAGAGACAGGCGCTCGAACGTAGTGCGACTCGCTGAGCGTACCAGCCAAGTGCCTCTCGCTCTCGTTTTCTCCGCTTCGGGACTTTCGCCAGTTACCGATTAGAAATCTCGTGTTTACTATTAAACTATTCAACAATAGTATTTTTATGCACGGCACAGTTGAAAAAACACTACTGCACAACCAGCAAACGCGAAAGTTCCAGCGAAATGGCCGAAGAATGAGAACTGTAATTGCAAATGATCGAGTTGGGCTGTACGGTTTAGTAACGTGCGATATAGATCGACTCGTGTGGCAAAGCTGGAAGAAGCGGCATTGAGAAAGGTCTCAAATCTATCCGGGTGTACGGATAAGGCAAGGACTGAGACGACCTGTTCCTTCTTCCAAGTTGAATCAGGAAACGAGTCATGCGATCTACAGGGTGCGACAGAAGTAGCCGCGAAGCTCAGAGATATCGTGCGATCCTTTCGATCGTTTAAAAGTTTCTCTATAACAAAGCGAAGCGTGTTGGTGAAGCTAATTTGTCACGGTAGTTTCAAAGTCGAGCGCGTTACGGGTCGGTCGAATCAAGGCCGGCCAGAAACGCGTATCTAGTTGCCAACGTTATTAGTCCTCCAAACGAACGAATTTTAAGGCCACTAGACGAAGCGTGATCTATTAATTTGCACTATCTCGCTGCACATAGCTTGTCGATATCGCACGTCCCTTCGAGAGACAGCCGATTAACTCTGGAAAGGCGGTAGCGCCGAATCTACGGTCGCACCTGAATCAGTAGATTATGCCAGTACGATGTCAGACAATGCGTTAGAAACTAGTCGAAGCTTGAACGATTTGCACAGGACTCGCGGTTCATTCCATCCATAGTATATAGCTTACAATTTGACCTCGGGCATTTGGTAAAAAAGATTTGGTAACGCCGATTATTAATAATCAATTCGACCCGGGTTCACTGAAAACTAGAGTGGGGCATTGCTAAACGATTAATCGGAATTTACTTTTCCTCCGAAATATGTGCAATTCCAGTATTGTTCGATATCTTATCTGCTCTTTTATCATGGTATCAATGGCTAAAACTACGCAGTCCATCCGCACGGATGTTTGCTTTGTTTTCACGAAGCGTCCAGAGCGTTTTCGTCGCGCGACAACGTAACAGACGCGAAGGCAAACCTCGGTCGATCTTTACGTGATTATCGAAACGCGAATGAAATCCTCAGCCGAGCGAAAGTGTAATACCTCAAAGGCGGAAAGATACCGTAGCGTAGAAAGTACAAAACGCGAAGGAAACAATTACGTTTCGCTAACCGATTTTATCTGTACATCCAGTTTATTAAATCAATTTCAGTAGTGAAGGAAAAGGCAAGATACTTTACACGCCTTTCATTCGGAGCAGTATTTCTTGCTCGATCGTGCATTTGCAAGAAAAAAAGAAACAGTGCATTCACCAGTATCAATCAATTTGAAAACGGCAAACTTAATCCGTCTTTAGATTTTCTCATTGAAAACCGAGGGTGGGAAGATTTTTCGCAAGAATGAGAGAAGCAAAAGGCGACGTTGCTGGACTAAGCAGAGCGTAACGTTATTAATGATAGAAAATGATTCGATGTTAGTGATTCGACCTACCTAGATTGCAATTGTCCTGCGCTTCTTCGCACCGGGAAACTACCCTTATTATAGCCCGGCCCGCCAACTGCACGCAAACAGCCATAGCCACGTTCCTCTCCCCTTGCTCCTGTGAAATCTGTTGCACCTCCTCGCCATTGTACGCGGGCGGTCTCATATTTTCGGCCTTACTACGTACGTCGGTCGTCGAAAGAAACGTGGAATTGTACGAAATGAAATGAACGATCCTCGGAATCCTAACTCCTTGTAATTGTACGGTCACTGAATTTCTTCCAAGTTCTCCGATCACTGTCGAACTCCTTGCACAGTGATTAAGCACACGCTTTTATGGTTTCGGCCTCGTCGAAGTATCGATAGCACCCTCGAAAATGCTTTCCACTTCTTCTCGACATCAAAAAACGAAAACTCAACAATCGTGTATCAGATAACGCATGAAACGCACTTTTCTGACCAGATGCCCTCTTCGTGAAACTGTAGGGTGAATCTTTAATGTCGTCGTTGGAAAAAATTGTGAATTTTATTTATAACGAAATCGATGAAAATTCGTCAACTCCCAGAACATCGGCAAAACGATCGCGTCTTGGGTGACCGTTCCTTTCGATCTTTCACAAAGTCACGGAGATTCCCGCGATTTCTCTGTTTCCGCATTCGAGGATGTCTCGAGGGGGAAAGGAGTATCGGGAAACGAAAGCGTTTCAGGTGACGCTGCCAGGCACTGAAGTGGACGACTCCACGCGGTGCTATTTAAGCCCTCGTCGCTAGTCTCCCACCAAAGATGCATCTCGAATCAGCTGACTACTTTGTTTCGACTCCCTCTCTTTGTTTGAAAACAACTGTAGGAGCCACTACGCGTGTGCACTGCCAGGTGCACTCGGCCTGCAACCTGTCGAAATTGGTGTTAAGCCTTTTCACGAACGCGGGTCTCCCAAGGTTCTCGTGATCGGAACGTTTCGCTTTCAGGGCCTTCTTCGTCGGGACTGTTTCCTCGTCGACGCCAGGACGTGACGGAGAATACCGTGCACAGATGTAAAATCGAAAGATCATTTCGCCGATCGTAACGTGACCAACTCTTCCGCGTTACGCTTCTTAAGAATCGAACTGCGTTAGACGCGGCATTGAAGTTTCTTCTCGTACAGAAATAGGCAGATAAATTGCGACTATCTCGAAGGTCTCTACGAGCGGATGATACGCAAGGGAGTCTGAACGCGAGTTTTCGACGGAAGCAGGAAAGGATCCACGCTAGCAGAAGCGTAATACTCGATGCAAAAGTTCTCGCGGAACCGAATGACTCATGTAATTGCATGCTCTATCGGGATGATGTCCTTTCGATCGTGCCAGCTCTCGGCAGGGACCTAGATATCGTGCGTGCAAGTTTGGAAAGCTACCATTCGTTTGCGTGACACCTCGAACGACACCGATAAAACTTCCTGCCCGTGCTCCTTCGTCTATAATACCAGATTGCGCAGAACGCATTTAAGAACGATGGATAGGCGGTGATTCAATTTCTTTCAACTTCAAGCTTGTCCACGGTCGTAATCCAGGAATCACGCAGTCGTGCAAAGGGGAACGAAATTTCCGTACAAGCGTGCGAAGCGTAAATGTAACGTTCGATGGTAGATTAGCTGAAAGGAATGATTATACGACGGCCTGTATGAACGATTCCTCGATTGTCGTTGCTGGGATATTTTATTCTGCCTAATATGTACATGTCTATATTGTATATATTTGATCATGCCGTTACATAAATGTGCAATTAGCGAAGCAGCTCGCGCGGCAAGGATGAGGAAACGAACGAAGCCTAACGAAAAATTTGTGTTCGACACATTCGTATTTCACGTGGTTGCCGCACACATTTACGTGGCGAAAATTGTATCCGTTCCGCGTACGTATTCATTCGTGCCCGTGGAAAATTCTCTAAAAGCATCGTGCAAAACCAAGGTTGAAAACACGACGAGCTGTTTCGTTCGGCACGATGCCTACTGCGCCATTACAACGCCCATTATTGCCCATCCAGATCATCGCGGGCATTTCCAGTCGCAGCCTCGTTTTAAGCACTTTTCTTCGTATTACATTTGTAAACAGCTACGCGACAAAGCTGCGAATAAAAAGGTAACACGTATAAGTCCGTTGCACTCGACAATGGAAAAAATAAGTCTGTCGACGGAGTTGGTCCATTAAATAGAAGGTCTACGTTACTAAATGTTTCGTTCGCACAAATCGCATCCGCAGCGTAAAATACAATTGGTATATTTATGTATCGTTTAAAGTGATTGCACACGGACGCAGTTCGAGTGTCTGGAGGGAACGGTAAAATTGCCAAGGGTAATTTTCGAGCAAAAGGAAACGTGTTCAATTTTGGCTAACGTCGCAGAGATCAAGAGACAGAGCAATCATATATTTCTGCCCGAGGCCTTTCTCTCTCGAGAAGAAGAGTCGGCTCCTCTTCGCTCGATCACACGGTATTCCGAAAAGGAAAACCTTTGTGACTCACATTCACCAATCGAATCGAAAATTCCAGTCGAGCGACAGGGAAAAGAGATGACGTACGAACGAATACGAATTTCGATCCTCCAGGTATCTCCAGAGAACCGAACGAGATATGAAGAAACGGGAGGTGGTGCGCTGAAAATCGATCGCGTCCCTTTTCGAGCGGAGAACTTTGCTCTCCCATTCATCGTGGAGCTCAGTGCCCAACAGGGATAAAATGTTTATACGATTCTTCGGTATGTTTGGCACGTGGCCAGAGGATACTGCGCGTACATTTCATGGAGCAAAAATAGATTCGCGGGCCAAAATCCCCCATGACTTTTCTGTCGTCGTGTCCATATTGACTCTAGCATGGGCGTGCATGTGTGAGGTAAAAGCTCCGCGGTGCATCGCTCGAGGATCGATGCACGAGGTCCGTGCACGTGTGAACCCTCTCTCCCCCAAACCCGCTCAGGCTTTCCATCTTTTTCTTCGTCTCTTATATACGTCATATTGGCAAGGTAGACGATGTTGCTGTTCCAGTCGCCAACGTGTCTGGTTCAAGTATCAAGGAAGATCCTCGTTCGATCTTTTATCCGTGGCAACGAACGTTCCACGGATCCGTACCAGATACACGTTGCCTTTGTGAATTCGGTGACTCTGCATTTCCAAAACGATGCGCAATTTTTATATCCGGTCGGGATTGCCGTGGTGGTCTCTGAGTTTACGCCAACTGTGATCTGCCAACGCGTGACAGAGAGAAACATCGTGTTCCACGAATAATCCGTCCAACAAACTTTTCTGATCTTTCGAATGCCGCGTGAACGAAAGGAAATTGCGATGGGTTGCGGTTCAAGGTTCGGAAATGTTCGTTGATTCGCAGTTAAGTGAATCCAGTCGGACACGGATCGTCGGAAATTTTATGTTACGCACTAATTTTTTTTTTCCGTTTTCCTTTCCGCCTTGCCAAGGAACTTCTGCGTTCCGCGATTATTAGTGGCCTTTCGACGCGCGTGGAGAACCTTCGCATAACGCGTTCATCTCACTGCGAACGTTGGCCCTATAAAATCTTTGGCTCTGACGTAGATTCTTTGTACGTTTGACGGTTACTGCGTCTCCGTTTTTCGAGTATTTCCATATTTACCAAGAAGTCGGATGTTCCGCGCAACGTCAACGGAAACGTAGCTAGTAGATACAGACACGTGTCTGCTCAATTTCGCCTTTATCCGCATATACGTATTTTCTCATTCGTTGGACGAATGAAACATTCCAAATACGTAAAGCATTCCTCAGAATAACTACACAAGTGTGTGCTCTGACAAGTTAATGAATCGCTCGAGAAACATCGGTCTCGTTGACCGCAATCTTAATTAATACGAGTAAAAATGATCATTGATCACCCGTTTAACAGTCTATATTGATTTCTGTTACATTCATTTTACATGCATTTTACATTGTAACAATAAATCGAGTGATATCCATGAAATACATATCGATACCGCGACGCTCGTGTTATCTATATGGATGGAATTCTGTCGTATCGTGTATTTCATTCATACTCGTGTACAGATAATTTACGCATCGATGTTTCATAAATTAGTCGCACTTAATGCGTTCGTTGCAGCCGACTTACGATCACTAAAACGCGATTCAGTAGAAAAGAAAATCCATTCGAACTGTTGAGTCTGTTAATGAAAATGTAACTATTTGTATCAAAGAGTGGAACATCGGTTATCACGAAACTATCGAAACGCTATAATGAAGTATTTAATTGCCCATTACCTTGTGTTTCAAACTCAATGCACTATATCCCCGGTACTGTTCTAAAGTCCTAATTATTCTACATAACAAAACTAGTCTACCTAAATCGATGAAAATACGCTATAGTCGCAAACACACATCTGGTATAACGTACTACTCTGTTTTCTAGGAGTATTCACAGAATTTGTAAATTGAAGTCTTAATATTTGGTGTTCTCTGGTAGACTACGAAACTATCACGAGTCAAATTTACGAGTATTATCTCAAGGCCTATTGCATGAATATCGCTAAGCGATTTGAAGAGAGGTTTCGAAACGCCTATAACAATACGTACAGTCGTAGGTATATGCGTGACACAAATTTTTTCATAGAATTATAAGAGGATTCGATATGGAAAATACAGGAGCTCGGAATGTGTATCGGTAGCTCTTTTAATTTTCTATTCGTAGAAGTTAGGCCCGTTACGATTCCTTGTTCCTTTGATATCTGTCTAATGCTTCCTGCGCGTGCTGCAACCCGGCACAGTAATGCAAAAGCAAAACACTCAGCGCTTGTACTCGTAAATCGCTTTGCGCAATTGATATCGCTCTGTTCATTTCTCCGCTTTGCGATAATTCTAATCTTGAGGTAGTTTCCGCGTCGAGAGCAGTTTTCAATTTCCCCATCTGTATGAATAGAATCGAACGGTTAAACATATTGTATCAAATCGGGCGTGATGCATCGGAAGTGATTATTAATTTACCATTGCGTTGATCTTTTCAACCCGTTCCTGTGGCTCCAAATGTTTGTACAAAAACTTGCCGGTATCTTTAGCCCTAGACATTAGACCATCGTCCGAATCGCCGGCTGCTAGAGGTGCTGCCACGCTGGGCTCAGCAGCCTCCAAGAGATCAGGACTTATGCCCAAGCCTCCGACCAATGAATTCTAAATGTTTCAATAATTCGATCAGATTCATCGGTAGGGAATATTACATTCTTAATCGCGACCCTAGAGAATGATGCACCTACCTCGACTGTTATTATGATAGTAAAAGTGTAAAGAAATTAACGCAATCAAAGCATCGTTTATCGCACTATAAGAAGTTGTAATAGTTGTACAGTGTTAAATACCGCAGCGCTATCTTATGTAATACGGGTTGCGGCTTCAGTGAGCATTTGCATGTCTTTCATCCCAATATTACGAATTGGTGGCGTGAGCAACAGAAAATAGCGTGTTACGTTTGTAAAGAAAAGGATAGAGTACAAAGTTTGCACAGAGTTTTAGGACATTGCACGAAGAATCAACACAGTATGAAGCGGATGAAACAAACACAAGCTTCAAAATCATAATGAATACACCTTAATCGTAAGCGCTTTCTGGTTTGTTACACAATTGCCGGTACAAAGAGAAGGACCAGAAACGGAAATGGAGCAGAGAAGGCACAAAATTGTGTTGCGATTTAACAATGCATTATTAAATCAAGACGTCTTGTTAATAATCGTGATAATTATAAATTGAACGATAAAAGCGATCAATTTGATCCTCCGCTGCTCCAACAGAGAACAAATGTGTGGTGTTATTAAATTCTACCTTGCGGGATGCACAGGGACTTGGGGGAAGACTTCTAGATGCCAAACCAGTACCGGAAGCCGGTGGGGCCAAGCAACTGGTACTTCCAGCCTTCTTCAGGCCCAATAGAGTGTTAGCTATACTAGCCTTCATGGCCATCATAGTTGCACCCTGATTAATCGATCAACGGATTTTATATTCATTAATAATTTTAATTGTCCAATCATGAGAACCCGTAAATACTAATGACGATATATAACGCTCTGAATGTCGATCGATTATTTTCCGCGCAAAAGAAAAGTTACTCTGTTTGTAATACAATAAAAAAAGCGAATCTTCCATTCACTTAAAAAATTCACGAATACTCAAGATTAGAAGCAAGGCCAAGGTGCAAACCTACAAAAAACCTTCACCTCCCTATGTATGCGGATATTCAGTTTTATTGCCAACAATAAAGTGGATCACACTTAACAGTTGTCTTCGTATGTACAGAATGCTAAGAATACTCTACATGTGTTAAAGTATACATTCATTGCTCAAAAACTGCAATTCCTTGTTTACAGCATTGCATACTGTACAATTAAATATGACTAGGAAAGCATATTAGATATGTATGGTGATCGTAATTTTATATTGTATTTTCTTTCCAATGAAATCCGTACCGACGATAATTGATTTATAAAATTTTATCTTTAAAAATCAATGTACAATTTTTCAGTAAAAATATAAGTTATATATTTATATGAATTTATATTATTACATACTAAATTTATGTCAATTCGGAGATCTGACTTTAGATATTAAATAGTCTTAAATATAATCATTGTATCCCAAAAATGACACGGGAACTTAATAGAAAAACAGATAAGAATTTATATGTTAATTTTATGGGGATGCCAACTATAACATCTATTATTGTTCGAAAATGTCATGTGAGACATGAAGCACCTCAACAAGTTGGCAGTACCATATTCGCGGAATGAAAACGTTTACTACGTCTTGAGTACCTGTACATTGTCTTCACAGCTGGTTAGAGAAATCTCTGGCCCCGTTTCCCCAATAACAGTACTGGGATCTGTTTCGTCAGCTTCTAATGCCATAGATAGTAAACTTTCAGCCCCGCATGTTCCCGATGCCTGACAACGTACTTCACACTTCTTATGACATACCGTACCACAATCTCTGCATTGTATTGCATCCTTTAGCCAAATCTGTATAGGAAGCATACAAATTATAACATTAGATTCAAGATATATCAGTAGATAAATCACGCGATAACAGAGGCATGAACCTTCTTTGTACAAAAATCGCAATTCGTTGCTCTATGAAAATGAGTTCTAATAAAGTCGTGCATCTTCTTCTCAGTAATTTCCTCGCTTAGAGCAGGCTGTGTTTTTACGGTATCTGCGCCCCCTTTTTTCCCTGAATCGCCAGCCAGCCGACGATTTAAAGTGCTGGCTTCCCACACATACGACAATAAAATATCACCGTAACAGAGCGTTGGATCGAAGCCTGAATAGCCTTGTAGCTTTGGATGAACTGCGGTTAAAGAAGCTTTAAAATAAAACATGTAATAATGCAATTAAAAAGTCGGAAAACCGATAAAAATGAAAGAAGCTGACTATTTTATATTTTTTAGGATACATACCACTATCTGGCGGTAATAATGCGTGGCATTTAAGGTAATGACCAGTTGTGGATGTGTAGCATTGCGCTAAAATTAGTTTCATGGGAACATTTATATATCCTAATAATTTCCCAGGAATGTCACCTCCTCTTACACAACCCCACACCCCTATATTTAAATACTGAAGTTCTGTATCAATTTCGAAAGTCCTACTATCTTCGAAAGAGATCAAAGAAGCATGTTCCTTTTCCTTTGTGGTATAGTATAAGTCTGATATATTTGTTATATAGCTATCGTCGTTAACACAAAGTTGAGAGTTATTCGATATTATTGATTGATTCGAAGTAGTTGAAATTTTTCTAGAGGGTGTAGTATCTGGGGTCTGAGCAGCATCGTCGGTATGCGCACTACTCTTTCGCCTTCTAAAGAGTCTGCTACCCGTTTCCAATTTATCCGAAATTTCGCTTTCTGAATCCTTCAGGTCCGAAAACTTAATTTGGCTTTCAAACTTAATTTTGCTATCTTCGCATGGCGTATCTCCTTTACTCAAAATTGGATCAGCTTTCAGTGTTTTCCTATCGACACCCCTTTCTGTCGATATTCGTTCACTGTCCAATTTCATATTAGCTTGCTTATCCAAATCTGCTTTGGAATATTTCCTTTCAACCCTTATGATGAAACGTCTCTGCACAGCACTTTTTACAAATTTAGCTACCTGGTTCATATTCGATACTTTTTTACCATCTACTGCTACTAAAATATCTCCTTTTTTCATCTCAGCAATTGCGGCTGGACTTCCAACTATTATAGTTTCGACTAGCACACAAACATGTCCTATCTCTGGCACAGACTCCTGCTTAAATACTACGCCAAGTTGTTGTGAACTCACTTTGCTAATAATTAAATCCAAGACCATATAAGGAACACCAGTATACTGAGTCAAATATACCCAAGGCGTTGAATCTATGCTTATGGTACAATATACTTCAATTTGTGATTTATCTTCCGCGTTAAGCATGTTAGGTCCGAGATTTAATCTACTGACTTCGACCAGCGTTACTTCTAAATAACCCGATGTCAATTGTATATTGGCAACCTAGACAAATATGTTATTAGGTATTCCCAAAGCACGTGTGATTTGAAATTTTATGTTAGAAAGAAAAGACATCTTACTTCCGATAAATCTATGGCTTCGTCGTTCAGTCGACGGAAGAATGGTTTGTAACGCATTTTGTAGCGAGGTAGCGTATGCTTCCTACGTACAGCTCTTCGAATTTGTCCTGTAATTAGAGAAATGATCTGCGGCTGTAATTGACGACCTTGAAATTGAGATTGCACCTCCAATTCAAGTATGGGATCTGAATAGAAACTTAGAGACCAATGAGTATATGGAACCCGTGTGAATTGCAGTCTGGCCCTACCACTGATACGTTTCACTAAAAAGAATAATACGGTTGTCAATTAAATGTAATAAAACTTCATTGCAATTCTATTGTCTTTTACTTATTAATATACCTTGCAAGGCCATGTACGCAGTTTTTCCCAAGAGCATTTTAACATCAATGGATAACTGAAAATTTCCAGAATAATGTAAATCTAAAGACAAATCCAATGACTCCAACAACCCTGTATCGGCGTCTATTTTTGAATCTGCAACTTCTAAACCCTTTATCGTGGGAAACTGCGTGCCCAGATTTAAATCTCGTAACTGAAAATATATACATATATATGTTATTATTTAAATAATTCGACAACAGTTTGTTGAATTTTGTAACTTACCTGCACATTGTCCAGCAGTTTAGCAGTGGTAGACTGAGTTAACAGTTCCTTAAACTCATTATTTAATTTTCTATATAACCATAAGCGTACACGTTCTGCATTTCGAAGTTCATTGAAGAGGAATTGCAGTGTCAAATTTATTGCCAAGTTCTCGTTACCTTGGCACATACCCTGGCGAGATACATTTGTGAAACTGATCTTTTCGTCTTCAATTTTGTCCAATAATTCTTTAGGTAATTGAGCCTTGCCATGATGGATTGACTTTTTTGGTGGAGTCGCTAAAGGTGCTCCTTCCAGATATTTTTTGAATAAATAAAGCTCCAGCACAAGTGTACATATTATGCCACACACAAATGTAAACGCAGAGACACAAATCAATTGAAAAGTGTCCATATTAATGTATCGTCTACTAGGAACACGATGGTTATTCAAATAGATTTAAAAATGTTCACTAATAAAATTCAAATATATTACGAAAAACTGTGGGAAACCCGCCGCTCACTTGTGGGACATACACGAAAGAACAATTGTGTAAAAGTATTAAATACAGTTTACTTCTTTTTTTAAACTAATCCTTTCAAAATAACTATATTAACGATGTTCGTGTAAAATATTAGGAACTCCTGTACGATTTTTAGTTGATCGTAAAAAAAATTATTGTACATATTTGTAACGCCGTATTACATTGTTGTGAATCACCCTCTTTTCACGGGTCAGCAGTTATTCAGAACACTTTCATCTATCATTACAATGGTTAAAAATATGCCATCTTTACAAAAATATAATTATGTTTTATGACAATATAAAATTCAGATAAAAATGTTCATGCGATATACATCTTGGAAAATCTGATAGCTCTGACGGGCATGGGCAAAACGTATTATGACAGTTCCCTATTGATCTCGGCAGCCATGTTAGTGTAAGACAGGCTTGTCAATTTGACAGCTTCTTTTTGGTTGTCAGTCATTGCATATAAAAATATTGACATTTTTATTTACAAAGCTGCACGTTTCAAATGATAAATAAATTATTGATATTATCGCAGTGCATTTTTCTATGCTTTTCCGCTGTACCTAAATCATATGGACTATATGAGGATATTTTTATTCTAACCAGCCATAATATTGCGCGCAATATGCAGAAGCAGACGATAATAAAACATCGCATCTGAATAAAATATAAGATTAGAATATCATATCGTAAAATAATTCATAAATTATTTAGTATGTATAGTTAACAACTATGCAATTCTAATTTTACGTAAAGAATATTTTATTTAAAAGAGAAACGTCAAATATTTAATGCATCTTATTCATTCAGACTACTATAACTATTAATACAAAATTAAACAGTTACAGATTTCATTGTCATCTCTAATAATAAGTATACATATACTTATGTACTTACTGAATTGTACAAATCAGGTGATAGATTATAACCTGTAAACCTGTGTTTACACTGGAGCATTTTTAAAGTTGAAATTATATACAAAATATATGATGCTAGAAATACAAACATTGTTGCATGTGAATCATAAGGAATGATAAGTTTTTTGAACCAACAGAATTATTTATTTCGACATCTTCTCTATTAAAGATTTAAAAAATATAACTTTCACCTCATTAGATACGAAAACATCTAATCGCAATACTGTGTTTTCTCAATAAATGTAGGATATTTTGTTACAATGGCAGCTTTAATGAAGAAAAGAGTTTTAGCTGAATTCAATCAAAGCCAGGTAATTCAATTTCTTTTCAGTTTAACGCAAATTAAAACGATGTTCTTCGTCTAATTATATCTTTGTTTTAGGTTATAAATGAACCACCGTTAAAAAGGCTAAGAACATTACGCCTTGCATCTAGTTCGGGCAGTAAAAACAGCACAGAGGGTAGCTCGGCGTTAGCTTACATAGAGTGCCTTGAAAAATGTAAATGCGGCAATGATGCATTACAGCTTCTCGTTCGTATATCTGATACAATAGCATATATTTCCCCGGAAGATGTTCCTTCTGTGGTGAAAAAATTAGCAGAGAGATTTGCTATAGAGACAGAAGCAGCAGTGCGTGCCAAAATACTTTGGATATTTGCAGAATTGGGAGAGGTAACAAACGATTCCTTGGAAAAGACAAGAATCGTTAATGAAACCACTGAACTTTTGAGAAACGAGGAGTCGCACAGAGTAAAAAGTCAAGGTTTAGCAACATTATTAAAATTAGGCGATTTCCATAGGTATTTCACATATTTCTAAACATTGTATTTTTTGCTATCGTGTCTTCAATTCTTTTTTCCTTAATGGCTTATTAAATTTTAGGGCGCTTGTATTGAAGATCGCCAGAGAACATTTGCCAGATACTTGGCACGGTGTACAAACACGGTGTCTGTCAATTATTGGTAGATACTTAACTGCAAATACTGCAGATGATACTTTGGTATTAGTTGGCAATTATGCACGTTCACAAGACCCAAGGGTACGTGCCCAAGCATTTGAAACAATGGCTGAACTTCATTCTCACAGGGGTTGCAGATTACCTGTAGGCTTCTTTGGAGAAGCTTGCGCTGCACTTAGAGATGATTATGAGATAGTTCGTCGAAACGTTCTTAAATTAATATGGCTTTTGGGTAGAGAATATCCTGAAAAGTAAGCAACAACATATTGTTGTATTTCCATTACGCTTTCGTTAAAGTTCACTATTAAAGATGTAGAGGTTTCTTTATTTTTAGCATCATTATGGGAGCAGACGGGGAAGATATACGTATGGTAGATTGCGCATTTTCTCAAATATGTGGCCTTATGGGCGATCTATCAGCGAGAGTTAGGGCTTCTGCAATGTCCCTCCTGGGAACAATGAAAGGTGTATCACAAAGATACATAGAGCAAGCGTTAGATAAAAAACAAAAGATCGTGGAAGCGGACAGACCAGAAGTAGAAGAAAAGAGTGGATCTTGTGGCGCATTTATACACGGCTTAGAAGATGAATTTTTAGAGGTAATGTTATTTATATGCAGTTAAGATAATTTATGTTAAGATAATTAATGTAGAAAAACGTACTTAGGTGAGAACAGCGGCAGTTGAAGCTCTCTGTACCTTGTCTTTGGAAGAACCGAGTATAGCGAGAACTTCATTGGAATTTATGGTCGATATGTTTAATGACGAAATTCAAGACGTGCGATTGAGAGCAATCGAATCGTTAAGAAAAATGTCCACAAGTGTAACGTTGCGGGAGGATCAATTAGAAACAATTTTGGGTGCGCTAGAGGATTTTTCGGGCGAGGTACGAGAAGGACTGCATGCCACTTTGGCTGCAAGTCGTCTTGCTACAAGAAATTGCCTTCATATGTGTGTAAATCGTCTTCTTGATAACTTAAGTCGGTATCCGCAAGATAAGGAAAGTATCAGAAACTGCTTAGCAGCATTAGGAGCCTCACATCCATACTTAACATTGCCCTTGGTACCGCAACTTCTTGGACGACACCCTTTCTTTGATACACCGGAACCAGACGTTGACGAACCATCCTGTATCCTTTTATCAAGTTTCTTTAAGGCACAAAAATTGCAGGAATATTGATATCTATGATCTCCTTAACTATAAGTAATAGATGCGAGTGTGCTGGTTTTGATATTTAATGCCGCCCTGCATTGTCCAAGCATGCATGCCCTTTTTACAGAGCACGCGGCTAAGCATTATCATTATTTACGTGACACTATGCCACACTTAGTACCTCGATTGCGACCAACTATAACAAGTGGGCCGGATTTTGGAAAAGAAGATAAAATTGACGAGGAAGTTGAACGCGGAAAAGAATTTCTAGAAAAAGTAGTAGCGGGTGTTGAAAATGCAAGACCTGGCGGCAGAGTTCACACGCAACTCTTGGAAGCCGCAGCTGTTGATCTCGATCGTTTAGCAGAAATGGATCACCGCATGGAAGGTGCAGCACGTTTCGCCGTACTATACATACGATGTTTGCTGCTATTGAAAACAGTATTGAAAGAATTTTCGATACTGTCTACAAATTCGGTATCGACGAGTCTACCGCCAAATACAACTACCAACGTTTCCATTCTTCTTCAAAGTACCCAAAAGTATGTTTATTATGTTTCACGGTTATTCTGTGCATCGTAAGAAAAATGTTTCTCATCGGCACTTTAAATACATGTTCCAGATTGCAACGATTATTTAGTGGATTAGGTGAAAATGAAATCATATTAGCTAACGATGCATGGTTGAAAGCACTAGCTATAGAGTTAATTCGAGTAACAAGAAGTGTGACAGGCAGAAGTGCTCTCCCTCTTGCCCGTCATTTTCTGTCAGAAGCAGACACTCTACCTCAAGATACGTCAAAATTGCCATCGTTTTCTAGAGCACTCGTTCTTCAGATACCAACTTTAGCCGATGTAAAACCAGGATCACTAACGCGAATGCTGCTACCATTACTCTTAACGCCAGCATCGCAGGGGGAAGAGCGACTTCCAAGACCACCAGTATCTACACGTTTTTGCAGAGCAATTATCGAGGAACCACGAGGAGATGCGGATGCTGCATTGAAATTTACAGGAGGGCTTCTTTTAGGAATTCCGTTGACAGCAAAAATATTCCATTTAAGAGATCCCAGTATACTACGTATTAAATTAAGGCATCCCGATCAACAAGTACAATTACTGTTGCCGCGGCAGTCAGACTTACGACTGCAAAATGCGGAACAAAATGACTACAAAATAAGAACCACAGTTTTGCTATCGCATCAAGTTTGGATGGAAGCGTGTAACGTAGAAATATCTCTTGCACTTCTTGTACCATCCTCGGCCGTATGTACGCATTCTCCCCTTGACGATCCTTGCGTTATAGATATCTGTAAACCGACTAAAGTATCAATTGCACCTAAACCTATAAAGAGGGGTATCTAAATACATTTTTGCAGCACATTATTTTATAAAATTTTTATTGTAAATAAATTCGAAATATACTAAATCACTTTAACGTTTGTACAATAGACATGTCAATAATGTTTTAAAAGTGACGGCATTCGACCTATTTCATAAAAAGTAATTATAAATACATGATTTAATCGCATTGGGAAAAAGCACAAAAAATCCATCGCTACTATTTCTTGTCTTGTTATAAAAATAACGTGTGTGAAATGATAACATGTTTAATTTAGACATTTATCGTTTACCGCCAAGTGGAGAAGGAACTTCCGCTGTAACAAAAAATATATTATTCATTAATTTAAATGACATCACATTTCAGTGAATACTGGAGAGTACTTACGTATTGAAGACTGGAGTTTTTGGCGTTTCTGTGGTACTTTGCGCTAGGCTACTGAAACTAAGTCCAGTTGATTGAGTTGCTAAAGATTCGAATGTACTACTACCTCCTACACTTCCAAAAACTTTCGGCATATTGTTGTCGATTGGTGCAGTTGGTGGACCCATTACAGGTGGGCTTCCAAATGCTATATTTGAATAATTATCTTTAGTATAAAGTAAAATGCAGTACATATAAACAATTATAATGTATTGCATTGTTTACCCGGGGGAGCTGCATTAGTAGTTCCGAATGCTGTTGTTCCAAAACCACTTCCAAACACTTGTTTCGGAGCACCGAATGTCGACGGTAATCCAAATGCTGGTTTAGAATTAAAGGCTGGTGCTTGTCCAAAGGCAGGTTGTTCTACACCCATTGGCGATGTTGCAGCACCAAATACAGATGTCGATCCAGGTGAAGACAATCCTGGACTAACTGCGGTTGCTGCGCCACCAAATAAAGATGTAGACCCTGTGTTTGTCGGAGAACCGAATATAGATTCCGACTTTGGAGCATTATTATCAAAGATGGATTTCTGGGGTGTTCCGAATGTGTTCATCGAAGTTGCATTTCCACCAAAGATTGAAGCTCCAGATGCTCCTCGATTGTTTCCCCCAAAGATTGAAGTGGGATTATTTCCGCTAAAGATCGAAGCTGTCGGTGGACCGGTCAGCATTTGCCCGAATACAGATGTATTCTGTGAGTTTGTATAACCCGTACGAATAGTTGTGATAACTGACTTTCCAAAAGTATTATCTGTCGAAGAAACAGCTGGTGTACTTTGAAATTGAGTGTTCATCGTTGGAGAAGGCTTATCGAAGATCGAATCGGCTGTACTCGTTACATTTCCGAATGTAAGTGTAGACGAAGTAGTAGCAGCAGCATTGATAGTGCTTGTTGCAGGTAAATTCGTAGCATTGTCGCCGAATGTAGATTTTGATAATGTAGTCTGGAATGGAGACATTGTACTAGAAGTTGTAATCATTGTACTTGGTGTTATACTTGTTGCTGGAGTTGTAGTGAAACCACTGAATAGTGGCATAGAAGAAGTAATTGTAGTTTGTACAGCAGGTGCTGTGGTGGCAACAGTAAATGTAGAAGTAGTTGAAGTTGCGTTCGCCATTCCTCCAAATGCAGAAAGATTTAATGTGTTCATTTGGCTGGCAAATGAAGCCGTAGCGAGAGATGTTGATACAGTTTGTACAGAATTTGATGGAATGCTAGGAGCTTTTGATTCAGCGGAATGTACTTTTTCAATTGTAACCGATGGCGTGGTTGTAACTGAATATGTAGTTGTAACTATTTCTTTGGATAGAGCTCCGCTTACGAGATTTATAGAAATTTGATTGCCGCTAGCGGCGTTCGGGTCTAACAGCATCTGAAAACCAGGTGTTCCAAACACGGGTTTGTAGCTATATTTTCCATCAGTTAAATTTATCGAGTCTTGTATCTGAGGTGTTGTTACTGTTGTTGTTGATGGTGTCATCTTTAAATTGAACGGAGTAGTAGTGCTCGAAGGCTTTAACGCGAAAGAAAATGTTTGTGCACTTGTTGGTTGAGGTGAGACAAACGTACTTTGTGAAATATTCTTAGCGAGTGCAGGGACAGTGATTGGAGTAGCAAAACTGAATGTTGACATTGCTTCAGATTTTGTTGCAATCGTCGCTGCTGGTGCTGTTATTCCAAATTTCAATCCAGTGTTTGATGTAATCGTAGGTGTTTTTTCTGACGATGAGGCTGATGTTAATGCATCCTTTAATGAGCCAGTGCTAAATAAATTATTTTCTAATTTGAATGAATCAGTATTTGTTACAGTATCTTTTCCATTTTTTATAATTGATTCCTTAGGTATAGGTTTCTGCGCTGTGCTTTCATCGGACTTTTGAGTCGGGGTACCAAATGTAATAGTATCAACCTTAGGGAAAGATGTCATTAAATTGGGCAAATTATGAGTAGGAGCGGTAACTTTAAATGTAATAGTATCTTGCTTTGATTTAGTACTTTGAGTTACAGTTGCAATTGCAGAAGTACTTGATTTCTTCTCTATAGGTTTACTTCCAGGTACAGCGGGAATTGTAATACCAAAGCTGGGTTGTTTCGATTGAACTTTGTTCTGTATTGGTACAGTATTAGTTTCATTGGCACCAATTCTCGCTACGATACTATCCAAAGATGCTAATGGACTCTGTTGTTCTGGCTTTTCTGTTGTCTGTTGTTTAGAAACTGTAGTTTGTTTCACAGTAGATTGTTCTACCTTAGCCTTAGTATTCTCCATAATTGTATTATTGCGAGATGCTAAAGAGGACAAGGTTGCTTCCAAACGATGCTGTATAGGCGAAGGATTAACAGGTTTAATAATCCTTGGTGTGGAAATCGATAAATGATCCCTTAGCTTATTTTGCTTTCCCTCAGTAAAGCCCAAAGTTTTAGCAGCAATTGCCTTACATCGCGCGTCTATAATTCCTGCATTTCTCGGAAGAGTAGCTGTGCTAGTATTACGAGTAATTGATTTCCACCGCTTTTGAAGGAGTTGCAATTTGCTTCTCTCCTCCTGGATAATTTTATTGTGCAATATTAGATTTTGATATACAAACTCCAAATGGGGTATTTTCATTCGCGATATCTCTTGAGACTTATGATCCGACCATTCTAGATCTAAAATTTTACTAGCTTGAGAAAGCTGTGTCTGTGTGTAATAATATAATTTCTGCAAATCAGATATTTTATTACTGTCCCCACAACTTCTAGTGGAAATATCATTGGTTGCTGCATTTTTCGACTTAGTTTCTTCGACCCAAGCAAACGATTGCAGTAAGAGTACTTTTAAGTATGCAATATCGCTTGATAAACTATTTGTTGTTTCTCTTAATTCGTACAAAAATTGATCTATTATACAAGACATGGCTGTTAATTGCCGACGTTCTTCTTCCGTGCCACATTCCCAGGTGTGCGGTTCTAATCTATTTCGTAATTCCTTTTCAAATAAATTGTGTTCTTCTAGGTATGCACAAATGTCTCTAGCCTCATCATCTTGAGATGATTTCTTGTCTACAACATGTTCTTGTACAATTGTGTCTTTAACAGGTATTAGTTTTGTATCTGGTTTTGCAGTTGCTTGTAAAGGATTTGGCTCTTTGGCTCCTTCAAATTTCATTGCCATAGCAGTACTCTCGAGTTTCTGTTCTTGTTGCTTTAGTTTCTCAGCTAAAGGCTGTGCAAAAAAACTATTTCCTTCAACGAATTTATCAAAAATGTTTCCTGCAGGAATTGGTTTCGAACGTTCAAGTATATTTTCTGGTTGTTTAATGCGTGGCGTACTAGTTATCGCGCCATTCATCACAAGAGATGTGTCGGGAATTACAGAGGGTCGTGCTTGAGGTGGAATTGCAATCATTTCTGTAGGTGGACAATTGATAGGAGGGCACGTGTGGGTCAGATTTACCATATGAAAGCTGCATAACTGCCCAGAAGTTGCAAGGATATGCAATATAGGTACTGGATGAGGTAAAGTAGACTCTGCTCCCCACGGCAATTTTCGGACCGGAGATTTATCAATAGCTAAACCGACCGGGTAGCTTTCGGTAGTACAAATTAATGGTAATTCTGCTCTGCCGCTATCTACCAATTGCCATTGATTCCAATTAATTCCTCCATCTGTAGATCCCAACACAGCTATCTCGCTACTATTACTGCTAGCTGCAATAATTAAGCCCCATTCTGGTACATGATCAAAATAATAGCAAGGGATTGTCCCTTGATCTTTTCCTTCTGTTACGCCATAAGTAATATCTTCGTAGCAAGTAAAAATAGCATTTGTTTCCCCCTTTGGGGCATCAACTATAAGAACATTAATGCCCTGTTCACTACCTAAATATGCAGCGCAGAATTGGTAATTACTGATCCATGAAATACTAATAACTTCTCCGATATACGGACTAGGCCCAGGGATAATTCTTGCTACTTTCAAATCAGGTTTAAATTGTACTATACTTCCATTTTTACAGCCAACAACAATTTGTTTTCCTTTTGGACTCCATGCAGTGCATACAGCATCTACATCATGAAATCTTTCTAAAGCTTTCAGTTCAATTGTTTTCTCTTTCTTCTCTTTTATTTTGAAACTTCCAACTGTATAATCGCTAGCTACTGTACATAACATTCCCGGCGTAGCAGGATTCCATCGCAGATCCATTACAAATACATCTGCATCTGACATCGAAATTCTAATTTCGTATAATAGTTGTAAACTCTGCAAGATATAATGAAAACATGTGTTAAAATGTTTACCGCAGATCAGAAGAGATTACATATAACTTTTAATAACATACGTTCTTGGTAAGTGCTTGTGCATCGTAAATTAAAACCAAAGGACCATGTGGCGCTACTGCCAGATAAGAACAATCACAATTAAGCATTAATTTTGAGACAGCTACTGATATATTGAATTCCAGTTTCCATTCTGGATCGCTATCTTCTCCTGGTTTTAAAATAATTATTTTGTTGCCTTGACCTCCATATATTAACCCCCTTTTTTTATCCGCAGCCAGTAAACTGCATGCTCTTGGTACAGATGAGAATGCATCTAAAATTTGGGAAGTGTGTGACTGTTTAAATTGAAATTCCTGCAAAAAATTCGATTAAAATAGTATCTTGTAACAATTTAAAAGAATGTATATTACAGAGAGACATATATACGTGGCGGCAATCTATTGTCTTTCAACATTAACAGTGTATCATGCAAATATTTGACGTAAAAATATATTTTATATTGCTATAGGCTAGAAGCTAGAATATAAAAGCTTGGATCAACATTTTCAAAAAAATATCACTTAATACCTGGACGTCTTTAGGATCAGGCGCAGTTTTCATGTTTAATTATTTTGCCAGGTCCTTCATATAAATAAACAACGACGTTAGAAAATAAATTTGCCGGATTCTTGCCAGGTGAAATTCGAAGTAAACGAAAGTAACAGCAATGGCACAACCTTCGACTATATATATTAAGATTGATAAAGAAAGTGTCAAAATCTGGCAAGTCTCAAGATACACTAGGTTTTTGCCAATATGTAGTATATAACACTGGCAATCCGCATGTCAAATATTTCTATCCATCATAAACTGCAAGTATATTAAAAATATAATTAGAATTTGCACTACTTGCTATGCTGCAGATGCAAAAAGCTGAATAACGTGATATGACCGACGCAACGCGCATTATTCAAACTTATATCAATAATATTAGGAAAATATCCTTAACAGCATCCTGCATATTTATGATTTTTATAATTACATTTATCTTATAATTAATTGCAGTTAATAGAAAGTACACTTCCCCCTCAGACGCTTGTTTTATCCACAGACGTGATATACGAATAAACAAATTTACCTACACTTATGGACTTTCGTGGCCCAACGCAACTGCAATACCGACTCTGAAATCCGACAATGATTTGAGCGTCCTCTGCTCATGAACATTGACCAGTTGAAGAACTATTTTTTATTGAAATAGAGATGGGAACAGGAGTCATGCGATTGTGTAAAATATGTGAATGCTATGGCGGGAATTTGCTAGAATTATTAATTGGTGCAGCTAAAAGTGGATCGAAGCTGCAAAAGTCCAGTAGGTACAACCCTAGGATCGTAGGTTCAACTAAGAATTCGAACCCGCAGAAGTCCAATAGGTATGACCATAGGATAGTAGGTTCAGCTAAAAGTTAGTCAGAATCCGCAGAAGTTCAATAGGTATGACCCTGGGATAGTAGGGCGCACGGCAGCGGTCGGTGGGTACGGAGATTTCCGATATAGCGAATACCACCGAGCGCGACCGAGCGCTAGCGACGCGCCGGCGCGTCGCGGAGTGGGGATGAACAGTGTGCGGTGCGCTCGGTGTCAGTATGAGTTCAAGCGTTGTAGCGTACGGGTCGTCTATGCTGTCGAAGGTTAGTGACATACATAACCCTACAATGCAATGACATCTCGGGGTCTACTTTACCACCGCATACGCTTGACTATTAGCTTCTATTAACTAATACGCATTTATTTAACAATCGTTTGGCTATCGCGGATGTACATTAAACTCTTTATTGAGTCTCTTTTGCTGGACGCTTGACCGGCCATCCGGTACCACCGATTCTTTGATACGCGATAACTAGTCGTTTATTAAAATATAGGGTTAATTAATTTATTAGTTTGAACGGTTCTTCGAATCTTTATTATATTTTATTACACGATTACTTTGTTTGCAATGACACTTACATACCGATAACGATTCTGATTTTAGCACAGGTTTATCACGTTCCTTTTCTTTTTGTTGCAGGTACAATGGACGATTGGTTCGCAGAGAATAATGTATTGAGGCTGGAGGAATAGAGTATTGAAATACAATTACTACACGACGCTTGACATTTAGTTTGACGACATTTGATGAAGGACTGGTAACATTTAACGTATTATTTTAGAGTTGATGCATATTTCTTGTTACCTGGCAATTGAATTTTGGCGATGGGTGATATGTAATTGATAATAGTTACTTCTCTCAATTCCTGTATCCATGTTCATTAAATAATTAAAACGTTTCAAATGAAATTTACGGTATACCAATCGTAATTAAAAATAGAGTCAGTAAATGGCATTAAACCTAAATGAAAAATTGAAATACTTTCACGTTTCGCTGTGTTTCGGTCACGATTTCTATTATAGCTTCACTAATGTTTTTGTAGACACTTTTATTATCTCTGTGACCAAGTCACAAGTACGGTCTAATTGTATTTGCGATGCAGGATTGCGCGCGTAACTACGTACTTGTTGCCATGCCCATAAAGCATGATAAATAGTTTCGAGTCTTGATTTCTACAAGCAGCTATGAGAACTTATAAATGTTCGCGATATTGTTTACTTACTAGCATCATGATCAGCTTTAAAACTCTGACAAAGAACAGTCACAGTATGCTTTTGATAAATCGATATTAAATGAATATTAATACGGTAGTACTTTATTAAAAAACAGAGCAGTGTTTCCTCAATAGACGTTCGACAGGGTGCAGAAATAATAAAGAGACGAATAAAATCAAATATATATTGTTTAAATTTTTACCTCCCCATCCCATTTACTAACTTGTTCAGATTTTCTTTCAGAAAATTTTGATGACCGCGCGCAATGCGGTCGTTAGAGTCAGTGCTTGTTTCGTCAAAGTTCTTTTTATTGTTTTTAGAGCGCAACCGCTCTTGATCATTACAATTAAATATAAATAATAGTAAAGATACGCGAAAGTAGAGTCAGTGTTTGCTTCGACATATTGCTCTCGCGACATTAGAGTCACTTTGTTCGTCGATCGCAATTAATAAACGCGCGCGATAGTAGTCTTTTATTTTTTTGTTCTTTTTTCTTAACACGTATTCCGGTATTAGAGTCAGCACCTATGCAGTTCGGCGAGTTCGGGCTTTCATCCATCAACTCGAAGAGTAAGTATCTCTGTATTTCTTTAATCTCATTTTGCAATGGGCTTTGATAATTTTCCTGTTCGAAAAGTACTGAAAATGCAGGGATTTCAATGTTGTCTGTTCTTTTGAATGTTTCAGAAGGTGCCTTGGGCTCGATGACATCATCATAACGATATTGTTGGCCGCGCGCAATGCGGTCGGTAGAGTCAGTGCTTGTTCCGCCAAAGTTCTTTTTATTATTTTTTGAGCGCAACCGCTCCTAATAATAATTAAACGTAAATAACAGTAAAGAGACGCGAAAGTAGAGTCAGTGTTTGCTCCGAAATAATACTCTCGCGAGATTAGAATCGCTTTGTTTGACGATCATAAGTGTTCCATTAGAGTCAGTGCCCTGTTCGGCGAGTTCGGGCTTTCATCCATCAACCTGACGAGTAAGTACTCTTCATTTCTTTAATCTTGTAGTGCAATAATCTTTGAGAATTAACACATAGTACTGAAGATACAAAGATTTTAATGTTGTCTGCCCTTCTTGAATGTTTCAGCAGCTTCCATGGCTTCGACGGCGACGAGCTTGACCGCGCCCCTGGTGAGTCTGCAACCGGTGAGTGGCGTGCTTTAAAGTTCCTCTGGTCACTCAATCATGTCGCAGGACGAAAGGTCCGAACCGACACGAGTGATTGGTTGTAATTACGTAGATTTTTCCTGCAAGCACTGTGACCATGGGTATATGAAAATATACTCATGAGTAGTAACTTCTTTACTGTTTTATGTTATATGAGGATAGGTCTTCTTGTACAACGCGTTTCAAATTAGTTTGAGAATTTGAAGAGAGAAATTTAGTGTAAAGTATATCATTATGCACCTTTTTATAACAGAGTATTTAATTGAATACGTATGAAACGAATATTTAAATAGTTATTAATTATTAAATGAATATAAAGTAACGTCCAGTATCATACGTGCATTAGTTTGTAGTGGAGAAGTCGAATACCCTTCGACTTCGTTTATTTGTCAATTGCAATTAGTGCACGGTTAGAATAAAATGCATAATGATTGCTGTTAGTAAGAACGCAGTATTTCTTCTTTTTTCTACTTTGATTGAATATAAAGTAGAGGTACTTATATACCTTGTCAATTTGTTGGAACTATCGAATAATTTTATTATTCGATATTTATATTAGTCTTTAGCGTATAAAGATATCAATAAATTCACTTCTTCCGTACAAGATATTAATTAAACCTGAATGTACAAGAAGACAATACGCGAACGGGTAGATCTCGATATCAAGGCAATCTACTTTTAAACCAACCTTGCGTTCTAGAAGCAATGCTTTGATGACGGGAACGCCCGAGGATGTTTCAATTTAATTCAATGTATATTAAAGTAGAGTCATTGATCAATTTTTGTAATAAAGTAGAGTCAGTGCATAATTTTTGTAATAAAGTAAAGTCATTGCATAATTTTTCTAATAAAGTAGAGTCATTCTATAATTTTTCTAATAAAGTAGAGTCATTTCTGAATTTTTCTATTGAAGTAGAGACATTTCTGAATTTTTCTATTAAAGTAGAGTCATTGAATTTTCTCTTTAGTAAAATAGAATCATATATTGATCTGGTACATATACAAATATATATTTAGCCCGTTAGAAAATCAGTATGACTTTATCATCTTCTTAGACGAGGATTTCCAGGTTTAACCCTTTCCGTGTTCACTGCCCGGATCCCACTCACGTGCCCCGGTGCTACTTGGGTGGGAAAACGGTGGTAGAGCACGATGATATTTTTTAGTTTATAAGCCATAAAATGATTTATTGTTGGCGACTGACAGTGCGTTTGGTGTATCGTGCACGACGTAATATCCGCATTGTGTGTGTGGTTAGGCTGTGGATTTGCGTCGTTCCGTGCTAAAATTTAGCTATTATGACCAAGATAATTTTTGTCATTTAAGATGACAAAGGCCAAATGCCAGAGGGAATCGAATATACTTATCAATTGCTATCAAGTACCTCTTGTATCGGTGCTATTTAATTATTTGATCAAATATCTATTAAATATCTCAACCGCGACGTGGCTTTTTCCACGTGAACGCAAAGATCCCAGCCACTGTCAGTCGATTTCAGGTAAATGGTACGTACCTTAGAGTGTGCAAGTTGTGTGACAACACTTGGGTGTCGGGGGCGTCCCGGGACGCCTCCCTAGTGTAGGCTTCCGCGCCCAAGTGTTTGACTGAGAACCGTGGAGTGTCGTGTGTTGGTGTGCCTGTTTGCTATTTTTTAAATATAGGTCCAGGCAGGATAGGTAGCATACTTTCTGGTGTGATTGATAGACATAAGTAGGTAGGGCCGGGCAGGTTGACACAGTCTCTGATCGGGTAGGCACTATTTCGCGTGTTCAACCTGTTTCAGGAAATCTGATTTGAAAAGTCGACGGTGAAGCTGTGGCGCGAACGAAAATGCGTTCGCCTCTGGCTTTGCCTATCGATTTTTCGAATCCTTCGCGGTCGTGGTCGCGATTTAGGCTCCGAAACGAAACGCCTTACATTATGCTCGAGGCTGCACGCGTGAACGAAGAACGATTACAATTTTAATCGTAATCTTTGCGATTTTCCGCAATCACAATTTTTACGATTTTATTTGATCGTGATTCGGCCGCGTGCGTTCCTTTTAGCTCCGCGATTTAAACTCTTTATTTCACCTTTATAAGTTTTTTCTTGATTTTCGAGTAGAGCCTCGAGCCTAGTTTAAGTTTCAGCTGGCCCTCGGGTCCAACGAAAAGAAGAGGCTATATGCCGAAGAGGCCCGACAAACTGTCGCTCAAGAGGGCAACTACTAATGGCTCGCCATTCTTTTTAAGAATGGGGAATCATTCTTTGTTACTACTTTGTCACTGTGCTTGCATGTTCATTCGTAGAATTTTTATTTGTACTTGGCCGACGCACATTCCGGCCCAACGATGCATCCCTCCCAAAAATATCGCGTTGCTTTAGAGTTGCGAGAAACTTGAGAACGGGTCGAATTAGAGTTGCGTTAAATGCCACGCGGTTTTTAATTAGAGTTGCGAGCAAATGAAAATCGCGGTTGATTTAGCGTTGCGCAACGATGTCGCGATTGTTCTTGCAATTTTGCTGTTCTTATTGTTAGTTAAATTGTAGTATTTTATAATATATTTTACGTATGAGAAAGTTTCTAGTGTTGCGGAAATTATTTTCGCGTCTTGAGCCTTCAGCTAACTTTTCAGAGGATCTTCAGTTACATTGCTTTTTGATATTACAAATAAGTTACTGTTTGCTCGCTATCAGCCTTAATAAATAGTGTTGCGAAATGATTGCATCGCGAATTCTAGTTAGCGTTGCGTTGATTAAAGATCGCGTTTTTAATTAGAGTTGCGAATACCAGTCCCCAACTGCTTCCAATTGGAAGCCTGTTCCTGTGCCACCCCGGAGGGTGGCACATCATCGTCAGCCAAAGACCATAGCTGACCAATTCCTTGGCAATTCTTGTTGTACATAGTGTAATTTTTCTTTTCAGTGTTTCATATTTGTCTTTCTATCTATTTTTTTTCCTAATAATTATACTACCTGGAATGTCTGTTGATGGAAATACTGCTAAAAATTTGCATACATAATAAATTACTGTGTGAACGTAATGGAAAAAAAGAAGAAGAAAAAAAGATAATAAAAGAAAACAAAAGAAAAAAAAGAAAAGAAAGAAAGATAAGAAAAGAAAGAAGGAAAAGAAAAGAAAAAAAAATGAGAAAAAGAAATAATTCGAGATAGTAGATTTCAATTAGTGTCAATTTTAAGTTTAACTTCCAAATATTTTCTCTTAATCGTTGCACATGTATTTTCACCCTTTTTTTAAGTAGAGGCAATTTTTATAACTTTTCGAGCTTGCTTTGTACAAATTGAAATTCACTCGCGATATCCGTAAATGTTTAAACAAAAATCTTTGCACGAAAAATGTTCTTGGCTGTAGTTGGACCTCGGCATGGTGATAGTGGAAGTTTGATATTTTGCTTCCGAATAATCGTTTGTCGCTTTTTTGTAGAAGCAAAATAGAATCAATTGTAGTGAAATGTTACTACTTTAATTTGGAGTTTTTAATGAAATTGATACTACCATTCAGTTTGATCTGGAAAGTAGAAAAGAATATATCACCTTAGCCGAAATCCAATTACCTATTGTTACTAAAAAAATAGCTGCATTTTTCATATCAATTGTGATTTATTATCTTCCGTAGAATTCAGTTATTACGAATGAAAAGCAGCTTCAATTCAATATAAAATGGTGGGGCTTGGAGATGTCACTAATCCAATGCACGAGATTGTTACAGATTCACAGATGAACCCAAATATGATATATTAAACAAATGGAAGTACAGACGTCAGAGGCTTAAAAGTGGAATATATGCAATACAGATCCAGAAATATTATCAAGGACACGATTGAAAACTTTAAAATTGAAAAGCCAGCCTCGTCGACCCATTTGTGAGTTTGAGATTTTTATAATGCTTTATTAATTACTTCCAGTTCGTCATTATTTCAGAAGCATTAAAAAGAATCAGCTGAAGAAGAGGATTGCTTAAAAATTTTTTAATATGACCACACTCTTACCCTTCTCCTCCCCAGCCCCTTCCCATGCCCCTGCCCCTGCCACTGCTATTTTAACTAATTACGGGTGTTAGACAAGTAATTAGGCAAGCCCAATTATAAATCGAACAATACTTTTAGCTCTTTATGTAGGTAGGATATTATTGAAATTGTTCTTTTAATTGAACTCTTAGCTGTTATACTAGGCAGGGTCATACTAGTTTTAAGATAGATCTTTAGTCAGGCAGGGCGCATTTGAATCTAATCTAGTACTTAAGAAGGGATGAATTATTTTTAAGCTGTGTCTTAGTTTTTAAGACAGTAGTGTTCACCACTGCAATAATATTTCGTTGTCTAGTTCTTAAGATCATAGAATATATTTTTTTTTCAGTTTTATTTCAGGAAATTGAATCCTCTTGCAGATTTTCTTTCAGGTTTCCTTCTGATATCAATTTAGCTTTCGGTCGTGAATTTTCTGCCTACTCCTCTTCTTGTCTTACTTGTACTACGGTCAATTAGTGAACGTTTTACAAATTGACAATAATAGGAGATTTTTCTTGCTTACAAATGATAGTAGAATTAGTTTTCGCGTAATTGGAGGGTGGAAGGGCCGTGGCTAGGGTGGGTCTCCATTCGCAGTAACCTCCACGTGGTGAGACCTGGGCAATCAATTATTTATTGTATAATTATTAAACGTTTAAGAGACGTTTGGTAATTATGTGGAAAATAATTTGAGCGAATTGGCTGCGAATTCCCTTCCCCATTTCCTTCTCATTCCCTTTTCCGTTCTCGACCTTTCGTCTTTTTGTATCCACCCATTTAGCTTCAATCCCTTTTCTGCTCTAGGCACGGAGGACCGATGGAAAGGCGCTGTTGGCAACTGTGGCGGTATTTGGGTTGCACTGTCTGCGGGGAGCGGTGCGTGGGGCTGTGATTGTGGTTCTGGAGAGTTTCCCAGCCGATGCAGGGTTTCCCTGGCGAGTCAGACCACGCCAAGCACACCTTGGGGTGGCAGAAGGCACCATGGGTTTATGATCTGGAATCGTGGTCGCCGTCTTGCATATCCGCAACTCAATGATAGCTGTGGCTCGGTATCAAAGCTGGTGTTGATTTAAGTCGCTGGACTGTCGAGACTCTGGGCTGAGAGCTCGCGGGCTGCTCGGTAGCAGTCACCTTCGATACTTTTCTTCTTATTAAATTCACCCCTTTAGCTTCAGTCCCTTTTCTACTCTAGGCACGGAGGACCGATGGAAAGGCGCTGTTGGCACCTGTGGCGGTATTTGGGTTGCACTGTCTGCGGGGAGCGGTGTGTGGGGCTGTGATTGTGGTTCTGGAGAGTTTCCCAGCCGATGCAGGGTCTCCCTGGCGAGTCAGACCACGCCAAGCACACCTTGGGGTGGCAGAAGGCACCATGGGTTTATGATCTGGAATCGTGGTCGCCGTCTTGCATATCCGCAACTCAATGATAGCTGTGGCTCGGTATCAAAGCTGGTGTTGATTTAAGTCGCTGGACTGTCGAGACTCTGGGCTGAGAGCTCGCGGGCTGCTCGGTAGCAGTCACCTTCGATACTTTTCTTCTTATTAAATTCACCCCTTTAGCTTCAGTCCCTTTTCTGCTCTAGGCACGGAGGACCGATGGAAAGGCGCTGTTGGCATCTGTGGCGGTATTTGGGTTGCACTGTCTGCGGGGAGCGGTGTGTGGGGCTGTGATTGTGGTTCTGGAGAGTTTCCCAGCCGATGCAGGGTCTCCCTGGCGAGTCAGACCACGCCAAGCACACCTTGGGGTGGCAGAAGGCACCATGGGTTTATGATCTGGAATCGTGGTCGCCGTCTTGCATATTCGCAACTTAAAGATAGCTGCGGCTCGGTATCAAACCTGGTGTTGATTAAGTCGCTGGACTGTCCAGACTCTGGGCTGAGAGCTCGCGGGCTGCTCGGTAGCAGTCACCTTCGATATTTTTCTTCTTATTAAATTCACCCCTTTTCCTTCAGTCCCTTTTTTTTTCTTTGAGGTTTCCTTCTGAAACTCAATTTAACTTTCGGTCGTGAATTTTCTAAGTACTCCTCTTATTGTCTTACTTGTGCTACGATCAATTAACGAACGTTCTACAAATTGACAATAATAGGAGATTTTTCTTTCTCACATGTTATATTAGAATTAGTTTTCGCGTAATTGGAGGGTGGAAGGGCCGTGGCTAGGGTGGGTCTCCATTCGCAGTAACCTCCACGTGGTGAGACCTGGGCAATCAATTATTTATTGTATAATTATTAAACGTTTAAGAGACGTTTGGTAATTATGTGGAAAATAATTTGAGCGAATTGGCTGCGAATTCTCTTCCCCATTTCCTTCTGATACCCTTTTCCGTTCTCGGCTCGGAGGACCGATGGAAAGGCGCTGTTGGCACGTGTGGCGGGATTTGGGTTTGCCTGCAGGGAGCGGTGTAATTGAAATTGTTATTACGGCCAACTGCATATAGTTACGCCAACGGGGTATATCCTGTCGTGCAGCTTATTCGTTTCCCTGTCCTTTGAGACGTCGTTGATTAAGATCGGCCCAGCAGAAGCCGAGATAATTGAATTTGTTTAAAGAAATTATAAACAAATGCGATTATCTCGACATCCTGGCGATCTACATCAATGACCAGAGGACATAAATTAAAGCTAGGAGTGTCAGCTAACATTTCCAATAGGTGTGATCATCCTTCCATGTGCAGTTCATTTGCAATAAACACTTAAACAATTGAAATTGTTATTACGACCAAATGCATATAGTTACGCCAACGGGGTATATTCTATCGTGCAGCTTAATCGTTTCCCTGTCCTTTGAGGCGTCGTTGATTAAGATCGGCCCAGCAGAAGCCGAGATAATTGAATTTGTTTAAAGAAATTATAAACAAATGCGATTATCTCGACATCCTGGCGATCTACATCAATGACCAGGGGACATAAATTAAAGCTAGGAGTGTCAGCTAACATTTCCAATAGGTGTGATCATCCTTCCATGTGCAGTTCATTTGCAATAAACACTTAAACAATTGAAATTGTTATTACGACCAAATGCATATAGTTACGCCAACGGGGTATATTCTATCGTGCAGCTTAATCGTTTCCCTGTCCTTTGAGGCGTCGTTGATTAAGATCGGCCCAGCAGAAGCCGAGATAATTGAATTTGTTTAAAGAAATTATAAACAAATGCGATTATCTCGACATCCTGGCGATCTACATCAATGACCAGAGGACATAAATTAAAGCTAGGAGTGTCAGATAACATTTCCAATAGGTATGATCATCCTTCCATGTGCAGTTCATTTGCAATAAACACTTAAACAATTGAAATTGTTATTACGACCAACTGCATATAGTTACGCCAACGGGGTATATCCTGTCGTGCAGCTTATTCGTTTCCCTGTCCTTTGAGACGTCGTTGATTAAGATCGGCCCAGCAGAAGCCGAGATAATTGAATTTGTTTAAAGAAATTATAAACAAATGCGATTATCTCGACATCCTGGCGATCTACATCAATGACCAGAGGACATAAATTAAAGCTAGGAGTGTCAGATAACATTTCCAATAGGTATGATCATCCTTCCATGTGCAGTTCATTTGCAATAAACACTTAAACAATTGAAATTGTTATTACGACCAAATGCATATAGTTACGCCAACGGGGTATATCCTGTCGTGCAGCTTATTCGTTTCCCTGTCCTTTGAGACGTCGTTGATTAAGAGCGGCCCAGCAGAATCCGAGATAATTGAATTTGTTTAAAGAAATTATAAACAAATGCGATTATCTCGACATCCTGGCGATCTACATCAATGACCAGAGGACATAAATTAAAGCTAGGAGTGTCAGATAACATTTCCAATAGGTATGATCATCCTTCCATGTGCAGTTCATTTGCAATAAACACTTAAACAATTGAAATTGTTATTACGACCAACTGCATATAGTTACGCCAACGGGGTATATCCTGTCGTGCAGCTTATTCGTTTCCCTGTCCTTTGAGACGTCGTTGATTAAGATCGGCCCAGCAGAAGCCGAGATAATTGAATTTGTTTAAAGAAATTATAAACAAATGCGATTATCTCGACATCCTGGCGATCTACATCAATGACCAGAGGACATAAATTAAAGCTAGGAGTGTCAGCTAACATTTCCAATAGGTGTGATCATCCTTCCATGTGCAGTTCATTTGCAATAAACACTTAAACAATTGAAATTGTTATTACGACCAAATGCATATAGTTACGCCAACGGGGTATATTCTATCGTGCAGCTTAATCGTTTCCCTGTCCTTTGAGGCGTCGTTGATTAAGATCGGCCCAGCAGAAGCCGAGATAATTGAATTTGTTTAAAGAAATTATAAACAAATGCGATTATCTCGACATCCTGGCGATCTACATCAATGACCAGAGGACATAAATTAAAGCTAGGAGTGTCAGATAACATTTCCAATAGGTATGATCATCCTTCCATGTGCAGTTCATTTGCAATAAACACTTAAACAATTGAAATTGTTATTACGACCAACTGCATATAGTTACGCCAACGGGGTATATCCTGTCGTGCAGCTTATTCGTTTCCCTGTCCTTTGAGACGTCGTTGATTAAGATCGGCCCAGCAGAAGCCGAGATAATTGAATTTGTTTAAAGAAATTATAAACAAATGCGATTATCTCGACATCCTGGCGATCTACATCAATGACCAGAGGACATAAATTAAAGCTAGGAGTGTCAGCTAACATTTCCAATAGGTGTGATCATCCTTCCATGTGCAGTTCATTTGCAATAAACACTTAAACAATTGAAATTGTTATTACGACCAAATGCATATAGTTACGCCAACGGGGTATATTCTATCGTGCAGCTTAATCGTTTCCCTGTCCTTTGAGGCGTCGTTGATTAAGATCGGCCCAGCAGAAGCCGAGATAATTGAATTTGTTTAAAGAAATTATAAACAAATGCGATTATCTCGACATCCTGGCGATCTACATCAATGACCAGAGGACATAAATTAAAGCTAGGAGTGTCAGCTAACATTTCCAATAGGTGTGATCATCCTTCCATGTGCAGTTCATTTGCAATAAACACTTAAACAATTGAAATTGTTATTACGGCCAACTGCAGATAGTTACGGCAACGGGGTATATTCTATCGTGCAGCTTATTCTTTTCCCTTTCGTTTGAGACGTCGTTGATTAAGATCGGCCCATCAGAAGCCGAGATAATTGAATTTGTTTAAAGAAATTACAAACAAATCCGATTACTGTCACTTCCTGGTGAGATACAGCAATGACCAGAGGACATAAATTAAAGCTAGGAGTATCAGCTAACATCCCCAACGGTTGTGACCATTATTCCACGTGCGTTCATTTGTTATTAACTATTTAATAGTCGCTTTGAGAATTTCGCAGTAACTATAAATGAGGGTTGTTCTATCATAGGTAGCGATCGTTCGTTGAATCGAAAGCTTTAGTTTCAGACGGTGTCGATTGAAATTGGCCGAGTGCAAGGCGAGATAATTGGATTTGTTAATAATATCTTTAAACAAATTTAATTATCTCGCATTCTACCTGGCCGATTTTAACCAACGGCATCTCAAATTAAACGTCTCGGTTTGAGGAACGATCTGTTCCTATTTTAGAACAACCCTCCACTCCTTTCCAAATAAACCTCTCTTTCTTATATGCTGCTTCCTGTTTGGCCCTCCTTTATTTCTATTTCCTCTATATATCCCCTAACAATCTTTCTCCCTTCTGTTACATACTTTCTAACATATTTTTTGTGTGTGCAGGTCCCGCATACAAAGAGTAAAGAGTATTGGCCGGCACTTCTCATCATGCATAAGCGCCAGAAATGTAAATATTTTAATTCATTAATTAATTAATATCTGTAAAGATGTGCTTGAAACTACGCGGGTCTCTGCCATATCTACAGTGCCTGCAATGGTCTCGCCATCTATACAGGACTCCTTGAAACTACTCGTGCCTCATACTTACCTTAAGTGTAGATGTAGCAGAGGCTCGGGTGGTTTCATGCACATCTGTATAGATGGCGATACTAATGACCACTTTTCGTGTAGGTAAGACAGGGATACAAGTGGTACGTAAATTCAAGCACTTCTTTATAAATAGTGGTATGAATCGTTTCGTACTCTATTAATAAAGTGTCAGCAAACACAGTGTTACAATCTATACATTAATATTAATATGTACGGTAACATTGTAAGTTCCACTGTTCATTTTATTCTACACAATCAAGCTCTTTAGCAAAGGTAAATACATCTGTGAATATTTTTCCCTTTAGAGACATTTTCCACCATGTAATAAATACATACTAATAGTAGTCTTATTCTTTATTTCGGTCTCGTAGCAATGAAAGTTGGGCTTAGCGAACATATAACCTATCTTCACAATGTCTTAACTCTTGCACTCTCGTCTCCTGTTCCGCTCTTTCTTTTCATACCTTCTTTACATTGTGCATCACACTCTTTGTTGCGTCTTTATCGCACATCTATTATACATCTTTTCTTTCTTTCTTTCTTTTCCGTTTCTGGTTTGGTCTTCCCTTCTTTCTTTTTGCTTTAAATATCGCTTATGAACCTTTATCTCTCCTGCTACATATACTTACTAATATATTTTTTGTGAGTGCAGGTCTCGCACCTAACCCAAATCTACATTACCCGGTTGCTAAATCCACCTTGTTCTGATCCTCCGTCTACACTGTGTGATTCCACTCGTTCATGCAGGCCATTGCTATTCATCTGCAGATCAGCCGTGTCCCAGGTGAATAGTATTAATCCTTATTGCTGTCTCGCAGCACTGAAAGTTGGGCTTAGCGTACATATAACCTATCTTCACAATGTCTTAACTCTTGCACTATCGTCTCCTGTTCCGCTCTTTCTTTTCATACCTTCTCTACCTTGTGCATCGCACTCTTTGTTGCCTCTTTATCGCACATCTAAAATACATCTTTTCTTTCTTTCTTCCTTTTACGTTTCTGGTTTGGTCTTCCCTTCTTTCTTTTTGCTTTAAATATCGCTTATGAACCTTTATCTCTCCTGCTACATATACTTACTAATATATTTTTTGTGTGTGCAGGTCTCGCACCTAACCCAAATCTACATTACCCGTTTGCTAAATCCACCTTCTTCTGATCCTCCGTCTACACTGTGTGATTCCACTCGTTCATGGAGGCCATTGCTATTCATCTGCAGATCAGCCATGTCTCAGGTGAATAGTATTAATCTTTATTGCGGTCTCGCAGCACTGAAAGTTGGGCTTAGCGTACATATAACCTATCTTCACAATGTCTTAACTCTTGCACTCTCGTCTCCTGTTCCGCTCTTTCTTTTCATACCTTCTCTACCTTGTGCATCGCACTCTTTGTTGCCTCTTTATCGCACATCTAAAATACATCTTTTCTTTCTTTCTTTCTTTTACGTTTCTGGTTTGGTCTTCCCTTCTTTCTTTTTGCTTTAAATATCGCTTATGAACCTTTATCTCTCCTGCTACATATACTTACTAATATATTTTTTGTGTGTGCAGGTCTCGCACCTATCCCAAATCTACATTACCCGGTTGCTAAATCTACCTTCTGCTGATCCTCCGTCTACACTGTGTGATTCCAATCGTTCATGCAGGCCATTGCTATTCATCTGCAGATCAGCCGTGTCCCAGGTGAATAGTATTAATCCTTATTGCTGTCTCGCAGCACTGAAAGTTGGGCTTAGCGTACATATAACCTATCTTCACAATGTCTTAACTCTTGCACTCTCGTCTCCTGTTCCGCTCTTTCTTTTCATACCTTCTCTACCTTGTGCATCGCACTCTTTGTTGCCTCTTTATCGCACATCTAAAATACATCTTTTCTTTCTTTCTTTCTTTTACGTTTCTGGTTTGGTCTTCCCTTCTTTCTTTTTGCTTTAAATATCGCTTATGAACCTTTATCTCTCCTGCTACATATACTTACTAATATATTTTTTGTGTGTGCAGGTCTCGCACCTAACCCAAATCTACATTACCCGGTTGCTAAATCTACCTTCTTCTGATCCTCCGTCTACACTGTGTGATTCCACTCGTTCATGCAGGCCATTGCTATTCATCTGCAGAGCAGCCGTGTCCCAGGTGAATAGTATTAATCTTTATTTTGGTCTCGCAGCACTGAAAGTTGAGCTTAGCGTACATATAACCTATCTTCACAATACTATCTTAACTCTTGCAGTCTCGTCTCCTGTTCCGCTCTTTCTTTTCATACCTTCTCTACCTTGTGCATGACACTCTTTGTTGCGCCTTTATCGCACATCTATTATACATCTTTTCTTTCTTTCTTTTACGCTTCTGGTTTGGTCTTCCCTTCTTTCTTTTTTCCTTTAAATATCGCTTAATAACCTTTATCTCTCCTGCTACATATACTTACTAATATATTTTTTGTGTGTGCAGGTCTCGCACCTAACCCAAATCCACATTACCCGGTTGCTAAATCTACCTTCTTCTGATCCTCCGTCTACACTGTGCAATTCTAATCGTTCATGCAGGCCATTGCTATTCATCTGCAGATCAGCCGTGTCCCAGGTGAATAGTATTAATCTTTATTTCGGTCTCGCAGCACTGAAAGTTGGGCTTAGCGTACATATAACCTATCTTCACAATACTATCTTAACTCTTGCACACTCGTCTCCTGTTCCGCTCTTTCTTTTCATACGTTCTCTACCTTGTGCATCACACTCTTTGTTGCCTCTTTATCGCACATCTATTATACATCTTTTCTTTCTTTCTTTCTTTTACGCTTCTGGTTTGGTCTTCCCTTCTTTCTTTTTCCTTTAAATATTGCTTAATAACCTTTATCTCTCCTGCTACATATACTTACTAATATATTTTTTGTGTGTGCAGGTCTCGCAGACAAACAGTAAGGAGCTTGACTGACATTTCTCATTGGGCATAAAGCAAGAAAGAAGAAAGAATAACCCTTGCCACATACTTTAGTTATAGTAAATTGGTTTCTAAGAATAGTTTGTAACTATTAGCGCATAAGATTAATTTAGAACAATTGTGTAATTAACTGTTATGTATACCTAGTATATATTTTGTTTTATATTCTCGTTATTCAGTAGATCTTGTATAAAGTTTAATATTACTGTTACTACAAGTTCTACTGAATGCGCTAAATATAAAATGCAAGATACAATAAATACTTTGTGCTTTACATATGTACAAGTTACACAATTGTTGTAATTTAAAATGCGCTTCAGCAAATAAAGTACGTAAATTAGTATAAGTTTTATCTCTAAGATATATTGTAAATTAACTTTAAAGAATAGTTCATAAGTATTAGTTTGTAAATTTGAATTACGGCATTTTTGTAACTTGTATCTTCATTAATTAATTTGAATAAATCTTAAATGAAAAGAATTCTACACCTCTCTTTATTTTAACACCTTAACTATCCTTGAAAAGACCTAATTCCAATTCCTTAAACAAGTTCTACCGTGCAGGAACTTTAAATGCAAAGTTCACAAGCGGAGAACTTGTAAAATTAGACCTCAACATTACTAAACATATTGCAACCAGGTATACATAAAGCACCTTACCAAATTGCAACCAGGTTGCAAAGGAATGCCTAGCGAAAATGAAATACGGTTACAAATAACACCTCGCGAAAACGCAACAAAGTTGCAAACAACGCCATGCGAAAACGCAAAAAAGTTGCAAACACCGTCTCGCAAAAACGCACCAAAGTTGCAAACAACGCCTCGCGAAAACGCAACAAAGTTGCAAACAACGGCTCGCGAAAATGCAACAAAGTTGCAAACAACGCCTCGCGAAAACGCAACAAAGTTGCAAACAACGCCTCGCGGAAACGCAACAAAGTTGCAAACAACGCCTCGCGAAAACGCAACAAAGTTGCAAACAACGCCTCGCGGAAACGCAACAAAGTTGCAAAAATTCTCGAGAAAAATTTGCAACAATGTTACGCCAAAAATTTCGCAACAAAGTTGCAAAAATTCTCGAGAAAAATTTGCAACAATGTTGCGCCAAAAATTTCGCAACAAAGTTGCAAAAATTCTCGAGAAAAATTTGCAACAATGTTGCACCAAAAGTTTTGCAACAAAGTTGCAAACAACGCCTCGCGAAAACGCAACAAAGTTGCAAATTTTTCTCGAGAATTTTTGCAACTTTGTTACAAAATTTTTGGCGCAACATTGTTGCAAATTTTTCTCGAGAATTTTTGCAACTTTGTTACAAAATTTTTGGCGCAACATTGTTGCAAATTTTTCTCGAGAATTTTTGCAACTTTGTTGCATTTTCGCGAGTCGTTGTTTGCAACTTTGTTGCAAAATTTTTTGGCAACATTGTTGCAAATTTTTCTCGAGAATTTTTGCAACTTCGTTGCGTTTTCGCGAGGCGTTGTTTGCAACTTTGTTGCAAATTTTCTAGAGTCTTTTTGCAACTTTGTTGCGTTTTCGCGAGACGTTGTTTGCAACTTTGTTGCGTTTTCGCGAGGCGTTGTTTGCAACTTTGTTGCGTTTTCGTGAGGCGTTGTTTGCAACTTTGTTGCGTTTTCGCGAGGCGTTGTTTGCAACTTTGTTGCGTTTTCGCGAGGTGTTGTTTGCATTTTTTTGCGTTTTCGCGAGGCGTTGTTTGCAACTTCGTTGCATTTTCTTAGGGATCAATTTGCAACATTGTTCCAAAAAAACGAGAAGTTTAATAGCGTACAAGGTTCTTTCAAGGATTGGTAAGGTATGAAAATAAAAAGAGCAGTGGAATTCTTTTCATTGAAAATTTATTTGAAGTAAACAATGAAGATACAACTTACAATAATGTTGTAATTAAATTTTATGAGCTAAACCTTATGAACTGTTCTTTTTTATCTATTTGCAATACATCTTACAACTAAATCTTAGTATTAATTCTGAACTAACATTTATATAATACAAAGAATACTATAAATATAAATAATCTAATCCTTTATATTACTACTACTTTATATTACTACACTTTAAACTGTTCTTTGAAGTTAATTGACAATACACCTTACAGATAAAACTTATACTAAATTTTACATAGTTCATGTGTAGAAGATTATTAATTTAAGTTACAGCAATTGTGCAACTTGTGCATATGTAAATTATTTATTATGTCTTTCATTTTATATTTAGCACATTCAGTAGAACTTATAGTAAACGTAATATTAAAGTTTATATAAGATCTACCGAATAAACTGAATATAAAATGAAATATATAATAGATATACATAACAATTAATTACACAATTTTTCTAAAATAATCTTATGCTCTAATAGTTACAAACTATTTTTATAAACCAATTTATTGTAACTAAAGTATGTGGCAAGAGTTATTCTTTCTTCTTTCCTCTTTGGTCCTTTTATGCACGAAGAGAAGTGCAGATCAATGATCCTCATTCTTTCCGAAGACACCTGCACACACACAAAATATATTAGTAAGTATGTAACAGGTGAGAGAGAAATAATGAAGGGATGTTTAGAAAAAACAGATGGGGGGATGGTTAAACAAAAAATATAAGAGAAACAGAGGATAAATTAAAAAGGGATGGAATAAGTCAAGAAGGGATAAATTTGACCCAGAGAGAAGGATAACAACTGATGGAATATCTTAAAAGAAGGTAAAATGAAATACAAAAGCAGGAAAAGAACAGAAAAATAAAAGGAGCAAGATATAATTAAAGGTTTAGATATAGTAGAACAACACTACCTAAGCACAGAAGTAAAGGCGGAACAAGAAAGAGTCAGCAATTAATAACACAAGTAAGGTCTAGAAGCATTAAAAAATGAAATAAATATTGGGAGAAGGAAAAGAATAAAAGATGTGACCGTCCAGACACAAATTTGAAATGTTAGAACACTCAATAAGAGAATGTATGGAAACAGAAATAATTAGATATAAGAATAACTTAGGAATTTGTAATGAAACAGAGAGGAAAGGGAAAGAGGCCTAATAGATGTGTGATAAATAGGATATTACGCAAGGTAGAGAAGGTATGAAAAGGAAGAGCGAAACAGAAGATGAGAGTTCAAGAGTTAAGATAGTATTGTAAAGTTAGGTTATATGTACACTAAGTCCAACTTTCATTGCTGTGTGATCGAAATAAAGAATACTACTACTATTAGTATGTACTTATTACATGCTGGCAAATTTATTTCATGACAAAAATATTGACAAGTGTATTTACCCTTGCTGAAGAGCTTGATGTAATTTATTTTTATGCAGATTGTAATACCATGTTTGCTAACACTTTATTGATATGTAAATGAGACTACGACACGATTTCCGATCATTATTAACTTAGTTTGATAAATGAAGACATAAATAGCTAAATTTCATTAAGTTCATCGTACCGCTAATTATAAAGAAGTGCTTGAAATTAAATACCATTCGTAACCCTGTCTTATCTACACTCAAAGTGGTCTCTAGTTTCGCCATCTATACAGAACTCCTTGAAACTACTTGGGCCTCTGCCATATCTATACTTAAGGTAAACAAAAGCCGCGAGTAGTTTCAAGGAGTTCTGTATAGATGGCAATACCATAGACAGCAGTTTTGAGTGTAGATAAGGCAGGGGCCCGGGTAGTTTCAAGCATATCTTTACAGACGAGAATTATGTTTATTATTATGTTTATTAATTAGAATATATAGATCGGTATTTCATTTATAAACGCGTCGAATCCGAATAATCAGGCAATATAATATAGTAAAGATACGAAGAACCGTCCAAACTAATAAATTAAGTAACGTCATATTACAATAAACGACTCAAAGAAAACGATGCCACCGGAAGGAAACGCATCCATCCTCAACCAGTTGAGCGATCAAGTGTCCAGCAAAAGAGGCTTGAGAAAGACTTTAATGTACCCCCACGATAGTGAAACGATTGTTAGCTAAACGCGTATCAGTTAATAGACGCTAGTAGTCAAGCGTATGCGATGGTAAAGTACAACCCAACATGTTATTGCATTGTAAGGGTAATGTATGGCGCTAACTTTCGACTCTATAGCCGACCCTTATGCTGCAACGCTTGAACCGATAGTGACGCCTGGCCACGGCCGCGCCGCGCCACGACGCAGGCATACCCCCACTCCGCGACGTCGCGACGATGCGACGCGCGCATCGATAGCACTCGGTGGCATTCACAATAAAAGAAATTTTTATCTGCATCTACTATCCTAGGGTCATACATATTGGACTTCTGCGCGGTATGACTAAATTTTAGTTGAATCTACGATCCTAGGGTTGTACCCACTGGACTTTTACAGCTTGCGACCCACTACCAATGACCCTGGACCAATAGATAATTCTAGCTAATTCCCGTCATAGCATTCCATATATTCACACAATCTCTCTTGGGCACTCCCTTACCCTACGCTTCAGTCGATAATAGTTCTCCATCTGACCACTATTCATGAACAGAGGGCACTGAAATGAACCTTAATTTTCTTGGGCGGTATGCTAGTCGAACGTGAGACAGAAACGTTTGTACGAAATTATCGTTGCTTTTGTGAACACCGGCTTAAATAAATATGGCGCCTTCTGTTCTCACACGTGTTTTGATTAGACTAATGACAAAGTGAGACAAATGAGTTATTTCATTGTAATATTTTAATGGGTTATTGTCATAGCTATTGGATACAAAAATGAAGCCTACAAGTATTTTAATTGTTCATTTATCACTATAATTCTATTTTATACATTTGCGTTTGAAAAATAATTATTTTACAACAACGTTTGCAGGAGATAAATATCGTAAACGGGTGCCAATTAGCAAGGAAAAGCTGGAAAAACATAGCAAAGGCGAGGGGATCGATTTAAAACCGAAAACATCGAAGATCAAAAACAAAGTGCTCAGACAAAAATTACAGACGAAAGAAAAAACTTTTAACCATACAGTAAAGGCCACTGCCCGTGCTGAATTACTTTTGACAGAAGATTATGGTGGTTTGGAAGCTGATATTGGAGAAGTAACAGTGCAATATAAGCAAAAACAAATTGCAGATAATGTAGACATAGCCAGTGCGGCCAAGCGCTTTACATTGAACTTAGAGTTTGGACCTTATTCCATAAGTTATACAAGAAATGGTAGACACTTAGTATTGGGTGGAAGAAAAGGTCATGTGGCTGCTCTCGACTGGGTGACAAAGAAACTAGCATGCGAAATGAATGTAATGGAATCAATATACGATGTAACTTGGTTGCATATAGAAACAATGTTCGCTGCAGCACAAAAAGAATGGGTATACATATACGATAATCAAGGAATTGAACTACACTGTTTAAAGGCAATGAGCAGGGTCAACAAGTTGGAGTTCTTGCCGTATCACTTTTTGCTGGCCAGTGGTTCTAAAGAAGGGCACTTGGCATGGATAGATGTTTCTATAGGCAAATTTATAGGCTCTTTCAATTCCAAATTGGGCAACATAGCTGTAAGTTCTGGGATATTTGATAATATTTTGTAAAGATACTTTCTCAAGATAAATAAATGTTTTCTAAGGTCATGACACAAAATCCAGGCAACGCTATACTTTGCGTCGGTGACTCAAAAGGAGTTGTTTCCATGTGGTCGCCTAACAGTAAAGATCCAGTGGCAAAAATGTTGTGCCACAATCAAGCAATATCTGCTTGTGCAGTTCATCCTTATGGTACTTACATGGTGACTAGCTGTCCAGCTAGATTTGTAAAGGTATGGGACGTTAGGCAATTAGCAGGTCCAGTGCATAATTATCGTGTACGTGCTCCGGTCCAAAACATATCTTACAGTCAGTCTGGCCAGTTGGCAATGGCAATGGAAAACGTAGTGGAAGTTTACAGGTAAATTTCGTACGAGTATTCCAATTACACAATAGTAATAACAACGACTGATCTTATTTGTATTTCGAAATGTACACAATCAGATCTTCGGACAACGAAATGAAACCTTATTTGCGTCATAGAGCTGATTGGACGGTTAGCAATATGCAGTTTTGCCCGTACGAGGATATTTTAGGTATCGGTACAATGAGAGGATTTTCCTCCCTCTTAGTACCTGGAAGCGGGGAAGCTAACTTTGATGCACTTGAAAGCAATCCATTCCAAACGAAGACTCAGAGACGCGAGGCCGAAGTAAAGGCTCTATTGGACAAGATTCAACCGGAACTAATTTCTTTGGATCCAATTGCCATAACGGAAGTAGATGCACCTACTTTGAAAGAGAAAGTAGAAGCCAAGAAGCAACTTTTGGTAAATATACGTTTGTGCTCAAGTAGTTTAAGCTTGTAACCATTAGTGTATTATTTTCTTTGCAGTACCTTAAACCAAAACAGATAGACTTCAAACCTCGTAGAACAAAGGCTAAAGGAAAAGGAGGTACAGCTAAAGTAGTGAAGTCTAAGAGGATTCTGAAGGAGTTAAGTCGAAGGGTAAGTGATTACTATTTATGTGCTGCATATTGCAAATACTAAACGTTAATATTTCACAGGAAAATGTCGATATACTTCGTCAAGCAAATGTTCGTCCAGATGTAAAGAAAGCGGAAAAACTGAGCAAAGACTATGGAGTATTAAATAGATTTGTCCCAAAATCTGGTAGAAGTACGTCCAGTTAACACAATATCGTGTCACGGTGTAAAGATACAATGTCATTTCATATTTCTCGGATCGTCTTTCCATGTACATCCGACTGTAAATTTTAGTTTGTACAATTTGAATAAAATTCATTTCTCACTATGTCTCATTGTTCATTTATATTGCGATAAAAAAGAATTATAAATCAGTTACGCATAGCGTCCTGGAAGTAAAGCTAAGATTCTCGGTTGACGACACGCATCGGATGAAAGTAGCAAAGAGATTAGTAAAATAAATAAGGATCGGTATTTCAGTTTGTAATATACTCTATAATTTAATAACCGTCATAATAAAAAAGGAATAATTTATGCAACTACGATTAATTTTGGAAAAGGGTGCGAGTAAATTCAATATAATCCAACGCTCCTGTGATTGGTCTCTCGGTCTTCAGATCGATATAAGGTTTCATTCGGGCAACGCAATAATCGGCCATTTCCTTTGTAAGGTTCTAAAAATATACAATATATCGTCAATAAGTAAAAGATAAAATAATAATATTGATTTTAAAAACCTTTATACTCACAGCATATAATTCCTCTTTCGTAACATATGGCCTATCTGCGGCAGTAATAGCACGGAAAGCATTTTCTATTTCCTCGGAGCTTTGTACATTTTCGGTTTCTTTGCTGATCATAAACGCCATGTATTCTTGCAGTGATACGTAACCATCTCTATTAGGATCGACGATATCTGAAAGAAAAGTTTATTAGCGACCTTTTGGTCAGTGGAAATGTACACCTGAGATATTAAATTTACTAATGCATATAAATAACAAACAAACCAAGGATGTTTTCGAATTCTGGATCAGGCTGGGCTTCTTCTACCATTGGTAAATCGTAGCCAAGGGCCCTCAAACAGGACTTGAATTCTTGGTGATTTAGACGACCGCTCTTGTCTTTGTCGAAGTGTTTGAACATCATAGAGAATTCTTTAAGTGCATCTTCAGAAACACCCGATTGATTACGAGCCTGTATCTGTTGTTCCAAGTTGTGTTGCATACGCATTCCTAACTGATCTAGCTGATCCCATTGTTGTGCCAGTCCTACAGTACTGTGTTCCGTGTAACGATTATCCAGAATCAGGTGTTCTTCCAAAATTGCTCCCAGATCTTCGATCTTCTTCAGGTCTTGGCGGCGGGCACGAACTTCTTGAGTTTTCCTCTTTGTTGCTTCCAGCTGTTGTTCCAATGATCCTGATCCTTCCATCATAGATGTTCTAGTCTCCGCAAGCCATTGGTGGAAGGCGTTGGCGTGTTTCGCAAACTCTTTACGCAACTTGTCGTTCTCTTCTTGTCGCTGAGCTTCTTTCGCAAGCTCCACGTCGCGTTCCTTGATTATCTTCTGGAGATTACGCCAGGTATCTTCCAGCGCTTCCATTGTGAACCATGTGTAGGGGTTGGGACCGACGTTGAAACTTTTAATTTGTCTATCGAGAGCAGCCAGTGCTTCAAAGTCTGCTTCTGCAGAAGACAAGCTTGCCTGGAACTGTGCATGGGCTTCTCTAAGAGCCCGAATCTCCTCGATACTGTTACAGCGCACCGGATCGGTCAGATCCTCCTCTGCATTCTCGAACCAAGAGTTGAATGCGGACGCCTTCTTGGCAAACGTTAGATACAACTCTTCGATCTGTCTGAACTGATCTTGCATTCTCAACAAACGTTGCTTTCTCGCATCAGAATCAGCGAGAAGCTTCTGCCAACGAGCAATAACATCCGCGTGACGTTTCTGAATGCTGGGTGTCTGATCATGCCCGGAGTCGACCAACATCTCCTTCAACGAAGTAATGTTCTGAATTCCTTCGTGCTCAAAAGCATGCAATCCAGCGTCGAAAGTTTCCTGTTTGGTCAATAGAGTCTGGACGGTCGACAAGTCTCGTCCAAACTCTTCTGAACGGACATGAGTCTCCTTGTCCGCGATCCAAGACTCGACAACGTCCGCTTTCCACATGAACTGTAAATAAGCAGAATTATCATTCAGACGAGTTTTCCTTCTAGCTGCAAGAGCGCCAAGCTGTTCCAGTTTATTTCGTAGCTGAGCGCATCTCTGCCCTATAGCATCCGCCCGATGATTTCCAGCTTTAATCAGAGCTTCTCCGGCTTCGCAGATGTCCTTGCAACGTTCACCGTGGGCGGCAAAGTCAGTTTCAAAGGCGTCGTGCTTCTTCAGCAAGCCCTGAACAGCAGCCATGGTGTCCCCGTAGTCTTCGACCGAGAGTAGCTGCTGCTTTTCAGTGATCCAAGCTTCTTCTTCCTCCACTTTAGCCAAGAACTGTTGATAGGTCAACGATTCGTCCAATTTTTGTCCTCGGTTAGCTGCCAGTTGTTTTAATTCAGCCCATGCTTGATTCAAAAGTTTTAGGCGTTGCTCGATTTCAGGTACACCCAAATTAGAAACGTCCATCAATTTTTCTCCCGCTTCTTGAACAGCTTGTATAGCAGGCTCATGGCTACCCAACTCAGCCTCCAGCCTCTTGTGCTTCTTCTTCAGGTTCTGAACCCCGGTAAGATCGCGGCCATAATCGTCTGAACCGACCAACAGTTTCTTCTCCTTGATCCATGATTCCTCGTCAGCAATATCTCTGAAGAACTGATGCAAAGTGTTTGCCTCGTTGAGTCGTGCTTGCCTGTGGGCTGCAAGGTTGCGAATTCTCTCGTAACGCTCGTTTATGCTCTGCCGTTTCTCTTGGATACCAGCTGCGTCGAATTGTCCACTTTCAATCAGAGAATCTGCCTGGGCGTTCATGTCCTTAATTCTTTCCTCGTGTGCCTGAATGTCAGCCTCGACCAACTGATGCTTCTTCATTAGATTCTGCACGGAAGCTAAATCTTTGCCAGCATCCTCGGAAGTGAGCAAACTTTCTACCTCGCCGAGCCAGAAATCAAGGTCCTTGACAGCAGCGATGTATGTGCGCTGCTTGTTGGCTTCCTTCAGTTTCATTGATTTCTCTGTGGTCTTTTGAGTAAGATATTCCCACTGATCGGCGATCGAGGCCAGTCTCTTCTGAACGGCGTCCTCGGAACCAGCACATTGATGTTTCTCGATCAAGTTTCCCCCCATTGCAAGCACGGACTGAATTCTGTCCGCGTTTGCTGCCAATTCAGCCTCGAACGCCTGGTGCTTCTGATGTTTCGATTGAATGTTAGCTGGATCTTTATAGTTCTCCTCAGTAGCCAGCTGCAGTTTCTCGGCAATCCAATTTTCCATTTCATCGGCATCCCGAGAGAATTGTTGCAATGTCTGAGACTCTCCCAATTTGGAGCGTTTCTCAATAAGAGCATCTTTCAGATGCTTCCACCGGTCCAGAACTTGGCAACGTCTTTCGTCAATTGGTTTCGCAGCGTAATGTTCAGCAGCTATCAGCTGATCAGCCAAAGTTTGCAACGTAGCTATCTTTTCCTCATGCGCGTTGATGGCTTTGTCGAAGTCTTCGTGTTTCTTGATCAGAGCCTCCACGTTGTCGGTGGTATCGACAGTCTCTGCGCTGCTTAAGAAAGCTTCTCGCGCGCTCATCCAATTCTCAGCTTGTTCGCAGTCTCTGCAGAACAATTGAAGCTCCAAGTTTTGATCCAGCTGCATACGGCGTTGTAGCCATGCTTTCTCTAACTCTTGGCGTGCTTCAGCCATTGATTCTAGTTTTTCTTGGATTTCGACGCTGGCGTAATGGCTGGATTGCAGAAGCTGCTGGCCAAAAAGCTCGAACCCTTTGAAGGTGCTTGCTCTAGCGTCGATCTCCATTCGGTGTTCCTATAAGACAAGTAGAATTAAGATAAGATATAGAATCGCGAAACAATTGGTTATTCGCTGAACTTACCTGATGGCGTTCCAGAAGAGCCTCAGCCCCAGTCACGTCAGAGGCTAGCTCCTCTGAAGCAACCAGACCCATCATCGAATTTATCCAAGCCATTAGATCTCTATAATCGCTGAGAAAACGTTGTAGGTCGTAAGAGTCCAGCAGCTTCTCCTTTCTACTGTTAGCCTTCGCTGTCAGCTGTGTCCATTCTTCGTTAATTTCTTTCTGCTTAGCATACGTCTGTTCAGCAGTTTCAGGATGCGATTGCATCAAGCGATTAGCCGTTTCATCCAGCTGCTTTATTTTATCCCCCAGAGCAGCCAAATCCCTTTCCAGACCCTCGTGTTTGCGTTGCAGGGCTTGAACGCTGCGCAAATCTTTCCCAAGATCATCGTTGTTCAACGCAGCATCCTTCTCTCGGATCCAATCTTTGGTCTCGTCAACGTCACGATGGAAACGTTGAACTTCGTGAGCGGAGCCAAGTTGACTAGCCCGCTCTGCTGTTAAAGTCTGCAAGCTGGTCCATTTCTCGTTGAGATCCTGTATCTGGGTCTGAATCTTCAGAGCAGCCTCTGTCTGTCCGAGGCTCATCAACTGTACAGCAATCTCGTTCATCTCGGCCAGACGGACTTCGTTGGCCTTCAGATCCGCCTGGAAATCGTCGAACTTTTTCTGCATCACTTCAACTTGCTCTAAATCCTCGCCAACGTCCTGAACTTGAGCGTGATTCTCCTTGTCCTTGATCCACGTGGCAAGTTCGGCAGCTTCACGAACAAGCACATAAGCCTTGGCAGTCTCATTGAGCTTGTTTTGTCGCTCACGTGCGAGTCTCAATAGATCGTCGTATTGGCCCTGGATCTGAGCCTGTCTGGCAGCTATGGAACTCTGTTCCCTAGCCAAATTTTGCTGAGAAGCGCTCAGTCCAGCATCAGGCTCGACACGTTTCACGTAGGCAGCTGGAACGAAACCTTGGCGATCGTTTACTTCTACCTTCCACCAATCTTTGTTGTTCGAGTTCAACAGTGTCAAAGTATCACCCTTCTTCATGGAGACCTCTCTTGGTGACTTCTCCGTGTAATCATATAGAGCAACCACGCATTCCTTGCCGGTGATGTCGACTGTGGGCGTTTCTTGCTGACGACAAGAGGACGCCTGATCTTTAAGCGCAGCTATAGTACTTGCAAATGCTTCCAGATCACTGACCAATGCCTCGTGTTTTTTCAGGAGAGCCTCAGAGCTATCTTCGTCCTTTCCATAATCAGCGTTCATAACTATGGGTCGCTTTTCTTTCATCCAAGACTCAGCCTCGTTGGCATCGGCAAAGTATTGATGCGCCTGCAACGAGTCGTCCAGATCGTTCTTACGCTGTCGAGCTTTCTCTTTCAGTTGTCCCCAATGTTCATCCAATGCAGCCAATCGTTGGCTAATTTCCTCAGCAGCAAAATGATTCTCCTGTAACATGGATGCGCCTGCCTGACAGACCGCAGCTACGCGTGGCTCGTGGTTGTTTATTTCAGCCAGAACAGCCTGGTGCTTCTTTTGCAGATTCTGCACACCAATTAGATCACGGCCACGGTTGGTAGACGCAGCAACTGGTTCCTTCTCGCGGATCCAGGCTTCTTCATCTTCGATATCTCTAAACAGCTGTTGCACTTGTAGAGAATCGAGAAGTCGTTGCTTACGGAGGCTCATAGGCCGTTGGAGGGCGGAGTATCGCCCCTGCAATTGTTCCTGCTTAGCCTTGATATTATCGGCGTCGAAGTGACCCGATTTAACGAACTGCTCCGCAGCCTGGTCGATACTACTGATTCTGTCAGAGTGAGACCCAACGTCAGCTTCCAACAAAGCATGCTTCTTTTGGAGATTTTGTACGCTGGTCAGATCTTTACCGTAATCTTCAGACATCAATTGCCCTTCCACTTCTGACAACCACAATTCAATGTCCTCGACAGTGCGATTGAACTGCTGCTGCTGAGAAGCCTCCTGCAATTTGGCTCCTTTCTTTTCGGTGGCATGAGTCAGACTGTCCCACAGAGACATGATTTCATCAGTGCGGGTTCGAATTCTGTCGCTGGCATAGTGATCACTCTCGATCAGCCATTGTCCGGTGGCTACCATTTCTTCCATCCGAGTTTTATTGGCGTTCAGTTCCTGCTCGAAGTTTTGATGCTTCTGTACCTTGCCGTTTAAGTTAGTTGGATCCAGGTAGCTGTCGTCAGTGGCGAATTTCAATTTTTCGTTGACCCAACCCTTCGTTTCGTCACAGTCGCGCTCAAATTGCTGCAAATTGTATGCATCCTCCAAGCGACGTTTTCTTTGAGCAGACTTCTCGAGAAGAATGGCACGTCTTTCTAGTAGAAGTTGTTGCCTTTGGGCCACATCCTCTGCTGCGTAATGTTCTCCTTCAATCAATTTTTCCGCAAAGTCCTCTAATATTTTGATCTTCTCTTCTTGTGCCGCCAGGGACTTGTCGAAGTCTTCGTGCTTTTTCATTAGAGCTTCAACGCTGTCAAGGGAGTCCCCCAAGTCTTCGTTTGCCAAGAAGGCTTCCTGCTTTGCCATCCATGCGTCCGCTTGTTCGGTATCTCGATAGAACAGTTGCAGGTCCATACATTGCTCGTAAAGAATCTTCCTTTTTTCCCAGAGGCTCAAGAGTGACTGTTTGTCTTCGGCAAGGGAGTTTAATTTTCTGGCCACTTCTTCGGCAGCGTAATGTTTCTTCTCTAAGAGCTTGTTACCGGCCAGCGTGGTGGCATCAAAGCTGTCGGCTCTAGCGTCGATCTCTCCTTTATGCTCCTGATGTCTTTCGACCAGCGCTTCTGCCCCAGCCACATCTTTGGCCAGCTCATCTGCCGATATAATCGCACGCATGTCGTTCATCCAAGAAACCAAGTCCCTGTAGTCGGCCAAAAATCTGTGCAAGTAGTAAGACTCATCGAGCTTGTGGCGTCGTTCTTTTGCTTTCGCAGTAAGACTCTCCCATGACTGCAAGATTTCAGCGCGTTTAGCTTGAATCTGCGTGGAATGATCTGCTTGATGAATAGCTGCCAGGCGATCGGCCTCGGCTCCCAATGTGTAAACTTTATCTTCCAAAGCTGCCAGGTCTCGTTCTATCCCCTCGTGTTTCCTTTGCAAGGTCTGCACGCTCGCGAGATCGCGTCCAAAGTCGTCTGACGACAGAACAACATCCTTCTCTGCGATCCAAGCCATTGTTTCATCGGCGTCACGGTTGAATCGTTGAATTTCGTGCGCACCGAAAAGCTTCTCCTGTCTCAAAACTGCAAGCTGTTTCAATCTTTGCCATGACTCGTTGAGTTCTTCCTTTCTACGGAGAATAGTGTCACGTTCAGGATGTCCATCTAAAAGAAGCTTGTCTGCCAGCTCGTTTACTTCCGTAACCCTGTACTCTTGGCTGGCCATATCTTTTTGGAATTCATCAAATTTTCTTTGAAGTACTTCAACGTGCTCCAGGTCGTGTCCAAACTCATCGGTAGTTACAAATGCCTCCTTATCGTGGATCCAGAACATAACCTCGTCACAGTGTCTAATAAATTGTACAAGCACTAAAGCTTGCTGCAATTTAAGACCTTTGTCGGCCAAACGAGAAAGCAGTAGCTCCCATAAACGATGAAGGTCGTCTAAAAAGTGAGTTGGAATTGTTAGTTCCAAGCGACAAGTTAAATGGGAAAAAGTGTGTGAATCGAATGTCACCTAATCTTTTACGAATGACATCGCTGGCAAAGTGATGCTGATTTATCATTTGTGTTCCATTATTATCCAACGATACCACTGCATTGGAATGCGCTGCGACTTCTGCTTCGAAAGCTTGATGCTTTTGTATTTTTGCTTGAAGGTTGGTGGGATCCTTGTAGCTCTCATCCGAAGCAGCTTGCAGCTTTTCGTAAATCCATCCTTCGAGTTCATCCGCATCTCGCTTAAAATACTACAAACAAACATATTCCGTAGAAACTCAGAGTGTCAACAATGAAAACAAATAGCTAAATAGTCGAAAGGCGTACCTGAAAGCGACGGGAGTCCTCGAGTTTGTCCCTTTTACTTCGAGCTTCGGATTTGAAATTCGCATATCGACCGAGGACCTGCTCTCTCCTCTCCTGAATGTCCTCTGGATTCTCCAAGATTTTCACTTCCTTTGGGGTAATCTGATCCATGTCGAACAAATTTGATCGTTCACTTGTTCCGCAGGCACCACTCTACACTCCAAAATGGCCACGGGGTGTGGTGAAGTCGACTGTTCCAGCGTAATCAATAATTAGAACTTGGACAATGCGATTGCCGTTCGATGCTCGTCGATAGTTTCACGTTTATATTCTTGTGGATGCAACGCACAATGGTAAAACAATGCAAAAACAGTACAAACCTCGCACAAATTGCCTGGATCTGATGCGTACACTGACAACTGACGTTCGACAAGGTTCGATACTGACTGCAGGAACACCTACATTACGTGCTTAACAAGCTAGGAAATACTTTCCGCTAGGTCGCGTCAGCGATTGGCGCGCCAACGGTACGCTTAGCCAATGAAACGTTCCCTTCAATCGTCTATCTTATCAATCACTTTTATATATAAGCATTACGTCACAGCAGCGTAATCGCTCTAATAAGTTACTTCCAGAGGCGGGAAGGAATTTGATAATAAAAATTTCACTGAGATACATGTATTAGATACATGTTTATTTTTTACTTTTATCAATGCAGAAACATCCACTCCCTTAATTTTATTTACCGCAATTAGTTTTATTCAGAATACAATGTATAGGTATTTGAAAAGAATAAAATAGAAGGGAACTGGGGAAACGCTCGAATCATGATACAGTAATCTTTTATTAAATTTCACCTACAAACAACGAATCACAGAACGTTACATTAGAGTTCCTTACGTCAATCCATCGTGTCTTCGTATTATATTACAGGTAAATAATTATAGATTTATCCCTATTACAGTAAAGTCTTATTTGTTAAAGTATCTTGTAGCGTAGTCAATCGTTATGTATGTATATGTAAATTTAATTTACCTAAAAATAGGATTTTTTTGTTGCAGTGTCCATTCATTGTTTATAAGTGGATGTTATGTATAGAAGTGGTACTATTTATAGGTACTTGCTTTTTTGTTCATTGTACTCTGATGTATTTTATTACTCTGTCTCTCTCTCTCTCTTTCTTTCTTTATTTATATATATTTTTTTATTACATTTTTATGCATGTTTTTCTTCCGATACGTGTATGCAAAGTGCGATATGAAAAAAGTCCTCGTGTACCAAAAACGTTTCTCAACATATTTTTATCTTTTTCATTATTATTATTATTATTACTGTTATGATTATTATCCTTATTCTTATTCTTATTATCCTTATTATTATTATTATGTTTCTCTTGACAAAAATTACAAAATTCTATGCAGACAAATGGGGGGGGGGGGGGGGGTGATATACAGGGCTAAAGGTTTTCTTTAAGTACCCGGACAAAGTCGATGGTATTACAAATACAAATTGCTAGAACTTTTTTTCCTTTAATATGTTTTCTTTGTTAGAAGGCAACACGTCTTTGTTAATTACGAGAAGGCAATTCGCTTTGTATCATCTGGTATGTCTGGCGTCCCAAGACATTTCTTCCTGATTCTGATAATTCTTTACAATATGTTCATTTTCGTTCGTTTTTTTCTCTCTTTTACGTGGCAAAAAATGCAAGGGACCGTTTACAGGCATTATTGGCAGCACTTGATCGTTTTCTCTATTATTTACTGTAATTATCGTTTCTCCTTCGAAATATTTGGAGGTGATCATCGCTTAACAAATTACGGAGAGTGTGGTCGAGGGTACACCTCATAGATGATTGCGGTCACTCTTATCTCTCTGATCTCTATGTCTCTCCGGTTTCTCTTTTACTTCTTATCATTTGTCCACGATTACGAAGATAACCAGCGTAATGTTCTTCCTAGGTATATTCTCAACGAATCGTTATGTACAAAACTTATATCTATAGGATACGCTTGCACTCGCACGTCACGTCCGTTTTCGGGGGCGGCTGTGGTTGCTGTTCAATAAATTAAATTTCACTCTAACTTATCGTGTTCGAGCGCCCCGTTCACCCGAAAGTTTGTATACTATAAATGTATAGAAAAAGTACGATGTCTCTGATTCTGGCTGAGCACGAGAAGCAGGCGAATGTGCGCTTTCTTTTTGCCAGGGCACGAGACGAAGGCGCCGACCCTACGAATCGATTTTCTTTATTGTTCGACCACGGTGTCGAGAGCTACAGATTAAAAAAAAGAAAAGAAAAGGAGAACAACAAGGATGATAACTTCCACGGGGTTCGTTTATTTTTTTCTTTTTATTTTTTTTCTTTTATAAAAAAAAATGCGAATAGAGACATCGTACGTGGAGTTGGTTGCGTAAACTTCTCTTCTACGCGGACGTGACAAAAAAATCTCATAGAGACACATTAACTCGCTCCATTTACTACATAACATACAATATATATTCATATAATATATATATGTATATATATATATATATATAATATTCAATAATATATACTAAAGGTGTATTTTTATATATACAGAGATATATAATGTCTGTTTCAATAATCTTTTTTATGAATTAGTAACACTAGCTTGCTAAATAACATTCTTGGACCTCCTGTGTATAGCCAGCACCTTACGTTGTTGAACCCTCAGCTCAAATAGAAGAGTCGCCCTTTTTTTGCGCTTATATTTAAAAAAATATAGTGTGTAAATCGTGTGTACGGGTGGACGTGCGCACGTGCGAGATCGACCAGCGTTGGCGCGCTGGCACGTGCGTGGCTTGTTGTGTGTGGATCTGTATATATGTGTGTACCTCTCCCTGAGCTCGCTCTGTCAAACATTTTAAACATCGTTATCATTTCCGCACTATCATATGTCCTCCTCTCTGAATCTTTTCACAGCCCTCATTTCGTTTCATGTTTTTCTTTCTTCTTCTTTTTTCCCCCTTAAACACCACCACGTTCGCGTGCGTGCACATGTGTAAGTTTTACCTTTCCCCGTTACATTTTTGCAGTTCCCTTCGTCGACACGTATATAACAATTTCATCTTCTCTTTTCATTCTAGGTAACATATGTAATCGTGTAATATACAATAAATAATTTATCGCGTTCTTGAATGTACAATTGTTCGCCTGCGTTCCGACTATACGTTAAGTAAATTTGTCCATACTAGATTCACCTTGTTTTTTTCTTTTCCTTTCTTCGTTTACCCGCGATTAAAATACATTTAATAACACTTGTGCCGTAGCATCTTTATCTTTAAGAACTAAATTTTGTACAAATTTGAACGAGCTCAACGCGTATATAATATATATATTTCTATTCACTTATATTTCTTTCTCTCATATATATATATATATATACTATATATTAAACGTTGTAAAGCTTAGTACGATTACCATCGACGTAAATCGTCAAAAAGTAACAAAAAAGAAAGACCAAAGGAGGACGAAATTACGGTATACGGTAATTGCAATCCGAATACCGTGGCAGCTGTCGCGTCGACAAAAAAACAAAAAAAAAAACGTTCATCCTCTCGCGGTAGCCGTTAGCGCGCAACCGCACGCGATTTTCGCGTAAATATACATATCTATATAGGTATATGTATAATATAATACAAGGAACAAACGAAGTCAGAGAGAGGGCATGGTTTTTTAGATCGTCCGATGGGTGAGCCGAGTCGGCACGCTGTGGCCGGAAGAGCTGCTCGACGACGGCACGTACTCGCGTGCGATCGCGTTACGAATTCGCGAATCGCTCTTCCCCCGTGTAGCTCGTCTCTCGTACTGCTCCCTCGAAGGTCGGGCCCTGTCTCACGCGCCAGTACAGTCGATTTCTATAATATCTTTCGGCACGTCGACGAATTGATAGACCAGCCTTTGCCCGTCGACCTTCGCCAGGATACCACGCTGATAGTAATAACGCAGGGCACGGCCCATCGTTTCATAGTTCATGTCCGGTTTGTTCTTGTGCAAACCCCATAGGCGGGACACCGCCTTGCTGTCCACCAGCTTGAAAACACCTCTCTCGCGATTTGTCCATTTAATGTATCGGGGACAGTATTCACGGTCCTGGAGCAACTTTAACAGAAATTCCCAGAGGTACGTCGTCGAGCCCTCGCGGGATTTCCTCTTCACCGCGGCACCGTCCCCCTGGCGCGGTTTCTTCAGCTTGTTCTTTTTCGACCGCGGGGGGAAGCCCAGCTCCAGCAGGTACAGATCGTCGGAAACGGAGCTAGTGGCTGCTTGAATCACGCTCGTCGGCACTCCGCCTGGCCCCCTTGGCGGACTGGGGGTGCATGGGGTGGCGAATTGACCCCCGCTGGCGTACATTGAATTTACGTAACTGCTGTAGCTCTCGGACACTGTAACAGAGAAAGTGAGGGGCTGGTGAGTATCGAGGCGCAGAATGTCTTCAAGTAAATAGTAATGGAGCAAATTGGGTAGCAATTAGGAGGGTACGTATTTAAATCTACTGTGGCGGCACCGAAGCTTCGCACGATGCCCGATAGATGGCAGCAGGGCGATGAGTATGATTTAATTACTGACGCGAGCGAACCCAGTTACACTTTTTTTCCCTCGTTAAAAAGGGAGCAGCCTGTTGTTCGCGAAAAAAAGGAAAATTAACGCTACGTATAACACTATGCGCGCATTAGCGAACCTAGTTCATCCCCGTGGATGTCCGCTGCTATATGGAATCACATCTGTTTTTTAATAAAATATAGCTACCCGATTAGCTGGGCATTTTACGAACGCGGGGAGAACGTGCGCACATTTCGACATGCTTGATCCTCTTTTTAGTACGCTTTTACGCGCTCAGCCATTTGCATTTCTAAATACGAATGACGCACGTATTTACCGGAAATTCGATGCTTTTAACAGTCCCGTGGCGCTAACGTGTTGCGTCCATCGGCGTGAAAAACTTGTAATTCGATGTGTCGAACGTGGAAGAACATAGGACGCGAGTCATTATGCAGTCGCTCCCTACGCGGGCAACGAAATTTTAGCAGGCGTCCGCTCGGTCTGACCAAAGGCGGCCCTATTCCACTTGTCGCGCACAGACGACACGCGAACAGCGCCTCCCAGCCGAAGCCTGGAAGGATGCAACCAGCGAAGCTCGCTCGATTCAAAATCTTTCCGACGAAAATAAACTTCGAATCGATTAGCAGTCAACTGATTGCATTGCATTGAGAAGATTCTCGCATCGCGCCCCTTTAAGTATACATCGTACTTAACCGTGGAACGAACTATTAATAGCTGTCCACGAAGCATCGTTCCCGGTGCCTTGCCGTTTCTGTCACCGGATGATTGATGCCCCGGGACAAGCTCTCGCGGCTTCTCCCAGCTAGACAAACGTTTCTAGGGCGGACAGGATCGATCTCGAGACGAGGCTGGTAGAACGGTACCGTGGGGATAACGTATGCCGCGTATACGCATCCAGCCGTGCTGGATACGCGATCCACGGATGATGGAAACAAAGTCATTTACACGGCGCGTGATTACTCGGCGCCGAGGTTGGTCGCATCCTTGCACAGAAACGTCTATTGTGGCGGTGCGAGCGAGCCCATACGGATGCGAATATGCACGATTCGAATTTACGCCGGGAGCGCTCGGTCGTGCATAGACATGGGCGTAGCGGGTGCCAAATGCGATGCACCTTTTTGCACCTAATCCCTACGCGAATATTTCTATCAGCTGATTGATCGACAGCGAGTACATCATTGGAGCTTAAGAAATGGTTGCTCGATTTCGAGCATTTTGTTCGCTGAACGAGCTTGAAATATACCGTGGCAAGTGCATGTATGTACTTCGCCTACCAATTTTTCTACCTTCCGTACTGGAGTAAATCCAGCACGCGCGGTGGATCTCAATTAAAATTTCGTCGAGGAATCGTTCCGCGGGTTCTGCGAAAAGGAGTAACTGCCGGGGTACCTCGAAATAGAAAGTATTCTTACGCCACTGATCGTGTGGTGGCCAGTGCCGTGTGTGCACGAAGAGAAGGAGGCGAGGTGGTCGGGCGAAGAGAGGGTTAAGCGAAGCCAAATGGAGAGCGAGAGAGAGAGATAGAGAGAGGAGGAGGAGGGTGGGAGGGAACCCCCGGGAGCAAGATGGTAGGCAGTATGAGAAACAGAGTGAGCGAACGAAAGGGTAGGGGAACTTTGGCTGCAGTATGATAGAGGACTGACCCGAGCCAAGGTTGCACGGGTGACGCCATCAAGCTACTAGTGCATAATAGCGCCGATCGTTGTGAGGCCGCCGCGACTGCGCTAAAATCGGAACTCGTTCTCTGCCCTCCCTTCTTCGCCGCTCTGCTCCTCTTTCTCGCGTTCTCTACGTCGTTCCACGTAGTTCCGCGGAGGCGCGCCGCGCCGCGCCGCGCCGCGCCGCTCGGTTGAACGATTCCTCCTCTATTCGAGGGAAGCTTTTCTGCTTCCGAGCCAGCGCCAAAGAGGGAAGGTTAACGAAAAAGAGAAAGAATGATAGAGAGCGAAGCGCGCGAGGGCAGGCAAAAAAGATGGGGAGGCAGGGAACCGAATTCCCGAGGTTCCTCTAAAAATAAAGAGAACGCCCCGTTGTTCTCAGGATCCGCGTACGTAGGCTGCGAGTAAGCCAGACGGAGAGAAGGCGGGAGAGAAATAGAGAGGCAGAGAGCGTTGTAGGGGGAACAGAGATAAGGATATATGGGAAAAGGGAGGAGCAGAGGAGGAAGATTGAACGGGAGAGAGAGAGAGAATGAGAGAACGAGGATCGAGAGTAAAAGAGCGCCGAGAACAGCTGGTGTGGATCGTGTTTACGGGCCGTATGACTGGCTAGATGAGTCAATCGTAGACCCGTTGTCTAGGAGCCGCATGGTGGGGGCGCTACTACTTCACTGACCTATACCACTGACGTCGTACAGCGAAGGGAGAGACCGCTAGGGAGACGATGCATCGCGTATACACATGACTCTCGTGACGCATAGAACACACCGCCACCCGTCACACTCTTCTGCATAGAGAGCACCAGCCTGGCGTGCGCCACGCTATGACGATTTTCTATTGACGCGCGTACGTTTGCGCAATAGAAAATCTCTACGCTGGAGGAAAGTGTTACGAGACCGAGTTACAATCGCGCCTTCTAATCGCGGCGATCACAATTTTGCACTCGCACTTGCGTTCATTCGAGGCGGCAACGGTACAACATTTTTCATCGGACACTGCCGCGCCGTTCCGTGTATCGTTGCGCACTTTTGCTATCCGTGGCAGGATAGCGATAGGTGGGGATCGAAGGAGGAAAAGAACGCGGACGAACAAGTGGCTTCCTCTGCGACGATGTTTTCGTCGACCACCTAGTCGGCCGGTTCTTCCTGACAGCGGTGGCAGGAAGTTTAGGTGAAACAGCCGGCAACGGGTCGATAGTTAAAAATACATACGTAGAAAAGAAGAGGGTGGGCGGGAGGTGTGGACAACGTGGACAAGGGTGCAAGTTATCCGCGGAGTCGTGTCTCCCGTTTATTTTACGAGAATTTCGCGTTGGTCTCGCGGCCGGAAGTACAAGTATAGCGAGAAGGGAGGGATACGGAGAGGACGAGGGAAAAAAAGGGGAAGCGGGAGGAGATGATCTCGCGCATGCTTCTCTGGTGGGGATATCCAGGAACGTACGAGTCGGTAGTGGTGGTAGAACGGGGTAAAGAGACGAGTAGACTGAAAGTGAGCACGACGGAAGAGGAATCTCGCGTCCCCGTGTGGAGAACGGATTCTCTCGTACACTCTCCCGCACACTCTCGCGCCGCTCGGCTAATTGTTTGAAAAATAAATTCTACGCGCGCCTAGGGAGATGCAGGAGATAGAAGTTTAAACGGAACATAGGAGGATTATGACGAATGGCTACGAACAGCTGTTACGGATAGTGGCGCCTGCTATTAATTTCTATCGCCGTATCGCTCGCCTCTTATCCTCCGTCAATCGCGGCGAGATGTTATTTTATTTCCTCCTCTCCTTTACGTACGATAACGAATATAGCTAGCGAGGCAAGCTGCGAATACTATAGCCGAGCAGAGGAAAATGAGAGTGGAGCAAAATGACAGATACGCCGCGGATGACGTTGATAGCCGTGAACCCGTCATTTAGCGAAACGCTTCTCGCGTACATATGTATCTACCGACACTGGACATTATCGCGACTCGTATGGCTAACCAATTGAAGAGTCAGATACGCACGAGAGTTATCGTACGATTTCCTTGGGACGAGTTGCTGTACCAATAAACGCACCGTTATTCTCCACGAGATACCGGCTATCGGGGCGTACCGCGATCGAACGAGGATGAAAGGAAAAACGAAGGAGAAGACGATCGGCGACGGCGATAATGTCAATTTACGCGTATACGACATTAATCGACGGTAAACAACGGATCGCAAACATATTTCGCCCGATCTTTTCCCTGCTGGCTCCTCCCCCCTAGTCCAGACACCAGAACAAGAAGCTACGTCCGACTTGCAGCCACGATTCGAAAACACGAATTTCGATCAGACTATCCGTGCATGCGTGTCCCGCGTGCATGCATGTGTGTAGGAAAGAAGCTGCTTGCGCGGATGGCGAAAGAACACGTCGCGGAGGATGCGGCTGTGTAAGGCGAGTTCTCACGTACCAGGACTTCGAGGCGGAATTCCGCGTGCACCTAAGTGCACGAATGACCCTCAACCCGTCGGGGAGGGCACCGACGGCGGAAGAAGGATGGAGTGACACGGTGCGAAGGGAAAAGGCACCGAAAGTGTTCGTACGGCATAAACAAAGCGGTCGTGAATACTATGCCGCGTGCATATGCACGGACACATGCACGTTTAAATCGCGCACCCACGAGAAGAGGATACACATACGTGTAGGTTTAGAAGGCGCGAGTGTGCTGTATAGCGGTATACGAGAGGGCACACGCGTATCGAAGAATATATCGAGAGGGGGAGAGAGAGAGAGAGAGAGAGAGAGAGAGAGAGAGAGAGAGAGAGCACAGGAGAGAATAAGGAAGGAAGAAGAGAAAGGGGGTAGGATAAAGATGGGGCTGGACACGCGAAGAGTGTCGATGGAGCGTAGTAGCGACGGCAGAGAGAGAAGCAGCGGCAGCAGTTCAGCGGGTGGTGGACAAGTGTGGGTAGAAGGAAGAAGAAGACGGAGGAACGGGAGGTACGGGAGGAGGATGAAGAGGATGAGGTCGAGAGAAGGGGAGAGTTGACCTTCAGCTGCGACGGGAAAGTCAGGCAGTCACTGACCGACAGACTAACTTAACTACTCTATCCTTCTCCTCCTTCTCTCTTCTCCACCTCCATCCGCGGCTGGCTAGTCCGATGCACCGTCCGCTGCACACATCCACCGCGTCTCCTTTCTCCCTCTAACCCTTTCTATCTCTACGCTCGTCCTCCCTTCTTCTCGCACCCGGATGGATTCGAGTCTTCTTCTCTCGCACCGCCCGTGTCCTTCTTCCATCCTCCGCTCGTGCAATCCTTCTCTGTTTCTCACGTTCCCTCTGCATCTCCCTACTGCCGCGTGTCTCGACGTCGAGTCGTTCTCCTCTCCGCTGCTCCCATTCCCTTCTTCTCTTTCTCTCGTTAGACCCAGACCCCCATCCCGGCCTATTATGTTACCCTACTGCCTCGGGATACTATCTTTAACCCGAAACCCGTTCAAATTGCGAGCCGCTTTGCGCGCACGTGTATGGCGAGCTCATGCGCGCCCGTTTCTCTCCCTTGGCACACCCGGAAAGGGAGAAAGGTTGCGGAGCCCATGGGGAAGAATAGAAAACGATGCTGCGCGTACCCTCCGCCGCATGGGAAATTGAAGCTCGAAGCGCGATTGTCGAATTCGGTTTGCGAGCTCGCTTGTTACCCAAGTACGTCTGCACACGTATATGTATACGCAGCAGGCGTAAGAATATCGTTCCACCCTGCTACAAGTGGACAAAGGGGCGAGTCCGCCGCTGCAGACACGTCCCTAGGTTGGCGTCTAGCGAAATCGTTTCGCTCGCGAACATTGCACGGGTAGCTCGAATTTCCTCGAATTTTCTCGACTTTGCTCGCTGTTTCTCGCGCATCGCCCGAGAGAAAATTCCAGGGTACCGCTTCTCACGCGGCAGGACGAAATGTGCATATTGCGAGCCGTGCGATCCCGCGAGGCGGAGCGCTTCCTAAGAAGCGTCGCCTTCGTCGGGATCGGGGCCGAAGGACGTCGAGGTAAAAGTCTGCTCTTTGATCTTTCCACGCGAGAGGCAACGATGCGTCGAAAAATGCTCGTTCTCGCGCGATTGCAATAGACACCGTGGGCGGAACGCATTATTTCTCGACCGTTTCTGTATTCCTCGAAGCGGCGACCGCCGCCCGAGTGGGGAAATACCACACGCTTCTGGCCTGTCCGAAGCTAACGAAAAGAACGAGATTTACGTCCGGAGTTCTCCGCCGCTTTTTCTACGCGTCCACCTTGGCTGCCTATAAAACGTACGTCAAACGTGTGGGCTTCGCAATTCTCTGCCGATCCTTTCTCCCTTCCATCGTTGCAAAACCGTCTCTTCCCCTCTTCACCTTGCACCGCCATCGCCCAGTCCACCCTAAGGGCCTGTCGCGAAACGGAAATACTCGAGAAAAATAGCAAACCGAGAAGTTACGCCGAACGTTGTGGCGGGTACGCGTTGCGCGCGTGTAACGAGAAAACGTGCATTACTTTTTCGTAAATATCCTAGGCGACTCTGGATTAACAGAACAGCTTGATGCGTTCGCACGAAGCGGAGCGAATCGACTAGACGCCAGCACCCGGGGAAAACAGGAGCGTGTTACTCTGGTGTACGTACACGTACACCGAGTCGGATATTTCTTCGGATCGGAGTATGTATCGCGAGCGTGCATCGTTTGCAGGATACGTTTCTTGGCAAGTTGGCCGATCGTTCGATGGGATTCTTATTGCCACCAGTTTCCTGCCGCACGTATCGCGGTGGATAGCTACTTTGTAGTTGGCTAGCTGGTATCCGGAAGTCCCGATGCCACGACGGTCGATGACCAACGCGGTGGTGCGCCTATGATCCTTGCAGGCTATGATTCTACTCGCGGGCAGACACGAGTACGGGGTCTGTGCCGCACCGAAATCGAGAATGCTGCGCAACAATCGTGGAAGCAAGTGTACGCACGCGTTTCGAATCTCTAGGACGGCGCGAGATATTCGAGGTGTCCGAGAACCAAGAAGCCCGATGACGTACGACGATGCATCTAGGCTGCATTACAGATGCACCAAGCGTGCAGTCGCGCGTTTGCATCTCCAGACTGGTCTAGCGCGTGTACTTAGCTACTTGGTAGTCGTTAACTCTGTCGTCGGCAGACGTCGTTCGACGGAACATCGGGGGAATGAAAAAGCAGCGCATCGTTTCGTCATCGAGCTTCGAATAAACGACTCCCACCTTCCAGAACGAGCCTGTGCAACCTGCGCAAACCGGAGGGCGCGCGGCGGGACATGGCCATTCGAAATTCAGTAAACGTAAGGGATCTGCCATTTTCGCCCCGCTGGCCCCGGAGGAATTGGGTTTAGGGGTCGCCCGTCCTTTCGGGGACCCAGCGCGAAACAGCGAGACCAAAGTGAAAGAGGCGTCTATATTCCCGGACCAATCCAACGCTGGTGCCTGCCTACGTCGCGCGCATTCTTTTCGTTCGCCAGCGGACAGAGGTCAAGACGGCGACGGCCGAATGGGAAGAATGCGTGACTCCTCTTCCGTCGTCGCGGACACGACGTGTGCGAGGTCAGTGACCATCGTGCGCACTCTCGGTGGGCGCAACTTCTTGCAAGCGGACGAGGAGAACGCTCGCGCGCGCCTCCTCGAAGAACCAACGGGAACGGCAGACACGAGCGTAGGGGAAAAAAACAGGGAGAGAGAAAGAGAGAGAAAGAGAGAGAGACGCGATGCCTTCGTGGCGCAAAATACCCACGGGGATATTTAATGGTCGGCTGATACCGAATTTAGAGGCGAGAGGAAGGAAGGTAATACCGCTGTCTCCGCGACCTCCTCTCGGCAAAAGCGTCGGTCTGTATAAATTCTGCTGGGAGACAGGGAGCAACGCTGGCAACTTTGGACAAGGGAACTGGAACTTCGACCCTTTGATTCCGCGCCACTCTTAATTGAGATCCGAGCGTAACGAGCCACGCGAGAACGTTCGCGGCTTGATTTATTTTCGGTTTGTACGCGCGCATATATATTCGCCTGGCCATCGTGCTGCTTCCCCGCGACTTCCCTTAACGTTGATCGTTGGTCGTTGAAGTAAGAAAATCGGTGGCCAGAGTAACGCGGCCACGCATTATCGGATACGAATGTTTGGAAGAAAGTCGAAGAATACGCAAGTCCGTATAATATGTATGCACGCGTAACGGCAACCGGCGAGAGTAGAAAGTGGGCGAGCATTCTCGAAGACATTACGCAAGGAATTATCTGATAACAACGCCGACAACGTGATCGCAATGGCGTAGCGACGAAAGGATAGTGCACTCTTGAAATTCAGACGTCGTTATCGCGCGCTCGAGCTCCACCGATAACCCAGACCCGAGGAAATTGCCAAAACGATGGCAAACTGCCTCCCACTTTCGCTCGCGAGTATCGATAAAACGATTGGGCGAGATGATTTAGGTCAGTGGCATTGACATGGATCACATGTAAAGGAGTGACTTATCAGTCGCTATAATAATTACAATAATAAGATAACGATATTGCAACGAGAATGTAAATAAGTTGACGCCTCGGGCGACATTTCGACCGACGCATCCGTTCGTGCGTTCGCGGCAGAGTTACGTAATACCACGAAGAAACACCGGCTGAAAATTCGCGAGGATCGTTCAGAAGAGGAGCGTGATCCGACGGAACAAGGAGAGAAACGCCGATAGACAGGGGGAACCTTGGTCGACGTTTGGAAGGAGCGACAACGGGTCTCCTCGGGGGTTGCTTTCGATGCCATGAAAATGGAAAAAAAAATGTCTGGAAAAGGTTCGAGAGGACTGAAAGGACTAACGAAAGAGTAGAATGGGGGGATCGCGTGACACGAAAAGTTTCGTGCGCGCGTAACTACCTACCACCACGGCCGTACATATACGTGTACTTGATGCCCGTTCACTTTCTCCGATAGTACTAGAGACAGTTCCCTGCACTCCCCTTCCCGCATCTTCCTGTTCCTCCCCACCAGACCATATATATCCGCGGGTCTAGGCTAGCTCAGTGGGTCTAGGTCTAGGCTGGCTGCAGCGTCGCGTGTGCGTGCAGTATGCATCGTCGATGCAGCTGCGTGCATTCGCGCCACCCGAGTGCTACGAACGGACGCGACGACGACACAACCAGAGAGGAGAGAACGTCGCGTCGCGTCGTCGACGTCGTGTGCTCGCCCGTTCGCGCTCGCGCCCCTCGCAAACACGGCGCGCATTATATTTAGACGCAAACGTGTGTGCGTGAATTCGCGTCTGAAAGAGACCCGCCACGGTGGACCATCGTCCTCTCTCGCTCGCTTTCTTTCTCACTCCTCCTCGCTGTATCTCCTTTTCTCCATCCACCTCGTCTCTTTCCGTCGCGATGTTTCCTACCCCTTTCGCTGCAACGAACTTCCGTCGTCCTGCTCTCTCTAACGAGCCGCACGATTCTCGATCTCGCTTTGCTTCTCTGGCTGACGGGAACGACGAGACGAGACGAGACGCGCAAACGGGAAGGAGGAGCCGGTCCCCACGGGAGCGAAGTGGAGAGGAACGGAGAGCCGGAAATGAATCATTTGAAATTGTCAATTTTCGAGTGCGGTTCACGCACACGCGTGCCCACGCAGCATCCGAGATGGCACTCTGCGAAGAGAGAAGCGGAGCCCGGGCGTTTACGAGCGGAACGCGACGAGAAACTCGCATTGGTAGAAAAGGTGAGGGAGCGGGACGGAGAGAATCGTGTGCAACACCGAGGAAGTGCTTCTGCATCCGCAAAAAAATAAAAAAGATCGTCGACTGATTGCGTCACACGGTGTAGGTCCTGGTTCACCGGTACAGGAACGGGGGCTTTTCCGCCGCTCGTAATTCGTGCCACGTTGCGCAATCCGTCCTCTTCTGTTTCGACTAATCTGCACGGCAACGAACGTGCCGGTCTCGATAAGGGCGCCTCTTCTCGCGCACGTTCGCCAAACGAACTCGATAAGGAAGAAGCACGGCCAGCGTGAAATTTGCCGATCGAAGCAGAAGAATCCAACCGTGTCCTCCGCTATTTTACTATTCCCGTTCATTTCACTATCGGCTAAAGTTCCCGCGAAACCGACGACGACATCGAAGAATATTTCGGTCAGCCCCTTTTCCTGTTACGTGCTCGAGTCACGAACGTATATGGGGCGAACGATCGTTACGGGGAACGGTGTCGAACACCCGTGGTAACGATAACGAGAATCGTCGTAGGGAAATAAAACGACGATCGGGGCCCGTGCTCCGATATATGCATGCGTACCTACGCGCGGAACCGATGGAAAAGCGAAGAGGGGAATTAAAAAAAAGTACGATGAAAGCCACGCGGAAGAAAGCGAAAGAAAGTGAACGTATAGGTAATACGCGCGATTCATCGATCGAGAGATCTTCGAAACGCACGGATCCATTGAAAGGGGACCGGGAACAATTCGGTGGGTGTACAACGAGGATGGGACCAGGATGGGCGGTTACGCGAATGAACGTACAAGCGAGACACCGGAAAAGGAGGCACGACAAAACTGCTCCTATTTTGCCGCCAGATATCGAATGAACCCCGGTAGGGACGAATCGGAGGAAACAGTTCGGAGGGAAGGTCGAGGGACAAATGCGAGAGGATTAACAGATAAGGGAATCGTATATTGGAGGAGAGCGGGGACGATGCACGGGGATCTTTTTGGAGTGGAGCACCGTGCCACGAGGAACGTGGAAGCAAAAGTTCCTGCGAGGACTTTTGCATTACGCGGTCGATGGATCGAGAGGAGCGAGCGTGATAGAAGAATGGACATTGTCGCGCATAAAAGATCGTATACCGCGAACGAGGCAGAGAGAAACCGAGACGAGCGAAGAGAGAAAGGAGACGGAGAAACGCAGTGACGTCGCGACGTGACGAGTGCAACGAGGACGCCGTAGCGTCGCGTCGGCACGGTGCATCCGTAGAAGAATGGTGTGCAAGGGGGACGAAGCGATCACACGATCGCGGGGTGACGGAAGAAAAGGCCGACGCGAAGGGGGGTGCAGCGACGTCGAGGAACGATGCCGTGGAGCGGAGTGTCGGAGAGGGTCAATGGAGGGAAAGAAAGAGAGGAGGAGAGTGGAAGAGGGAGGCCGGGGCGACAGAGAGAAAGAAAAGAGAAAGAGAGGGACAGAGAAAGGAGAGACAGACGGGGTGAATTGCCGGCGACAAGGTCACCGTCTATACCTCGCTAAAACCGCCGATACGTGCCTTCGGCGTTATACTCGCGTGGTACTCTAGCGCTGCAGCTCTTTCCCTTCCCCGTACACTCTCCTGGGTTCCTCCCGACCCGCCCTGACCGGGACGTCTTCGTCCCTCGCGGCTCTCCCTTCTCCCTCTTTCCACGATGGAGGCCCGCGTGTGCATGTGCATCGCCGCCTCGGTGCACGTGCACGCGCGCCATGCGAGGGCGTGCGTGAGCTAGTATGTATAATAGGAATAAGGAAAGCGATCCTCATGACGGACCCGAACGGTTGGATCGGCCCCTGCCGTTCTCCGGAACGCGTGTACCTCGAATGACGAGAAATATTTGCGCGGCGGTGAAACACTTTCGGCCGGGAAACGAATCAGGGGAAGCGTCGTCGCGGTGCCCCGACGATACTTCGGTCGCGGAAGTTTGCGAATCGATCCGCGACGATCTTGAACGGGCTCGAGAATGGCGATAGGTCGACGCTGATAACGATTAACGCGGGACTATCGTCGCCGAATCTTCACCGCGTTATCGTCTATCGTCCCGCGTCGATAATGAAACGAAGAATCGGTCGGAGCACCGTGATGGATTTTGCAAATCGAATCGCAAGCGCGGATCGATGCGCTCCGATTGAACTAGATTCGCGTAATTATTTGTCGGGAGAGGTCGAAAATATTCGCGGGGACACGAGTCGAACGGTGAACCGGCGAAAGGTTAAGACGAGCGAATCGGACGTGGCACAATAGTGGTCGGCGAACCGACGGTAGGAGGGACGAGGCCTTGAGGAGGCATCGCTTATTCGCCGCTTGCAAAGTTCCTCCCGTCTTGCTTGTCTCATCCATTGCTCCGATTAATTTTATCGTGATAACATCATCGGCGCATCGCAAATATTTTCCCCGCGGATTTGCCGGTCGAGAGAACTCACGGGGAACGGTTCCCCGCGGGTAATCGATTCGGCTCACCGTCTCGCCGATAAGCCGGATCAGTCAGCGATGACTTTTACACGCGGGACGGCAGCTGGTTAGAAAATGAGCGAAAGAGAGAAAGGAGAGGAGGAAAAAAATAAAGGCGAGAGAGAAAGAGAGAGGGAGAGAGAAGTTTGTCCGGTTGAGAACCGTCTGGTGCAACAGCGCTATGCATTTTTGCCGCCAGCGGCGGCGGCGGTGGCGGCGGCGGCGGCGCTCTGCACACATGCAGCTACTCGGCGGCGGGGTGTGCGCGTCTCGCTCGTATATATAGTATACCTACACGGCCGTGGACACCGACAAGTGCGCACACAGAAGAACCCGCTCTGATAATATGTACACTGCAAATATACAATACTACAATACATATATACATCGGTAGGGGCAGAGACCCAGGAAGGACGCTCGCTGCGAGGCTTGGCTGGCTGGCCGGCTGCCTGTCCGCTCGGCTGCCAGCCTCTGCCTATCCGTAAACCCGTGTCTCGTTTCCTTCTCCTCTCCTTCTCTCGTTCCCTCTTCGTTTATTCTCCCTGCATCCTCCGCCCCGTTGCAGCCGCACTCCGTGCGCTTTTTTTATTCCCCGACGATTCTCTTCGTTCTCTTCTTCATCGCCTACCACCGGGGGGGGCACCGGGCCGAAAATCGACGCGCAAAATATCGCGTCACTTCCGGACGCGGCCATTTAAGAATTCATCCGGGGAACTTGCGCACGCTTGTGCCTTTTTTCGCATTCAGAGGCGGGACCGGGCGAGCGTTACCGGGTGACACGCTGAATTTTCGGACGAGTATCCTGCTAACCGAGAGACTGCCTGTCCATTCTTTTTCCGGCTCCGCTTCGTTCGCCGTGTACCGCGCACGTCCGGGCAGCTCGAGGAGCCAAGGGAAGCGCGCGGCTGAAAGTGAAATGAGTCCGTCGCGCTCAGCCTTCAACGTTTCGCTGCTCGACGCGCCTCTCTTCTCCCGGCAGTCCGGGGCAACGAAACATTCGGTCAATCAATTCGGCTCCGTAAACCTTCCCCTCGCGGTATCGTAACCAGTGTGCCGAGGTTTAATCGCGCTAATGAATATTCAACGCGGCGCGCTATTTACAGTAAGGATACACTTATTATTGGGCCGGGGAATTTGTAACAAAGCTCGCGTCACTTTCAATTACGCTTGCGCACTCCGGGCTGGCATGCTTGTTGGATCGCGTATTTGTAAATGGAAAAACGATCGACGAGGAGTATCGTTCCCGTCTCGAACGCGTGTCGCTCGCGACGGAATGGAAGTCGCGGAGGCCCGCCCGGCACACCCGCTCCGGTGTAATACGGCACGCGGTGTCGTTTGCCCCTTTGAAAAATCGTGTCGAATTTACGACGAAACGTTGTTTCATGCTTTCGCGGCAGTTTATAAGCCCCGCGCGGTGTCGCGACCCGCTGGAAAATCCAACACCATCCGCGCTTCCGGAACGGTCGAGGAGACATTAATCAGCACCGATCGCCGCGTAACCATTACGCGCGACAGGTGTGAATGCACTTTACGATTCAACGCTTTCGCTTCGCGCGTCGCTTTCGTTCGCTTATCGTTTCGATAATTATCGCGGCCTCCGGGCAGGAAAAGTTACGAGAGCCGCGGTTTTCTCTATCGTTTAACAGTTCTCGATGTCGAGAACTGTACGCGAACGGAGGCGCGCGCAGCCGCGCGTTATCTTTCACGGAAATATCGTGTTTCGATGCGAAAGGCTCGCGCACGTCGAGCAATGCCGGCGGAAAAGGCGATTCCTCGCTACTAGGCCAGGAAGTAGACCGCGGCGCACCCCTTCCTACTCGACCTAGACCTACACCTAGACCTAGCCTAGCCTCAGCGTCGGCGTCGGCGCGCGTTTCGCTCCTTTTGTTTTTGCCATTCGCCTTTGTTGCACCTGCTGCTGCTACTCTCTCGGCCCGGCCGGACTTTTCCTCTCCTCCTGGCGAAACGAGGTGAGCGGGGCTAGTTAAGGAAATGCTGCGGCGCACTTTCGCGTTCGAGTTACTGCGAAACCGGGCGGGTTTACGACACGATAACTTCGCTGACTTTATGCTAATTCCCGTCTGGAATTTGTTTAGTTACCGTAACCGCCTGATCGCGTATTTTAACCGGCTAAACGCAAGCTGAGCACACAGTTTGCCCTGCTCTGCCACTGGAACGACGAGGATATTCTTCTCCGGTCGAACCGTTTGGCTGTACAACAGTTTTCTGCGACAAATATATATTGCCGATCGATGCCGATCGTAACAAGCGAAACAATAAATATCTTTCGAAACCGAAAAGCCAATGGGCTCGGCTATGTCGTTGCTCGGTAACCGAGAAAACATTGAATTGTCTCCCGCTGAAGAATCGCGATTGAAGAGAGTCCCCGATGCAAGGAGGAAATAATGTACCGTACGGACGACAACGTACGTACATAACTACACGTATGCACGCCCCGCCTAGTCGACCTAGACCTAGACCCAGTCTATGCTCAGAGTCCACTCTGCATCGCGTTTCGTTCCTTTATTTTTACTCGCTGCTATGCGAACCGTTACGTAACAGCACGCACAACCCTTTCAGCGCAGCGTACCGACCGCCGCGGATCTTTCTCTCGGCAATTTTTCATCCCAGCGGGTATCCGTCGTTCTCCTTTCGTCCGCTCTTTTTTTCTCTTCAATTTAACCGCGTCTCGACGATAATTTATAGCAACCGAAATACCGCGACCGATATATACCTCGGATACCCGATTCCCGAGTCTCCTCTAGCGAAACGTCGACAACGATAGATGCGTCGCGCGGATCTTCGTTCTCGAATGTCGTCCGACCGGCCTGAAAAGTATCTCAATCGAAGTACCGAGACCGGTTTCCAGCGGCTGATAACGAGCAGCTGTGCAAGTGGCTTCATTTACATCGCGATCGTATGCAAAACGACGTCCCCGCGTCGCATCTTAATCGCGGGCGATCCGAGTTCGCGTCCACGTCGCAGTCGTCTCGACAGATTCAGCGACAAATTGGTCCGCACGAAGACGGCGGCACGCGGCACGCGAGCGCGAAATTGTTTCAGGGCTAACGAGGGACACTGAACACCGTGGGGAACATCTGCCGATTTCTGTACCCTCGATCCAGAAACGGGTCGACGAATCGCCGGGGAAAATTAGCGAACGACATCCACCGCGGCAGCGACGAGAGACCTTGCCCTTTCCAGGGTTCGATGGTATCGATGAACCGACGAAAACGAACCAGGTGGCGCGGCGCAACGAAAAGTCAATTGCACCTCTCGATTCTTTTTCTTCGCGGTGTTTTTTTTCCGGTCGAGCGAATCGCGAGAGTCTTGTTATTCGACATCAATCGCCGGCCTCGCCGTGCGTTCTATTTTTTCTTCGATTTCCCCGATACCACCTTGCGTCCCCGCCGCCCCCGTCAATAGCACGATCTCTTTCCCTCGCTGACCGCGGGCTTTTCCTTTCTCCCTCGAGCGTTCGAATTACGTCCGTGTGGCTCGCGTCTGGCGATCTTTTAAAAATATCCAACGAGTACTTGATCTAGGGCAACCAGAACATCCTCGAACCGCGAGGTGGCTCAGTTCCCAAACATGCGCATTTTCGTGCAATTTTTTTCGACCGACGCGGCTGCCAAAAAATTCACCGCTCCGGGACGCGCCGCGCGAAAAATTCGTCCGCGGGTCACATGACCGGGAAACGGAGTCGACCGTGTTACGCGACCTCCTCGCCCAGAAATAAGTTCGAAATAACTTCTGGCTGTTGTCAAAATCGTGCGCCGAGCGACGGTGAAAAAGGTGGAACGAAATGGCGGCGGAAGAGAAACCGGCGGGGGTAAGAATGCATTGGAGGCGCTGGAAAACAGAACTCGACGAGGACGGTGCTTTAAATTTCCCGATGATCGATCGGAGCGATATTATGGTAATCGATTCCAAGGCTGCCGTGGCTTAATCGTATTAATTAATATCGACAAAGTTTAATGGAAAATCGGACGCCGCCTTGACCCGCGGAGTGCGAATTACGTTTCGTGGACGACCGACTCGTCTCTGGTGACGGGTGACCCCGGCCACGAAATTACGCGGGTTCGTCGCGTCGATTACATTTTTTATGACGGACGATGTCGATGATAAATTTCACCGGACGCGCTAAAATTATTTTCGGCACGGACGAGCGCTGTAATTCGCGCCACAAAGAGCCATTAAAATCGGCCGCGCCCGCCTATCCGCCTCTCTCTCTTTCTCGCTCGAAATTCTCATCGAATCCCGATTAAAAGCGACGGGGAAAAAGATTCGCGGGAGCGCACCGCGAAGGTACACCTTAGTACGCGTGTCGTCGCGTTTCAGCTGGTCGCCGAGGGCAGATGGAACGTTGGCAAACGAGCGAAGGGTTTAATCGGGATTTAATCGGATCGCAGAGCCTTGTAACGCTTTGCGACGATTCGTCCTCAGCATTAAAATGTATGCCACGTCGTCGCGTGCCAGCGAACGGCCCGCGAAACTTTCGTTCTCGACGTGCCTGAAAGGGTCTTTCACGCGTACCCGAACCTCCGTCAGTCGAATCGTAGTTCGATGATGATCCATTCGAAAATAACCACCGATGCCTATTTGCCGCCTTTCTATTCTGGTCGGACGGTGGCGCCTACTATATTTCTCCGAGCCGTTGTGCTTTATTTCCCAGGAACGCGCTCGCTCCCCCGTTTCGTCGTCACTTTCATAAGTTTCACAGAGTCGACAGAAACGACCAGGAGCAAATCGTGGCTAAGATAAGCCCCCCGTCACTGTTTTCCGTGCACGCGGAAAAAGCGGGTCTAACAACGGCGAATAATGTACGGCGGCGAACGTTCTCTAGGCTATTTCCGATGTTTATCTGGTACGACGTTCTAGATAGAGGTGGCCGATGGCGGGTCTGCTTTGGCAAAATCGCGGAAAAACTTCGGGCCACTTGGCAGCGTGCGAAAGTTCGCGCAAACTATGCCCGTCGCTCGTTACACCGGCCCGGATCCGGATTTCAGAGTGCTTATTCGAGGAAAACAGGTGAAAGAGCTGTCAGCGAACGACCCACGCATCGCGCTCGTACAGTTTCCTCGATATTATTACGCAATCGAAAAGAACCGGGGCCAAGCGTCGCACAGAATTTTCCTGCGTCCCTCTCATCGAAGACGATCGATGGAAGACGAAGCCCAAGAGCAAATCACTGTTTCCATTCCACCCAAGATCCGCGGCAACGAGCGAAACGTTTTGCGTGCGCCCGGCGAAAAACCGACCGGTTCGGTATCGCTGGCGTAACGCAATCTCGTAAATCGATCGGGTCCTACGAAAGGAGGGCCCTTAAGAGCAGGTTGAATTTTCCCTCGGCCGAGTTCCCGTCCACCGTGGTCGGTCACCGCAATGGGAACACGGCCGCCACTCTGCTGCACTGGTGGGGCGCCCCGCAAAGTTACCAAATCGCTATGGCGTAACATTTTGCTTATTCACGTTCGATTATACAATCCGGCACACTTTTACTCACCGATCCGGCCTCTGTCTCTGACCAACAGCCCCCTACCTGCCCGCGGTGTATCGCTGTTCAATGATTTTTACCGGCACTCGGCGAGACACCGTTTTACAGCTTTCAGCTGTTCGTCCCAATTAAATAATTACGACTTTCCCGGTCGTTTTACCGCCGACAGATTTCGATGGCCATCCGCGCCGGGACATTTCAATTCGAGCACAGATTGTCTGCGCAGTTGCTCGAATCTGCGTTTCTCAGCTGCTCGTTCCCAATTAAGCGATCTCGCATTTTGGTGGCCTGGAACCAAAGGGACGAGCGCCGCTCGTCGATTTCTTCGTGGATCCGGTCGTTGCCGGCTCTTCGCGTGAAAATTAGACTCGCGGCGGCGCGAGACCGGCGGATTGTAAAACAGGAAAACCGCGCGGAAGTTTCCAATGGATCGTTCGAAGAGAAACGGGGTTACACGCGTTGCCACGCTTGTAGAACACTTTCAATCAGGGAAAGTCCGGCGCAGATATTTTCTATTAGCTGGCTAATCGACCGAGGGAAGGATGAACTTGGAGGCGGTTGCAATGGAGATCCACGTAACCCCGTTTCCGGCGCACGCCGCGATATAATTGATAACCGGAGCGGTCGATCCGGGAGTGAATTTCACTCGATGAAGCGGTTCGATGGGGCTTTTCACTTCGGAGCCTCTTTTCGAGCAAGGCTCGCTGCAACCTTGGCTGCGATCCAATTCGAGCACGGCTGCCTGAAATCACGACGGGGCCAGGTGTGTCCCGGCGAAATCAGCTGTCGCTTCGTTGAACGCGATCGGAACGACGAAAAAGAGAAGCACGATTGCGCGACCCAATCACCATTACCGCCGCTATGGCTCGCTCGATTCTGTTAATCGCTTCGCCCAATCTCGTTTCCATGACCTCGTCGAAATTCGAAATCTCTCGAGGAGCCACGAGTGTCGTAATCGAGGAGCCCTTTAGCTCTTAAAAATGGAGAACGTTCCACCCGACGCAGTGGAATCACAGATCGGCGAGATAAAAGAAATGCACTGGCGGGCGAAAATTAATTTCCGCTAACGCCTTATTTCGGCACACAGGGTGAAGCGTTTCATCCGAAGAGGGAAATCGAGCGGAGGTTTCGCGCGAGAACGACGACAAAACGATGGACGAAGAGGAGGAAATCGTTCGGCGGATCGAGTCGATTCTATCGACGCGAGCGTCGCGAGCAGGAAGCAAATCTGGGCCGTCGAATCAGGGAAAAGTAAGTGGGTCAAGAGAACGAATGCTCGGCCGATGCCGGCGTCGTTGCGACTTTTGCCGACGAGGATGACGAAGCTCGACACAGGTACAACGTCGTGTAACAGGCCACGCGGACGCGTGCACACCACCCCCTATTTCGTATGCCTTTTGCATCCCCTCTGCTCCCCTCGCCGTTGGTGCAACCGCTGCACGGATTTACTACTCCTTTCACTTTGCATCTACCTGTCGCGAGGAAGTCGCGGTTCTGCTCCATCTCCCCTCTCTCTCTCTCTCTCGCTGTCTCCGTCGTTTCAACCCACCAGACGCTTCCTCCTGGCGCTCACCGGCGACGGTTACGTAGAAAATTGAGCACGAGCTTGGCTTGACCGATATTTCTAGCGGACCGAGCGCCACTTTTAATTGGACCGTGCTCGAGTTCCTTCGTCGCGAGTGCAATTAAATTCTCGCACTTCCTTTTGTCTCGATCGTCGTCGATCTTCCGTTGCGCGTTTTTTGTTTCCCTCCTCCTCTTCGATCGCGGGAAGAACGATAACGGACCCGCGGATTAAGGCTATACATCGGGATTTGCAATGCGGCCGAACGGGCAGAAACGCCGCGGTTGCCCGACTAAACTGCCCCGCGGTGTTTCTATGACACTGTTGAAGTTATCTAGGAGCAAGTTAAAGTGGAGCACACGCTGCGGGAACGTGTATGGTAATTCGGCTAGGTGGTGCACATTTAAATGCACGCGCATTTCGTTTGCATTATTATTGATAGGGGTCACGCGATATGTCGCAACATGGACCTATCATTAAGTTACAATTGCATACGTCAGCGAACTTGCAAAATCACTTACATGCTAAGTTTAATCACCGAAAACGCTTATTCCGTTTTTTGGTTACGTTATTGCCGTAATGGCTGGCCCGACTCGATGTCATCGAGGGTAGACGACGGTTTTTATATAGCTTGCAAATTAATCCGATCGAATTCTGATCTCATCGGCGGCCGAATGGGATTCGAGTCAAATTATTTATCGCGCGGTAATTGCCTAAGAGGCCGGGACACTTTCTTTTTCCCGTCTGGATTAATCGATACCCGGCCAGTCGAAATAAACCCGAGCCAAGTCGCCGTTGCGTCACGACTATCGAATCTCTCGATACCGCCGCGAGATACTGAAATTACTGATTTATTGGCCGGCTTCGAACGAATTCGCCGGTACCGACGAAATCGCCGCTCGCGAAAAGGGGGCCAAAGGAACGTCGCTATCATTATTATTTCGTATCGAGCTTTGTAAAAAATTCTTTTACCTTTCCTCCAAGACCTCTCGGTACTTTATTCAGCGCCGACGCTTTCGGCCCCGGATCGTTGCAACATTGCTCGCCCGAACATTAGTACCCGATTTGAAATTCCAGATGACTACGAAATGCTGCAACTATTCTACATTTCCCGAATGTTGTGCAATTTTAAAACGGACGAGACCGACGAAATAATTCCATACAATAATTATACGTGTCGACTCACGTGTAGGAGGTTGACGATAATGCAAGTGCTGCAGACTTTGCGTCTGATGGTGATGATGATGGTGCGGCGGTCCCATTGTCGGTCCCATCGCGTGGTTCCCGTGCTGGTGGTGGGGCGAACTCCCTCTGTGCGGATGGTACTGAGAGGGATGATGCTGATGAGGATGATAGGAGGGCGGCAGGAAGCCAGCAGTCGACGGATAAACGCCAGGACTATGACAGGCTGACCTGCCGAGCGCTGCTGTTGGACAATCGACAAAGATATTCAATGAGAGACGGCTCTTTCTCTCGCACCTCTGCGCTTTAAACGCGAGTCCGAGCAAGTTGAATTACCCACGTCAGAAACACTGTACTTACATTCATGTAATTTAACCAAAGTGTACACCACGTGAATAAGAATAAAAGCGATTATGCACAACGTTCGTGTGTACGTTTCTTTTTTATTTGTTGTTTTTTCCCCGATATTGTTATACAATTTTTAACGCGCACCATATTCCACCAATAAATCGAATGAACGAGTCCTCAATAATTCAGCAAAACAATTTCGGTCCGTGACAGACGAATCGAGAATGGAATTGGAACGACCAGTCTGTCGAACTCGTGAATTATGACAATCCTCGTTTAACCGTCTGGGTGTCGTCTAGGGCATTCGTCTGAGCCGATTAAAAATTATACCGTCGCGTGACTTTCCTTAATTGGACATAGAGAAGCATGCTTACCTGGCGACAAATGAGAATGATGGGACGCCAGACTTGGCTGAAGGGACGTGTTAGGGTTGAGCCTGGCTTTCAGCAAGAGATTCGCGTCCTCGTTACCACCGGAGGACGTGCTGGACTCGACGTCGCTGACTCCGCTGTCCGCGGGGCTCGCAGGCAGTGATCCGCTTCCTGTTTGCATGGAATGGAACAGAAACGCGACGAGTTTCCATTAGTAATTGCGACCAGTGGATCAACCTCGAAAACTCTATCGCGCCACCGCGGATTTTGCAACGCTCTGCACGCTTTCCAAGTTTCCCCCGCTGCGGCTTCCACGGCTAGGTGTGTACAGTCGACTATCGAACGCCCGATACATTTCGGCACTCGGCTCGACCCAGTCAAATATCGCGCAACGATCCTTGCCGCGTAGTTTCATCTCCGCTCGTGCATCCCCGAGCGAATTAAATAGCTTCGTGGTGGTCCGGAGTAAACGGCCCCAGCGTCGGCCGCTTTATCGAGCCCCGGCGTACCGCTGAACGTGTTTTCGCGCCGTCAATTAGAGGCATCTTTATGCAACGGGCGAAGGTCATCCGGTCATTGAGTATGCATATCGCCCGTGCTTCCCACGGTCTCGTTCTCTCCCTGTCTCCTCTCGTCTGGTCTCGTCTCCTCTCGGCTAAACGAGCAGACGACGAAACGGACAGAAGGAGCGAACGATCCGAAACCAGTCCTAAAAGATACTAGCTGCTGCACGGGACGACCGGGGACCGTCCGTCTGTCCTTCTAGCTTCCTTCCGCCCTGCCAGACGTCACCGTCCTCGTTGTCGTCGACCTCCCCAACTCGTTGCTATCATCGTCGCGGGTCACGACGAGGCGTAATGTCGTCCTCGATCGTGCAGAACCGTAGATGCGATCGATATTCGGGTATCTTTGCACGCACGGAGGCTGTCCTGGGCAACGACCGATTATTTCGGTGATCGACCCAACCGGCGGGCCACTCGCGAACCGGATCGTTCGAGACTCGCCGCGAACAATCTCGTGGCCGACTTGCGCAACGAGATTTTGCAAATCGTCGAATCACGTGTGCGACTCGGCAATTTACGCCCGACCCCGTTGCACAGCTGTGCATCGACTTTTTCTTTCGCAGTCGCATGCGATAACGCACGATTACGTTCACCTGGCGAAGCGAGAATTATTGGCCGGGGCGAAAGGGGCGCGAGATTTTCGTGCAATCTCGCGACAAGGCGGGAGGGAGCGCGCTGCGAGGGAAATCTCTCTCGTCGGCGGACGGGAAGCCGAGAAAAATCGATGCCGCCGGAATTTTCGCCTTTTTGTTGCCACCGTCGTCGTCCCTAACGATTAATGTCACCGGCGGGGAATCGGTGGCCGAGCAGGCTGACGAGAAACGGCCAATGGGAGCGCGCCGCGAACGTTTTATCCGGCGTGCCCATGAAAAGCTTGGCGAGAGGAAAGTCGGACGACGTGCGCCAGCCGAAGCCACGCCGGAAGTGATTTCCTGTCGGCTGTTTACCAGCCAGGCGGTGTCGATATTGCTTTGCAAATGTTATTATTGGCCGCGGCGTGCCGATCCGAAGGAAAATCGATGTCGACGCTGCGAAAACTTCGCCGAGGGAAAAAAACAAAAAGAAAAAAACGGCGAGGTTTCGTCGCGTCACGACCTTGCACGCGACTCCGTCCATCTTCCTCGAGCCGCTCGCTCCAATTGATTTCACTTGTTCCAGTCCGCGCAATCCTTTCTATTGCTTTCTCCGCGTTTCTATTGTAATCGCAGCCGGAGGGTTTCGTCGTGGCGACGAAAGCGTGCAGAGTGTTGCATTTTCAGTAAACGATCGAATTCAAGTACGGAACTGCGAAGCGTGTCGCGCTACCGTGCAGCGTATTTCGTATCGAAGCGCCCAATGATCTAGAAAATATGTCCGCGCTCAATCTCGCGAAACTGAACGATTTTCCCCATAACCGATCAAATATCGCATCGAAATGAATGTTTAACGAATCGTTTCCAATCACGATTCGCACTGACCTGGTGTACTCGTGGTGGCGATTGTGGCAGTGGTGTAGGGCGGTTGGCCCATCTGAGCATGGCCCGCCAAGTGACGGCCGTATCCATTCTGCACCCCGAGACCGTGCTGTTGAGGATGCTGCGAGAGAATACCGTGCAACAGACGAGTCCCCGTGGTGGTCGTCGTCGTCGTGCCGGTCGATCCTGGTTCCGCTTTGACGTTCGCCAGGCCCAGTTGCTCCTTCTCGTTCGCGTCGTGCGGCTGGACCTCCCTGGTGTCCACTGAAATCACGAACGGACGAAAAGAAAACCATTAGCGTTTCCGAGAGTGCAAGGCAAAAGACGCCGGGCGTTCCCCGTGCACTTTCCATTTTTATTCCACGAGTCGAATAGAACTTTCGCGAGAATAGGTAGAGATACCAGCCGGTTCCAGCGTACCAGTTAAGCAGATAGCTTCTTAACGGTAGCGCGGAGAAGGCTAAGGAAGCACGAGGAGAAAAAAAAAAAAAGAGGCATGGGAGGTGTTCTCGAGGGGTATAGCGCGGCGCTGCGGAGAGGAAGTGAAAGCCGGTGTCTCTCCTTGACCCACTGCAACGTTTCTACCTTCCTTTCAGGCAGCGCCAACCTCGCGGCTTCATTAAGCAATTTCTCGTAGCGGTTGGGGAAAAATCGTCATGGAAAATCGCCTCGCGTTGGACGCCGCTGCCAATCGACCGCGGCAGTTGCACTTTCGTCCTCCCTTCGTTCTTCTGCCATTGTCGCCGGCCATTTTATTCTCCCTCCCGCGATCGGAGGGACCACGAGGACCGGCGAGAGCTCAAAAGAAGTGTGTCGACCGTTTTTTTTTATCGCGCTCACATTTCGGCGCCCACACGGTTAAACGATCGGTGGCACGATCGTTGCGTAATCGGACGCAGGTCCGTGATACATATTCGTGGTCCAGACGGGGCTGGATGTGTCGTGAGAAATTCAATGACGAAATCGTGTCGCATGTTCGACGGAGGTTCGCGTCCATTCCTCGAAAACACCGGAGAAACCGGTGGACAGTTTGGCAATTTTGCTCGGGAAATTGGATCGCCGGAAAATGCGATGCAACGGACACGAGAAGAGCTGGGGGAGACGGAAGCTTCTTTTGGAACTTCTTCTTTTTTTTTGTTTTTTGGAACAATACGGTAGACCGGTGCACGCCCGACGAAGGCACGAATATCGCTATCCGATATTCCGTTGCAACTATGATTTCACCTCGCTTTTTGCACTGGAGCGGAAGTCGGCGAGATTCCCGCGAAATCGGCCAGACGAGCTTTTACCGACCTGCAAACCGGAGAAAGCTCGCGATCGTTTACTTTTACTGGATCCGGCGATTCGACCGTGAGTAGATATCTCCGGCGAGTGTCGATCGAATCAATTTTGTCGGGTGCCCGAAAATAATACGCTCGAAATGATAAGCCAGGGAAGATCCTATCGCTCGTGCTATAGTTCATGGTTCCCGTCGACCTCCGTTAACCCTCTGCATCACACCCTTGACGAAACCCCTACCGTCGAGGGTGCATTTCAGATCACCGTTCCTCCTCGCAGGAACGTCGCCGAGAGGTTCCCGCGTGTATGCTAAATTATTCCCGCACCCTCGTCAACGTCTTCGACGAATCCCAGTCGCAAATAAACGGCTCGCTACCGAGTCATACTCGTCCTTCTCTTTGCTTCGTCGCCGACGTCCTTCGCCGTTCGTAATAATATCGTTTCGACGCCAGTACGTCGACAATTTTGTCCGCGAACCTGCTATTTTGTAGCGACTACCTCTTTTCCGTGACGGCCGTCCCCAAGTGAACGGAGAACGACGTACTCGACCCAGCTGCGACGGGAAAATACCCCTCGGCCTCTGCCTGAACTTACACTGACTGGCTTCCGTGCCGTCCAGATATGCGCGAGCGTGTAATTTTAATCAACGCGGAGCAACCTGCCGATCCGCGTTTCATTTACATTTACGTCAATCGGGCCGCAATTTCAACGAACGATCGCTTCCACCGATCTTCGGGCAACTTTGATCGGGTCTTCGGCGAGGTTCCGGTGGGCTTCGACCTTGCTTGACCTTGACTCGCCTTCGCGTCAGAGGGAAGGGTGCGTGTCTAGCCGCATCGACCGAACACATCCCCACCACGAGTCGCGCCGTTTCGAGAACCGTGGAATTTTCACCGGCGTTTTCACCTTCCACGCCTCCCCTTTACCCCCCCGAACTCGTGCTCGTTACCGCGGAACGGTCGAGTTTCGTTCTGCCGAATTCCTGGCATTCCCTACGGACGCCAACCACCCTCGCCTCTAATCAAGGTAGCGCAACTTTGGGTCACTCGAAAATCCTTGGCTCGTATCGCCGGAGATGTTCGCGCGGTGGATGCGCGGTTCGATATTAGAAGGCGGCGCGTATCGATCACGTTGAGCAATTTCTTTTCCGCGCGCGACAATTACGATCGGTCCTGTATCCCAAGCATGTCGTTAGTTATCGTCGCGAAGACAGCGCGGGCAGTTAAGTGGATAATGCAAACGAGCGGTTGCATCTCGATGTTCCGCTTTCCACACTTCCTCGGGGCGAGGAGTGTCGAAAGAGCGGCGCTGACCGAGGGGGCAGTGCGCGCAATCGGCGATCGAGGAGATCGAGGAGATCGAGGCGATTCCACGGCGCGTACACGCACGCGCGCAGTATGTAAGGTCAGCGTTTGCCCGGGCCATGCCACTTTCTCGTCGCGAACAGCACGCACGCACCTTTCGATCGAGCCCGGCCATTGCGTAACGGCGCGACTCTCTCTTTCTATGTGACATCACGCGCGCCACGAATTATGCCGGCGACAAAAGCCGGCCGATAGAAATCGGCCAGCACTTACACCACGAGAAATTTCTAATATCTTGCTAGCCGATCAATTTTCATGAACGCCGTTAGAGGGCTTGCGCAATGCCGAATTTTAAGTTCGCCTCTTAGATCGTGGATGGAGATGGCCGAGGATCGAGCGAGCAGCTGACATTTCGAAGGAGGAATCCGTCGGCGACCTGAATAGTTCGATCCCGTCTGGTTATTAGAAAGAGAGAATACGCAAGCCCCGCTGAAAGTCTGAGCAGCGCAGTCCCCTCCGCGGTTCGGGGCTAGTTTCCATGTTTGACCCGAGAGAAACGATCCTTGACACGGAGACATCGATCTGCCGTGGGACGGAGTGCTCTCTCCTTGACAATTATTTCCCAACCCCCGGCAGTCTTTGCGCGGGAACGAAGAATTCGTTCGAAGAACTCGAGCGTCGTCGCCTTCGCGAGAAGCGAAATCACCTGCGTTCGCTGGCGACGGATCCACCGGGTATCGGGGAGTCGAGGTAGCGGGCAACGGCACGAACAAATTACGACCGTGAAACGATGGCGATGTTTTCGCGGTAGTCGCAGGTGCGGTTGCGAGCAGCTGTGGATGCTCGTGAACGAACGACGACCGTGGAAATCTCGGCTCGAAAGGTATTCGCGACCCTCTCGCGAGAGGAGCGGAGAAGATCGACGATTTCGATCGAAATAATTGCGCGAGTGGCGATCGCCGAACGGCTTCGTCTTGTTTCGAAATCGTTGGAAATAGCGGGGCAAGTTCAGAGTTCGTGTATAACGTTGGAAAGCGTAGAGGCATAAAAGAAAACGGATTACCAATCGTGTCCGGCCCACCTGGAACAACGCCCACAGGGGCTCGTGGAAAACACGAGACCGCAATCGCAAAAAATAGAGAAAGAAAAGAAGAACAAGAAATCTCAGGTGTTTGTACGTTTCGCATTCCCAAAGCTTCTCTGTTCGCCTCGGCGCAATGCAATCGCAGGGCCTTTGATTCGACGTGGTTCCATATTGACCGCGTTATGTAATTTCGTTGCACGCAATACTTTCTCGTCCCGATCTTGCTCGGCTCTCGATCGGGCCGCGTTGAAAAATGTTACGCGACCTGTCCACTGGAATCGATGATGCCCGGGGGCAAAGTGGCGACAATCAAGCGTTCGGCGCGACTCTGAATTTTCAATACACGATACTAGGAACACGCGGAAACCGATAACAGATCGGACGAACGAGTTCTACCGGCTCCTCTTCGCCGGTGCATTGCGTTTTCGGAGCTCGCGGTTTCGTTATTGTTACCCTGGTTCCGCCGATTTCGTGCCAGCTAAAGTTCAAGACTGCCATCGTCTACTCGAGACACGCGGATTTCCGTTCGACGGAAATAAGGAGCCCGAATAGACTTCCGTTCTGCCGATCGAAAAACTGTATCGGAGAATACAGAGTTTTTGCCCTGCCAAGAGACAAGGCTGTATCACAATGCTGCGTGGAACGAACGAATTAAATGCTCCAGCGTTGACAAAGTTTCCGTATCTTGCGCGGACGATTCCCAAAGAGATGATTAATCTTATCGCTCAACGATTCTATTAAGCAGTCGGTACATATTGCAACGGGAAAGGGAAATAAAAGTGTCCGTTGGAAAAATTGGAACGACAAAGGAAAACCACTTGCAACGTGGTTGCATTCTCATTGATAAAACGTTAAAACGAAATTAATTCCAACGAGAATTCTCCGATCCATTCCCCAATGTTCAGTCTCGATAAAGAACATTAAAAATCATAATAATCGTGCCGCGTTCTAACGGATACGATCGTCGTCGAGGCAGCCTGAATCGATACTAGTCCGGCGACTTAACGCGGCACTAATTAGCCACGCTAATCCGTGACCGATAAGGCGAAAGAGGTACGGTTCGCCACTTTGCCTCTTGCGTCGCGAGTTGCCAAAGCCGGAAATTTCGATACCGGAAACGACGCGGCGGCCGCGTGGCGCGCCTCGCCGTGTATGTGCGCGACCCACTTCCTCCGTCGAAACCGAGAGTGCCTCTGCTCGCTGTGTGCCCGTTCGTTTGAACGTGTGCGGGCAGGTTCGCGCGAGCGCCACGGCGACGTGTGGGTGTTTCGCGTAAAGTGCTCAGCCGTTATCGGGCGGAGAAACGATCAGGAGCGACGAGCCGAGCTCTACTAGACCAAACAGGAAACGTTCGATTCCACGGAAGTCTCGTTAAGCGCGCTCCTCTTGCTCTCCCACCTCGTTTCGACGATTCGAGGGCGTCCTCGTTTTGCAAAACTTCCTTTCCCCGTTTCTCTGTTAGATTGATTAGCCGGCGCGGGATTTACGCGCGATTATTAACAATAATCGCCTCTTCGAAGCCGCGATTCAATTTCCCTCGGCGTTACTCGCCTCGACTAAGGCCGGCAGGTATCAGGAACGATACGGCGACGACGAGCGATTTACGCTCGCAGGTACGCACATGCATAGTACGCGCGTAGCTATTCAAAGTGCAACAGAAAACGTGGCTCGATTATCGGGAGAACGGTCGCGGCCCGAACGAAAGGGAATTTCACGCGGAAACGCGTTTCCAGCACGATCAGTTTCCACGGGGAAATGGATTCCGGGCAAATTGCTCCGTCCAGGTGCGTGGGTCGTTCTCTGGCAATCGCTTTGTAATTCGAGTTACTCAATTCGAAAGGCTCGAGAACCAGCAGGGAATGTGGGTCGCCGTGCTTGTGCCGTTAGAAGGGTGGAATCGGTGGGACCGTATCGAAACATCATCGGGTTTCATTCAACTGGGAAACACGAGGAGCCACCCCTGCAGCCTTGAAAATGCACCGAGGGATTCGCGACCTACCTACGCACCCTCTACCTTCCAGCCGTGTTTCACCGTGACACACCTTCTCTAGCCTCCTTCGAGAAGGAGGAAAAAGACCGCGCCGCAAACGGCCCTGACCCATTTTGTCGGCTGAATGGTCTTGCCGAGGAACAGCCGTGCACGCTTCTTCGTCCGCCATTGTCGTACGATAGACGGAATCGTTCGAGCGAACACCGCAGATACGTCGAACACGCTCACGCCCACTTCCTTCGGTTCAAAGGTAGAAGATCGACGGGGAGGGAAGAAGCGCGGAAACGAATGTCGCGGGGCTCGTGAAAGCTCGATGGAAAGATTATTGCGTTACGATCGCACGCGAACGCGGTTACGTCTACGCCCATCCACGTACGATTCGGATAACTGTGTCACGTTCGCGGAATCGCGTAGGAAATCCACGATGATCCTTGAGCGATCGAGAGAAAGAGAAAGCGACCGAGCGAACGGATCATCCGTTAACTAACGAAACAGTTGGCCCCACGGGCCGATCGTTCGAGCGATCATTTCTTTCTCACGAGGGTGGATACCTTTTGGCTGTCGTTGATGCATCGACCGACGCAGCGCGCCCCGTTAAAAGTCTACGAAAGAAACTGGGTTACACTCGTCGAGGGTCGATGTTTCGTGTCTAACGGCACTCGGCTACGATTCGGGTGAAGAAAAGGAAAAAACTCACAAGGAGGGATGATGACGCTCCGATGGACCAGATGGCACCCGGTTGCTTTCAAGCGTTATCTCCGCCACGGCGCTCACGATCTTCTCGTAGGACGCGTGAAACCCTCCCCGCTCGCTATTTCTTTCTAGCCGCGGTAATCGTGCACGATCTCTGGAAATCGTGAACGGAATCGTTGACCCAGTACGAAAAGCAACGCGCGCCGTTTCACCTGGCTCCAGGCCGGGAAATTCTCCCGGCTGGATAAGAGAGACGGTTGCAGGAGAGATGGAAGAAAACTAGCGAAGGACTTCGTTATCGCGGATGCTAACAATCCGGTTGGCACCGTAGGAACAGCGACGGCCCGCCGTTAAAGGCGCGTTGCGCAACCTAATGGCGAAGAATCTAATTTCTTAATTGCGTAACGAGATTTAAAGGAATACGTGATCCGCGCTGGAATTTCGTGGACTTTCTTTTCTCCCGCTCTAACCCGATAGTCGGTCGGCCGGTCAGGCGAGCAGGCGAAACCATCGTCGAGGGGGTTCCAACGAGCGGAGAAAAAAAAAATGAGAACGAGAAGGGTTGAGCGTCGCGACGATTCGTCGCAAAAGTTCAGTGGCCGGTCGATTCGACGACAATCGAGGAGCAACCGGAGGAGCGATGGAAACGTGTCAAGGACGACGCCGGCCAGGAATCCACGAAGAAGAAGTCCCGTGGAGAGAGCGCGGGACGCGGCCAGGACAAACGACGGATCGTACTTGCGATTTGATTAGAAAATAGTACTCCCGTTTGGTTCACGCTCGAGTCATTGTGTAACACAACCGTCCAACTGTTAACGACCCACTCGACGCACATGCTCGCGCTCGCGCGCACTCGTCGTTCTCTGCCCATTACATAATGCGAAGTGCCGTAGCACTGTCCGCGAGATGATATAATAACGGCGCACACGCGGCTCCGCGAGTGTCGCATAGGTGTGTGTTTGTGTGCGCGTGTGTGTGTGTGTGTGTGCGCGTGTGTGTGTGTGTGTGTGCGCGTAACGGACGGTTAACAGCTAAATTATCGGTCATTATACTTTGCTACAATTTTTCTGACCGCGCGACTTATCGTTGTGCGGCCGATATTCGACTCAAATACGACTCGCTCTTATCGATACGTCCCTATTGTACACGGAGGATTTTCGTTCGGATTTCCGCTATCTGACTTTTACCTGGAAACGTTCCTCGCCCGGATAGATAATGCGCCGACAATTACGACATAATCAGGCTGCGTTATACAATTGCACGTCACGGTGCATCGATGGAAAAATATCTCGAGCAAATGGTATCCGGTATGGCGATCGCGTATTCCGTACGGAATTCAATGCGGTCGGCTCGACCTTTTGTTTTTTTTTCCTACGTTTCTCGTATCCAAGTTCGATAGGCACGGAACGATCTTCGACAGAAGATCGCGGAGAGAGAAAAGCGCGCGCAGTCGATTACGAGATCACGCGTTTGCCCACGCCGCTTCTGCCAGCGGGATGAACGCGAGCAGAGGGGCATACCCTACACCTCGTTGCTATAATAGTCTAGGTAGCTCTAGCGTAGGCTCGCCTAGCCCACAACACGCTTTACTATGTAGGTCAGGGCTGGTGCATTCAACGAGCTCGCTGCTGCTCTTCCTCTATGCACCGTTCGCGCACCTATAGCGAGCGATCGAGCCCGTCTCTCCTCCCCATTCCGCGCCGCCACGTTCCATTCCTTCGCTTCACCGCGCGTCTAGCGGGTGTTTCGTTTTGTTCTGCCGCCAATCGTGCCCTTTCCCTTAGAAATTTTTGTGGTACTTTTTCGTTTGGAGTGGACGCGACTTTCCCCTCGGAAAAGGATCGCTCGACTGCGATGAAATATTTCATCGATGCGGTCCCATGTATGCACTTTCAAGCGAATTAGACGAAGTTTACTCGCGGGCTATTTAAAGCCCGCTAATTGGGACACCGACCGTCGCGATGCATCTACCGCTCGTTAATATTTACAATAGACCGCTGTCGCCGTGTCACTCCCAAAGGGTCAATCGTAATACGTTGGCCAGGCGCGGTGTGTAACAAATAGGACACTCGAAATTTCCAGTGGCGCAGCGATCAAGAATCGTCGTCGACGTCCAGGGGAATCTTTGCTGCCCGTTAAAGCTAACCGCGTAGCCGGGATTAATAATGCGGTTGCGACGGCTAATTAATCGCTCAGCTTCCGAGTGATTCTTCCAGGGCCGGTGGTATCGCAGTCACGTTGGTAATTAATGCGCCCCTCGTTGCGAGATATCGATCGCTCTACGGGGTGTCCCTTTGAAGCGGCGATCGCACCGATACGCCGGTAATTGTCCCGCTTCTACTTGCACGATCGACCTACACGGTGCGTCGGATCTTTCGACATCCCGATGGAGAAGCCGGCCGTGAAACGACGGGAGAACAACCGTGCCGCGTACTCGCCGTCCCGTCCGCGTTATCGATCGGATCCAATATTTATTCTCGATACCGTCGCGCCGCGGGTGTCGCGTTTCCACGAGCAGCAGGTTCGACGCCTGCCGGATAAAACAGCCGCGAAAGAACTCGAGGGATCGTCTTCGCGCGGCGACAACCTGTGCTCGCGATGCAAACGACCCGCAACTCGGCGCGCGCTTCGCTCCAATTCGGTCGCTGTTCGCGCGACAAAAACTGCAGACGATTGTGTCAAGGTGAGGTCAATTACTCGTCGAGATAGAGCCGCTTAACTTTGCGACGGCTAACGCCGGCCGATTCGGGCACAGCTTACGAGCCAACGGGCTTCGATACGCGTGTCTTCCGCGAGACGCGGCGTCGATCGACGATTTTCGTTGACTCCCCGGGCCCCCGTGGTTAACATTTGCAGCCTTGCCGGCGATATCTGCCCCATTGTTCGTCCGCGCGAACACGAGCCACGCTTCTAAACGAGCCCCGTCCACTCGGCGATCCGGTTTCTTGCATCGAATATCCGCCACCGCTGCCGTGAAATTCAATTTCCTGCCGCCGAGCGAGGAGTAAGAAACTACGAGAGTTCCATTTGCAAGAAAAATCTTCGCTCGGCTCGATCGCCGAGGCGATTCCGGCAAACGAGATTGGGCGGTAACCAGATCAGATAAAAAAAACAAAAGCTCCGGATAGTTCCGCGAGAATTCGAACCACCGATCCCGGCATCGATCCCGACATCGCGCATATTGTTTTCCTCTATTTTTACAAAGGATCACGCTCCACTTTCATTAACCGGCATGTACGTGCCAAGTGTCAAGCGTCCCTGCAATTGGGACACCCGGTAGACGAAGGTAAGCGTCTCCGTGCCAACGTTCCAATAACCACCCAAGAGCACAAGGACAGTCTACCCCAGTTTTCCTATTGCGACCGCCTACGGCACGTCCTTCACCCCCTCCCACCCTCCTGTGTCACTCTGTTGCTCGCTCGCTCGCTCGCTCGCTCGGCTCGGCCCGGCTCGGCTCTCTTCCGGGCCGATCGGCGTGGAAAATGCCGCGGGAAATCGATCCTGACCGGACGGAGAGGAAATTCGTGAGGCGTGAGACCACGCCGCGCGGATAAAAGGGTGGACCCGGTGGAAAGGCCGACACCAGAGAGGGTGATCATCCCCTTCGTCAAAGACGGACCAAGAAACGCCTTCGTTTCAAGGAGGAAAAAAAAAAATAAATAGGGATCGCTGCTCGCTCGTGTGTCGAGCCTCCTTTCAGGCCCGTAGACGAGCTATAAAAAAGTTCCGCGCCACTGGCGGTGCGGGAAAAGTCGGGAAACGGTTATCGAGATTTCCGTCGCGCGGGAAAAGATACTTTCCCAGACTTCGTTTTTATTTTTATTTTTAGGAAGATCTTGCTGGATGAACTTGCGTGGCGGAATGCTCGAATCGAGAATGTAGGTCAGTATCGCGGAGGCGCTCGAATATGACTTCGAGCCACGCAATGGTCGAGCGTGGCGCGCATCGACTGTATCGATATCGACGAGATCCGACTGCGGCCAAGCGAAATTGGCGAGTCTCTGACCTACGGGTAATTACAGCCACGGACAGCCGTGGCTGCGATAAAAGAAAATAAATTCACCGCCAAATGTGGCGCGCCGAACGACGGGCCGGTGACACGCTTTGCTCGAAACGGCATCATAGATGGGGCGAAAATATTCCGAGGAAGTTCGTGAACCGTGACAGCCGGGTCAATTAGTTTCGACGTAAATTCGTGGGGCGTTTCAAGGTAAACTCGTTCGCCAGGAAAGGAATCGCGCGGCATCGGTGGGGGCTCCTCGTAATTGAAAAACAATTTAACCTAGGATTCGTCCGCGAGGGAGAGAAAATGTGGGAAGGGTGTCGCGGCGACGGCGGCGGCGGCGGAACGTTTACACGGAGACATGGTACGAAGGAGGACAACCGCAGACAGGAAGTTAGTCCTTCCTTCCTCGCCGGGCCAATATCCTGAATCACAATGAGCCGGTGCGCTTCCCCGAAGCGTCGCCGGCTATTTAAATACAGCCACCGTCGGTTTCCATATATCGCCACGATGTTGTAGCGTGTCCCTCGGCAACAGTGTTGCACAGAAGGAGGTCGAGCGCGAAACCGTCTTATCAGCGTTCAAACAATGACAAAGTTCGAGGGAAACGATTCTGCGTCCGAGATCGTCGAGGCATCGTCTCTCGTCGCCCGACGCGATAACGTAACTCCAGAATCGCGCGACGAACGACGCTTTTCCTCGGATGGGTCGGAAAAATTGCAGGAAACAAAACGAAGAGCAAGGGTCGATAAGAGTTTGGGCGACGGACACCGATTGCGTAGCGCGACGTTGAGCGCGCGAGGAATTGGCTCGATATACAAGGTCGGGGGAAATAAATACGCTGGCGATAAGATAAACAAAGCGTGCAGATGCTCGCGCAATTAATTAAGCAGGTCGAATTACGATGTACCAAATCGCGAGGGTGGGGACGTAGAAGAAAAGAAGAGAAAAAGACGAGAAACACTTTCGCTTTCTTCGGAACAATTGTACGGCAAACGAGGAGGAGAGATCGAGGGTGCGCAAAAGGGACAGCCAGAGAGTTTCCGTCCTCCGGTGGATTCGCAGACACGAACGGCGTGTCCGTTTCTTTCTCTCTACGGATAACTCGCGTTGATTCGAGAACGGTCCCACAGCCCTCGTTGCTCGATTAACCCCGCAGTGACAGTTCAATCGAGAGACACTGTTTTCTACCCCTTCGAGGCGATCGAACGGTCTTCATTTCCTGATTAACCCGCCGCGGCGCCGACTCTGTCTCTCTCTCATGCTGTCTTCATCCACCTTCTTCAACGTAGAAGAGGACCGCGCAGCCGGAAGTAATCTGTCTTCCTCTGCTCGTGGCGGGGTACTCTCGCGAAAGGAGAGGATAAGAGAGTGGAGACGGAGCGAGAGACGAACGGATGGAAGGAGAGAACGTCCGCTCGAATTCACTTGGAGTGATTTAAAGGCTGGAATTATCCTTTTCTCCCCTTCCTCGAGTATCTACCTCTTCTTGCTAACCATTATATATTTTGCTGCGTGCCACCCTCGGCTCTTTTATATCGTAACGCGGACGATCCTCCTCCTCTTCCTATTTCTTCTGTATCGTTCGCGGGAGGAGAGAGTTCTCTCTTTGCCACGTGTTTCCTCGCAGCCTCTCATGCAAAGCGGAACCGAAAAGATAGTGTATAAAGGAGAATCTTTCCTTCCTGCTTATCGTTCACCGATCTACGAATGCTTTCGCGACCATCGACCACTGATTTATCTTCCCCCGATTGATCGTGCAGCTTGCATTCGGCTAAAAATGCTTTCCTTCGTTTATTGGTACCGCGTTGCCACCGCTGCGACACCGTTTTTATCCGATAAAATATTAATAAGCCGCACCTCCGTTTTCCGGTCGCGTTGAATCATCTGTCCGCACGAGACTCGAGAGCTCTCAATTAACCGTGGACAGAGGTACGTCGGACCGTTCGATATATCTTCGAAACGACCGGAATAAACCCACCGATTAACGTACGTATACATGCGCGTATACACACCGGGAATCGTACTTATTACGTCTTTCTCTCCGTACTTCTTTTTTGCCCAGAACTGTACGCCCACGAGTCAAGAATAACCAGGCGGCAAAGCGTAAACGAGGCTTGGTCTCGTGGAAGGTGAATTTATAATCCATCGACCGCTGCTACCTGCCCCGTGAAAGGTTTCGAAAGTTTTTCCGGGTGCCGCGAGAAAGAGGGGAAAGACCGCAAAAGCCAACGAGTCAGTCGGTAGCACCGATAGTAAACTTTATAATGCCTGTGGCCATCCTCTCTCCCTCGCTCTTCCTTTCTTTCCCTTTCTTCGTCCCTTTCGACGACCCACCCAGTTTTGGGTTCAAACTTTGCAGGGAGAAAACGGAAAAAAATTGAGAGTCGTAAAAAACATACAAGACGAAGGGAGACGAAACGATTACGCTGTTAGCGTTTCGATTCGAGGAAAGGGTTCAAGGGAACCGTCTTTTTTACGGCTGAACAAAAACCCCCGTGTTTTTTTTTTCGTAAAGCGTCGAGGAAAAACCAACGCAAAAAGTGTTCTGGCCGACAAGCCGATGCGGGGGAGCGCTACTTTTTTACTGTTCGGTAATCGAGAGAACCACCCGACGTTCCCTTTTCCTTTGCGCGAGCTTCGCCGTATCCGAAGAAACGTTTACGCCTGTTTCTCTTCGGAGGGTCAGGCGACATGTACATGCGCATTGTTTCCACCCCGTTGTTTTCATCGCGTGCCCATAGCCAGGTCGATTTTTCCGCTTTCTATATTTGTGAACGAATTTGGCCGGAAAATCTGCGCTCGCTGCGGAACCAGTGAAAGTTGAAAGATCGCCCCAACACCGGAAAAGCCCTTGGGGGGCGCGTGGACGGATCAGGTCAATCGCCCTGGACGCGAGGACTGTGACGAAAATGAAAAATGAGTGAAATTTTTTCGAAAATCCCCAACCCACTTTCTCTCGTCCCCGAGGGCCGCGCCACGTTTCTTCCCGCTGCTCGAATGGGAAGGAAAGGGACCCCCCGATGGGCCCGGCCAGGCGGTCCCTCGAAAGGGTTAGAAATGTTTTCACCAACTTCCGGTGTCTTCGAGTAGGCCAAAGGAATATCATCGATGCAGCCCGGGGTTGTGTTCATAAAACATCTTCTATGTACCCAAACTGACCGCCTTCCTATTTACAGCCCCTTCCGTGACTTTCCGAACATAGCGTCGGCTCTAACGACTCGTCGAGCGAAACAATTTTTTCGAATGTTGGCGCGTCGAAGAAAACTTTGCGAGCGCTCGAGGATCGCTGGCGCGACAAGATCAACGATACGCGGGGCCAATTTCGTCGGGGTTGGGGCAGGTCGCAGGGTATTATCGCCCTTAGGTATTTCGAAATAAACAGAGAGGCCGGGGAGGAAGAAGACCGATAACGCCGGGAGGAATTGCAAAATTTCGCGTCGACACCGAAGTATCGCGCCGCAAGTCTGCCATCGCCCGCGTCCCATCGTCGCGCGACCTTCGCGTTCTATCTTGCGTAATATTTTTATCGGCCGAAATTACATACACGTAAGTACACGGCACACGTTCACGCATGCACGCACGCACGCACGCTCTTTCCCTCTGTCCCTCTGGATCGGGAGCCCGAAAGCTATCGAAGCAGCCGGTCGGAGGGGCACGTAATTCGGCTGCGCGAGTACGCCTGTACATGCTGCGTACGCCACGCGCTTTACCGCACCGCACCTCCTTTACTCCGGGGTCTTGCTCTTTTTCGCGTACGCGTAGCCACCGGCGCTTTCGTTCGCGCCCACGCCTATGTATCGATGAAATTTCACGATTCGGAGTAGAGGGGGGACAGATTAACAAACTGTACTCGAAAGCGTTTGAATTTCACCAACGAATTAATGGCTGGCCGATCGGAACGATCGACGCGGTTATAGAATTACAATTTCCTGCTTCCTCGTCTCTCTTTCCTTTCCATTATCGCATGCTCGATTCGAGGTTCGTTAAGTAACCGATTAAAGGACGGATCGAAAATCCCAGAGAGCTGAACGATTAAATAACGGGCGCTAAAAATGTGTCGTGCCGCGGACGCAATGAAGAGCTGAGATCGTTTCGACAATGGCGGCGGAAAAGGCGCGAATGCAAAAAAGAAACGGCAGGTAAGAGAACACAGAGCGTGACTCACGGTATCGTCTCATAAGATTCTTCTTGTACGGTTTGGTACCGGGTGGTCTCGATCTTGACCTCGTGGTACCGTCCTTCTGATTGTTGTCGGAACACGAGTCATCGGAGTCCTCTGAACAGGTACGATCCTCCCTTTCCTGAGAGTACTCGGTGGACGACGCGGCGACGAAGCATCCCCGTAACCTGAGCGCAGCCGCGGCATTCCCGTAGTCGTCGATCGGCTCCTTTCGATCCTGATCCTGTTCCTGATCCTGATCGTTCTCCTCCCTGGGGAACTCCGCGTAGTCTCCTACGCGCACGCTCAAGTCCAACGGCTGATCCTCGAGCATCGTTTCTGCCTTTGCCAGCCTCGTATCCTTGCTGCCGGTCTGTACACGGGCCGATCCACAGCTACCACAGCACAGTTGCCATCTTGATCTTCAACGATTCGTACTTGACACACGGTCGATGCAATGTAACATTACACTGAATTCTCTGGTCGAACGGTTTTCTATATCTTCTATGTCTTTTCGAGTTTCACCATCACTCGGGGTCGTTTCACGCGCGCTATCACAGACTTCGACGACCGCGTGTCCCGTTCAGAATCGGCGACTCGACACTGGATTTCGAAGTTCGTGCTTATCCGAGGAAAACTCGATCACTTTCGATGAAATCGGTCAAGCTGACAGGCGATAAGAGTTGTCTCGCCGGCCGGCTACGGACGCGGGGGAAGGACAGATATCTTCGCGGGAGGTACAACTCTTCCGGCGGTGTCTTCGTCCCGTGTGGCACGCGTGACGCACAGCGGACGCTCTACCGGCAGCTTCTCCGCTCCGAACAGTATTCGATACTATGACGCGACGTTCCCGTGACGGTCATTCTTCGTGCGTTTTCCACCGTTCGTCGACAGCACCGAGGAGAGGCGTACTTTTTCTTCGGTCGCGACGGAAAAACGGAGCGACAGGCAGTCGGGACGTAGACGGTGAATCGTGGTCGAGGTATCACGGTTGCCGGTACAACTGGATCATCCAGAACTGACTCGCAGTACACGGTAGCAATTGCACTTTCGAAAAAGGATCGCTCGCATCACTTTGTGTTTACGTGTTCAATATGTACATATATATATATGTATATATGTAGGTACGTGTATGTATACGCGGATGAGCCAACAGGCAGAAAGAGAAAAACGCGAGACAGAATTGCCGAAGCGTATCCACGTTCTCCGCACCGAGGCTACGGTTGCCGGTGGCACACTGACTGACTCTGAACCGGGGTAGCCCGCTAGTCCAGACTCGTTCACTCACTACTCCAGACTCACACTCCAACTCCGAGCGCCGGACTCGCTCTCGCTCGTGTACACCGCACACAGTATACTCTCGGCCGCCAGTCGACCGCGCTCGGCGCTTTCCGTCGACGGACTTCGGTTCGCTTCGCTCTCCACACCGCCTCGAACGGAGTCGGCGGCTTCACGTACACGCCGGCACCCACACACAGTCGCGAGCCGTCGCTCGAGATGCGCGGATGCGTAGCCTACCGCAATGTTCGAGCTCGTGATGCTCTCCCTCCACTTTCTGCTCTTTTCTTTCTCCATCTTTCTCTCCCTTTATTTTTTTTTTTCCTTCCCTTTTCCCACCTCTTTGCCGCTATCTCGTTCGATCCTCGTCTCTCCTTTGCCATTCGAGGATCGCTTCGAGCACCTTTTCCTCTCGACGTCTGTCGCCTGGTTTCGAACGTAATTTCGCGACGGAAAACTATTTTCCCTATCCACGTATGTACGTGCTTATATGGGTTACGCGAACGTGACATTAACCTTCGACCGTAGTCGCTACGAAACAGCGGGCGGTGGCACGAATGATGAATTGCTTTAGGGGGTGCTGCTTTTGGAGCAGCGGACCTCCGCGGTATCGGTGGATGAGAAACATTACGTATTTCGATAGGTCTCGTTAACGACGAGGGAACGGTTCCTTCGCTATCCCTGACATTGCCTTCTCGAGGATGAATTCGAGCGGCAAACCCGACAGGAGCGAGGCAGTAGCAGCGGCGGGTCTGGCCGTGTATAGGAAGACGGGCACAGAAACGAGACTGGAACGATTGCGTATGCACGGTACACACAATAGGTGAACGTGCGTACGAGGTCGCGGCAGAAAGGAACTCCCAATTCGATGACTCGTTGCAGCCGGTAAACACAGGTGCAACGAGAACGTCGGAAGTGTTTTTGCAACGGGGTAGAAAGAGCGAGAACCTTGAAACTGACCGATTTCGCAACCCCTTCTCGGCTCGCCCCTTTGCCCGCCTATTCTATGGTAACGCGGCCCACGAAACAATCCTCCCGACGAGATCGAACTTGGAGAGATTAGAAAAACCGTGAGCCAATCGTTTCGTCCAACACCGATTCTTTCTTTCGGCGGTGCTGTTTTGTAGACAAATTAGTATACCGCTTTGACCCACTTGTGGAATATCATTTCACATTTAGTCCTCGTTCTAACCAGCTGTTCAATTTCACTCGAGAATTCCTGCTCGATGATAGAGCAACTACGATAGGGATCTTTACTAAAGGCCGTCGATTATCGATACCCTCTAATCTCTTTGCTATCTCGAGTCGCGATTGTCCAAGAATTCGTAAAGTTCGACGAATCGCGATTCCTCGTTGCACGCCTGCTGAACACCCCCTCGTGTTAACCTGCCAGGACGATTTCGAAATTTCGTCCTGGAAGAGTAACGAGCCGCGGACGAAGGGCCATCGGGGGGTGGCGCGGGGCCTCGATCCGTTTCATCGATAAACGCGATAACGGGCCTGGCCTTAATTGCACTTCCTGCCGACGAAGCTGCGATTCCATTGTTGCCGAAAAGCGTTTTCCGCAGAACTCCTCGCGCCTTCGCAGAACAAAAGGTTACCTCGTCGAGGAATCCGTTCCGCGTTCGCGCCGATGGACGTCAATGCATTTGCATTGAAAACACTTCGGACTCGCGTAACTCGACTGCTTTTTCATCGAGCCGCCGGAGCCTTACAGACTTCGCTTGGCTTTCCTTTTGCAATTTTCGAAAGGTCGACTTCCGACAACCTCGTCTGCTGTCTAGTATCGAAAAGACTAAAAAGAATGTTAACGTCGCGACGTTTGCCCAGCGACGTCCAAGCGGCGAAAAATTTTGGGCAAAAATATCGAAAACACTCCAAAGAGAGAGAGAGAGAGAGAGAGCTTCCACGCTTGTCGTCGTACTTAAAATTGGCATTCCGTGGACCACGGAGGCAGGGTAGGTGGGAGATCACTGCCTGAGTTCGGAGTGATTTATCCGTGCCTTTGCCGGTCCCGCACCGGGCGAAAGGAACATCTGCGTTAAAGGGTTGGTAGCGCGGCGTGCGCGTAGAAACCGATGTCACTATCGTCGGTTTGCCGTACCTCGTCGCGATGCGGAGTCATCGCGGGCCGGGGACGAGCTGAGAGTTATTTTCGCGCAAAAACGGCCGACACTGCCGGTCTGCGAGAGAAAACCTCGTAACTCTCGCCGATCTCGGAACGGGACGACGCCCAATCCAGGAAAACTACGATTTCTAATCCATCACCGTGTCTCCCCGGCCCCGTTCAGCGTTTCTTCGACGCAACGGGACGTCGCTTTCTGCCCCTCTGCGACCCGCGCTCTATTTCCGATTCGCTCTTCCTCGCGAACCGTCCTTCGCCGTTCATCAGCTTCGTTGATTCGTAGAAAATAAGTTTCCCCCTTAATCTCGATTTTGTTACCACCGGAGAAAAGAAAATTGCCTGTCCGACTAGGCGCGACGATTAACGTTTCAAGAGGTAAGTTTCTAATCCAGGTAAACGTATGGCGCCTGTCCAGCACGAATTCGTAGCTCCACTTTCATTTTCGCGGTCCGCGTTCCCCTGCCGATTTAGTTTTTGTTCCGCGGCACAATTTTCCACGAGGCTGTGCCGCGTTCTCTTTCCTCCACTTTCTACCAGACGAGATTCAACGGCCCCTGGACGCGTCGATCGTTTCGATCTCGCGTTTTCGGCTCGCGAATCGTCGCTACGCTGCAGCCGTTTCTGGATCGTTGAATATCGGTCGCGGACGGCGCTATTGCGACGGAAAAGAAAAAGAAGCGAAACCCGAGCACGATTCCAGGAGGCGAAGGAGAAATTTTCTTTTTTACAGGGCAGCGAGCAAGAGACGCGATGTTTCCTGTCCAAGCGACAGCGAAGAAAGTGTATCTAGGCTTTTTTTTTACCCAGCTACCTGTTCCCTGCAATTAGAATATCCAGCGTGGCGCTCCGGTTTGCTCTCCGCCGAGAAGCGCAGGGGAAGCTCGGGATTCTGTAGCAAAGCTCTGAGGTGTTTAAGAGGAAAATTTGTTCGATGCCGGGAATGATCGAAATTTTGCCCGACGAATCGTCCAACGAGCGATTCGAAAACGAGCTCGCAACGATCGCAGAAACGAAAATGAAAACGCGACGATACAGAAAGGGAAAATCGTCGAGGATACCTCTAAACTCGAGCTCGACTTTCGTTGAAACGAGCGGCAAGACGCTCGCGAGACGTCGGCGATTTTAATTTCTTGTTATCCGCTGGTCTCGGCGCGGAGGTGAAAGAGACGAGGAAGAGGTATTAGTCGGCGATTCAGGCCGAGACTAACGCGCACTTTTCCTCGGCTGCACGTTTCTCTCGTCGACGCGGATGATTTCTTCGTCCACGCTGCGTTTCTTTTTCCCCTCGATCTTCTCGCGGCTACTGCGACGGATAGATCGTTCGACGAGGCGGGTTCGATCGCGGGTTGGATCGGGTCCGTTTCATCGTCGTTCGGTTTCGACTCGATCGGAATCGAAGGAGAAACAGAGAGAAGGTGGGCAGTTCCGCGGTCGGTTGCCATGCCGAACGAGCCAGCGTTGCTCCAAGTGCCAGAAACCGTGAAGGAGACCTCTCGTGATCGGGACTTTCCAAGGACACGAGGGTGCGTGGATCCGTGGCGTGTGCGTGCTGGCTCGTTTTCCTTTTCACGGCGAAAATCCACGATGCGTCGCGTCGCGTCGCTGCGAGAAAGAAAAGTCTGCGTCGCCGGCGAAATCGCTGCCACGTTCCATATAACACGCTACACCAGCTATCACGCCAATTTCCCTATCGCGAGGATTTTTCTTCTCGGACTAGCCTCGGGACCGCTTTCTTTATCGTTCGAATCCTGGCGAGCGTTAATAATCCAATTAGAAGTACGATCGACGCGGCCAGATAAGGTTCGACTTTTACCGTGCGCCGAGAAATCGATCCGCTCGAATTTGGAAAACGAGTCATGTTCTAGTTAGCTTCTCCCCTGGCGCAACAATATTTCCATCGTTTTTCGTTTCTAACAGGAGCTTGCAGATAGCTCTATCCGAAAGAGAAGAGAGGCAGAAGCAGAAAAGGAATAAGAAGAAGAAGAAGAAGAAGAAGAAGAAGAAGAAGAAGAAGAAGAAGACGAAGAAGACGGGCGGTCACGGAGGCAGCGTTGGAAGGAGGAAAAGGGAAACGAAAGGAAGACGAGGACGAGCACGAAGACGAAGAAGAAAAAGAAGAATCCCCCTTGGCTCACGTCCGCGAGAACCGGAAAGATTCCCTCGATCCGCTACGAACGGCTTCCAAGGTCCGCACTCCGTATTCGAACGACCCCAACACACACGGGCGCGAGATGCCCACATTGAAAAAAAGAGAAGGATAGAGACGGGGCACGAGAGCAAGAGTACAGTGGAGTGGCGCACTCACGCACTCGCGGCCCTCTCACACGCGTGCTTCAGACGCACGTCCGGCCAAACGAGCCGCGGAGGTTATTGTTTAAAGCGTTCCCCTTTATTGTGTCTACAATGTGCTCGGTCACACGCGGCCGGAACAAGCAGTCGCCACACTGCGGCCCTTCGCCGAGCTAAACGCTCCTTTTATTTTATTGTATTATTCCATTCGGTTGCTGCACCTCGCGCCGCTGCTGGGCGTTGCCCGCTCCGACTTTTTCGTCGGGATCCATTTAATTGCTCCACGCGCCTCGGACGGTATCCAGATAAGTGGGCAACAATTTCACGGTTACCGTGTCACCCTCGCCAGTCGACCAAATTCTTTCCGCTAGAAAAGGATTCTGCCAAGCTTCGCGCTATCGAGGGACAGAAGGTCCTTCGTTATCGCCGTCTCCCGGCACAGATACGCGCACGCCGCGCGTACACCGAAGATCCTCGATCGGCAAAGGGAGAGGGGAGTAATTCGACGGCGGTGGATACGCAGAGCAGTAAACGTTTTATCGATGTCGCATCTCGCGCGCACCTGCGCTCCAAACCAGACGACGACGGCGAGGAGAACAACGAGGACGAAGGCGAGGAGGCGAGTTCCTGTTCGCCAGCGAGTCCCGCTGCCCTCCAGGCAACGGCACGGACACTGAGGCAGGTCCGGGGCCGGCAGATTATTGCTAAAACATTCGTTATTGTGTCTACAAAGTCGATCGGGAGGCGCAGAGGCTTGGCACTGTTCCACGTATACGAACGCGTGCAACTTCGCTGCCATTCTCCCCCTTCTTCTCGTGGTCGAGTGCCGCTTCTTGGCAGGAAGTTGAATCGCATTTAATTTACCATACGTTCTCCGTTGCCCGCAAATTCCTCCGAGCTATTTATACGTCCGCGGCTATATTTAGCGTTTCTGCCGTACTTTCGGGGACGATGCCGTTTAAAAGGGCAGCGACAAGAAAAAAAAAAAAGGAGACATCTCGTCGATATGTTTATAGGTGGACGAGCCGGTATCGCTCCGGCACGACCCTCGGGGGGAGAAACGTTGTGACAGAGGAGCTTGCCAATTGGCAAGCCTCGATTCTTCCTAGTGGCACGGAAACGCTGGGATCTGCACGGTCTTCGAGCGGATTTCCCTCGAGAACCGGCGATCTTCTGGCGCGAGCCACTCCGCTTCTATTATCGTACGACGCGCGTCCATCCGCGTACCGACCGCGGAGACAAATCGTCCAACACCTCAGACAGAACAGTTACTTCTCGCGTGTACATCGTCCTGCGAATCGGGCGGACAATTTTGCATCGCAGAAACGGAAAAAGGATGCGCTCCCTTCTGCTTCGTTAAAATTGCTCCGAAACCTGAAGGCCCGTCGAGGAATCTGACGTCTCGCAAGGCACACGTCGCGTCGCGGTGCCCAAAGATCGTGTCGTATCTCTTTCTCCCGGCGAAGAGGAGAGAGGTAGCACGGGGTGTAGCACGTCCACTAGCGAGGAACGCGAGCGCGGAGTCGCGTGCATGCATGTGCGAAGCTAGGCTGTCGGTTGCATGTGAGCGTTTCGACCGGCGACTTGGAAAGGGGAAGTCGTCGACGGCCGAGGATCGAGAGAACGAGTTGAAAGAGGAGGAGAAGGAGCTGGATGAAGAGGACGAGGAGCAGCAGCAGCCGCAGCAGCAGCAGCAGCAGCAGCAGCAGCAGCAACAAGAGGAGGGAAAGGAGGACTAGAAGAGGGGCGAGAGGTAGAGCGGACAGACGGACGGACTCGAGAGGTGCAGCGAACTCTCCCAAGGCCTGCGTACCCCCACCGAGCGTGCAACTGCAACTGCAACTCTCGCGAACCGAGTAGAAGGAACCGAGAGTCGACGGAGCTTTGCCCGTCGTCGACGTGTATGTACACACATGCAGGCTCGCAAAATGCGACACGCCGCGTCGTTTCTTTCCGTTTCTCTCCGGGGAGAGGTAACGCGAGAGGACCGAAGCCGAAGAGGACCAAGAAGACGACTCTGTGCATCGAGCGAGGAAACAACTGGACGGGCACAGAGAGGAACAGAGAGAAAACGAGAGATAAAGACAGAGAAAGGGGGACACGGAGATCGTCGAACGAATGGACGGCTAGAGCGCGTAGCCGGGCGAGAAGCTGCTACCGAGAACACCGACATCTTCCGCGAGTCTTATTTTTCGCATCCTGCTGACTGGCGACCTATTTTTAAAGTCGATGCCCCGAGTTGGAGTTGAGAATCGGGGGGAAAAAAAGGGTCGGGAGAACGAGCTGGACAGGAACACGGTTTAATCCTCCGTAGGATCATCCGAATGCTTGCATAGTCGCGTAGCCGACGCGCAAGCCTCTGTGGATCTTTGATATTTCGTCCCGATAAAGTAGCTCCGATTAATTACAGAATCTCTCGAAGCGTCCACGGTGGACGGCTATCGCCGGGTATCCTTGAAAACGTATCTCCTGCCACATCCTCTGCGTACTGCATACCTCTTCAATCATTGACGTCACACGGGAGGGCAACGGCGGCGCGAGCCGAACGTCCGACGAATCTCAATCTTTCCGGAACGATTTCGAACGTGTCGCGCATCCGCCGCGGCAAACGCGACGAGTAAAACAACAAAGGTACAAACGGTTTGGCAGAGGAACAGACAAAGAAAGACGCCCGAACGAGCCAGTCCCCTTTAGCGCAAAAATACGCTTCATTTGTGTCACGGTGCGCGGCTGTCATGTACGCTGCGTCATGCGACGCGGTTAAAAGTGACTCAGGTTTTATTTCCTGCTTCGAGTTCTAGTTACCGCGGCTAGTCGCAGGCGACGGATAGAGGAATCGAAAAGCGAGGAACGCCGGCGCCGGACAACGAGCCTGCTATCTGCTCGAGTTCTGGGTCGATTGTTAATCGGGCCCGATGAACGGTCGCACCGCTGCAGCTCGACCCGTTCTTCTTCTTCAATTTTTTTTTTTCTTTCAGCGGAGCCACTGCTCTCTCGAGTGCTTGCGCATCGTTAAATTTGTTCGCTGGCGTAACCTGTCGCGGAATTTTCGCCGGCCGGATTGACGCGAATTAGGAGACGAATCAAACGGTCCGACGAGTTCTGTTGCTTTCTAAATTTCAGCGGACCGCTTTGGAGGAAATACGCAGCACGCATCGTCGCGTGGAAGGGAACGAGCACTTGCCGGTTCGTCGGCTTCGACGATGCCCCTATCGTTATCTGAAATACTCCGGCTGAAATGTTGCACCGGTAATTCGAAGATAACCGCGACGAAGCGAGAGCAGGCTTCTTTACGCAATAGGCGCGCGTGCACGTGGCGTGGATCGATTTTCGGATACCCGAAGGAAGCTTTTTCTCGACGGAGTGCCTGGACAAAATCGGTCGAAGTCCGCTTTTCGATAATCGGACTGGCGAGTACTGCCAACGTATCGCCGAACGAATAAGTAACCTGGCACGGAGCTAGCTACCGGTTGCCCGGCAGCATTGAAAACGAAGGGACGATTCAAATATTTGAAACGGAGCTAACGAAGCGAATGCAGATCGGGCTGGAGTAGCTCGCTGCGAGGCGGCCAAGAGATGGCAGGTGGAAATGATCGGTGCAACGCTGCTGAACCTATCTGGCGCGAATCGAAAGTGAGATCGAGATCACCGACTGCTATCGGGCTCGTTCGTTGCGCGCGCGCGCGTGCGCCAAGCCGCGGAGAGTCGTCTAGTTAAGGTGATAGCGCCAAGTAGGTAGATAGAGGGTCTTCGCACGAGACTCTCGACGACATTTCGGGCCGAGATCGCCTGGCGATCCTCCGTTTCCATTGGCGCAGGTACGCGTGACGCGCACTCGTGCACGTCACACGTATGTATGCACGCACGTGCAGTACTCGCTGCATGTGCGCGAGCAAACAGCGAGCGACCAGCTCGTTCGCCACGCTAGCCCTGGCCTAGATAAGCCTGCTACTCGGCTTTGCATCGTTGCATCGCTTTAAGCCTGATACACACGCACCGATCCGGTCCGTTGTCCTTTCCCTCCTTCGACGAGTAGATGGCCGACTCGTCCTTGCGAATGCCTAACGCGTCGTATATCTTTCCCTAATTTTTCGAACGGAGTTCGCTCCGAGATATGGAAACCGGGAGCGAGATGGATACGGCGTCCCGATCGCAGCTGCCCGAGCTGCGTCGCACGATTACGAAATACGAGAGACGTCGATATTCCCTCGAGTATGAGCAAGGGCAACTTTGTCGCCCTTTTCAATATTTGTGTCCAACGTATTTAAGACGATGTCAATTGACGCAAACGAATAACGCGAATAGTATTACAAAGAGAAGTCGCTATCGAAACGGACCCAAGGGAGATTCCGCAGTGAGTATCGAGCTTAAGCGCCATACGGCTGCACAGTTTTCTCCGGCTCTTTCCTTTCCTTCGACTAGCGGGCAGGCTGGCGGAGAGACCGATTCGCTTTTCCCTCGACAACGAATCCACCTCCCGCAGAGGCGACTTTTCCCGACGCAACGGTACGGCAACGAAATCGACACTTTTCGGCGAGAAACGTGAGAAACTGTGGGTGCTTCCTTTGCTCGTCGAATGTACGGACGATCGTTAATGGATCTATTAGATAACGAACACTTTCCTCTCCTCGGTGCGATCAAATTCTCGTTCGGGACGTAGAAATTCTCAAGGATAGCCTGCAGCGTCGTACGATTTCCCATTGAAAGTTTCGCAACGCGATCTCTGTCAGCTAGCCGGAGTACCTATGCTCGAACAACGAATAGGTGGATAGGCGGTGCACGCATTGATGCGCGGAGCCATCATCCGAGATGTATAATACCGTAACCTCGATTGCAATGGAAACGATGTTACGCCATTTTCCCCGTCGGTGAAATGCGATCTATTTTCACGGAATTTGTCGTGGCCGGTGCGACTCGCGCCGCGTTTCGCCGTTGCTTTTTTCCAGCAGCGCGCGATTCCACGCGAAAACAGGTCGTCGAGTTTTTTCCGGCCGTGCGAACTATTTTCGCGGTCGAAGTGGAAGCGCCCTTTCCTCGGACGGAGTCGCGTTGATTTCGTCGATTCGAACGCAGCGGCGACGTAACGCGAGCGGAAATTGGGTCGAAACCAGCCGAAATCGCGAGCCCCCGTAACGACCGAGCTCGTAATCGCGCGACAATGCCGGAATTAATGCCGGTTACCCGCGAATAATTTTGCTCCGATTGTTATTCAATCGTCGACGAGTCCACGGCGGTGAACGCAATTGATTGGGAAACCGCGTATCGCTTCGCGTCTAATATCACTGACACCGATCGACCGACACTATAGCATCGACGTCGATCTTAATTTAAAGCGTGACGAAACTCGCGCGCTGCATTTGCATAATCTCGCGGCGGCCCACGGGGCCGTGCCTTCGAAAACCGTCCTGTCCCTAGGCCGATCGACGACGAGTCCTATTATCGCGTATCCCGTGCCGATTTCGCGGTGCACCTTCGCGCTATAAACTGCAAACCCTCTGAATAATGCCGCGGATGAATCATTGCGCGGATAGAACCGAGCGTCGAGGGGCGATGAAGCAGAAACGAAAAAGAGGATTCGATCGGGGAGAGGCGCGCGAAATCGACGAGCCGTTGCTCGGTTCGCGTTTTGGCGGGATGCAACGCGAGGTGAGGCGTACGCGCGCGACTCCCGCGGTGCATCGAAGACGACGCGGTCGACGCATGCGCCGCTCGGCCGATGCACGTGGTAAGTACAAGTATGTCAAGGCGCGACCTGAATTTTCCTACTCTTAGTGCCCCCTACCGTACTCGTCCCCCTCCCTCGCGCCCGGCCACCACCGTTGCTCCACGTTCACTCGATGCAACTGCAACCCCTTCGCTCCGCCGCCACCGCGGCGGCCTATCCCACCGGCGATGGCGCACGCGTTGCATCTACCTGCGCGCTCGAGAATGCCGCTGACCACCAACACGCACGTGCGTGTCCCGGGACGGTGTACCGCGTTCCTGTGCACTCGGGACGGGCACACGACTTTTCACCGACGCGCCCGGGCCCCGGTGTCGCGAAAACGACAAATCGACCCGCCGTGTCTCGCCGTGGTTAGGTTTCAGGTTGGGGGCGGTTTGACTTTTGGGGAGGGGGTAATTCATGATCCGGAAGTTGGGAAGTAGAGATCGGCTCTGTCTGTTCCGCCGAGAAAGTCGAAAATATACTCGATTCCTTTTGTCCTCGACAATCTCCTGTTCCGCTGAGAGGATCCTCTTGTCTGTTCGCGCGTCCGCCGTCGCTGGGACACCGATTCAGCGGGCTGGTTTTTTAACGAATAATTGTGGCGAATGTGGGTCGAGAAATGTTTATCTCAGTCAGGCCGAGGAACGGGGAGCTCGGAGTTTCTTTGCAAACTCTCGATTTCAATTTGCAAAGGCATCGCGGGTCGAACGCGCAGCTGCATCACTCCATCGGCTTTACGAGTCGGTCGCTCGAGGCTGATCTCGGATATCCTATTTGAGATCTCGTTCCTATATACTCGGCCACCTCGGTGGCCCGCGTTTTCTTCGTCAATTTGTCACGGAAAAGGAAAGCGTTACGGTATATCTAACGATCGATCTGTCGCTCGGTGTCGCTCGGCGTCGCCAAAGCGAAGACCTCGTAGAAAGCTGGCGTCCGTCGCCTCGAAGGGTGTCGCAGTTTTGTCCTCCTTTCCTCTTTTCCCCGTTGCTTCAGCTTCGATGCTTTGGTCCAGCTTCGGTTGGTACCGACGCTACACGCATTGCTTCTCGCGACACTGTTCTCCCGTGAACGCATCCTTCGTCTCGATTCGACGTCGCTCCATTTCTGGACGTCTCGTTCTCGATCCTCGTAGCCCGAGACTGCGAAGGTCTTCGGGGCAGTGCGTAAGTTTCGCGAAACGCGTTTTCCTCTGGCTCCCCTTGAACGAGACGCACGCGACGCACGTGTACGTGCACGATCGAAAACATATCTCTGCCGGCGGCACCTCGTTACGCAATCAGACTTCTCCGTGCATTTCACGGCCCCAGTGAGTTTCGACGGTCTCGGGCCAGGCCCCACCAACGGTAACCTGTCCGCTGGTGGCCCTCCCGGTGGGGCGAGTCGAGCGATCGAGAAATTGCGATGCAATGACGCGGAAAAGCTATGCCTCCCCGTTGGAACGTTGCAATTGCTAAATTTGGAATGGATCTTTCCTTTTCATCGACAAGTATACACGTCGAGAAATACTTTGTTCATCCGTGCTCCACACAGATACTTCTATCGGCGCAAGGTGGAATATCATCTACCCACGTCGTCCAATCCCATTTCATATGGCGCAGAGAAACCGAGGCGAAGCAAACGAGGGAGACGAGTAGAAACAAAGGTGAGTGCAAGAAGAGAGCGATGGAACCGTGTGTAACGCGAGAGCGCAGAAGACGGAGGGAACTCGCACGGATACCTGGCCGATGCAGATGCAGGGATGCTTGTTTCGCGGCTGACGTTTTTACGAGCGCGTGACGCTTTTACGATCGCGGCCGGTGCAACGAACGATTAGGAGCCGATCGAGCAACGCCTCCTCGACGAGCCCTCGATGGATTTCGACAAACTTGTTCGCCAGCGAGAAACATGCGGGAGATTGTAGTATCGCCGCTCCCCGGGCGCATCTGTGTGCTCGTGCATAAGCAAATAAGCGGTGCTACGTGCACGATCGCGTTACCAAAGTACGCGTAGCTGGTTCGCATCGCGTAGAAAATTTGTTACGCGCGTTAAATGTTCGTCGCCATTTAAAAATCATCCCCGTTCGACCCAGTGCGCCGCGCGGCAACGCTTTCTCCGCGTCGGCTCTCGACCCTTGTTTCTCCAGCCGGAGATACATATTTCACGGGAATCTCCCTTCGAAACTTACGTTCCAAGAGCGGCCTCGTTCTCGCGCACCGTCGCGATGCGAGAACGCGAGAACTTCGTCGAACGACGATTGCTCGACCCCATAACTTCTGACGGAATCACGGAGGAGCGGCTACATGGGCGACGGAAGGGTGTAATTGTGTTTTTTCTAAGGCGCGGTTACGCGTCGAGAGGCGTAGGCGTTTGCCTGGGGCTAAACGGTAAATCGGAGGAATATCGATTTCAAATGCGTAGGTGGGTGCTGACCTACCCCTACTCCCATCCTCGTCCTCCGGACGACCTTCTGGGCGCGTCCTACCCCAACCCAGACATCCGTTTCGCCGACGAGCAGCTTCTCTACCAACGCGTCGAAACCTTCGCCCCTTCGCGCGCTTTTGCCCTTCGCATCCCCTGGCGGGAACACGCCGACCCTCGTCAGGAACATCGTATCGAGGCCAACCTCGCAAAAACTAATCCAGAGTCGACACTTTGCCCCCTCCCCGTTCCCCTTTCACCGTTCTCGATACGTATCCTCGGCGAACTCGAACGTAAAAGAAATCGAAAGTGGTTGGATGGAGTTTCGGTTGTCCGAGGGACACCCACTGAAAACCGTGTGTCAATTATTGTATATTCTCGAAGAGGAGCTTCCTCTCCCCGGTTGAGCACGGGCGTGCCGGAATACGTATGCAAAGACGCGCGGCGAGATTTTGGAACATCTAATTGAGGAACAATTAGACACGGATGACCCGCAAACTTGTTTCCGAAACAGAATCCCGGGCACGATGGAAATTCGGATACGGCGGATCGATCGTTTCGGAAAGCCTACGCTGCGCTGGCGAGTTCCTTGAAACGCTGGATCCACATAGCGCGAGTTAATGATCGCGTGCAGTGCGCTCCCGTAATTAATGCCTCCTCGAAATTAGGCTACATCGGAGATTCTCCGTATCGATCCCCCCTCTGCGAGCAATCACGGACGACGCCAAACTATTCTGCCACCGGATAATCATCCCCGTCCTTCTCCCGATCGGCTCGACGAAACTCTCGAAACGTCGAGCGCGAACGAGTCGCGAAATCGAGAGTCTCTCCTGGTGGTAACCGGGCCTCCGAGTTGCGTAACGCGTAGCAACGCGGCCACAGGTTTTCGGTACCCGTGAACCGGCTGCACACCCTCGGAAAGCAAGGTACTCCCGTCGGTCGGTTAATTGGTACCGAGCTCTGACGCAATTCCACGGAGGAACCGGTGCCGGAGAGGCAGGGATCCGCTCAGGGGCGGATTGTCGAGGGTCAGGGTCCCGCCCTGTGGCGTCGATTTTCTCTTTCCGCGCCGCGTGTTTCACGTCCGTGCCGCTGAAAACTGGACGGAGCCCCGGAGATTCAACCTGCGCGTATACGATCCGTGTCCGGTTGCTCGCGGACTCGCCGGTACCGGTGTGTGTACTCGGTCAGGCCTCTCCGACTGTATCGCGGCGAGCAGCGGACTTTACGACCGGTCGGTGCAATTTCGCTGAAAGATTCACGAAGATCCGGATCGATGCTTCCTGCTGTCCACAGGATGCCCGAGGTTTCTTCCAGGCGTGCGAACCAGGTCGAGCGCAATCCCCGATCGAAGGAGCGCAGAGGGTAAAACGTTCCAGGAAATGGAACGTCAAACGTCGAACGATAAGCGGGTATCAGAAAGCGGGGGAAGAAGAATAAAGGGAAAGGGAGGGATACATCGACGACGGGACGATCGAAGTTTTACCTCGCTATCGGTGCAGGTAAATTATTAGGAACGTGGTAAGCCGTCGTCGAGTTAATTAACAGACGCGGAAGGGCCCTAGACGGCGTGGAATTATTAAGGGGCGGTGAATTAAGGCGACGAGCGAAATTATTCAGCCGTACGCGCCGTCGCGAGCAGCGTTGGCGGAGGAACGTTCGGCTCGGTAACGAGCGTTTTTATCCGACACTATCTGCTCGTGTTTTTTCTCGGCTATTTGGTCCGTTATTTTTTCATCATTTTACAGCGTCCCTCGTCCGTCCCCGCCGCACACCCTCTCGCTCTTTCGACTGCTCAAAGTGTCGATAATGTCCGTGCTACCTATCTGAGGTCGAGGGTCAGCCCTCGCCGATGCACTTTACGTATTCGCGGAGATACCGGCCAGCCCGCGTTACACGAGTCGCTGGACGAAACCCTACGAACGAGGAAACTCTTTTCCACTGACCGTGAACCGATAGCGGTGTCCACGGAAAAAGTCGAATGAAAGGGAAAATTGTGGCCCCGCTGAAATGAACGTTGCGCGTTTCGTCGTTCCCTCGAGAGATTCGACGTCTGCTTGGATATCTAAAACGTTCTAGCCTCTAGGTGAGAGAAAAGCGTGTGCGTCGGCCTCGATAAAGCGACGATCCCTCGTCCAGATAACGGACGCAAACAGGGGGCCCACCGAAAAGTGGCCACGATTTATCTATTTCTCGCGTTCCGTGGCCAGGCTGCTCTCGATCGACCGCGCGATGCTACGCGCGCCGACATTTCGAAGAGGATATCTGCAACTTCTGCCACGGCCGCGCAAACAATCTCCGCGAACGTGATTCGCTCGATACCCCTGTATCCTGTTACGCGTCCACGCGGTTACGCAACACCGCGGCAGAACGAAATATTTCGATCGTCGGAAGGCAAATTGTGCGCGAGCAACAATGAGACGGCCGCGAACAAAGCGGCTTAGCACGCGTAACAGATTAGAGGCGCGAGCATTTGTCGACGGTGCACAAGACCCCGCGGCGTTATCCAGATTTCTTGCGGCCAGTAAAATCGATAGGAGCAACTCGATCAATAACGTTCCCAGAGATCTCGGGGCCCGCCAGAACGTTTCTATGAAATCAATGTGTCCCTCGTTTCATTCTTTTTCTCTTCACCCGCTTTTGGATCTCGATATTCGACCTTGTTCCCCGCGTATCGACAATCGTCACGGTGCCCGTCGTGCGGCCCGATACAACTTCGTTTATCGCGGTCTCACGCGACCACGGGGCCACCTTTCTAATCTTCCGCCACGCCGAGATATGGGGACCGTGTTTTCTCTGTACCCGCGTTCGATCGCGACCGTCAGCCAACAAGTCACGCCTTTCGCGCCCGGAAATAGCAGCATTGTTCTCGCCGATTCTACATTATTATTCACCCGCGATAAATCATTCTCGTCTCTGCGACTGTCGCGACATCAATTGCGTACCCGCGACTGGGCGGGAAGCTTCGTGGTAATCTGACGCGACATTCAAGGAGCCCGACGAAGGAGCGATTCGAGCGAGCCGGGCGCTTCTCGTGTAAATGACAGCGGAGGAGAATTGGTGAAAGTGTAGTGGCTTCTGCGGGGAGGGAAAACTCGCGACTGGGTCCTTCGGCAAATGCAGCGTGGCGATCAACTTTTACGCACGAATTAGCGAACAAACGAGCGAGAGCCGCGGTCCTTTGCCGGGTAGAGGACGCGGCCATGAAATTTAGGGGTTGTTTCCAGGCAATTTGCGAACTGCGTAGCGGCCACAGCCGGGGAGAGGGTCGTCGAGAGGGTGGTGTACGCAGACAGGGCGTGGTCGTCCTTGAACCTACCTATACAACCCTCGGAGAACGATCCGCTCTCTCTCTCACGCTTTCGCTCTACCGAGATTCGACCTCTCCCTATCTTACCCTTTCCCTTCCTTTCACTCTCCGTCGCCGTTACAACTTCCCCTCACTTTCTCTCCCACTTTCACTCCCTCGCTACGCTTCGACCCTGTGCTCGGTCACCCTTTGTTTGCTCTGCGTAGGAGGCACAGAAACGAGCAGCTACCTCTCGATGTCCTTTTGATAGGTTCGCCCGGTCCTCGCGAAAAGTTAAAAAAAAAAAAAAAAAATTGCGAAACAATATTCCCCTACCCTGGACGCCCAGCCGTTTCTCTTCTCTGCAAGGCTTACGGGTATCGAGCGAAAAAATTTATGTAACGGCAATGAAAATTCGACGAGGGTAACGGTCACGGCACTTCGACAAACCTTCCTGCAAGAATTCGCTCTGATTGATTGAAATTTGCCCATTACGCGACAATTGAATGATTTATCGGGGAGACTTCTCTGCCAAGACGCTTCTCCATTATTTGCTATCCGATACCGCCACCCCTTGCTGTTAAGGTAGGTTAGGCAAGAAATCGTCGTCGGCAGTTTTTGCTGCGCTCATCGTTTCTCCCCTGCCAGGTTCTCGCCACGCATCGAATCACCATGATTTTTCTCCCGTCCTCGTGGAAATCGTTGCGAGCCGATGGTTCTTTCGCGAAACAACGTTTCCTTCGACCGCACCTGCGGCTCGCGAGACTGCGTCTTTTTATACGACTCAATTTAGGCAGCGCCCCGGGATCGTTTAAATGGATTACTTAATGTCGGATCGTTTGGTACGGGGCGAGCAATTCTTCCGAACGAGCCTAGAGGCAAGCTAGGCGAGACAGGAACGAGCCGTCTCGCAGCTTGTCGTGAGCGAGAAAAAGGAAAAAAGGGAAAGGTGGCCGCGAGGCGTGGAATTCGCCAGGAATTTTCACGACGAAGAGACGGAAGTAGAGGACCCTTCGTAGTCATGGCGACTGCCGGGTTCCACCGTCTGATCGATCCACCACGGTCAAGGTCATCCGCAAAACCACAAAGCAGTTCTCGTCACTGTCTCTCCCACCCCAGTCGATGGTACCGACGCGACGCACGCACCCCCTTCGAATGTTTTTATCGTGATTCGCCCCGATCGCATCTAATTATGCGAACGGGCGCAGCTTTTCTGCCCGCGCAGTTTCGCAAGCCAGTCCTAATGATTTATCTGCGATTGAAAAAACCGAGACCCGAGCCGGATGAACAAGGCCGAAATAGTAGCAAGACGTTCCAATCGTGCGTTACAATCTTATCGAGTGCAAGGGTAGCTTTGGGCCATGGTTAATTGGCGGACGGGTTGACAAGCAGATTCGATACCGTTTATACGGAGATAGCTTTCAACGTCAAACGTGTACCGCGAATCCTTTCGCCCCGTGGCGCAGGTATGCACCGACGTAGAGAGAGAGAGAGAGAGAGAGAGAAACGAGTCACAGCGGTATGCATTATCGTTATCGCCGGCCGAGATTCCTCGTAATTTCGCGGCCCTTTCGTCATTCGGTCGCTTCCTCGCGGTGAATTCCAACGTTAATCGCGTCGCGTCAAACAGCGCGGAGCGGAGCCGCGGTGCTCGATCCGCGGCCATCTCCGCCGAACAGCGATTATCGAATACGTCACCGCAAGCGATCGTAGAAACGCTCGAAATGTTTTTCTCAACGACACAGCCACGTCTCTCCTCTGACGAGCGCTTCCTCCACCCCTCCCCCTCGATCGCCGAGTTATCGAGCCGATGCCTCATGAAAACGCGGACGTCGAGCACGTTTCGGTCGGAAAGTTCCTTAATTACCGCGCACCGCGACAAAACAAGAATAATGCGGCGCGGCTATCGGTTCCCGCGGCTAGAAAGGCTAAGGTTGCCGATTAGATATTCCGCGATCGACACTCGAGAGGGAGCGCTCTCGTCTAAGATAATCGCCGCTCGCTTAACCGGCTCGCTCCCTTCTCGATAGACCGTTCTATTTAAAATACGCTCGACAAACGATAAACCCCCATAGAGTAGATAGCTCTGACAGTGCGCTGCATCCATGTTTGTCTCTTCGTTTACCGGATCGAGCATCCCGAGTTCGAATCCGCTCGCGGAGGAAGCTTAATCGCGGGGGCTTCCTTTTATGTCGGCGCGCTTTGCCTCGACGTATCGCGCATGATCCTCGACCCTTCGCTCCGCGCAATCGGTACTAGAGAGGAAGATTGGACGCGCACGAGGGGGGCCCGCGACACAGCCCATGATCCTTCAAAGGTCGAACGCGTAGAAATATCCCAGCTGCGCACCCTGTGCGACGTGCGCGTGTATACGCCCGAAATCGTAGCAGCGAAGACTACCCTCGCGGCTGCAAATATCTCCAGTGGAACGAACAGGCGCATCGCGGTGTCCGCCACTTGTCTGCATTTACCCCCGTGACCTTTGACCCTGCGCGCAGAGGGCGCGAACCCAAGCGATCGGCCTCGCGCCGCTAGACGTCGACGATCCCGTATCGTCCTAATGGTCGTCCCGGCGAGACGCGGCAGGCTCTAGGAGGGGTGAAAGGAGTACGCGGCGATAGGAGCTAGAGGGGTGGAAGGAGAGGCCGTCGCGGGGGTTGCTGGAGGCCGCGGCCATGACCTTGGCGCGGCACGAAGGGGGTGGTTTATCGAACGTCAAGACTTTCACTGTTTCCCCTGCTATTCCAACCCTCTCGCTCTTTCTCTTTCACCCGCGGCCGTCTGCGGCGCTCCCTGCCGCTTCACCCCCGTCGCCGTCGGGGCAACGTCGCAAACCACCCCCACTTTCTCCGCCGCGGCTCATTCACGCAACTTTCTCCATCCGACGGCAAGTTCGACCGCCCCACGGCACAAGCACCCACCACGCGACCATCTCCCCGAGTCTAGACGGTTTCCTTGCAACCATTTCCTTCTAACCACCCCGCCGCAAATCGAGGGGACCGACCGACACGGATCTACCCCTGTCCTCTTCTTGTCGAATTGACCGGCACAATTTCGTCGTGGACGCGAAATTGGTAGATCGTGGGCGGCAAGCGAGCGATCCACGGAAGTGCCCCTGCGGTCTTTTTTCGAGAAAACGTATACGCGTCCTTTCGGGAGAAAGATTTCCCAGGATTTGAGCTGGAAACGAAGAGACTGAATCATTCAGTTTCCATTGTTCTATTCCGCAGATGCTCCGGGTATTGCAAATCGAGGGACGGCTAAAGGGGAATAGGACGTGTCGTGGGTAGAAGAGGAAAACGGAAATGGCGAGAAAAAGCCTCGTTGCGGATCGCGTCGGTGATCGGCTGCTATTTTTCTTCGCATTATTGGGCAGAGGGCGAGAAACGCGTGCGTGGAGCGGGTTTCGCCGATAAAATTTTCCCCCGTCTCTTAGGGTGCGAGCGAGAGCCTCTACGAGTCTAGACGGCCTCCTCTCGCACCCTTCTACGACCACCCCCGGCGGCTACCGTGCAGCGTCGCAAAAGCAAGGTCCGCCTTGAAAATATCGTTAGGTCGTCTGGATCGCTTTGAACGCCTTTTCAACCTTCCTGGAGGTCATCGTTTTCACCGTCCAACCCCTGATTCGTCTGTGGTCGCGAGATACTGACCGATTTCGGGGACGTTAATTGTCAAGCTTGCGAGCCGCTCGACTTACCCTTGGAATACTCAACGATATCGACAATAATGTTAGTCGAAAAGTTTCCACGACGAAAACGATCGCGACGTGAGAATCGTATTCGCAACTAAACAACTGTCGCGTAGAGTAAAGTTGCAAATTAGTTAACGGACGCGAAAAGAGAATACAATGGGCGAAAAAAGTTGATACCGTCCCCGCGGGCGAAGGTAATACGAGGAATTCGAGCCGCGCGCAAGCGAAAATCTTCCGACCTTCGATTTTTCCAGAGCTCCTAAGAGGCAGTCGTCAGGTTGGCCGCAGCATCGATCTACGCCCGTCCTTGTCCCGGCCAAATCCATCGATATCACCCTTCGAATCGGAACCGGGCTAATCGGGAGTCGCTGGTCAGCCCGCTCTTCTTCGGAGGTGGAGAGCCAACGAGGAAAGTGCCCTCCAGAGATCTATTATTCCGTTCTGGCCCTCATTCCTTCGTCCGCGACCATTTCTGCTCTCGATAGACAAGAGTTCGACGGTTCAAAATTATCTAGTAAATTCCTCCAGCGTACATTTTCCATCGAAATTTACGGTACTTCTCTGTTTCGATTGGATTTTGTAGGATAGATGCGTTTTTTGGTATTCTATTTTCGTACCGCTATTCTTCGTATTTATCCAAACACACGACGCCGGGGATAATCTCAACGGATGATTGGGTTTGGTTCCCGCTTCTTCGTCACCGGATAATCCCGATTTCGACGGGCTTTCTACGATTATCCTCGCGAACGAGCAGGAAAGAAAATGTCCCCACGTTCGTTTCTCAGACTGTAACGTATGGCTACGAATCGTACAGACTTTTTCAGAAAGAGCGACCGGTGGAGAAAATTTAATAAATATGTATAGATGTCTACGAAGCCCACCGTCCGATAGAAGGAACGACACGAAAAATGTGTTCGGTTCTCAGAATTTTAAGCAGCAACCTGACGCAACCCTCGGCGACCGATCGTCCTACAAACGGCACGCTTATCCCCGAAACTTCCCCCGAAAATCTATTTAGGTTTGCGTAATCGATTATGACGCGCCGCTAGAAGTCAACAAGACGACAGGCATAGGGGTTGAAACGTTTGACGAGCGAGGGATCCAGCCGAGACGCGGCGAATGGAACAGAAACAGGGAGAAAGAAAGATAGGGAATGCCATCGTGATTCATCGAATACACCTTCGTCCACGGCACGACTCTCAGTATTTTCGAGTCGCAGAAAAATCGCGTCGTCAAACGATCGACGAACCTCGACTACTGTTTCCCTTCGACAAAGTAGGGAACGAAACTTCAAGCCGCGATTAAAGATCTATGCACTGGGTTGCTTGGTCGTTGACAAGCTACGAAGAAACGCGGGCAACCACGGGAGCGCTACTCAATTTTCCCAGACATTAACGGACGCGTAGTTTTCGTCGAGGTACAAAGCACACCGAGGCACAGTGGCACATAAGGCACGGCAAAAGCAAAGCCGGGGGTGAATCGATAAGGTCGCTCCAGACGACCTTCGAGGACCAGCCTTGCTCGGAGTACGTATAAACCCCCGAAAGCCAGCCGCGATAAAGCATGAAAGGCGTCACGACGACGTCCAACGTCTTCCTTTCTCCATACACGAAATATATATGGTATACTTGCACACGAATGCACGTACAGGTGCCTCGCTTTCGAACCACGAGCCTGAATTTTCTGCATCGCAGTATTATTTAGCTTGAGCAGGTTTTTTTCACCCAACGCGATTCGTCTATCGTCAGAGCGCATAGTGGCAAACAGCGGGGACGAACTATCGAGAAAGTCAGCCATTAACGACGCATCTTGATCGCATTATAGAAGCGAAAGTGTACACGACGTATCAGCCACATTTCTTTCGTACCCGAAAGTAGGTCACGAATTTTTTCTACGCCATCGCCCCTTTCTCTCGACCGAACCAACCCCTACCTTCCGTCCTGCCCTACCTCACGACGCAACCCTCCGTGCCCTCTTACGTCTGCGTGCCTTCCATCGATCTCTCGCCTCTTTAACGACCTACGACCTGCGACCTATCCGACAGACGAAATACGACCGCTTCGATGGCCACTCGACTGTGCAATCACTCGAACGCAATATCGTAGGGGATTCCATGAAACTAGCTACCGTGTCAACGAGAAATTCGGAAGCGTGCCGCTAAAGGGATGAGCTTCTACTTCTTGTTCCAAATTTGGAATCTGCCAGACGATTCCTCCTATTCATCGAGCGAGCGTATCGCGGGACGACAAGTCGACAGTGAAAACAAAAAGGGACGAGCTTTCGAACAGGTTCGCCGCTTCCGTTCCCCTCTGGTTTCCTTGTACCGCGATCCAGAGGTAAACCGGGACGACGCGGAGTGTGTATTTAAAGACGGCGCAAAACCTTCCGCACATCCGGTCTCCAGCAGCGGCATTAAACGTTGTCGATCGGCCCTTGCCTTCGATCGAGATGGATCGAGATGAATCGAGAAAGTCCGCGACGTAGACGAAGCTGGCAAGACCTCTTGTTTCCATTAATAGAATTAAGCCAACAAAAATCTGAGCGTCTCGGATGATATATCCTCGTCTCCCTCAACTTGTGTCTGGTTTTTTCTTTTCGCTTTTTCACGTTACGCCTCAGTGGCGTTGGTGGATGAAGAATTCCCCCGCGTACGAGGCTGCTGCTCTGCGTCGGGCGATTTTCGCGACGCGCATCAGCCGCGCGTACGGCGGCGATCTACGGCGGCGAGTACGTTTCAACATTTGCATGCAGATGAAATTCTGAGAATAAGGTTAAGGTTACAGATGTTCCACTTCACGCTTCAAGCCGAGCTGAATTAGCGAGGCTAGTTAGTGCGTGGCCGCTCCGTCAACGAAGCGACGTGGACCAGCGTGCCAATAAATTCGTCCCGCCTCCATCTTCTGAATACGCGTAATCGTAATTCGCAACCTGCTCTCGGATTGTGCTAGACAAAAAGAACTGGAGGACGGATAAGAAAGGCGGATCGATTCGGAGGATAAATTGCGCAGGCACGATCCCGTTGGCTTCCTACAATCGACGGCGGAGACCGTCGAATCCGTTGCATTATTGACGAGGTCCTCGAGGAGGGTCGTGCAACTTTCGTTATTAACCGCTGATGATTCGTCACGGTCGACGGAATCCACGGCTGGAAACTTTTCACCGTCTCCTGTGTTCCGTCCCTAGTTCGTGCACGGGTCTTCTTTTTTTCCTTTTTACTCGTCTTCGGGTTTCCGTACGCAGATACGTCGGGTATCGCGCAAATTTCACCAACTTGCGAGCGCGGTGAAAACTGTATGAGCTCGACGTGGGCGGATCGAGCAGAGGGTGAGAAAGCAGCGTCGGTTGTTTTAGTCTTCAAACCGAATTAGCATGTCTGAGTGAGTTTCGATCGGTCATTACGTCGACTATCTTCGGGAACAACGGAAGACCGATGTCGTTCTATTCTTTCCTCTAGATTCGAAGTTGCGCTTCCCTTCCTTGTCCTTTTCTCTCATGCGCGGCTCTCGTCTAACGTTGTTCCGAACGCGTAAAATAATGAAAGCAGATGCAGCCATCGCCTATCCAACGAACCGACACCGGTAATCTAAATCGGTCGGACACGCGATGCCACCTGTGCAACTTTGTACAGCGACAAGAGCGTCTCGAGAGAACCGCTCGCGCGAATAAATAATCGGGGGAAAAGTAACGCAACTGGCGTTGGATCGAAGCGAGGATTGCGCGTAAACGACAAATAAAGAACAGGGAGCCCTGGTCTGTCGATGCAGCAGAAGTGGTACGCGGCGTCCAAGTTCGCAACCACCGACAGTTTCGCAAGCCGGAATGCGCAGAATGAAGTAGCAGGCCACGAATGCCTTTGGAGGACTTTGCGAAAGAAACTTCTGCGGCCGTTATCGTCGCCCCTCTTCCGCTCAATTCTGTTTCCTTCTGCAGCCGAAGGAAACGACTCGTGTCCGCGAGCCATCGTCGTTCGCGAACACGATCGAAACATTTGACGAGACGTTTAACGCGTTGACCGCGATTCGATTTTCCTTCGCGTTAGCAAATGTACACGCCGTGGTCAAACGTAGACGTGTTTCTTTTTCTATTTTGTTTCTATTTCGTGAAACTGAACGAAGAGGAAATGGAAGCGTTCGCGCTTCTCGGGAATCGATGTTTTCCCGCGAAAGGGTTAATCTTTTAAGCAACACCGCCAAAAGCTGCACCCGTTCACGTGTCGCCGCATTCTTTTTCCCGTCGGGCTAATTGCATATTGGGATGCCGATTAACGGCAAGTGGGTCGACGCGGTATACCGCCGCGCCACGTTCGACACTTGTTGTCGAAAAATCATGACTGGCACGGATTATACGGATCATACGGATGAAACGAATCGTGAACGGTCGATGGGAATGCCGCGAAATCGTGGTGGAATTCGACAGGGAACAGGGGACGACCCGGTCACCTCGATCCTTAATACCTCTATCGAATCGACACCCTCTTCCAACCCCTTCTCGCTGTTTCATCTTTCTTCAACCAAGTACGCGCATAGGAATCTGGGTCGAGCAGAAAGGCAGACTTCCCAGATTTTCCGATGATTCGTGTTTCGCGAACGAGAGCAAACGATCTGGCCAGATGGATATTTTCTGGCTACATGTTTCCGTTCACATTTGAAACGGTCTGAGAGTTCTGGCTTGTATTTGTCAAAGTGAAAAATGGATTCGACGTGGCGTGCATCGTGAAGCGACACATTTGGTGGTCCGAGAGACAGGTCAAAGGAGGGTAACTTTGACCCTCCCATGTTTTAGAATATTTGGTCGGGAGTGTCCGGTTGCACGAGTAACATTGCACGACGGTGTGCCCGGGTTTGAGAAAGAGCTACTGGGGAGACAGCTGGGAAAGGGAAAACGCGTGAAAACGAGTGCCCGAGATTCACGAGAGAACGGGAAATCTATATTCGAGATGCACATGTAGATATACCCATAGAATGTCCTCCTATTAACCAATTTATCATTCTTTTCGTCGCCGTTCTGGTAACTGGAATGTATATTGCATATCGTAAGCGTCGTCCACCCGGTTTAAGATAGAAGCGGGCGCAATAATTCTTGTAAATATAAACAAGTTTGCTCGACGATGGTTTGCAGCGTCCAAACGACATCCGTCGATGAAAAAATGAGAGCTCGCTATCGAAATCTCTCGGCAAGCAATGGTCGCCTCCGATCCTGATAAAAGTTTGCACGCAGAGAGTATCACGGGCCGCCTGATTGTAGCGCGACTGGCGCCGACACTCGAATAATTACGTAACGTTTAAATGTTTCATTATCAGATCCCTCGGAAAGGAACGATCCTAGATATCGCTAATTACGCATACTATGTACGAGCAAGCAAGAACATCTTCAATGCAAAAACAGTGTTTCAGATCAATTTTACTTCCACGAGGACTGCCATGGGATCGCTGCTATTCGAAGCGACGCGTCGACTAAAATTATATGGTTATTGAGAAAACAATTCCTCAAACCTAGCATCACCTTTGACTTCGAGTCGCACCTCTCGACGAATGAACCCTATCCACCCCCGCAAACTTCGTAGCGCACAGCGATACCAAAACCCAGCTAAAAAATACCATTTCTAGCCCAACCAAAGACCTCCCTCCTCAACTGCCACACGCGTGCAAGGCTGTAGATAAAAGTGATTTCAGCGGCGAAAAAATATCACCGCGACCGGTCAGGATAATCGAGTGTCAAGGAATCAACGGTCGATGGAGCAATGCTCTAACGTAAATCGAGACCATATTAATAGCCCAACAATTGCGGTCGTGTGCTGTGACGTTGCGTTGCCCGTGGTCCAAAGGGGGAGACGTTCGCGTACACGCGAAATCGTCGATAAACCTCGATAAATAGATTGCGCTTTCCGCTATCGGCATGCAATGCCTGACACGCACTGTGTCAAGGCCCCGGCTAGGCGTGCGCGGCCGATGCTAATAGACTCATAGAGCGAGGGAGAGTGGTAGCGAGCAACAGAGAGAGGGAGAGGAACAGAGAGACCGGCTCTCCTGGCCTCTCTATAAAGACCAGCGCTTACTACCGTTTCACATCACGACCTGTGCGTCTAGCCAGGGCTACACGGATCCAACTCGTGACTCACCTTCGCCCATTGGCCAATAAATGATTTAACGTGGTCAACGATGTTTTCGACGCCGCGTTTGGAATTTCGAACCGCTGTCCCTTGAACGGGCTGCATCGTTAACCTGAACTAGATCAGCGTGCCGCTGTTTGCGGAGCTGTTGCGACACCTTTCGGAGGAAGTAAAATTCCCTGACAGGCATGTAACGACGGACAGGCCGAATATATTGAAGCGAAGAGAAATGTACGTATGTACCTTCTCTTCTCAAAAAGCTTCTCTTTGAGATCAGTCGCGTTTACGAAACATCGTTCCGCTATTTCGCTCGATCATTACACAAAGAGTCACCTGCCTCGCCGTCTTATCTTATCGCGGTCTTCTATAATTATTGCATCCTGTACGCACGCGCCTTCGGTAAGACAGGTTCCGCTGTCGAGGAACACGTACCCCCGAACGGGATACGTTCCATTCGTTCCTCCTTCGTCTATTTTGAAATCCATTAGAATTACAAATTCTGCAGGTGGCCGGGACGGGAACCGTGTGCGTGCCGATCGATCAAATAAACATAGTACCTAGAGTGGTGCGAGAGTATTTGCGTGCTGGTTCGCGGCTGGTCACGGCCCTGCATCTGGGTCTAGGCGAGCGCGAGCGAATCGAAGATACCGCGAATTGGCGGAGCACGAGGTGGCGGAGGAGGAGGACAAGCCGAGATAGAGAAGGCGGGTTACGTCGATTGGCGATGAGAAACGGACCGAGTGGTAGCAACGAGCACGGTGAACTGTGTAATCAGTGACGCGCGTTCCGTGGCGACCCAATTTTACAAACTTCTTCCTACACATCGTGCGCTGGTATCTCGACTGCGTTTTTCCACAAATTTCGATATACTCGAGCCGGAAACGTTTACGTTCTATCGTTACGCCGCGCGTTCCTGTCCTATTCGATCGCTTTTCCACCTTGCGCGAACGATTTTTCCCCATTTTCGCCGGCGAATAATCGCCGAGCAACGCGCCGATCGCGCAGAGAAAACTGTTGCACCGTTAGCGACTTAAGGCTGAAACAGTGCCATCGACATCGATCCCGGTTATTTGCACATCAGCCAGACTGTTTATTTCGATCGAGAAATTAGCCGGCCAATCGAAGCCGAAAATCATCCCGAACTATATAGCAACTGCAGGGTGCACGGGATAAAGGTAACCGCGGCGCCGCGGGTTTCCTAGAATTTCATATAATTGCCCGACGACCCATTTTGCCAACGACGCCCTCGTCCACGTGGTTCGTCGGAAATAATTCCTACGCTGTGCTACGTCGCGGAGACGGATCGATCGCGGAAGAGGATGAAATATCCAGCCTGTACCGCTCTACACACGTATACGCGTATCGTATATGCATCCTAGCCATCGTCGTTACCACGTTTCAAATTAGTTTGGCGTCCGATACGAACTTGCACTGTACGTGCATCTTGGCACTGAAAAATAATCTCTCGCTAAACTTTCGGGCCCCGACGTTTCAACAATTAACGCGGCCTCGCTTCTCGATCGATTTGCACCGACGTAGATTGTCGGCGAGAAAAAGAAATGAACCATTCGGAGCTATTTTCTCGCGCCCCGAAACATGTACACTGGGGAACGACAGCGTTTCTCAGACGACGAGCACTCGAATCTGGACCTAACGATGCGCGAAGGGTGTTCATTAGTATTTTTTCACCAGGACGATCCTGTCGGCAACATATTTTTCCGGTGCTTCTGCAGCCCCGAACGCGCAGATGTTTTATCGAGAGTAGCGGGTCGAGACCACTTTGGACAACAAATGTGGGTCAATTTCATGGGTATAAATTATCATAGGAAATTACTACGCGCGGGTCTGTGACCGATAAGATTGCTCCCCCTCAATTATCCATTCTCTATGTTTCAGTTTAGATCAGCGTCTTTAAACTTTTCTACCACCGTACGAATTAAGACCGAAGCAAAAAAACTGATTAACCTAAATACGTCGGACTAGTCCAACCTACTTTTCTTCCGCGCGACAGTTCCTCTCTCTCTCTCTCTCTCTCTCACTCCGGACGACTGTTTGCTTTGTGCAACATGCTTGCCCTGTCTTTGGAAAGCTCGAGAAGCTGCGTATTCGCTTTTGTAGACCGTTTCGAAAGGTGGACAGCGACGAAAGCAACCTCGTCGAAAGAGGCACGCGAAAACATGAAATTCCTTCCAAATCGAAAGGAAACGCGACCCCCTCGTCTCTCCTTCGAGGGGCAACAATTTCCTCCGGGGGGTTAATCGGCGATAAATCTGCCGGCGATCCTACTCGATTTCGAATTTGCATCCTCTCGCGAAGCACCGCGGCTCATAAATCTGCCGCTCTAAACGGATAACCCGTTGCACGTTCACGTTCTTCGCGTTTGAAAAAACCCGGCCGCCAATGAATTCCGCGTGCCTGTTGAATATGCACCTCCGTAATTCCTACCCACTGGAAAAGCTCCTCTTTTGCCTTTTCTAAAAAAAAAAGCAGATAAAAATTCTGTCGAAAGAAAAGGGGAGCCGTGGACACCGCTGTTTGCGAAGAAAAGGTAGAAGAAGAAGGCTAGAGAAGACGCAGGATGACGGAAGAGCGCAATTTCTGTTATCGAGGAGATTATCGGCGTGTTTGAGCGCGTGGAATTCCAACGAGGCTGGAATCTAGATCTAGACGCGCGGGCACGCACGAGGAGTCCTCGTTAGGTGTTTGCGGCCCTTCAAGGGCGCGATCAAGTCCCACGACCTGGCCACGGGTCCTTCCTCGACGATTCTCAACGACCCTCGACGACTCGGGGGACTATCGGGCGGGTGTACGCGTTAACGCACGATCGTGACACGAGGCAGACTTCCGTTCCTCGCGATTCCCTCTTCTCTTCTGTTCGCCACAGTTTCCCTCGTTCTCGTATCCGACAGGTTTTTCCTCCTCCTTGCGATACACATCGGGACGACGTTGTGCATTTAATTAGAGGCGTTCCACCATCCTGTCGTAACATCGAGGCACGTCTATAGGCGGCTGAAGAGAACTGCTGCGCAGAATGTTTCTCCTCGACGAAGGGATAAAAAGTCGACGATCGATACGAGATGGAAGTGATTTTGAGCGGACGATTTCTATGGAAAGCGGAGGAAAATTCGCCTGCTCGGCGGAGAGACAAAGATTGGCTTATGGTTGACGGTTAAAAATAAACCTCGTGCCTCTATCGTTTCGTCGTAACAGAGATCTATTATTCCTATTATTACTATCGGCAAGGGTATTTCGAGATCGGTTAATAAGCATTGTTCCCTTTCCGCGAATTCTATTTCCAATGAAGCTGTATGATACAGGTGACTTATAGGGTCGGTGCCGCGACCATTAATCTGTTAGAGGACCGACCACGGACGGAGTCTGGGACGAGAATAACAGTTTCCGAGGCGTTAGCGAGAAAAGTAAATTTCTTGCCCGCGTTCCCAAAGAAAATCGGCAGGCACGGTTAATTCATGAACGTCGGTCGCGCAATGCTCGATGCCGGGTATTCGTGGAACGCGTTCAATAATTTCGTCGCGAATCATCGGCAGTTTATCAGGATCGAAATAACCAGACGCTCGTTTCCACGAGTTTCCAGAGCTGTTAATGAATTATCGAGACGGATCGTTTCGCGCGGGCTACCGATGATCGCTTTTCTCGTCGCGTTTATCACGCGCGCCAAGAATCCCCCGCGGTACGTCCATTTCCGAACAATTTTTCGTCTCCGCAATTTTCTGCGCGAGGAAAGTTTCGAGACGGAGGAGACAGACGAACGACCTCGGCTCGATCAGAAGCGAAACGATAATAGGGAAAGATTGGAGCGTCGAATTCGTTCGCGAAAGGATTCCCCGCTGACACTTTTATTGTAATTCTAATGCTTCGCGTTCACGTTCGCCCCAGCGACGGATTCTTTTATCTGTGCAGAATTGCCAGGCCGGCCGACGTTGATTTATAGATGGGACATTACGCAAGCTCGACGTTATCACCCAGAGAGAGAGAGAGAGAGAGAGAGAGAGAAAGCAAGGATCGTAACCTTTTCTCCGCGCTTTCGTGAATTAATGGTCGCCCAACGTCCGACTATCTCGCGGCCAATAAACAATTCAGAAGTCAGTTTTTCCGTCGAATCCAATTAGAACGTGTACCCGGAACCGGCCGAATCGCGCCTGTTCCGGGAAACGTCTCTGCTGCCGTTTGGCAATCGAGAAACTATCTCGCCAGGGTCGTGTGTCTTTTTGTATGGAAAGCTCGTTGGCTGCGACACACTAAATCCGACGGTGACCAGCGACGAGAGTGAATTACAACGGCCGAAGAGAACGCAGAAGGGCCCCCTTCCGGAATTCCTCGATGGCAAACGCGAAGGCGGTTACTGGGATGGCCGTACGTTTTGGAGCACGGGCACGGGAAGTGCTAAACAAGGCAAGGCAAGGCAAGGCAAGGCCGTCGAAACGTCAAATCGAAAGCTGCCAGATTGGTTTTAGACACGGGCAACCGTGTCGATCAAGTTGCGCGCTATCGCGTATTAGATGTTGCAACAGAGGACTGAAACTGACGGAACTTCGATCGAAGCTACTGGAACAGAAACCTTCGGGCGAGGACAGACAGGGGGAATCCTGCGGTTCGTCGAGAAATGATTTGGCAGCGCGTTAAGTAACCGAAAAACCGAGCAGGATAGAGAAGGCAGCGATAGCCGGGGGCGATTGTTAGATCGTCCGTGAACCATTGGCCGATCACTGCGAGCAATCTGCGCACGTCCCACGTGTGTATGTACACGGTGAAGCCGATTACGCTGTCCCGCGTATCACATCCTTAACGGCGCATTCTTCAACGGAGATGTCATCCGGCTAACAATACGCCCGACCGTTTGTTCCCCAGCGTCCGTCTCAGCGATACGCGAAGGACTCGCGGGAGATAAAGCGAGCAACGATTTCCGCGATCGAACTTCCTCCTGCACGCGCTCCACCGTCTTCCACCTATTTACCTGTCCTCCCGTTTCGACTTATTCTCGATCGTTCCCGAGCCGGCCGAGGAGTGTCGAGGAGGCGAAACGGGACGGCGATCGGGGCTGGAGCATTAAAGCGACACGGAATTTCGTCTCCGGCAGCCGCAACACACGCTACGTACACCGTACGTACACCGTGTTCGTCGCCTCTCGCGCTTCTCCTCTCCGCGTGCACACCGGTGTACACACGTGTGCGAGTATTTACACGCGGAGACAGGGCTCACAGGTTAGCCTCGGCCCACATCGGCATAACACTTTCACTGACGTAACACTTCACTCTAAACTGTTGCGTTGCCGTACACGTATCCCTCTCGGTCGACCTGCCTGTACGTACGCTGCGCCGAGATACCCAGCGATGGGAATGATGCCCTCGCAAACCTCCTATCGATAGCTTGGCTGGAAATTTTCGTTGCCTTTTGCCTTGCAGATATCTGCACCTCGAGGTATGCAATATGTGAGAACGACCCGGGAGCAAAACAGCTGTCGCGCACAGCATTGCGAAACTCATTTTCGTGTACAACCTATTGAATTCCTCCGGTGACTGTCTAGTCGATGCAGGTAGTCGCGGTGCTCAGTGGCTTTGATCGCGAGTCTCTGAAACGCGTAGCCCCTTTTAGGAATACGTATGTACTCGCTTTGACGCTTCTTTCGAAGCAGCCGTAAATATATACGCGCCACGAAACATCAAACGTAAACGATAATGCACATCGTCGCCTCTCGTCGCGAACGCAATCGCTTTGACATTTACGCGTTAGACGGGATCGCCTCGAGCGAGACGTCGAATCTTCCGCGTGGATACGACGAAAACTGCCTCGCTAATTGCCAGCGACGCAACGAGACACCGGTGTACCAGACGGAAAGATAGGCGAAATCTGTACGCCTCGTAGGGAAACCATCGAGGAACGATGCGACTAAATACACGACCCGATTGTTATTCCCGTTCCTTTGTAAGATAGCCAGGAGAACTGTTTGAACGAGGTCAGAGGCTGATCCGGAGCTTCCGCTTTTAAATTTAGCTTACTGGATTTTAAGCTCGACCCATTGTCCGCGTCCCCGCGCACCCTGCTCGTATAATTTCAATCTGAATTACCGGTACACCCTTCACCGACCATTTTCGATCTTGCTACGAGCGAGACAAAGGTTTCGCTTCGCCCCCTAATTGTGCGAGCGAATGGAAAACGTAAGATCTACAACCGCGAAACTGTCCATCGTGGTTGCTCAACGCGGTTACGCGACAATCTCCTCTGCAGGCGATTACGCGTACGTACATAGTCCTCCCGGTTCGATAAGAGCCACGCAGCGTCTACGGAAGGGCAACTGTGAACACCGGAAGCGTAGCTATTCGCGTAAGCACCTGCTACGGCCAGATAGCGATCGAATGGAGTAGCCGTACCGAGGGACGAACGATCGATCGGTTTGCTAGCTAACCGTAACCCAATTTCGTGCGTCGATAGAGAACGTGCCGGGTCTGTGTACGCGTTTTCTACACACGTTCACGGGTGGCATCGGTGACTCGCGTAGTATAAGGAAATTCCCGATCTCGCGAGTCGTAATTTTCTTGCGAAACTGTTTACCTGCCGGCATATGGGATAGGTCCAAGGATAAAAGATTACACACGAGCCTCTCCGCGGCGTTAGTCTCTCTCGCGAACGACGGCTCGCCTCCCTCCTTTTTTGTTTATATTTTTCCGTCGCTGCTGAATTCGATCGGCCTACTTTCGCGCCTATTCTACGACACCAACGTGAGCGCTCAACGCGTATCGCGTCGGCGACGAGCCGTCCGCGAACGGCTCCGGATTTTCAGTGGCGCCGATTTAAACCAGGTACGTATCGCGTAGCAAGTGCATCGGCGCATGGCTGTTTTCCGGTCGGTGTCCAACTCGGACGATGCGGATGAAAATTCTACGGTATTCTGTCGGCAATGCAAATGTTATAGTCGAAGGAAATTCGAAGAAAGGACCGTCTGCACGCGCGTGTATAACTTCCTATCGAGAGGCTGCACGCAGAAATTCATCGGCCCGACAAAACGAAAGAACGCCGGCAATTATTTTTGGCCGTGCACCCAAGGAACCGACCGGCATTGTTCTCCTCCTCGGCCGTTTCCTCCTGTCGTGTGCACAGCTACCTTCCATTGCGAAAGTCGACGGCGGACTGTCAGGAAAATTGCATGGAAACACGGCGGCGAGGAAACGCACGCCAGAAGTCACGAAGTATCTCTCTCTCTCTCTGCGTGCATGTACACATATTGTACAGGCGTGCATGTTGCTCGTGGGAATTAAGTTACCGACCCGCGTGTCCTTCGCGTTTAATTATACCGAGCGCACCGGTGCGACCCATAGTCGGCTACGAGCTTATTTTATTGTTATATAAAAAGGGAAGGAAGTGCTGCATCGAGTATCGACACAATGGACGAACCTTGGAGGTTTCCGTGCTGAGAATCCAAGTCTTTCCGTAGCCGCCGTAGTTCAATGGAAACGAAGTAGCCTACCGTCCCGAACGAGACTATTCGAATCGAATATGTATCGAATCGAATACGTATGTTTTACTTCTCACGGATTTTCGTTCTGTTCCAATTACTTTCGTGGTTTCGCCCGCAGATATTCAACACACGAATTACAATGTTATGCTTTCTTTCATACGTACGATTTGCCCAACGGAAGTTTCACTTCTGCGCCGAGCCAAGGGTTACGAAAGTGAAAAATTTATTGCCCAAAGAATCCGGACCGGCCAAGCTCGAGTAGTAGCATCTTTCCCAATTCAGACAGTCACGTTTCCCGGTGGAAACGGCAAAGCACGTAACCGGCTGCGAACCAAACGACGCGACGCGAGTTCCAGCTACGTCGATTTGGGGAATCGTGAAAAACTCGCGTGAGATTGCTCGCCGGAAAGGGGGAGTCCCTCAAAGGGAACGTCGAGGAAGTCTTTAGTGTAAACAGGCTTTGAAAATCCGAAAACCGCTGCCGAGGGAGCGAACGATGCACGTGTTCCCAGTTTAATACGACTTGCCAGCCCCCGCGAGGGCAAGTCGTTTCGGTGTGTTATGTTTTCCAATTTTTTTGTCAACCCTTCTGGACCGATTTTCCAGGCGCCTGGCACACCTGTCGCGAGATTTCAACGCCGAGCATGGGAAGACGCCAAGGATCACCGTACTGTTTACGTACGCGTCGAGTCTCCTTTCGGTTTCGTAAAAACTCTCCCTTCCTCTTTTGCTTCAACCGACTTTTTACGAGTACACGAGCGGTTATACGCGACACAGAAATCGTGACGATCGAAGACTTCTGTGCCGTCGACGTGTTTCAGTTTAAAAATTAATTGCAATCCTCGACCGCATAGTGTATGGAACATAGCGAATGGTAAATGACAGGGGAACAAAAGATTTAAGCTTCTTTTGCGAAGTCGCCGCACGAAGGAAAACATGTTTGCCCAGGCAGCGGTGGATTTCCAACAGGTGGTTCTCGGAATCCATTTCCCGGCGTGTAAACCAGCAGGCCTTTGAGCTCGAATTTTCAGTCGATCGAAGAAATTAGCGAAACGACGACGAACATCCGTGCCATCGGGTCGCGACTACGAAAAAACACCGGGCCATTCTCCGGTAAATATTGTCTCGAGTTTTTACGGCAGCGAAATCGAAAGGGAATCCACGAGTTTCTTTTACGTCTGCTTTCGAAAACACTTCTCTTTTTTTTTTTTTTTTTTTCTCCTCCCGCTACACCGTATCGTCGATGACGGTTCTTTCCCGCGGAGGAGCAACGTTTACCTTCGACGGTGGAAAAATAAATTTTGCGATTTACCTAGGCGCTAAACCGTTTCGACGGGGAAAAAGGGAAAGACGCGTGAAAGTAGAAAAAGAAGATCGATCGGGGAGCCTCTTCTTCGTCGTGTCCTCGTCGCCTCTGTCTCGTTACGTGTTTGCGCGTCAATTTAGTCCTTTCGCGAGGAAAAGCGGCTACGGTGACTCACCGGATAGAATCGTTCGCCGTTGCACCGAGTCACTGTGCAGGCTCGATCGTTGCCCTAAAATCGCCTCGCGATTGCTCAAGGGATTCGTTCTTTAAAAGGAAGCCAAATACAGCTTCAACCTACATACATCGTAATCTTGCACTCACCTTAATTTCCTAAACAATGGGACAGAAGTGTAGCAATCGGAGCTACATTGTTCGAGTATTTCACGAGATCAGAATTATCCATGCATCCCGTGACCTTTGCATATTTTATCAATTCGCGTCCCATCGTTCGTTCTACCGTCGAGATTCCGATAAATCGATATCCGAGAAAATTTCCAATCCGCCCTGCCTCTTGATTCGTTTCGCACGGAAATCTAATTACTCCTGGCCGCTGCTGAATTTTCGCAGCGATTCCCGCGAATTCTCGTCGCCGCACGATCGAACGTAGCGACAATTCGCGATCGCAGGTATCGCTTCGGGAAGGGTTAGAGGTAATGGCGGAGAACTCGACAGGGGGCCCTGACCCGATTGCAGAAAATGTCAACACTCTCGTTACGTGGCTGCACTATCACCGGCCGCGAAGCAAAGGCGCGTACGAAAATGCTCGCGTACAGTCACGAAGTATGTAGCGCGAAACGGGGGAGGCGTGCGTGTATCGAATCTGTATACGTGCAAATAGGTGCGTGAGTGCGTGCACATGCAAGTAGGTAGCACACGGAACGGTTGGATGTCTTTAAAGTGGCCATCTTGACTTCACTTTCAAACGCTGCTCACTATCGGGTTGGCAAGAACGGGCACGCGAGCGAGAAAGATAATGGAATCGCGGCGTAGGTGAAACGGAGATGGAACGGTGTACGCGCCGTGGCACCGTGTGGCAATACAAGGAAACCGATTACCCAACGATTCAGGATCCCTCCGCACACTTGGAGCCCTGGTTATGTACACGCGATCGCCGCCTAACTCGACGTTTTGCATGCCGCTTCCATTCAATTTGCCGAATCTGCTTCCGTTTCCTCTACGTGTGTCTCGATTGAATCGGTAGCCGGGGGTTATTTATGTAGTTCATAATGGAACAGCGCCGGACGGGACAATGTGACTCTTTTGGAGGGGACGCGGTCAGCGGAGAAGCTTCTGGAACGAGAATGGAGCGACGATGCGGCGTTTTCGAAACGACCGATAAAATTCAGCTGAAGTAACGTTCGCGATGAAATTTCAGTGGAATCCCCGGGTGGAACGAGCGTGACGAAATCGCGGACGCAATGCGTATCTAATCAGCTCGATCCGCGGAAGAAACACGGATCAGCGGGATCACAGAGATCGACTGGGGTCAAAGAAAGCGACAGAGGGGCTAGGAAGTGAATATCAGCGGAGTCGTGACTCGGTGACTGCAGAGAGGAAGATGCATCGGCGGCAATACGGTCGGATATCGATTCGCTGCACCTGTTTTTCTACGGGGAACAGGCATCGACCGTGGCGAGAGAAAGGGTGTCGAGAGGGAAAAGAAAGAGGGAGAAAGACAGTGAACGTCGAGTCTCGAATCTATTTCCGTGGGGCCCTAACCCGAGCGTCGAGAGACGGAAACAGTCGGACAGGGGCGGAGGGACGGCACGAGAGGGAGAGAGGAGAATTTATGTGTTTGGAGAGGGTCAAGGGAACGAGGGTAGCGACAAGTGCAGCTAACGGAGTCGTGCAGCTGGATGCAACAGGGGGTAAAGAAACGCGTTTCCCTGTCGCGCGTCTATTAACCGGGACGAATGCTTTCTCGCGCATCCGAATGCCAATTTCTTCCCTATTCCGGTTGACGAACACGATCGGGGGAGAAAGTTGATGTTCCACAGGGCAATTCATTTCGCGCTGGATTTCCCCGATACTTTGGTCTCCTTCGCGTGCACGTTGATCGATTAAATACCCATCGAGACTGCGGCACCGCTAACGATTCCGCGCAAAAATCCACATTTTCGCCGGTTACGCAGGATGCACACGGCGAAAGTGATGCGTGTCGAAGAGACGAGACGAGACAGCGAGCACAAGTGCACGCGAGAGTATGCACGAGGCATTATTTTCTCCTCCGCGACCAAGGAGTTCACTGGGTAGAGTGTTTCACGAACGCGAGCTCAAGAATTTGTTTCCAGTCGGACGCCGTTTTGAGTTGCTCGTCGAAGCTCCCGATATAATGCGGGAGGTAGCCGACGATAACGAGCCAGGTCAAGTATTTCTGCCAGAAAGATCGATCGACCGACGTAACCGGATCGATGTTGCCCTCCTGTCTCGGGAAGCAAAGCGGAAATGAACTATCGGCCGCGAAATTGTTGCCGTCAGCAACCGGGTCGTAAATGTGTCGGGGAACCGGCGACATATTTCGGCCAATATTTCGCTAGAAGAACGGCCTAATCTGTGTGTATAATAGATTTGCTAGAAAGTACACGGTTTCTCACTTTCCAACCGCTTTCTAAAAATGTGAAAAGAACAACGGCGAACACCCAGTCCGATTCGTGTTCTAACGGCACGTAATTGGCCGTCGCGAGTTGCGGTTGAAACGGAGTCGCGATGTTTCCCGTGGATCGTTGAAACGCCTAAGAAACATCGGGTAGACAACGTTTCTGTGTCAGGGTGCTGCAAGAAGAAAATAATCACGTCTCTCGCGAAACCCATGGATTTTCCATCGATATCGTTCGATCGTCGACGGACGGAAACTCTCGTCCAACCCTTTCGATCGTTTTAAATTCTCGGGTTAAAGGCTAAGCGTCTTTCATGGCCTACGAAAGGTCGTTACCACTTTAGCAGCGCTGCGCATAAGGCATGCATGCGAAACGATGCAAGCACGTATACCTCGCACGTCGGGTATCGAAGCGAACGTCGCGTTGTCGTTTCAGCAGGTATGTGTTTCGAGTTATAGAATACGACACCCAATGCTCGAAGTGGCATAATATTTGCGCCGCATAAGTCTTAAGGTCGTGTAAATACGTTCTTCCTAGACGGTCGTTGCACGTTCCTACGTCTCGAGGCTAACTCGAAGCAATCGCGAAATCGCGTACGCACGTAGTGTGTTGTTACGACATGGCTGTAAATTGTAAGAATTGGGCCACAACTAACACGAGAGCACGATTTGTGCACGTACACCGCGCACACGTAAATGCTGCCTGCTTTTTTTTCACGTCGGCGCAAGAACGCAGGCGCAATTATCGCTAACGCGGATGTCTGGTCGCGATTCGCGGGGCCTTGGCCGGTTTCCCTTTCGGAGTAGCGAATCAACATTGCTCGAATACCAAGCGTAGCTCGAGTTCGAGTACGAGTACGAGTACTCGATGGGTGCAACTACCATCCGTATCGATGGACGATACACGTTCAGTGATGAGGCAATGGTCCGACGATTGCCTACCGTACCAACAGGAAGAGAGTGCTCTTACCGTACACCGGTACGGCAGCGAGATCGGTAAACGAGTAACAGCGTCGACGAAACGGGAAATGTAAGGCAGTCGGTAATGCAGATATCAGGAATTATCGTGCGTCAGTGTAGCAGGTGAAGCAACTCGAAGACCGCTTAATTTAAAAAGAATTCCAACCCTTACCTTTGCTCGTTTCCGGCTGAATACTTTCCGTCTTAATTTCCGCCCTCGTTGCGTAAGGGATGGATGTTGGAGGTACTTGCGACGAGGGAGCTGCCAATTTTTCTGAAAGAAAACATCGGGAATAAACAACGAGAAACGATTTCTTCGGCAAATATCGAGTTCTATTTACATTCGGTGCCCACCTGCTAATAAAGGATTGGCGGCTGCGATGTTGTACCTCTGCCGTCTACAGGAGGGATTTACGGAAGTCGTGGTAGACGTGGGCTGACTGGCTTCGGCCAAATCGGCTTGCAGTTCTCGAAGGAAAGTGTCCAACGTGTCAAAGGGTTCTTCTCCTGTGACACCCGCCATTCCTTCGCCCTCCTCCGTCGGCATATTTGGAGCTGCCGGCGTCCCCACGAGAGCGCTCAATTCCATCGGAGAAAATTCTACTGATTGCCCTGTGCTGCTCTCCTGGTGACACAGTAGATTCGAGTTTATAGCATCCGTTCGTCTAAGGCCCGAACGCGCGCAGTCCAAATGTTATAAATATTAGGGCGGACAAACCTGGAGACACTGCGTTAAGTCGACCATTTTGCCGTCATTGTCAGGGCACCACAGTAGCTCGTCGTCTATGAAGGGCATGTTTGACTCCTCCTTTGGAACGAGGGTGGAGGTCAGCGTAAGGGTTTGCGATACGGGGACCGGCATCGGGACCCGTACCCTGCGGCGGGGCCTCTTTAGCCACCCCCGCGCTTTCTAACATCCAAAACCACCACCGAAACGTCCCCACTTTTCGCCTCCCTCTTTTTCTGCTTCGCAGATTCCTCCTGTTCAATTTACACGCTCCTTTGATTCCCCTGAAACAGACAAATCGCCGTCGCTATAGTATCGGTCGCCGGCGGCTAGATCTCGTTCGTTAAGCACTAAAAATTACTTTCGCCCGTTACACGGAACGAAACCCGCGACTGTCCGGGTCGATCTGTCGATCGTGCGACGATCTTTAGATTCATTTCCATAGGCAGTGGGAAACGGACGGACGGGCTCGCCGATGCGGAGCAACCGATTCCAATAATTAGAAGTTGATTCATGTAGTGGCCTGTAACGGGGCAAGTAACGCTGGCATTTCCATGAAAGTGAAAACACCGAGTGAAAACTTTCTTTCTGGCTCGTAGGTCGTTTCACTTCCTGTGCGCGTAACCTCGCTCTCCTGCCGCCGCTGCATTTCTATGCAGCTTCTACACACCGCTGCCTTTACGTAATTCCCAGCCGCGAAAGAAAGTTTCTACCGTTTGCCAGGAGGTTAACATCCTCTAGTCTACCTATTCAAATATCGCTCGCTGGCCGATGTAATCAGGAGCACAACGCGTTGCGTCGAAAACGAGCCGATCGAATGTCCATGCACGCGTGCAGAAAGAAAGCTCTCTCGTTATTTCCTTTCTCTATACTCTGTTATAATCGATAGAAATCGTCGAAACAAAAATATTCCCGAGGAAAGGATTGCTCCGTTGGATCAGAATTACAAGCATGCGGCACGTATGCACACACGTATTTCGAATCCACCGCTCGCAACATCAGCAGTTTTAACATGGCAGACGACGAGAGCAGCTCGACGTCAGACGACAGTTTGGACGTGACAAGTGTCAAATTCGATCCAATGAAGGCGCTTTATTCAACGAAGATGCAGCTCTCTTGCAAGAAAGCGCCGATCTACGACAATATTTTCAAGTTCGAGGGAGTTCTGACGGGTTTAACGGAGAAACCGAAAGTGCGTATTCTAAGAACGGCTCGGGCGCTCCAATTTGCTATCAGCTGATTATATACCCCGCTCCCCGTCTTACTTCGTTAATATTTCAGACGAAGGATACCAGCGCGGGGCGAGGCGAGTGCTCGAGGCGACGGTTTTTACCTCATCAAGGTAAGGTTCGATTACTGTATTCCGAATGTGCCACGTGGTGATGTGGTTTCGTTGTTGTCATTCATAAAAAAAAAGTGAGGTTATAGCAGTCTCTGCGTGGTGGACCTTTAAATGCTTGACGAGAGATGGCGACCGTGTGAAACCCTTGCGTCGTTGGGAGGTCGCAGTTTCATTCATGATAACTCGCACGTGGTATCAAATTTCAATACGCTTACGGAGAGGCAACGCGCGAAGGGTGCACACCCGGAAGTAGAATAGGGACGCCGTGCGTCAGACTAGGACGGTCCGCGCGCCTCTTTTACGTTCGGGAAAACGTGCCGCGATAACGAGGGAAATTTGTCGACAGCCGCGGTATTATTAATTTCTCCTGCGTGGAAACACTCTTCGTACAGTGGGATCTAGTACAGTACCACCTCGGAAAGAGTCTCACTGTTTACTACGTCTCCACGTTATCTATGCAAAAGAGTATGAAAAAAGCGAGTCTTGCGCGACCGATTGGATCGACTACTGGGAATTGATACGACTCGTTACATGAGATGGAACATGAACATGAGTTACATGGATCGAGGTGGACCGTTCCATACTCGCGAGATTCTGTCGAACGACGAATCATTCGAGCGTTCTTTTCCTTCCTTCATACGCTCCCTCCTTTCTGCCTCGGTTTGCGCCGATACCGCGACCAAACGACACCGACCGTGGACGGTGTTATGTGTATCCCACATATCGGCACACATTATTTACGATCTAACAAATATCGCGAAGGCCGTCGGTATGCACACGCGAGTCGCGTACACGTACTCGCGCAGAGTCGCGTGGAATTTGACCTCCGCGAAAGTGCGTCAACTCGTGGAAGCGCCCGGTCTCGTTGTTTCCTTCTCCGGGACTGTCCTTTTATCGCGCGCCTCTCAGCCGCGCGGATCATATCTTGCGTCGCGAAGCATTTGCCGAGACCTTCCCTCGGGTACGTATTGCGCAAACGTATCGCGGAATCCGTGAGCAGAAGGTCTCCCGAAATGTTTCGCAAGCGCGGAAGCCTTGGGGCGACGAGCTGTGTGCGCGCAGGGTTATCGGGGGCGCGATCTTTCTTCTAACGCGAAGCTTCGCGAAACTTGGCCAACGATTGTTTCTCCAGAACGCGATCGCGAAAGTTGCGTTATTTTCGGCCCCTTTTCGTCGACGCGTTAAGGGCGCCTCATAGGACAGGGCTGATCTACTGGCTGCGTTTTGGGGACGCGGGGAGGTTCTGGTTGAAACTTGACCGAAGCTGACGGCGTTTCTTAACCGTGATTCTGACACGGTGCCAAGCGAGATCGGATTAGATTTTCAGTGAAAGTGGCGCGGTTACCGGGCGGCCGGCCGATGAAATTTCGGCACCGCTATGCTACCGGGCTCAGGGCAGACCCGTGTGGGAAGTGAAAGAGGCGAGAGACGGGTAGAATCGGCGGCACAGAAAGCATCGCGAGGAAAGGGGATATAAGGAGAGAAGGGTTGGCACGGTCTGTTCGGTAGACAGAGCTAGGCGCGTTCCCTTCGTGTCCCGGTGGGTACCCCGGGGGTATGTATCTATTGGCCGGCAGCCAATTACACGAGGCAGCCGATAAATCACGGATCCCTGACCCAGTGCAGTTTTATATTTACAGGCGACTCTGGTGTGCGAGAGAGAAGGCGTTCGCGCGCGCGCCTATGTGGCTGCCACTTGCCGCAGCATTCACCGTCTCCCTTTCACTATTTCTCTGCTCCCGTTCGCATCTCTCCTGTGTCGTCGCGGTAGTCATCGTCGTCGTCGTCGTCGTCGTCGTCGTGGACGTCGTCGTGGACGTGGTCGTGGTCGTCGTCGTCGTCGCACGGTGCGGTGTGTAGGGCTCTCGTGCGGCGATGCTCACTCGCGCGCGCGACACCGTGTGGAAAGCCGCGGTGGAGAGACAAGGAAAGAGAGGGAAAGGTAAAAAGAGAGGGCTTCGTCCACAGGGGGTGGAGAGGGGCTGGTCGTTGGACTGTATGAGTACGAGGGGTGGGGTGTAGCGGCGTATATGTACGTAATGCAGCACTTGTTGCGCCCGGGCGTCGACCTCGGTCTCAACCCGAGGCTCCGCGCCGGACTGACCATCTTCTAGACCGAAAATTTTGTACGGAGCACAGTCGCGGTAATTTCAACGAGGTCCTTCGGCTTCCGGTTCGCGGGTTTCGACATCGACACTCCGAAACAGAGGTCGTCCGTGGATGATGATGCCTGGCGGCAGGTTCGCGAGAACCGCGCGACGTAACGCCGCGGAACGCAAACGACCCCCCTTGTCGGTGCCTTTCGGTACTCGAGGGAAAGGTTCAAGGCGGTCATGCCGCGAAAAAGCTGGCACCGTTGAAAACCTCGGCACGATATCGAAGGGAATCGCGGGCGCACCGAGAGTCCCAGCAGCACTTGTTGCGTCCGGACGTCGACCTCGACTCAACTCGGGGCTCCTCAGCTTCGGCGGCCTCCGAACACGTTCGGCCGGAACTGTGGTTTTCATGATTGCGCTTACGTAGAGCACAGTCGAGGCTTATCGTCGTCGCTTAATTCGTTCCAGTCATTCCAGCGTGAACTCTGTCGACGCCGGTCCCTTCGTAGGACCTCGATTAGATCCCCCCGACGAATCGGTGTCGCTATCCCTACCACGTTCGCGAAAAGAGGAGAAAGTTCATTCAGAGAATCGCAATCCTACTCGCGTGGAATACGACGCGAATGATTTTTCCCCGACCTAGCCCAACGTCGGAAAGCTTAGAAGCGGCGCGTACGCGCGAAGATGGGCCCGAAGCCGATCTATCGACACCTAGGCGTATCCTGCATTCTGTTCAGGTCGTAATCCTTATCGTTGGTCGACGACTCTAAAGTCTGTTCGTGGAGCGTCATCGGCGCGCCAACTTCACCTGGCATAAACGCGATGCAAAGCAGCAGCGGACAGCACAGAGATCGGCCGCAGTCGTTCGTTCGCCTCGAGTAACGGAATACACGTCGAGCTCCCGATGATTTCCCTTCGATTCTCGCGGCGCGTTGCGCAATATGTATTTGCACGCGCGCGACATATGCATCCAGTCCTCGATGACTCCACCGCTGACCGAAACCTGAAGAGAGTTTCTTTTCTCCGGAGAACGTTACGTCCTCAGCTGCGCCGCCTAGAAAGCTCGACGCATCGTTTTTTTCCCCAGCAATGATATCGAACGCGGAAATGTCCTTGCCGGTCTCGAATTCCCCGCACGAACGGAACGAAGAAGCTGCTCAATGGGGTCCGCACTCTTCCTGCACTCTTCGTGCACTCTTCGTGCACTCTTCGTACACTTTCGTTCGGTGGTCGTCGCGCGACACCCGGTAGACTGGACGATCCAATTCCTCGGCCGTCGTGTGCACGTACCGCCGCCTCGACCTATCCCAACGTAACAGATGACTATCGAGCACGCCGAAACGGTAGTGCTTCTCACCCTCTTAGAATTTAGAGTAGCACCGTTTGCTTTCTCCTCGGGCGGTCCATCCCTCTGTCGAAGATTTCGTTCGGGGAATCGCGCAGAATCTCGCTGCGTGTAGCCTCCGGATTGTCGGAATCGTGCGAGAGAAATTATCGATCGCAATCGTGCGGGGAAACGCGTGGAAATGGACACGGTGCGGGCACGGGTTAATTGCACCGCTGCCCGCCACTTTCCGATTCTCTCTTCGAAGAAACGCGAGGCGGCACGAAGATTCAGGCTACGTGGTCGAAAGGAATGCGACAAACTTCCTAGATGCGTATCAGGATCGCGGCATCGTCGAGAACGATTCCGAATTGGACGATGCCTCGCCGATCTACATTTCCCCGGCACGTAGCCGTAGCTCGTGCGCTTCTGGGGTAAAAGTGATTTCTCCTTTCTTGTGGAATGTCACCGGGCTCTACGTCCGCGATTTTCCTGCGGGTCGTTCACGCGGTCACCCACTATTTCCCCACGATGTTACCGTTGCGAGTCGGACGTGTTCCCTCGGAACCGGTATTCCACGAAAAGCCTCGCGTCGCATCCCTCGGTATTTTCTCCGTCGATTCGCACGATTGCGCGTACTCTTCTCCTACGCGTGCACTCTCTTCGGATCGTTAGCCGTCCGCTACTTAGAAGGAAACAAAGCGGACGGCAAGATAGCGGGAGGCGGCAAAGGGATGGAAAGGGCCTGGTCGCAAAAGTAACAGTACCTACGGATAGTTCGCGTAAAGCAAACTCGCGAGGCGAACAAGCCAGCCGTCGGTTTGCTCGTGTGAGTCGCGTGTTCCTGCGCACATAAACGAAAGAACCCATGGATGTGTAGGAGAGCGCGTGTGCGCACGTGCAACTCGGTGGAGCGTAGGTACGTGTCGCGTGCGCGAGTACCCGCTTGTGTGTACCTATGTACGCCTATGTACGCCTATGTACGCCTCTGTGGACGAGTGTGTGCGAGTGTGTAGAGAGGTCTGGTGGCTGCTCGGCTGCCTGCCTCGACTCTCGGGTGCGCTGCCCGCCAGGACGTTGAACTCAGCGCGACTCAACCTGGGGATCATCCGCGGGTACAACCAGCCCTCCCTCCCCGTCTCATCCCCTCTACCAAGTCAATCCCACCACGCTTCGCTTCTCTCTCAACTCTTCCTCCTCCGCCACCTCCGCCACCTTCGCTACCGTGTCTACCTTTTCTCCCTCTCGTGTCTCTCTCTTTCTCCTTCTTTCTCCATCCCTTTCCCTTCTGCAGCTCTTTCTCTCGTTTCTTATCTCCCTCGCTACCGCGTCCCTCGCCCCTTTCGATATTTCGTTGGACAGCGCCGCCTCTGCCGCCCCGCGTGCGAACATTCTCCAGGGGCCGTCGTACCCACCTGCATAGGATCCTCTCCTGCTTGGGACCAAGTGCTCCTTCGCACGCACGGTAAACATTTTTGCAGGTGAACCACGTGAGATATGTTGCTCGGTCGCGTACGAGTCTTCGCGGCCCGATAGGGGATACGATAATTGCCGGGTTCACCGCGGCGATTCTTTTTTTCCCTTCATTCGGTTGGGCAACGTACACGTATACGCAACGCGTGCACGAGATAGTTGGCGCGCAATCGTGGCGCTTGATCGAATTTTTGGGGCCGGCGATCGGTTATTGAAGGGCTAACGAATCGGTTTGAACTGGCGAAGTATGCCAAATACGAGCGGCTGGAATCTAAAGGAGGAGACGCAAAGTTCTTTCGATTTTACTGGCGAAGCTCATTGGAAATTGTCGGAACATAATGCGGGGGTCGTTTCGCGCTGGCCGCACCATCGTTCTTGAGGCAGTTGCGAAGCTAACGGTTTCCACCGCGGTTCACGCACGTGAACGCTCTCGAGGCGGCGCGTTATCTGCTCCGCGCCGCCTCTCCGCTCCGGTATACAGCGTGCAACTGAAGATCGAAAAAAGCTCTCTGCACCGGCTTGAAAGGCCGCGGGGAAAAAATAATGGCACGTTGGTGGTGGACGATCGCTTGTGCTCTCCACAACCCCCGTCTCCTCCTTTCTCCTCTGCCACTATCTCTCTCCTGCACCTTTCTCGAGAGCGCGCGAGATTGTTCGGGCCGATTGCATCCTCGCGTCGAGGGCCGACAGTGGAAAGCGACTATCGTAAACACGGAGGCGACCCTTCCGTGCCTCCGGTAAATACTCCAAAGCTTTCGTTCATATCGGCGAGATGTATCGTCGTGAACGCCGGAGACGCTCCCGGCGTAATTTCGATGATCCGCTTCACGAGCCACGCGAGGCCATTCGGCATCCTCTCGCGACCGCGTTCGTCCAGCTCGGCTATCGGGGAAAAACTAAATACGGGCCGCCGCGCCTCTACGATTAGCCGCGCGTGTACCGCAGAACGATGCGCGTTCTAATTTCACCGACGACTCTGGCAAAGACTGCAACGCGAGAGATAGAGCCGTGCACACCCCCGTCCACCCCTCGCCCCGGCTAAACGCGACTGCGCTTTCTTTCGAAAATCCATCGAGGACGGTTCGACGGACGTATTTTTATCGGCGGGGCGCGAACGTTCGAGCTATACCGCGGGGACTGCTCCTGACTTTTTATTTTTAGAAATCACCCAACGCGCAACGGTACAACAGCCGCGTCTCGAAAAATGCTCAAGCCCGCCGCGATCCACGAACGGGAGCGTATGGGCGGTAGTCGCGTTCGCCGAGTGGAATTGGATCGCGACGATAGTGAAAGTGGCGCGTGGTGCACGCGGAAAGGAATAAAGAAAGGTGGAAAACAGGCGAGCGCGGTGTGTTTCGCGGGCCGGCTGGGGGAGTAGTCGGGGGAGCGTAGCTTCGAGGTGGATGAAAGTTATCGGAGAAAGCCAATTGGCAGCGTCGATCTCGCGAGTGCGTGATCGCCACTCGTGCAGCTCTTTTCGCGATCGCACATAACACCTATTCACGAACGGCGAGGAAGAGCGAGCGAGCGAGCGAGCGAGCGGAGTCGGCGTCGAAAGCATGCGTGAAGTAAGTTGCACTCGTGTGCACTGCGTATGGCACAGAGTGTATACATATAGCAGAGCCAGCCTTTACGTAACTCTGCGGCGTTCCTCTTTCCGCGCCACGACGACCAGGGCTGAACCTATCTCCGCGCGAAACCCACGCCGCCGTTGCTCGTCTCTGCTCCGAAATCGTTTTTATGGAAACGCGCGACGATGGATCTTGGGCCGTACGCGCTGGATGCTTTCACCGTTGCGAATGCTTAAGGAAAGATGGAACGAGCGGGAGAACTCTTTATCGTAATGAAATATTTGTAGCCATAAAGGAACTATCGCAGCTGCGGATTAAAAGTATATAAAAGTGTGCTTTATCAACGGACGGAGGGATCCACGACGAGCTGGAGCGTACTCCGTTCGCGTTGCTGACGTACGAATATGATTTTTCTTATTGGAACTCTGCCGGTTGTCGGCATCTTAAGCACGACTCTCGTTGACGATGTCGTATGCCTAATGGCTCGTCTGTCTCGCGGTGGCAGCGAACGCGAGTAAAAACCGGACAAGCAGAAGTACGATGCTATCAGCGAGATCCTCTGTGCGCCGCGCGGATGCGAGGATGAACGATGATTTGTCGGCGAACCGATGAGGCGCGAGAGCCACATAAATTCTTATTAGCACGCCGTTATGGTTGCTTGTAAAAATCTGCCAGGATAATGCGAAACGCGTCCACTCGTTAGCCTGATAACTATCTCGGCTGCGTGGTAAATTTAACCCTCGTCAGTCCTTATCTCTGTAATCGTTTCCTGGGAATTTTCGTGCCCGTCGTGGAGTTAATTTATTTCGACAAAATTCGAAACGGTTGCAGCCGACTTAACTGCAATATCGAACGAAAGCTGGGCGAGAGGAATAACTCTGAAGTCAGGGATCTTTTTCATGGTGTGCAGAGCCCGTTTCCAGCAGAAGGATAGCAGGAGGTCAGGCCTGGCGCACAGAGGGAAAGAACGTCCTCGTGAAAATGCAAAAGACCCTCGGTCCGTTAGGAATGCTACACAGTTGCATGGAAAGCCGGACTCGCGTTAAGGTAGGTCAAGATTTATAATACTTCTCAATACTTCTCGATTTAATTTGCAGGAGAATAAGTGTCTTTTCGTTGCAATCGAAATTTCGCCGGGAAAGGAGTAATCCCTGTGTGTTTAAAAAATTAGAAAAGGGCGCCCGCAAAATAAACGAACGCAGATTTGCAATGAAGTGAAAAGGTTACAGCGACAAAAAGAACGGGACACCGATGACCGACAATGTTGATCCGTCTCTGCATGACCAGGATGGAAATTCGAGGGTGGTAGTCCTGAAAGCGGCGCTATAAACACCCACGCCTCCCATTTCTGCCTGACCCCTGGCACTCTGCACGCGCACGCACACGAGGCTGACACACTTTCGCGAACAGGAGACACGTGCGCGAGCCCTTCGAAGGTAAAGGAGGGCTGCAAACGGTCGAAAGGTACGACCGAGGGAGGAAGAAACTGTTCGGGTCAACACTCGTCTCCATGGAGACAGCTGGGGCCTTTCTTGTCCTGTTTACGCTCCTGATCTTTCCCTTCTTCCAAGGGCTACTCCAAAAAGACAAGGTCGCGCCAAACACCCCCCCAGTCTTTCGACCTCTGTGCCTGTTACGACGCGTGCGTAGTTTGGAATACCCACATCGATGCGACAGTACTTACTAATTGGATCATTAACCGTTGATATTTGCCCCGCCGTTTCGCAGATTTTAGAGAGCAACTAAGCACTTCGGGGGTAACATTTATTTATCGGGCTCATTGCGTAACGAGAAAGCGAGGACGCTTTTAATGTGACCAGCTGGTGACGGCATTCTTCCCCGCCCGGGGAAACTGAATATCGCGCGTGAGTCAGACAGCGATCCGATGAAATCACGTGAAGACGTTTCTGGACAAAGTATCAATCCTCGACAAAGATCGCGAGCCATTTTTCTCGCGGCCGGAAAATAAATCAACGGGCAAGGTCTTGACGTATTCATTTTCTTTTTCTCCTCCGTCGACATAACGAAGAGAAATCGCGGCGCGCCTCGTTCAGTTCGTCCCGACGAATCCGCCATCGAAAGGAGGAAAAATCCACTTCCTGCCACTTCGAGTCTCGCTGCTTCCTACTTCCATATAATTAGAGGTGCATTTGGCGAACGCCCGGTGGACGGGATTTCTGATCAGAAGCAGGAAGCGCTTCGTTGCACTCGCAGCTTTCCCGAACTACACCTAAACGGAACTTCTCAGAGATCGCCTCGAGGAAGAAGTTCGCTAAGCGTGTAACGTGTTCCGCTATTAGAAAAGGGCCCGCACTTTCTCGTCGGTTCAACTCGTTTGTAAGCTATTGCCCGCGACGATTGAAACAGTTAGCTTCTCTTTGAACGGCGCATCTGAATGGCGAGCAGAAAAAGTTAATCATTAAATTGATATAATTGTTCTTCCTGCGGAAGCGCCGGTCTATATTCGATATTCTCAATGAGCGGAATCGAGTTCCTAATTAAACTCCGTTCGGCCGTCGAGCTTTTAATAAGAGACGGGAACGTGTTTCTCGATTAATTACTTTCATTAACTTTCATTCGCCGCGTTGCTCGTCGTCCCGTCGACGTACATAGCCTCTCTTGCTCGGGCGTTCTCTAGCTGCGTCCAACGCACCGTGTGCGTGTGCGTTTGCGTTTGCGTTTGCGTTTCATGATGCCACCACCGTCCTTGGGAACAGATCCTAATCTCTAGCCTTCGGATGTGTCTACACCCGGAAAAAAGATTCTAATCTCTGCCGATCGATTACTCGGCCTTCGGCGTGCTTCTCAAATTGCCGAAGAAAGTGTTGCCTTTTTCCTTGGTATCGTCTCACGGTCGCATCATTTCCATGCATTCCAACGTAATGTGTACCTCTCGTACAGTAATAACGTGGTTACGTAACGAGCACCGGGCACAGGAGACGAAAAGACAGTCGACAAATATGAGTCGCGCGAAGACAATCGACGATCGTTGTTACGCGATTTCTATTTCATTTCTGCCTCTACTCGTGTATCATTTCCTCGAGGGATCCAGGATTCTTCGACGGTCCATCGGTGTCTGAGCGAAACGTCAACGGGAATAAAGATATTTACCCGGAGCCCTAAATTTTCCGGTCTGATTGAAATCTCGGGTTCAACCTTGGTGTTCGGCTCGGACGATCTTCGATTTCCTCCGTCGCTGGATTGCATTGACATTTTATATTTTCGTTCGCTGTGACCAGCTTCAATTGATCCTTGGACCGGCGATTAAGCAAATCTACGAACGAGACGACGCGGTCGTCCTTCGCGAGTAATAGATGGATCCTGCTGGTCCCCGCTGGACCAGCAAGGATATGCCTCGAAGGAATCTTGAGGACTGCTAGAATCGATTCTAGCCGGTTCCTCCGCGTCCCTCTTCTCGATAGCGTTTCGCGCACGTACGCGACACGTGCACAGCGTCAATGACGAGCAGCGAAAAGAAAGGTATCGCGAGTTCCCATTTCGAATTCTTAACGAAACGTTTCGCGCGCCTACGACAGTCGCCAGCCAGCCTTTCGATTTCAGTAATAATCGGGCCAACTTTAAACGACCTAATGCTGCTCGATTGAAAAGTTAGAGGGGGACGTGCGAGGTTTGATGAATGCAAATGTGAACAGTTTTGCGGCGAAGCCTTGCGCGATCGTGGTCGAAATAATTAACTGGTAACGAAAAAAATTGATCGATCTGTTGGAAGACACGGTAGAAAGGGTACTCCGATCGTTGGATGGACGCCCGTGGAGGAAGAGAGGCAGAGAGAATGGGGAACGTGGGAGGGGGAGGAGCGAGTCAAAGTCGGAGTCACGCAATTAGTTTTCATTGCGACAAAGCCGGGTATATATATCAGTGCGAAAGGCATTGAAGGGAGCCTTGCCATGGCCTGCACTTCCGCGTATCAGCCTGCTATCTTGTCTCGTGGCATATCTATGCGCGACAAACAACGGGCTTCTGCTCGTTCCTCGTAGACACGGTCGCGCGAGCTATGCCATTAATACAATTATCGTCTGGAAAATTGAGAAGCTCGCCCGAGACCACTTTCATCGAAACTATTTGTCCGCGATCACGAGTGCCCGTGGAATAGCGATCGACCGTAAATGACAGGGAAACGATGCTGCAATCGTTATCTAGCGATCGAGAGGTGATCCCTCTGCTACGACGATTTTCCTCTTGGTCCAGATTCAACCCTACTGGCCACGGTAGCCTCGAAACTAAAAATATTCTAGATGCTCGAATAGGCACAGTTTTTATTGGCATGCCACCTGCAAGCCTCTAACAAATATTGAAATGCTCTATTCGATTGATAAACGTTCGATTCGTATGCGCGACAAAATATGGGATACTTTAGTTACACTTTCGTGAAACGATTTCTCGCCCGCCAAGGCAGCCACGATCGAAATATCATTTCCGTACGGACCTTATTACCTATTCGTCGATGACACTTTTTTCTCCTCGCAAAAAGCGTGCAATTAGAACGCGCAAATTATGCACGCGTCACGTCGCCCGGTGGTGCTGCGTGTTACAAATTACGCGGCACGCTTTTTTCCCCAGCGAACTGATCGATTAACCATGGAGCGCATTGTTCCCTTCATTGCGAGTACGGACACGTACGATCTAGACTAGGTGGATCGATATGCGCTCTACGTACGTACACTTACATACTTCGGAGCGGAGAGAACGACGGACGCGTATCTTTGTTCGCGTTTCGCGAGATGGCGGCTTTACCTGGAACAGATGAAACGCCGCGACGCGTTGCGACGCGACGCGACGGCCGGATAACACGGGACTCGTCACGATTTAAAAGGAATAATCGTTCGTCCTTTGTGCCGAAGGTCTACACCAGGAACGCGCGCGGCATAAGGGGACACGTCGAGGCATACGTGGCTGCCTTCGACAAGCACTGGAACCTCGCGCTCGAGGACTGCCTCGAGGTTTGGACCCGTAACGTCAAGAGGAAAACACCGGCGCTGGGTAATTTCTTTCTTTTCGTCGTTTCTTAACAATTCTACCTTTTCAGCGGACCGTTCCCCTCCTTCGATCGGCAGCGAAACGACACGGGTCGATTGTCGTACACTCGTGGACTGATTGGAAATTTCGCGCACAACGCGTGCAGAGGAGAGCACGTCGATTAACTTGAAATTGTTCGCGCAGAACGAATGACGCTTTCGTTCGCTATTTTTCGTCTTCGATAGCGTCGAACGTCTTAGATGAATCACAAATCGTTGGGATGCTAATGCCGTCTATAAGAAGCAGTTGAAAGCTGCAACCTCCGACATTTGTAACGCGGCTTGTCTTCCCGTGATTCGAACGTCAGACGGTGCGCGAACCACGCGTCCCTGAAGAAAATTGAACCTCCGACAGCTAAGCAAGGCCACCGTCTTGCCGGGCAATTCTAAACAATGTCCCGTTGTTCATTGAAAAGTCAAATAACTCGGACTTCCGCCTCGCGGGGAAGGAAAAGCGAAGAACAGAGAAAGAAGCTCGTTCTCTTTGTACTTTCTCAGAAGCGCGCGCGATTCTCGGAATACAAAAAAAAAGAAATCAGAAATACCTCCCGCTAGTGCAAAGCGATTCGCGCGATCCATGTGCATTCGAGTTTTTTAAAACAACGATTCGCGTATCCGTAGTGCGTTAACGATTGCCGATAGTCGACACGGCCGATATCACGCGAGCGAAGCAATTCGTTATCCAGTCAGGGTTACAGTATTTTCAACAATTTCCGTAAAACGTTTCTATCCCGTAATGTACAAATCAGCATGCAAATTTTTAACACGCATTATCAATAGGCGCCGTGACACGCTGGCGCGTAGGTACTCCTCTCCACCAGAATTCAATTTAGTCCTTCCTACATCGGTCTGGCCATGAATGACTCCTACTACTGACCGTGTCAATGGAACGCTCCGCGCGCCTCTTTCTATTTACGCCGGCTAATTGATGCAGGAACGAACGGGGCATATCACTTTTCCCGATGCAAGGAATTACAAAACGAACGGTGGCCATGAATTTCAATACTTCGATACCGCGCCCGGTGTCCGCGGAGCTTCATCTAATAATACTTTCTGCATATGTCACGTTGATCCGATTTACATAATTACCGACTCCACCCGATAAGAATACGCATAGGCGGCACGTGGATCGATTGCGCGTATCATTGGCCAGCTTTATTTACAACGAAAGAGAAGGTCGCGGCAGTCGAGGGTCGTTTTATCGCGGGGGATATATCTTCGGGACACCCCTTTACGCTAGGGGCAAAGACCGTCCTTGACTATATACTGCCGGTTGTTACGTTCGATACAAGGGCCTCCCATGTGCCTCGCGTCGTTCGTTTCCCCTTTTTCCTCCTTCTCGCGCACTCTCCTTCCTCGGTTCACCGAACCCGACATCTTTTTTCCTCTCCCTTTTTCTTTTCCTCTCGCGGTCCTCCCTTTCTTCCCACCTACTCCCGTTTTCCTCTCGCTCGCACCTCCTCTTTCCACCATCCGCGGCGCGTTGCAACCCTATAATCTTCGGCATACGCTTTCATTCATTCACGTGGGTACCGCACCAGACCGCACGTGCGTCAGCGAGTGCAACTTTTTGTCGCAGGTCTTATCGAGATCGATTTTCAACCGCCGATCGGATGGTGTCGACGAGGCTGAGCAACTACTGCGCCGGGGGTTTTTTTTTTTTCGTTAGCCCTTTTGCGTTATCAATAAAAGATCTTCCGCCCCCAGTCGATAGCATCACTATTTCCGGTCGCGATAAAAATCCCGATGGTCATTCGAGGAAGCCCGTAAACAAACGGAACGGTTAGAGAATTTTTACGCGACCCGAGAGAAGCAGCGTAGGATGTTGTGGAAGGGACGATTAATTAATTCCGTGAGGGAACGGGGCGACAAAGCCATGAAATAAGGAAAGGAATACAGAGAGAATATAATAGAACGACTACTGTGCGTGTCGTCGATTCCAGCCTAAAAGAGTATCCCCCCGAGAACAGTAATCGTGGTACACCGAGTTCAGGGTTAGTTGGCCTACTGACGTACTTTAGGATATCCTGAGGGGTCGAGAGGTCGTTGATACGAGGCGGCGAGGGTGGCAGGCTGTGCGACCTTGAAGAGCAACTTCCAGGATCGATGTCTGCCGCGTACACGTGTCCCAGCGACTCCTCGTGCTTCGCCTGCTCCCTCCTAACCGTATCGCCCTACGCCCTTCTGCTTCCCCTCGAGCTTGGCGGACACGTGCCAGCGCATAAACAACCTTTCGAGACTTACCTCGTGACCCATCGACATTCTCTTCGTTCGCGGTCTCTACGTGACGTCAACCTTCTCTGTTTTTTCATCGTCCTACTCTAATACCGTGGCTCGCGTTTTCACGAAGGGGAAATTGTGGGCGGTAAGGTTTCGCTTCGAGTAACGTATCGGGGCAAGTTCGTTTCTTTTTTTACTCCGCGACGAACGAGCCCGCCCCGCGATCCTGGGACAAGGGACGGGCCAATTTTTATTTTCCCGGCGAACGGTTTCGCGAGAGCCGTGGGTGCTTCGAAAGCCCCGGATGAATTTCCCGGGCAACACTTTTACAATTTTTTCGCGTTCCCGATACATTAGGTGCTCCGAGCAGCGTGAACGCGAAAGAAGACACCGCGCCCAAAGTGGTCGTGAAGAAGATCGAGGGAAAAAGGGAGACCTTGGAGAGACACGTGCCGCAAATGTTACTGAGGGGAGAACAGATCGCTATAATCGTCAAAATCAATTGAGCCGGTGAATTCGTCCTACCGCCGAGAATGGACCCCAGTGACGTCACGCGGCTCCACGTTGCGACACAGCTAATCGTCGTCGAGCAACGAGAGGCACGAGGCATTCGTCGACGAGCCGGTACATCGGTTGCTCGCACGTTGCACGGAAACGGGACCGAAATTGCTGGCAAGCATCGAGGTTTCCAATCAGCGCGAAATCTTCTCCTACCCGTGACAAGTTTCCCCGCTGTCGAGGCGACGCGATACCCATATGCGTAATACTAAGATCCGTGCTTTCCCTACTATGTATGCAGCGCCGCTTCCTACTCCTGCCGTTTCTCACCATCGCTAGAATCCCTACCCTGCGTTTAGACGAAACGCACCAAACGAGGTCCGCGGCCAATTTGGCCGAGAGCGCAACGAGCGAGTAACCACTGTATATACATATTTTTCTACATTCTTCGAAGTGTACTCAATAAAGATTTACACTGATCCATTTCTTGCCCATCGATTCCACGACCTACCCGAATCGCCTACCGACTAGCGAACTATTGAAATTTCCGCGGAAAGTAAAAGTATGAGAATCATTGAACCGTCGCTACCTCGCGCGATGCGCTATCGCTATGTCGAGGAAAGAAATTCATCTGCATCTTTGTTCGGCCTTCGCGGCAACGTTTAGTTCGGAAGAGCGAGAGTGACGACGGACCCGCCGACGACCGGGAGGGGCAAAAAGCAGGGGGGAAAGGGTGCAACCACTGGCGCATCGATGAGTCTCGCTAATGTGCAAGCGTGACCATCGTCGAGGTAACCGTACAGAAGAAAGTAAACTCGCGATTGTTCTGCTGCACGGTGCAGTTGCGGTAACTAACTCGCTGCGGGTTTTTTCTACAAAGCGGCGCGCATCCTCGGGAAGTAAGAAAGCTTCGCCGAATCGTCCCGAGGGTTCTTCAACGATTTCGAATCTCGTCGGGTACGTCGTTGCCTCCCCTCTACCCCAAAACGTAATAGAAAGGTACAACCCCCGCGGAAAGAGGCCGGGACACAAGTTTCCTTTTCGTCTCGGGCCTAACAATTACTTCGGATCGGGGATTTTTCCTTTTCTCACGGAACGCCTCCTTCGTTTCTACATCGCAGAAAAGTGCATCGGCTCTGCTTGGGCCGCGGTGAAAGCAAGAATCCTGGTCCCCCTTGCCCCCTAGATCTACCGGGGGGGGCGCACAATCTCGCGGGACCCTCTCACTTTCGCTCTCCGGAGAAAGTCTGGCCGGCGTCACCGCTGGTTGCCTTCCCCTCCAACTACCGCCGCGAGAAACGCTGTCTCCGTGGTCCCAGTGGTCCCCGCGTGCCTGACCACCACCCTCTGCCTTCGTAGCCCCGGCGAGGCCCCTCTTGGCCATTCCTAGGCCGTCCCTGACTTCGCAAAAGCGCTTGCATTGCACTCGGCAAGGCGAGCACGACTCCTAGCTTCGCTGCCGTAAGCACGATAGAGGCCGAGGTGCTGGAGAACGAGGAGAAAGAAGAAACTGGCAGAGAGTGAAAGAGAAAGAGAAAGAGAGAGAGAGAGCAGTCGACTCTTCTCCCCGTTTCCCCTCGCGCCACTTGTACACTTCTTCTACGGTGTGCTCTCGAGCCGACGGGGGTTAATGCACTCCTAGAGCAAGCCATAACCTTAGACGGGGCCCTCGGGAAGCGCGGGAATCTTGGTGTCGTCGAACGCACTGGGCGGACCAGAGCGGTGCTTTACGGGATCGACGATATTCTTAATAATTGCCCGTCGAGTTTCGCGCATCGGATTCTGTGGCTGTCGGACACGTGTCCGGTCTTGCACGTCCCACGCGGCGACGAGGGAAACCGCTCGAATTATGCGCTGCGACGCGGAATTCCCCGTCTCTGGGACCACTGGTTGCTCGGCGGTCTTGGAGTACGCTTGCTTCCCGAGTGTCGTTTCTGAATTAGGGTTTCACTAACGCGAGCCTAGTCTGCAGAAACTTCATGGAAGTCGTCGCCTGCCGATCGGAGTAGCGAGATACGCGGCGGAAAAATGCACGGACGACGGTCATCGAGATTCGTGGACGCGAAACCTTGGAACTCATTGTCTACGAGCGATAATTGGATGTACTTGGCTATATAGTTTCACGTATGTGTGCACGCCACGCTCGCTAGAACGAGTGAGAGGAAGAATAGTTTATCTCGCGTCTCTATCAATCTGTCTCGCTTGTTCACACTAGACGATATACTATAGAGGTATACGACGGTCCAGGGCCGACAGGCGAGCGCCTTGGAGGCGTAATGACGATCGTAGAAACTCTCGAGGCCGGTCTACGAGGACCGAGAGTTTTATGAATGCGCGAACGTGATAGAAGACTCAAAGAAAGACAGACACGTCGATATCGCGCGCGTATCGGGTTTTATGCTGCCACCGACGCCGACGTACGATCCGGCAAACCAAACTGCGATAAGAGCAATCTACCAGATAAATTCAGCTAGAATCATTCGTAAGATCGATCGAACCTGTTGGGATTCGCTGCCCTCCTTGTCAGCCCCTTTCGAAATCGACCACGAGATGCAACTGCTGCGAGTTGTACTCGCGTTTCGTTTCGTTTCGTTTCGTTTCGTTTCGTTTCGTTCCTGCACCAGTTTCGATCGCCAATTGTCGTCAGCCGGACGGTGATTTTATTACGATCAACTTCCTTTGGAATTTCGCAACGAAACCAATCGTGTCCGCGACCGTTGTTATCAAAACATCCACCTAAAAACAACGATGCGGTTACCTTCGTATTTTAACGATATTGCAGAACGTTTGCACTCTATAAACAAAGCAAGGCCGCGTGACAAAATCGAACGAAACGGGAGACCTCGAGGAAAATTCCAGATCTGTGTGCGTCCTCGAATTTGAACGATAATCAGCGAGAATCGGCGATTGAACCGTTCTATGAACCACCGCGATCAGCAAGTTTCGTTCAAAAACGATCCGTTCGTTTTTGCGCGAACGCGATCTGCGACAACTTTCGGACCGTAAGAGCAGAAATCTTCCTCCCTGCAACCTACCTACCTTCCTACCGATCCTAGCGCAGCCTTTGCACCGCAACGTCTGCCAGATCCCGTGTTAAAGTCAACCGTTCGAGATCATTAACGAACGAATTACGATCCGCGACCGCGGCGGAGTGACGCAAATTGAAAAATGTTTAGCACGCCAAATTCCCGCGACTACGTCCCCTCCCAGCCAAAATATCGAACTTGTCTCGGTGAAACTCGAGCCAAAGTCAACGCGTCCACCTGCATCGACTTTTTCGAATTGATCCCACGAATTCGCCGATTCGGAGCTCTGCGCGGGCACACCGGTCGTGCACGTTACTCGCAAAAACGCGTGCACGTGCCTGGTTCGCGGGTCGAAGTGTTGAAAATAACCTCCTAAACGTCCCTGACGAGGTGGGAATGTTGAGTTTGCCGCGAATACTCTGTTAGCTCGTGATTTGCACTTCCTAGTCGTGGCTCGTGCGCACCAACACACCTGACACAGGCGTACTCTCTACGCAATATGCACATGCACGGCACACCACAATCGAGGGCAAGAGGGGAACACGCGTGCGTGGACGCCATGGAAGAGAGTATACGTGAGCGTTCGCGCAAGAACCGCTCACGTGGTCGGTGTAAAACTAACAATAATAATAAGGTTGAGTCATGTGGGGCCTTCGAGAGCAAAAGAAGGGCCTTGATTTGTGCCCCGGGCAAGGCAAAGATTTCTGTCTCTTCGTCGGCCGATCGTTTCTCTCCTACCTCGATTCGACGTGCTTTTTTGGAACTCCCCGCCAGATCCCGAGGTGTTCTACGTCACATAGAAACGAACTCGAGGGCAAGCCGATCGTATAATAAAATATGCACCGCGACTCGAGGAGATTGCGTCTTTAATTCGTTTTACATTCTTAGATTCGTTTTTCTACACCTTGCTGTATCGTCAAAGGCATCGTTTGATTGATCAAATCTCCTACTTTCCGATGCAGGTAGCTTTTTTTTGTCTTCTATGGAACATTACCGACTGCGCACGGCAATTAATTCTATCACGGTGAGCAAGCACCTCGCGACAATGAATATCTCGATTGTGTTTCGTTTCGTTGGACAACGGTATCAGCTCGTTCCGTCGCGTATGCTATCGGTTCGAACGTTTTTATATTACCGAGTATGCGACTCTCTCGCGCTGAACCGTGCAGCAACGACCACGCAAAAAATTATCGAAACTTTCGCCCACAATCGAACGTCGTCCCGTGACGCGTTCAGTGAATACTAGCAAGGCGAACAATTTTCTCGAAGGTGATGGACCCTCTTCGGGGAGTTCGCCGCATCAATGTCACCGGGGAGATGAGCTATAAAGACAAGTTTTATAATCCGTGTCTGCGCGAACAAGGGCCTGACAATTCCACGCGGAAACGCCGTCAGCCGGGTTAACCGGCGAACAATCGACCGCGAACACGATTGAGTGCATCGATCAATCTTCGAATTCGAACGAGCCTTTCTTCGGCCGGCTTTTGGAAATCCGTTCGGCGAGCGTCGAAGAGGGAAGATCGTTCACGTCAGTCCCGACGCATGGCGCGCTCGTTGAATCAGGCGAGCGAGATGGAATAATGATTTATTTTTATTTATAGATGCGCCACCAGCCGACAGGAGGTTCGGTGAAATAATTTGCAACATCATCTATCTTATATTTGCACGCGGATTACGCTGCAATAAGAAAATGATCTGTCCTATGCATTGTGTTAATTATTATGTTTACGCAGCGCTTTTGATACAGACCACCGCTTTTTCTCGCATCTATGCAAATATGCGACTAGTGCAATTAAAAAGTAAACGATTTCAGGTCCGGCACATTGCACAATCACCGAACACCAGAGCCAGCCCCGCGGCGCTACGAAGATCGATATACACGACATTGCGAGGATGCGTGCGGGAAGGTTAAGCGATTGGGAAAATTCCTTAAAAGATTCCACCGCCCTAACGCGCGCGACTTACGCATAAAATACCGCCCAATGTACCTTCTGATGTTGAAGCGAGTTCCTCCGCGCAGCAAATAGTGGGCAAAACGGGTAGAAGAAATGACCAACTATTAGGGGTAGCAAGAAAACGGGATTATTCGCAACGGAAGTGAACAGCCACGACAGAGTGATACAACCTTTCCATTGCTAGTTCGATAATAATTTGCAGCTTCAACGCGGCTCTTGTATCACGCGATTTCTCCTAATCGAGTTTCGATTGACGACGGTGCGCGATATTGAGTAGCGACAAAGGTTGGAATAGAAGATCAACCTCAAGGGGAGAAGAAGAAGTATGAAACAGAAGAGAAGGTGAAAAGCATTAAGTACAAGAAAAGCGGTCAGGTGGACGTTCCGGACGAGTCACGTCGTCGGACGATCCGGAACGTGAATAGACTACGAACGAACGAAGGAAAGGGAAAGATGGATGACACTGCCGAGAGAATTGCGAGACGTTTAGTCGAATTGGGCATAGATAGCGTAACTATTCCAAGCCTTCCGCTTTTATATGCCGATAGCGGCAAGTTAAACGATCTCTCGCCGATGGAGGAACCGTGACATCTCGCTTCATGAGAGAATCGCCTGCCTGAATTCCATGCACGGCATCCGCGAGTCTATTTCCACCTTCGGTTATTTAGACGCTGACCCGGACGCTCGTCGCGCGTTAGTAGCTGTATTAGTAGCTGCCTTAGTTTTCGCGAACCATGAATGGGGGATACCAATTGTCATCAATGGACGCCGCATCGGGGTGAAGCGAACGTTGTACACGCTGTGACAAAAAAGTACATGGCACGAATCTCGACAGGGTACCGTTCGCGAGCCGTTTTCCCTACCCTTTTGGCAACATTCTTCGGAACGAAAATAATTTCTGCTCGCCGGGTTGCATAATGAATGGCGGAGAATAAAATCGTGCGACGTGGCATCGCAAACAAAGCGGATCCGAGCAAACAAGCCATTCTTTCTGCACACAGAGGTTGCAAGATAACCAGCTCCACGTGTTCGGGCGTTAGAACGTCCACGTGGAACGTCGCGACATTGCTTAACGACCCAACTACTTTCATTTTTTTTTTGTCCGCCGCAGAAAAATTGCCGATTATTTACTTTGACGTAACCTTCAAGGGGAACATAATTTATACACCGAGTGACAATTATTTATCAAGCACCATCGTGGTTTCCGTGTACATGCATCGCACAGGTCATTCTACCAAGTTGGCGAAATTTCATTTTCGTTCTGCGTATATGCAAACCTCGCGCATTTGTATAGTACACACGCCTCGACAATAATGCAAGCCACACGATTTTAATCGTACTTAATCGTGCATTCTGCTGTTTTGAAGGTAAACCGTTCCAAGGTGAGCTAAACTGAGCCGAAGAATAATTGTTTAATCGACGCAACAATAACATTTGATTCAGCATTATTCTTGCTACATACTGGTTATGCCGTAACGAAACAAACCGGGCGAGCCGAAAACACTACCAGGAACCATTCTTAATTGGACACCTGAGGCAACAATGTAAACTGGATGTTTTGTTAATCCGAAAAATCGATCCCTCCGGCTGTCCTTTGCCGGAATGATCGTAGCTGTTATCCAGCTGCATACGAGCAGCCTAAACGCTTCAAAATAGATGTATTACACGCGAATGATTCACAACTCACTTTCCTCGTTCGTCTCACGGGGGCGGTGTATCAAAGTCTCCTCCTCTCGGAACGATTAATCCACCTCGGCGTTATCAAGGTGGATCATCCGACGTAGCAACGTTTAACTCTACGCGGGCGACGCCGGGGAATTTTCATTTTTTCGTGGGTTTTCGATAGCCTTGGCCATGGCCGCGTTTTTCATGGTCTCTTAGGAACGTACGCCAGGGCGATCGTACTAGCAATGGGTGTTATGTCAAGCGAGCAGGACACGAGAGCCCCTGCTCGAGAAAGGTTACGTCCGACACAATCTACGGGCCACACCGTGACCGCGAGACTCTCGAAGGCCGTTTGTACGTATGAACGGAGCAGGGGCGGATATTCGGTAAAGATGGAGGGGCCCGCGGATGGAGTGGGCCCGGGCACGGCCCCCATGCCCCACCTTCGAACTTGCCAATATACTCGAGAGAGTCAAGGCTCTGGCCCAATTTGAGTTCGTAGACCTAGGCGGACGATAGGTCACACATGTACGGTCACATCTTTCTCTCTTCAGCTGCGCACACCTCGGCTTAAGGTCATTTACTTTTACCAAAGCTTCAAGGTGTCCCGAATCACCTTGTCCTTAAGTTGGTGTCGGAAAGAAATGAAAGACGAAGAGGTTACTCGTGGCGCGGTGTACGCGAAAAAGGCTTGACCGCGGTTCTTCTGCAGCGAGACAGGTGCAGGGTACACACCGCGACCTATATTCCGGCATTCCACGGTTCACTTTGAACGAGTGGACAATTCGGTTCAATATGCGCGTGCCGCAAATATCGAGGAGGATGCAGGAATTGTCGCGTCGCCCGCGGTTGCTTTCCTTAGCCGGTAAAAAATAATTGCAACGCTGACGACACGCGTTGCCAGCACATTATTTTTGGATGCCGTGAGTGTATATGCACAACAAACGCGAACGTGTTGCGCGAAAACGTATATAAACACAGATGCACCGGTCTCGGTCTAGAGACCCAGATGTTACGTATGCACGTAACGCGAAGATCTTATCGAACTTGTGTAATTGCTGTCGCGTAAAAGCGAAATGTTGAGGAAGCAAGCGATGATCGATCTAACCGGAAAAAGAACGGGGCCCAATGTACGGACGATTGCGTTCGAGAAATGTGCTCGAATGCACACGCATCTACGTGTCGGATGTAGAACGGTAATTTCCTAGACTACTGGCGAAAGACAGTTTCGTTCGGTTGCGAAATACCGAGCGGTATTAAAATAAAAAAAAAAAAGGTGATAGGATTGCGCGCTATCGACAGAGGAGGAAAGAATTAAGAGACGTAGCAAATCGAGGCGGAGTGGAAGGCGGGAGGAGGTTACAGAGCTCCACGTGGTACCAAACTTCAGGGACGCTGGTTTATATGGGGCGCGAGGCTACGGGGCCCTTATAGCGAGCTAGCATCTCAATATTTATCGAACGTACACCGGCATAGCGAGATACTAAACAGACCACACGGTTTTGGCCCTCGGCCCTGGGTACCAGCGAAGGTCGCCACGTAACCGGTCGTGCTAGAGAATTAGAAGACGGGAGAGGGAACGCGAAACTCGTGCTACTATAAACCTCTTAACTATATTAAAGAGTCGAGAAGTCTTCTGAGTCGAAGCCAAGCGAAGAATGGTGAGAGGAGAAAAGAGAAATACGAGGATGGATACACGAGGGCCGAAGGTTGGCCTACGCTGAAAATACTTGGACAAAATATAGTCGCGACTTATTTCTGCACGCGTGAGTATGTGCACAAGTGCATACGCCGTTTTCATCTGTTTACATGCATACATGGACTATCGGCGTGTGCATCGCCGTGAAACTGTGAAGACGTAACCGACCGATACCGTTCGATCGAACCATCCATTGAGATTCTGTTCAATTTTCTTGCATCGGCATCGTGCCGCAAGTTGGGTATTCCGTTTTCCCTGCTCAATCCCAGTCGACATGTGTACATTTTGCAAAGATAAGAATCGACGTGCATGCACGGAGCAAGCTCTCCCGTTGCGCTATCTTTACTCGAATCATCAGAGACGGTTACGATAATTTTATATAATCGATACAATAGTAACGCGACCTACGTTACGGTAGTTGAAAGGAAGAGGGAGGAAATACAGGGAGGTAGAGAGAGAGAGAGAGCGAGAGTGGAAGTATCGCACATAAAAAGAGAGGTATTGATTCGTAAAACGGTATTTACAATTGCGTCCATAAAGTGACGCAGAAAACCGAGCATACACCATAGAATTTAATCGTTTTTATGTAAACCGATATCTCGTGGTACACCGAACCATAATGCGTGATCACTTCCTTGATCGTATGCGATTACCGTCCGGTTGCTCATTTTCACCCTAGCCGACAGTGCAAACCACCACCACCACCACCACCACCACCATCAACTCTCTACATGAGATTCGCTTTTACTCGGAGAAAAGATTCTGTTAGGTAATGCCAGACATTCGATCGCGGCGCTTTCATTAAATCACTATTATTGCTTCGCGTCTCGCACTCTGCATTTGTCAAACAATCTCGACTAGGTGGCATTCAAACGCGCTCGACTTTACCGCCATCTTTGACTGTCACCAATCATGGAGGCATGCACACCCTTTCGTATTCGTATTTCGCGCAAACTTATCTCTATTCGCTCAAGTAAATAGACGTCGAGTCCTCTTACCTTATCGCACCCGTTCAATAACGTTTAACGCGCAAGGGAATTCAGACGGCACAGGTCAGACGTGCTTCCTATACACGCCGGTTAGTTCCGCGCTGCAATACCGTCAATCCTCTATCACCCATCGGTCCCTTCCGTGCTTGCTATTTCCACTACGATGCTACACTACGTTCGAGTCACCGAAAACACTAACAAACTTTTCCCACGCTCGCGTACCCGCGATGTCCGCCGGCCACTTTGGACGTACAAACGTAGCAAACAATAAACGCAAAAGAGAGGGAACGTAAAATCGCGCCGAACTCGCGTCACACTAGACTCATGGGCGCTCCAACTGAGAAGCGCGCGTAACGCAGCGATCGTGTATCACTGGTGCTCCGATCCGACTATCGGCAAAAGGTGTTTCGCTCAAGATTCGACAGGGCCGACTTTATAAGCGCGCACAATCCGTAACTGTTCATCTTCGAGCGACGAAGTAATCAACCATAGTAGCTCCACGGTGATCCAGCGAGAGCGAAACACGAGAATTTTTGCGTGCAATCAGCCCCAGTGCACCTCGAAGTCACGAATCGTCCGATCGGCGAGGGACGCGCAGTCGCGGTGCAATTCAGCCGCGGGAAATTCAGGAAGCAGGTATCGCTAATGGTGGTCGATTGTTCCCGCGATGTTTGACGTTCCAACGCTGCTGCTCTCTCCCTCTCTCCCCCTCTCTATCTCTCTCTGTAATTCTCTCGAAATCCTTTCCCCCGTTCCCGGATGAGTTCGTAACGAATAGAGTAGACGAATTGCGTGACACGAGGCGTACAACAAGTCTTTGGCCGAAGCGCGAAGGAACACTGAACGTAACGCGCGAGCGACGAGCCTCGGTTTGCCTAGACTAGCCGCCACTATACGCTACTATCCTAGGTTAGACACGCTCGCGACACTCTCCCTCCCCCTCCCACTCGTTCTAGCTCGCGCTTCTTCTTCCTCTATTGCACTAGTGTGATCTCTCTCTCTCTCTCTCTCTCTCTCTCTCTCTCTCTCTCTCTGCCCGTCCTGCTCTCACCTCACCGATCTTGCGTCTTTCTCGGACTCTAGGGATCTATGTACATAGAGTACGGGGGGTACACACGCCGTGTGGATTCGGAGCGGCAATGTAGTGGGGGTTCGTAAGGCCATAGCCACGGCCACCGAGTCGTACACTCTCTTAAACAGCAGGCGCATGCACGTACGTACATGCACGCCGTTCACGGTACACCAGCAACCGTTGTCGCTCTGCTTCTCGCGTGAGAGCGCGAGCGCACACGCGATTCCACCTCTTGAGCGCTTCGTCGATCTCGTGTATCGTCACTGTATTGCTGTCGCACGGAAGCATTTCGCGGGCCTATTTTATGACCGGAATCGCGAGCGCGAGCCAACGAGAAAGTGGAGTCGTTTGTCTTTTTCATATCCTTCATTGTACTGCGTGTTTTCTTTTTTCTCTCCCCCCTCCCCCAAACCTAACCCAAACCTAACCCACCCCAGGAGATAGCAATATAAATTTGCGATGATTGAAACGCGAATACTCAAAGTGGTTCGTTCCGATGAGAATTGCCGCGACACGGTAAACTGTAAACTCGGTGCCACGAGTGTACATCGAACCGCACGTGTACGGTAGAAAACTTTACTTAAACCGTAGCCGAGAGAGTATACGCTTCGTATATAATTTGTACTATATTCAAGAGGCACTCTTGCGCTATGTCTATCGCACATATGTATGCACGAGGAATATATGTCTTCATGGTCGCGAGGGTGTACAAGAATGTAACCACCGTGCGACTGAATGCAACAAGACACAATGTCTTCCGACGACGACGTCCGTTCTCTCCGAAGCGTGTTTAGAACGCGTTGGCATTCAGATGACTGTTTACACGTCTCGTTACTGCAATGAACCGAGCGCATAGCGCCCCACGCTTCATCGAAATCCGTTTTCAGAAACGGAGAAAACGAATAAACGTTGCACTGCTGTAAAAGCGATTGCTCCGCGGCGGAAAAGTCGCGCGCGGACATCACGGCAAACGCGGAGCAGTTTTTAATTCGCGACAACAAATTGGCGCCACGCGATTCATATACACGAAAGCGGAATAAATTTCTCTTCTCTTGCTGACCAATTTATATCTATCGGAAATACAATCTAAAGGACACAATCGTCTCGTTATCGCTGTAAACATGATGCGCGAATGAATGCCAGATTAAGGGGCTATTAATGACCCGTGTGCTCCGATATGATACGAAAGCGTTGATTGTTCTATTCGGTTATCATTGCGCTCTGCAAATTGCCGGTAATTAACATTAAAAGGTAGGCGCGGTGAATTTGTTTGAAACGACCGTCTTAGTTATCTCCCTGGGCATTACAAAGTGGTATAAACGTTGCTCTGCGCAGAATGGAAAAATTGTCGCTTGTTTATTTTTTTTTACACGCCGGACCGGCAAATAGCGTTCTTCGATGTTGTCGCGACGATGGGAAAAAGGTAAATGCGGAATAGCGAGGATGTAGGGCTAAGGGTATGGTGAGTAGTATGACTCCGAGTTTGGTCAGACAGGCAACGTTAATTCACGTTCACCGGCTAGGTTCTCGACGCGGCTGCCACGGATGGCGGAGTCGATTCCCGAGACTTTCTAACGAAAGTGCAAGTCTTTTCTTCTAACCGGCTGCGATGCCGTGCAGCCGTCCTCGACACGACTTTCGCGTGTTTTCCGCGGTTTCCCAGTGAGGACGAAAACGTTCAACGCTTCCGGGCTGAGTCACTGCGTCTTCCACAAGAAATACTTCGGTGATCCATTAATTAGAAAATAATCCCCCTAATTGGCGCGCGCGCTCAATCTTCTGACGCATCGTTCAGCGAATCGTTCGATGGCATAATACAGCCGATAAAAATATGAAAGGGGAGAAGAAGAAAATGACGATTCAAAAATACCGGTCAACTGTTCGAATGCAAACCATCGAAGGAGCAGAGTCCGATTTAGGAAGTCCCGATTGACCTTCGCAACGATTTGTGAATTCGAAGCAAAAATTTCTAAGATTTAAGCGTACCGAAGAGTGCGCCCGCGGCGCACCATCAAGGTCCGATACTCGCCGCTTTTGCCGTGACATAAATATTCGGGGGCCTTTGGGCCTACGTTGATTTCTCGTGCGCGAGGTCTGAACTTGACAGCCGTACGAAAGAAAGAGAAAAGCGGGTGGGGGGGGGGGGGGGGGGATGACGTGAAAAAGAGACGGAGAACCTTGCTTATAATCGTCTCCAGAGGGAACGGACGACCCTGAGTGAGTAGGAACTCAAAGATTAAGCCATCATCATTCTCGAACCGAGGAGTTCTCTCCTTTTCGATTATTTTTGAAAACGTTAACAATTCTATTCAACGAGGCGAATCGCTTTCGCGTCGTCACGAATTAAATATGTCTTTCCCGCGTCTTTACCCCGTGCAAAGTGAAGCGCATTCTTCTGAAAGCGCTTCAAGAGCTTCAAACGCGACCGTTTCTGTCCGGTTGTACACGCTTCGAAGGGAATAGAAGCTTTTATTGCTCCGTTCAGGTTGCTCCTTACATCGTGACATTCAAACCTGACACACGAAGAGTCGTTTGCGTTCTGATAGTGCAGTTCGCTGCACGCGCATTAAACCGGCGCGCAGGTTCGTACCCACTCGTCATTCGTTTGCTTCGTACTAGACTTAATAAACTTTCACTGGCCTCTCGCGTTCTTTCTCTCTCTCGCTCTTGGCTGGCAAGCTATAAATTCGGTAACCTCCACGAGCACCACCTCCTCGTGTCCCCTGCTCCTCCTCGATTCTATCGACGGGAATGCACTCGGACGAAATTTGCCACGTCCGCCATGACACGTGCATCGGAAAAGAAGTAATGGATTCTAATATATAAATAAATGCACCTCGACGACTCCGTATCCCCACTTCCGTTCTTCTTTCTCTCGCTCCTCTCTCCCGCGCTCTCACGCGTGGGACGTTGCCCCATTAGCGAAGCAGATATAAGTGCTTGCGCGAACGTAGTCAATTTAACGAGGTTAAAAAAAATCCTCTCTCCCCCGTTCCGACGCCAGAAGGTTCGTGTACGGTTTCCCGAAGACGGCCAGACCGCACGCTTTTGTGTAAAACACCAGCGTACCATTCCGCGCGATCACTCTCGCTTTTCACCTGGCCAGGTGACAAAGATTCCTCTGATCGGGAACGCGCGATCGCGATTCCAGATAAGAATCTCAAGTTATTTGCTCCCGACGTGTACGACTCACGAATACCCACGGTTTCCTCCTAAATTCGATCGAACCGAAGCCAAATCACAGCCTGTGTGCAACATTCAGGAGAAAGTTGAAACGGTCGAAGAACTATGGACACTCCCCCGTTATTTCCGTGTTTCTTCGAGAAACGCTCCTCGACGGTCGAAGAGTATCAAAATCACGAGTAAACGTTACGCGAAGGAATGGAACCGAGACCGCCGAGTGACGAGGTGCTCTCACTTTTCACCTTCCCGAAAGCTGAATTGCGATCGCATCTCTCGGCCGCTGGCTCGATCGGGCGGGACCGGTGTTAACGCACGGATAGTGGGCCAGTGTCAGTCAACGACATCGTTTCGGTAGTTAACCGGCAGATTCAAAGTCAGAGAAGAAGGCTGACTATCGTGGTTCGGAGCTGCCGTTCGAATGGCACTCGGTGAACAACCACCACGCGGGGCCAGTGGCCAATATTTGGGCCAATGTTAACGTTGGCCTCTATACCGATTGCCTAATACCTGCTCGGCCGCGACACACCTGATAACGAGAGTGACGAGAAGGAACTTTCGTATACCATAGGGTATTACTTAACCTTCTACGTAACGATCTCAGTTTCGTGTACGTATGCGACCTTAGAGCGGGATCGATTTGACCATTTGACCATTATTCGACGGGGAGCCGGCTATAGCAATCGGGATTTCGTGCAGCCAGAAATTACGTCACGTTCTCAAGCGAGAGAGCAATACGCGTGCAATGGAAACTTATCTTTTTACACGTTCCGGGGTCTTTTTATTTAAAACGATCGTTCAACGACTTCCCACCGCGGAGAGGGATAATTAAGTCAAGAAGAAAGCGCGTTAGCGTTCAATTAGGTAAATTGGCGAGCAGTCGATTCGGTTTAAGCGTACTGACGTATCGCTAACGGAAGAAGATGAACGCCCGGCGTCGCGTCGCCTGGCATTCGGAAGACATTATCTAACTTGATCGCGCGGCATCACGGTAAGACTTTCAAAATCGTGTTCTTGGCACTCGATCTACCTGCTCAATGGCTCGTGGACTACGGCCCTTGGAATTCACGCGTGTCATTGGGCTTTCCCGAATGCAACATGAGCCAATTCATGGTAACCGTACGCGACATATAATTCACCCCGCAGTAACCCGCACCTTTGTATTCCTGATCTTCGATGGAAAAATGTAACCGAGCAGAACAGGAGTCGAAAACAGAACTGCAAGGTACACTCTCCTGGCGATACGTTCTCGGACAAGAGTGGCTCGCATTTGCTCGCTCTTAATGTCCGTGCCTGGTGACCCGTGGTGCAAACTAAACCCACCGGAGAAAGTTGCCAGATACTTTCTCGTAGCTCCGCTGCCTCCTTGCACGCTGGTCGATGCAGTCGCTTAAATTGCCCCTCGCGTCGATACAGGCGTTCGAAACGAACGCTTCGAACTCATAACGTTAGCTGGTTAAAAAACAACAACCCCAAAACTGCGATAGAAAGATGCCGGTAGGCGGCTGTCGAATAAACGTGTATCGTCCTGTCGGAAGAAATTGGGACGCATGTCTGGATAGCGTTTACGTCTCTGGGAGCAACGTGTACATTTCGCGCGAAAATATGAAATTTGCTCGCGTGGAAAGTTCTCCGGTACGAGAATGACGGTTCGGATCAGAGATTTTGTTCGTCGATCAATTAGAAAATACAGGTGAGTTCGAGCTGGGGATCGCGCCGCGGCGTCGCGCGGACGCAACGCCTACCAGCTCGCAATATCTAGATGAATAGCGCGGATACGCGGCAAGAATGGATCACAGGACTGGCAAAAATATCGAACCATTCTTGGCGAGCCTTACGAGCTCAAGGCATTCAGGCGCTTCGCGGACCAGCGACTTGATTTACTCGTTCGAGGGAACGAACTCGCCCGCACTTACATACGCTTCAGAAAGGTATAGCCGAGGCGGCTCTATGTATAACCGAGCTATTATACTCGCAGGTACATCGTGTGCACAGTCGTCGGAGGAAAATCTTGGTCCTCCTACGCCCGTTCGTTAACTATTCATGCGCGCACCGTATAGCCTGCGGTCGACCGTGATGAATTGGAAGTTACATGCTCCGGGAAAAATTATTTAGCCAACCCCAGAGCGCAATAAGTCATCTGTTTCGACCGTTCTATTTGAGATAAACCGCTCTGGACACGGTTAACGCATGATAATGAGGGAATACCAGCTGGTCAACACTACCGAGCATCGATTATCTGTCTCTACACCGACTTCGGATTTTTCTGCCTAGAATCAAATTCGACGTACTCGCATAATTTATTTGCGGCGAGCAATAAATATCGAAGCTGTCTCCCCCTTCCATAGCGGGTGTTGCTTTCGCCCATAAAAAAAAAGGGTTACGCTGCGAGAAACTCGACGGCATTGGTCGCCACTGAATGCGATTGCATTCTTCGGTAGAAGTTCTAAACAGAGGGAAGGAATATTTTCGTGGATGCATCTTTGAGGATGCAACCAACCGTGACGTAGCTTTCGTGCTGCAAACCATGTGACGTCACTCATTCGATGACGTGTGGTCAACCGCGGTCAATGCACCAGGCCGACGTTTCTTGCAGGGCACTATAATGCTCGGTTCACTGGCATCGTGCTTGTGTGCGTTTGTTCACGTGCACGGACTGCACCGCGTTGCATGTACGCGCGTTACACCGCAAAATACCGGGTGTTCATAAAATCTTCTCTCTGCTCGCGTGCCCTGTCGCGGAAACGGTCCGAGGATCGAGCCATTTGCACCCCCGTCAATATCCTCATTCACCCGCCCAACGTTTCGTCGGCGACGAACATTTCGCCCGCCGCCGCTGTTTCGCGTTGTCGAAGAAGCAACGAGTCACGGGGGCAGCCGACGAGCGATCGGGTCCGCGTTAAAAATTCATACGCGACATCGCTCGGCGTCGCTTGAAATTCCAGCGGCGTGCAACGCTTATACCGGCATCGAAAATTCATGCACGTCGTTGACGCTGCTACCCTATATCTCTGTTTTAATGACGGGACGCTGTAACGCTTGGGTTTTCGTATCTTTCTATTTTTACAGCCGACCGATACCGTAAATGTCTGCGCTCGTCGCGGAAAGCTCGTATGATTGAATCGAGGAAAACGAACCCCGTCGTTCGTCGCGGCCGATATTTTTCCCCCAGACAATGGCCTAATTACGGCGAGACATTTCGGCCTCGTTGTCATCCGATCATTTAGTATCGCCGTCAAAAAAGCACGCCCACGTTCAACGGCTCCACCTACGTTTGCGCGATGCTACAGGCCATAGGCGAAGATCGGGCGGTAGTGGTGTAGATGATGCGAGTTATCCGGCAAGTAGAATGGTCCGCGATATGGTCAGCCGTGTCCCGATAATCGATGATCGGGCACGCGTGTACTGGATATGGGAACTGTTTACGAAGTGAGGAGAACGTGGAAGAAAATCGCGATACTTATGACGCGTACGTCGCGTGAAAGACAATCTCGCGTACACGTGAACGTTCACGGCGAGAGCGTTTGGCTGTTTCGGAAACGAAAGACGACAGAGTCGTCGATTGGAAAAAGATAGAAGAATAATGGGCCCTTTGAGTTGTCCGCGAATTCCGCGATTTTCAATTGCCCGAGATAGATATCTGCGGCAAAAAGGAGGCTCGAGAATTCAGCAGAACGAATCTGTTACGTAACCCGAACGATTTTACTTTTAGCGCTGTCTTCCAGCAAGGCACAACAATGGTTTCCTCTCGTCTAACCGTGTCGTATCAAGATTCATGGAATTTCGCGCAAGAACGGATACCGTATGGCGATTTCTGTCTTCGAAAAATCATGTAACGGTGCGTCTAGAAAGCATGTTAGCGAAAGGAGTAACGCCGCGTGTTGCATAAGCGCAAAAAGACCCCATTCTGAGCGATTAATCCTCGGCAATTATTACCAAACCATCGCGACTAACATCCCTCGTTGCCGAACTAATACGCGTGCCGTGCGAACGGAAGATCACCGCGGCGTGTTTCGCGTGGCTTTCTAAAAAAAAAAACCCCCCCAAAAAACTCGCGTATCTACCCGATTGCCTGTCCGTTAACGCGGGCGCAATTTTCAAAACGATCGCCTTCCAAGCGTGCTCGCGAGGAACGAGACAACGTCACCGCCGCTTTATTTCAGGGGCTATAAAACGTGTAAACGCCGAACCCGCGACATCGCGGGCGTGCTCTAAAAACGCTGAAGCTCGCAATCGTGGCGGGCAGAAAGCAGGAACGCATCGAACGATCGGAACGAAAAGAAATTCGCAGCGAGCGAATCGATCAGGCGGGCAGCGAGCTGAAGACAGAAGCTGCGTCAGCCAATCGTAAACGTATGAGAGAACGTGATCCACAGGGAAGAAAGTCGAAAAGAGGTGAGACGAAGCGAGGCGTGCCGCGCGCCACGTTTCCCCTTTTGTCGTGCGAGAAGAGTGCTTTTCGTGAAATTCGTCCAAGAGAGCCTCGCAGGAGAGACGGAAAGAGAGACGTGACTTTAGCCATAAGCCGTAGGTAGGCCGCACAGAGCATGGACAAGCAAGTCGAGTTGAGAGGCGCGGACGGGCGGTCAGAGACCCCGCAGGGCCGGCGCAAACAGTACAGCATTACCCACTCGCTCGTTCTATCGCAACCTGGACCCAACAATGCTCAATAATCGTCCCTGTGATCGCGCCACCTTTTAACCGACAACCTGGAAAAATCGTCTGCACTTTTTCCACCGGTTTTGCCCTTTATTTTCCGACCGCAAAAATGACCGCGGAGGGAAACTTACTGCATGCGGCTGCGTCGTCGCTTTTTTTCCTTCGCCGTGTGTGCAGAGGGAATTAGGGGGAAAGAAGTAAGGGTGGCAAAGTTCAGCGTAAAGAATCGTTCGACGATGGCGTTGCCTGGGAGCAACACGGAATAGGTTGGCCGAGGGAACTGTAAACGAAAGATTCGACCAACGATTTCGTCAATTTCACTTTTCATCGAACGGGCATTTTTACTTTTTGCGATCGGGCACACAGGGACGAGCGCGCGAACGTGTGTGCGCCGTTCCTCGGTACTTTCTCTGTAATTCGCGGCATAGCCTTTACGTCTCCCGGGAATTATGATTTCCGCGATTCGTTACAAATACGTTCCACGTGACGCTACGTAGTCATAACGCTTACCCGTTTTACGCTAACTTTCTGTAACCAGCCAGCGCGCAGTGTTCTTAATGTCGTCGGCACTTTCTCCCCCCTTTGCTAGCACTTTTTCGTTCCGGTGTAATTAGCGAACGCGAGTATCGTGCCCGTTAACATTTTTAGCAGGTGGTGGAGGTATCAGCGACGAGAAGAAGCGCCGGGGGTTTGATGTATATAAACAAAAATTACACGGACGACACACGAATATGTCCCGCGTGTGTTATCGGCAAACGACGCTGCCTGCGGCGCACTGTGACGCAAACATAACGCAAGAGGTGCTTTCGATGATAGTTATTATTATTCTTACAGGTACCACAAACAATTCGAGCCCCCGTATGTAGGTCGCCGAGAGGACAACCAAGAGTTACGGAACAACCAAACAAAAAATGAAAAAGATTGGACTTGGTGGCGGTGTACATTCGCCGGACTACAGAATATGCCTACGGGATGAGCATGGTTGAATTTCCAGCTAAATAGATGGCGCGAAAGATATCCCAAGGAAAAGTTAAATATTGACTGGCGGAACAAGGTTTAAGTTAAACGTAGAATCTTGCGCGTCTATTTTAGTTCCAAGTAAAGGAATAGCCTGTTCGTTCCAACGTGTTTTGCTAGAAACACAAACAACGTACCAAGAATACAGCGGGCAGAATTGAAATGGTAATGCGCTTCGGTGGTCCCCGCGACGCGATCGACTGAAACGTTTGGAAAACCTTTGGAAAAGAATCGGGACGATGGTTCTCGGAGACCGGCCGAAACTTTCGACGACGTTCTAGTCCGTCTTAAATTGTACGGCCAATGAACCCACCCTGCCCCGATTTCTCCAATAACGCTGAAAAAAGACTTCTTGCCGCGTCACTAGCATCTACGTGTTCTCGATCGAAGGTCCGCAGAAACGAACGACCAATAACCCCCGCGAGAAGACATCGGCGTTCTCCACGAGAGGATGTTAAGCACATTAGCCCTTGCTGCATTGCTCGTACTGTGCACCTATCTAAATTAAACGGGAAAGCAGCAAGGTTTCGAGCGTCGCGTCGCTCCGAGCGGTCCGGCAAACGATGCTTCACCCTCTCGGAAGCGTAACATTAAAGATAATAACGTTCACTCACCGATCGAGGACGCGCCCGTGACATCTGGATCCAGCAGGCTCGCGGAGCTTCCTCCACCACGGTTATCAACCACTCTGTCAGTCGATCTTCCGGTCCTGTGTGTTCACTTCAAGCCACCAACTGACAAAACCACCCACACACTGCAACGCGGCACCGTCCTCGTCGAAATTCCTCGGTACCTGCGCGAATCCAAGCAAGAGAGGGACGTGGTTTAAGATTCGATTGGGACGACAGAAACGGTGATCAATGGCGAAACAGTCACTGGCGTGCAATAAACAGCGATGTCCATTCACGAATGTCACTCGGTGCCCGTTCGAGCCGCGTATCGTTCTGTTACGTTTCGGCGGTGCAGCCGGCACGTGGTCGCGTACGAAACACTTTCAACCAGGCCCGAAGAGAGAGAGCCCACGCGTCTCGTGTGCTTGTAATCGCGCGTTCGACTGAGCGACCGAGTACTCCCGAACTCCCTGACTCTCGCTCGTGCCGCTCTTCCTGCTCGCGTTCGCCTCCTTCTTTCTCCGTTCAGCGCACGCCTCTTTCGATTCACCGCCTTTCTCTATCGCGAGCCCTCCCACTCTTTCCTTGTCACATCAAAAGGCCCTCTTCGTTCGTTTCGCTTCCATATTTTCGTCTCCGTCGCACCCCCTTCGCCGATACTCTTTCTCCCTTATCACTGACAAGACACTCTCCGTCTTCGTCCCTCCCTGGTCCTTTAACTTTTCCCCGGCTTCTCGCGATACGCGCACTCTATTGCGCGAGCGAGTTACATTTTCGCAAATATTACGAACTCAAGATTTCTTTCGCGACAGGAGCTATGCCCGCCCGGTTACCGATACGTCGCGATCGCGAGCCTCTCACTGATCCGTGGTCACTGCGAGTGATCGATCGACGCATCAAACGATCCATTACCATTAGCGTCGCCCGTTTCCTCCTCCGTTTACGCTTCATTTAAATACTTTCCCTGCTTTCTTTCGCGATGCCACCGCGTTACGCTGTGCGATATCGGTGCCGCTTAAAGGTTTTCGATTGATCACCCGGTTCCTTTCCCCCCTCGACCCATCTTCGTTTCGGCTTACGGTACCGCGGTTCGACGTTAGCTTAGCTCTTTTCCTTACCCTCTTGAAAATTCCGCGTGCTCCGCGCACCTTTCCCGGGATCGTCTCCTCTCTGCCGCGAGGGTGGAATCCTACGAGACCACAGCGGCTCGTAATCACCGAGAGGGAGGAGAAGAGTCCTCGTCCATCTTTGTCCGCGACACTCTCATTTTCCTCGGGCCTGCTGTCCCGGTGAACTGAAACACGGGATTTATTGTCGGTTACGTCGCGCAATGTCTTTCGCGGCAGGTTAGGGGGTGCTTAACTCGACATTAGCCGTCGAGGTCTACCCCCTACGGCGTCACTCTCTTCAGCGTTCTACCGGTGAAATCGGTTGACGAGCGGTCAACCTTCGCGTGGCAGTAAATCACTAACTGAGCATTAACTGTTGCAACGGTGGAACGTTTTATTGCGTATTTGCGTCGAACGCCGCGACGATTAAGTTGACGCCGGCGAGACAGTCCATAGCGGGCGGACCGACTACGGCTCTGTACGGTCGCGTCGGTGCTAGAGAAATCTCAAGAAAAGGGTGGACACTGATATCGTTCCAAGGTCGGATGGAACTTTTAAACGAGCCGAATGTATGCCAGTAGGTCAAGTCGACATTAGACCGCCGCGAAGTAGATCACGGGTGTCGAAATTGTTTCGCGCGACGTTCACTGATACACAGTACTGTGCATCGCGCGTCAATTAGAATCCGATAAGGTGCCGTCGATTTCGTGCTGTCATCGTCGATCGATAAGCCGGACAGTCGTTCGGGACAGGGAGATTAGATTTTTCGTTACATCTGGATCGCTATCGTTTCAGTGTTAGCCGATGCGAATGAATCTACGAACGTTGCGATTGATTCATCGTTTCGCAGCCTTTGAAATTCCGTCCACGAGACAATCGTCCACGGTACAAACGAGCTTCTCCATCTCCCTCTCTGTTCAGCTTCGGTACGATAAAGATTGATAGCAGCAATCTACAGATGTGCCGTAGTAGAATCACGCGGCGGAGGGATAATCCCCATAGACGATTCCATCTACCTGAATGTTAAGATTTATGCGTCTAATATGACCGGTATTAATTCATAAATCCGGCGGGTATTACCATCTACGAAACTCGCGATTCATAAATCCCGAGATTTATGCGCGCAATACCGAGCTAGAGATGGAAACTGCTCGCTCGCTCGCAATGTGTGCTGTTAAATTAACCTTGAAGCGATTCAATTGCACGAATGAAATTGCAAAATCTTTGCACCGCGCGTTTAACGTTGCCCGTTATTAAAATATGCCGTGTCCACCTCGCCGGCCACCGTGGACACCGGGTGCGCGGTAAAATCGTCAGAAACGATTTACTCTCATCCGGCTTTGTGCTCCGTTCGTTGAATGCGTGAATCGATGTTGCGTTCGAGTCGAATTTTTCGACCGCAAGGTTGGCCGACCGTGGTCGTTTCCTAACGGACCAGTATATATTCGAAGAAAATTTGCAATTCCGCCAGTGTGTGACATCAGAGGCGAAGATCTTCGACCGAGGAGGAGATGGAGGTCGTTGCTAGAGGAGGAGCTGGTGGAGAAAGAGAAAGAGGAGGTGGAGGAGGCACACGGGTTCGCTTTTGCCTGAGCGTACCCGTTCGTTCACCCTAGCGGGGGCACCAACCTGGCTTTACTTCAGTTACACGCCGAGAGAGCCGGCGCTGTATATAGGTATATAATACATTCTCGCGTGTACTTACACCTAGTATAGGTAAGTGTACGGAGTGTCCCGGTCGAGCATGATGCGGTTCCACGGCCCTTTACGAGCGAGGCGGGGTACCGACTTGCCCCGTTCTCCAAAGAGAAAGATGGGAACGCTTGCGAGAGAAAGGGACAGGGGGCAAGCCCTTGTGTTCGATCGCTTTCAACGAGCCACGGATCGTACTTTGAAAGAAATTTTATACCCTGATATAGACATTATGATAGGGACGAACTTGGATAAAAATTTATTCAGCGATGCAAATTTTCAGGGCTCTCTATTTTACGTTCGAACGAGCTACGAAGCGGTTGATGCGAGGACGAAGTGGAGATTTATATAGGTCGATGTTGTTCATTCTATTCCTTTCCTCTTTTATTCCGATGAATTTTTTCGACGATACGGTTTTGCATTGCTCGGCTTGCCGGAGGGGTTCTTGACCGAGCGCGCGGTGATTCCAAAACGCTGACTATTCATAATAATGACGTCTATTTACGAGAGGATTGCTGGAATAGCTGAATTTCATCGGGCTTCCATAATACGACGGTATTTAAGGATTGTAAAGCCTTATTCGTTTCGTGCATAAAATAAAATTTCATGATCCTTTATTAATTCTCATATGCGGTGTGAATGTTCCTTGCCGACTAAATGAATACTCCATGGCTGATTCGTTGCTGGTAAACATTCGATCTTGTAATATCTCTTTCGCCAAAATGTATGATATAGAATAGGCGACGAAGTACAATGTTTTAATTAAGTATAACGACCACTATGAGTGCTGACCATTCTAATGGATACCGGATCTGTCACTGTATCCGACGGGCTGGATGTTTGTTGTTGATGCGAGAAACTCACTTCCATATCAATTTCGTCTATTTCTTCTTCCTCTTCTTCATGGGTATCCGATTCCTCTTCCTCTTCTCCTTCGCCTTCCTCCTCCTCCTCCTCCTCCTCCTCCTCTTCGGAACCCCTGAACTGGATACAATTACAATCACGTTGTATGCGAGTTCTATTTTGACCCTGCTTAATAAATACGTTGCGACACACGAAACTACTGTATCGTACACTTGTTTGCGCAATTCGGGAACGCTTCTTTACCCACGTTTCTTGACTGCTTCAACCGTCGGTAACAACGGTATAGACGAATCAACAGTAACCACGCATGGTAACGAAGTTAAGTGATTTCATAAATTGTACAAATTTAATCGAACTTGTACTTCTACGTAAAATGATATAGTATATACGAAGATGACAGCAACGAAACATTTACTTAGGTCACGAAATTATAATCTATACAATAAAATGTAAAGTGAGGTTAACTTACATCACTGACTGTCTTTCCAATTGGGATATGATCGTAACCTTGCGCGCGAATGTGTTCCCTCTAAACGAAAAGATGTAGAAATAAAACGTTAATTTCTTAAAGACATTTACAGTTGAAGCTTATCAACTTGTATTCGAAATACTTGCCCACGCTTGATGTTCCGCTTCGAGCGCGGTTACCTCGCTCTCGTCGTCGCATGGTCTATCTGCGTTGAACCACAGTGGATCTGTTGCTCTGGGCTGTAAATTTGGCCACAGTGGCATAGTTGACATAATGAGTCCTGAAATTCTTCACAGCAGATATCGAAAATGTCAGTGATACAACTGTCAAATTGGGAGAAGTATACAAGCTTGCAAGCATGCGCGTAATCCGACACTGATTCGAGCGTCATCTGCCCATGAACAGTGTTTGGTTGAAGAACTATTATTTACTGAAGTAGCGTTGGGGGAACATAATTCTGTAACAAACTTATTAATGGTGGATTAGTAATTGTGAAAAAAATAGCACGGTAGTACAAATTGAGCATGTTCTCCCGAAATGCAAATATGCTGAATAATAATTAGAAATTACAAATATAAACATTCACTTGGATACTAAGATGAAAAATGTCGTTTTTAGTGTTAATAAAAAAAGGGAGATGCAAAGAATAATAATAAATTAGAACATTAAACAACTTCAATAGCCTAATTCACTGCATTACTTGCAAAGTCAATCGCGTATTATTTGTAATATAGTATTTCGTACATATTACAAAAAATTGGAAAAGAAAAAATAGTAATTCACTGCACCCATCATTTTTAATTCGCAACACTAATAACAGAGAAGTCATGGTAATCGCATCCAGGACTATCATGGAAGCACTCACCTTATTCTGACGACTATGTAGTTCACATCCCTATGCACGCCGTATAAAATGGACGTGGAATTATTAATTGTTAATTAATTTTTCCATTTACGGTGCAGAAATATTTTAATACAACTAAACGTTTCGCCTCGAACATGGGACAAAATCTTCCGGGGAACTTGATACCGTGCGTATATGCGCTTCATGAGATACTTTGGCTTTACTGAAGGAAAAACAGATAACAGCTGTGAAATAGCATTCGATCGTTGCACATGCAATTTCAATCGCATTTTTTTTCGATGGAAAATAGGCGATCTCGCCGTAACAACAACCGGCATTGTCTAATGGAATATGTGACGTTTAATAAGAAACATTAATAATGAAATGTGCTGGGGAGATTTTCTATTAAAGCGACAACATTTCAAAGAGTAGATCGATCGGTTCTATCACAGAATAATAAAACAACGTCGAAAAACTGTAGTCACGAAAATGGATATTACTTAAACATTGTGTTTGACTCTATCGTATGATTACATACAAGCAGTCAGCAGAAAAGGTCTTTCCCTTTATTCTGAATCGAAAGGTCTGATGAGCGTTTGAAGAAAGCCTCGCTAAAACTGATATAGATTTTGGATGTCTATGATTGTTTACTAATTTACATATTTTGTAATAAAATAATTTATAGCTCCGAAAATTCGTCCTGCTAATGAACGATTTATTAATTCCCGTAGTTGAATATAGTTGCCAATGGGAGGACTGCAAACAAAGATTATCATGAGAACAGTGCTTGTTTGCAAGCGGGCTGTACATATGTATTGTGTTCAAGTATGCTTTTTAACGGGTCAATTTTTGTTCAACCACACCACAAGACAAAAAGTTGCAATTATTATCATTACCGCCTCCAATCGTCAACTTTCCTTGCGCAAACCTTTCTTCGCGTGCGAGCGAAATTTGTTGAAGAAAACTCTGCGCAATTACAATAGGGTTGACAATTGCATGAGGTATATAATAATTGGAGGTCATCGTATAAATAAAAAAATTGGCATGCTATGGCTGGTATGAAGCGAACCTGGGCACAAAATGTATATCTCGCTTTAAGAAGCAACTACTTTACTCGTTAAACAACAGTTCCTATTCCCAAATTTTTTTATCGTACAGGAATTAATGCTATCTCTAATTTAAGGTAAAAGTTCTATTATCTAAATAATTTAATTCAAATTTATACTCATAGGCAACTGTCTAATGAACTAACAATAAGTGACGTAAAATAAGAAACATTAGCAACAAAATGTGCTGATGACTGAAAATATCGAGATTTTCTTTTAAAGGGACAACATTTCAAACAGTAGAGCAACCGGTTCTATCACAAAATAATAATAAAACGTCGTAAGAATATAAAAACGAGGAACTGAGCGACACAAAAACAGAGTTTCACTCTATCGCATGATGAAATAAAACCACTAGGAAGAAGAGATTCCTACTAATTTCTCCCTCCGTGCAATGAGCTTTTGCAGAGTGGCAAATACTGTCGTACTAAAATTACTGTCATATGTTTTAGGTGTCTATGATTATTGGTAATTTGGATGACACTTAATAAAATAAGCGGCGGATCTAAACTTCCGCCGTACTAATGAACGGTTCATTAATTTCCATATTATAAAATAGCTGTCAATAGGGGACTGCAGAAAAAGATTGAAACATGCAGAGAAAGATTGGAACATGCAGAAACATGAGCATAGTGCTTGTTTTCCAGCGCGCTGCTACATATGCATTGTGTTCAAGTATGCTTTTTAACGGATCAATTTTTTTTTAATCACACGACAAGACAAGAAGTTGCAATTATTATCATTACCGCGTGCAATCGTCAACTTTCCTTGCGCAAACCTTTCTTCGCGTGCGAGCGTAATTTTTTGAAAAAAAACTCTGCGCAATTACAATAGGGCTGACAATTGCAGGAGGTATATAATAATTGAAGGCGCTTGTATAAATACAAAAATTTTCATATCAGCCGGAAGCGAACTTGGGCACAAGCACTTTACTCGTTAAACAGCAGATCCTATTCGCAAATTTTTTAATCGTACAGAAATTAATGCATGGCTCTAGTTTTTGGTGCAAACTAATTTAATGCAAACCGTCTACTAAGGAAATAATTTAATTTGAACAGGTAACTATAGGCACCCGATATAATGAACTTCAGTAGGGTAGTATTTGCCATCCGACGAAAACTCATTACCCAAAGGAAATAAAATAGTAGGAACCTCGCCTCGTAAATTCAGTAGATCAGTTACGAAACTATCATAATGGGCTAGGAAAAAGATCAGCTTATTGAAAAAACCATTGTAGAATGGAAACTGTAGGATAGAATGTGGATTGAAATTGTAGTATACAACTAAAAACTCTTTTCAACAATTATAGTGGAGTGTAGGGTGCAACATCAAGTTGAATAAATGCAATGTCTGTTCACAGAGATTTCAATAGGTATTTTGAGAAAAAATTACAATATTTGCATGACAACAACCGTTTCGGTTTGGCAAACTCGAAGCTGCTCGAATAGCCTACTCCGACCACGAGCACTGAAGAAGTTAATGACGTGACAGAATCATACTTGAAATTCAGTTTTCAAACATGTCCATTTAGCAATATGCGAACATCACGCCAGTTAATTTACGTTTAGCTGTATTAAAATATTCATGCACCGTAAACGCAAAAATTTAACTTCTCCGTTTGAATTTTTCATTTGATAACAGGATTGTTAATAAAAGATTGTCCCCAACATAGTAATAATTAGCCGAAACCATGTCCATTTTATACGGCGTGCATCATAGAAATGCGAACTACATAGTCGTCAGAATACGCAGCCACTGAAACCGTAGCCTAAGGTGATTGCATCGATGGTAGACCTGGATGCGACTACCATGACTTCTCCGTTATTAGTGTTGCGAAAAAAAGAAACTTACGATTTTCAAACGTGTTTAAACAAGTGGACGATAATTAATAGTAGAATGCCCCTCTGGCTATTGAATTTGTTTAATGTTCTAATTGATTATTCTTCTTTGCCGAATATGCATCCACTGTAACCGCAGCCTTATATGTACAGCTTTAATAGCTACCTTTGGTGACTCAGGAACCAATTTGGGCATTTCATTTGTGGTCGCAACGCTAGTTAAAAATCACGATCATTTATCGTCGCAACACTATATGGAATCTAAGAAAAATATTCGCGATGGAAAAATATCGTAGTACCGTAAATGCTAATTAAAACCTGTGTAGAAAAGGAACACGAAAAATATAATCGCAACGCTAAAACAAAATACATATGGCAAATATAATTTAATATAAAATCAACTCTAATTCAAACCGGAATCTGTACTAATTCGCAACTCTAATGCAAACCGTATTCAATCGTTCGCGACGCTAATAAAAATCGCGATTTGCCCAATACGATGATGAGTGCTGGAAACAATAAACTACAACTACAGTATACAAAAGCGAGCATAGTGACAAAATAGTAAGAAAGAATGGCTCTCCATCCAAAGGATGCAGAGCCATTGGTAGTTGCCCTCTTGAGTGACAGTTTGTCGGGCCCCTTCGGCTTTTAGCCTCTTCTTTTCTTCGGGCGCAATGCCCGCTGAAACTTAGTCTAGGCTCGAGACTCTATTCGCAAACAAACAAAAAAATAAAATAAAAATCTAAACCGCGTAGCTAAACGGAACACACGTGGACGAATCACGACCAAATACAATCGTAAAAATTGCGATTACGGAAAATCGTAAAAATTACGACTAAAATTGTAATCGATCTTCGCCTACACGTGCAGCCTCGAGCATAATGCACGTTCGTTTCGAATCCAAATCACGACCACGACCGCGAAAAATTCGAAAAATCGATGGGCAAAACCAGAGGCGAACGCATTATCGTTCGCGCCACAGCTTCACCGTCGACTTTTCAAATCAAATTTCCTGAAACAGGTTGAACACGCGAAATATTGCCTACCCGATCAGAGACTGTGTCAACCTGCCCGGCCCTACCTACTTATATCTATCAGGCACACCAGAAGGTATACTACCTATCCTACCTAGGCCTATATTTAAAAAATGGCAAAGCATTCACACAAACACACCTCATTCCACGATTCTCAATCAAACACTCGGGTGCAAGAGCCTACACTAGAGAGACGTCCCGGGACGCCCCCGACACCCGAGTTTGGCATACAATCATTCACACTCTAAGGGTACGTACCAATTCCTGAAATCGGCTGACAAAGGCTAGCGACCATTGCGTAAATGTGCGCAAATGTATATGCTTGTGCATTGCTTTCGTAGAAAATATTGAATGTTAAAATATATTGCCCATTTTCTTTCAACTAAGTATACTTGGGTCGTATAGTACCCTATTATTTGCCATATTTTCATAATTCGTTGTGGCATTCAATGTCATTTGCAATTGTAAAACATTGCTATTCGTGAAATCATAGTATTGCTATTGGCATAAATACGCTTGTAAATTGTTAACAAATTCCCGAGCCGACGCAATTCCACAGCCTAACCACACACACACAATGTGGAAGATACGTCGTGCACAGTACGCTAGCAAATGTCAGCCGCCAAACATTGTTATACATATAAAAACCATATGATCATCGTGCCCATTGCCTTTCACTCACCCAAGTAGCACCTGGGCACGTGAGTGAGTTCCTGACAATGAACATGGAAGGGGTTAAACCTGAAAATCCTGATCTAAAAAGATGATTAGTACGCGTAAAATTGTAATGGCTAGTAGTATATTTTATTTTCAATATCTTTAAAAATGGCTCGACTTTGTAATTTGTGAAATCTCAATAAAGACTCGACAAGTACTGATAAATAATTTATATATTAAAGGAAACTGAATTTATTAGAATAAGTAATGCAATTAAGAAATAATTTCAATTAAATATTTAGTTGAAAAATTGACAAGCTGTTAAATAAGCCTCAGGTGATTCCTTAATCGAAGTAAAGTGTTCAAGATAGTTACTCCGATTTGAAAATCTACCCGTATACAAAGCGCCTTCTTGTACATAATGTGTAATAAATTTTATACGAAAGGGACTCGAGTATAGCATATGAAAATTAATATTTAATGCTATCATTGGCACATGCATATTCAATGCTGATTTTAATATACGTATTGTTATATTAATTTGTTTTAATATAATCATGAAACACATGCAGTAACGAAGTCGGGGGGTATCCGACATCTGCACTGCTCATCAGTGAAAAAAAATTTCAATTGATTATAAATGCATTTGTAAATTTCCTCAATATATATACATTTGTTCAATGTATTTATCAATGTCATCAAATATTTTTATAGAAATAGAGTATGCTACAGGAATATTTGATCAAACATGATTTGAGTAAGAAATATTTCTATGGTTATTAATTTTTTTATATTACAAAACGCGGAGTACAAGAAGGCAGATCTAACCTCATCTAAGAAATAATACAGAAGAAAATAATGGCGGTCACTGTGCTCGCAAACTACTAAAAAATACAACCAGTCACCCGTGCCGTTTCGGACCAATCGTCCTACGGCATGATTGGGGACCGGAGGTACCAAAACACATGCGACTCACCAACTCGTTGATTGCAAAACTAGACGAAGTATTCGTGGCCGACGATCAGGAACGTCACCGAGGCAGCTCAATTGAACCCAAGCGGCAGGAAGTGTACAAACTGTAACTAAACAACAATGCAAAGAACATTAAAATCTACTGTGAAAACTACAGAATTCAATTCTTTGTAGAAAACTGAGAATTGTTTAAAAGATACTTACATTTCTCACTTTATCAGTGTCGCATAAAACATCCCCTTCAGTGATGCACTGACTCTACTTCCGATGGCGAATATAAGAAAAAAATAAAAATAAAAGACTGTACGCGACCGCAGATTATATCGGCGAACAAATTAAGATGCTACTTTCGCGATTCAAATAACTGAAAAGAAGCACCGGTGCTCTGATAATAGGATTAATAACTAGTACGCGAAAAACACTGACTTTACAATCGCGTGTAGCTAAAGTGTAAAAGAAAATTGAAGCAGAGCCACTTGCTCTGAAAAAGCTAGAAAACTTCGAAGCAAATACTGACTCTACCGATCGCATTGCGCGCGATCACAAAATTTTCTGAAAGAAAACATAATTGTAATTAATATAGAATATAGAAAATCTATTTGTTTTGTATATATTTTAACTATTGTTGTTTCATCTTGGTACCAATCACAGATCATACTCACATCGATACGTACTTCACTGAGATGTCTACCATACGTGTTGTCATCTCGGAGTCAAGTTGTAGAATGACGACCTCCGCTATCGTCCCTTGCCGTTCGGTCATGTTCGGTACCCGACCAAAGCCAAACACCATTTTTGTTTACGATGGGTTGTGTTTCCTAGAAATTTCAACGCATACGTTACTTGTTAAGTGTCTGTTTTTGTTCCGCGATAAATTATCGATGTTTTCCAGGAAAGGCAAGCTTCCCGACCACAAGCAGGAACAACAAAGAAATAGTCGCAAATAATAGCTTGTATTACGTTACTACTTATTTACAACACGACTGTATATGATACAAGTTTTGTACGTGATATGAATTATAATTTAATAGAAATATATTGCAAAAATTCTACTTATTTCGACAAGAAATTTTGAGAACGCTTACCTATCAGCGAAAAGTTGATTTAACAATATGGCGCCGCGTCATTCTGCTGCTGCGCATTCCCGTTTGAAAGTGTGCCGTTCGCGCCGTTTCTGATTCGAAGCAAGCGAAAGAGACGCCATGGAACAGAATCCAACTGAAATTAGCGGTAAATATATTAAGAATCACCCATGTATTATAATAATATTGCTAGAAACTACCGAATATATTGCAAAATAATGGAATTTGGGGCTGAAAAATGTCTATCTATACGTTGAAGTAGCGTTCGATACAAAAAGTGCACATGGCCGATTCCACTTACTACGCGATGTTTTCTAAATACCTACTAAAATATGACTTGATATTAACAAAAAACACTACAGAACTCTCAGGAGACGGGAAATGAAAACAATTGATATAATATTTTGCCTTTAGGAATATGTTAGACTATGTGACATACCTTAATTCGAACTATGCTCTGAACACGTCTAATCACGACGAGATCCGTTGGGCGAAAGAGACAGATGTTTGAAATAGACTGCGCTGATTGGCTGGTAACTGAGTGGGTGGTGGGGGTTGGTGCTCTTTCTTCAAGACCGATGTTTTTTGAATATCGTGTCGACGCCAATGGAATTAAATTGAAATTGGAGATAGATGATGTATACATACGTGATACGAATAATAATTTAATCGAGATATATTACTAGTACTTGTACAATTCTACTTATTTGTAGCACAAATTTAAAAAATCCTTACCTGTCAACCAGATCGTTCGACATTTCGGCATAGCATGGCGGTATGATGCTACTGCGCATTCCCGCTTGTCATATCCTCAAAGTAAGCAAAAAAGACGCCATGGAACAGAATCCAACTGAAATTAGAGATAAACGCATTAAGAATCACCAATATTGTAATAATATTGCTAGAAACTGCAGAATATATTGCAAGATAATGGATGTCAGGGCTGAAATACGTATACGCATACGTAAAAGATGATACGTACATGCATTTTCGAGTCGATTAGAAAATGCACGCGGCGCGGTGAATCCGTTCATTGCACATTTTCTTAATTTTTTGCAAAATATTCATGAACCACAAACAAAGAACCACAGAAAACATTGAAGAGAGAGAATTGAAAGCAATGGATATACTTTCCAGGCGTCAAGAATATATTAAACTGTCACATACCTTCATTCGACGAACACTCTTGACACTTTCAATCACTACGAGATCCTTTGTGTGAAAGACAAGACGAAGGGGGAAAAGGGAGATTTTTGAAATAGATTGCGTTAATTGGTCGGTGACTGGTGGTTGCTGGGTGGGTGGTGGGAGGTGTAGTTCTTTCCTTAAGGCTGATGTTTTGTGAATATCATGTCGAACTGAATATTTTTTAATACAAGTGTTATAGTATTGATATCAGTCGAACAGTCGGATACAAATATGTTTATTAGGAAGAATAACCACATCTGTGTAATAAATTATTTCTAATGTTTTTAATAGTTCTTCAACTGACCACTGTTCATGAAAACGAAAACACTGAAGTTAGTCTTAAATTCCCAGGGCCGTACAGCAGTAACGTTGAGCCATGAATGTCCATGAAAGGTGATTTGTCTATTCCTATATCTCGTCGGTGCTACTGGAAACGTTGTGAGTAACATAGAACGATAATGGGGCTCAAATTCATTCGATGAAAGGTCTATTCTATCATATGTATACTCCGCCTGTTCTTTAGCAACTTTTTATGGCAAAGGAATATTTTAAACGCGGTGCATGTTTCGCGGGATCCTGCCGCGCCATCTATGGGAGTTAAACAGAAATTATCCGTTCCAGTTCTAATTTCACGTGTTTGCCTGCGGAAACACGTCTCTTCGTTGTGTTACATCTACGGCGATGGAGGAAACTGTGAAAGTTGTGTGCAGTTTATTAATGGATCTGTGAGGGGTTGCTCGATCGTTCACGCAGAGGAATCTGCGAAAGTGTCCATTTAACTTCTTCTAATTGTATTCAAGCATTTTCACAGAAAATAAGCATTTTGCGTGACATAACCTGGTCCACTTAATTAAGGTGAGTCTAAGAATTGTTAACATTGTTGTATGTCAAATTGGGACAGCCTGATGAAACATCATAGAAAGTGACATTCATCTGAAAATTCAATTTAAACTTCTTATTCCCACGTAAAATAATTTGCAAGTCTCGTGGTAGAAGTTAGACGTTAACGATCTACAATGATAGCTATATTCATGTTACTAGTATGCAGTAAAACGTATCATGTAATCAAATGTTTATGTATGTTATGTATCTCAATGATAATCAAATTTCTCAGCACTTTTCAAAGTGCATTCAGAAAGTGTCATTAAATCGAGAGCAAGAGCTTTTCGCTTTCTCTTCTTTACAGTTCCTGTAACCGACATATGTTTCGTATACATGACACAGTGATAGTTGAGACTGATAAAAAGTGAATGTATCGCAGAAATTGTATGAGGATTATAAGATTGCCTTAGTTAGTCAAAGTCGTGCAGTTTGTATCTCGAGTAAGTCACAACTTAAACAAGAATATTTCATTTTGTGAGATAGAAAAAGCGAAATGACTCAATAGTTGTCATTCAAAGCAACCAATTTTCAAGGAGAAATCTCAGCGCAAATATATCGCGCGATAGTTAATCGCAATTAAGTGTCATCGATCCAATTGAAACCAATATCGCGCCCACCCTTCAACTTTGCTTTCCTTATTTAAATTTAACGGCACACACAGTAAATACTATCTTAATATTTATACGGTGGTTAGAAAGAGCAGGACCCATTGATTAAACGTAATAAACCCATGCGATGTCAATGGAAATCTTTTGTTCGCGTCATTAACGAGTTGACAATACCGCTGCGCTTTACGGGAATTAATCGATAATCGTAACATCCTCCTCCTTGAAAATTGTACCGCTTATTCTCCCTGTGGAATCTTGGTATTTCAATATAAGGATTCCAATGGAGCATCGTATAACTCCTCGCAATGCATTGGCGTAGAATTTCACCGACCGTTCTTTTATTTGTCATTCATTCATTGTCAGTACTCTGTTTCGTTGAAATATTTTGACCGTCTTTATTATAGACAGACTTGTGTTACAAATATCTTCCAGCACACTTCCTTTTTTACTTTCCTGATGGATTTCCTGTTTTCAACAACGCTGTTCATCCCTACTATCAATTTTAATCGCGTGCGGTTTCCGCGACAAAATTGTTAACCACGAATAATAGTGTGTCACTTTATCGTAGAGAATCCCCCTTGAAAACAAGGGGGATTTCGTATCACGTTCAATATAATTTGACTAGCATGATTATATTTCGTAGCATTGAATTTCCGTGTTTTTTTTTCACATTACGAATGGAGGAAAAGAATGCTCATTTAAATTGCCCAAGGATATCGTAATAAAAGGTATAATTATCCGATATATACTAAACATCTATCTTGAATGCGCGAATGTACTCGTTACTGCGTAAAGCGACACGACAAAAAAGGCGCACACTCCGCAATTTCTCATTTTCAATGGCAAAACTTGCCGAGTGTTTGTAAATATCTAGCTGCATTCTGTTTAGGAGTGCCTAGATAAGGCTAACTTTATATCGGCAGATAAAACAGCAAAATTGCCAGTGTACAAAGATAATGATGTGGTATGATATCGGAAAAATCAATTATTTGTTTTATTTTATTGAAATATTTCAAACTCATTTTTTTTTAATTATTTCTTAATGCACTTTACGAATAACATTTGCCAAAAAACGGACTTTGTTTTGTTAAGAAGCTTTTTGGTGGATTTGTACGAATGGTAAGCTACCGTGATTACACTTAATTCCATCAAATTATGTATCTCAACAACACGTTGATAGTCGTTGCGACTTGTTCCTTTTTATGCAAATTAGCTAAACATGGAAACTCGCGTAACATGTGTATTTTCCTGCACAAGACGGTCCTTACAAATTTTCGTATACATACTTTGCGAAGTAAGTATTCACTGGTCACACAAAATACTCCCTTAACGAAAATGTACGATTAACAGTGCTTCAGAATAATGAATCGCGCCACGTTTTCACGGATTATCTTTCTCTGTGCAAAACATATTGCGTTTCTGCTCAAACAAGGCGTACACTTTTATCGTAGCATCGTGTTTCACAGCTATCGTATCCAGTTGAAACTATTGTAAATGAAAAGTAATTACGAAAATAATTTCGTTTAACACAACGCTGGGTTTATAGCGTTTGCCACCTCCAAAAACACGTGTTTTATCTGAAGAATTTTATCAATCTACATATTATTCAAAATACAACAGAAATCTATGATGTACATTGTGGTAAATTAATTACTCCAAAAAAAAAAGCAAAGTTATAAATAATACATAGGAATGCGTTCGAATGACCAAGCACCAATTCTGTTCGGTGTTTCTTATTTCACAAAGATGAATGTTACACTTGTAGCTGTAAATTTCATGTTTGGTACCGCCAGCCACCTAGAATGGAATGCTAGTTCTACATCAGACCGTTCAATCTCCAAGAAATCCATTTTAGAAAGTACACTGACTCCTGTTTTTTTTTTCTTTCTTGTCGGTCTCTTTGTTCGGGTTGCCCGATTGCCAGTCATGAACTCGTTTCTTCTTGTTCTTCTGTTCCAAACTCGTTCACCGCAAGCCTGGCAGATTGCCGAAGAGGAAAGAATGGTTTCACGAAGATCGTGCTATTAATTAAGAAAAAACCCGCCATTGATGCTTTAAAAAGTTCAATAGTACATAGTTCCTGCATCAACAGCCGTAGCGATAGTCTTTTTTGAAATTTCATCGAATTTCTTGCAATCGAACAATTACGTAACTCGGTTCTTTCGATAAGAGCGGAGTAATTGAACAAAGTGGAGCAATTTTGCGAGAACCAATTTCCTTATTAAGTAGTTAGAGTTGAATTGCTAGAAATATCGGATTTAGCGTTGCAAGTATATATCGATTGCAACGTGCGTGTACGTGAAACCAAAGCGGTGGAAAGTAAACGGGGCGTGCAAGCAACAGGTGTTCCTTGCACGTAGAATTTTATTTCACCTGTGAATCATTTTATAGCGGTAAAAAGAAAACTTCGTTTACCGTTCACCATTCGATGCGCTACGTTTTTCTTTTTATCGCACCTACCGTCACCACGATGCCATTCCTTCTCTAACTATAATTGCCATTCAATAATGATGCAGCAGGCATTGGTAGTAGTTGTACGATATATAAATTACTACTGATAGTGTTTCAGAGGTCCCTGGCTTCTGTTCTCAATAATAGTTGTTCCGACCTCTAACTTGAGTGAGCGATATGTTACCCGCGTGAAGTAACAATACGAAAAATGAATTATTGCTTTTCGCGACAGTAGTTTTCATTGTAACCCGGAAATAATTCATAATTGCCCTGCGACGTCAAAACAACTATAACTTTCTATAATTGCCATACGTTGTTTCTGATGGGGTATCGCGTATTTGTTAAAAATCAGCAACTTTCAACTAGTTAAAGAAATGGTATCTTTTCATCGTTGTTGTCACTTTTTTCTATCACAATTTTTATTCTAGATACTTCACAAGTGATGAGATAATACATATTCCTGCAATAAATATTTTTTCAAAACGTTCTTCCATCATCAAATTATTTCATATCTTAATATCGCATTATTTCTGTGACAGATGTCTCACGATCATATGGCTCACATGATGAATGTATCTGGTGAGCACGCATCCCACGATCTACACGCAGCCCATCAAGCTATGGATCATTCGAGTATGCACAACTCAATGGATCATTCTACCACGGACCACAGCAGTATGGGCCATGGAGTTCACCCTGTTGCCTCTACTGCAGAAGCTTGTGCAAATATGGGGATGCACGGTATGTCGGTACGTATCGTCAATTAAATCTGTGATGCTGATTATTATAAAATGATAATTGTATTTGCAGATGACATTTCACGGAGGATATTGCGAGCATGTATTATTTGAATCGTGGACAATCTCGACGATTTCGGGCCTCATAGGATCGATGATCGGTATCATGATTATGGCCGCACTGTACGAAGGACTGAAATACTATCGGGAATACCTGTTTTGGAAGATGTACAATTCTCTTCAATACAGAAGCGTCACGATGCCACAAGAAAAGAATGTTGTAGCTGAGGATAACAGAGTCGTGCAGTAAGTTGCAATCATAGTCTGTGCAAGTGTATTACTGGCTGGACATAGTTCAACAATTTATTTATTTCACATTTGAATACACATAGAGTTGCTATTTATCATGAAATTTGTTTTTGTCTTTTTTTTTAGTATGGTTGGAGAAGTAATTCACAAACAACCGTAAGTAAATGAGAAAATGAATTTTTGCATGTTTTTTTTCTTACTGCTGCGTGAAAATGCATTTTGCTTTGATTCTTTGATATTTCCTGCCAACCTATTGTACAAATTCTCACCGGCTGGCAACTCTTTTTTTCCCGTGTTATTCAATTGCAATTCTCATGTTGTACTTCTATATTAAATATTGCTTGGCATGATAATTTAATGGTGCTATATGAATGTAACATTTTGTACGACCAACTATTAATCCGTTTCATATAAATTTGTGCAGGCCCACAATGTTATCATGGATGCATACGTTTCAAACGTTCCTACACATTGTGCAAATCGTGCTATCATATTTCCTTATGCTGATCTTCATGACATACAATGTCTGGTTGTGTTTTGCCGTCGTATTTGGTGCGGCAGTCGGTTACTTTTTATTTGGGTGGAAAAAATCTGTTATTGTGGATGTTACAGAACATTGCCATTAGTCGTTTTTACGTATTTTCAATGCATTAATTGTGTTTTTACGACAAAAATGTACATACATGTACATTGCTAAAAAGTTCATTCTGATGAAAGGAACTTCGAAATAATTACATGGAGTAGACATGTGCAGGAAATATAATTATCTTAAATTGGTATTTACAGAAATATATAAAGAAAAAATGTTCGGAGTTTAAATTTATTCTCGTGCATAGTTAGTTTATGCATACAGAATGGTATTTTCAGTTACTCACTGAAAAGGATATCGTGGCTTAATTCTTATTGAATAAAAAAATATTTATAAAATGCAAGTTTCTATACAAAAATACTGGAAGGTTAAATCTTTGATTTGGATAATTATAGCACGCTTAATTTGTAAATATTGTTAAGAACTTTAAATGAGAAAAATATTGGTAAGATACGCGCACACTTTTCTGCAAACTCTTATATGGTTAGCATTAATTTTTGTATCGTAATGTATTTTATAAGTATTCACTCTTCGATTTGTATTAACGTTTGAAAAAAAGTGTGCAAGTAGTATCTTAAACATTGCATACGTGACGATGTACTGTTATAATATAACGTTATCAGCGATTGTATTATTAAAATTTTAATCTACAAACCTATTGTTATTTGTAATATAAAAAAAAGTATCACATGAATTATAAGAAAAAAAAACTTTATTAATATATTCTATCATTTTTAAGCAAGCAGAGAGTACCTTTATTTTGTCTTCATTCTGTTGCAAAATTGATTCTCAAGATTATAAAATTCTTAATAGAGTCCAAATAAGATTATAAATTAATATCTAGGACATAATATAAAAACTTCGAGTACCATTTCGATAAATATAAAGGTAACAAATAAAGCATTGTACAAGAAATGTAACATATATTGCACTCAGATGACGTTTGTAAAATAATTAATGAAATTTATAATGGATCGACGATGTAAAACATAATCAATTAATACAGATTTGATTTGATATATTATAGCAGTTGGTGAGACATTCTCATCTTGATATGATTAAATGTTATATGTAATTTGCAACCTGAACCAACGGATTATTCAATAAGTTGGCCCGATATTTATACATCCCACAAGTAGCTATACAAAAAGCACCGGCATGCATGTTACATTTATAATTAATGTAAGCCCTGTCATTGAGAATGAGTTTTAAATTACAATTATGTTACGTACTATTTATTTCTTGTATGTAAAGCATTACTAAAGTGTTAAGTAGCTTTTAAATAAGTTACAGTGCTTTAGAAATGCGTTCATACTGTTTCGTATGTTCAAGGTTGTACAAAAAGCTTCATTTAATGCGTTTATAATACTACTCATTTTGTAGGAAAATTTTTAAACACCGACTGCAGGGCATTCCAAGAGCAGCAGAGTATGTTTTATAGTGTACATATATCAAAATCATTATATGCATATATGAAGATGATCGAAAGAATTTTGCGATAAATATATATATATATATATATTTACCACCACTGCCCTTAGTATGTGCTGCAAAGATAAGGCAAATTTAGATTATAAAGCTAAATTACATTTTATATCTATTTCTTATTTATAAAGCAGTTGATAATAATGATTATTACTATTATTATTTTATCACAAGCCAATGGTGTACGAAACACTTAAAATACTGTCTGTAGCTCGAGAGCTGCACAAAGCGTGATACGAGTAGGACGTTCAATTTGACCTTATACTTTACAGTTGCATTCTGGAAATATCAACCATAAGATATTATTTTTTCCATAGAAACATTACGTTAATTTATATACTTTAGTCAAACTGAAAGTAATTTGTAAAAAGTAATAAAAATAGGGGATTCCGATTTTATGTTCATTGGCAACAGAACAAACATTTACAGCTACAAAAAAAAAAGAACATAAGAGATAGAATGTTAGTTCTAGCATTAAAATTCACCTTATCACGAAGAAAGTTTTGCGGGCACACAAGAAATCTCTTCAAATAATTTTGTTAGACCTAAAAGAAAAATTATATTACGAGCAAAATTGTTATTAAAATTATGTTATCAACTATTTCTATTTTCATTGTCTCATTCAGTATGTACAAGTCTTATGATTTTGTTGCCAATGGTCATGATTTAGTTATGAGGGATTAAATTTTAATTCTTCAAATAGAAGTATTGTTTAGGTCAAAGAAAATAGAATAAAATTCTTATACATATATAATGTAATTTGCTTACGTGTTTCAAATACAGTAATAATCACTGTTAAGTGTCGGTATAGTCCGTCTAGAGGTATGTGATCGTAAGTCATGGCATCGAACCGCAAAATAAAGCAGAAAATACTGAATAAATTTTTAATTACTATTTCAAATTATAATATCGAATTCGACAAAATTTTAAAAAAACCAATTGAATCCCAATTAACATCGTATGGCACTCCACGACGGTCGAGTATCTTAATCTTCCTTCGATGATCAAATTTCTTACTCCAAAGCTCAAGACTAGCGTATCTGTTCCTCAATTAATTTTACACCTATGCTATACCTCTGGATAGACTACAACAATTTGCAATATAATATACTCTTTTCATATATAAACAAATTCTATGCGTGTACATTCCAAGAATGCTAGTACGAATCATACAAATTATTTCTTTACCTCCTCGTTCCTCGTTTCAATTCATTTATCATATTTTGAGTCTTGAAAAATATACTTCATGCATGATGTTCTGACAACATAAAAAGTAGTTAAAAATCTTATATCTATAACCTACTCAGCACCAGACACAGGCATACAACAACTTGAACGATGAGGAGACTGTTGTTTAGAAAGGTCAACTGTATCTTCGACTAGCGGTCTTTCTAGTCTAGCTTCGAGTTGCGCCCAAGCTGCAACAGCTACGCCAAATGCAGCTTCAACATTGATTGCATCCTTTGCAGATGTTTCTACTAGCGGAGGATCTCCATTTTCTGCGCACCAAGCTTGAGCTTCTTCCGTAGAAACTTGTTTTTCAGAATCTGGTACATCCACCTGTAATCATTATATTCCATGAAAGATCCTTCTTCTCCATCTTGATCATTAATATTATTAATTCTTACCTTATTTCCAACAAGTATAAATGGAAATGTCGATCCCTCTTGAACATCTGCATAATAAAGGAATTCAGATCTCCAGAGTGCTAAGTTTTTGAAGCTTCTCCTATCGTCCACCGCATAAGTTAGAAGACAAATATCGGAGCCCCTATAAAATGGTGTTCTAAGGGTCTTGAACCTTTCTTGTCCAGCTGTATCCCATATTTGCAAAGTGTATGCTTCTCCATTAATTTTAATATCTTTGTTTAAAAATTCTACTCCGATCGTATGAAAACTATGCTCGTCGAAGTGATTTGAAACGAATCTGTTCATGAGGCAAGATTTTCCAACACCACCGTCGCCAAGAATCACCACTTTTAGAAGTGTAGATCTTTGTGAATTACGATTCTGTAGATTACCACCTCTAAGTGTACCTGCTGTATTTGAATTATTTCCTGACATCTTTTAATTTTTATTCCTCGGGTAATTTTTCTTTCTGTCATATATGTATATTAATTTTTTTTACATATCAATGCTTTCGGCACCGCGCGAATAAATTTTTATCACTGGTTAAACATCGATCACATTGATGATCTCTTGTCAATGTAGGAATCAGCTGATTCCAATATTCAATAAATCAATCCACTTTTTTTTACATTAAATACATTTTATACCAACAATAGATTCTCACACACGCTTTGTAACGTTGTATAATTCGCGCACGTTAAATAATTCTATTAATAAAAACACTTTAATATCGTAATTTTCGTTTCACTACGAAGCATAACCTTCTCATTTTTACAATACCGCTTCGGTGTTCATATGAATCTGCTTCATATTATTTTGACGGTGAGAGATTCGAATTTATAATATTAAATTAGCCATATTCCGCAGCTACTTTAATTTTAACTCAAATACTCGAGCGAAATTGCAATACCTTGAAAAGATGCTCTTTGATACTGAGTCATTGCTATCACCGAGTAAAATTGCAATTTTTTTCGGACACGTATAATATCATATGTTCATTCGAAAACATTTGGCAATGTTAAAGAAAAGATGAACGATCGTCCAAACGTTTCTGAACAGTTAAAAAATATCACTGTCTCTAGAACATTTTTGTTGTGCGCAAAGCGTTTGACACTTTGCAGACGACAAAAGAAACGCCCATGTTGGATGTTAAATGTGCAGGACGAATATGGCTACCTGAAATTATAAATAATAATAATCCTGTACCACTCAGATACTACTTATACTATACGTAATGAATAACTAACTGAGTTTTCTGCAATAATTAATAATAATTAAACGGTTCAAAATAGTATTTACATTATTACGATTTATAAAAAAAAACGAATATATATTATTTAAATTGCATTACTATATCTGGGACAATTAAAATATTAAAAAATTGTAAAGCAACTATAAAATAATCAGGCTGAACAAGGCCCAAATGCAAAGAAATAAGCGCTTATATTACTGCTATAGAACAATCACACATTTTTATATATACTTTGTATTTTTGAGCAAACTTATTTTAACAATTGCATAAGAAGTGCAAGTACGAACTATAAGTTGATACGTTGATATTTATTCGCACCTTAAATATAATAGAAATATTGGCAGTGCAAATAACTGAATTAGAATTATTTTATGTAACTATAAATTCTAACAATAAGTATGCGCAGTAGTACAGAAGAGGATACAGCAAACCTAAATAATACGAATTCCGAAGGAATATCGTATATTTATAAATTTCGTGCTAAGTGTAACTAAAATGAGAAATGAAATTACATATTAAAAATGATTGGTATGTAGAATATATATGTGTCTTCACCTCGTTTGGGTTCTTATATCATTTTGAATTGCATTCTTCCTGCAACCAGAAGGTGGTGCTACAGTGCTTAGAAGATTTTTTTCCTTGCACTTGCACTTACAATTAGACACTGTATTGATGATACACGGTGCTGGCCTAGTGGGACTCGAATTCTTCGTCTGTATAAATTTTAAATGGATAATAAGATTATGTCATAAGCGTTTGCTTTGAATTTTTTTATTAATTTCCATAGTTAAATTTCTACGTCAAGATTCTCGTACGTGAAGGAAGATTTGAAATTGTAAGGATATCCTAAGATTCTTTATTTACTATCAGAGATAACATAGATTAAATAAAATTCTCTTTTCCTAACAATCGACTATGTACAATAAATAGCCTACAAGTGCATTTTTCATTTGTTGCATACGGTATATATTTCAGGTAAAATATATTAGAGAAAATGGCAAATCCTCCACCAAATGCTGGCCAATCTTATTATTGGGGTTCAGAAATTTCTCAGCCAGAAAATATGGGATACTACTCTGTGCCGCCCCCAAATTTTCCACCACCAAATTTCAGGCAACCACCCCCGTCATATAATGTGCCTGTCTCAAATTTACCTGAAAATAAAGGAGGAAATTTTGTGCCACCGTACCATTCTATGCCAACAAGCTATCAAAATGAAGTTCCTAATGCTTACCACGATATTCCTTATCAGAATCAAACGGATATACAATGCAGTAGCCAAAGCTATGGATTATCTAGTTACTCTCAATCAACAAGTGGAACTTTTAATACAAATTGGGAGAATAGAAGTACGTATAATAACGATGGTAACCCAGAATGGAATCCCAATAGCTACCAATGTGATTGGAATAAATCGCAGAGCAGCAAAAGTTCTTGGTATGATACAAATGCAGCACAAGAAGAAGATAGAAAATCTGTGTGTAAAAAATATAACGACTCCACGAAAGACAGAAGATCCGAATGGAGATACAGAGAAAAGGAATCTTCTAGCATTCATTCGGTCAGGAGGAAGCGTTCTAGAAGTCCTGAAAGTCGATCAAGAGAACATAGATCGAGTAGATCTCCGTATAGATCAAGATACGATTCTCAAAGGGATAGGTATCTGAAATATCCGAAAGATAGATCGTCTTCCAGAGAACGATTGCACAACGATGAAGATTCTGAAAGAAGATCATTGTACAGGAGAAGTAATTCGCATGCATCGCGTTCTCAGAGATCCTATACAAGTTATAGGAGTAGGAAAAGATCAAGATCACAAGAGTCTTATTCGTCTAGGACTACTAGCCCAAATAATACTTCCTCCACAAAGAGAGACCCAACTGAAAGAGAATTACTTTTAGAAAAATACAGGTAGGTGTATATTTTGAAAAATTATGTACATATACATCTAAATATTATTCCTTGTTTTATTCTTTCCACCAGGCAGGATTACTGTGCCACAAGCAAAGATATGGAGAGGAAGATGGATGAATTATCCGCAATGGGACCCGAAGGTATCATGGAGAATGCGAGAAAAGTTTGGACACGTACTGCACCGGCAGATTTATATTATACTAGAGATGAAAGTAATCCAAAAATGATGAGAGGTACAGGTAAACTCCGCGAACTATGCGAATTATTCAAGAAAGTATTATTAGATAGAGCCATGGCTGCCAGAGCTTTACAGGTATAATTCTGAAGTGATTCTGAAGTATAGTAGAAGGTAGTTATTAGCTTTGAAAACATTAAATACTCAATTTTACAGCCACCCTATGAACCACCCCCAAGGAAAACTAGAGCTCGTTTATGTAGACACAAGTCTGAGGCTTGCAGTAGCTCCTCCTCTGACAGCGATAGCTCAATGGATGAAGATGACAGAACAATGGAAGAATTAATGGCAAAGAAACAACATCCGCAAAGATTGCATCCTGAAATGTGGTTCAACGATCCTGGAGAAGTAAATACTTCTCTTTGAACATCAGATTATGTTGCATATAAAATATTTAACAAACCTTTTATGCTACAGATGAACGATGGTCCATTGTGTAGATGTAGTGCCAAATCGAGGAGGTCTGGTATTAGGCATGGTATTTATGCTGGTGAAGGTGCAATAAATAAGTGTGACTTAAATTCAAATAATGCCGATAAATTGTACCATTATCGAATAACAATTAGTCCGCCAACGAATTTCCTTACGAAAACACCGACAATTATTAAGCACGATGAACACGAGTTTATATTTGAAGGATTTTCTATGCTCTCGCATTTTCCTCTTGTAAAATTGCCTACTTGTAAAGTAATAAGATTTAACATCGAATATACAATCCTTTACATTGATGAGAAATTGCCCGAAAATTTTACTATACGAGAATTAGATTATTTCCGTGAGTACTCTTCGTCATACAGTGTTCATTGTTCGCTATACTTTGTATTTATAAAAGCTTATTCTTTTCAGAAACGTATTTGTTTAAGGAGGTATTGGAACTTGTGGACTTTGATTTGCAAGCAGCGCAAAATAAATTTGGCTGCGGCCAGTTTCATTTTATGCCAAGATTCGTTCGTGACTTGGCCGATAACGGACAAGAAATTCTATCTATGAACGAGGTTTTGAATTATTTAGTGAAGAGTAGTAAATTGTTAATAGATCCGGATGATCTACCGAGGTTGGTGGAAATGCCCCAATATAAATGGCAAAATTTTGCCGACGAAGTGAAAGGTATGATTGTCACATATCCCGGGAAAAAGCCATGCAGCGTTCGTGTAGATCAATTGGATAGAAATCAAACTGATCAACCACCCGGAGTAATTGCTTACCCAGAAATTGTACACTTTGGAATCAGGCCACCGCAACTTAGTTATGCGGGAAACGCAGAGTAAATATTTCTTGTTATGAAAGACCTCTTCATATAGAAGAAATCTATATTTGATTCTATTTATTTCAGTTATCAAAAGGCGTGGAGAGATTACGTAAAGTTTCGCCACTTACTGGCAAACATGCCAAAGCCGTCATTCGAGGACAAACGAAAATTAGAAGCTAAAGAGAATAAGCTTCAGGAATTAAGAACGCAAAGTAAAATGAAACGCGACGTCACAGTTGATGTTACTTCTGAAGGGTTTTATAGAACTGGAATAATGTGTGATATAGTACAACATGCTATGCTAATTCCAGTGCTTGTTTGTCATCTAAGATTTCATAAATCCTTAGACAACTTAGAGTGTACTTTAGGATACGAATTTAAAAATAGATACCTCCTTCAATTAGCACTGACACATCCGAGTTATCGTGAAAATTTTGGCACAAACCCAGATCATGCTCGGAATTCTTTGACTAATTGTGGAATAAGACAACCTGAGTACGGTGATCGTCGAATTCATTACATGAATACTCGGAAACGTGGAATTAACACATTGATTAATATAATGTCAAGATTCGGCGCAAGAACCGAAACAGAATCTTCAATAGCGCACAATGAAAGATTGGAGTTCTTGGGGGATGCAGTAGTTGAATTTCTTACATCCATTCATTTGTTTCATATGTTTCCTGATTTGGAAGAAGGTGGCTTGGCTACTTACAGGGCAGCAATTGTTCAGAATCAGCATCTCGCTGTACTAGCGAAGAAATTAAATTTAGAAGAATATATGCTGTATGCACATGGGAGTGATCTATGCCACGATTTGGAACTGAGACACGCGATGGCAAATTGTTTCGAAGCCTTGATGGGTTCGTTATTTTTGGACGGAGGTATAGAAGTAGCTGACAGGGTGTTCGGGGAAACATTATTTAAGGACGAAGATGATCTTGGAAAAGTGTGGGTCAATTATCCAAAACATCCATTGCAAGAGCAGGAACCAACAGGAGATAGGCAATGGATACCAAGTTTCGAGCTATTGCAAGTATGTGTATATGAACCACTTTATATTATTTCTAAATATATAATAACGGAATATTAATGCTCCTTTTATGATGCACAGAAATTAACAAATTTTGAGGATTCCATTGGCATAGACTTTACACATATTCGTCTTTTGGCCAGAGCATTTACCGACCGCAGTATAGGATACACCAATTTAACATTGGGTTCTAATCAACGTTTAGAATTTTTGGGAGACACTGTGTTACAACTTATCGTTTCCGAATATTTGTATAAATATTTTCCAGAACATCACGAGGGGCATTTATCTGTAAGTATCAAAGTGAATATATCAAATACGCGAAGGTACATTCTGAAATCTTGCAGTTACTACGAAGTTCTCTGGTAAATAATAAAACTCAAGCTGTTGTGTGTGACGATTTGGGCATGACTCAGTACGCACTTTACGGTAACCCGAAAGCGGAATTAAAAACGAAAGACAGAGCAGATTTGCTGGAAGCATTTCTAGGGGCTCTTTATGTCGATAAAGGATTAGAGTATTGTCGCGTTTTTTGCGACGTGTGCTTTTTCCCACGTTTGCAAGATTTCATTATGAATCAAGATTGGAACGATCCCAAAAGTAAATTGCAACAGTGTTGCTTAACGTTACGAACGATGGATGGCGGGGAGCCTGACATTCCTGTGTACAAGTAAGTTTGTGCTACGCAAAGTTCAATGTGTTTATAGATTGGCATAAAATAAGCTAACTTAATTTTTGGTGCAGAGTAATTGAATGCAAAGGACCAACGAATACGAGAGTCTATACCGTAGCGGTGTACTTTCAAGGAAAGCGATTAGCAAAAGCATCAGGTCATAGTATTCAAGAGGCAGAAATGAATTCTGCAAAAGAGGCTTTAGAAAAATCTCAAGGTATATTATTGAAGGTTTTAAATCAAATATTTTAATTCAGTTTGTCATCTTACGTTTTTTTCTTCAGATTTGTTCCCACAACTGGACCATCAAAAACGTGTAATAGCAAAAAGTATGAAAATGCAACAGTGGCCAATCAAACATAAAACAAGAGGAAGGTCTATGAAACCTACAGATAGATACGACGAGCATGATTCGAGTCAACGTTCGAAAAGATGCCGAAGCGAAACATAGTAATAAAAATGTAGAACAATTGAAATTTCTATTACTATTGTTCTTTGTACGTGTATTAGCAGATATTGCAATAGTGGGTATAATAAATATTTAATAATTATTTTACGATGATTGGTATAATGTAATGAATAAACAAAATGTAATATCTGTTTAAAACTTTTATTACACTGCGCTTAGGTGCTCGATAGTAGGCGCTTTTGTCGTGTCTTCACTTGGCTCTACTAATGCAGGACTTTCTTGATGTAATACATGTTTATTTTGATCAAGAATATACTGACACGTTTGGATACTGTTCGCAATGTTTTGCAAAGTCCAATGCTTTTGTAATAATGTATGCTGTACATTAAACAGCCCATCCTGTACACAGTGCAGTTGCATACAAGTAGCATTACTACGGAGTTTCATACCCAGTTCATGGATTATGGCTTTCAGATACATGTCATACTCGTTCGCACAAACAATCTCTGCAAAGGTACAAAGTAGTTCTTCGATACATGTTGTGATTTGTTCCAGCATTTACTTAGAAAATTATATTTACCCAATGTAAAGTGCGGCGGTGAAAAATAAACGCACTTAATTGTATATATCATTGGAATATCAGACTCAGCCGGTCTAATCGGTCCTTTCAGTGCCAATTCGTATGCAGCTTGAGTTTGTATATTTACACCAGATAATCTGGAAGCATACAGAAATGTAAATATGTTGCGACTATATATTCCACGTTTTTAGATATTAATTCCCTGAATTCAACCTACTCAAACATTTTCCTTTGATGGGACGTTTGCATCGAGCTACATAACTTATCAATGTGACCACGTTTGACATGCGCATACGTAGACCTTTCTATTACTTTTCCATCGTGGAAGTAAGTATTCGTTGCTTGGCCCAGCAATCCTTTTACTTTGTAGAACCGTACGCACTTAGATGCTTGTATTCTCTGTATTAATTTGTTTCCTTTATTAAGTCCGCAAACAATGATACCGGATACATCTTGGCTCATTATTTTTGTAGCTGCCAATCTAAAATCATTTGGTTGATAACGTGGTCCGACTACTAGTGGGTGATCAGCAAAACTGTTTCGAACAATTACTTTCATATTTTCAGTTGTGTCACCTTCGATAGCTACATGCTTTCTTATCGGTCGAACGTTCATGTCGTTTAATTCTGAAAACAATAAATCATGTTATCATAAGGGTTGCCTATGAGGAACATTGGAAGAAGTAAGGATGCATTATAACCTTTGCACAGATTCTTAATGATTGTTTCTCTCATTCCGTTGAAGTGTAAATGTGCAGGCTTATAAACGAGAAATACACCATTTAATGCTTTGTACACCAGTCTGGCATCGTTTACATGTTTGTATATTTTGCTACCCATTGCTGACATCTTTCTTCGTTTTATAATAGTATAATCTGTAATATACTACAAACATATAGATGCTGGTATAAAAATAAGGAAATTAACTTTTTACTTCTTCTAGTGCATTACTCTATATTGGGAGGAGGATTATTTAAAAATCGAAGAACGTTTCTGCGTATGCACGCAGGCGATCGTGTGCGACTAACATAATTGATCTGTGCAGTTGCAACGAACCATGGTACCTATAGTCTGTCCAATGAGATGAGAGAGTAGCATAAACACAACTACCACGTGCTAGGTAGCTGTGGCTGCAGCTATTGGCTGCCACTCGTCCACGTTCAGGGGTGAAGTGTTACCCCTATTCTATGGTTCTTTCTATGGTATGCGTACCACGAACCGAGTCAGAGTTTTCAAATTCACAGGGATCTGAAATATGTGATTCTGACCTGACCTACCCACCTCTACTTATTTTCTCGCCTCATTGTACAGACTATAGCGTAAGCATTCAAGTACATGGCTGCATGTATTAAGAACATCGGAACAGGAACACTAAACACCGGCCGTATTATTTTTAAAGGTAATTGTCGAAAACTACGTAATAACATCTGCTTTCGTACATTCCAAAACGACGTTTATCAAGTGGCTAATCGTCTATTATTAAATATTCCCTTTGTGCATGCGTATTAATACCTTGAAGATAATAAACTACCTTAGTGATAGGTTATGAATAACACTTACATATATATTTCAGCGGCACGCTTGAATAGAGGGTTTGTCACAATGTCGGAATCATTGAACAAAGTTTGCGATGTGGATATTGATGGGCATGGGAGATTCAAATATATTTTAGTAAACGTGCAGGACGAAATCAATAACGTGAGCAAATTCATCGTCAGGGGTTATGCTAGAGCTCAATGGCATAGTAAGTACACGCATATGTGCATAATTTCTATAAAATTATAAAATTTCTTTGTCAATTCCTCATTGGCATGTTTGTAAATTAGACAAATTTTTATCGTCCGGTGTGTTCTTACATAAAATTAATTAACGGGCCTGAATCGGAGTGGAAAATAAATTGCCGTTTGCCCGAGTATTTTACACAAAAATTTTATTTAGTTGCAAATTATTTAGAAGGTTTCGTAACATTAGGCTAGAGATTCATATACGTACTTGTACAACCATATTCAAATATTTACCTATTTACAATGATAAAGATACAGTTTCTGTACAGATTTACTTACATAGTACATATGTGTACAATAAAATACATATATGTTAGGCATAGATTATCATAAAAGATGTTTTTCGATTAAATTATCCTATAAAGTACAGCAAGCTCCGTAGGATCTGTTCAAGTACATAAAACACTTATTTAAAAATAAATAGAAGCCAAATCTGGCAATTCGAGAGGCTTCAGCCTAAAAAAATAGATTTGTGATCTTTGACTTCGTCGACAGACATTTATAATTGATTCGATCGACTATATGTATGTAGATGAATGCATTATACAGTATGTTGTTGAATACGATATCGCTTTCCATATAATTAAAAGGGCAGTACGTCTTTCACTTGAACGTGAGTAGGAACTGCACAAAACTGTAGTGTATTTAGGACAACTAAAGTTGCCTCTGTATTGATCTCATTGGAATGATTATTTTTAATCATAAGAGAATCTTCATTGAGTACCATCAACATTTTTTTTCCATACAAAAATAGTGCTTTCATGCCATTTCCTTTTTCCCATCATACGTGGCACATTAACGAAAAAGGACAAAACGATATGATACAAAGTTCTTCCTCAATGTTATCCCCGTAAAATATGTTTACCGCGTCGTCGCGTGAATTAATATTTTTATGATTGAGTGCAGAAAGGTAACAAAAAAAAATCAAAATGATGGAAATCATAATGGGTCTCTCCTAGTGTTCCCTTTTTTTTTTATTTCCTTTACTAAGAAGCCCTCCGGAAACAGCACCAGGCCCTTTGTATGCTAAAGCCCAGCTTGCAGTTCTTGCGATTCGATGTTTTCACGGGTCTTGCTCCATTATTGTTCCTCGCTGATGATCGCGACGATGCGTCGGTCGTTTGCACCTGCTCTCAGGTACTCTCACTGTCCTCGTAATGTTCAATTAGATCCACGTCGATGTCCCTCGATTCTTTAAGCTTCTCCTTAATCGGTTCCAATTTGCTCCCCTTGTACTTGTTCCCGTTGTCCTCTTGTCTGTCGTTGCTCTCTGTGATTTCCTCGCTCGTCTTCACCAAAATCTTTGTCGGCTCTCGGATTGGGGATGGAAAACCTACTAAATCGGGATCCGTGTTGCTGTGCATTAATGTGAACGGCAGCTTTAGAGTCACTTTGCCACCCATTGCTGACATTTGGAGCTTCACCTACAAAGGATAATTATTCTGATCACTATAGCTTAAGCTCCTTGCTACAAAAGATATACATAATATTCGATCCATCTTTTATTAGAACTTTTTCCTTTTATTACTTTTTGAATTTCATTTTATAATAGTCAATTGAGCGGAATATACAGGCGTTCGTACACGCTTTTGTCTCCCCTGTACGATTTTCAAGGGGGGATGCAGTTTAGATCACCTCGTGTAAAGATAGTTTACCTTTACGTAATAGGAAACGTATATGGCGAAAACGTTTCTGTCCTCTGGACCGTTTCCAGGGCAATTTACAGTGGAGGCCAACGTGGCTCCCGCTTTCGTGTAACTGTCTTCCAAGGCGATCCAATTTTTCGTTGATCCTTTGATAGGTCTGAGGGTATAGGTTTTCGTCAGCGATGTTCCCGGACCTATAGGGCAGCCCTCTTGCGAAGAAAGAAGGGCGACCACGTTTTTGAACTTGCCGTTGCTGAACATGCACACATCTACGTGTTGCACGATGAAAACCTATGAAGGCACGATTTCAAACAATTTAGTGAAAGTATTGTACAATTTCTTGCTGGATTGAATTATGATACAACATTGTAATGCTTGGTTCACTAGGGTAACTCCTTCTTTCGTAAAATTTTAATCCTCGTTAGGCTCACGATGATCCTATTGAGAGTAGTTCCCCTTACAAAAGCGAGCAGCACACGTGGGATACGATTTATAAATTGATCAAACACGATCGTAGGCCAGGCCACTTTTAAACGTAATATAATCAGTTATCGAAAGCAAGGAACCACTACCGGCAAGTTGCAAATTGATCCTCGAATCAGTCATTCAGCCCCTCGTTAGCATTTCCATCTCCTCGATAGCGGTTCATACATTATACAGTCGGTTTCGCATTTAAGAATGAACCTTACCTTGATCCTCCTCACGGTTTTGTTGCTCTTGTTGTTCACGTTCACGTGCACCGTGATCGAGTCTCCGTGCGCGTAAATCGAGCGATCCAGCTTTGCTTCCAAACCGACCCGACCGTCGCTCAACAAAAATGGTTTTTCTATCGCGGCGTGTGGCCCTGCGTTCTCTGAAACCAAATGACGATCTAACCCGACCTAAGTAACCAATTTATCCTATGCGAGGGATCGATCGTTTGTTTTGCATAGAGCGTAACCATATGGACATAGAAGATCTACCTTCGTCTTCTGTGATATCGTTCTCGGCGAATTTGACTCTGGACTTGCAAGTTTGGCTTCTGGTGTCATTAGAAGGACTCGAAGGTACTGGCACGCTGTATATGCAGGCGGCTGGTAGCGGGGGTTTCGTAGTCCGTTGAATCACACGGATCCCCATTCTGACGGTCGTCTTTCGTTGCAACTTTTCGTCCGCCCTGTCGGCTAAATTCCATCAAATAGTGAATAACATTGAGGACGATACTTCTGGTAGAATTCATGTGAGCGCATCACTACAGGTGTCCCGGTATAAATCGAAAGAGTTGCTTATGGCATACTTGGTGCAGTGTTATATTAAGCTGAATATAGAGTTCCCGGTAGCGAAAAATCGCAGAAATTCGGACAGATACCATTTAATTTGTCACGTGAATGTGCTATTGAAACGGCGTAACCCGAGAATTACGGTGTTACTCGAAACGTATCCCACGCAGAGAATGGAAATATCCAATCAACTACTGGTGGCGATACTCACTCGATAAGCAAAAGCTGAATTCATCGATACGACTACCTTTCCCCGCTCTACACGCCGGTTTCTTGCCTCGCAATTTTATACTCACCTTCCCAAATTTTTGTCACACCATCAGAATTGTCCACTTGACATTCGTAAATCAGTTCTTTCTTGGTTTACTCACCCACGTAAGCTCTGACGTCGTAGCTGGTGCCAATCGGCGCACCGTTGTACTCCTTCGCAGGCACCAATTGCACCGATGGGGGTGCTAACGGCGTGATTTCCATGGAAAACGCGTGAGCATTGGGACCTAATCTCTTTACCAACGCCTCCTGAAACGGAAAATCGAACCATTCACCTTTTCGTCGCGTCTCGAACGAATCGTTTCGCCGTAATGTATAACGATTCCCGCTGGTCCCATTAAAGAGCAACGAGAATAAGGTCGGGTGCAAGATAGCTTGCATTATCCAATTTAATAATAATAATAATAAGTTGAATAATCAGCTTAATAATAAGTTGAATAAGTGGGCAATATTCGTCGTCCAAAATATCTTGTTCTCCTACGAAAAATAATTGTTACGAGGGTACAAACACCGTAGGTTGCACAGATTTACACCTCCGGATACGTTTTCATTCTACGGATCATTCAATTTCCATTTGGCGAGATTCGACGGCTTACTCCAGTTGATACGGTTGATAGCTTCATTACACAATGACGGATTAATCCTCAGAAATATGCGCAGCTTAGTCGATCGATAAAGGATTTACAGACAAATTACCACGAGTAATACGCTGATCTTTTCTGACGGTTGAACAGTACAAATTTCGAGCTTGGTACAGAGTCGTAGCTCGAAGGATTTCAATGATTTTCACATCGGATAACGAACCGTATGTTCCATTCGCAAACGGCAGTATCGCGTAATATATTCCACAGTTTCGTCAAGTCTGTCAACGTTTCCCTCCCCTTTTCTGTTTTAATGTAGCGTAAGTAATTTCCTTCTATTTTTTCCTCCCGAGATTTAGAGATTGTTCGTCTGTCGCTTCAGTTCAGCCATAGATGAACGTGACGTGATGGAAAAAATGTGGCGACGTAAAATCGAACCCCTCGTTTAAGTCGCTCGCAAACTCGACGAGACTTATAAATAATTCCTTGTGTCACGTGTCAAGCCTGCACAGGGAAGAGGCTTGTCCGAGGTTTATCGCAGCCAAGTGTCAAGTATTGTCGAGATATAGCATTGTTGTCTAGCCGCGTACGTCATTTCACCGAGCTAAATCGTAGCACAGCGAAAAACTTTCAATAGATATTCCTGTGTGGAAGGTAGCATCGATCCGCGTCGCAAGCGGTGGTTTCGCGTCGACACCTTCCTGATGACACGTTCGTTTAAGCGGTCAATAATTCTTTAGTCGTAACATGGACGACATTTCATTATGGTTGCCGTTTCCGAAACTAGAAATTCGCGAAATTCAAGGAAGGTAAACATGTCTTTACCGAGAAATATCGGCTCCATTCCCTTGGTAAAATTATTCCATAGAATTTGCCACGGGCATTTACATTCTCACGTACTTCTCGAGCTTCTCATCGATGGGTCCGAATTTCTTTAAAGATATATTCAGCCACTGTTTTCCACGCATTGGCATCGATGTCTTTCCGCCCGACGTATTCCTCTTTCCTGGAAGTACCTGGCGTATTCGTGTAATGTTTTTCTTCTCTCGTTTTCTTTTTTTTATCTATTCACCGTAAAACGGCCACGCTCTGTATGAATGATTGATGAGCCACGTAGCGTCTTTCAGCTTTATATCGTATTGCCTCTATGAAACCGGTCTATGAAGCCGGTCATGGAAGTGTAACATTTGTAGTTCACCGTGAAACAATATTATCCCGCCGGTTTGAGCTATCTATAACGATAATGCCCTTGCGGAAGACGTGAAACGAGCATTAAGTTTTCCCTCAGGCCTTTCCTCGTTCAAGCAAACTTCTTAATATTCGAATATAAACATTGTAATATGCAACAAATATTACGCGACGCGTTTTGCGTCCTAATCATTGCATAAGACGACGATCAGTCGTCAACGAGCGTCCTTTGTACTGAGTCTGCGTTTTTTTTATATTTATATTTATAAATAAATTCGAGAGACAGGGGGGGAAGATGTCATTGGAAATTGCGAAACAACTCTGTAGACGAACATAATTCTGTCGTTCTGCGCGAATCTTGTTCAACAGTTACTTATACAACTTTTCACCCTCCTTGTGTCTTCATTCGCAACGTAAACGTTGTCCAGCATCTTGGACACTTATCCTTTCGCCACGTGCCATGCATTCTTTCGTTCACGCGCCCTTCACGGAGACAGATTCGAACGATAAAAGTTCCGATCGTAAGGGATGTTTATATAATTACCATCGTTATTTTCGTCAGATATGATTAATACTTCGTCCTTGTAAAGCGACGGGCTCCCGTTACTCATCCTGAAAAGTCAAGATAATTCTCCTGTCTGTAGATTCGAGGCTTGGTCGTCATCCATCTTCAACTTCCGCGTGCCCCTTCCCCCTTTTTTTTACGCTGCGATATCGCTGTTCCGCCCTCCCGAAATTGCTTTCATCCCCTATACTTGACGATTAAAAATCAAACGGCTCGAAACTCCTCGACCTTTCAACCGTATCGTTGTTCGTGGAGCACGAGGTCGCGGTTGCGTTCAGCAAAACGGAAAAAGAGCACACGAGTCCTCTCGATATTATCGGTTACGCGATATCAGTTGCCGGGATACGGAGAATTTACGGATTTTCATCGTGCCAGGAAGCGGACATTCCACGTGACGTATCGTTCGTTTCGCGACGACGTTGCTCGATTTTACAGGGGCGATCTCTGGAGTGTTCCCCCCGCGGTGGCAAATTATGATTGATCACCGACGGTAAAAGAGTGTTTAGTCATAGTGACTTTCCATTTGTATTCGTGGAACCCTCGATACCACTCGGATTCCATGCTATTGCTACTTTTGCCACGTCGTGGAAAAGCTTGTTTCATCGTGGACGATGATGGAACGCGTGACGTTTCCAATTATCCTGGAATGTTCGGGACGTTGACCCGGGTAATTAGTTCTGTAATTGATTTACCGGCCGAACGAGCGACGATAGAGTACGTTATAAAATGTTCAAGCTGTTTCTTCCCAATTTTGTTTCTTTTCGAGTCGTTGAAAATTCTACACATTCCTATGATTACATTGGCGCCCGTCCGGCAACACGGATCGCGCTTGTTAAAACATAGCGATCGCTCTGAATGAAATAAAATACAAATTCATCCTCGTCGAATGCAAAAACATCGCACAGCAACGAGTGCGAGTAAAAGTATATATCTATACCCGCCCGGACAGATCGAGTAAACTACAAATTCTGCACTTCGCAAACAATTTTTCTACGAGGTCTACAGTCGCGATTCTCAACGAAACGGGCCTCGTTAAATATTCGCACTGCGTTGAAGTTGCGCCACTGTTTAGATCGTAGCTTCGAAAAATCGTGCATAATTAAACCACTCCAGCTTCCGAGCAATTTACTCCTAACTGAATACACTTCTGGGACCAGGGCACTTCAAAACTGTATTACCTGACGATGTTCCTTCCATCACGCGACCCAATAAAGGTATTCCCGTAACGAGATTGATTTCCTCAGATTCGATTTTTATTTCCCGGGAAATGCTTTCCGTTCACTGAAATGCCCACCGCGTCTTCAAGCATCACGCCAATTTGACCCCGGAGCCGAGCAGATCGAATATTCGAAGTCTACAATCGGCCAGGGTTGTGCCATTTTTCTTCGTTTCAAGCACGATCCATCGTGATCTCGCGCGAGGGAACAATTCAATAAGCCGGGGGAACAACTTATTACCTTAAAGACTCGGCCCTTTCCAATTTCGTTCTTTCTTCGTTCCCTTTTACCGCGATCAAAGACGGTCGCAATTGAAACGATCAGGCGCCGCGTATTTCCTCGTCGTTCGCGTCCTCCTTGAAAGGATATTTCTTAATAAAGAGGATATGCGCCTCCTCCCGCGTGAACCTTTTCATACGAGCATCGCGCGATCCTCTTTTACCGCGTTATTTTCTCTTTTCACGGATTTCATTTATTGAGGATGCCACGTACACGCGAAGATTTTGCAAGTTACGACTTCGCGAGACTCGCGGTAACGTTGTCGCGCGAAGTACTGCGCACACGAGGAGCCGTTTGTTTGGTGATAGTTAAAATACTCGCGAAAGAACGTTTAGTAGAAGCACCTTTTTTCTATTTATCGGGAATGAATTTGTTAAGCGGACGAGTCCTTAGAGGGAAGGCTCTCGACTGCTCGCGGAAGTACATTCACCGCTGATTGAAGCTAAACGAGTACGTTACTCGTTTGCGTTCCCGCGTTGGGATAATTTCATTCGGTCCCCAAAGAATGATAATGGATGCTCCCAAGAAATATTCATGCGAAGGATACTCTTAATTGCGTCCCCGGCATTACTTCTTCCTTTCGCCTGCATTAACTATTTACACGCAGCAACGTCCGTTACGAAACTTTGGTTCCTCCGCCGAATAGGAACTAATCTCCGAACAGTCCATAAATTCTTCAAGCATGAAATTAAATAATACAGCACTCTAATCTTTCGAGGTACAAGCATCGGAGATAAGTTTCCTCAGTGCTTCCATCGCAAGGATACAGGCCATGGTCGGCTCCTGCACTCAGGTTCCCTGCGTATATAGTTACATCACGTGGCTTGTCGAACAGCATTGAAACCACCTTCGGTAATCCGTTCCTTTGAGCTTCGATTGATATTCCAAAACGAAGTAAGTTCCTCTCGGTTGGTCAGCGGGTCGTATTGATTCTCAGGTAGCCGTAAACGGCGACAGGGGATAACACGAGCACGGTAAAAACGGACGAGATGTGTCGCAATGGAATTGCTGTTCTCCGAGAGACGCAAAATATCACGTTTCACGCGCAATGGATCTTCTGCGCCCAGAGAATTGCCTACCCATAGCTGCAGATACTGGGTTGTCCGCGACAACCGCGGGATTCGCGCGATTCTTTCTCCTTTGGGTTTGCCAGAGTGAAACTGGGACAGGCTGCAGAGGTGTTCTGTGTTTCTTAAAATTGAATAAAGTGTTCCTTCCTCGCATGAGCGGAGTGTGTGCCCATCTTGGGACCTTACGAAACGTTCAGACGAGCTGTGCGCGTCATTTTATGGCGTCAGCTATGTTTCGCACGATGCCTGCTGGCAACCATATCCATCGTTATTCTGTGCAAGGAACGCAAGATAATATTTCTCTGCTGCTCTTGGAAAAATGTTCAAACGGAGTCGACAGGTCCTACAGGCGAGAGAGCTGAGGACGTTACAGTGACCGCAAGACAGCGCGAGCATTAATATGGAGCGCGGCAGCGAATTCGAAAATAAAATGGAAATTTTTGAAGAAAACATTTGCGTCGCTGTCGAATTTAACGAACATACACACGACAACCGGGCGCAACCAATCAGCAATGCCCGAAGGTATTCGAAGTCTCGCATGGGACGTGTATCGAGTATTGGAACACGGGGTGTGACGAAATGGGTTATCCTTCGATTGCCGTCGAAGCGGCCTTCGTTTCGTCCATATCTACTTCATCGATCGGATAAATAATGCATCGCACGGTGGCCGTAGGCGGCGTGAAATATTTAGGAAAAGGGACAGGGGCCTGATAAATAATTTTCGCGTCGCGCTGGAGCATCCTGACTGCAGGTCAGGGCCAGTGTCAAGGCCACCCTGCCGTAACCCTCCGTGCTGACCTTACGAACGCAGGATCCTCCTCGGGCCGTATAAAATGTCCTTCGTGACTCCGTTGCATCGAAATTCATCGCGGAGTCCTCGACTTTACGACCGTTCGCCGATGTCCCCGACACTTTCCGACGAGCATGCCGCTGGAAATTGCGGTCCAAAATTGTCGTACCGGTTTCGAAACGAATGGCACCGCTGTATTTTCTATCAATCGACGAAACAGCTTCCACGATCGAACGAAAACGATTGGGCGATAATCGTTTCATGGTGATCGCGGATTAAAGGGAAAGAAACAGCGGACGTACCCCACGAGCTGCGACTAGCTACGATGTTTTTTTTCATCGCTGCGTAACATTTATACACATTTGTCGGGGATCGCGAGCAGAGGCAGACGAGTTGTCGTGTCGTTCCTACCTTATTCAATTACGCTGCACTTCTTTTTGCCCCGTTCAGTTGCATGCGTTCGACCAGCGAGTTTATGTCTTTCCCCCTCATTGTTTCATTCGCGTTCTCGGCATTTTCCTTCGACGGAACGAGGCCAGTCGAGCATCGAGGCTTTGCGTGCGCTTTGCCTTTCGAGGGAGTCTCTCCAGTCTTGTATTTATTTCAGTCGCACACCAGACACTCGAGCCCGTTTCGCGCGGAGCTCCTGTGATACAGTCTCCTTCTTTTCCCCTTTCTTAGGTAAAAGAACAGTCGGGTGCGCGATCTCGCCCAGGCTTTGGTCTCCATCCATTTAAATTACACGCGTGCAATTTCCTTTGTCGAAGTACTGTGGCCGTAGTGCGCTCACCGTGGTCGGGCTTATTGCGTTCACGGTATATTTTCCCGGACGGTTAATTCGCCACGATCCCGATGCATTGATTGCTTCTAAATCACGGTCGCAAGATGCTTCTCAACAGTATTAGCCTGCATAATGAAAGGCAACACTATTTGTGCTCACGTCACGCGCCTTCTTGCCGCTGGAATTAAAGTGATCGCGGAACTGGGATTTTTTTTTCTACGATCGTGCGGCAACGATTGCATTCTGATTTGCTCTCCATTGCCGGTTGTGCAAACGCTCTACGGGGTAAGAAAATACACGGGAATAACATTGGTGAGATTGCAATTACCGCGGAACCAGGTCGAGGCTGCGTTTCGTCGAAATGCCTTCACGCGGTTTTGTTAACGCGGAACGGCGATAAACGAATTTCCTCGTTTGTTTCTCTGGTCCCCGGTGCTGAACCGTTCGCGAGCACATTCAAGCAAAGCGATGCCAAACACGAAAATGAAAAATCTCGTTGCTTGCGACCGCGGCTTGGCGCGAATGGAATGCGCTCGTTTGGAAAGTCGGCGGGGAGCTTCTTGGCGGGGATGATTTTTATCACCTGGAATGTTTTCGATGTCCTTTCGCCTCCTCCGCGTTTGTTGCACGAAGCTGAACGATGAAACGATGAGCTAAATCTTCGAATATTTATTGCTGGATACGACTTCACTTATTTAAATATTGGGCATGCTTACTTGAATGTGTTCAGCTCTCCCGTTGTACCGCGTTACGTCTCAAATCTCACGGTAATAAACAAGGATCGATGTCGCGTGGCAATAAATCTACGGGCATTGTACAGTAGACGATTCGAAAGGGTAGTAAAATCGTACGAGCTTGACGCGTCTGACGTGCAACTGTCATTGTTAAATATCTCGTAAAATATTCTACGCCGACTGTAACAACTGAATATGGGCCAAACGTTTCATCCTTCTTCGTCCAATATCGCACCTAATTAATTAATTTTATCGCACGCTATACATAATCGATAATTGCTTTACAAAGCTGCACTATTTTGCACAATTTCACGATGCACGAGCTCGTGGCATGAATTTGTTCCGCCTGCCGATACGAGAACTTCAAAAACAGCCCTCCCGTTGCGGCAACCTTTCAGAACCAGCAAGTACATCTTCTTTGGAGAGGCGCAACCCATGGAGGGTTGTTTCAGAACGGTTCGTTGGACGTTGTTCGGTGACGTGGCGCGTATCAGTTACAAGGCTTACGACCTACATAATGTGCATCCACTACTCCATAAGCTTAACGCTTCATTTCCAAGGGGATCGACGATCTATCGGATCCCTTAACGCCATGGTTAGGCGGCCGCTGTAATGGACCGAGCATGTTGCTGGTCTCACACGGAAACGAAATTGATAGGAGAACCCTCAGTGCTCGTCAATGTGTCAATAATATTAATTTGTCGAATATTCGTCTCCTTCGCGACGAAGCATTCCTAATTTTCAGGAAATTTCAGTCATCTCTGTTGGCAATATTGTAGATTATTCCACTTGCGTTTCGACTTGGTATCAGGCAGCTTACTCGCGCCCGTACTTGGGACAATCTTGTTCCTTCCCCACTCTTTCAACGCCCACGCTTCTTTAGGGGATAACACGAGCATCGAACTCTGATACTTTCAGCAGCATCCACTCATCACGACTTTTAAGACGAGCCGTTTCCCTCGCGTTGGTTCAATGGCGCGAAACAATGCCTCACACATTGACGAACATTATCTCGAATAGCTGAAAGGCTCTCGGCTCGTTAACTACGGACTCACTCTCTGTCAGCCTGCCTTCTGCTCGCCGTCTTTGAAAGTTCGCTTCGCGCCGCAAGAATGTTCGCTGTTCATCGATTCATCGTTGTACCTATTTGCCGATAATCGACGGGAAAACTAAACGCGACCTGTTCGACAAACCGGGGACGATTTATTTTCGTTTCCTTTTGCATTGCGTGCCGACTAATTTCCGTCTTCGTTTAGCTGGAGGGCCGAATATATTGTGCGCCGTTTCTTTCCTCCCGAACAGCAAGTTTTCACTGATAGTTTCACTGATTGTCCATGAGAAATTCCAACGTTTCAACCCTCATTTTCGGTTACTCGTATCGATCGAAGTTTTATATACTTTAATGAAAACTGGGTTGAGGCACATCTGGTTTGGAAACGGATCTTGGGATTTGCGGTTCCATTTCCTGTACTTTCGGCAGGCACACAAAATTTCCCCGCCCCTGCTCTATCCGCCACGAAAGTATTAGCGAACACGAGGCAGAGGCACAAGACAACCCTCTACCACTCTAATGCGTCCCGCGCCGTGTTCGCATCTATTCGAGAGATGTACGAAAAATTTGGACGAAGCTCGCACCTTCGCGAATAAATGTTTCAATACGAATCGCACGATCGAAGGAGCAAATACGGCGGGCTAAGATAATTTGTAATCGGCGCCGCGTGCATAAGTTTCTAATTACCGTGGCACCAAAATTGATTGCTAAGCCGAGTGGCTTATTCCATTAATTGATTACGAACTTACGGTACCACGCCGTGTTACCACGAATAGTACGACCCCTCTGCGGCTTAATTAATTGCCTGAGAAATCCGGGGGCACGGTAATCCTACGCTCCCTCGTAATTTCACCGATGATTACTTATCAATATTTCAAAGACGCTTTATACACGACTCCGCTTTCCGTCAACCGATTTGCTTCTTTCCCCTTTTGTCGGCCGTTTAATCGGCCGTGGAACACCAGCAAAGAACTCGAAGAGGAGATCTGGCCATTATTTACACACGGGTACGAAACGCCGAGGGAGACAAAGGGAAAAGAGGATTCGTCGAACAATGGGAAAAATTTTCGCACGCTGTTTCGACCGATCGATGGGCCTGTATTATTTCATGGTAGCGATCGGGCATCGCTGTTGAAATTAAGCTGCGGCCCCGATGTTCCAATACCTGGTTTCAATTTCCCGAAATTCAACGACAGGCTATGAAAACAATTCCGGCTGTTGTCAAACAGGGGCCGCGAGTATAGTCGGGATCGAGGTCTTTATTCAATTTTCATTGATCGTAAACTGCGCCGTGCGTTACGACGACGGACAAGATTTCACGAGCTTATGAACACCGTTCAATTTCGTTCAATCTTGTTCGTCACTGGCGCCGTTACATCGCCGGGATTCTCCATTTTTGGAGAAATCTTTGGGGGTAAAGCTTTCGCGTCTGCGATTCGCAAGAAACGGATAGAAATAATTCGACGAACGAAACGAAAATTGCGCTCATATTCTAATTAGACAGACCTGTAACGGCGTTGCCTCCTGGTGATCGGCCCCGGAATATGGTGGATACAACTGTGCGAGGCACATGACTGCCTCGTTGCAGAATTTCAATCCCATTACCTCTTCGTCCTCTCTTCCGTAGCGAAAAGTCAACGTAATTTGCCCGTACACCTGAAACGTTCAACGTCGACTAATTAGGAAATAGTGGAGCAGGCAAATGTCGCGTTCGTTAGCGTCTCGGCGAATGTTCCTCCATTTCGCGTCGGGCGATGCTTCGTTAAATCGTTCCAGCAATAATCTCGGCGCCGCTTTAACGAAAATTATCGCCCCGCTGATAATACGCCGATAAGTACTTTCACCGGCCCGGGAAACACTTCTTCACCGTGGCCCCAAGATATTTATGTAACGACGGACACCAGTCCACCTCGCAGGTAAAAAATTACGTGGCAAGATGTGATCGAAGCCAACGAGGCTGAACCTTTGAGAAACTGGATTCTCTTGTTTTTTTGGAAAAGCCAATTTCAGCGTCGTACCCGAAGTAGAACGTTGATATTTCGAGAGACGGAGTTTGGTTGTTCCAAAGGGTTTGGCGAAGGAAGATCAGGGTATGTATTTACATTGGCCGACTGTCTGCGCGAAGACCACTCACCCTTTTGTCTTGCAAGTAGTCGGGGTCGACCAATAGCACGCCCTGCAGTTTGTCGATCTCCGCCTCGCTCACGATCAGATCCCTGCTTGCCAAGTATAGAGTGAGCTTGTTGTTTGGCGACGACTTCTTATATACCCTGTGTGGTAGAAGAACGTGCTCGTTTAATCGACGGTCAAAGGAGGAAGATATATGTACATGGGAGAACTGAGCGGTTGTCGCCCCGAATTGTACGCGTCCATCCGCGTTGCAGAATCATAGAGCGTGCAATCACGTGCACTGGATCGAATTCGGCGGACTCGTTTCCTTTCGACGCGGAAAATTCGTGCCGGAACACGATACGCGATTCGTTGCGATAAATCGTCGCTCCGTTAATCCTTGTTTCTTCATTGTTTGCAAGCAATTGCCATCCGCGTCAAAACGATTACCGTAGATAATAATTCTATCGGGTTTCCGCGGCCGTGCGAGTGCGTGTACGCGTATATGTATACGTAGGCTTATCACGGGTATTATTATCAAGCATCCCATTGACCGTTCGGAACGGGACAAAAGCAGCCGTGAATCGATTTATTCGCACGATGACGTCCATCCCCTTCGATCGAAGGTGCAAATATCTTTCCAAAGCGCTTTATATTCGATCCCCCCCCCCCCCCCCCCCCTGAAATAACAATTTCACGCGCGATAACCTTCTCCAAACATCGCCAATTACATCGGCCTGTTGTGCCCTTTACGTTTCGCAGGAGGTTCTTTCAGGGTATAGAGCTCGGTAAACACTCGTCCGCAACGTGCCGATGACAATTATGCATTTCGATACGGAGCACGAATATCCTGCGTTACGTGTGATATGAAAATGATCGGGCGAAACAAAATTTCATTTTGCAATAGCATCGCTGCAACCTGATTCACTGTACGTGTCTTGGAGCTTTCTGAAATTTATTCTTCCTGTGCGCGTCTTCGAAAAGACATGCTTGAATTTTCCTTTTTACGACCGCAGAGGGATTAGGGGTATGCTGTTAATAATTCCGTAGATTCGTGCTCCTAATTCGAATGATCTCTATATTGTTGATTGATGCTTCCCCGGATATTTGTTTGAATGGTTTAATCCGAAACCGCACAACTGTTACTCCGAATACACTCCTGTCGGGCACAGGAATCAACCTACACTCTCTGTTGCACCTGATAAATTATATGCAGGATTATATGAAACTCTGCTCGCTCCAATGTTGAATACATTGCTGTATTCGCAATACTGTATCAGACTACCGACGATGAGCGCAGTTTGCGCCGTTTAGAGGAGACAATTTTTTTTTTTCACCACTTTCCGGTAGCGCAAGAAATCTGACGAGGGAGCTAATCAAAGTTGCTAGCGGCACTTCCGACGAAGGAGTTAACAGTACAGGTGACCGCGGTCGCTTCGAGATACTCGGTACATTTAAAAGTTTTCATACCTGGCTTAATTAAACTGGCGGACAAGTTTGAAGGCTGCCGGCCAGCTCGTCGCTGACCGCTCCGATTTTTTGTGCTCTTTTAATTGAACGCAAAAAACCGTGCTCGTTGCTAATTAGTTTTCACACGAGCCCCAGGTACGTCAGGTGACGCGCCGTTCCCTCTAATACACCGAAACGTTCTTTGGTAATTACTGAACGAGCGTTGTCAGCGTTTCTAATTGAAGTGCGTTAATTAACTTCTGTTATCGAAAATTCGTAACATCATCGAGAAGACATTTTTTTTAATCAACATCGTTCACGGTGGAAAATGTAGTATGTGGCACGTGCACGCGGCGGCGCAAATTTTTGTCGAGATATAAATTATTTTCCTCAGCTGTTCCGGATTCAGCAGTATTTCAGGAACCTGGAATAACTGGTGTTTACGCGGTTTTCCCATTTGCCACAAATTATCTCCTCGCTTTCGTAATATCCCGGCGTAGTTGTCCACGTTCGTAACACAGTAGCCACGGAACGAATCATATTTGAATACGTCAGGTTTAGTTTGTCTCTTCCAACGGAGAGGCGGTGATGTCTATTGTCAGAAGGCTGTCGAAGTTTTCTGACGCCATTGATATTTTATCGCGAGCGAAAGAAGTTACAGGGAAAGCTCTTTAATATTAGTAGCGTTTATTTGTATGTCGCCTATTTCTTCCCGAGAAACTTTTCCGGGACGTCGTCGTAAAAAATCAACAGGGAGTTCTTCCAATTCGTGGTTGGACAAATTCCTCGGAACACCAAGATAATATTTTTTTCCCCCTTTCGTTTCACCCACTCGGTTCAACGGAATTACCTTTGGCTGCTGATTGAGTCTGATGCGTGATCAATCGTGACTTCCACTTTTCTGAAACATAGCCAGGTTAATCCTTTAAATAACTTTTCACTCCGAATCATGGATTATTTTCAGAAAACGAAAAAATACTTCAGCACCGATAAGAGCCTCGAACCATGCGCGAACTTATTTTCCTGTAATTTCGCAATGCTTATTTACACTCCCACGTTCGGGAATCATAAGCTCGTTGAATTTTCAATAACAGAAATCCGTGTAAATTTAATGCAACTTCGATTCGTCCAGTTACCTTTAATCCCCTTTGTACGAGAGCTTTTTCTCTTGATTAACAAGGTTTTTCTCACCGTATATAAACATCGTTATATCAGAGTGGATTAAATCATCGCGTTACAAGCTTTAGCGATTTAACGATGTTTCATTCCTTTTTAGTTAGTTCCTTTCGCGATAACTTATGCATTAACCTCGCCCGCGGCTTATTCTTTGCAACTTCATTTTCTCGCGAGATCGTGCGCTCCCGTTCCAAGGGTAGCTTTTCCGCCGAAGCCTTTCAAGCATAGATACCGCGGATAAAACGTGTGGGGAACACGAAGCCCAAACAAGGATATACCGAGGATAGAATGAAATTCTCTGGAATCGACATCGTGCAAAAAGGAATTTATACACCATCCCTCCCCGACACTGTCCCCTCGATTGCTAGCGGCAGCTGACATAAAAATTGGTATCTTTTCCCCTTTTGTCCAGGAGAATACCGTTTCAAATAACCGGATTACATGTGTCTTTTCTTTTCAATAAAATCCAAGCGGCCATTTAATGCCCCGTCGGGTCCAAAATTCGCAGGATCTCGCAGGCTGAAGCATGCGCGTACATATTGTATTCGAAAAATCGACGCTCGACTGCGAGGTCCGCTGAAGTTCAATCGATTCATGGTCTCGCAACAGATGGATTTCGTGCCGTAAGCTCTTTGCGATCGTGGAAACGTAAAAGAGAACCAGGGCTCGGCGAACCAACCCCTCGAACCAAATTTAAGCCCCTATTCTTACCGCGCTTTGAATCTCGCTTTCTTGTAACTTCCATACGTGATCTTCTACTCGTTCAACGGTTATGATTTATTCAAGAAGCCGCGAGACAATAGCGCGCCGGTGGAGATGGAAAGGGGAATGTATAACAAACTGTCAGCAATTTCTTCCAGGGGGCGATGGCCAATGGTCGAGGCGAATTACATGAAATTACATGCGTATACGGCTCGTCCGTGACATTCTGGCTAAAGTTCTGCGTCGTTATTATGGTGCTCGTGGTTGCTCGGCCTTTCCCTCCTGACCAATTAGTCTGGTAAAGGTCCAGGATCCATGTTACATTTCACGAGCAGTGTAGAATGCCTCGGGACCATTTGTTTGCGAAAGTTCTAACGGTTTCACTGGCCTCGTCTCATGGAATCACTCGTTCATCCTTTACGCGTTTATCGCGTGTCGCTCGAAGGGAAGCATCGTGTAAACTGGTTATTGACGGAACTTATAGTGGAGATAAACTTGTCGATATTTTTTGTACAGAACGGAGGGAAACGTATTCAAATAAATATGTCAGTTTATATTACGTCACGTGAATGATATATAAACTATATAAATTATAGTTATTACTATTGTTATTATTGTAAGCCTATCAGGCATGCCAGTGTCAGTACAATCGAGCTAGGAATTATTTTAGAACGAAAGTTATAAATCCGCTCATGTCCCCGTATATTAATGTCCATCGTTTTATAAACGAACTAAAGTACGACGTTCAGTTTCCTATCTCGAATTTCGCGTGCATTTTACTTCGGTTTGAGGCGAGTTTCGTCGACGTTTCATTGCGTCTGCTGTACGGATAACCACTCGGCTTGCACGTGAAATTCTGCAGCCAATTCCGGTTGCACAGACTGCTAGGAGACCCTTCTCGGCGTGGAACATACGCCTGGAATTTATGCCACGGGGAAGCACCTCTGCACAAGCTTGGGAAATTACATCATTGTCCTCCATTTTTTGATTCTACCTTCTTTCGAAATTCGAGACAGATAGAAAATCAGCCGCGATTCGATTAAAGCTCGTCCCGATATTTGCCATACTTGCTGCGTTTTACAATTCGTCACGATGAAATGATTCCACGTATTCGTTACCGTTCGAAGTTCTCCGGAGTGCAATACAATGTACGATATCAAACGAGATTACCGTCGTCCCCGTCTACGGTTACGTATCTGTCGATCGAGACTGCAACTTCGAGACATATCGACGGACAAGTTCCGCGGTCTCTGAAGATGTCCCCATTATCATTCGTCCGTTCGCAAACGTTTCCCCGTCTCTTGGTATTTAACACTTCCATTATCTACCAGAACGTCATCGAACCGCGATACCATTCACCGACTGCCGCGTTCTCCTCGAAGTTTCCCAAGAAATTCACAGTCGAATGGCCGATGCTCGTAAAGCAATACGTACTTCGTAAATCACTATCCGCGTTAAATGAATGAACGAATGGATGGCCTCTCCGCATCTTGTTTTCTCCTTCGTCCGTTAGAACGAAAATATCCGGGTATAATGGAGTCTTCGGACTGGTTATCCGGCGGAGAGATAAAAAAATGACGTCTCTTCTCCATAAAGGATACTTCTGCGAATATTTCCCCGATAGCGGTGTTCGGTGTGCTCCACTTACACATCCACAGGACTATAAATATCCCAGTCTCAACAGGCTGGCGTGGGTACACTCTGGAGTACCCGAAGGAGAAGAAGGAACATGGTGTATAGATAAGGCAGACAGACTCCTGCGATTTTCACTCGAACTTCCGGACTGTGTCGTTCACGGAAACGTTGGCGCGTGGGATCCCCGCGTCTCCTCCTGGGATCAGGGTTTTTTTTGGTCCCAAGGACGTAGCTGGATCGCTGGTTCGTTTATGTAGATTGAATTTTGGCTAACCGCTATCGGTCTCCACGACAGGGATTCCTTCGAAATACCTGCCAAACGGAGTCGTCCGCGTGAGTTCGTGGGAAACGCGAAACGACACGATAGTATTCCACTGTGTGCCTGTTGGCTGTATTGCACGAATTAAATTACGCATTTGTTCTTTTTGTCCGAGGAAAGAAGGACATTTAGATAAAGGATTTATTCAACGGGCAGGATGATTCGAGGTTGGACAGAATCAGTTCTATCTGCTTTACTTTTCCGCCTCGAGCTTTAGAGCTTTCGTTATAAGAGCTTGACCTTTTCCCTGTCTTATCTCTGTCGAGAACTTTTTATCAAGTCAGCCGGTGTATGTATATATATATATAATAAATATCTTAAAGAAGTATGCTGAGACGTTTCGTAGAGCCGGTACACGGAATGAAATCCCTTTCTGCAATGGTTCTCTGCCGTTTATTTGTTGCTGTTGGCACGAAAAAAACTTTCCGGCGCGTAAAATAATGAACTTGGAGTTTTTCTTATATCACCGCGTTGCGCCTGGCTGCTATTGATCGGTTCTGTAACGAATTCGACAAATCCATTACGCGCGACCATTTTAATTTTTGATAGCACCCTCGTCGTTGTCAAATATTTCCTTTGTTCGATAATCCTTTATCTCTTATTCGATCGCTCGAAAATAAGCCGGCAGCGTTAAGTGCTTGTCAGGGATTAATGAATTTTTCGGACTTCAAGAAGGAGTTGCATCCATAAATATGCACACAAGAACCAACAGATTCGCGAGCCAGCTTGATATCGATCGGGATTTCCACTTTGTCTAGACTGCACGGCGATGTATACCGAACGGATGCAAATGCGTTAGAAGGAAGTAATAGAGCGGAATGGGAGGCTTCGCTATTTGCGTTTCGCTCGCGGCGTTGGTAATAAGTAATTTGGATATTTAATTCACGCTGAATTTTATCGAAGGTGTGTTAAGTAAATGCGATTTTTAGCAATGCAATTCAGTGCACATTTTCTCGAAATATCCTTTAATGGAATATTCTACTGGCACGACTTATCGTTCTTTTGTTTTAATTGGCGCATACACTCACGTTGCAGTTAAACAAATAAAACTGTTTCGTGCACGTATAAGTTCATTAATGTAGAATTGAAGTAATTGAACGAGCCTGACAGATGATGGATCGTGGCAAGATTAGGCTCGCAGTTGTGCGCAGTGTGTTCGCAGCACAGATTGCAAAAATATCTTTCGTTTGACGAATCGTTGATCGCGCTCCCTCGTAAACCTACTTTTTGTCTAAATGTGAAATACCAGTATGGCTTCGTGGTATTAAATTGGTGGCGTTGGTAACTGACCACGAGGTCTGCTTGCTATGAAACTTGCTACGACGCTTTGACATACGAAAAGGTTTAAACGCGAGATTGAACAATTTCGTGGCGTTCCGAATTTTCCGATATTTTTTCTCAAAATGTTCAGACCTTTTAGTACACTACGAAATTTGAAATTCTCCTCTCTCGAAATTGACGGGCTTCGATGGAAACTATTTCCGTGTAACACCGAAGGAAGAAATTCTTGTCTGCAATAATTGTGTTAAAGGTGACTTAATAAACTGCAGCGTGGGTAGCTCGGTAATTTCCTCGAAGAAAATTCATAGTACTTGTCAAACTACGATCGACCTTTTCATGCTTTCGATCGTACCACATGTAACCCCGGCTACGAGTTGCATTTCCTGCAACATTCTCTGCCAAGTTTCAATTTATTCGTCTCGTCCGCTGATCCCGGTCGTTCGTTGGATGGGTCTGACATAATTAGCCGGCCTTAATTAATCAGGTACGCGTACTTAAAAGACCGTTGTTCAGGACGATGAATGTCTGTCGCAATGAAAAGATAATCCAAAAGATAAGCTCGAAGACAATCTTTCATCCTTTGTCGTGCTTGTAACTGTTTCGGCCGGGGAATTAACGGAATTTACGGAAGTATTAACAAGAATTGCATTCCTTTGTAAATTACACCCCGACTTTGCGAAAGAAAGAACTCGTTGAAATTGCGCGCCAAATAGCGGAGGATGAATTCTGAGATTACATTACATACTTTCAGTAACGGCGCATAAATTGCGATTCGAGCACGATAAACGTTGAATGAACGAACTCGATTGCCAGCGGCGGCGGAGCTTCAAACGATGCACGCGAACCGCCAATAATGAAGAGCCGGAAAATTTCCCATTGAAAATGGTTGTCGCGCGTGTTTCCATACTATTGGTCGCAGTGGATCCGTGCTCCCCGTGAAATCAAAGTTACACGATATCGGACCGTTTCGCGGCACAATTATTTGCACGCCCCTTTGCCGTTGAATTTGATCCGTCCACTATTTGTTCAACAGCAATCGAACGGAACATCTTACGTCTCCGTCACGTCCAATTGACGCTCGACCAGGGGGCGAGTGATAGCTTCTCGGCGACGTATCCCCAGTTCCAGTTTTCCCGCTTCGCAAGCCGTGTGCTGTCACGGGCAAGGTAAATAATCGGGGCATTCGCGGTGTCGTTTCATTGTCTCTGGATGACGACGTCGCCTCCTGTCAATCGTGTCTTTCGCGTGGACTTCGATCGGTCGCATTCAGACTGCAGACTGTGATGCAAGCTTTCGCGGGCTGACGCGCACGAACGAACCGCAAATCAATTAGCTCGCGTAATTAGACGTCCTCGCGCCTCCCGGCCTCCCGCAGGCGGAACATTTATCTACCGTGATAATAGAATTCACGGGCGGTAAATAAGGCTTCTAGTAAACTTTCCCTCGGCGGTATTGAAATTTCCTCGATAATATGGAACGCCGTGTTTCGCGTTCCCCCGCGGGGACAGCTTCATTGTTGCTCAGAAAGCATCGAGCCACTGTGTATCTCCTTGGGCGAATTTTGATATGCGTATGTAGGCGCAGTTCCACCTTCGACGATCCAAGGAACGGCGAGAAAGGGTACAGAGTAATTCGGGAGGAGCGTTTCGATCATTCCCCTCGTCTATTTTCGGCTAGCCGGTTTTGTAGGTCATCTTGGACAAAGGTCTTGCGAGCAGGGCTATCGGATGTGTCCCATCAGTGCAATAGGGCTCCGTTTCGTGTAATCGAGCAACTCTACTGCCTGGAACGAGGCGGCTGTAACGCCAGACGGGTATTCTGTTAGCTGTTGTACGTTTCGACGTCAATTCTCCGTGAGTCTCGGTCGATTTTGAAGCGACTGGAACGTCGAACGGGTTGACAACGATGCTGCACGGCATTCGGGATAAGTTGCCTCCAGGGAATGTTCCGTCTGGCTGGAATTCGTCGAGGTGTTTACGGATTCACTTCCTTCTGGCCAATCCGTCGCATCGACGTCGCGTTTCTTTTCTCGAAATGCACGGCGCAGAGAAGCAACGAACGGGATCTTTGTTTGCATTAGTCAGATAATCGATCGTTCTAATGCCGAATCATTCGCAGAGTCGAAGCTTCCGGGGGAAACAGTGGGAAAGGTCGACGTAACGGGGAAATTGTTCGCCGATAGAATCGCCAGCCGAACCTTTATCGAGTTTACACCCTCGCCGCGAGATCTCTTTTCGCTTCCTCATTGCCCGTGTCAATCAGTGTCTTGTTCGTTCAAACGAAGCGTTCGGTTTCTGCCAGCGAGTAATGTATATGCACCATTGAAGTGGTGTTCACAGCGAAGATCCCACCATTCCGCGGGGACTATCGTCCCCGTGATTTCTGCCGTCGTCCTTTTCCTGATCTCGAGATGACAGATCGCGCGATCCCGTTCGTAAATCCGCAAGAAACCGACGGCAAGCAACGCTTCCGACACGCTATTCATCGTCGTCACGTTTAGCCCGGTATATATTTCTTTAGAAATTGCGCCGTGGGACGCAATTTTTATTCCGTCTCGGGCAGTAGTCGCGGTTGCGGTTCGCGATGGCCCCGCGACAGTGAACAAAGCTCGTGGTTTACATTTCATTTGGAATAGTCGTAGACGTTCGACAGAAAATTGTCTTTCGCATTTAAGAGCGACTTTGTCGATGCGAATTTCACGAGGCCTTTACCTACCTTATCATTCCGCGACGGTTTAAGGGCGCACGAGTGAAGCGAAATTTTTTTTCATCTCACATTTTTACTCATACCGTAATGCACTCGGGGGATTATAACAGCGCACAGTGGATAATTGCTCGGCACCGGCCGTCCGTCGCGTCGCGTCTCCTCTGCAGTAAAAAGCACGTGGCCCGCACGTTCATGGAGGCCCTCGTTAACGATAACGATAATAACAAACACCGTCTAATTCCACTGAAAGCGGTAAGTCGTGCGTGGCATGGAAAACGGCTCGACGGTCGGACCAGTTTTACCATTAGTCTAATCACACGGTGCTTCTTTTTTTCATCCCTAATGCCTCGTCCGTGTCTTCCCGCGATTTTGTCGACCGGTTGCCGTCTGTGCCGAAGGTACGCGGCCGGCACGCGGCTCCAACGGGCGCGGCTGCGATCGTAAATCGTTGGAGAAGCCGCGGGTCTCTTACGACCAGCGCTGTCGTTGATAATATTACCTGCCGAGGAATGTGGTCTAGATCGCGTGCTCACCTGTCTGCTTGCGTGTCCGTGGACTGCAGCTGCGGCAACGATTGCGTCTGCTGTAATCTCTGGGCTTGGTTGTCCGCGTCGTTTTTCCCCGCCACTTGTACCACCGCCTCTGTGTACGCTCCTTCGAGGCACCTTTTGTTCTCCATCTGCGGCAAAACGCGAGGATTCGTTTCGATCGTTGAAAAATTTGTCAATCGATTATCGCAGCCACCCCCCCGGCGATCGTTGAGTTCTATGATCCCCCCGTGACTCTCGAATGATTTTCTATGGTCCATACCGTGACAGAGGAGAGATGAGCTCGATTCTCCGTACAGTCAGACGACAGCTCGGTGGCCTGCACTTCCACCTGTCTCTCGTCTTCGGCCATATCCTTTTCGGTGTTCTTTTTCCGGGCGCAGGGGCCCAGCAGGCAATAATAAACCACGCACAAGACTGTTTCAATTCACTTGGCACTAAACGCACGATGCACGCGAGAAGCCTTCAACCGAGCACCGTATTTTCACTGGTCACCGATAATCGCACATTCCGTTGCATCGCGATGCTACGAATTTGTTCCTAGGATTTGTTCAGGTTCCTTCGGTCGGTAGAAATTTCTATTGCTAGCGGTCGGCTAATTGCGAGTGTAAACTAGCTCGCGTGTCGCGTTCGATGTTCCAATCGATTAATCGTGGTACACAATTGAATCAGAGGTAATCTAAGAAGGGCAATAATGGCCTCGTTAAAGGAATAGCCCCAATGAACCCGCGCGTAATGACCACCATCGAAAACAAAAAGTATACAGATTATACAGAGAGCAAAGTTCGTATCCTGTAAACGCTGCAGACCATCTCTTTTGTTAGCTGGCTGGTTTCGTCGGCTGTGAAAAGCTACAAGCCGCACGACGATCCCTACTTTTCGCAAACAAAGTTTCCTGCTCCTCGGTAAAAAAAATTTACGAAGAAGAGACGTTCGGATTAAAAAAAAGTGCCAACCGAACGAACTGTCGGCAAACTTTTCACGAATTTTTTTCGAACTTGTGGCGATTGAAAATCGACGAGCTACCACCGAATTCCCATCGAGGCGTCGATAATCAATGTCGGAAACTCGTAATTGCAAGTTCGACGAAAATCGAGGAACGAAAAAACGCGTGACTCCATTCTACAGATATCTAATATCTTTTGGAGACCCGCGGAAGTGAGGCTTTGGCCCAAAATGGTTATTTGATATCGCGTATCAGGATCGTGCATCCCTTACTATCAACCCTCTCGTCGTCCTTTCTGAATCAAATTACACCGTGCCGTGTCCTTTCTATCCTGCGAAATATTTTGTTGCTCCGTATCAGGGGTATCGATCTGCAAAATTTGTTACGAAGACACCTTGCGAATGTCATATTTTCACAAAGGGCACGCAAATAGTATCTATTGAGGGGAACAATGAATCCAGCATGTCGTCGTCCGAGTATCGTTCAGTTCCACGGACAATGGTCATCTTCATAGAAATCTAGTGCCTTCGATGGGTTTTCCACCTCTCTCGCAATGGCTACTCGTCCTGTTAGTCGGTGCTTGAAAACGGTCGCCTGGCTCCTGTCGAGAACTCTTCAGGGACATTCCCGTTTACGTCATCGTTATCCTTTACACCGCGACGGTCAAAGGCGAACGTGGCACGGCGACAGGCATTCTTCGCGAGATAATTAAAAAGCTGCGGTACCGAATACAATTGTTCCTGCCAAATTCCAATGAAAATGTTAAAAGCCACGTGCTGAGGCATCCGGAGGTCGTTCGTGAGAAGCTGACGCGTCGTTGCGGTTATCTTGCACGCTTTCTTCCAAAAGGATGACTAACGGGACGGTCTACGAGTCCATTGGTAAAAACTTTCTCAGCTATTCGCCCGGGTGTCGCCTTCGTCGTTCGTTCGATGCGAAAAAGGGGAGACAACTTGTGTAGATCCCCGAGGGTGTTAAATTTGACAAAAAATAATACGCAGTACGATGATTCAGATCCTTTCGACATAATTCGCTCGTGTTAATTATTTGTGGGATCGGCAGTTTAATTCGCGCTCAAACGATAATGAGATTTATTCTCCTCGGACGGCAAAAGACTTCGAAGCAAGTTCTTGAAACGCCTGAAAGGGAACGGCGCGAACTGTTTTCGCACCGGACTATCAGCTTGAAGCCCGTCCGCTGTCCGCGATTTGCACAAAATACCTCCGCCAAGTCAAGAAAGAACGTTTTAAGCCTGGCATTATGTCGAATTCACTGAGAGAACCATGCCGAGTAATCCATTGTGAAGTTCTGTCCGCGGCCGTCAAGCCTCTGAAGGAGCGTGAAATTGAACGTATGTACTTCGTCGAGCTACTCGACTTGTCTCTTCGTATTCAGATTTGTTTTTTCGCGTCTAGACAGATTCGATTTCTCATGAGCCACAATGCCGCCACTCTATAACGGAATATCATTTTTATGTTTTGGCGTCGCACCTTAGAAATCTGTCCACAGACACTGCCTACAGATTACCCACGTATGCAGATCGAATCGATGACAGGGAATATTTATTGCTTCCCGTGTTCCTTGCAATTTTTGCGTTTCGTGCAGCCGAATGCACACGTTCGCGCAGAAATGTACACGGATGGAAACGGGACGGTGTTTCAATCGGGAGAGCTGTGAATCCGAAACAAACTATTTGGTTCAGAATGTTGACAATCTAAATTCGGCCGTGTACCTGGAAGAGCCACGGCAATCTGCGCGTTTGCGGAAATCGACGGTCGCGGTTTCACCGATTTAATTGTCGCTGTCACCTGCTCGCTCCCCTTCGTTCGCGTCGCTACGTTATTTCGGTATCGACACACGGTTCACCTGACATTTTTGTACCATTTGTATTATCGACCAGCTAATAGCAATCAATCGTGCGATTGTATTTCTCGGCACAGTTAATTAACTATCCCCGATGCTAAACATTTAGCCGTCTATTTAAGTACAGACTTCGAAGAATATTAGGATCGAACTGTACGAGCTTACAGGAGTACTGGGGATATTCGATCGTTTGTCAGGATTTAACCCACTTTTTTTTTTAGGAAATCCTGGGATTTTCTCTAGCAGCAGTTCGACGTTCAAACTTTTTCTCCGCGTAGAGTATCAAGCCGCGTGGATATTCTTGTTCGCTGAGAAGCGAACGACGAAGGGTCGACGAGATGGCAAAACGGGGCAACCGCGGTACTATTTATTACGGAAGCCCATTAATCAGGCGCCAAGAATTAGCGAGAGCACAGGGAACGATGTGCCCCATACAGCCGTATTGGGTTCGTTCCCCCCGCGTTAATATTGCGTACGCGTTCTCGCGAAGCAATGCCGAATTTTCGAGTTACACACAGTGGCATTGCTCGACGCGTGTTCAACGGGACGCCGATCGTTAGTTCGCCGAAATTACTTTATCGCGGGATCGTTAGCTCCTTGGCAGGCGGAGTTCTTTCTTCGGGCTACAATCAACGAGGAAGATCGAAGGTACTCGAATCGCTGCGATCTAGGGGTCTGTTTTCGTTTTTAGCCAGCGCCGATTTCTATACAACGCGTGACTTTGTTGCTCGAAAACGAGCAAACGATCGTTGCGTAAATCTAGAGTTGTACACTTGTCTTGTTATAGATCGTTATTAGATTGCCCTTTGCGTAAGTACACGTAACGCAGTCGGCCGTAATCGGATACAAAACCTATCCTTGTTTAACCGTTTGTCAGATAAACACAGGCCAGCACTTGATGCCCGTTAATTATCCGCCAGTGTCCCTCATGCGCTCGTTCGGGTAATTAAGCCGCAAGTGCGGTGCGACAGATTTTTCGATGATTCTGATAACCGTGATCGTGGCGAATTATGTAAGTGCGGTCGGTACCTCCGTGTCTGGCGAACGAGCAAGGTCGCATCAGTAGCTGGTAATTGAATCTGGCGAACGTTAATGAACTCTCGATTTATTGGATACACGCGTCAACCCCAAGGATCTGATTTTCTTCGACGCTCTCGTACAGTCGATTCGAATGAGAAAGCATCGGCGTTTTCTCGTTCCACCTCAGCCGCCGGACTGTTTCACTTAACGAGTTGCCACACTAATAGGCGAGAAACGATTCCACGAGTTCTGTTACCGCGACCCTTCGGGGAACACGAGAAAATACCGCATGAAAAATACAGCCGATAATCGGGCAGGTGCGAAGATATGTTGCTTATTATTCTTCGGCAATCAATTTCCTCTTCCCGGGCAAGGATGAACGAAAGCTTTTTTCCCCATTAAGTTTAAATTGATACCCCGTCGAACTGTCGACATAATCTGCGTATAACCGAGATTCGTTGCCGCAGCTGAGCAGGCAACGAGTCTTTTCACTCTGACGATTCGAAATTCTGTTCCCGTTTACTTTAGCACGATCCATGGCAACCTACGTTTCATCGCAAGCCTGTTTCTTCCGCGTTAACGCGCCACCCAGAAGCTCGAGTCAACAACGATAACGATAGAATTCTCGCGATTCTCGGCGAGATTCCCTCGAAATTTACGGCAGCACAAAAGCGGATTCGATGAATTAATAGTAAATGGTACCGGCCCTCTCAACGATAGATCTTCCCGCGCGACTGCACCGCCCACTCGTTCACGGGATTTTCGGCAAACAACCCAGGGATTTCGCAAATTTTCGCGGGATCACACGATCTCGTCACTGCCGTTCTGCTTTTCGCCATTACGGACTAAAGAGAGTTGGATCGATGATTGGAACCGGAACGAGTCCGAGCTGCAAACGTTCCATGCGTTTCTCCGTCGACGATTAACGACCAACGCTATAATATATAACACGCAAATATAAATATAACTAATATAATGTGTAGCAGAATCGAAACGCGAATATTACTTAACGACGAGTAACCTTAATTCTAATGACTCCCGATTCTCTGATACGCGCTGATGAATCGCGGGTACTCCCTTCGAAATCGACTTGAGCGTAATTAATCGCGTATTTATTGGCAGATATGCGCCACGGGAGAAACGGTATCGCGAATCACAGCGAAGCAACGCGTCGTCTCCCCCCATGGTTGATTCGATAAATTATTCGCCCCTGCGACGGGTGTCGCGTGGCAAATAAATTTTTCCTCACGGATCGAGGATCACCCACCGAGACTTGGGGTCGGCTTAAAATTCCATAAGACCCGGTATACCAGCTGCCCATACATTTTTCATGAGCGTCCTCTTGCAGCAACAACGAGTTGCTTCCTGTTACAGAAACGACGTCACGCGAACCAGTCGAGGTTATCGATACCAGTCCGCCTCTAACCATTTTGCATACACGTTTTTCTTGCGCGTCTTATAACCAGGTCGAATCATCTCGACGCGCGATTTTTGTAGGCTGGAAGAGGATCGAGAACATGTACCGATGTTCGAGGCAACTTGTCGAACGATTTCTCTCCGCTTTACGCAAAACGAATCGCAACGTTCTGTTTCTTGGCCGAATATCAGTTACGTGATTCGCAATACCCGTGGTAAATTTGCACTTTGTGGCGGGAAAATTATTTTCACGCGCCAGAATAGCCCGGCAGCAAAGCGTGAAAGCGTCTTACGCGAGCGGTTCTCCGAACAAGGCATCGAATAATGAAAACGTCGCGGGGATGGCACAGAGGATTACCTGTCTGCTCAATTTTCGCAACGCGAACGCGAAACAGGTGCGATGAAATACAGGTATAGACTCGCCTCCACTCTCCTTCGATATATGTTACCGTTAGAACACGATCCCCTAATCATTTGACCAAAATCAGCTGCCCAATTAATTCTGCAATTCTCGACGATCGATCTCTTGAACAGAACGAACAGTACACCAACTTCTTCCTACTTACAAGCACCGTCTGTATGAAATTCCAGATCAGCGATTCCGCACTGACGGGCAAACAAACCACCTATCGAGCAACACAATTTCCAACGAAGTTACCTCATCATCCTTCATCCCTATCCGATCACTTTCTCGCACGGCGGTTCACAACTTTCAAACTTTCCCCAGACATCGATGACGCGAAACTCTGCGACTGCCCTTCCTCGATTAACCTCTGAACCTTGAACTTTATTGGCTCCTCTACTGATTGTCCCGACTATTCCCTGCCTACGTTCTCCAGGGAAACATTTAACGTGCAAATCACCGCACACCGATCAGAATAGTTACTGAGAATTTCCTCAAAGCAATCAACGGAAGCACGTCGTTCGTCGTGCACAAATCGATATCGGGAACAAATTGTTGCGTCGTTCTTTATTATTTCTTGTTTCGAGCCCGGTGGTTGGCCAGGACCGCGAACAAGTGATAAAGCTCGGCGCTTTCCGCGGCGTCCGACGTCTGGCACGGCTCGCCGACTACTGAGCCAGCCGACGCAGGCGTCGAGACGGTTGCTGGTACCTTCGCGCGTCGAATGTGCTCTTTTAGAGCTACCTGTTCGCCTGGCGTGCGAATTTTACGCACATCGCCCTCGAAAGCTCTCGACAAGTGAAACATATATATCTGTTGATGGTACTTTATATTTTATCGATCGTCGGGAATCGTAAGGTTCCGCGGGCGAAACTCTTCTGCCGTTATTTTTGGCCGGACATTTCCTTCGTCGGACAGCGATCCAGGATCTCCGGGACTTTTGGTCTACTCGCTGTTTAGGCTATCACGGGCCGCAGCTCCGTATAACTCAATTGGTCAGAGTAAACGGTCAGAGTGCGCTCAGCTTGGAATCACGGTCCGACAATCCAATTTCATGATCTCCTTTCTCGTTTTATACCGCGTCGATACGGGGACTAGGGAACGACTAATCCTGTATTTCATTGGGGAAAAAGGCGCGCTCACTGTTGCCGAAAATACATTTCTCTCGGATATCAGACGCTCGTCGAAGCCTCTAGGTTTCAAGTCCTTAAAGGAGAAACCGTCATTCTGTGCCCCGTTTCGCGCCTCCGCAAGGAGCGCCGTCGAGGACAGTTTGGAGATTACACCCTTTATGTAGCGATCGTGGGGAGTTTATGGTTACTTGTGCGCTATTGCGTCGTTTCGGCCCGCCAAGAGTGTTTCCTTCTAGGCTTCTGGCAACCTCGCAGCTCTTCGGGGTTTTTTTTTAACCCCCGACGAACGATACTGCTGTGGATAATTATCGGTTCCACAAGAGCTGCCCCCAAATGCCGGTGTTCAGGGCTAGCTTTCGGTTCCATAAGATCTATCAGATTGTAGAAACGGGTCAAGACAATTGAAATGTCGTTTTCACGTTAACTCTGTTTGGCTTTATTTGTGCGTGCCTCTGTGAGCAACACAGCACGATCATTTTCTACCTCGTCGAGAAATTGGATTGGAAGGGGTAATCCGGCGGTTGGGAACGTGGAAAGGCTCGATCAACCTGTGTGCACTGCATAATTTATTAACACCGGACCAGCGCAAGGCTGAAAAGTGCAGGCAGCCGGGAGCACGATCAAAGGTCGCGGTGTAAGGAGCGTGGAAGTACCTTGCATATTACCCAAGGAAACGTTAAATGTGTTTGCATCTTCAATAATTGAGGACGACGCAGAAGAGGGAGGAAAATTGTATTGAAGTATAGTCGAGGAAGCCCACGTCGATACCTCGTCTATTTGCAACAGATTTTCGTTCTAACTCACTTATTACTGGTACGAGTATGATACACCTGTTCGAGACAATGTTACCGATGCGTAAAGGCTGCGACACACCGAGCTTCTGTATTTCAATCCGACGTCGGACAATTTCCACCGTACGTTGGCGTGATTCATTCCCTTTAATCAGCCGGAGGAATCCAGGAACGAGGTGCCCAAGCTCTCCCCGTTTCTGTTCGCAGAGTTAGCTCGATAGGATGGGGAAAAAATTGGGGAACAAAGTATGGGAACTGCGATACAATAATCGCGATACATCCAAGGCAAGGTAGTTCCGGCTAGCCATTTTTCTGTTCGCTTCCCGATAATAATAGGGTGGGGCTCGAGCACGCTTTCGATCATGCCGTAACGTATTGCCACAGGAAACTTCGACAATCATTACGAAAATCACTCTCGTTCACCAGCAACAAAAGCTGCAGATTACTCGTGGAAGAACGTGGATATTCAGTGGAACTCTTTTGTCTTCGTAGCTGCCTTCGTGTTCGGCCGTTTATCACTCACCACCTCGGAAATGTAATACTTCTTTCATTTCATGCTTTCTATTGGACGTGCACTTCGGAGTGAGGAAGTGCTTCAACTTCGATGCACGCATCTCCGTTACGATACAATTCCTATTTAGGTAACCGCAAAAAAAAAACAGTCCCACCCACGTAAAAGCTCTCGACGAGCTCCGTTCGACGACAAAAGGCGTATCGCCATAAAGAGCTGTATCGTCTTGAGAATATCGTTGCTGTTCCGGGATTTCGCCGGCTCTTGTTTCTTTGTCGCGTTGCTTATTCATAGAATACAGACGGCGAAGCGTAATTCAGTAGTGAGGATCGTGTTTTGATTGCACTGTTCTCTTTGATTGCATAAATGGAAGAAAATTTTCATATCTATTCGATTGGCGTTAATAAGATTGTCCGTTGTCCGCAAAGTTTCATTAGACCGCCGCGTAACTCGCGAGCACCAAAAACAACAGCAACAATACAACGGCCCAGCAACCGGATCAACTTATCGGCTAAACTTTCTCATACGTTTGCATTAAGAGCGATCCTCGAACGAACCCGTGGTAGTCGGTCCAGGCGGCCGTCAGAGAGAACGAGATTAAAAAGTTTGCGCGAGCCGACCCGGAGAAAATAAGCTTAGGACGATCTGCCGGGGAAAGTTAGTGGCACATGATGGGGGATCAAGCAGCCGTGCACCTCGAGGAGTAAACAGGTGACACGGCACGGGGGTGCGAATGAAACGACTGGATCTGTTCAAAGTTTCGTCAACGGTGCCAGGCGCTTATTAATCGATCGATCGAACAATATAAGTATGCAATTATCGCCGCGAGGCGTGCTTCCTCGAAATTGCTAATTAGAAACGAATTTCATCAAAGGGGAACGCTATCCAACCATAATTTCCCAAATTCCACGGCCGGTAATCGCAGTCTCGAATGAGCTAACGCTCCCGAAGGCCGCGCTACCCCCCCCGGGATCGTACCCTTTCTCCTTGTAGGGGATAATGAACTTGAGAACAATCGTTATACCTCCCTAATTAACTTGCCTCCGGGCTTTTTCACGCCTACGCGTCGCCAGTCGATAATTGGACCGCGTTTCCATCTGGCCGAATCGCAGCGTGCCGCAATCGCGTTCGCTTGTCCCTCGATGAAACGTTGTCAACGCCATGGTCGGTCGGCTACAACCCTCCAGAGTGCAAAATTCTTGTTCGTCGAACCGGTCTAACCGCACTCATAAACAGCTACGTGTTCATGGTGACCAATACAAAAACACATCGAGGGAGAGCGAACGAGAGAAAGGGGGTCGTTTTCTGATTTCCGCGTCGCGCTTTGAATCGTTTGCAACGCGAACGAAATCGACCAGCCCCTGGTCGAATTGAGTTTCATTCGATTTCCTGCTGTATTTAACTTTCCCGCGGTCGCGTATCCTCGGAAGAGAATTCGGTTCGTGATAAGTTATCACTTTGAACCTGCGACGACTGCACACTCGACTGTTTAACGTTTCGACCGTTCATTCTTTTCCTCTCTCGATTATAATTCGACATCGTTTTCTTTGTCTCGTGGTTCGTGAACCAAGATAAGACGGCACTCTGACTAACAAACGAACAATTTTCTAGCGATGTTAACATTGTCGGAATCTATCAAAGGATCGAGCCAGAATTTTCCGCACCGGAAGCCAGCTCGTGGCTAGCTCTTTCACCTAGCAACCGGAAGCCGGTCGGCTCTGCAACTTTACCGTCTTTTGCACTTAGCGATTTACCCGGCCGTGCTTTTAGTACCCACTGAGAGAGCAGGGTGCCCCTTCCTCATCGATTTCTGGTCATTTCCAAGTCGCTCGCTCCCTGTACTGACGATATTACGCTGGTGTACAACGTTGGTTTACGTCGATCGCATGGTTGGCCATAATGGTACACGGTGCCACACGTGAAGCAACGTACACCACAATCCTTTTCTTATCGAGGTTTAATGGTTGCTCAATTGCGATTCCTTTCGAAGAATGTTTGCTTATTTATTTGCTTGTTTCCGCTCTTTTACAAATATTGCGATTATTATTTTATTTCGATTAATTTAGTTTTGGGATTTCGCTTTCGGAACTTTTAATGGTAGGCTTGTACATTATAATTGGCCATAATAATATTCATCCCGGCTCTCGGACTTTCCGTATTTTCATTTCACCGAACATCCGAACAATGCGGGTTTATTTAATATTATCTGTTCATTTTCGAAACGGAGTCTAACATTTTATTGTATTTCTGTACCCCGTTGAAATTTGATATTTGATTCCCCGCGAATTAACAAAGTTGCGTGGAATAATTTGACAAGTACGGCTGTTGATTTCCGAGTTGCAAAATTACGCAGGAAATTGTTATTATCATATCTATCTATGTATACCTTTATTAGAGTGGAAGATATATTTTTAGAATCGTTGCGTTTTCATCCAAGGAGCAATTGATATCGATATAGATTAAATCGGTAATTTTAACAAATATTGTTATGCAAACGAACGGGCTTATCGTCTGATAGTCACTTTATTAAAAACTTATATTCGCGTTTAAATGTTCCCTCCGATGTTTATTCAATTCGTCTGTACCACTCGTGTTTGCTAATTCATTACTTTAAATCAATATTCGACAAGAATTATAAATAACGATTAATGGATACAGTAACAGCTAGATTCATTGCCTCGATGACATAAAATTTCTCTGATAAAATATGCACACGCTTTCGCGGTTTCCGACTTCAATTATTAATTCGATATTAAATTAAATTGTGAAGTACTTTTATCTCCTCCGTCAACGCCAAATAAATAACTGCAACGTATCTAATTTGTCTGCACGCTGTGAATTCGTCGTTCTATTTCGATCTTCTAATTGTGAAATTCGATTGCCGCGGAACTACGGACTGCGAGCGTCGCGACGTCAACACGCGACGCATTGCGTTCCACAAGGCCCGTCACGACCATACGCGTTGATTAATCAGAATTCACCGCGATCCCACGACCTTTGCACGAAATCGGTGATCGCAGGAACAAAGCTTGCAACTTGCTGCTAGTCTTAAGCTTTTGCATTGCAATCTGCGTGTGCGAGTCATTGAAATTACCACGTCACCCCCGCGAATTCTATTTACAAAGGTGTAGGTGGTTACAGAGCAACCTCGCGTTCCAACGGAGACTCCGTGTCAAAGGTATTGTTCGATAGATGTGGCAATGGAAAATTACTATCATATTAAAGTACTCCCATGCGCAAGTATTTCATTTCAGTTCACCTGAAGTCTGAGCGACAGATCAAGTTTCGGAAGGGTTATTAAATCTCTTTGGAGTTTGTGCAGCGTGTTCGAAGACTGTGCTCCTCCTGGTAGATACAAGATGTATATCACTTTGCTTCTTATTATAGTTGGAAAGTTTCGAGACTCAATTAACTTCCAGCACCTGTGTTTGCTGGAAATAAATGGCACTTTATTATTTCTCTTAGTTTATTATAACCACCTGCTGACTTGTCCTCCAGCCTGAATTTTGGTATACTCTTGAATTATTCCGGGAATAAAAATTGTAGGCAGAGAGTGGCTTGAATAATATTCGTTCGGGCAATTTCAATCTGGCCCGGCTAATCGATTGCATTGTGCACGCACGCATTCGCCACGATTTATTAATCGAACGTTTTTCAAACAACCGACGGTCGCCTCCTTACTTAATTTTACCGCTTCGAACGACGGGTATATTAATTTATCCCTTTTCCGGCGAACGGAAATGGATTCTTGGGTGCGATTTTGCTCAACGAAAAATCGGATTTTTGCGTTCGAGCAATCGCCAGGAGCAGGTTGGCATTCGTATGTCGAATCGTTTTCTGCTTTCATAGAAATCAAGTCTTTATATTCATTCTCGTCAACACTCGGAGAGATTCTTCCTTTTTACTTCGTCGCTAGTAAATTCTTTACTTTTTGGAGCGTCATTTAAAATTTCACCTGATGGATCTGCTTTGGATAGAGATATATTTTCAAGTAGAACAACCCGACACTGGTCAGACATCATTGAAACGCGTGTAATCTCAGATCTAGATTTCCTATGCTTGTTTGAACATCGACATTGAAGATTCTATTGATAGAAGCGCATCAACCAAATATCATGTGGAATAGGACCCGGGCTCAAGCTTTAAAGGGCTGTTACCCTCGCAGAAGCGTTATCGTCACGAGATTCACCGGTGGTTGCGTGTAATTTCGTACTGGTGACAAGGTGTTTCTGACAAATGCGTATTTGGGAAAGTTTTCAAGAGTGTAATATAACTTGTGTAGCAGAATTGGAGTTTGCGTATGTTATCCAGAGTGGGTTAATGAAATTCTTGAATTCTGTGGGGTGGACGGATGGTGTGCGAGAAAACCGTGTACGTGCATTGTTTGTTATTTCAACGATGCACTCCAGATCTCAACTAATTTTTAGTTAACGACGTAATGCGGAGAGCGCTTCTTGGATTATCGTGTCACGATAATGGGAGCTTAAGAGGATTCTGATGTTTCTTTTAAAAATAATAATGATTATAATAATCCTTGTCGCATAGCGCGGCAGAGGGATAAATCTATGTAACTTCCTTATCGTCCTCCTTTTACTTCCTTAATAATAATAATAATAATAATAATAATAATAATAATAATAATAACAATAAAAATAATAATGTTAATATGGTTACACCATAACAGTCGATATAATTTTTTATTTATTAGTTCAAGCATAACACATTTTGTTTTTCCGCGTTCTAGACGACATCTTCGACAAAGTTGGAGAGCAAGTGAAATCGATATCCGGTTTACGAACTAAGTGTGTCGGTGGTGGCAGGATCGAGCATGATCCAGACCAGAGGACCATCAAAGTCTACGGATACTCGCAGGCAAGTCACGAGATTAACACTATCTAACGAACTTTGTCGGCTTGCTGGATGTAATCGATTAACGAGCCCGTCCTGTGCTTCATTTACACCTGTGGGGACGTTGCGACACGCTTGTCACCTGCCATAGCTTACATCTTACATGTGCGTCTACGATACAACTTCATTCAGCCGTAGATCGAGATTTTCACTCAATTTTCAACGAACAATTGTTGTTATTCAGGTTCCTTTCCATCGTATAATTTTGTAAAAGTCTGATTTAAGTCTTGCTGTACGAATTTAACGCATTTTAATTGATTCTCTCTTTAACGGCACTTGTAAGCTGTGAGAAGCCAGAACAAATACGAATACACGATTCAGGATATAATTTTCATGAAAATTAAAGTCACGTTGCGGTAGATGAAATCGGGTTTTGTTTGAAATTGCGTTTGTAGGGCAAACTTTGTTCACTGTTAATCGTGTGCAAGACGAAGGGTTCCCGGCTTTGAACAGCCGCTATTGTAAACTAATTATTCAGGTCTGAAAGTTCGTACAGAATTTTTCGCCCGACGAGACCAAAGAAATTCCTATAAAAAGCTCTATATCGCGCGGCGATCACCGAAAGTTAACGGAGGGACTATCTTGCTTGTTCGATAGGTTGAATAAAGGTTGCTGGGATAGGGTGCGAAATTTAAGAAAATAGCTTTCACAGATCTGATCGTACTTCAGGGGAAAATAATTGTAAAACTGCCTGGGATAAGGCGTTCTGTTTTTAGCGACGTTAAAAGACGATATCCTTTACTTTCAGGGCTTCGGAAAAGCTGATCATGAAGTGTCCGTGGAGCTGTTGAAAAAGAAGTACCCCGATTATACTATCACCTGCTCTGACGAGGGATATTAAAAAAGAAACTTGAAAGCAGAGTGCAACGTGGTGTTTTACGCAACAACAAATGCATTTCAATGGATATGTAATTTAATAAACAATTTATACGTGTTATATCTTGCAACTTTTAATTGATCCTTCGACACCTTTACCCACCCAGCGAGAACAGATCGTCGCATGAATCGAGAGCAATACCTTAAGACGTCGTTAAATAAATTATAAACAAATGCGATTCCTGCCACTTCCTGCCCAGATACAGAAATGCGCAGACAACATAAATTAAAGCTACGAGTGTCAGCTATTATCTCCAACAGGTGCAAACATTATTCCACGTGCGGTTCAATTGTTATAAACAATTAAACAATTAAATTTGGTATTACAGCCAACTGCATTAAGTTACAGCAACGGGGTATTTTTCATCGTGTAGCGTATTCGTTTCCCTTTCTTTTGCGACGTGGTTGATTAAAATCGGCCCAGTAGAAGCCGAGATAATAATTTTTAAACAATTTATCGGTAACGATGTCGGTAATCGTGTATGTGGCGCCATCTCGCGTTTGCGGCCTTTTTCGCAGTTTGCCGCGGCATCAAAACCGAATTCGTGGATTACATCGTTAATTTAAACAATTGCGTTTTTCTCCGCTTCTACTGTGTATTTCTTAACCGGACTTGTCTTAAATGAAAGCTACGAACCATAGCTATATCCTCCCAATGTTGCAACAATATGGCATTTGTGGTTCGAAAGTTATTAACAATAGAAATATTGGCAAAAATGCTCTCCGCGTCACTGCAATTATCTCGGCTTCTGGATGCGGTAGATTAATGATCGAGTGCTCAAAATGAAGGAAAAGGATGCTCCTACACGACATTAAACGATTTACAAATGCTGCATGCGCTGTTTACTTTTTATAATGAAATTAATAATTCGTTTGAGTATTGCACCGAAACTATACACGAGAGCCGATCTATTCGTGCATCAGATTGTTCCTTGAACCAACAGCTTCAGTTTGAGAGGTCGTTGATTATAATCGGCCCGGTAGAATGCGAGATAATTGAATTTGTTTAAATAAATTATAAACAAATGCGATTCCTGCCACTTCCTGGCGAGATACAGCAATGACCAAAGGACATAAATTAAAGCTACGAGTGTCAGCTATCATCTCCAACAGGTGTCAAGATTATTACACGTGCGGTTCAATTGTTATAAACAATTAAACAAGTAAAATTGTTATTACAGCCAACTGCTTATAGTTACAGCAACGGGGTATTTTTTTTCGTGTAGATTATTAGATTCCCATTCTATTGAGAATTGGTTGATTAAAATCGGCCCAGTAGAAGCCGAGATAATAATTTTTAAATATTTTGTCGGTAACGAGGTCGGTAATCGTGAATGTGGCGCCATCTCGCGTTTGCGGCCTTTTTCGCAGTTTGCCTCGGCTTCAAAACCGAATTCCTGGATTACATCGTTAATTTAAACAATTGCGTTTTTCTCGGCTTCTACTGCGTATTTCTTAACCGGACTTGTCTTGAATGAAAGCTACGAATAATAGCTATCTCCTCCCAAAGTTGCAACAATATGGCATTTGTGGTTCGAAAGTTATTAACAATTGAAAAATCTGCAAAAATGCACTCCGGCTCGCTGCACTTATCTCGGCTTCTGGATGAGCTAGATTAATGATCGACAGCTTAAAATAAAAGTAAACGATGCTGCTACACGACAATAAACGATTTGCAAACCCTGCAGGCGCTATTTAATTTTTATAAACAATTTAATAATTCGTTTGAATATTGCATCGAAACTATACCCGAGGGCTTTCCTAAAGGTGAATCAGATTGTTCCTTGACTCGAGAGCTTTAATTTGAGTGGTCGTTGAACCGAATCGGCCCAGCAGAAGCCGAGATAATTGAATTTGTTTAAAAAATTATAAACAAATGCGATTATTGCCTCTTCCTGGCGAGATACAGCAATGACCAGAGGACATAAATTAAAGCTACGAGTGTCAGCTATCATCTCCAATAGGTGTCAAGATTATTACACGTGCGGTTCAATTGTTATAAACAATTAAACAATTAAAATTGTTATTACAGCCAACTGCATTAAGTTACAGCAACGGGGTATTTTTCATCGTGTAGTGTATTCGTTTCCCTTTCTTTTGAGACGTGGTTGATTAAAATCGGCCCAGTAGAAGCCGAGATAATAATGTTTAAACAATTTATCGGTAACGATGTCGGTAATCGTGTATGTGGCGCCATCTCGCGTTTGCGGCCTTTTTCGCAGTTTGCCGCGGCATCAAAACCGAATTCGTGGATTACATCGTTAATTTAAACAATTGCGTTTTTCTCCGCTTCTACTGTGTATTTCTTAACCGGACTTGTCTTAAATGAAAGCTACGAACCATAGCTATATCCTCCCAATGTTGCAACAATATGGCATTTGTGGTTCGAAAGTTATTAACAATAGAAATATTGGCAAAAATGCTCTCCGCGTCACTGCAATTATCTCGGCTTCTGGATGCGGTAGATTAATGATCGAGTGCTCAAAATGAAGGAAAAGGATGCTCCTACACGACATTAAACGATTTACAAATGCTGCATGCGCTGTTTACTTTTTATAATGAAATTAATAATTCGTTTGAGTATTGCACCGAAACTATACACGAGAGCCGATCTATTCGTGCATCAGATTGTTCCTTGAACCAACAGCTTCAGTTTGAGAGGTCGTTGATTATAATCGGCCCGGTAGAATGCGAGATAATTGAATTTGTTTAAATAAATTATAAACAAATGTGATTCCTGCCACTTCCTGGCGAGATACAGCAATCACGAACGGATAGAAATTAATGCTACGAGTGTCAGCTATCATCTCCAACAGGTGTCAACATTATAACAAGTGTGGTTCAATTGTTATAAACAGTTAAACAATTGAAATTGTTATTACAGCCAACTGCATATAGTTACAGGTATGGCGTATTTTTTTCTGTGCAGATTATTCTCCACCCGTTTATTTGACATGTTGTTGATTAAGAAACAATCACAAGATGTTGAGATAATTGCAGTGACCCGGAGTGCATTTTTGCCGATTCTTCAATTGTTAATAACATTCGAACCACATTTGTCATATTGTTGCAACTTTTGGAGCAGTTAGCTATGGATCATAGCTTTCGTTTAAGACAAGTTCGGTTGTCAAATACGCAGTAGAAGCCGACAAAAACGCAATTGTTTAAATTAACGATGTAATCCAGGAATTCGGTTTTGAAGCCGCAGCAAACTGCGAAAAAGGCCGCAAACGCGAGATGGCGCCACATACACGTTTACCGACATACCGTTACCGATAAATTGTTTAAAAATTATTATCTCGGCTTCTACTTGGCCGATTTTAATCAACCGCGTCTGGAAAGAGAGGGAAACGAATACGCTACACGATAAAAAATACCCCGTTACTGTAACTATACGCAGTTGCCCGTAATAACAATTTTAATTGTTTAATTGTTTATAACACATGAACCGCGCGAGGAATAATGATCGCAACTGTTGCAGATGGTAGCCTATGCCTCTGGCTTTAATTTATGTCCTTTGGTCATTGCTGTATCTCGCCACTAAGTTCCAGTAACCGTATTTGTTTATAAGTCCTTTAAACAACATCAATTATCTCACGTTCTACTGGGCCGATTTTAATCAACGACATCTTAAATTAAAGGTATTGATTCGAGGAACGATCTGTTCCTATTTTAGAACGACCCTCCACCCTTGATTCCACTCCTTCTGAAATAAACCACTCTTTCTCGTATGCTTCTTGTGTTGTCCTCCCTTATTTCTTTTTCCTCTGTATTTCCCATAACAATCTGTTACTAATATATTTCTTTTGGGTTCAGGTTTCGCAGGCAAAGTGACGAAGAACATTGACCGGCACTTCGCATTGCGCATAAGAGCAAGAAAGAAGACAGAAGTAGTCTGGCCACATATGTTAGTTATTCTTTAGCTATAGAGAATTGGTTTATAAATATACTTTGTAACTATTAGGGGGTAAGATTAATTTAAAGCAATCGTGCAATTAATTCTTTCGTATATCTATTATATACTTTATGTTATATTCACTTCACTCGGTAGATCATTCGTCATATTACTTGTTTTGACTATTACAAGTTGTAGTAAATGTAAAGCAAGTTGCACAATTGCTGTAATTTATTAGTTTTATTAGTAATTTATAAATTTAGTATAAGGCATAGATTATTTATGTTTATTTCCGTTTAATTTATGAATTTTTAATATTTACATAAATGTTAGTTTAGAATTGATAAGATTTAGTTGTAACATGTATTCTAAATAGATTAAAAAGAATAGTGCATAAGTATTAGCTTGTAAGTTTAAATTGCAACACGTTTGTAACTTGTATCTTCATTAATTAATTTAAATAAATCTTTAATGAAAGGAATTCTACTGCTCTTTTTATTCTTACACCTTAACAATCCTTGAGAAACCTAATTCCCGTTCCTTAAACAAGTACTACCGCACAGGAACTTTAAATGCAAAATTCCCAAGCGGAGAACTTGTAAAAATAGACCTGATCATTATTAAATTCGTTATTACAAATCCATCATTTTCGGCGAGATATTTCTGCCAGAAACTCAGAAATTTTGCGCTCGGAAATTCCTGGAATGTGACGTCATTTCTGAGAACGAATACCTCCTTGCATATCATATTCTCCTGATACAAATCCACGATTTTCAGCAGATATTTCTGTCAGAAACTCAGAAATTTTGCGCTCGGAAATTCCTGGAATGTGACGTCATTTCTGAGAACGAATACCTCCTTGCATATCATATTCTCCTGATACAAATCCACGATTTTCAGCAGATATTTTTGCCAGAAACTCAGAAATTTTGTATTAGGAGAATATGATGTTCAAGGAGGTATCCGACGCCGGCAATTCTTGGAAATGACGTCACGTTCCAGGAATTTCCGAGCGCAAAATTTCTGAGTTTCTGGCAGAAATATCTGCTGAAAATCGTGGATTTGTATCAGGAGAATATGATATGCAAGGAGGTATTCGTTCTCAGAAATGACGTCACATTCCAGGAATTTCCGAGCGCTTAAGTTTCTAGACTTTTGCCAACAAATTTTGCAAGAAATGAAGACTTTGAAAACGATGCTGCTGCGAAGAATTTCCAGCTGCCAGTTTTAATAACGTATGGGGCCATTTTTACAAGTTCTCCGCTTGGGAACTTTGCATTTAAAGTTCCTGCACGGTAGTACTTGTTTAAGGAATTGGAATTAGGTCTTTTCAAGGATTGTTAAGGTGTAAGAATAAAAAGAGCAGTAGAATTACTTTCATTGAAGATTTATTTAAACCAATCAGTGAAGGTACATGTTACAAAAATGTTGTAATTCAAATTTATAAGCTAATACTTACAAACTATTAATTTATATCTACTTACAATATACCTTACCACTAAATCTATTTTAAAATAACATTTATGTAATATGAAAAGTACAATAGATAGAAATAACATAAAACATATACTAAAGAATTACATAGTTTGTATGTAGAAGCTTTATTAATTTACTATAACTAAGGGATAACTAAAGTGCGTGGCAAAAGTTCTTCCATCTTCTCTCTTGTTCTTATGCACAATGAGAAGTACCGGTCAATGGTCCTTACTTTTTGGCTGTGAAACCTGCACACACAAAAAATATATTAGTAAGTATGTAACAGAAGAGAGAAAGATTGTTATGGGATATACAGAGGAAAAAGAAAGAAGGGAGGGCCAAACGAGAAGCATAAGAGAAAGAGAGGTTCGAAAAGGATTTGAAAAGTAATGGAATGAGGGGCGAAGGGTAGTTCTAAAATAAGAACAGATCGTTCCTTGAACCAAGAGCTTCAATTTGAGAGGTCGTTGATAAAAATCGGCTCAGGAGAACGCGTGATAATAAAATTCGTTTAAATAATTTATAAACAAATACAATTACTGCCACTTCCTGGCGTGATACAGCAATGACCAGACAACATAAATTAAAGCTACGTGTGTCAGCTATCATCTCCAAAAGGTGTCAACATTATTCCACTGGCGGTTAAATTGTTATAAACAATTAAACAGTTAAAATTGTTATTACGGCCAACTGCATATAGTTACAGCAACGGGGTATTTTTTCTCGTGTAGATTATTAGCTTCCCTTTCTTTTGAGACGTGGTTGATTAAAATCGGCCCAGTAGAAGCCGTGATAATAATTTTTAAACAATTTGTCGGTAACGATGTCGGTAATCGTGTATGTGGCGCAATCTCGCGTTTGCGGCCTTTTTCGCAGTTTGCCGCGGCTTCAAAACCGAATTCCTGGATTACATCGTTAATTTAAACAATTGGCTTTTTGCTCGGCTTCTACTGCGTATTTCTTAACCGGACTTGCCTTAAATGTAAGCTACGAACCATAGCTATATCCTCCCAAAGTTGCAACAATATGGTATTTGTAGATCGAAAGTTATTAACAATTGAAGAATCGGCGAAAATGCACTCCGGGTCACTGAAATTATCTCGGCTTCTGGATGCGGTAGATTAATGATCGAGTGCTCAAAATGAAGGTAAAGGATGCTCCTACACGACATTAAACGATTTACAAATGCTGCATGCGCTGTTTATTTTTTATAAACAAATTAATAATTCCTTTGAGTATTGCACCGAAACTATACACGAACGCCGATTTAATCTTGCATCAGATTGTTCCTTGAACTAAGAGCTTCAATTTGAGAGGTCGTTGATTAAAATCGGCCCAGTAGAACGCGAGATAATTGAATTTGTTTAAATAAATTATAAACAAATGCGATTCCTGCCACTTCCTGGCGAGATACAGCAATGACCAGAGGACATCAATTAAAGCTACGAGTGTCAGATATCATCTGCAACAGGCGTCAGCATTATGCCATGTGCGGTTCAATTGTTATAAACAATTAAACAATTCAATTTGTTATTACAGCCAACTGCATATAGTTACAGCTACGGGGTATTTTTTATCCTGTAGCGCATTCGGTTCCCTTTCGTTTGAGAGGTCGTTAATTAAAAAACGATCACCAGAAGTTCAGATAATTGCAGCGACCCGGAGTTCGTTTTTGCAGATTTTTCAATTGTTAATAACATTCGAACCGCATATGCCATATTGTTGCAACTTTTGGAACAGATAGCTATGGTTCGTAGCTTTTATTTAAGACTAGTCCGGTTAAGAAATACACAGTACAAGCCGAGAAAAACGCAATTGTTTAAATTAACGATGTAATCTAGGAATTCGGTTTTGAAGCCGCGGCAAACTGCGAAAAAAGGCCTCAAACGCGAGATGGCGCCACATACACGATTACCGACTAATCGTTACCGATAAATTGTTTAAAAATTATTATCCCGGCTTCTACTGGATCGATTTTAATCAACCACGTATCAAAAGAAAGGGAAACGAATACGCTACACGAGAAAATATACCCCGTTGCTGTAACTATATGCAGTTGGCTGTAATAACAAATTTAATTGTTTAATTGTTTATAACAATTGAACCGCACGTGGCATAATGTTGACGCCTGTTGGACATGATAGCTGACACTCGTAGCTTTAATTTATGTCGTCTGGTCATTGCTGTATCTCGCCAGGAAGTGGCAGTAATCGCATTTGTTTATAATTTATTTAAACAAATTCAATTATCTCGCGTTCTACCGGGCCGATTTTAATCAACGACGTCTCAAGCTCTTGATTCCAGGAACATTCTGGTTCTCTTACAAGAATTCTCGGGTAACGCAAAAGTCTACTAGGTTTAGGCCTAGGTTTGTTGCTACAGCTAAACTTTATCAAAACCCGCGCAGTAGGCAGGACCCTTGGAAACTGATTCTTTAAAACCAACTAAACGAAAGAATGACTAAAGTTTAAATGGAAGTGACCAAATGTGTTTACCACACATTGCGTTTTTAAAAGCAGACGAAATAATGAATATTACTAAATTCATACTAAATTAAATCATTGGTAAACAAAAATCTGTAGTAGAATAATGGAATACAAATTTATTTGTTTAGTACATAAAATATATATATGTATACGATTTTAACATTAATAGACGACATAAACATAAAATCTTTTAATACTTTATCACATTACCGAAATCACCCTGCTATCATTTAATTCCTCTTTCTCTCTCGTACATCCGCACACGCGATTAATCTTTCTCCCGATTCGTATGAAAATAGAAAATCCTACATAGAAATCCATGATGAGGTATATAAAAATGGTAGTCAAATACAAGATAGTAGTTTACTTATGTACAAACATTATTAGTTTTGTGAACATGATTCTTCTTAGAAAAAAGATCCATCAAAATTAATTTTTAAATATAAATATACTTATATAGGAATACGAGAAGTATGCGATACTGTCAGACTTAAACTGCACTTCGTACATTCGACCAAACATAGTTTGAAGTCGATTACTCAAAACCGACTCAAATATTTGTTATGTATTATATTACGTATATTTGTAGGAATTGCCAATAACTTTCGATTTCTTCTATTCCAACGAGAATTTCGGAATATTTAGACGTGGACACCTACTTTCTGAATACGACTTTTGTACTTTGCCTTCATGATTTCTCGTGACAAATTATTCAATGGTAAATTAGTTCTAAAAAAAAAAAAAAAATAATGACAGGGTATGGTAAGAAGAAATTTTACGCATCTTCCCTAGCACTTGATTATTGTCTCAGGAACAAGTGTATCATGCTACGATGGCAGGAGGTGCCCAGCCTCCGAAACCTCGTTCTAATTCTTCAGCAACAGCAAGTGTTAAACGATCTTGATTTAGGCCACTGACGACCTAGAATAAATATAATTAAATAACACTGAAAATAGTGCGATTACTTTCAGTATAAAATCATACCTGTAGACCAATAGGAAGTCCTTGTTTATTCAGACCTAAGGGGCAAGCAGTAGCAGGCAAGCCCAAAACATTTATTATAGCGGTATACGCAAAGTTGAATGGTTTCACAAGTGGTTCGCAGTGATATGGAGCTGAAGTTGGATGCGTTGGATACAGAAACACACCGTCCTCGCCCAAGAAATCCTATAAAAATAATCGGTATGAAACTATATTATATAGAAAGGAAGACAGAAATAAAACAAAAAGGGAGAAATTTGAATATTTCTGGGTACATGCTTTAAGGTCAATCACTCGTTTCTCGTTGCGTGGACGCAGCTACAAGGTGAAAACAGATTTATAAAAAAAAACAATATTTCTTCACTATCTGGATGAAATTATCTTTCACTTTGCATGCACAGCAGTTATCTGTTGCTACTTATTAGAAATAACACGTGATACCGTAAGAGGCAGACTAGTAGTCTGACCAGTTTGCACGAGATACTCGAGAAACAAATCATGTCCATTTTAACAAAGAGTACAGTTCCGCAATGTGATAGTAAAAAAGGAAGGCGAAGGACATAGTAGCCAATTCCAACCCTGATGAGTGACATTACGGGTACTTATCAATGTATAATATTTTCAGTAAGAATTGGTAAAAGATAAGAATTCATTGATACAATATATTCAAATATGAATGATATATTCAAAGGACGTACCTGAAATTCTCGATAAAGATCCTTACTCTCCTGTATCAGTTGAGCGTGTTTCTCGCTTCCATATTTCACAGTATACTTTTCGAATGCAGCAGTAAGAAGGGCTATCAAAGTATGATTGCTAATGAATAAAAACCATTTCAAGAACTCCCACCAGAGAACAATGTGACCGGTTCTGTTCGTCAATTCATAAGCAAAATCTTTTTCGTCTTTGCAGCTCATGTTTGCCGTCCAAATTGCGATGCTCTTTTTTAATTTTCTAATGGTAAGCTTGGTAGATTTGATTTTATGCGCTTTCTCCAAATAACGGACAACCTTTCTCATAGATTCTTTTATTTCCGGCTCGACTGGAGACGTCATGTATTGACCACCGTCGTCCTCCATATAATAGAACTACAATGAAATAAATCTTTAACACATGTTGTACATGATCGTAAATTAAAATTTACCGTTTCATTCGTACCTTGAGTTTCGAGATATCAACTTTCTCATCCAAACGCAATACGTCTGCGTTTTTGTTCGCAAGAACCTTTAAGGTGGGCGCCAGGTCCTGTGCGAACCTACACATTGGCCCAATTGCGAGTAATCGATCTTGATCGTCGCTGTGTGCATTCGGATATTGACCATCATTGGAAACAATTGCTTTGGAAGGCTTGTGCCCGAAAATTCCATTAAAGAAGCTTGGCATGCGAATAGAGCCACCGATGTCTGAACCTATGCCCAATGGTGAACCGGCTGCTGCTTGTATACAGCCTTCACCACCAGAAGATCCGCCAACGATGTGTCTCGTATTGTAAGGATTATTCGTAGTTCCGTACAAGCAATTTGAAGCTTCCCACCACATGGCCAGTTCTGAAACATTCGTTGTAGCTAAAGGAATTCCTCCTGCTGCTCTCATTAGCCGGATTACTTCTGCATCCTGCTCAGCAATAACGTTTTTGCGAATAGTGAGACCCGCTGTTTGTTTCATTTTAGCAATTCCAATGCAGTCCTGTAACAAAATACGAAATAGTTTAATAAATCTCTCATTAATGCCAGGGAATTATCTCAAGGTGTTTATTTAATCATTTATTGAATCAAATGTACCTTTGTAGTGAAAGGCACACCAAAGAAGGGTTTCTCTTCGGCTAATGCTTGGGGCGACGGAGCATTCTCAGATTTCAATAGTTCATCGCATTTCTTTGCATCCTTCAGCGCTTCTTCGAAGCGATCCTCTACTATGCAATTTAACACTGGTTGAATCTCTCTTATTCTGTCTATATACGACTGCATTACTGCTTCTGCAGATAGCTGTAAATGTGTAGTTTCTTAATAGATAATCATTGTTTTTGTTCATTTGAAAGTGTGCATGTTTTATATTATAGTTATGTTCAAACAGATTCCATTCATAGCAGAAAGGAACACATTGCTTGCCTGTCTATTCCGAATTTTAAATGCCAACGTTGTTGCACTGTGTAACAATGTCAGATCCTTTATAGGTGGTTGAGATTTTGCAGGACCTTTTAAATAGGCAATAAGTAAAAATATTCCTCTGGCAATCAATTCAATCAGCCGATGGACTGCATTGAACATTTGTCCTTTGCACTGCATCTTGTTTCTATTTTTCCTTTTAGTAGACATTTATTTGGGAAAGGTCAAGTGTCGCTGTAACAAGGATTAAACCAGCTGTAATTACAGAATAAATGTTAATCCGCTAGTAGTTTATCTGAATAATAATACTCTTTAAAAAGTGCCAGTGGGGAGAAACAAAAAAATATCGCATTAAAAATAATTACTAAATAAGTCATCTTATTTATCCAGCTTTTAAGAATGCCAATTGCAATTCGAAGGTTGTATCATTCGAAATGTATTGGCTTTCCATGTATTGCTGACATCATTCGGCGATTACTTATTTCTGAATATTACGTTGATTTTAGGCCCGCCTGTCCGTCCAAAGTTCAATGTGGCAAACAGGTATGAAAGGCCCGTTTAAAATACGATAGAAAAGATAACGATACTGTACAGTGAAACTTGAATACAGGAACCGACACGACAAACAACGTAAAATGATTATTTTTTACTGCCCGAACTCATGGCACATCCGGCGTAAAAAGTTGTTTCTCCTAGGTAAGAAATACGTTAAAATGAAACATATCTCTTTTTGTCGCGTCACGTATGCTCGCATTACGACATTCCCCAAGAATCCTAAAAAGATACCGGCGATCATTAGAACAAAAAAAACATCGCAACCAATATTCATCAAACCTGTCCTTTTTTTTCTTTTACCATTCTGCGACAACAAAGTCGTCAGGCTTATTATAAATTATATAAATGTTTCTGTCATTGTATCGTAGATTGGTCAGAGATGGTGTTAAACACATCCCGCCGTAACAACCGCCCACGACAGCGTGTAATTTAATACAAACCGGACCGAATTACAATTTCATGTATAATTAAATCTCACGTGCTAGGATCGCGTTACTCTCAGATCCCTATCACTATTAGAATAGTGAACATAATCTACGCTCATGGTTTCGGTAAGGTAATGCCTACGTATCACCCCGCCGGTGTCTATTAATTGGATGACCTCGTATCACAAATTTTTTTTATCGCGTGTATTTTTATGGGAAACGCCGGTCGGGTGCATCGATTAATCGCGTGCACCACGAACGACTATCGAACGTGTACCCGAGTATACACCCGGCTCGCATCCGAATAAATTCTTTGGATGCGAACGGATGCCGATGGCGGAGCAATTTCATAGCGAAGTCAACGTGACAGACCAATAATGATGTAATCGAGGAGTTGCGCATCAAGGTTATCACAGAGGCGGTACCATGTGAGTTTGACAGTGTTTGTCAGGCCGGAAATCACTCGCGTCGTATTTCAGACTTCCGGCTACTCCGGGGCGTTTTCCATCTTTGGAACTCCGTAAAGCAGTCGTGCAATATAAAATGGGCGGTTGGTTCCAGTGATAAACGTCACGCAAAAACAAATGATTTATCGAATCTCGATCGAAACAGTTTTCGATTAATGACCGCTGTTACGAAGAGCACGATTATGAAGTTGTTCATGTAACGGTCGTATTAGATCCATTAGCGTTCCTGCGGTGAATGATTTACAATCGATACGCCGAAAGAGTTTTAAGGATGGACCTGAACGCCTTGGAGGATTTTTCGAACAATCGAAAGGGTATGAATGCAATGAAATATCAAATGCTACCGATCAAGCATTGGAAATTGTGTATCGATTATAACGCGTACTTACAATTGCGATTTGTAATATGCTTAACAATCCAAATTGTTGAAGCTTAGATGCAAGTTATTAGACGAACGCGTATCTTCCGATACCTCAGAGAAATGAAACCGATTTAACTAACGAATCATCGACAGGGCAATATCGCCCCTCGCGTGATACCTTCCGACACTCGTAGGCGACTGACACCACTCACGAACACAGCTTACACCTTTGCCGGCGTCGGCTGTATGGGATTCGGCGCAATCGCTACACAGTTGCGCTCGTCGGCCTGGGTCTAAGAAGAACCTTTTACGAGACGAAGTGATATTTAACTGGTCGGGGATAAGCTCTAAGATGGCCGCCATGTAGCGATGGGAATAATGCCCTCTCGAGCGATATCGATAATTTAGTAAAATGCAGTTTTCACGGGGAGGCTAAGTGCGCTAATGCAAAATGCATTTAGAAATAGTTTTTATCAGATTGTATTTTACGATACTGTATATTAATTACTTTCATATACGGTCGGTAAGTAGCATTCTATCGTGATTATCGATACGTGTAAGAAATCTGAATGATAATTTCAGTTGCCGGATGACAAATTATTAGTGAATTATATTCATTTCTTTTATAAATGTAAAAATGCGCGTTCGAAAGCCGGGTTAATACTGTAATCGACACGTGACTTTTTAAGTCCGATGACGGTTTATCTTTATACATTCCCTCATGCGGGAGTAAACTTTGGAACATGTAGGTATAATATACCTATATTTAGCTGGTACTTACATTTTTATACAGTATCCTGCAATGTACAGTTAACTAAAATCGAGTGCACTTATAATGTATATCGTTACACTAGAAGAGAGACCGTAACGGTAAGAAAAATGTGGCGCACTATAAAATGATCCTACCTTATTCGTCTTTCAATATTTCATGTCAACAGAATCGTCTCGAAACCTGCACTACCTTTTTCCTCCACGCTTCGCCTCTTCACCCAGATCCCATTTTCCTTGTTCTCCTTCACTTCCTTCTTGCTAAAGTTTCAATAAACTTCACTCGAACAGGGGGGCACGACTTTAACAATTTCTGTTTGTAATTTCCTACCGCCCGCCAGAGGGCAATAAGATCGCGATACATGAAAGAAGAGCAAGCAGAAGGGAGGAAGGAAGGAAGTGCACGCGCATGCGCGGCCGCGCGTGTGTCGTGTGTGACAGGGTGAATGTCACTTTGTGACCACTTGCTTCTTTATCACTCGTCAAAGAACGCTCATTATCCTTGGTGATTTTGTTATTGGCTGTGTCTCGTGCCGAGTTAACGTCGTAGCGGTATATAGTACGGTGAGACTGATTCCTACATTTTCAAATCTGACATGCAAATCACGATCGGCGATCGTCCTTTTGAGGTTAGCTCACCAGCGTGCGGCTTCGTGCCGCGACACAGTCTTGCGAAAGAGACCGCGTTTATCATTCACACGATTCGATTCTTCAGTTTTTCTTCTTACCGTGTCACAAGATCTTCGAAACAATCACAACCATTCAACAGGATATTTTCAGGATAGTCTCGAGGTCAAAGAACGATTAGGGTGTCGCCTCGATCTATTCATTCTATGTACACTTTCGTTTCATTTCTCATTCTCATCCACGGTTTACTTTGTTTATTGTTGTTTTATTAATATTATCACATTAGAGTGTCATGCTTTTCCTAACTCAGTTTCGAGTTTTACTTTCGAGCGGTTGTGAGTACACAACCGAGTACACGGGCCCCCTCCTATCGCTAATTTATCGACTGTTTTTAAATTACTGCTACAATTCCCAGAAAGATACGCGAAGTACATTAGATATTTGTTTTCTTTTATGCACTTTTGGTCAATTTTCTTATTCCAGCTGATATGAAATGCAACGTGATTCACGTGGGCCGCTTAACATTGCTCAGTATTGCTTGCATGTTCCAACATAGGCGATCATTTATCGTCGACTCATTGCGAACATATTGTGTACATTATCTCGTGCTAGAGAGAATAAATTTCGAGGCATTTAAGTCCCTGTAGTATAAAAATATTTGTCCATTAGTTAGCTGTATTGGTTCGTAGATTGTTCAAGTTCTTTTAATTTTAATTTCCGGCGTTACTGCATTACCAACTGAGTAACGAGTCCATAATAACTATTATAAATAAATGATGATTTTCATCTGGCGCGTATATTGCAAACATCACTTTACTGTTTGTACCCGAATAATTTATTTTAATTTATTTATCTTGGTCTCCAGATTCTTTTTTTTTTTGTATTATTTCACGTACAATTTTTGATTTTATCAGTAATAATTCCTCCATTTAATTTGATTAGCTGCTAATAATTATCCTCCCCTAATTATTATTTTGACTATTCCTCAGGAGTCTATACATGTATAAATTAATCGAAAATAAATGTCTTCCCTTAAACTATTGTTGTACACTCGTTCAATATCCTGCGGCTATTTCAATCCTCAATACAACAGACTCTAATAATAGAAACCTTGACCCTTCATTCACAGCAAGTTATTCCTCAAACACGAGTCGGTCATTTCATATAGTTGTTCCTCTGTTTCCCCAGATTCGATTCGTAACAATGGCATAGTTGACACAGCCATTCTGATAAGGAACGGGGTAATAAAAAAGGTTCGAGGCAGGATGAAGAAGAGTTCGAATCAAAGTCAGGGGAAATCAGATGAAACGGAGACGAAGGACGATGCGACGAACATTCAGGAGAAGATGAAGAAGGTGGACGTGAAATCTTCGTCAGCGACTGGCCTTTTGGCGAAGAACGCAGTTTTATTACCTAGTGGTGTTGCTCGACTTAGACAAATGGAGCAGGCAAAATCATTCAATCAAGTGGGATCGTCGTCTACGGGTTCGTGTACCGGTGAGTTGTTATATTCATTGTTTGGAAATATAGTTTTGCGCCTGGCTTTTAATTGTTTGCAATTTCAATTGAAATTAAGAGATGATTTATCATGAATATTATATAATCTTTTCTTATATATGCTGTTATTATTATTATTAAAATTTTGTATTATTGTATTGTTACTCGAGCCGAATGCCCGATTCCAATTTAAAACCGACAATACCGTACGACTTCGCGAAACTATAATGTCGTCTGGCCTCGCGAGAGTGTCCCACATCCGTTGCACAAAGTAACAACCAATTTTTACCCAAATTTTTTCCAAAAAAGTCCAGGATCGTTCAGATTGTGTTCCCTTTGTTTACAAAACATTTATGAAACATCAATGTTACACCATTTAATAGAATAAGCCAACGAAAAGGAGGTAATGCTGTTTCTCCTCCTCATCTTTTCCTCGCGGCAATAACTTCAATTCACTTTGGGACACGCTTTCACAGCTGTCCCAATTGCTTTAAGCAGTTGAATAACCGTCGATTGGACGTTCCTATTCACCGTGCCGATCGAATTCCAGCAGGATCCACGCCCGGTTCGCATTATTGGGTCAGGATAGGGCAGGGCAGGGCCGATCGGCGAATACATTTTGTCCCCTGTCCTGTCCCGATAGTGAGAATCGGCCTTACTCGAGACAGAAGGGAGAAGAAAATTGCATCGTGGGATTGGAAGCGACGCGACGTTTCCTTTCGTTCGTTCTTTGATTTTTGTTCTAAAGGGTTTACGATTGAAATTTATTCCCAATTTGCATTATTGGGTCAGGATAGGATAGGGCAGGGCCAGTTGGCGTGATTATTCTGTCCCCTGTCCTGTCCCGATAGTGAGAATCGGTGCTGGATTGTAGAATTATAAAACTGGGCTATCTTTTCTGATCAAAGAACGGTATCGTTATTATCATTTATCATCAACGAACGTGGACAATACACGGATTCCTGTTCCACATTTGAGATCTTGGAAATTTGATTGGCATGTTCGTCACTTTATCGACGTTATGTCGGCGATTAGTTGCGTTCCATGGACACGTTACGTTACTGCAATGAATAAAAATGCGATAAAAGCCGAGCTATTCAATGCGCGATAAGAAGCATTGAATGTTGAATGTTGACAGTGACATTCATCGATACAAATCTATAACTTTGCAAGCTTGTTCACAGAGTTTGGGTTTCAGATTTTATACTGCAGCATTGCGCTTTTATCTGGACACTTGCAATTCTTGCTACACTCTAATTTTTAAAGGGGCCATTTTTTAAATTGACAGTGCACAAATTTAACTGCTATATAAAATTTCTAACAAAAATATTGAAAGATGATAAATGGTTAAGGATTTATAATTAAGGAGACACTTATTTTTTAGATTAAAGTTCGAAACCCCTGGATTTAGATTCAACTTTTGTAAATTGGAAATTTCATTGAACTCGAAGGGACAGACTAATGCAAAAAGTTTCTTTGTTTATTGATGAATTTCCGCCCGCAAGGAAATATAAGGTACAGAATATTAAACGTTCATTAATTTGATATCCGCCGTCAGGTTTTCCAGTCGAGGATCAATATCTTCGATGGAAATTGTATTCCATTTATGAGCTGTTTATATAGAGAAATCGAATTTTCCTCGGTTACCGGATATAAACTGATCGTTTCCTCGGGCGAATCTACTTTGATAGATAGTTTCTCGCATGCCTCGAGAAGCTAGGAACGAGAACTGACTTTTTTCCCTCTTTTACGGAATTTCTCGGCCCCTCGCCCGAGCAGAGTTTAATTCAGCCTTACTCAGCCAAATAATGATTCTTCGCCCCTAGATTATTAACGTTTCTCGGGGTGGCGTCCTCCGCCTATACAGACCCTTAGGCTCGTTAGCCAACCCTCCGATATAAATTATAGACCCATAGTAGATAAAAGCTTTCAGAGTGAAGCGAATGGTCCACGTGTCCCCTCTGTGTTCACGTCACCCAGTTACCCAAAATATTATTTAACAAATGGCTGCTTATCGAGACCAGCATATTCCCACGTACAGCATATCAGAGCTCGCGAACCACTCGTTTCAAGGCCCCTCCACTTCAACCCCAATCGATCTATTCGACTCTGAAAAGTATACTCAATTTTCCGTCACGGAAAACTTTGTTTCCACGGATAAATTGAAACAGATAGTCTCCATTCGATTGTGCAAAACAGGCCCAAGGCAAAGGGAAAGAGAGCTCCGTCGATCTCTGCGACCACGCGCTCACTGGCGAGATCCTGCGTGTTAGGTACGCCGCCGTAGCTACTATATTGATCTACCTGTCCGTTGGCTATAACAGTCCGCGTGTTTCGGTGCAGTACCTCCCAATCCGCCAGAGCGGGATCAACGTTTTTCGCTCCGCTGTTTCTCTCGCGATCACGTTTCCCAAAATTCACTTTGCTGTTCAGTGTTCAATTTGATCCAGCCCACCTAACACCTGCGAATCATCTGAAGCAATTGTATACACCATTCTGACGAACGGCGAACAATCTACCGCGATCGCAACGTAGTCGCAAGTTGCGATGATCCGATCAATCTGAGCGAATTGTTGAGGTCCCGAGATCATTTATCGATAGACGAGATTGATTGATGTTTGATATTCGTTCGATTAACGATAAACGTTTCTCTACGATGCATCTTTTTAAAGGCGTCGACGCGGTAGACTTACCTGTGTAGTTATTACAGACCCTTAGGTTTCCCTTTACATTTCTGTCTCTGCTTCCTAAAGTAACTGATGCAAGTGAGAATTGTTTGTGCTGGAAGAGAATCGATCGACTACTCGTCTGCGTTGTTTGGCACGGTTTAAGGGCTTGATTCGTTGGAATATATGACGATTCTCGACGTCACCGCGGTTTCATCGGACAGCAGGTACGCGTTCCCGCCGTTTCCGTGTATTTTGCGGCTTCTAGTCGACATGGTGTCATAAGGGTTGTTTGCATTCCTACGCGCCACTGTATCCTTTCGCTGGCTGGTTTTTGTGAATCGTGTTGGTTTCGCTTATTTTCAGTATTTAATTTTGCATCTGTTCATTTTTGACTGGCTCGTTCTTTCAATGCTATTACAAGCTTTTGGAGATGGTGCACGAAATATTCGGATTGATGTTCATTTCGAGTAGCTACGTTTTTGTGGAGAAGTATTTTATTTTCTAGTGGAATGTTGTACTTCTTTGGAGCTTGAGAAATAAATATGAAATAAATACATATTTGGCTCCTGTAGTTTATTATAAAAGCTTCTTTCGTAGAGAATAATTGCTGTAATCAGCAACATTCTAATAAGTATACACCACTTCTCTTAGCGATAATATTACGTTTCTTTCTATAGATTTTTCTTCAGGCGTTTAAACTTCAATTCATACTGCAGCATGCAACCCGTGATCCCGTTTTCCGTTCTTCACAATGAAATTTAACGCGCCCGTGCACACGGTTGCACTTTTATTCCAGCACAGTAATTAAACACACCTTCGCCTCAAGCATTCAGCTTTCAATATTTCTCGCTCCTCCATCAAATCCAAGTAACACGACATTTGTTCTGCAATTTCGCACAGATATAAATAACATTTTTTGTTTGTTTTTAAAGGAGTCGTCGATCGACGAAGCTGATGATTCTCGATCCTTTTTTTTATTCTGTCGCTCGAGTGGTATAGTTTTAGGATTGTTTCATTTCACGAAATGCAATTTCTATGCAGGAGGATGGTTAAATGTCTACGGACAGTGACGTTTCGATGAGAAAATGCCACGATGCTGCGGCGCGTCTTTGGTTTCCGTCATGGACGGCGACGGGTCTCCGCAGAGTCTCGGTTTGCAGATTCAGGACGGTCAGTAATTAACGATAATTGCCAATTAGATTTCCTTGCAGCTCGTTTCTGTCATCGGCGAACCGCTTACCGCGTATTTTCACTCTCGTGGAGCGACAAGCTTTTTTAGTAAAACAGATATCCCGGCAACTTTTAAGTGCATGTTCTATTATCGATTCATTTCATAATAGAGCAACGAAAGGAACTTTATAAGTTCTATCATCGAGGCGATCGATGGATACGTAATTAAGTTTTTTCCAATTTCGATTACTTTAGTTACCTATTTACCCAACAATAAAGCTGCTTTTATTCACCATCTTATTTTTGCGACTATTTTCCGGCATAAAATTTAGGCGGCATAAAATCAACTGCAATCGTCATGGAGAACTTCCGTAAGATGTGATGCCGCTTCCAGATCAATTTTATTCGGGCGAATGTGTTCGAAGTGTCTTGCAGCTTTGATTACATTTGAGATCAAAAGCTTCTTCCCCCTGGAAATTTACACAAGTTGGAGAGAATAATAAAATTTGCGACAGCAGTATTTCAGCTTCTACCACACGCATAAATTGTCAGAAATACGTACACATATAATGCAGCATCTCACGTACGCGATCAGAAATCAATAAATTAGAATAATGCATTATGCTGACAATATACCGGCGATGTTCCCTCGCTAATGTTAATCTGAAAACTTTAATCTGCACCAGAAAACAAAACACCATGTTTTACTCGTGATAAATATACATATAAATACGAAATATTTAATCGATCGAGTTAATTTCATTTTTCTCATTTTTCTTCATTGCAAACGACGTTTCCATTTTAATCTTTCATACCCTTACAGATTAGCGCGAATACATTTCAGACACGGATTTTATTCTCTCTTTTTTTTTTTAATTTCTTAATTATTGCCTCGTGAAAGTAGCGCCAACGAGCTTTCATTGTTCATTTTTTGCAGGCAATCCCCGAAATAAAACGGCCTTAGCACCTGGCCACAGTTTGATGGACTGGATTAGACTGGGTAATTCTGGCGTCGATTTGACCGGTGTCGGTGGCGTTCCAAAGGTTGTAACTTTGTCCGAACTGGCCAGCCATAATAAGCAAAATGATGCTTGGATCGCGATTCGTGGTATGATATATCCTCCATAAATATCTACCAATTACTCTACTGATCTCAATCTCTCAAACAATTTTTTTATTTGCACATTCCATTCACTATTGACCGATCAATATCACCCCCAAATGAAACGAAAAATAACAATTAATTGTTAAAGATCCTTTCTTTAATAAATACTAAGTAATAAACATTGTATATTCAGCACGTATAGAATTAAATTCTCATTTATTTCAATAACTTTGAAGTTGCACTAGATAACAAATGATAAAGACGGTTCTAAAAGTACTCGCGGGTCCGATCGACAGTGAAGTAAAATAAAAGAACCCATTACAGCGTGAAATTTATACTCGCTGTCGGTTCTAGCTTCGTTCAGTTCCGTTTCGTCTCTAATATCCAGGTCTCTTTTTTCGTATCGTCATAATCGATGGCAGCGGTGGATCAATTATAGAAAATCCTTCTGCCCGCTGGAGAAAATAAACGGTGGTCACAAGAGACGAAAGACAATATCGGAAAGGAAGGAACATCCGCTTTTAGCTTGATTAAAATTTACTTTCCTCGTCCATCGTTCGACGTCGAATCGGTGCAATTTTTATTCCATGCCTGTCACGAACACCGGGATGGCTATTTTAATTCCAGCTATGAAATTTTCCGGCGTACTTTTACGATCACACGCTCACCACGATATTGAACGCGATATTCGGTTCAGAATGTGTCCTTTTATTATTGGATATTATTGCGTGGCATATTTTTTAGACCACTTTTTAATTGAAAACTAAAACAGAGTATCTATCTTAACAGGAATCGTTTTCAACGTGACTCGTTACATGGATTTTCATCCCGGCGGAGTCGATGAATTAATGAAAGGCGTCGGCAAAGATGGCACGAAATTATTTGAAAGCGTAAGTCCAACAATCTCTGAAGCGCACAGAATTGTCGTGAATGTCCCCCTGTTGATCGTCGATTGTGTTTACGTACCCATAGATCGTTCGTTGCAGGTGCACGCTTGGGTCAACTATCAGAGCATCCTTCAGAAGTGCGTTGTAGGAAGACTCAGCCGTGATTCTTTGAGCGCTGCCATTTCGTCAACGACGGAAAACCCTGTCTCAAGCACGACCAATTGTTCGTCGACGACGCTCAACCTGATAACGAGCTGCACGAGTGAGTAACCATCGATTTCTCGCTTGTGCACATCGTCGATGGTGATAAAGAGAATGGCGAGTTGGTATCATTGCACGAGAAACATTTAGAAACACTCTGCAGCTGATAATCATTACGATTCTTAGGTCGCAATATCAGCCAGGAGGACGTGTCAGAAATCGGACTGTCGAGTGTAAAAATGGATTGGAGGCAAACGTGCAACTCGATCACATTATTCTATCAGACGATGCGCGATTATCCTGGGGTGTACTATCAATTAAACAGAGTTAGCAATTGCAAATTGGTGTTCAAGTTGTTTTTCGAGAAGGACATAATCACGCACGAGCTGGAATTGAGTGCAGATGTAGACTGGCCGCCTGTGTGCTCCAGAAACTTGGAAACGATGGAGGTAATATAATGAAACGATGCTTCTTTCGTGCAACGATTATAAATTACATGGTATTCAAATTTGAAAGGAATATTTTGTATCACGTAGGTCGATTTTACGTTCGCGAAGCAGAGTAAAGGTATATGGAAGTCTCAGGGTAGCCAAACGATATCGAGGGAAACGAATACGAATAGTCGAACGTACAAAGAGTACGAAGTACTTACAAACAAGCCACTTTCTAACTTAGTCCACCTATTGGTCGTACGAGCGAAAGATTTCTTGGATTTGATACCCATTGGCAGGCACGTGGAAGCCAAGATGGACGTAATGGGTATGCATCATTCTTCCCCATTACCGATTTTCCTTTCTACGCGCCCTGTTTACATGCTCCATCGGGATTAGAGTAACCCAAGGTACACCAATTTAAGAATTTCTCATTTATTTTCTTGCAGGGATGGAAGTATCAAGATCGTACACGCCTGTTCCACCGTGCCTTCATCCCGACGACACGGCACCGAATTACAAATCGGACTGTCTGTGTCTGATGATCAAGAAATACCCGAACGGAGCCCTCAGTCCGTCCATAACCGCCCTACAAATCGGCCAGACCTTTCTTTTGAGCAATGCTTTAGGTGCCTTCGTAGCAGAATCCTTCGATCGCTATTCTATCATTCACATACTCGCAGGGGGCACGGGACTGACCGTGATGCTTGGCATAATTCAACGAGGCTTGGCCAGACGTGCCGTGTTAGTATTTACAAGATTTCATTTACACTAGAATGTCTATACGGCGAGTTCGTGTGAGATATTGCTTTTAGGAACATCCGAATTAATTTCCAACAGATTTTTGGCACGGTCGAGGAATATATTTCATAAGACTGCAGTATAGACTTTCGTTGTTTCGTCTTGAAATTATGCTTCGTCAGTTTTCTAGTACGAGGAAGAGAAACGCGTGGGTGAATTTGTTGTTCTGTTTTATGCGATTTATGATTGATTTCTTTGTACAACACGCAAGAAAATACATTGAAGCATGTTGTTGCAGTTCTTACTGGAATAAGTTTTCTTCGCTGTTTCAGGAAGACCATGAATCTTATCAATTTTAACAAGGACGAAGAGAACATGTTCTACGCGGATCAGCTGCAAAATGCTGGCTCGGATAAAAAGTGGGCAAAATAATTATTTTCACGAATTTTTTTATAATTTCGTCTTTTATTATTATTGATGTAAAACCATCGTTGTCTCTTAGATTGAGAGTGACAGATATCCTGTCTCAAGCCGGAAGTACGTGGACAGGCAGACGTGGCACGATATCCGACGATTTAATAAAAGAATTGGTTGCAGAAAGTTCTCCGGACGCGTGCGTTTTCACGTGCGGACCTCCTGGATTCATTAAGTCCGCGAAAAAGTGAGTAAAACACTAGCAATTTCTTCATTCCCGCTTACTTCGAATGATCTTATCGGAGTTTAATTTGTGAGAATAGTTCTAAGAATGACGATAAAAATAGAATCTCTACGATTTTACTCGAGATACAAGCGGATCACATTCGATCAATATCTTTACAAGGCATATTGTTCACTGTATATTCAGATCCCTTCAGAAACTGGAATGGAAGCCATATCAAATGTACGAATTCGACGATTAACCGCAATCATCGAAAGTGTGTCCCCCACAATTTTTGATACCGACACACAAGGAAATCGGTATAGGCGTGGAAACACGGGCGACTGTGTTTTCGTAAATGGAAACAATTTTGTGTCTCGTTGTCGAATTTTTAATGAGCCTTTTGGATACTTTTACTCCTATTTCCGCCCACATTCTCAGCATCCATTCACGCGTACAACATGGACGAAAGATTCATGTCATTTTAGTAGGACTATTTCTACGTGTTAGGTATACGAAGGAAAAGAGCTTCTTCTCCTAGAAATATTTAGATAAATTTTAGAAAAATGAATCTACTGAACTTAACATGTTGGCACCCAAAATTTGATTTGCAAAAAAAGAAAGAAAATAATGGAAAAAGTAGGGAAAATGTTTGCTCGTTCAATTTTCACATTTTAATTAGAGGAAAGTTTGAAATTACTATAATTGGATTTGATTAGAGGTATTTGTATGTTTTTGTTAAATTTTTAATGTCTTCTTAAAAATTCACCTGACCTGCCATTGATGAACGCAATACATAAGAGGAACACCTGTATATTTGTACTTATTGTCAGTAGACGCGCACTTTATATCATATCTACGAATTTCGACAAAAAATAAAAATGAAAAAAAAAATATAAATAGGAGTAAGGGTCACAGATGAAAGTCTTCGGATTCTACGGGACAAGATAGGTACAAGTCACAATGTACATTCTACATGGTTCGAGAGGACAAATTATTTTTACAAAACTCGTCTTTCAATCTATTATTCAGAGTGAGAGAGGGCTGTTCGTATTTTGAACGATTTATCCGAGATTATTCGCAAGTATTTTTAGACGCAGGCCAAATCGAAACGAATGTGGTGCTATTTCTTAAACCAAAAATAAAAGGAGAAAGGAAGGGAAACCAAGAGAGATAAATATTCTTCATTCATATCAAATTCAGATTACAATAAAATTCGTGATTTGCCTAGGTCATTTTATCTATCGATTTTTGATTTCTCCATCGCACAGTAGAATAATGTTGAACAAAATATATATATTATATCCTTTCGAAACGACATGCGTGCCAAACAGAGGCCTTGGACATTCTGAATAAATGTCTAGAATGTTTATTCAACAACGTGGCCTAATCAGAGATACGTTCTAAAATAAGCGGACGCGGTAAAGCATCATCAGAATCGAGGTTCTTGAATTCTTCATGTGTCAGAAATGGAATGTAGCGAATAAAGTATATTATAGAAATAGAAAACGTCGATGAACCGTTCGAAATATTTTTACCGATCATGCAATTCCGATTTCAATCGTGCACGGTTGTTGAATTTAATGCTGGCCGCATTTCTAGAGGGATGGTTTTAGATTGAGGGCGATGAGGATTGTTTTAATTAAAAACATATTCGAGTACGGACCACTTTCTGCATTTACGTACATGTTAAATACGCCTATATGTATGTATATGTGTGTACATAGTTGTTATCAGAAATAAATGAATATTTGATGGCAGTGTGTCCTTTCATAGTTTTCCTATTTATTTATTATTTTGTGTTAATGGGATTCTTCTGACATCTCGTATTCATTGAAATTATTCCTCTTCTTTGTAATTCTTCCAACTTTGGTTCCTTAAAATTCCCACGTTCACTATTATGTTTCCTGAAGCTTCCAGTTTTGACAAGATATGTCAATAAGTATCGCTTTCGAATCTTGCATATTCAATATCAGAGATCGAAAATGGCAGGGGAGAGAAGATAAAACGACCAGCAAATTCCAAAGATCCATACTTCATGAAACTTTTGGCAATGTTGCAATATAGTGTACCAAGGGGCCATTATTGATCTCACTAAGTTGTTCACTGCAACGTGATGTAACGATACCAGCAAAAGACGAACTTTTGGCTGAGAAAAATAAACTGTAGTTGGCCGGCCAGTTTTTGGCTTCCGCGGGTCCTGTCTCTGAAAAGTCGTACTGCTAACACGGAGCTGAAGATATCGATCTTTATTGTCGTACAGCCTCTGCGGCTTGGCAAGGTTTATTATACGTGATTCTGATTAGTCAATGTCAAAGAAGAAATATTGGACAAACCAGCTGCAGAACATCAGAGATTAATTTAAATTGCTGATGAAGATGGTTGTCACGAATATTTCTCATTCTCGAAAACATTAATAAAGATTATGCGACGGATAGTATGTTTAGTCAGCGCATAAACCTGTAGCTGTTATTAGATTAAAATTATAATTCATATTATTATTTGAATTATTACGTTACATGCACGAGATATTTCGCTTGTTCGAATCAATTTGTTCGTGATTTAAATGGAATTTCACTCATTGCTTACTGATTTTAATTAATATAAATAATTTCGTTATTTGAATTAGTATAATCAAATACTGTTTAATGTTTTTAAGGGCGAGTGAAATAACGCGCATAGATTCGGCAAGCTTTCACAGAAATTTCTATTAAAACTTCCATACTGGAAGGTTGACCTGCAACTAATTGCACGGACTTAATTACCAATTGTTTCATTAACGCCGAGCGGCCATTCTGCTAACTCAATTGCCGGCACTTGTGCTAATGTTTCTTCGATTATTCGGCCAAGTATTATGTACCAAAATCCACCAGAAACTTTTCCCATTCGTATAGCTCGTAGACTATTTCAAAATAAAAGCAAACTTCCTCGCCAAGAAATTATTCGAGTAATAAAGAAGATAGAATGGAAAAATTAATGAACATAATTAAAATAAAAATCAGCGTACAAAAATATAATAATAATATCGAAACGGGACATCTTCGATTTCACAAACCTTAATTTCCACGACACCATAGTAAAACCATCTCCGCTCCAAACCAAAGAATCGAGAGTTCTATGAATTTCTCATATTCTCGAATTTTCCGGCTCCGGTCCTAAAACTCAGCAGCTTTCCAAAGCCGGCGGATATTTTATAAATTTCTGTTAAAATCCAAGCGTGCAATCGATTGAGAAATCGCAACAGAAATCGACGCAGGAGATTACGATACAAAAGGGGAGGAATTCGGGTGACAGAAACGACAACGGCGACGCTTGAAAGGAGGATCGTTTAGAAAACCATTGGAGGGATCGAAGTCCTGTCGCATAATAAAAATGAGGGAGGTCACGGATTTTTCGAGACGACGATACTCGCGTCGCGTATTTTGTGCGCAAGTTTTCTTTGTTTCGTCGAACGCTGAACGACTATCGTTCACGAACGAGCAGGAGATTGTGGCTTCCGATGATACGCGTAGAGCGGCAATTATTGTTTTCCCAGTTGAAATTCCTTTGGGAGCTTTCGATAGCAGTTGATCGTGCATTCAAAGGGATAATGTTAGATCACAGGATTATTAAAATAGTTTGAATTAAATATTTACAGTCCACGTTCGGAATTTTTAAATAGACCAGAATTGTGTCATTTCCGATGAAAATGATTGCACGCTTTAATATTCTTTATGAAACAAAAGCGGAAGAAAAACGGAAAAAAAATCCCTCGAAAACAATTGAAACTGATATGCAAATACGGCGTTTTGCCATGGGAAATTCGGTGTACAGCGAATAGTGCACGAAATTTCTCCACATCGGGAAGCGTCGGTATTAGCCGAGCAAGGATTGCCACGAATGAATGCTACGCGGGTATCGTTTTCTTTGAGCGCGAAATTAATTGTTCTCGATCCATGTAATATCCGAAACGTACGAATTTAATTGGCAGCCCGCGAGCCACGGATCCATCAAGGCTTCCACGATTGTTCGTCCAGGAATGGTTAAAACGTGATATTTGCATTGCGATTAATAGCCGGGCTGGCCCGTTTCTCGAACAATGTTCCGTGAACGGAACACGTCGATCAAACAATGCACCGCGACGCAGAAAATAGACGTATTGTTCGACGGGGCCATTCTTCCATCGCGATCAAGACGACGATGTCTGCCACGCGACAAGATGCTTCCGTTCTTCCAATCGTCGACGATGTATGCACATATGTAAGTACGTTATACGTTGGCGAAAGTTGTGACGTTTTGCTCGCCGGTGTGATTGTGGTTTAACGAAGATTCGATGAAAGGAATTTTTCTTATTAGTATAATTTTCCTCTCGACGCTTCTGCTTAATCTCGGTGCCAACAATCGAAATATTCGGGCTACTGTACAATATTGCCATTCTGGTACTACAATTGGTTAGGTCGTCTGTGTTATATATTGACCTGTACTACTTAAAGGAGAGCATGTCGCGCCGTCCACTGGCTTGCACTACTTAAAGAATAATACGCCTGACTATATAGGATTGTCTCGCACTGTTCAATTGGAATTGCAGTTTAACCAGGGCTCTTGGCTAACTCTAATTTGGCGATCTGGTATTCGGTTAACAAAAATTCGAAAGCAAAATATTTGTTCCCCTCTTTCGTTTCCATCGAGCAAGTGTTCCGCGTGTAAAAATTGGTAACGATCCCGTGAATACGTTAAATTCACGTGAATATCTGGAAATTCGATACTGAAGCGTCCTTCGCGTGTAGCTCATTCAAATGAACGCTGATCGCGTCGATGAATTTTCCAATTTTGAAAAATGATACGCACCGTGTCCCAGATTCGCGCAGAATTCATTCCGCGGAATCGTTGCGACTTTCGATATCAGCCCCCATCCCACCGACGACAAACGAAACTCTCGTCCGCACGAGTGCCACTCGTTTCCAACGGGACAGTACACAAGCCTCGAATCATTTGAAATTCACAAGCACGCACCGAACCCGATATCAGTCATCCCTTAATTACGACCCCCTTCAGAAACAAAACTGCTTAGTCCCGTTCGATTTCGCTAAAACTATGCAGCCGGTATCTGAATCCGGCACCAACCCCTAATTAAGGGGCGAACGTAAGAACAAAGGCACCTTGGATTGCCTTTCGATTTCGAGGAGCAAGAATGGGATAATTCGTGGATAAATTCCGGATTGCAGATTTAAATCGATGCACTTCATTATTATTATATCGTTGTTATAGAATATTAATACGGGGCAATGTGTAAATGGTTTTCGATAAGGAAACAGTCCTCGTGCTTAATGTTAAACGATGACGCGACCTTTGAATTCACAAACGTATGCCGAAATCTTTGCATCGTTTTAATTACGCGCCTCGCCAATTTCAGATAATACATTCCACTTTCAATATATGTAGTATCTGTACGCGGCCCGTATCGTCGCGTCCTCCCGTAACAATGCTTCAACAATCAAATCAAAAGGCAACGTCATCCCCTTGAAATTACAACAATTGTACATCTCTCCGATAATCTTGCCTCCGATAATCAAATCTCCCACAGGACAAAAACGCTTGAAGTAAAAAGGTGGAAAGTAAAATTCCGACGAGTCATTCATTTCTACAGCATCGTTAAACGCGAATTTAACAAATCAATGAAAACGCTTCCCCTGTTTCAACCCTTTGCCCTTAATCCATCCTCTGGTAATCCCACGCAGGGTTGAATATGTCCGCCAGGGGCGAACAGGTGCAGGCCGGGGGGGGGGGGCGAAATAAGGGGTAACGCGCGTGCACGTTGGAAGAGGCTGAAAGAGCGGGACCAAGCGTACGAGGGGGTGGAAAGAACAGGGATGCTGCGGGCAGAGAACGGTTTCAGTCGTGCGACGGCTTTCGCCCAGGCCAGTCGATCGAGCTCCTCTTCGTAGGGTGAGCCACTTCGCGCCGCGCAACATGAAATCGTCGAGAACGATTCGTATTACTTATGTACGATGTGATTCCAATTAGTGGTGAGTGTCACGAGGAGGCCACGATTGTTCCGAAATTACCTGGGAGAAGTAGACAGTTGATTTTTCAGGGCTGATAATGTGGCACAGGGGATTCAGGTGAGACTAGGGTGCTTGCAACCACCTGTGCTTTCGTCTCTGGGGGAGGGATGGCGGGGTTCATTTGGTATGGGATAATTCTGACGACTCGCGTGATCGTTGTTCGTTGCTTCTAATTGGGATTCTCGCGCGACCTGGAAATGAGGAATTTCTTTGATTATGTAAATGGGGTTAATTAGCGGTAGCTAGGATTAATAGCTCGTTCTTAATCGCGTTTTTATCGAATTGTCGGAAGTTGGAATTTCGTTTCGTTTTAGAACGAGGCAATAAACAATTAGCGCAGTATTTGTAATTTGTAATTCCTCTTTAATTCGCGACACTACAACGTCCATTCGGGAGGGTTATATTTTTTATACGAGCATGAAAAATTTGATTTACCGCGATACGTACGATTGTCCGTCGAATAGCAGGGTTTAATATAAACAAAAAAGCTACAACGGAATAACAGAAATCGCTATTTACTATATTTAATATTGCTTCAATTCATGGGATTCCTGCAATCATTCTTTTTCCCGCCCTACTTTTTGACTTTGACCAACATCTGGCAATATTCTTCAGCAATGGGCGACGCTAAGGTGCCAGCAACCACCTGTACTCCAAACGTAGCAAATCCTCGCAGCAGGGACCACCTTCCGTGGGGTTAGACACCCTACTATATCTCTTGGTTATCTTTTTTCCGGATTTCTTCGTTGAAACGTGGCCCGTGCACGATCCACGTACTATCCGCCAGTAGAGAGATTGAATCGCGGGTAACACTGTTCGCTTTTGCAGGTCAAGGCTGACTCGTTCAAGCATCTCAAAATCTTTCCCAGTTTCGCCGCTCTGCAGTTGAGAAAGTCGCACGTAAAAAAAGGATGAAAAGAAAGGGGCAACACAGTTCTGCTGGATTTCATTTTAACGCGAATTAAGCCACGAGACATCTCCTGTTGCGAATTAATTGTCAGATAAAAAACGATCGAAGACAGATCAGCCGGGAATTCTTTTTCCAGCGAACGGCCGGGTCAAGGGCAACGCTTCGAACGCGCGTGTTACGCCTCCCTTGTTCACTTGCACTCTTTTTTTTTCTTTCTTTCCGCTGTGAAGAGTTTTCCTTTTGGATATCGGTACCCTTTTCTCCTGTCATTACGTTCTCCCTACGGATAGTATTTGTAAACACCTCGTGAATTTCGGGTGTTTGGGCTTTCTGTTGGGTAGGTCAGTACGTTTCGTGTAGGTGGATCGTGTCGTTCGTAGTGGTTCCTTTGGACGGTAGGAATATTATCTTAAAGTTTTATACGGATAGAATCGTTATTGCATATCCCACGTTGGCGTTGCTATTATAATCTTTGGTTATACAAACGAAGGAACTTCGCTGTTTTATAATCGAAAGAAGGGGAATCATTGTGAAGGACCGTGAAATAATATTTTCTTTAATTACATGCTTCAATTTAATTGCTGACTGAGTATTGCCGCTATATTTCAATAACTTTTCGTTTAAAAAATGAAGAAATACTTTCATATCGTATCGAGGAAAATATGTTCCTATAATTTCACGCCCATTACGATCCTTTAATTACATTGCAACATTTAATATATCGAATATAATACCGATACAAATTTGTTAGTGTATACTCTTAAATATCTTCTTGTTAATTTATTCGTCGCTGCCGTATTTGTAATATTTTTTTTTTCATCTGTGACTCTTTTACGACGTTCAAAGTATCTTTCAACTTTAAAGACCTTCTTTTCCAGGGTGATCGCGATACATCTCGGTTCCCGATTCCGTTGAGTGTACCTAGTTTCCGGGAAAAAAGTGTGAAATCTCGCGTCGTTTCCGTGTGTCGAGTAAATATGATTAAATTGATGGCCCCGCGATCGTTTACCAAGAAGAACGAATTGATGTCGACCGAACGAGAAACCGTGTTGCCGTTTTGGTGACGCGAAAACATCCGAACACGCTATTCATTGAACTTGGACATGTTGACACGTTTGTTGGGGCGGGTGCGAAAGACGACAGGAATTTTTCCAAGAGTTATCGCTACTTCGAGCAGCCGCTAGGTGAGTACTAGTTTAACTTGAGCTATTCATATTATTTTCGTCCTTCGGTCCAATCTTTCCTTTTTTCTTTTCCAATAAAGGATATATAGAAAATATTGGAAAACCGAGGGAAATAAATTTCTTATTACTCTCATGATAATAAATTTAAGGCGAACTCTTAATTATTCCAAGCGAAGTATTCACCGCGTAAGTAGTTCATGTTGCGACCCAAGTAAGCAGAACATGGGGTCTCACAAGTATAAATAAAGACCTGGTTCATCAATGTAAAAAAATTCGAACTATAATTACTACGAGACGTGTATAACTTATTTCGTATCGCAATAATTTTCCATTTGACCATCCGCTTATCGTAAATCGATCAAGAATTATCCAGAATGTAACAGCCAAGCCCGCGAATGTAATCCATAATTATAATTGCACGGCAATTAATCATATCGGATGGTTAATCAATTTGCAAATCATTTTAATCTATATTAATATAGATATTATGATTATGCTATTATGATATTGCACCCAATAAATGAATGAATAAATTCGTATTGTGAGGAAAACGAGAAAAAAATTTTATAGAGAATTGGGATGGGAAACAGAGCACAGAGGCTCACCGGATATTAAAGCACGTGTACCTTTTACGTCTTCGTGTTGTATAGCGGTCCTCTGTTGTAATACGAAGACTTAAAAGTGCTCGTGGCTTTAATATTGGCTTTGTTTCCGATTTCTGCCTCGGTATCACTCGTCGAACATATTTCACCGCTCAAAAAATGATACGCGAATGGCAAATATTTGTTCGTTATTGTCATGAAAACAGACAGGAACGAGCGCCTGCCTCCGTCTCCCCTTTTTCTTCATTCGTTGATCGATGCAATTATTTTCGTCCCCAAGCAGGACTACCATCTCCACGTTCAATTACTTTCTAACTGGGATTTAAGCGTACATCGAACCGCGAACCGCACAATGTCTGTGCAACCGTATAAAATGCGAAACGATATTTGAATTAAACCGCGATAAACGATTCGTGCCATTCGTTCACGGGTTTCGATCTTTATTACCCTTCATTGCATCCCGTTTTATTTATATTTGCTCGTCGAACGGGTTCAAAGAAACCACGGCACCCGATAAAAAGGCGCATTAACCGGTCGTTTCACGGCGAATCGTTATTAACGAAAGACTTGGTTTTTCGGGCAGATCGACTGCCTCCGCGATTAAACTGGTTGCGTTATCGTTGCGGTTTATTGAATCGTTTTTTTCGCCGGAATACAAAAAAGTACACAGCGGAAATACACACACCGGCGGCATATTTATCGCTTTCCGGTGTCGAATTTTCGTTGGGGAGGAAACAAACGTAGACACCGAAATATTACCGGCATTTCGAGCATGCGGAAAATAATGGTATATAAATGTTGTAAAACGAACGCGACGAAACGTTGTAGAAAAATCTTGCATGAGATAAACGGGCCAAAAATAGTGTTTCACGAGGCGATAAAGTTCATGGGACAGAAAATTCGTCCTTCTATATAGCTTTGCGTTCTTTCAAGTTTCGGGTAATCGCACTACGCCGACTCCAAAAATAAGCAGCGAAAATCTGGAATCTGGAAAGGAAGTACGAAATCCTTTGCCTTCGAGATCGATTTCCGAAGACATTCGAAAAAAATGCAGGGTGAAACTCGGAGCTGCGACTTTTATGCGATTTAATTTTATTACTTTAAAGAACGGGCATGCCTCGTTCCTGTCATAACTGCATCGCGGACTTCACTGCTTCCAGACTCAAACTAAAACGAAAACAAAATAGAACATTATCGTGCGGAACGTAGAAACTTTTCCAGACGACGGTTCTCGTCGATAAAACAATCGGCTACGCTGGCACACTGTCATTACAGAAACTGGGTTGCGTGGATTCACGTGGCATTGCGTGGCTCGAGTGCCACTTGCTCGTGTCCTCGTCCTTCGTTTTCTTTTTTTTTTTTCCCCCTCACCCTTACCACCGTCGCTGTTCTTCTTTTACAGAACCGACCGAAAACCTTTCCACCCCTCGGCGTTTCGCAGACTCGAAAAGTTGGCACAGTGTCTCTAGTGCACCTTGACACCACTTCGCTTGTTGCGGCCGCCTGGGGTGGTGGTTGGTTGGCAAATTAGATTTCCCTAATTGTTGCATTACGTGCGGACGCGGTGCAGGCTCTGCTGCGAAATTTTTGTGAAATAGATCGTGTTGTGCGTGTAGAACCGACGACATCCTCGTCATAACGATTTCTCTTTCGGAGACGATATTCTAGACTGCGGGAGTTACAGCGAAATAATTTATTAATTCCTATGTTCTATATTTTCTCTGTCTCTCTCTGGGGTACACTCGATGAATCCGGAGATGTTAAATAATTGTCGCATTCATTTTCCTTTTCACCTCGCGTAGGTTTTGTTCACCTCCTCCTCGTGTTTTTACTCGCGCGACACGACAAGAACACAGGAAATAACCTGCTGTAACTCGCTTCCTGCTGGTCGCGAACGTCTCGTTTCGCGAAAACCGTCACCGTCTGGCCCCTTGAGAAGTTTCCTAAATTCGTTCCACTTTCAAAAGACATTTTTAAAACACGACGACCGACGTTTCTCGAATGCATCAAGGATATTAAATATCGAATATTCTATGAGGAGCTCGCGAGATGAAGTAAAAAACGGCGCTGCGTTGCAAGGAAACGTGCAAGTTTTATTCTTCAGGGAGATTTCTACTTATATATTCGATTAACGTTGCCCTCATTTTTCCAGACGCGTCTCAGCATTTATTATTTATATAGGCCATTCGATTCGAATTTCGTAAAAAAATGTTCTCCCTCACCTTCCCATTATTTCAAAATATCGTTAAAACCCTCCGCGCAATTTTAACCGTAATGAACTGAATATCGTTGTCGCATCTAATCATCGATATCCGCGATCGACTAAACAAACACCCGGAAATAATGGAATCAAGTGACGACGTTTGCAATCGGAAAAATTGAATCCATCTTCGTACACCATTCCCCACGATTCCGTAGTACGTTCGAGCCGTTTGTGTTCCCTCTTTATTTCGCCCCGATTAGAGTGCAAATGATCCGTCCTCTTTTCGCAGCAACTTCGTTCGCGACTGTCCTTTGTTCGATTCGCGTCTCAATCGTTCGCAGTGCGGATAAAGGAGACGACAGAGTTGCGCTCGGCGGTGGAAACGAACGATTCCTTGAAATTGCGATTGAAACGTGCTGTTTGCGACCATCACCGTGCCAGCCGAGCGTCGGCGAAAGAAAGAATGCAAATTGAAAGGGTGCTCCTTGATAACGCGTGCATGCGCTTGTTTGCTGCACGGTTTGCAAGTATCGATTTGCTGCATCGCTATGCGTGATTAGGTCAGTTTAAGGGAGGGCAAGGGTTAACGCAGAACTGCGCGATAAATTGTACGATTTACTGATGATGGCTGATATACGGCTTATGGCTACTATGTACTATACCGGGCAACTGAATACACGTATGTACGTACAGTATATATAATTGTCTATATTAGGCTGATTCGCCAGCGAGCAAACTCTAATCTCTAATTAAAAGTTGGGAACGTAGGAATGTCTTCCTATCTTTCTGCTACAATTCTGCTACAATTGTACAAACTTTCGTATAGAACGAATGTCCTACTTAGAACCTCGCTTACAATCCGGATCATCCGGTCTTTCAAACTTTCACAATTCCAATAGCTTTTAGGACCACCATTCGGAACTCAGAACCCGTAATAATATATCATTACACATATATTATACAATTAGATTGAAACAATCTTTCCCGGATCATAATCCTCGAACGACGTTACTCGAAACATGTTTCCAACGATTCTGTTCTGTGTCGAGCGTGAATCGCCAGAACTATTATTATTATATTTTAACTGATTCGGGATGAGGTATTTCCAATATACCTGGTGTATAATTATTTAGATTTTTACTTCGTATTTTCGCGATAAAGAAATTGTATCACTTAGATCAGCTGTTCCAACAGAATACTTAAACAAACGTACTTCATACGTGCTCAAGACTTTTACCAGAAAGAAACATTTCTCCCCTACATATTTCACCTAATTTCACAACTCTTCTGAGTCGATTCCGCGGCGATGGACCGTGTCGAAATCGCTAGGTCTCGAATACGCGGAAATTCGTTGCGGATTTTCATCGTATTAAATTAAAGTTTGCGGTCGGCCAAGAACTTCCGTTCGAGGGCGGCGTGAAAAGCTGCCGTTAATGTATCGGAAATAATTTAATCCAAGGGCTCGGATGGAAATTATATCAAAGTCTTTCGACTGCGACGGCTCGTGAAAAGTGAGAGGGGTGAGAAGAAAAAGTATTGCGCATCGACGACTTTCTACTGGCCCCCCTTGTGAACGATTGCGTATCGGTTCAATTGCTTCGTCGTGAAACGATTTCGCCATTATCTTTGGCTTTTCGAAAATTCGTCGTACAGCATTCGTTATTTTTGTCAATACGGGGGAAAAGTATTTTATCCTCAATCCGAATAGAAACGATGAAAATTTCTATCATCGTTCGCGGTGTTTCATTTTTATCTTTATCCTTTGTATTCCTATTGTCATTTTGATTTGGGGATTTTTACCCTCCGCATTTCTCAGATAGCAGTACACTCGCAAACGGAGCTCATTTCCTTGTTCAATCTGTTTATTTATACAGTTTATTTATCCCGGCAATCGTATTCGAACGTCGTCGCATAAACTGATTTGCAATGTTCTTCATCTCTCGATTCAGCTTAATCCCGATCTCCAACTTAAGGCCGAGACTGGGAATTGCAGATTCGTTCATTATTCCATGCTCTCTTTTATTCATCGAGCATGACTAATTTCGCAGACCACAGTTCGTCTCGTTATCCGCGAGTCGATCGAAGCTTTTCCTTTGTCAATCATCCAGAAGGCATAAATCCACTTTTGTCGACAATCGATTTTTACATTCGACCACTCCTATCGGACCATTCATGGTCTAGTTACTATATTTTACGATCAAAGAGGAAAACGACGAGGGTTAATCAAGTTTACGTAATTTCCTCAATTCCACGATTAGGAAGGGGCAAGAAATTCTCGGGTCGACGAGCGAAAATCCGCGGATAATTGATTTACTTCGACGGCTAACCAAGGGAAAGCGTAATTTCTTAAATTAATACCGTCTAATTTCGTTGGCCCCGTTCCCTCGATTTAATTCCGCGATCCTCTTTTAAACGGACACCCTTTCGCCCCCTGCAATTCACGAATTAGGAGTCCCATCTAATTTTGCGCAGCAAATAAATTACGAAAGGAGACGCAAAATGCAGCCCCGCAATTGCACAAAATATTTTATCAAAATGAAAAGAAATAGAATTTGTATAAAATGAAAGGAAACTAAAAATCAGTTCTCCTTCAAGTTTCGTCCCTGACATGCGCGTATCCGTTTTTCACACCATCTTCCATCTACCTTAAGCAACTTTTCCACACACGTGCCTCAGATTGTTTCTCATTCACAATCACGAAGCGGAAGAAGACGCGTGTTTGAAGATATCCACGGCGTCAATGTGCACGTTTTTCGCGTATGTCGCGTCCCGCACGAGGTAAACACGCGGAAGAATGTCGCACAAGGGATGCTGGGCGGTCTTCGTGGCCCTTAAACAACTGGCAAACCCTTAAGACGCCGCTCGTCGGCATTAAAGCTCGTCGAGTTACTGGGAAAATAGCCCCGCGTGACACGTTTTCCACCTACGAGTTTGTGGTTTCCCTTTCTATTCATGAGCATGAGTGGGACGTTGTTAATTATTTAACGACGCCTGCACCGTGTCAGATTTGAAGGGAGATTCGATTGAAGCTCTAAAGGAGTTACTGCTACGCGGTGGTTGGTCTTCAAATAATTTATGCCAAAATAATAATGAAACTTTAAAAAGGATGCTACCGTGGTTTTTCTGCAAATTTTTTTCCACTGCGATCTCGTCGTTGATTCCCAATTAAAAATGACCTAATTTCATGGCGAAAAAGAACAAATCAACTAGTCGAAAACTTCCCATTATTACCATCTCGTTATTTCCATCCCGATCTCGTCGCGATCGATTGTTTCCAAGCAGTGCATCAGTTTCCAGTGCGATTTCTTCTCGTCCTTACGTTCGGGCCAATTTCGCGCGTTACCATTTCGCCGTGAGAAGAAATGGAAAAACGAAAGGGAGAAAGGAAACGTTAAATCGAGAAACGTCTGCGAAGGGACCGAATCGTTTCTGAAAAACTTCATAAAAGGAGGAGAAATTTATACGTTCCTCGACGAGGACTCGCGAGACAAAGGTATTCCACTGACCCGATTAAATCGTCGATGCTCCCGCTCTCGGGGGATGTCTGGCAAGCGTGTCCCTTAATACAATAGGAGGATTTTTTAAGCCTCCTGATCGTTTTGTAACCCCGAACGGGGATTTCAGTTTTCTTAATGGGCCGAAATGAATCCACGCTTCTCGAATACCGTATCGATTAGATGCGCAATCAACCGATTATTTGCATAATCAAGGGCCGAGTCAATGAATATTTTCTGGGCTACACAATGAGTCTGACGGCGAGGGGAAGCGAGAGGAAACAGGTTTTATTTCATTCACAGCATATTGCAAAACATTCGAAATAGAGGCGCAATTAAAACTGCAGATTAACCATTCCTGTTCACTGCGACCAGGAAATTCTGCATTTAATGCTGAAAGAAATATATTCAAAACTATTGTTATCTTTCCATTATTTATATGCGCCAGAAGATCCATTTCCCGTTTAAGTTTAACGCACGCAATGCATAGAATTTCGAAATTGGAACCACGTCTCGGTTCTCGAAAATAACTCGAAATCCCTCGGGACCTCGCGAAAGGACTGGAAGAAGCTGTTCGTGCTAGATAAAGCGATTCAAGTTTCGCCAGACGAAAGCTCTCTCTTGCAGGTTGGCGTTTCTCACGTTCGTTAAAATTTATATTTAAATATATTATATTTTATTCGTGTACCGAATCACGGGCACGTGGTCGAACTTTGAAGACGGAGGGAAAGATTAGTAAAAAAAATGGACAAAAACGTTCGAAAGTTGAGCAACAAATATTTACGCTTGCCCTTTAAGTATTTTAAAGAAGATCTACAAGCAAAATAATAGGGGAGTCGTTCTTATTGGAAGTATTACACGTACGTCCCATCGAGTGTCAGTTCTCTGAAACTCGCAATCGTTGCAATCGAAACGCGAAACGCAATTATTGTTATTAATGCAGTGGGGCGATTTTTCGCGATGAAAAATCACCAGCTACATGAATATCTGGATATTACGACTCGCCCCCAATTCACACGGATTTGCCTATACGTATTCGGATAAGGATCGTAGGAAAACGAGAACCGGACAGAAAATGGATGTACATACAGTGAGCGCATCGCGATCATATTTCATCGTCGATACGCAAAGGACAAAAGCCTGGCCCGTGATCTGTCACGAGCAACAAGACTATTCAGGATCGGTGCGATTGGCATTTTCACGAGTGTTGTTCCCCTTAAATGTCATCGTTCGATGTGCATATTCGGCGATAGGATACTTTAAATCCTAAACTTAAAAGAAAACATCTGCGAACGCCTTCGAATAATAAAAATAACAAAATTGGCGCTCAACGAAATAGTTATTCTAGACTGAATAATATATTCAACCACTGCATTCATCGTAGATCGGAACTACAGTTTATGTCCACGTGATCTCGGACACTCTTTAAGGAGTGGAAGTAAGTTGAACGAATTTCGGATGCTTTTTGAAATCGAAGAGTAGTTTGAAGGAAGGACGAAGGTTTCTTCAGGACGAATTGAACGTGCTGTTTGCGCATGGCAGGTGATTTTATCGCGCATCGATCTTAATGTTTCATGCTGGCTCGTTATTAGACTGCCGCAAGCATTTTCGTCGGTGAAGTCCGGCAGTTTGTGAAGATGATGTTCATAAATTTGGGATATTGCTACGTTAGAGCGTGGCTTACGATACAGGGTGATTCCATGGCGATTGATGCGAGAGATTTATTACAAGAAAATCATCCCTGGCGCGTTAAAGTAGAGACTTTACCATTTAAAATGAGCCCAGGCGGATTGGTCTGCGATTTTCTTTTGCCATTCCATCCACCGATACATCATTTCATCGACACCGCCTACATTTCCTTCAAGAAAAGAACCTGTCTGATTAAAAGAGGAACAATACATAGACAGCACATAACGAAGAATCTAAATCTGCAGTAATCGCAAGATCCTTTTCACGTCCCCTTTGAAACTCGACAAAAATAAACCGCGATGCCTAATAATGTAATATTCGGGTTCAACCACGGACCATCCCAGCGAAAATGATCAACACGGCTCCTCTAATTGCGTCCGCCTTGCAAACATCATCCTGAACTGGGACGTGCATCTGCATGCACTATGCACGACGGTCCCTGTCGATATCGTGACAGCGATGAACGTGCCTCGTGCACCATAATTGCCACGCTAATTCACACGGTGTTTGCCCATAAAGGAATCACGAAGCCGGATCCTCGCTCTCTCGTAGGTGCATCGCGTTAATTACAGGTCGCAGGACCGAACGCGTGCACTTTGATCGATACGACGATTTCCAGAGAGCGTAGTCGTGAGTGAATTGGACGTATTCGTGATCCCAGCCGTGTCCAAATCGATTCGTTAAGGGCGCCGGTCTAAGGGGAGGGGACAGGTGCCCTGCCGTTTAATCGGTTGTGATTAAACAATGCACCAAGTGCTACGCGTTCCACTCCTGGTCGCCGGTAATAAATGATGCTGCCTCCTTGAACCGTTCGTGATGGGAAACGTGAATGTTCGCGGTAGCTTCGAATGTGGAATATATTTAATGTAACAGTGATACGGGGGAACTCGTTGGTCTCGGTGCGCGAGAGTTTGCAAATCGAGGGCTGGCGTACCGAGGAAGGTTGTTATTTACGAAAGTTCTTTCTTGTGGAATAAAAAGCGAGTTTAACGTTGCATTTATGGATCCCGTGGATCATTAAAATAGTTACACGACACTATCGGGGCTTGTTATCCGGGTGGTAAAGTTTGCCGAACGAGGACAAAGAAGTGTAACCGGGAATATCGATATGCGTTATTGAAGAAATGAAATGAAATATCAAAATAATATGTACAGACGTTAATCAGAGTGCACGTAGGTGACGAGTTCACGTTTAATGCCTTCAAAATGTGTTCAATGGCGTTAATAAAAATCTGGAATAAAATAGAAAGAGCGAGTTCATATCAGGCAGTCCAAAAGCTCTAGGAGGCTTTATTGAACGGTATGTGCAACATTCGATTGCCTCACAGTCCATCGTCCCTGAATCACCAAGTGCCGACGAGTATCGTCTTCCGTTTCGTGAAGAAAAGACTCGTTGAGTCTACAAGTGGCAGACGAGGGTTGTCCACGAAAAGGAAACTCTCGAGTATTTTGTTAATTAACGTCGAAGCGACGGCGGGTCGAAAAATAACGTCGGACGAGTAGGAAAGATCTGTACAGGGTGGACGGATCCAACGGACTAATCCACTTGGCCGATGGAAAAGCGGGAGAGCGCAAGGGAAAGCAGGTCCAACAATTTACCGTATTCACCGTATGTAACGTAACAGCTTGGACCGCCTCCAATAAATGTGTACGAACGAAGGTGTATGCGAGCGACACACGCGACAGAATAAAAAGCGAAATGCTATTTCCGCGCCATTCGACGAGGGCCTCGTTTTCAGCGATCTTTGCCCTCTTCTCCGCTCCATTCAGAAGGGGAAACTGTCCAACTGTCTCGCGTTTCCGAAGAACGAAGAACCACATTAACTTTCGCAATGTGGTAGAATATTTTCTCCAAATCGATTGTTACGAATTAAGCAAATTTTTCTACAATAGGTACACCTTTTTCTTCTTACTCGTGCGAATCTCGTTTAGGCAACGTCACACGGTTATGTCTGAAAAATAGCATCGCCGTCTGATCAACACACCTCTCTATGCAAAGCTCGTTTGCATTTTTAAACGAGCCCCCCCCCCCCCCGGACGAAAGCTATGAGTCTGCGGAATTGGACAATGCTTTTTGAAATATTAATATCCTCGCGTTTCATTTGAAACTGCAGCCACGAATTGCGTGCTGCAAAGCTTCGCGATAGTTCCGTCACTGTCCGTGCGTTTGTTCTTGATATTAGGCAATAATCAACTAGTGTAGAGGAAATGGCAGGTCGATATTCGTAGAACTTTGAATATCTCTGCAGTGAATTATGGCCATTAGATTTTTTTTGTTCCTACTACTACATTCTCAAGACGGTAATCGGAGAGAACATGATTTAAGCAAGTCCGTGAAACCACTTAATGGTAAGCAAGTGGTGTTTTTGCCTGCCCAGAAAAGGTCTTCCCGTAGTGTTTGGGCATGTTGCCAAAGTATTCCAAAAGCTGTACATTTCTCGGTGTCCAATGTATCTCCGACATTCTCTTCGAAAAAGCGATTGCACGAGGTGTATTCCGCGAACAGTATTCGAAAAAAACGAACAAATGAATCACGAAGTTTAGTGATAAATTTCGTTTCGGTAGGACGATGCCAACGAAAAAATTTGAAGAACCCCTGAACCAATTATTTTATTTCGGTTATATTTCATCACAGAAATAGCGTTTGCGAATTATTGCACTTTCCTATTCGCCTCTGTTGTCATCGCGGTATGCGTGCCGCGGAATACAATTTTAATTCAATTCAATTCAATCGTACCAGTTTCATGTCGCAGCAGCTACTCCGTTGCAATTTATCCAGTGCTCTAGTTTAAAATCAAAGCTGAAACCCTTCGACTGTTCCAATCGGCGTGTACGAAACGCCCGTCACCTTTTCAACTAAAGGAAACGACGAAGGGAATATGGAAATAACAAAAATGTTTAAAATAAATGAAATAAAGGTCAAGAAAAAGGGACCATATTTGCCAAGTATTTCGAAAGGGGTGCGTATTTACGGGAAGAGCAGTGGACAAACCATGAATATGTAACGCCTTTAATTTCCATTCGATGCAAACGACGCGGCACAATCGTAGCAGATTTTAACCACCGAAACGCGGTTCCCCTAAAGTGAATTCACCGCCGTCAACCCTTCGGTTCAACGTGTCGGAATAAATTCCCGTCAACGACAGCGATTCGGGGGAAGGGCGAGGTTTATTCCTTGCCCTGCCACCAGATTAAAAAAAGAAGGAAGATTTTTCGCGACTCGACGGGAGCACGGGGCTGAAATATACGCCTTCAGGGTGTCTCATGGGGGGGTGGAATGGGGAATTGCGATAATTAGTTGTCGTCATAAATTACTATTAAGCCGATACGCGGCGTCGAGGATTACACGGAGCGATTCTTTTCGTACACTGCTGGGTATTACTGTTAGCGCTAATTGACTTTGATGATCGCAAGGGATTAAGATTAGAATTTGGAGTTTGGGCTTTGGATTAATTGGAACCGGTCACGTTCACTTGGACTGTCCTGCAATCCAACTGCTCTATGGATTGTATGGATTATATGTCTTTTTTGAGACGTTCATAAATTTGCGAGGAAGTTATATTTCTAAATTTTTTATTCAGTAATTGAACTTCATCCGGCCGATTAATCTAATAAATTGTTAGCAAAATTATAACCCCATCGCGTTTCGTGCATTTATGCTTAATAATCAAATTACGATTACCTGTTCTATTTTAGTTCGTTACCGAATCAATATCTTTTGCGCGGAATTTAATTTAACTTCTTCTGCAGAGTGCCGATAAAATGCATTCACGCGAATTAAACCAACCTATTAAAGTCAAATTCCGTGGAGGAATTTGCTGGCGGGCATTGTAATTGACCCTGAACGATTAACTTCCAGGGTGGAGGGTACGTGATAGTCGGCGGTGACGAACAATATTCAATTACAGCGATTAATTAACACGACTTCCACGACGATGGTCGTGTCACCGATTTCCGGTCTCGTTTGCCGAAGTGATTCCGTGGAGATTAGGAGGGCGAAATCGTTCCTTTGAACTGGCGCTTTTGCACGGGACGTATTTGATCGCGATTCGATCGCTCGAACGAGGGTCGCAACCCTCGTTTAACGTTCGCTATTGATTCCGTGGGAGTCGTGGCGCGATCTTGTAGACGAGATAGCACGCTGACTCGGTCGTTCGAGAAGTTATTACGGCCTTCCCGAGGCGGCACGGTTTGGAAAGAAAGATTCTGACAAGCGAGAAGTCGTCTCAACGTTGAGCACTCCGATCGATTAGGGATGACATTGTGCAGTAAATTTGTTTAAACTGTACAGGACGACTATGGGATTCTTTCGTTTGCCTGAGAAAAATGCGGCGAAACTCGGAGAAGCTTTCGTGCATTCAGTTTCGTTTTGCGAATGAAATATAAGGAGTCTACAATATATATTAATTTAGAGGGGAGTATTCGTATCCGTGTTTATAATTGTACACACGCGTGGGGCCATCATTTACGATTGTTCCGCGGCGAGCTGTAGAACAATTCTTTGGCAACGTAAACGCAGGACAAGCGTAAGGAAAAAATAATACCGCGGCTAAACAAGTCGCGCCGCGTGAACTGTGTACGAAAGGAGCCACGAGGAATCTTGGAAATTAGTTCTGGCAAAGGAAGGATGGTTCCTTCCATCGCGAGTCCTTCGGTGCCTCCAAAAAATGCATCCATGGCACGGTTCCTTTGTCATGCACGATGATAAAGTATCAAATTTAACGCTATCCAACTATCGAGCATGAAGCTCGAGGACAAAGGGTGATCTTCATAGTGACTACTCTACACGTGCGCGGAAAATGTAGCCTCGCGAAATGAGACGATACTTCTTCCTTTTAAGTAGCTCGTTTTTTTCTTCCAAGGAAAGGAGAAAGAAAGTGGGGTATAAATCTCCTGCCGCGTTAACGGTACTATTTCCATCGAATGCAGATCCCTCAGAAGATTTTCCTCGATTATACATTTAAATCTGAAGGATGCCGGCTGTCGAACCGCTTACGGCAGCAATAGATACCGCAATCGATCACATAATCGGCCACTAATCTCCTGCCATTGGTAACCGATCGATAAATGGGCTTGAAATGTAAAACGAAACACGAACGAGGATTGCAGACGAAACTAAATAATATATTTGAAAGGGAGGAAGATAAAATTATGCGGCGCTATTTAAGGGAGTCTCGAAGGGTTAATTAATAGTTTGACGTTTGAAGAATTGATAGGAATATCTGTTTAAGTGACGTTGTTCGGGGTTTGCTAAGAGAAATAATACAATGTATTGTACCCGATATTTATTCGTTCATCAATATATTGTTTAGCACAGCGAAGGCGATTAATAATAATTGAAGGGAAATGCAAAACTGCAACAATGGAACACGGTCGTTGAACGAAGTATTTTGTTAATTCAAATTTTGGTAACACATTGAACGTTTTATTATTTGCCTAAAATATTTCAGAATAGTTTAGCACGTTTAATTAATGGACAGATTTTAAAACTTCTTAAGCTTTCGTTGTTATATCGCAAACAGATTAGTTTATTTGCTAGCTAAGTATTATATCATTGAATGTTTATAACGAATTGAACACGAGAGTAGTAGAAACTCGTACTACAAAGCCGAATACGACGTCATTTGATTGCGGAGAACTGTTTATTATGGTCTTAACAATGTTATTTGCGTAATTCAGGTACAGCATTCACGTAAATTAATCGTATGGGCGTAGCTGTTACGTGTTGCAATAACTCTCTAGCAAAATATCCCACTGTTGCTATACTACTGAATAATTACCCGTAGAGTAACAGCATTACTCTTCTTCGCTTGGCTCTCCTGTTTGTTGGGAAAGTTTGTTTCATTCACTATTAGTGGTTCAACAAAATAATGGCAACGATGTTGGAGCGAAGTCAGCGTAATAAAATGGTAAACGGTTATAGAATTGTCAAAGAAAAAGAAATGTGAGTGAACAAAAATATTTGTAATGTGGAAGGATATCATTGAAAAATTTCCGTTTCATATTTTATGGTGATTATGTTTCTTTCACCGTTCGGTGTCGCTATTTTCAGAATTTAATATTGATATTTTTCAAATAATATCGCACCGTGTGTAAAATATATTAAAGGCGGAGCGGGTGCATTAAAAATACATACGAATCATTATTTCGTTCGACGGGGAAACAAAAAAAATTAATTACTGGCTGCCAATGCGACCGAATTCAGATCGAAAAATTGTTCCAGGCCGAATTAACAAGAGCGTTATGAGCGAAATTTATACGCGACTTTTCCAGTTAATTGTGCACGCGCGTTCGACCAATTAGTCGGCGCGATGTATGTTTAATTGAATCAGGACGCTGATAGTGTTAGTTGTGGGCTAATTAAGTGAAACAAAGTAATGCGACCTTAATTGATCAAAGAGCAATTAGACGAACCAGTGAATTAAGTTACCCCCTTATTTTCCAGAATTTCTGCCGACGTATAAAAAAAAAAGAGAGGCACGAACACCAGAAAATAATTTCCTTCCCGGCCGAATTTCTTTCAAACGCTATTATATTGAGCTTGTTCGGCCACTTTCATGTTACGTTTGGCAGTTGTTTTTTCTTCGCTATGAAAATTGATCGCAGATGTATTTGATATCTCGGTGTATCTATCATTTATACGTTGCAATATTGTCAACGGTGATTTGGCTTAGGCGTTCTGTGATACAAAAAAAACTCTGTCTGATAAAGAGAGGAAATCTTCATCGAATGTACAAAACAGAGAGTTGTCTTTCACGCGATCGTTACCCCCCATTGGAGACATTTGTGTGCTTTTATGCATATTACCTCCCATTGCAAATGATTGCGGCGATGGAGCACAGTTTCATTTTCGGTTGGTTATTGATAACACAGATAATTAACAAGCCCGAAATCGAATATCTGTGACGATGTTCATACGACCATGTTGCGGTTACCACGCCATATACTGTTGACCGTATCGCGGATTTGAAATGCAATTTCAAATGCGCATATCTTTTCATACACGGATATACAGGTAGAAGAAAGTACAAAAAATGTACCCTACAAGATGATAGAAGAATTAATTAAGATCAAAACAGATCGAATTTCCAAATGCTTTCGGCAAAACGAAGTTAGCCAGCTAGAACTAATATATCACAAAGAAATAGTCGCAATTTAATATTCTTACGCTTATCAATTTCCACTGGAACATTGAAAAATAGAATTCCTTAAAACCCACGAAAAGCGGCAGCTAAAGAAACATGAAACGCTACGGGAAAGAAGAAAGGGGTAACCAAACGTTCCGAAGCGTCAGTAGAGAAAACTGATTGCCGGAAGAAAGTGTGCGAAGCCCCCGGGTCTAGTTGTTGACACTCAGGCGGCTCGTTAATGGCTCTCGTTGCTATATTTGTGTAGGAGCCAAGTGGTCTTTAATAATAAATCGCGTCCATTGTCCGGTTTAGGGTTGGTAGACGAAGCATGGGCAGACATAACGTCTGGAACAATGCGGAGATTGAATTATGATTCAGGACAGTCCTTTTCAGGTCTCCTCGTGACACCTGGTTCCCCTTTGTGCGAGCGTATACTTATTATTAATGAGGCTCTAAGGGCGCTCCAATTCAGAAATTAGTCGCGCGTACACCTGTACACTTGCAATTCGAATAATCATTGAACCTAGTTTTTCTATAATAATTCTGTCGAGTGATAAAGCGGCTCGTTTGAGGCAGTAGAAAACTCTTGGCTCACTTTACGGGATATTCCGGGGGGGGGATTTATTAAAATTACGCCCCGGCATGGAGATTGAATTTTTTGCTGCCGTAAAGAACGAGTCTCGAGACGTTTTGAAGGGAGCCCTTTTGAAAAAGGACATCGCCGGCGAGCCGAGGGGTCGCTGACGAATATCGAATATTCGTACGATCCTAGTTAAATGTAACCCGGGAGCTCAGCTTAATTCGATGTGTCATGTGCAACTGGCAGACTTTTCCCTGGAAATTCGATGACGCGGCGCACGGCGGAACTAATAGAACTCGCCCATTTCTAACGAGCTTTCGGGATGAAACATTCTAAGACGAATATACGTAGAAAAGTTTTCGAACCGTGACTTTTCTAAAGTGAAACTACTCTGCGCCAAACTCGAGCAGATAGTATTGCCCGTACGGAGAACAAAGACATTTAACGTGAATCGCAAAAGAATAGATGGAAAAGAATTTTTTATACGAGACAATACGACGAATTGTTCGTTACTCGATGCGGCAATATTTTAGACAAACGACCGTTAAAAGATGAAACGGATACAACGTTTACTTTAACCAGGTGGATTCATAATAATCGATCGTATCGACACTTGCCCCGTTTCAATTTCAATCAGGGCAATGCAATTTCGTTGTCGCGCGGCGCTATTAATCACCGGGCGGAGTCGCGAACGGTTAATACTCCATTGGGGTATTATCTGAAAGTTCGAAGTTACAAATTGTAATGGAAATCCAAAGCTGCGGATACTCGGAAACCCCAAACAGGCTGGTTTGCGGTGGCCTGGGCTCGAGAGATTCTCGGATAAGGGGAGAAGTTGGATACCGGCACTGTTAACGATATTGTTATCGATATATGTTGACAGTGCAGGTCATCGATAAACGCAACTCTTGTAATCGTGTTAAATGCCAATTAATAAGGGGTTGAACTTGATTACGTAGATCGAAGTGCATGTTGGACATTTCTCTCTGTCCCCGTGTTTTCAATCGGAGTATTTCGGATGGAAAGATAATCACGGAAACGAAGAGATTCTGTGTTAATTACATCATTGCGACGCGCACCGCCTTCGTTTTTTTAGTCGCACAATGTACCGACATGAATTGGTTTACAGTTCGTACGGTGACCCCGAAGTCGTACAATCCTTGCCCTCAAAAAAACGTATAAAAATATCTGGGCGGTAAATCACGTCGTCATTCATGATATAACGAACGCCATGGTGTGTCTGCGACGGAAATAAAGTATACGCCATTGAATTCGTCGTGCAGAGGACTTCTGTACTTCCGGGCAGTTGAAAATTTCCAGGCGAAAATTCGGTTGGCTAATAGATAGGGGCGCTGCTATCAAAGTAATGAACGAAAATAGCTACTACTAAGGGGTGTACGCCCTTAATAATAATAATAATACTAATTACAATAATAGCCCGGTATCAGTATACTGCTAGGTAGAATTTTCTATCTATCGATACGGCGCATCCGTTTCCGTTTCACGTTCAGCTGGATAACTAATTGCGACAATAGTTTAGTTGTTTTGAAAAGGCTAGACAGACAAAAACGAGTAATGCCACGACGGCAGTTTCAGGGGCAGAAGTTCGCCCAACGAGTAAACGGTGTAACAGATGCCATTTCTCCTGGCTCTGCCGCCGGAAATGCGGGTGCCTGTGTACGCAGGTATAAATCACGGATGCAGAAACGGCACACGCATTATTCGGTCGCTGCTTTATGCATCTTGCTTTATTCAACAGGCAACGCTGAAGCCACGATAATATCGGGGCGTTACGCGATTCTGATTGAAGTCGATATTCTCCACAAATCACGACCATCGATGGGATAATCTATGTGTAAATGTCGAGACCGCGGTTAAAGAGCATGGCAAGCTATAACATTGATAGCACACCATCCGTAGAATGGTTCGGACGCATAGCTAAACATAGAACGGCTTTGCAAAGCTCTCAATAAATAAGATGAACCGCTTCACATTAAATATTGCGATGCTAGACGTGGAAAATGTTTTATTGAATAAAAAGAAAAGAAAAATATGTCTGCGCTCCGAATTAAAACGGTTTAGAATAGTTCAAACGAGCGAGATAATATATCCACGAATTAACCTGGCCCAGATTAGTCTCCGGCGAATGCCTTTCGTTTTTCATCCGCGAATATTTAAAAGAGCAGCGAAAGTGATACTGCGATGAAATTCGGTTTAACTGTGGCAGGTTAAATCTCGATTGAGAGCACACTGTGGACCGATGGCTCTCAGGAAAATCGTACTCTTACGTTCCAGCTCTTACCTTGCTGGCCGAAGTCGAACCGCTACTACTGTAGCTACACGTAGCAAACGGCGGAGACGCGTTATTATCCCCGGGGATTAATTTCGAGGCAACTCGGGGTACTGGCTCGACGATTCTCGTCTAATTGCTACGATCCCATCCGACTGAGTGTTCAAACTGAGTTAGGATGTAGATGAACGAGGCAACCGGCAGCTACAAAGCAGGCAGCGTTATCGTAAATCGAAACCATAGAATTTCGTAGCACCGATGCCTTCGGTCGGTCACTGATATTTGGACAGCAGTGAAATTTCTCGCAAGAGAGGCAAACGTTCGTACGAGTTTTATTCACGAAGTTACAGTAGTTCAAAGATGCTGAAAGTTTAGCGATCCTTTAATTTTGTCCTCAAGTGTGGTTTACTTGCATTAACTTTTTATGCATATAATATTGTCAAGACTGCTTTATTGGATAATCGTTTCTCTTGCGGAGTATCGCGATTTTATTTTACAATACCAAGCTGGTATTTCTCATATCCGACTTGGTTGCCTGCCATTCAATATTCTCAAATATTTATTAAATCCCGGATTTCCCGCGTATCAATTCAAATATTAAAATTATAACACCAATACACCCTGTAGCAATATATTCGAAACTCTCGTGCAGCGAAGATACAAACTAGACCACTCGAAAGTCGTATCCAAGAGCGTATCCACGTCTGGCGCATTGGATATCCTCCACTTCCAATGTATTTCTCCAGGGTTTGCTAGGCGGGACTTTGCACTAGTGCAATGCGAACATCCTAACCGATTTTTTACTTTACAACCACCAAATATCACTGCACAATCTAAATGATATAACGAATTCCGTAATGCTTATCACCTTCAAAGGTGTGCTAGTAGCTTAGGCTGGACGCCGTGAACGAACGCTTTATCAAGAAATCTCGCACCTTTCTGAAAGCAGCAACCCAATGGAAAATCGCGAATTTCTGGCCAAAATGAAGGGGAACTTTTATTTAACAACATTTGCCACTTTCCAGTGATTCTAAAATCAATCACCTTCTCGAGCCAGCTCAATTACGAGAGCGTGTCGCGTTTTACTTTACCGATCTAGCGAAAAATACTTCGGTTCTCGTGATCGTAATGCCCCGGCGACGACAAGAAGGGGTTTCCAGTCGATAGAGCAAAGATTTAGGTGAACCGGATCGGCGCCTCTGAAACGGTCGCTGTTAAAGGTCTTTAAAAGCTTGCACTCGCGCGAGAACCTTGAAAAAAAAAAGAAGAAAGTAGAAGAAGAGAGAGGATAAAAATAGATGCGTGGAATCAGACAGAATGCAACGGTTCAGACGGCTGAAAGCGAACCCGTTGCTTCGTTCATGGAATCGTCCTGCAGGCTCTCTTCAGCTTGGCTTGAAATTAAGATAAGCCGGCGCGAAGTGATACTCTGTCTATTGAAACGTAAATCCTATGGAATATCATCGGTACGAGGCGAAGCGAGTCGTTCTGTAACCGCGGAGTTTCGAACCTTTTTATATTCGGGGACGCTCGCTTATTTGACGCGGCAGAAATATATTATATGATGCAGTACTAAAAAAACGTTGTGCCAGGATTTTAAAGGAAGATAGTACCTGCTAATTGAAATGAACAAAAACGTTCATTAAATATGAATGACGAAATGAACAAAAATATTTCCCTTGAAACGAGCACGCGTATTTTAACACCATTCGCGTTTAAATGGTTCTCGTTGCAGCAACGAACGACTGCGTCGAGATTTTTGGGTCAAAAACACGTAAATATGAACGGACACGCCTCCCTATTTCCCGTTGATCTGCAGCTGATCAAATACGCGATCAATCGGAAGCACGGCTAAGCGTCGAATGCCGTTGAAATGAGTTGATCGCCGTATTGCAAACGTTTCGAGCACGATTCTGTACGTATCGATTATAGTTCGAGTCGACAATCATCGCGTATTTACGCGGGCCAATTACAGACTCGTGTAATCTGTTCAATTAACTCTTTCCGATTTTGCGGAACACTGCTCTACGTTCGGCGTCACGCGTCGTTGAAAGTTAGAAATTTGATATTATTGAGCCACGAGGAAAATGCTGGAGCAATTTTCTTCCTTTGCGCTTACGAGAACAACGCCGAAACTGAACCCTCTTAGGCCACAATTTCTAACATCTTCAACACTGTCCTATATTCTTGTCCCTGTCGCCGAAAGCAAGTCATCTTCTCGAAAGGAGAACAATCATCCCGGTCACGAATTCACGTGCCGTCCCAAATGGATCTCCATTTACAGTTTAACTTCCTCTGTGCCCCGGCTGTTATGAAATATTCTTTTCTAAAAGATTCCCATCGTTGAAGAAAAAGTACGGTTCTTCGAAAAAATGAAAATCCTCACCAACATCTTTGTCGCGTCACTTTTTTCCAAGCTTCGGCAACTTTCTTGGAAGAACTTCCGGCATTCTCCGCGAAGCACGCGTTTCCGTAGCCAAGTATTTGCGAAAGCTTCATTGAAGTCGGAGGGTCTATCGATTACTCGAGGCGAACAAAAGGGAAGGCCGATAGATTTACCGAAGTCACGAATAGCGTTTCGAATGGATCAAAGATACATGTATAGATTGCGCTCGCATTTCCATCGAATTTCCATCTGTTTACGAAACGTTCGATCGTTCATTCGCAAACAAGATGCAGATCATGGCGTTGTCAACGAGCACGCCACCTCTCCTTAATTCATCTCGTTCGCTTGATTACACCTGTTCGAGGGGATGCACCGGAAAGCGCTGCCGCGTGTCGCTGGGTACCAAAGAAGCTTTACTCACGACGGAAGGCAAATACTTGGTTGTAGGTGGTTCTGGAGATGGTTTAGAGTGGTCGGTGTTTGTATGGTGTTTCGGCAAATGGTGAATCTCGTATGTTTCGGGGTTGATTCCCGTGGTAGAAATGTTTGCAGACGGGGCGATAAGATCGAGGAGCTTTAACTGGTAAAAGTTAGTTGGCAGAGCACGACGAATATTGAGCAAAATTCTGGGACGTTCAGTAATTATCTTCATATTTGCGCGAAAGAAAGGGAAGGGCGTAACAATTCTTAATGAAATGAAAGGGTACTCGCTGGAAGATGCTTCAGAATTTTCAGAACATTGATGTCACAAGCTTTGCGAGAGGATCACTCCTCTGCGATTTCGTTTAATATAAATGGCTAGTTAAAGGGGAAAGAATGTCGTTCAAATAGTACTCAAATTCGAACAAGGCCAATTCAATCTCGGCTACAGAAAAAGATTAACATAATTTTAATTTAACGGCGATCCTTCTTAACAATGTACACAATCGGGAGTCTGTAGAAAAAATGTCACAAGAAAAAGTTAATCTTAAAGCATCATAGCAGCCATCTATAATATAAAAAGTGAAAAATCAAATTCATTAAAAAAATTACATTTTTCCCCGAAAATTTCAAATGCCAGATAATGATAATAACACGAAGGAGAATAGCAATAAGAATAAGCGACTCGTCTAAAGTTCTAAATATCGTTTTCTGTGGCATCCAATGTTTCAACGATTCCTTCGTGATTGGTCGACAAAAATGGTCGACGAACGTGTCGGTGCCCGATAAGTTCTCGCACGCGTCGAACGAACTGAAATCGAAACAACCAATTTCCGGCGACGTCGTCGTCCCGACGACGACCTAATGGATCGTTTGATTCCTCGTTACCCTGGAATCTCGTCGAACGCGACAGGAATGACACGGAAACAGAGAAGAGGAGAATTGTCGTACGAAACCGATTCGGTGTTTTTTCAATTCGAAGCTTGTCCAGCAAGATTCGGCGTCGAGGATTGATAATTTGACAGCAGGATTGGTTTACTCGACGTAAGGCCGTAGTGGTGTATTTATTTGACGATCGATAGGCTAATAGTAAATTTCATCGCTCGAAAAGTGTAGAACGTAAATACATGGAAAAGTAATTGCGTTGCACACGGTCCGTGGAAACAGCAAATTAGAAGGGGAACACAATTTCCAGACAGAATTCCATCGTACTCTTCATACTGCAAACAGGCGGATGAAGGGAACGAAGACTGCCAACTCTAAATAGGAAAAGTGGCGACAAAACGTAATGGAGAACAGTTTAGGGCATGGAAATTGTCGACTCGGAAAACGAGGAAGACTCGTTAAGTTGAACATCCCTGCCTGGCGATTTTTTTTTAACGAAGATCGGAGAAAAGTATTACGGTCTTATTTTATAGCGTTTCATCGTTAAAGTATTTTTTTCTCCTATCTACTTGAAGACAATTTATTAGGGGAAATGAATATATACATAATAGAAACTTCCCGCTCACTCTAATGATAAATTTAAAGGGTTAAAAAAAGAAAGAAGAAACAATTGCAATCTTCCTAAATTAACTGGGGGACCAGTCCACCGGTATTATTCGATTCAAAACGTTCAGAATTTATTATGCAGTCGTCACTCGGCCAGCGATAATGAGCACGAGGCTCGCGAAACAATGCGTTTCCGCGTGTTTCTATCTCGCCGAATTCAATTAATCCGTGGCGTTTGACGCTCAAGATATCGTGATTGCCCGGACTCGAGTTTACCACCTAATTAGCGATATCCGGAAGGACGAAACGGCTGTCGTATGTGGATGTGCATTTCAATGCATACCGTTCCAATTAATCTGTGGCTGGCTGGTTGCTTAATTGGCCGCGAATGATCGACACAGAAATGAAAAGTAGACCCCGTTCCAGGATAAGCAGCTTGTGGACAAGAATTCTAATGGCAACGTAAACAGTTTTAGTAGCGAGTCGACTTGACGACTGAAAATTCAGTGCACTATACGACAGCAACGTTAGAGTTACATTTCAGTACTGTAATCCATTTATCGTGATTGAATTCGTCGCTGTCCTGCCTTCTGTACAATGAATTTGACGACTTCGAACAACAGAAGCGCAAACACGATAAAACGGCCCTCTTAGCGTCGAAACGGTTTCGGAATAATGCCATTCCAGTTAACTCGATATCAGCCTTCCCTAGCGATACGTTCGAAACGGTTCGGGGTTACTTGGATAATTTCAAAGAGCGAAACTGGGCTCCCGAATACATATTACAATACTACATTGCCTCAATAATTCCGTGGCTTTGTTAAACAACTTACCAATTAAATGTATAACACGGACATATTTTTTTGATGCTATATTTCGTTTCATTTAATCAACATTAGACCACGGAACGACGATTTTAATTAGAAAGGACACGGCAGCGAATAAATAATATATCGACTCGCAACAAACGAGCCCCTGGTTATCAATGGCGAATATCGAACGGCTACACCTGTCTACGAGCTCGTTTCAAGTGTATATCATTAACAAGGGAAAAGAAGGAAAGGAATCTGGAATCCAGACAGTGGGGTTGATTGGTTGGGGCACGTATATACTACACGTATACATATGGTAGAATCGGTTGCAGGAATTGTTATGCGTGGACGTGAAATAGGTAGAGGAAAAGAAAGGGATAGAGAGAGAGAGAGAGAGAGAGAGAGAGAGAGAGAAAAGTGTGCGTTGAAATCGCGGGATCTATCCCGATTTTAATTAAAATGGATTCGCGCTGCAATCAAGCGTTTATTTATTAATTAACAACGCTGCAACCTCGGTGGCGCAACGCGGTTCTAAAGTATAGCTCTGGATGGATCATAATTTCGCGTTTCAATCAGGACGAGTGTTATTGAAAATTATGCCGCACCGTAACCAATAGAAAATTCGTGAAATCAAATTGCCTATTCCACGCGACGATTCACAGTGTCTACGCGGCTTTGATGGTTCTTGCGTCGCATGAATTTACCAATTTGCGCGACTAACACGCGGATCGACTCCCCTCCGGTCGATCTTTTTGTCAACCGGGAAGAAAAGAATTCGAAGGGACGGCGACGAGGGGGAAGCGTCGAGGATGTCGATACAAGAGTCATTTCCGCGCAGACGGCGATGACTCGAGGACGGGCAAGAGTCTTGAGAAAGTAATTCCTTTGTATGCGAGCAAATACACGAGGAGGACCACTTAACATCGCCACTTTCAGCGACCCTTTTATCGCGCGTTGTATCAGAGAAGCGACGCCGTGAAAACTCGTACGATTCCGAGACCGACACTTCCGCTGTTGCAATCGATTTTTTCGCTTTTGCGTGCCTTTCCTCTTTTCTCTTTTTTTTACGTACAGACTGTTCGAATTCACCTCCCCGGATTGGTTGTTCTTTTCTTCTTCGTTTCGACGATAGTGCTTCAGATATCATTATATATTTATCGAATTTGAAGAACGGGAACGAGTAGGTGGGAAATGTCACAAATTGTGAAAGTTGGATGTGTAAATTGGTTTTCTAGCAGGCCGCTACATGGCATTCTATTTTTGAGGGTACTTATGCTGATAGAATTGACAAATTCAATATATTGCAGCGTGCCGGATAATCTTTTGACGAATCGAGCACGATTGGGGGGCGAGCCAGTGTGCTTGAGTGGATATTTTCATTTCGAATAGTAACGTATGAACGATGCGAAGTTATGAAATGTTCGCCCTCCGAATATTAAACTATTTTCGTATTCGAGGATTCGAAGTTTCCTAACCCAGGGAAATCAGAAAACGATTAAAAGATTTAAAAAGTTCGAAATACTCCTGTAGCTCTATTTCGACGAGCTTAATAGATACCGTTTCCTTTTTCCTTCTCTACCCTCATTCTCGGCAGACTTTTCCCCCTCTCGATCTGTCGCCAATCATCCGTATCTCGAACTTTTAATTTCTTATCGTAGAACGTCTCCTGCCTGTTTGCTTGGTCAATCGATCGTCCAGGAAGTTTCGGAAAACTCTCGGAGAACTCGAGGCATCTGGTCGTTCGACCAATTTAGACGCGATCCCCGTTGATCAACGCACTATTGAATTAATCTGGCCGCATAAATATTTCGGTGGTCGATACTGTCCCATACTGTCTTCCACGTTTTGGATGATGGACACCTCTGTTTCTTCATCAAAGAAATTATTATAATATTTCTTAATAATCGGCTTCAAAATATACGCGATTGCTCGAACATACTTAGAACAATTAGTCGGAGAATTCATTCGCGTATGCTCATCCCATATCCCAGTATTGCAAGTCAGAAGCGGTCATGGCGAAAGTTGAAGCTTCTACCGTAGTTTATTTCCAAAGAAGGTCAAAGACTGGTGAACCTGTCCATGGCAGATGAACATGCTGACCAGGGTCTTGTTTGCCAAGTTACAGAGAATGGGGCGAGCACAGAGAGAAAGGGAACGTTCCATTTTTCCTCGACAAAGCGTGGCACATGTTAACGTGCTTTACTTTACTCTTTGGAACTGCTGCAGACGTCGTTCAGCGACGCATTTTCGGTCGATCGGCAATCAGCTCGATGCTTCTAACCCTCGTTTAACGACATTCAACTGTCCGGACCATCTTTCCTGTCTCTGCTATACAAATACAGACGGTGAACTTATCAATTTGTCCAATATTGAACGGTGTACAAGCTGCCCTGGAAAGGGGATGGGCAATTTTCGAACGTTTCAATCGTGTTCAATTTTTAGTTTGGGTAATAGTTAATCGAAACTTTGCTTTTCGTTGAAATAATATTTACTGTCTTCGTGACACGCGCAGGATTTTCTTCGCGAACTGCTTCCAAATAGAATATATATATATTTGGGGGGGATTTGCTTGTTAGACAGACTTCGTACGATACAGTATTATATGCTCTAAGACCCCAGGGCACGACTTAATATCGTATGATTAATGAGTCGGAGATGAGAACACGTCCAGTCTGTAATTGACGACGTTAAACGCAGGTACACTGTGATTTTGAATGACTTGTGTAATCTTCAACCTCCGACATCTGTCTTATGCTGCAACTTCATCGCAAGAATTAATGAACGCACGTAACAAAACGGCTCAATTTAATAATCTTGGGGTTGGTTAGATGAAACATTAAATTATGTTTTGCCCGACTAAATCCTACACATCTTGGCTCTATTGAACATCTTCCCTTTTGTACTACCTCAGCACAATTCTCCATTGCGTTGCGCCAAGATAAAACAGATACCTTCATATTAGGTTGCTTGAACTTAACTTGAAATAAACAATTGAACAACCATAACAGATGCTAAAGAAAAAAAGCTTTCTGGTTTAATAAACCCTCTTACTATTGTACTCCCCAAAAAAACGAAACCACTCAAATCAATTTTCAGATGATCTGATAGCCCGCATCTTCCCGTACCACCCTATATTTTACAATATTTGCAATTGCACCCGCCGTGCTCATCCTATTACGTTCCTTCTTCCAAATTCAAGCTTCCGACGGAACCCATTGAGGCCAGGCATCCAAGCCCCTGACCTCGTGTATCGAACCCTATTCACTGTTCACGGTTGTTGCAAACAACAACCCACAGCAACAATTTTAAACAACCGCCGGCCGTGTTGGAAATTCGGAAATTTCAACAAGCTGTCGGCCAGCGTGCAGTTTCGAAATAGGTACGATTAGCCTCCGATCGCGGACGCGCGTCAGCGCGACGTAAATGTCCATTCTCTTTTCCGAAATGCATTCACCGCAACATCGACGTCGCAATGAAAACCAACCCCCCTCCGAGCAACAATGTTCCGGGCTTTCAACAGCACCGTGGAAACGCAGAGAGCACGAAAGCTGGCGTGGAAGGGAGCGTTCTCTTTCTCGTTGTGTGCGAGATGAAATCAATAACACACCAAGGTTCAAAGCAGTGGCTCGACGGTCTTATATGTAGCGTGTAGTGTCACGGCGTTAACGCGTTTCGCTGTTAAAGGGGGGAAACAGATTTCGATTGAACTTTTACGTTTCAAAACGACGGGATAAGCTGTGTATATGGGCATTGAAGCTCTGCTCGGAGATATGGTTCGTTCTATTGGTACCCTTCTTTTTTTGGTGCAATCATTCGGAATATTGTATGGGCGGGGATGAAGAGATTAGCTTGGAATCGAGTTCATGGAACTCGGATAATAGTTTAGATCATGTAATATTTTCAATTATTACGTCGTGGTATGTTTGAAAATTCTGGACAGAGGTCGGGCGTTTCGCTGTGGCGCTATAAAAATTGTATACTATAAAAATTCGATTAATGGTTGCATTGAAGGTACGGCGAATGTTCATCAGTTTTGATCATGAAAAAGATTTTCTTAAATTGCCAGCTCTCTTTGAAGTAACACATAATTATTAATATTCCATTATTACCCGGCTTTTCTGATGACGGGCGAACCCTTTTAACCTCTCTCGCGACTGACTGTACAGAGTCAGCCCTTCACCCTTTACCTCGATCACGGTTTGAAACTCGAATGAACATTGCCGGCTCTCTAACCTGATCAAACGGTTCCTGCAAATTCTGCAAGCGCTGACGAATGTTCAAATGAATTATTTCAGGCTTGTTTTGTAGCTTGCCAGGAAGGTACTGAAGGGTTGTTTGTCGGACAGGAAGCTTGGTCAAGTTTATCGCGAGTCGATTATTTTGAGCACAAATGGAAATAGAAATTTGAGTACCAACGAACGAATACGTAAAACATAATAGAATGAATTAAGAGTTGAATAAAAAATAGTTACACATTAGTAAATTAAACTCTTTGATCATTGGAATCGCGGATAATTAATATATCCAATTAATATTCTGCTCAATAAATTCATTTATTCGCAATAATAATTCTTCTTAACTATATTCGATACAATATCGTGCTTACCAATGGTTCATTCCCTATTGGACTTAAACTTCGCCCATTCGCCGGACATCTGAGACAAATTTTGGAAGTCTCACCGGGCGGGAAATACCAGTCGTGAAAAATCGTCCGGGAAAGTTTTCAGTCGCAGTTCTGCGGCGCGTTTGGCGCCGAGCAATTGGTCCGTGCTTCGCGACAATAAAGTGGACAAATATTTGACAGGGTTGGGCGGCGGGGGCGAAGGAGCGGTTAACGAGGAGCATCGGTGTCGGACAAATGTTTCGCGAGAACGTTCCTTCAAACTGTCACATGCAGTAATTTAACGAACGCGTCATAGTGATTCGCGGTTGCACGGCCTGCACGACAATTTAAACTTCTCTGGATGACAATTTCTGAGCGAGCTGTCGCGTGTAAACTGACTCTCTCTTTGTCTATTGAACGTGGACGTACGTTCTCGAGTTGGCGAGAAAAGTTCATCTATCCTGCTGTTTTTCGCGGAAAATTTCCATGGGTATAATTATTTCTGCGCGTGTAACAGTTTGTACGCTAGCTTCGATACTTACTGAATATATTTAATCTATTGCTTAATTAATTTACCGTACGAATATTTCCATGCGAAAGAATTTCAATCGCGATGGTGGTTTCGGGATAGAGATAATGGGAAAACCTTGCTCGCTATTTTTCAGTCCAGTTTCCACTGATCGAAAGTATTGCGAGTGAAGTTCTTCGAACTCGTGTTTTTTTCTGTTTTGCGAAGTTTTAATTAATGATCGATTGTGTTTTGGTACGATGATTGAAAGTAGTAGTGTAACGCGGCGGAACATTCAAGAATCAATGGAAATGTATGAATGAAAGAATATGCGCTCTTTCGTGGGAATCACAATAATTGCAATCGTTGTATCAGTGACTGCTACGATGAAACTGGGGATCATATCGCGGTAGGTCGACAATAATCATCGTAGCACGTATCGTGAAAGAAATTAAGGAGCCATCAAACTCTGGCGAAAACGCACGCGTTAAGCCGCAATCCAATTTGACTGGGGAAAGAAATTGAAATGAAATCTCCTTTATTTCTGGATTTAGGGGGATTCCGGAAGACAAAAATGCCGGATACTTCGACTGAAAGTTCCAGGCATACTGCTGATGCTGCGCTTTGATATTCCGCCTATCGAACGGCAGAGGATATTCAACTGTGTTTAATTGTCTCGTCGATACATCGATCGGCATTTTCCCTAGTACCCACGCGAACCAGACATTAATACGATGATAATAACGACAGATTTGTAATACTTTGTTTAAACGATAAACTGGCGAAAAAATCGTGCATCAATCTTTAAGTAGACTCCGATAAATTTTTGAAACTCGCCGGATACGTTTGATTTCGAACAATAAGAGAAACATAAATGGATCCTTTTCAGAGAGTTCGTGTCGAATCATAATTCGCGTATCATCGACGTTCAATTCGCCATTCGACAAAACTGCGATCTCAATAAAATGCCCCCCCCCCAACCCGCCCTTCCCCAAACAAGAATCTCTCTAAACCAAATCGTTTTTTTCAACGTCCAATTTACAAGTTCTACCCCCTGCCCCCCGTTTTCCAGTTTGTGCGCCCATCACGGCCGTTGATTTGCAAAACAACCACGCGAAACGTTTCCGCGCGAAGCGTACAAACACAAGGCGAACGGAAGCCACCAGGATGGCCGTTCGAGGCACGTGCCTTTCGCACGGAACAACTTCCTGTCCAACATTCGCCCCCGCCCCCATCTCCACGGAAGGTCACCGAGGGTGGAGAGGAACGATGGCGCTTTGTTCGATTTTCGAAGTCCCTGCACGCTCTCGAAGGCTGTTTTCGTGCAGAATCGGACGTGGTCAGGTTCGGGCGTGCCAAAATGACGCTCACGCGAGCTTCGTTGCACTTTCGACGATGTTGGATTCAATCTAGCCGGATTATCCGGCTCCTCTGCCGGCCATCGACGCTCTGTATTCACCACGATCCGTAGTTGGCAGTCTGTGTCAACTTCAGTCTTCCTTGACTACCCTAATACAGGAGCTCACGATTTCTGCAGGGAAAATGAACCACGGCGATGGTGCATACAAGGTGGGCGAATTAAATGCAGGGTAAATTTGTATTCGGTGGGAAAGAGATAAGAAATTTTATCGTGATACAACTTCGAAACGCTCCGCTGTGTGTACTTTGGCATGCCGCTTGTAATGATGGTACTTTAAAGGGTTCTTACTCCGTTTTCTTCGAGGAAGATGGAACTGATGATTTTTATAGAGCAGGGTTGTTTATCCTGCTACGGTGGGCTCCAGCGCCGTGGAAAAGATGTACTTGTCGTGTTGTAGGAGCGATGTCTCCCTGGAGAATGCGTACATTTTTAATCGAGGTGGTATTTTTTTAGTGCACGGACGGTTTTCGTGATGATCTTTGTGCTTATTGGGTTAGCATGATGTGCAAATATTCAGGCAAACAGGGGAAGTTTAATCGGGAAAAGGGAAAGTCAAATTTTCACTCCAGAAGAAATGTTTAATTTAATAAATCAATTTTCTACCGCCATCATTGTTAACCTCCCTCAGGTATTGATGTTCTCTTAAATTGAACATCGGACGGTTTCAAATCGTTACTTATATTTCCGAGCTCCTTTTCTAGTTCCAATGTATGATAGTTTGCGCACCGGGGCAAATATATTTCGCCCAAAAAATCGTACACTCTATTTCTTTATCCTATCCGAGCGAGCTCTTTTGTCCACCGCTGTACAATACAATATACTATAACTTTTATCATCAGACGTGCCATTCCGACAAAACAAAAACTACAGCCATCAACAAAATACCCCAGAACGACGTCGCGGGCTCTATATCTCTCGCCGTTCCAGCGGAACCCTCGTCCAGAAAATACAGTTTTAATCTATCCCAACTGTCTCCCCCATTCGCTGCTATCTCCCGCGTGGTTTCATCCTCCTCCGCTTAATTACAATTCTAATCGACTGCCAGTACCCTCTCCAGTGCGCTTCTCCACGTTCATTTCGTATTTTCTGCTTTCAGATTTCGCCAACTAAACGACCGCCCAACACCGACGAAAAATGTCTCCTGTCCAGAATCATCGAGGTGTGGTTCAACCCCTCGTCATGACAAAATTAACAACGGTCCATCGAGAGTGCAGGCGCTTCGAGACAATCACTTCCAAGAAGAATATCGAGGAATAATCTTGGAAGAACGGACGTGTTTGCTGGCCTTTGGAGGAAGCGAACTTTCTGTGCGACGAGTAACGGGGAAAGAAGCAGTGAAATGCACGGAACACTGTGAAAATGTTGGTGGACGATTGCGGCAGCGCTATGGGGTGGACATCGGCCAGCGTGCGTGGGGGTTGGTCCACCCCGGGCGGCTGCAGGAATTCTGCGATGAGCTTCGGTGGCAGCGTACCCTCCCTTCACCCTGCTGGCTCGGTACGATCGTTGCGATCGCAGCATTCTATGCAGGTAAGAAAAATTCAAAGCGAATTATAAGCAATAAAGGGGAATAAAATGAAGACGATAGTTTTTGGATCGGGGTTCAATAAAATAGTTCCTCCTTGAATTGTTATATTGTCGCGGAGCTCGAATGAAATCGTCTGATACATATTTAAATATCACGCCATTAAAATTCGCTGATTTCAGTCGAATTCGCGACAGGAACGCATACGCGCGTGCATGTACACACTTTGACGCCGTACATACTGAACACCTGAATTCAATTATCGAGGAAGAAATCGATGTTCGGTTCCACGTTCACTTTAGGCGCATCGTCAATCGGTACGCGCGAATTGTTGGCAACGATCATCCCCTAATCGGTATTCGGCTCGCAACACTTTCGCCGTGTCGATAGACATCCAGAGGACTTTAATTTCCGGGATGCATCGTCGTCCATGGTCGACACACCATAGAGAACGCGTTCGCCCGATTACCATTATCTGCTTTTATAATATTCTGACGATTCGTTTGTTCAGGGTGTACCGGAGACACCGCGAAGATGCATTCACTGTCACCCGGTGCATATACCGAGCACTCCAAGCAATTACGTGCACCATCCCATGCAGTATTACACGCCGAGCCATTGTCCTGAGCCAAGGAACGGTGTCTACACTCCGCATCGGGGCAGTTCTTACCACGGCGGTGAGTTATAATTGTTTTTAATTAATTTTAATCGATCCCAGACGATTCCGATTGATTTTAATTGACAGCGATCAGAGGATCGCCGGGTGAAATTTATGGTTAGAGATTAGAAACGCCGTTTGTCTGAAACGATATCGCGTCCAAGTTCCACGGCTACTATGTACTTATTATTCATGAGATCTAATTAGGGAGCACTGAAATTTCCCATGGCGATTCCTACTAGTCTGTATCCTCGTTATATCCCACGGTTCGTAATAGTCATTCTTAGTTTTCCAATAGTTCCGGCAAGCTTTTATCATTTCTGTAATCGTGCTTTCGTAATTCATTGATTTTCTGACATTTACGCGTTTTACGCTACTGATAGTAGAGTAAAATAAACCGCTGAACAATGTCACTCCGAGCATTGCCATTCATATTTCTTGGAAGTAATCCTAACGAATGAACAATTTTTCCCTTACTTTCTCGGCAGAGAGGAACGATTTAATTTACTTCAGCCCACGCTGCGTTGCTTTGCATTTCATTTGATTTCACCGGGATATCTTTCAGCCTGGATTGCGTAAGTTTTCTCGTAAACCCGCGACAAAGATGGCTTGGTCCTTATGGGCCGCGTGGTAAACTTAATCGTAATCTCGAATGCCTCTGTTTTCGTCCTCGTAATGTTGCTCGCTAAGAGGGCAGCCTAATCCGTTTACATCAAGTTCGCGACTTCGTTCAATATTCAACAGCAAGCAAGAGAGAGGATACATTGCCGCGTGTAAAATTACAGGCCGCCGACTATGTGATGCAAATATTTTATAACGTGTTAATATATTGTAATCCCTTGGGTGGTAAAGGGGCATAGGGGCATTTGAATACGTCCCCTGATTATTATACGCTATAATTTCATTAGGAAACTTGTGCCAGATATACATTTCCCTGCTGTTTTATATTTTCGAAGACAATAATGGTATTTATTTCCTTCTATCATATTTCCTCGTTATTATTTTAAAGAAAAGAAGCACGGCGCGCCGTCTCGTAAATTAGTTCCCACGTTTGTGGTGTAATTCCGGGCGGTTCTTTTTATCATTATCAGAGTCGGCCCCGGCGAAAGAAAATACGCTCGCCGGGTCAGAATTGATTTTTCTTTTACTACCTTCTTCAGTCCTTTCATCCAAAGTCCAATTTATTAAGTTCACCCTTTGTTGGTGGGGAATAAAGGACGCTATCTTGAACTGCGTGAAAAGGAAGCAACTTCGTCCCGTTGTATTGTTTACACTTTTCCCAACTGTTCCTCGTATTAGCGCCAAACTTTATCCGAAGTTCCAATAAAAATGGAAAACAGAAGAAAGGAAGCCAAATATGTAAGCAGTGCACCTGCGGGCGTACATTTTTCGAAATCAATCTTACATTCGCCGTCGGTGCACAAAGTTTGCTAATATTTCTATAATTAAGAATTTCTGGTATGACAAATTGTTTCTCTCAACACAGAGAACACTGTTCGTTTCAATGTCTTGAAACTTTCTCTCATCTATTATCGTGATGCTGGGCAGTATCTGATAACATTCGGTCTATAAACTGCAACAGAGGCGTTGTTATCCGGCAGGGAAACCGCGGCAATTCGGACGAAAGTAAGTTCAGATAAATCGGATAGCAGGAGGGATACGTATATCGGTGGACAGGCTGTGCTGGATCTCGTTGCTCTAGAAAACAACGCGCGAGACGAGAGCAGCATTCGCTCTATCCACGTTGCAATCTTCTCCGACTTGACGGAACGATGATCGCGGGGCCTCGATGTTCATCCTTAGGCTCCACGTTTTCCTCCACGACGATCCCGTGATTCCAATCGGGCCAAATCACTTCTCTAATTTTCGTACAATTCTATTGACGTGTCTCCGCTTGTTTGTCGCGCTTGCAATTACACGGATACAATAAGTCTTGCACGCTAGAACAGTAAATACGCATATAAAATAAACTAATCGGTAGAAGCAGGTCGGGAATAGCAATGGAATATTCGTCTCGCTCGCGTCGTTATTTCTATGCGAAAAATCTGATTCACGCGGATAATTCCAAATGCGATTAAGAAAAAATAAGAGAAAAGTAATAGCGAACGAAGAGGTATCGCCGCATTTTGGCGCATTACGGGGATTTCACTTGTAACGACGGAATCGAATGGCCAGCCACAGTGATTTGCGTTAATTCACCGCGTGTTATTCGCAAGCTTCGAAAAGCATTCCGTGACGCGTAAACGAGTCACAGTTTTCGAATAAATAGGCATCGCGGATAAACACAGTGGACACTTGCGTGGACAAACCGGTCCTTTCGGCGAATCGTATTTACATAGCCACCCTATGCTGTTGGTCGCCCGTGGGAATCGATTTCGAATGGGTTCCGGGCATTACCGTGCTCGTTTGTATTATGTAGATGACCGCGTGCACGCAATCCCCGGCGAAATATCCGGGTCGATGAGAAAATTTCGGATTTTTCGCTCGATTTACCATCGAAAAAAAACCCCCCCCGCGTTCTATGGATGGCCCCGTTTATTTTCCAACTATTTTCGATAAATTGCGATTTTCACTGGCGGCGGCGGTAAGGGAGACTTTTATGGTGATTTTTCGCCGGATTAGTATTGGTTTGGCACGCACGATATTGCCGTTCCGAGTGTGGGAATTTAAATGCAGATGATTCTCAGATTTATACGGATAAATAATACATTTATGTAAATTTCACAACACGTGCAATAAACGCGTGTAGGGAATACAGATTTACGTGAATTCTGTTATATGTAACTTTATTTCTATTATGCTTGCGTCGAGTCATATTTTTCCGCTTTTAAATTGGCTTTCCGAGGATGTTGTTCATTTGGAGGACTTAAGGCTGATAAAACAGAGCGCAATAAAGTTTCGTTGAAAAGGTTCTAATCTTACGCAAACAAAAATCGGATAACTGAGGACTCTATCGTAAAGTATTCAGCGTGCTGTTAGAAGCTTAAAAGCAATCTAGTATCGAAGTATTCGCGTGATCATTACAAAATATATAAAGACACAAGCGCGTCCCAGAAACCGCGACGCATTATCTCAAGAAGTGTCACAGTTTCGTGAAAACAATTTTCCCAAGAAGCAGAACGATTCTGGATATCGTTTCCTAGATCTGGAGCAACGACTCGATCCACTGTCATTGCGAACGACCCGCTGGAACAGCGATATCGTTCGGTTCCTTCAGAATCCCCCGACTTTTTTACTTTTTGTTATCTGTACAAGGGTTTCGCGAAACGCGTATTTGTGTTTTCGTTCCCGTTCCTGATCGATTTTTGACAAATCTCCCGTCAAGCTTGCACACATTTCAGGCGGCAGGCTTCAATCGTGATCGACTGTTTTGCTTCGCCCTGTCCCGGATGCGGGGAAATGGAAACGAAAATATGTTTCGATGTTTCTTCGGCGTGGACGGTGTTTTGCGAAATTCTTGCCCAACAGAACCGGATGGTATGGTTTCGGGAAATAAATGGGGGGAACAGGAAAGCTTTTCAGAATCTACGGTTTCTATGATTTATTTTTCTGAAACGTCAGCTGCGTTCCATTTCTCCACCAACCGCCGCGCTTATCTTACTCGCCCCGGTAATTAAGAAGATTTCGTCGTTTTGGCTGATTCACCTTTGTCGCCGATCCTCGGCCAGTCCAGGAAGGAAATTTCTTTTCGTGTTCTTCTTTCTGCCTGGTGTGCGGCCTGTTAATGAGACTTTCATGTCGACTTACAACCGCCTCGAACAATCTGAGAAGAATGTTTGATGGTAATTTTTCTCCAAATCCATGGTGATTTATGCTGTGGACAAAATTTCTCAAGGTCCGTGCCGACGTTTGCATTTTCAGAAATTTCGTCGCAATTTGATGATCTTTTAATTTTGTCGAGTAGCGTGTACTTCGTTCATGTGATATTATTAATATGAGTGTGTGACGCGACGTTTGAAAATATATAGGAGCGTTAGCAATTAATGCACGAGCGAAATTTTTCCTGAGCTGTGAAAGTGAAGGGATTCAAGCTTACACATACATATGGTGATCAACATTGAAACGTATCATTAGAGGAAAACGAGTTTCGTGCGAATTGCGCCACTGGAAGGGTAATTAAGTATAATGTTCAAAGTTCGTGGGACCATCCAATTAATTATGATAATGAACCAGTTACGACATTTTTTCCCCCCTATCTATCATTGTCTGTGTCTGGAAAAAATGCATGCTTAAAAAAATGTCGCATGAATCGAGAGGTTCATAAGGATTCTTCAAAGGAAGAGGAAAAGAGGGACAGGAAAGAAAACATGAATAAAATATACCAGATGTTTGCTCGAAGTCGAAGCTTGTTTTTTACAGAAAGAGAAAACGGCGGAGCATCTCGAATGACACGCCACCATTTTTCTCTATTTTTATACGTTGGAAAAGCTTTCGTTGGTCCGGGAAAAGATCATTTTCCGCGGCGGCCAGAGTGGCGTAATAAAAATGCAAACAGCGAGCGTCGCTGAAATTCTACTTTAAATTGCTTAAAACTTCATTAGCTAGCTAAAGACGAATTTTACGGGGAACTTTTGCTGTTTGCGGAAACTTCAGCGTTGCACGTTGTAATTAAAAGTGAGGAATAGAAAAGAAAAGGTGCGGGAAGGAACGTTGAACGACGACGTCGTGAAACGTCGGGGAGAAATTAAGAATGCGTGTCACGCCGTTCTTTGTTTTCTTTAAGTTTACTTCGGTGACTAAAGTTTGGTCCATGCTCCCTTAATTTTTCCCCAATATTTTTCGCTTCGCGGACGACGTTCACGTGAGCCAGCATAAGAATTGACGTTAAAAGTTGGCCTCTGTAGAGGAAAAATAGTTGGACATACAAACTGCGCACTTAGTTATTTAAATGAGTATAGTGCTGCGTTGTTATTGCTCGATGATTTAATTAATTGTCGTACACAGTTCACAAGAATAATATTGGCAAATAAAGCTGCTTAAATAATGTAATCAGTGTACAACTTGTAAGGATACTAAGATACTTATGGTTCGTCTTAGCAATTTCATTTCGCTCTAATAAAATAGCTCAATGTGTTGATCGTAAAATACGACTGCATTCAACCTCTCGAATAAAAAAAAAAAAAAAAATACCACCTGAATATTTTCTACGATTTTTATGGCTCGCACAAATCGTGAAAGGTTTTCACTGGCGATTTACTTTTCCGAATTTATTCTAATGAAAGGGTTCGAGTGTCGAGGAAGGATATTTTGTAGGATTTTTGCTGAATGCACTTTCGTTTGAAAATTATCGACCCGTTTCTCCGAACCCTTGGCCACAGGGTAGCCAACCCTAGTCCGACGGCAACTGGCATCTCCTTTTCATGAGTACTTTTATCTAACCCTCTTCGCTCTTCTTTTTCCTCTTCATTTCTTTCAACTCGTTTCATCCCTGGTCTGTGGCATGTGGCTGCAGCGTTGCCAGACGCTGTGCAGTCGGAAATGTTAGGGCCACACGTGTCCCGGTCGCTGTTAGGTCAAAATCAATTTTTTAAAGCGATACAATAATTGTGCAATTAATTCTCTTCCAATAAAATGTTTCATCGCAGGTAAAACAAGGCGGGTCGGAATATATATTTATTTATTTGCTTAACGTTTATAGCACGCTATAATAGTTTGGACTTTGCGAAGTTTATTGTCTATAAAATAGATCCTAAAATCTTAGACTGATAAATAGGAGGAACAGCGTGGCTCTTGGATTTTACGAGTTCGGACATTTTATGAACTTTTCATGAAGTGTTCGTTTAGCCTAGGATAAAAGAAAAGAAGTATTTATTTTTACCATCCCTTTGCCTAAGAAACTGTAAGGTGCTCGCATAAAATTTCAAACCCTTCTTTTACGAGAAAAAACTATCATCGAGGCATTCAATTCTAGGGACGAAAATGAAAATCGTCATCCGGTAACCATAATCCTACGCCGCGGTAATCTTATAAGCAGGACTAAGTGGAAGCAACTATTATTCGCGCCTCTATCTTCATAAAGCTCAATTCTAATCAGCTACAACTATGCTTGAACTTCGGCCGATTTAACCAGGGTGTTCATTTCTAACAACGCTGTATTCACAATAAAGTGCGTTTATCTTTATCGCCCGGTTTATCCGTGGTACAAAACGACGTAAATTCATTGGTCCCGTCTGCGTTCCGGTTCTAGGTGTAATTAAGTCCTGCAAATATATCGTCGAATTACGCAAAAACAGTGGCTAATCTGCTTTGTGGTTAATCCTCGTACGACCATCTTCATTTAGATTCAAGGGACTAGCGTGCATTAATGCAGGAATGATAGGTCGAGAAATTAATTATTCGTTCATTAAACATTTTCCCCTTGCTACAAACGTATTCACTTTCTTGTTATTCCAGACTCTCGAATGCGCTATTTGGACACGGATGGCAGTATTCACGATGGCATGATTGGAAATAATAACTGGGTACTTGGCGATGTGAGGAGCCTTCATCGTTGTGTGCCTACTGTTCGTCGTCCAGGTAAGGAAAAAATATTTAAAACAAAAACAGTGCAGCAGTATTTTCCCGAATTGGTCAGAAGGTTTTGCTGAAATATTTTAAAATTAGGGGAAAGGATTCAATATAGAGGATTATTAAACTACCACTGATACATTAAATTAATTGACATATCCACCGAGTGATTCGACTTTCCATAATGTGACTTTTCCGTTGCGATAATGTACCTGAAATATGTCCTACGGCGATCACGGTAGCGAGAAAAATTCGTAAGAAGGTTAATCTTTCCGTTCAGGTATAGACGTCGCCGGCGTGCGAACGCATTTCTATCCAGAGGGTGGCTGGGGGTGGTTGGTTTGTGCAGCCGGTTTCCTCGCCCTGTTGCTCACTACTGGAATGCAACTTGCTTTCGGGCTCCTTCACTATTATGCTATGCGACGTTTCGGCGAGGAACATCTCATGGATCTCGGTACGTTTTTACATACATATCTCACACTTTCCCCGCGATAATATGCTTTCCCATGTTTTTCCGCGCACCGGTAGGAGAAAACTTTGCTTCACTGTAATGATTTTCGTCGATGATGTTTCCAATTTTATTTGTTTCATCAATTTCGTTGCTTCAACCGGAAGGAATTTAATGTAGGTAGAACTAAATGCTGCCTCTATTCCTCAACTAATAGGTGTATTATCCTTGGTACGAATTATTCATCATCTCCGCTTAATTAATTAAAGCGTCGAGCCACTTTGCATAATATTATTACAAAGTAATGGCAAAATAAAATTGGCTCGCCATTGACAAGAATCCGTCGTGTCTCAAGGAGTTCATGCGCGCACTATTTCAGGCGAATATTTTAGACGTAAGAAGACGTCGTCGCTCGGATATGTAAAGCTCGCCGGGATTTATGTCCAACGGAACAGCACATTTTTCTCGACGTCGTTATTCAATAGCGGATGACAAGTTGAATTTCGAATAATTCTCCTCGTTTCCCCGTTGCTCTTCCCTTTTTTCCGACCCGACGAAAGGGTAGAACGTAATCAAAGAATGGGATGAACTGAACGATCGAACAGAAATAATATTGAACACGCCAAACGTCAACGGCATGAAACAAGTGGGCAATCCTGTTATACATAGCGCGCCAATTCTCCAACAAACTTCTCCCCCGTTCGTGCATCATTCGAAACCATTACCAACGTCCTGTACACTATGGGATCTACCCAGCAAACTTGACGTGTCCATCAGCTTCCCCCGCGGGCAAACTATCGCGAGAAAATAAGGGGTATTAAGGTCAGGGCGTTAAAAGTGGCCGGGCGGTGTCTAGGCCTGCAAACGAGAGGCTTTTCCTTCCGCACAGTGTAAAATACCGTGGACCTCGATAAGTCGGTTTATTTAAGGGCGGTAGAAAAATAATGGCCGTCAAGGGGGCTCGCGGGAAAAACGGTTTGACAGGGCCGAGAACTCGGCGGCTGATAGATACTACTGTGCCCCGCGTCTGGCTTATCGTTGACCTACTCTACTTGGCTACCTAGTATACATCATACTAGACGGCGGGCTGAGAAGTCCGTTCTTCCGATCGATAGATCGTTCGATCGGTATATTTACGTGGTTTCCGCGTTCCTGCACGGTCGCCGTGTAATTTATGGCGACCGGTTTCGCAAAAATTACGAGATTTTCAATATCGAAAGGCCGGGGGCTAATCTATCGCGACTCGTGCACCTCGTTGGTCGATCAATCTTCGACGGGAACGGCGACGGTGTTCGTGTCTCCAATAGATTCGTGCCATCTGGCGAAGATGGTGAATTATTGAGTTCTGTTGGATTGATTTAGGCTTGCCTGCGTGTACGGGCGAGGGCGAATGAAGTGTCGTTTTTTTTTTTTTTTTTTTTTTTGGCCAGCGTTGGCAATTGTTTCCAGTTGCGTGCGGTCCATCTGTCTTCTTGAGTACACTTGTTGAAGTTTGGAAACTGTTCCCTTAGTTTCGCCGGGAGGTAGAGGGATCCGAAATTGTTACCCGGTTCCTGTTGCTCGGTTGGCGGGTGTGCGATCGATTGCGGGCTCTAATGTTTATTGAACTTCAGGATCTGCCGGGGAGATTAGACAGAGTGGGTGGAAATCTGAGGAAATATCTTTAATCCGCGAATCGATGAATATTCATAGGTTCTCTTGTCTATGTTGTCGTAGAATAATACGTCGTTCAGTGGAATATTGAAAATCGTGCATCAACTATACGTGATTCAACGGATGGAAACGTGGCGCCGCGTTAGAATAATTTAAATCGTGTAATCTGAGGCACTTCAATGTTCAGCCACCTCGGGTATAATTTTCTAATATTGTGCGATTTACCTGCCGCCTTGTACGTACATACGTGATTTCGGACAACTTTCATACGAACCAACACACACCTAGTTCCCGCAGTTTAGTCACGTGTTCCACATCGAACTCCCCTTATTCAACCCACTTAGAAAGCCATATATTCTGCGAAAGTCAAATAGCGCTGGGCTCCGTACCATACGAGCGCATGAACTCTTTATGAATGTTGAGTGTGAATGAACTTGCCTCATCTAGTAGTTCTATTAATGCTTTATTTATTAATGCTTGGACATATTACAAATTACAGAACCATGAATTGCTATGCAAAAAATATAAGAATTATAAAGAAGAGAATAACAGCAATAATATTTCACAACGTCCTTGGTAACATTTTCCAGGCGATTATATAATTATTAATTATTTCTCTTTTCCTACCGTTGCACCATCGACGTCACCACATTCGCTGAACCCTTTGCAACATCGGTAAACAAAGGTCGTTGCTTAAAATATGAACTCCAATCGTTCGGCATTGAAAAATGTCAGCGCGCTTCATGTTCGCGAATGTTTCGTTCCGTTCCGTGCTCCCCCACCCTCCGAGACGTCGAAAAGTATATCGAGACGTGAATGCATCGAACTTTGCACTCAATCCGTCGATACAAAACGCTCAGGTACTCACGAGACTTTTCTTCTCCTCTTTTACGTTGTCTGAGGAGACGTGGGGCCGGGCTACGTGTTACGAGACACTTTGAAGAGACACTTGCTTCTCTACTTTCGCCGGAGACGTTCCAGGGAATTATTTGTTTGAGATGGGATTGCGGGCGGTTGGGACCAAGCTCCGTTTTCGAGGAGCAGGTGTCTAAAGTTGCATCGGAGAAGTTGGTGAATTTTTGAGCGAAAGCACAAGTCTTTCATGAAACCATCCCCGGTTAAAGAGCTCGATATATTGTTTCACAATGAAGTTGTAATTGCAATCATTTATTTTAGAACTACCTTCTTCTTCTTTTTAAGCGTCCGTTGCCGTTGGCGTTTAGTGTATCCTATTTTCTTTGCCTTTTGAACTTCAACTCGTTCCGTTATTCATGGACGTTCTCTTATGTGTAACTTGCACATACGGAGCTCTAGTTACATCGATAATCGAAGCGAAAATTCCACCCCAATTCACGGTTAAACGATTTCGGAATTACAAAAACGTCGAAACACAAGTTCCTACAGCAACGGCGGAATCCAACGTGGAATCTCCGATAAATGCAAACTTGAAATACTCGAACGGACCTATCATATCAATTTCACATTCCCTCGAAATAATTCTATGAAGCGCCATGTACGGCTGATTATATTTTTCTTTCTAAGAAAGTTCTAAGCAGGGTAGAGAAACCGGGGCAAAGAACCATGGGTAACTGATAAATAAATTCATCACCGTTCATTACACTAATCGACGGTGACAAAAAATTACCATCCAAGTAATAACTAGAGTATTGTATTTTAGTTTCATCGAATTTCTACCATTCTTCTTCTCCTTTTGCAAACCTCGACTTTCTCGTCGCAGATCTTGCGAAAATGGGTCGCGTGTATCGAAACGTGGCGACGCTCTATCGTAATTCGTGGAATATGGAGTACGACTGGGAAATTGAGGCCGCCGGTGCTCGCCAGTTTTCATTAAAGTACGACGAACGCGACCCGATGCTCGCTTTTAAATATTGCTCGCCGATTGCTCGCGCCACACCACCCTTTTGTTACTCGATAGCTGCGACCACATTTTTCCACGATGTTAATGGCGTTCCCCGATCCCTCAGGTTTTATTTTTTTTCTACGGTCTTCTGCGTTGTCTGTTTTTTTGTTTGTCCGCCACCTCCTTTTCCCTTCCAATTACGAGACACGACGTCGCGAATATCGAGTTTGTATAACTCGCGTAAAAGCGAGTGCCCGGCGAAGCGAAATCAGCTGTGTTTCAATTTAACCCACCTGTCTCGCTTCCTAGTATTCTTTTTGAACTTCAGTGAACCGCATTTGTTGGTGGGAGAAACATTCTTACACGGGCGAAATGGCGTATGATACGGTGTAATTTTGAAGTTCTGGAAACCGATGGATTGTTTTTTTGTACGAGGATATTGAGAACTACTACTGCATTATTGTAAGAAATATATAATCGCTAGTTCCCGGAAATTCCGAACACCATAGGGCTCAGGTCGATTCGCGATTTTCCTTCCAAAATATTGTTCTTCGTCGGATTCAAGAGCCACGAAACAACAGCAACCCTTTCATCTCGAAACGTTCACCACCAAAGCAAGTCCTCGTCCGAAACTTAATCACGTACCGCGTGGCTCGTAACATTCGCCTGGGACCCTCAGAATCCTGCTTCACGACCGCAAAATTTCGAGCGCACCTCACTCGACACCTGACAGAGCAAACCGTCACGCAGCCGGTGAGAATTTATTATTTACAGTCTCCCGTATTCCGTTCTCCATTTCGTCACGTGGTAGCCCCGCGACGATTCGTGACATTCAATTTCCACAGCGGTCCCCCTCCGGAAAATGGATTTCCCCGTCGGATTGCCAGGGAAAGACGCGAGCTCGACGACCGAATCGCGGATCGAACGAAACGATTTTCGTCACGGCTCGTTTGGAAATTTCGCCGGATTATTAATTTACAGGGCGAACAGCTGTCGACGTTCGACGAAACAACCTGCGGCTAACGCGCGACGAAACGAAACGTCTGCGGTCGAGGGAAAATAACTGGGAGCTGCGGATGAGTTTTAACGGACACTCGTTGCAAATTCGCATAACGCGAACGGGTTGAGTGTTCAAAATTTTATGTATCAAAGCAGTGAACCGTTTAATCCTCTATGACAACTATAAATGGACGGCTAAAATGGGTAGAGACGTTCGCGAGATCCCGACACTTTAAGCTGAACATGCAAGCACAGGTGCGCCGTGTGGTGAATCTTTAATGAACGTAACCAAGATCCGATATGCGGTTCACGCGATCAGGATATTCATCCAGTTGTATGTAGAACGCCGCTAAGGATGCCGGATAGTCGTGTGAAACTTATTCCAGGCTCGCGTTTCAAACGACCTAATAAGCCCGCTGGGTTGCTTCGATTCCCTTGTTTACTTCTGCTTTGACGATGATATTCTGCGACTGTTCTGTGCCCGTTCCCGTGGAAAATATGATATCATACCTGACAAGGGAAAAGCTGAGTTCCATTGTATGCTGGCTGGAGAGTTAAATTTTTGTCGAGACAACCAAGAAATTTCAAATTGTACTACAATTTTGAATTTAATATCGGGCACATCGTAATAATGTATACGGTTTTATTTATTCTGATGTTATTCTATCGAGACGATAAATCTAGTACGTTCGTTATTCGACAAAATTATACTAATTCCTTTGGCCGTAGGCAAATTTAATCTAATTCAATCTAATTCACCTAGCATTGTGTAAAATTGTTACCACTTGACTAACGACACGACCCCCCCCCCCCCCCCTCGTTATTCAATTATCAATCATCGGATTCAACCCAGTATGTTGCTCTCAGTAAATCGAAGAAAGTGTATCAAACTCAAACTCAACTCTAATCACGCGAACTTCGTCCGAAATCCCAATCAACCAACCCTACGCCGCACAAACTCCTAGCTTCCACGCCGGCGTCCACAATTTTCACAATAAACTCACCGATCCACAAATTCAATCTTCTCTACGGGTAACCCGCTTTCACGCTGCCTTTATCGCGTTAGCCGCGATAAAGATACAGCGCCGGGCGTGGCTTACAAGCTCCGATCAACGACGACACGGTATTCAATGTCTAAACACGAGACGGTTCTTCGCTTCATTGTCCGTCGCCAGACATAATATTCGTCAGACAATGAGCAACAACGGTGTCATGAACTTGTTCGCACAATGGAGCTTCTTTCACAGTTGCGGTTTACCAACGTCGATCGAGCTGCAAAACGCGTTCGGTACATCGATTCGCCATTATGAAACGGTTTCGATTATCGACCGACAGAAACTCGTGACAAGGGAACTGATTGCCATAACTGACTAATCGTAAGTTAACCCTTTGAGCAACGTTGGCCGCATATTTGCGTATTAAGCTCGCTACAATTACTAATCCTGTTCCAGTCGCCGAGCATGTACCCGTAACGCTGTTCTGCACTGGGGTGGGGTGAAAAATATTATTAACCCTTTCGGATCTGTTTACGTATTGCGTGCGCGCTCAGAGTAAGAAATTTATTTTAGCTCGGAATGAAAAATTCGCTGGCTACGCAGAGAGGGGTTGTTCATTGCGGTGTTCGGTATCGAAAGGGTCCAAACCCTTTTATCAATTTTATAATAACAGTAAGGAACAATTGGATACTACGGAGGTATACATTTTTAGCATTTGTTCTTTTTTTTTTTACGACGTATCACCGTCATGAGCACAATATGATCGAACAGAAGAACACGTCAGATCAGTGGAAGCCCTGGCTCTATTGTGATCCCCTCCACGTTGCTTGATTCTCGTCGACTGCAAGGACAGTATATAACCTGCGGCCACGTAAGAAAGCCGAAGCTTTAGGGATTTCTTTTCAGCGACGAGGTACGATATGCTATTGGTCGCACGTGCAGTTGGTATTCACGGGATTTCGAGATTCGGGGGATAGACCCAGTTTCCCTGACGTTTATTCCCTTCTTCGTTCGTCAAAATTAGGGAAGCGTGTACCGGAAACGAGTCCGTAGATATGGAACACGAGTCGTGTTTCGTGTTCCATTGGATTCCCTTTTGATGGGCTGTTCGCTCGTCGAACTTACAGTATGTTCCCCTTTTATTTTCGTCGTGTTTCTTTCTTTCCGGTTTGTGTAGTTCACTGTTGCTAAGTTACCGATTGTTTTACTAAAAAATTGAAAACCATTTCTGGTTTCACGCAATTTCAATTGCGACATGCGTTCGACTATCAGAATAAATTTGTTGCTTCAGTTAGATTGTTCCCATTTAAATTGCAATTTTAATAACAGCGCCGGGCAGCCGTGCTAACAGTTATTAAAATTTCCTCATCAATATTAGCGAAGAAGAAACAAGATACTGTAGGGAAGATTGAAAAATTGTTTACATTTAAGCTTCTTCTAATAACAAAATGAAAACTTCTCCGCCGCCCAGATCCTCCTGCAAAAGCTTCCGATTTCCTGTTCCACGGGTTTCTCCAAGTTAACAACGTTGTCTTACGTCGTGTATCGATTATACCCTCCTCCCCCGCTACTTCCGTTATTACACGAACCGTGGAAGCCTCGCTTTTACTCTGCTCTTCCCTCCTCATTCACCATTTTTCTCCTCGGCTATTTTTTTCTTATACATATAACGTACAACACGACACGTCCACGTTCGTCCGCTGTGTTTATGGCGATCGTTCCAATCTGGCCCAACAGAAGATTGTAAATTATGTCTATGTGGAACGGCGAAAAAAAAAAGGAAACTCGTTAAATATTTTACGAAAGCAGAAGTGTAAACTCGATCGTAAATTGAAAATCACACCGAGACACGAATTTCCCTCCGTGTCGAGGACTTGTGCCAGGTGATATATAAAAATTGCAGAAGTGGGCCGCAGCAGCAGGTAGCTCATTTGAAACTGCGAATGATTTTTTACTTGAATTAATTAGTGTTCAAGGAATCCTTTTTGTTAAATGCATTTTTAAAAATTCGTTCTCATTAATTCATGACAGAGGTCCAGGTTAACTTCAATATTCGTTTGTGCTATACGTTTTATTATTATTATCTCTTTTTATTATATTATATTATTTTACTAGAATACAATACTTGGCGGAGTCAGATTGACAGTAAACTATGATGATATTTATTTCGAAACCGAGGGTAGCATCAGAATTTGATATTGCAGCTGAAAGTATTTGTTACTTTGTGCAGAGTGAACTTCTGTTTGCAGAACGGATATAAAATTGCGACTAGGAAATTGCGAGATCGATCGCTTTTATATGGTATCTGCAAAGTGGTCACATATGCGGGGCAACATCTACCACCTACTAGCCATAAAAATGTTAGGAAAATTTCGTGTTACCGTATATTCCCCGTGAACATTGAACACTCGAACGCGAGCGACAAATATTTCAAATTTTCGTTAAGCGTTGAACAGAAACATGTCTGTTCGTGTATCTTCCGAGAAATAGATCTAGGCAAACTTTTATTATTCTCATTTTCTTTTCCCTTAATGAAAGCATAACAATATCAATGATAGTGGCAATTACAAGTACACTTTAAAAACCACCTCTGCAATGTTTACCGCGCGTGAAAAAACATCCTACATAATTCACAAGTTGTCGGCCACGCACGAGCTCAGTACCAGAATAATCTCCACGGGGCTCGAAGGTCAGAGATTCAAGGCCAGCTATATCGTGTTCGATAATCATTACAATTTTACTATCGCAACGCATAATCTGCAGTGCGCTTCTTTTGAAGGGTAAAAAGGCGGAAGCACCTAGCCTCTGTTACTCGACGATCCGTCGACGTTGCAAGGCTTCCTGTAATTGCGTTGCATTTTTTCATCGACGATCCGTCCATTTATATATTGAAAAAAATAATTAAGGAATTCTTTACCATTTACGAAGCTCGACATTGGCAAAATTGGACATAGAAATAGGATTATTATTAAAAAGATATGCTGAATATTCCGAAGAAAAATTGAATCAGTTGAACTAGATGAAACCATGGCCCGATGAATGTATTGAATTGAAATTTCATACAATGCATCAATGAATAATAGAAAGTCACAGGCTTTTATGCATTAACAAGAAAATTAAAAATAATATTCTACAACGCTGGAAATTCTTTTGATTCTTTTCTCTTTTCAAAATTTTAAACCAAAGAAAATAACAGGTCGTCCAATTTCATACACGGATACAAGAAACCTATAACGAAATTGATACCGCGCCTGCCCAGAAATTCAATTTGCCATTAAAAAAGGAACAATTCTTCCTCGATACATTGTGCCATATACATTATTCGATCAAGAATATCCGACTTCCAATGTATCAATTAAATTTTCAAACTCAACTATCCCCGCATCATTCTTCCAACCGAAAGTGCCTTGAAAGCCCACAATTCTATTATACACTCCACAGACTTCCTCTTCCTCTTCGCTTCTTCGCCACTTCGCTGCTTCAACTTTCATCTCGAACGTATCGAACACTATAAACGGGGGTAACGTCGAAAGAAACATGGTCAGCTCGAGCTTATTCGAGCGGAGTCTCTGAAAGAAGCTTCCCAGGTCTCGACTCGTTACGCCGCATTCACTGGATCTGGGTCAAAGATTCTGAAACGGCCGAGGCAGAGCACGATCTAACGATAATTAAAACAATGCGACGAGAAAGTTGAGAAATCGTTTGTACGCCACGGCGACAATGGCCTCTCCCTGTTGTTTCGCCGCAGCCGGAATTCCAAGTTTTATTCGTCGAACGTGTGCTGGACAACTTTTGAAGGCAAACAAGAAAAGAAAAAGACAAAAATTGAGAGAATACGGAAGGATAAGAAGAAGATTGCTGTGAATCTGCAGCCCTTTGTTCGCGACGAAGATAGATAGAGAGAGAGAGAGAGAGAGAGAGAGAGAGAGAGAGAGAGAGAGAGAGAGAGAGAGAGAGAGAGAGAGAGAGATAAAAGAAGAGACGATGGGAGAGGCCGCGCGAAGGGTCCGCATTGTCCAGAGACTGTTTTAGTAATTTCTTTAACGGCATTAATGGAACTTATACGTTGAACAGCTGGGGATAATGACGAACGTTTTGTGCCTAACAATAAGAATTGAATGAAGGTGATTAAGTGAAGGCTATCTGGTAAATGTATAGCTCGGCTTTTTTCTTTTTTCGTTCTTTTTCCTCCATAGCTCTCCTTGTTCTTGGGAATTTCGTTCCCTTTCCACGTTTTTTATGCTTCTTATTCTTATTCGCTGTTTTATATTAGTTTCCGTCTTTGTGCCTGCGTACTTCGCTGGCGTCGTTACTTATCCGCTGTGCTTCTTCTCTTTCACGACTGTTCTTTAACTTTGTTTCCGACGTCATTCAGATGGACGATTTATTTTCCTGCGCAAGTGTTCGCGCGAAAAGCATTCAATTACAAATATCTGGATTGAAATTAGAAGTTCTATCTTATTGTTAGCCAAATGCTCGTGAGCCGTTTATTGTGAACACGCGATAAAATTGATACACGCGTTAGAAGGTCTATCCCTATTAAATTACACGGAAACTTAATTCAACCTGGAAAGGAGAACACCGTGTTCGATACTCAAAGTGTATTACGATCCTTGCCGTAGGGTGTCTTCGTTGAAATATTCCTCAGGTGTAAAGGGACAAGTAGAATAGATCGACGGAGGAGCCTGTCATCGGGCCTCTGTCTTGCAACGAAACATGCCCGACCAGAGACAAAGGCACACGTCCATTCGTATTTCTTCGGTAGATTCGTCTGTCTATTAAGACGACCGGATGACTTTCTCATCTCGTCCAACCAGCTGTGCGATATTGCCTACGGTGAAATCATCCTCCTTTTCTTTCTTCGTGGCCTTTCAAATCGGAAAGTGAAGCAGAAGTATTGAACAATTGGTAAAGTATTGAAGACTTTCATTTCCATTTACTTGTAATTTTATAGATATTTTGCAAGGTAGAAAAGAGTTAGAATAATAGTCTACGCAGCAACATTTTCTCTTCGGTCCACTTAGAAAAATGAATGCCCGCGAACCCCTAATCATCCCCAACGCTTTGGTTAACAGCATAGCCAAACTAATCAATCAAAGCGCATCCACGAAACCGCAAAGTAGATTCGAATCTCGACAGATCTCGTTCCGGGTTTCGATAGGAATCAATCACTTCCACGGTCCTTTATCGCCATAAACTAGCTCTATGGCGCTCGTTATCGGCAAACGACACGGTGCTTCTTAGTCTGAAAAGGAATATGTCTTCCCCCTTCGACGACTGGGGTAACTCAAACGCAGGACCATCGGAAAGGATCGTGCGTTCTCGATGATTGGAAAACGCCCCTTGGGAAATACCCTTTTCATTTCATCGAGTAACATTCCGTTTCTTTCGGTGTTTCGGCGGCGTAATCTGAAACACGCTGTGGACGATAAACGGCGATTCGGATCGCACTTTCGTTTAGTCGAGAGCAGAGGATCAAATAGATTAAAAAAATCTTCTTCGACAGTCACGAAATCGTGGATGATAGAAATGAATAAATCGCAGTGGCTCAACTGTAATACTATAATGTCAATTGTGAAAAACAAGTTCTTTGCTCTTGACGTCCTTAATTAACTGCAATATGTACACATAATTGACTGTACATTCGGTGAAATCAAGTTTACACATTTTGCCTATTAATTATTCGCCTGCTATTAATGATCAATTATCCACCGCCTGTTATCCAAGCAAACCCGATTGTCCTCCGATAAACGTTTCTCCCCGCCCTCTGCACCGCCCCATACCGTCACAACTCACAAATGCAAATTTCATTCATGACGTATCTTAGCAGCGTTCAGAAACGCCATGCATAAGATAATTAATGCGAGCTAGTCGAATTGCAACTATGCCATCACCGATGGGCCCTGTTGTTCGCTGAACAAAATCCCTGAAGGCGGTTTTGATACATTGGATATTTTATGAGACGTCGTCAGCAACAAGTGTCGCTCTGTTTGGACACACTCTTCGCTTAGTGGCACAGTCTCGAAATCGAACGTTTTCGATGCAAATACCGAGAACTGTTGACGTCGTCATCGACTATTTTGTAGGGCAGTTCCGTTGGTGGACAGTTCGCTTTGATTTATATTCAGGTTCTGATGGTCGCTTTTAAAACACGTCTCTGAACGTCAGCTGTATCTAAAATAATTCGCTCAGCTTCCGACTACAATTGCATTAATAATTCCACAATTATAAAACCAATTAAACCCATAATGGAGTTCCCAATTCTATCTCCCAAGCGGAACAATGCATCGTTGTGCTGAAAAATTCTCCCTGTATTTAAAGAAATTGTTTCGCACAAATCTATCCACCCTTTGTCTCGATCATCTTGCCACAGAAAGAGGAACGGTCCGAACCATCAGCTTCCAATCAGAAGCACCTTATAACACACGACAGAGAAAGAAATAAAGTAGCAACATCCTGTAAGACACCACTCGAAGTTCCTTTTATCTTCGCACGAGTGCACCAAGCCAGTCGATGTTCATCTATCGAAGATCTTTTTCCTTGACCCAGATCCGACCTGGTTCGAGATCAAAGACATCGCCCACGACAACCCTACTGTTCACCTGGTCTGTTAAACATTTTTTCACGATCCGTACTCCATCGGGATATCTAGGACGAATGGATTAAACGAGGCCGAACTAACGAAATTTCACCTTGATTCTTCGAGCTTTATTTGCTGCTCGATTTTTACGACAAATAATCTGATAAAAATTGGGCGAATTTTCTAGACAAACGAAATTACTCAGCGTTATAAGAAACGCGATTAAGAGACACTGCTTCGGCGTGAACGGAGCTCATTTCAGAACGTTTACTCTTGTGATTTGCGTTATTCAATCGACGAGCAGTGAGTTATTGGTCGCACACGCGTCGAATCGAGCTGTGCGGAATATCAGAATTAATTACCTATAAATTACCGCAGATCGCACAATGCTGTGTTTATGAATGGATTGTTCTGCTGAAAACCGGGCCGAAACTTGCGACGGGCAGCTGAAACGTTCAGGTAAATTTATTTGCTAAATTCGTTCGCTCGTTTCACGATAATGACCCTTTATGCATTTTATTTGGAAAATCGCGTAGTTTCTGCCAATAGAAGGCAAATATTTGTATAAATGCTAGGGAAACGTTATTCTTTCCGCTCTGTATTTTTGTCCGATTTCCTCGTACTCGGTTTATTGTTTTTCTTTCGACAGAAAAGGAAACTGCGCTTTCATATTCTGGAAGAGCTGGGTAAAATATCGATTTTCAAGCGGCACACACGCCTCCCGTGAATTCCTCGTTAACACGAAACGTAACGATTCTTTAATGAGCGCCAAATTACTTGGCATATGAAATTGTTGTAACATTATCGAGCAATAACTTTCGACGTAATGGAAACTGAACGTGGCAGATGTTTCGCAACGGCATAAACCCATATTTTCACAAGCACACGATAGATACGATTCGCCATCGATTTTTCAGTGAATGCTTAACATAAATTGAAACACGAATTTCGTTGAAAATTCTCTTTCAACTCTGCAGATGGATAACAAATGTTTTCGTTTTTCCGCTGCGGTACGGCATCGATCAAAAAGACTGCGAACTGTATAAAGTAACCGAAATTTCCAATAGAAAGAAGACAAAATATTGGAGCAAATGAATTTCCTACATATCCACAGTATTTAAAATTTTATAAATCAAAGAAATAGCTCGTTAATTAAAATTTCATTTACATTTCTTCTCGAATTGATAGCAACACAAAAAGGCAGTGTAACTTTGATAGCAAATTTTTCATTATGAAACATGTTAACCACTATAAAATCTCATTTCCCATTAAAAAAATATTCGTTCCCATCGAATTCTACGAACAGAATCTAATTCGATTTAGACCGAAAGTTTTAAAGAATTCTTAAAGAATTCTGCTCCCCCAGTCAGCCATTGAAACATTCCTGTCCCTTGCACGAAACCGCACGTACCAAGTCCTGGACAGATGATTATCCAAGCAAATGAGCCCCCTGATCTCCAGGGTAGCCGACAGATAATTCCTCGGAGAAGTCAGACTGCAATTAGATCGTATTTCGGAAGTTGGCATCGCCAGGATTCGACGTGTCGTCGTTCGCGTTTGCGGATTCGACCTGGCTGTCTGCCCCGTTGTTTTCGTTTCCTTTGAAAGATACGTGGAATGCTCGAGGCTTCGGGGCTCGACTGCGAGTAGTTAACCAAGGCGGGGGCGGTGGGGTTGGAATTACATAGCGGGGCCGGGGGGTGGGTTCGTACAGTTGGATAATAATTTGGGAGGGGTGATAATCGGTAGAGGATAGCGTGCCGCGTGACAGAGATGGGTTCGAGTTGTAATGATTGAAGTTTGAGAGTTTAGCCCTGTGGCTGGAGATATATCTAACAGTTTATGTGAATTGAAATCCTTGCGCGGGTGTTATGAGTGCAGACTTTTAGGTAATTTATTAAGTAATCAGCGAAGGTGAGAACGTTCGATATTAAACATTTTTCTGCCTGTTTTATTTTTTTTTCCAAGTCAAGTCTTGGATGTAATGTTACAAGTGCTGCATATAGTTTGCTTAATGTATTGTCGAATGTGTCGGAATCGTCGGAAAATTTGCATTATCCCCCATTGGCCTTAAATGATCTATAACCGTAAAGATGAGAGTCTGAACTGAACTTTCATTTATGGCGTGCGATAAATCTCCAAGATCCTCATTAATCTGGTCTGGCTGGAGAGAAAGACGTTCGTAGTAAATGAGCATGTAACTTCACGAGGTCTCAGGCTTGTGAAACTTCGCAGTAGAAATAAGCTGAGGTACAGTTCAGCTCATTACTAGTTCCGGCTGAATTATTTGAAGATATTAGGACAGTCGCGAAAGCTACTGCGATTTTAATGTAAGGCTAATAGTTTCATTACCTTATTATAGATCATCGAGATAAAGTTTCGAGACGGGTGAGGAATTCCTATAAGCTTTGGTGGAATATTGACACTTCCGCAGTTGCTTTATCAATGGAATGAAACTTACGAAAACAAACGTCGCCAGGGAAATGCAGGGATAAAGATAACTTGGGAAACGAGCACAGAATGTGGTTATATAAAATGACACTTGAAGTGGTAGTTAGGTTGGTGATTTTATGGGTCAACCTTCTGAGCGGAATAAAGGAGTGGAATAAAGTGTGAATCAAACTTTTATATTGACCCATTTCGTTTGTTACATTTCGGAGATGATGTTTGATTTGTTCCGAATGGGGATGGAATAGCACAGAATATTTCATCCAGAGTCTGCTTATATTTTTCTATATTTTACCATTCTTTTATTTTGTCATTTGAAACGCTTAAACTAATTTTATCTGAAACTTAGAGAAGTAGAATTATATCGAGTAGACAAGTGAAATAAGGTTACGGTTCTCCAGATGACAAGAGTAAGAATTGCATACTGTAAAGCAACCAGAACAGAAACCATGTATGGCTAGGCCAGTAGAATAGGTAGCGAGTGTGGTCAGACAGGGAGAATAGAAACAGAGTATTGTTCAGCGACCGGAATAGCGACCGTATAGGGTCAGACAAGTAGAATGGGAAGTACATGTACATACTTCAGTGAGCAAAGTGGAATTGTTCATGGTTAAAAAAAGTAAAGAATAATAATTTTATGCATGCATGTGCATATGTATATATCATAGAATATCTTCTAGGCGGAATAAAAATAATGTATATTTCTAGTAATGTCTACCGGGAGTTTCACTAAAAATATCTGTTATCATTAATTCAAAAGTTGTTATAAATATTTATACCACGTTGATTTCATACAAATATGCTAATCAATTTTTTAAACGTTCTTGCTTCGTAAATTAATAGTCAGGAACCTCGGCCCACCCTTTCAAAGTTTAAATATTAATTTCTACTGAAAATTTTAATTTATTTGACAAATTTCCCTTAAATTATAACAGACCTTTAATATCTGGCGCATAAATTTGACAAAAATATTTAGAACCGTGCACCGATGGACACAACATTGGCTTCGTGTTATAAAACATTAATGTTTAAATATCGGCGGTCTGTACTGTCGTATTACTTCAACAATAAAACAACAATAAAAAATACGGGTGCATTATTTGAAATCTCGTTTACGCTGTGCTACGTTTTACAATGGAAATGGTAGACTTAGGGACATCTGGATTTCTGGAGGGCTGCCAGATCAATTTTCCGGATGCAAGACTTTAAGTGAAATTGAAATTGTTTAAACGGCTAACATCGGATCGTGAATAAAATTGTGAAACGTATTTAAATTGAAATAAAATTTTCGCTAAACTCGACGAGGAAACTTTCAAGTGGCCAGGTGAATTTCTTCACCCGAAAATTATGAAACCAGCAAATATTATACAAATATATCCTTGCACATTTCTCTTACATATTATATTTATATTTCACCTGTCATAACTATTACATATTTATCTTGACCACTCAACATTGAGGATTAAACCCAATCAGCAGTTAAATCGGTAGTTAAAGTAGTAAAATCAACGAAATTTCTACATGAAAATGAATTTTCCGCGCAATATCCACAGTTTCTCAAAGTGGTCTGCAAATTTGATGATATCACGTAACCCGATCGAAATCACGTGCTCTCTTCGACGTTGCTCTGGCGAAGCATCGAACGACAACTCTCGGGGGCAGATTTCTATAAAGTCTCGCCGGGCCACGAAACAATAGCCACAGGCGATCGTCGAAAGTTCTCGTGAACGGAGAACTTAGCGGCCGGTAAATCTTGTTCCACTTCCGGTAAAGCTCCGGCGGATGTGGGCCGCGTGCTCTCTATGTAGACGACGTGAATACGAACGGGACTGGGCCGAACCGCAATCAAAACTTTTGACTAATGGACGTTGTTGGAAAATACCGTTGGCTAAGCTTTATTTCTCCACCGTTCGATTTCTTGGCTTATTGATATTCGATGATCCCGTTCGATTGAATTATCGGCTGGCAAGCTAACAATTAGAGGAAAGGTGGACTTGAATATAATTTTTTCGGGAAATTTTTAAAATGAATATCAGATGGAGATGGAAATTCGAATAGGACGAGTGAAGTAGAATGACAACTAATTCTAGCGCGAGCAAAATTTTTGAACGTGCCAAACTACAATAATGATTATGTAAGGTTCGGATAAAATTTGTCTGGATAAAATGTAAAATAGAAGTTGATTATATTAGTCCCTGTTTGGGTAAAGCTAGACTTTAATGAATTCAACAGCCATGAATATTTAGTTGGTTCAATCAGTCTGCTAGGAGAAGCAATGATGAATATGAATATGCATTGTCCAGTTTTTGGCAGAAAGAATTTTCTGGCGTTTCAGCTTCAACAGGTATCAAACCCAGTGACTCGATCGGCCGAGAATAATTCAGCAGTCTGGTCATTTTTAGCGCCATTGGGGAGCCGGAGCAACGGCTCGAATCGGGTCGAATTCGGTGGGCACCTTGTTGCCGCGAAACAGCCCGTTTCCATAAAATAGCCTGCAGACTTCTAGATATAATCGGGGTAGATCGACCGAGATTTCCTTCAGCTCGGCCGTTTCGTCTTTTCTCGCGTGCAATAAAACCGAGAGCGCGTTTCTCCAACAGACATGATAAACATTGTGCAAACTAAATTTACGAATTTCATAAAATTCTATACGGTATGACAACAAATTTATACTGTCCAAAATATTTTCCATGATTATATTATACACGGATAAATTCAAACCGCGTTCAATTCCCCGTTCCTTTAAAGCATTCTTTCGAAACTTTCCGCCAATGCAGTCTTAGCAATTAAAAGAAGGACCCCAGCTACAATTTCTCTGTACGCCAGTCCATATTCACCTCAGCCGCCCCAAAAGGACGTCCGTTTCAACCCTCTGCAGAACCTACGTATCCCCCTAACCCAACCGCAAACACAGCTCCGTTTCCAAAATGCAATTCACTCCGTACCAAAGCTTTCGCCGCGAAGATCGAGAATCGAAACAGGGGCGGAGTCTGTTCGATTCCCGGCGAAATATCTGCCGGGGCCAAGAATTTCCGCAATCCTCCAACTTTCGGACAATGCCAGCCAGAATATTACGGCTGTTTCCGGCGGCGACTCGACGATGATTATCGCGAACGAACGAACGCTTCTCGCGGAATTGTTTGCCGACGAAAACGTCGCAGAACGGTCCCACACCCGTGAAATGGCGTCCTTTATTTCGACGCCAACGCCCCGAGGGTGGACGAGGACACGGTCGACGCGAACGGAGCCCGGTTTCCGTGGGAAATTCGGTGCGGAACGATGGGCAAGTTCGAGATGGAAGTCGGATCGGCTGGTTGGCGCAAACCAATCGATGGCTCTCGACGATTCGTGCTTCGTCAGCGAGATGGGACGCTCATTATGTCGCCACGAACTGCCATGGGGGTGCGAATCGAGATCCGATGGTTTTCGCGGTGAAAGGTGGAGATAGATTCTGTTGAGGGTGAATGGTTTGGAGTTAGCAATGAAACGAGCATGATGTCCAATGAGAAACATTTTCCCGAGTATTTAATCAAATATTAATGCACTGAATTGTAACATTCGAATGGTGTCACGTGAACGTGGCAGAGAAAAGCTTTTCAACCGGATTATAGTTAGCTCTGTGAGAACGTCAGTCTGTTTTCTGAACAAGCAGGCAGGCGTATACCATTTCTTTCCGTATGCGCTGCGTCCGTGGAACGGATATCCCGCGAACAAACCGGAAACGTCAGTTCAACGAGCGGTTCTTCGGCTCGCACTGCCGCATTCTGGCCTGCCTGGATTAATTACTTGGTTACGTGATTAATTAATCCTGCTGTTCTTGTGGATCGTTCGTGGCTCCTTTGTTCCCGCGCCTTGAACGTTGGTTTTATCAAATCGCGTGTCTGTCGCACCTTTTCGGCGTTGGCTTCCGCTTCGCTGTTCGGTAAGTGCTCGATAAACAACGCGGGATCGATGGAAAATATTTGGGACAATTATACGTGGAAATGGAAAGGCAGTTCCCGTCTGTAACTCCGTGCCCATGTGTTTGCGGAGAACGTTTCCCTTCGATTGGATTGATCGGAAGTTTCTTGGACGGTTCACGCGACCAAGTGCTTTTTTACGCGACTGGCGGATGAAATAGTGACACTCGCGAATTTTATTTCTTTCCTCTATCGAACTGTTCGCACTCATCTCAGAAATTTAACAGATCTTTCGTCCTCGTTTTATGCGAGCCAAATTATATTATTCGAAAGTTACAATTGTTTTATTAGCAACTTCTTAAATTATTATTAATCACTTTGAAATAAATTCAACCAATGCGCAACGAATACGTGAAACTTCCCATCCGTTTGACGTCAGCAACGAATCATACGATCAATGAAAGAATAAAGTGCAAGAACGGAGAGATCATAAGGTATTTACCAAACAAAGTGCGAATCCGGTGTTCTGAAAATAACGATCTGAGGGTGGAGAACAAGTAGAAAGTAACTGGTCCGCTCGAAGTGTTTGCATGTATCTACGGGAGAGTGAATCCTCTTAAGCGAAAAGTTGAGAGTTGCGAAAGAAAGTCGTGGAAAAGTGTCCGAGGAGACTTTTCTGCCGGGGACCCGGGCAAGAGTTTAATGAGTGCATTCAGAACACTCGCCCGTGTTTCTCTTCCACTTATTCCGTTTATTTAATGCGATGCGTCTTGCACACGGCGCATTCAGAACTTTCTTTCGCGATGCACCGAGGACCAACGAAGGATTTGCCATTCCTAAATCGTCTGAAATCCACGATGCACCGCTTCACTGTCAAGCGTCCGTCGAATTTCCCTCCTTCATATTCGAAATGAACGTAGATTCTTGGAAACGGAACACGCACCGATACTCCGCTTCATGGGATTCGATTAGAGATGAACCTTGGATTCTTTAGAATCGAATTTCTGCTCGCAATTGAAGATCCTTCTTTCTCTGAACGTATTGCCTCGGTTCCGATGCCGTTTCTGCTTCATTTTCAATTTGAAAGTTTGGAAATACAAAAAGTGCCTGCGAAGACACTTAATTTGCAAACAAAACTGGGCCTCAATATTCCAACAGGAATTAAAATAATTGTACTGATAATTTATAACATTGGAATGTTATGGGGACGCGATTGACCTGCGAATTAATTTTGAGTCTGCATAGTAGGAAGAAGTAAAGGATATTTGCGTCAGATGTTAGGAGGCCGAAGCGTTCCGGTGAATTTCTAAGCCGAACGCACCGCACTTTAATAGAATCTCAACCCCTTTTAACCAGAGGACGTCTAATCTTGAGATTTTAATCAGGCGACTCCGGGGAAACGTGGATCGGTCACGTACAGTGTTTCCCTTCGCTCAACACCATGGATAGGGTTGCCGAAACAGTTCCGGCAATATTTTTCACTATCGACCGGTTAAAACAGCGGGGAACAGGAAAACGTGTTTATCGAACTCGAAGACATCCATTAAAACTAAATGCCATAGCGTTCAATGAAAAGTAACGCGCAAACGAATTTTCAATGAGAACGGCATCCAGTAACGCCCAGTGAAATAAACGAAGCTTTTGATAGCTTTTAATCGGGAATGAAATTAATTTTTCAGTAGCATAATTTCCCGAATTTTCGTTCGAGATTAATTAAAATAAATAACTCTCGGTTGCCGGTACCAAAATTCCGTACGAAATGAATTCGATCGGATCGGGGGTTTTAATTTCACACGGAGAATTGAAGTTTGAAATTTCAGCAATTTTCTGATTGTACTGAAACGCCAATTAAGCTGTTCGACCCGGATGCAAATCCAGGGAAACGTTTGATTAATTCCGAATTAGGAGGGTTCGATGTACTCGCTCTGAAATTAAGGACACGTGGAACGTTCCGCTGTTACGTATCTACTTACATCTTCGAAAAATACATAATTCAGGAAGCTGTTCTGGATTCTCCTCATCGTTGCGCGCTCAGAATCTTCCGCTAATAATAATTTCACCGGAAGACAGACTTTATTTTACACTTCTTCCACAATTCGCCGCGTCGATGTAACATTAATCTAAGGACAATAATCTAAGAGGAATCGCGCAGGGTATAATCCGAAACGACGGAGGTATAGCGAATTGTGCGCCTTCATTAACTTTCTAACTGCATCGGCGCCACCCGCTTATCGGCGTTATCAGGTCGGTGCTAATATCTCACCGCCTAACTAGAAATCGATGAGACACGTCGCGGCCGCCGCGCCGTTTAATACCGACGAAAATTATTGTCCAAGTTACGCCCGCGTCGTTCCCGGCGTACGGTAAAAGAAATATGACGGCAACGGGGGGTTTATGGGTGGCACGCGGGAACAAAGGAAGCACGTTCGTGCCCCTCGATGAATAATGCAAAAACCCCATTCCGTCTGCGTTTCTGCTTTTTCTGCTGGCAACACCTGGGGTGTGGGGCATCTTGGAATTTTCAATCCTCCGTGCCGATGAGATCGGTGAGAATGGTAAATCGAACAGCTTGAATCACGTTTGAAACGATCTCAATTTCGACCAACCCTCCGCATCCTCCCACACGCGGCGCAAGAACGTTACGCCTGATTTCCTTTTAATTGCGAGGTCGACGGCCACTTCGATTAAACGCATAGTCCAGAGGCGTTCGCGTTACGTTTTTCTAATTAGTCTGCGGATCCGCAGAGATTCCTTTTCATTATTTCACGCAGTGGCCATTCGGGGCGGCAAATAACTGGCTGGAACATTAGGGGAGGTTTGCAGCGAGACAGGAGGGTTCGTTCGGGATTTTATTCGTTGCGAGAGAGAGAGAGAGAGTATTTATGTATTTATAACATATGTATTTGATATAATTTGTACCCAAATTGATATTAGTCTTGCTGCAAGTAAATCTTTTTTAGTCACGGTTAATATTGAAATAAAATTCATAGAATTCGGTACAATACTTATAATACGAAGAATAGCGAATAGTTTTGTGGTTGAAGCAGTAGGTGGTCTTGGAAAAGCGACTTTTAATATATTAAATTATATTTAAATATATCTACGTTTAAAAGGGAACATTTTGTAAGAGAATCTTTCTAAAGAGTTTCATAAATGGATCCCAGGATGCAGCACGGAAACCATCCTTTTCATCATTTTTCTGCGTCCTCTGGTATCAAAAACATTTCCGCCTCTTTGCATTGAGCATTAAGCTCAGGTTTTGGATACGAATTAAAATCGAAACCTAAGAAAGCGATGCCTTCCGCCTTAAAAGCTAAAAACACAGTAGCTCCTTGGAAACGCTGCAAGCCGTAAAGTCAACCGTCGGGTGGAAACGTTCCGATAGAAAGCTTCCCTTACTAGGGAACTCTCGTTCCTCGTCGCCGCAAACGGTCGCAGGGGAAAGAATGCGATAAACAGTCGACGGGAGTGTCCCGAAGTAACCATCGAATTAACGTTTCAGCGTGGGTGGGCGCGTTGAGCACAGCGGTTTCACATGGTTCAGCCCCGCTGGTTGTGGGCGCGTGTCGTCGTGGAAGTACAAGGCTTACAGCGGTGATCGGCGGTCTCGTGCTGGCACTGGCGTCGCTCTTCACCTCGTTCGCCGCGGAGCTGCACCAGGTGCTCCTTAGGTGAGTAATAAACCCCTTTACCTTCGATGATACACGGTCCGAGATTTCGCGACAAACAGGTATATGCCAAATTGATTGGTGGAAATATTTCAAATCGAATGAGATCGCTTGGACAGCCGTTTCTAGGTAAAGTAAGTCCACTATCTTGGTTTCATTATGCCTCTATTAAAATGATCTTTCGTAAAGTGCATGCCCCCCTATATTGCCATTCGTCTTACCTCAAAATCATTGAGCCTATCGCTTACCGTTTCCAGCGCACTTTCCCCATGCATTAACGATGACAACGCTCCCCAATCCTCTACGACGCGTAAGCAACGTCGTTTGCCGATTTCTCGAAGAAACAACCGTAAATCCCGTAGCGAGTTGAAAGACCGTCCTGATTCGCCCATCTCGCGTAAGCCCCCCGCTTTGAATCGTCTCAGTTCCCTTGCCTCTTTCCTCGAATCGTCAAGCTATTCCCAGTACTGGCGGTTACGGACTGAAACGATTCCCCTTTGCAAAATGTAACAGCTACGGCGTGGTTCTGGGCACTGGTGCTGGCTTCGTGAGGGAAACGGCGGGCCTGGTGCTGGGCCATTACTTCAGAAAACGGCGAGAGTTCGTCGAGATGGTCGTGCAAGCAGGCACGGGGGTGGGAATAGTGCTCTTCAGCGTCTTCTACAGGGAAGCAGTCGAGTAAGTTATTGGTTGTATTTCCTGTATTTCATTTTATTCTTTCTATTTTTTATGCGCCTCATACGACTGATAGCAAAAACCTGATGCCTGATATATGGTACGAATGAATGCATGAAATGTGTAGAGAATTATTGAAATCCATTACACGGTTCTTCAATAATTCCTACCCGTGTATCTGATTGTTGTGCATGCAGTATGCCGTGCAGCGATGCCCCTTTGCAAGCATTATAATCAAGCGTTTTCAAACGCGGGAAATAAAATTCCCCGAAATACGATAAATTTGCCTCGGCTACGAAGTACACCCCCAAATATTCCGACAACGAGGGGAATGCAAATTCGTTCAATTAGCGGCAAACAGCGCGGTGCACAGTGATACGGACAATACAATTTCATTTTCTCCAATTTCCTAAACAGAACGGACTTCGGTCCGTTCCCGTTCGCGCGGACGAGAACGGGCCCGTAACGATCCAGTTTCATGTTTCTCCATTTCTCTAATTTCGTAATTCGTAACGTTCGGGTTTGTTCAATGCGTTTTGCCTCCTCGTCGTTTGCCGTTCCGCAGTTCTTGCAAGGAACCACCGAAGAAAATTGGACGCCGTTAAACGGGAATCCGATGCTCCGAAAGTGGATGAAATAATATTATAAATCGCAATGAGAATATTAACCCCGGGTTTTCTATATCGCTATATTACTTCTTTAATATTAAATGATATCGAATTGATATTGAAGCCACGCTGAATTATGAATTCTTGTCCCTGTCGCCTTTTGCTTTTACACCATTTGCGAACACGGAAATGTAAAAGGTTCAACTTTAATTCGTTTCCTTTTTGACCTCCTGGACACAGAGCCACCCTATAAACGACGTTCCATTGATCATCCACCGCTACAATTCTCTCGATCACTGATTGATGGCGCGTCCAGTGGCGTTTGATTGATAGCGTAACACATCACGCCCGAACCGTTTGTATCATTTCAACCTTCGGTAACTTCTGCGTGGCTTCTTCTAACGGATTAATGTTCTTTTTTTCCCCGATGCAGCCCCGAGCTGAATTCTAGCTAGTCGGCGGAGATAAAGGCCGGAGGCAGATTTATAGTGTACGTGACATCGTGGAGGAAACAAATTCGCATGGGTGCGTTGCCCTGGGTAACACGGAACAACGTGGGCGTTAAAATCCACGCGTGATTTCGTGAAAAACCTTCGCGAGGGCCGTGCGGGTGTAACCTACATTTCATTCTCATGTCTGTTCTTCTGTCGGGTTCGTATTACGTTGCCGCGTAGAGAGGTTTTCCCGATGAAATTGTTATGGTTGCGCGGGGAGAATGATTAAAGATAGAGTAGGCATGTCAGTGTCTGAATAGGTGCCAGCGAGTACTCTTTAATTAATTAATAAGTATGGGAATAACAGCACATTGATGCAACCAGGCAGCAGTTATTTTCAATGCACCACCCATTCTAACATAATTCAGATAACTTTAGAACCCATAAGTCCTTCTGATACTTCGCAATAAAAAGTACCACGGCAACGTGTGCCCGTCAGACGGGCAAAGAAACGAATTAAGGCATCCACAATTCACCGACGCGACTGATCACAAAACATCCGCAGCAAATGCAGCCCTGCAGAAATGACAATAAGCACTAAACCAGATTTAGAGACGCGATTCATTACGGAGCATAAAAACGAGAACATGGGAAACTTAATTACGTTCCTCGTAACCGAGACAATGATATTAAACGAAGTCTGCCGTATTGCACGCGCAGCCAGTAGTATAAGGACGGCATTAACGCGACACATGTTACGCAAGTGATACAGCGGACCGTATTAACCGGCGATCGTAATGTCTCGTCACCCGCGTATTATTATGGTCGTAGTACAGCGTAAGTCGATACTCTTGCTTCGCAAAAAAGAAATAGTTACTAGTCGAACGGAGAATTGGTACAGCTGTTTAAAATTAATGTATTACGTATTAACAATTTTGCTGAGGAATTGCCCGTCCATAAACGAACTTACTCCACTCGTGAACTATCGACAGGTAATTACTTGCCTTATCGCTTGACTGTATACCACCATCACAACACGCCGTATAAGATTATCGTGTCAGGTCAGGTGGATACAGCTTCTGTCCGACTCGATGCGGGATTATTCTCCTTGCTGCGCCGCCGCTTTACTTTGAGAGGTGTTGACCTCTTCTACTTGCCTGTGCACGAACGTACCTGTGCTACTTATCCGACTAGATACAGTATCGCTGCTGAGAATGCTCTGTTGAAGTTCAAATGAAACAGCTTATCCGCACTACGATTTCGTTTCGCTCAATTAGTCAAGCTTCCTCCAACTATACGTAATCTACGACGAGTAGAATCTTTCGATCGGACTAAATTCCACCGCTCCACTTCTTTGTTTTTCATAAAATATATTGAACGTTACGATTTGCATATGAATCTTCTCAGCAAGCGCACGCGCCGGTCCTTTATATGTAACGCAGGAACGGGTTATGGAGACGAGACGTTGATTCCCGTGTCGCATTCTCGCATGTCAGACACGAACAATAAACACCTTTATTCCTCGCTTATTGCCGGCTGAAATGTTAGAGGCAGTCAGTCAGTCGACGTTTACGACGTTCCAGCATTCGTAGCTCCGTGTATGTCACGCAGAGCACAATAGTATTTGCAGAAGCAATTTCCCTGAACCTTAATAATTGTATCCTTCGGTCGCGACTCGTGCATTTATTTATTCACGTGCGCCAAATTAAATCGACATCTGCTCGCGGTATTCAACACTGTTCGTACCAAAAGCCTTACACGTTTTGTACCTCCAGAGCCAAAATACTCCAAAGAAGTCGACGAAGCGAAAAGAGAATATGATGCGACTAAGAAAGAACGACTTCCGCGGATTAATTAGAGGCGAAGAGTAAGATCTTTTATTTAGTTAACCATAGACGACACGGTGTCTTTCTCAGGAGGCTGGGCTGGGAGCGTGGGATGCAGTCGGTAACCGGAGCCCTCTCGTTGGCCTTCTTCCTGGGCTTGATTTACAGGAGCGCGTCCCTCTATCATCCCCAACGACGTGCCATGTTGCACGTGAAGAATCAACGGGGCGGCAAGCTGAAAGAGAAGAAGCCCATGTCCAAGCCACCCAGGCAGCCCTGGGTAGATTTAAGCCCCCTAGGAAGCCGACCTGTCAGGATGCTGATGCTGGCAGCTGGAGCTGCTGGTTTTGGCCTTTATACGCCCGCCTTTTTCATCGTGAGTATCCTAATTACTATACGCCCAGGGCTGCTACCCTCGACCTCGCTCCTGCTGATGTTCCCCGTCGAGGAAGCGTTGTTGCATTACTTTTTTTCTTTTCTTTTTTTAATAAACCTAGAGGTTCCACGGTTTTTTCGAGAAAAATATTATTCATTTTAAACATTCGTTTCGGCAAGCCAGCACCGTTGGTCATAGAAATTAAAAGCGGAATTTGTAACTCGATTTAGGACAGCAGAATTATTCGCGCCATTTGGACTATGACTATATAGTTCGCCCCCGAGAGATCTCTAAATTTATCAAGTTCGGCTTGATAATTAAAGATGAGGCGAGGCGGCGACTTCGAGCTTGGAAACATTATCGCACGTTTACATTTAGAATCGCGCGATTAAAGACTTAAAATATAGCAGGCATATAAATGTACAAAGTTGTAATTGTAATTAATAATATGTTCACGCGCTGGACAAAATAATGCCCTTGCTGCTGGCAAGTAATTATACTAACTTTGATTACGGGAAAGTTCGTGTGCTTGTCCAACAAAGGAGTAGCTTTTCGACAACTGTCCGGTCCGCAATGTTCGCCTATACCGGGCCAGTATCAGCAAACAGTCAGAAACACGCTAAGCTCTCGACAACAGCAATCAGACAACGCGCCACAGTTCCTAACTTCATTTCCCAGTAAAGTTTCGGCAGAGTTAGCTTCTTTGCACGCTCATAATCGCGATTGACCCTGCGGTTTATTGCACGCGTATCCCGTCAGCAGTTCACGAATATTACCATAGAAAATACTTGCTACCAGTACGAAAGGTACTGAGAAATACTGGAGCTTAAATAGAAATCTCGTTCCTTGTGCACCATTCCCAAATCGACGTACCATTGAATTCTACGATCAGCGCCCACTTTGGTGCCCACTTGCCCGGCTCACTTTTCACATTTTTTCCCACGTAGCAATCTACTAATGAGAAACATCGGTTTCAGCCTATTCAGGGCCACAGAGACGGCTTGGAGGAGAGTGCTGTGGTGGTTTTGCAGACGTGCTTAGGCCTGGCCGCGGCTTTAGGGTGTGCAGCTTGGGGAGTCGTTACAGCCAGACCATCTGCCCAGTGCTTGGTGTCCAGGCAATATCTCTGCCAGGCGGCGCTTCTTGGAGTGGGTCAGTATACAACGGGTTATGCCAGTGCGGCTACGGTGTTTGGATTACGTTGTCGATAGACCGAGCAAGTGGAGCAATTCCAAGGGAATGCGAAACGTATGGACTACAAGTCCAAGTATGGATTACAGTGCGGAGAAGCCGAGAGAAACAGGGCGGTGAATGTGCGGCGATGGCGAGGAAGAAAGGAGGAATAGAAACGAAAAAGGGAGAAGGGTCTCGCGATCGCTTGGGATTCTGATATCCTTGGATCTCGAAGGGCTGTGATCGTGAAATCTTGATTAAATGATTTCCGAAATTAGCACCCTCGATTGCATATTAATTCTGACTGCAGTTTATCTCAGGGTTTTCATTCTTTATTGAAGAAGAAAATATTGACTGATTTATAATGGCTTCCTGCTTACCGCCAATTACCCTCTATAGAGTTCATGCACGTGAAACCGAACTTTCGTCAGCAGTTATACGCAAGGCAACTGCGTCGAAAACTCGGATTGCAACTAATACTAGAACTAGCTGCAGAGCTAGTGCGTGGACGACCCTCTGTTCCAAAAGGGCAGAACTTACGCTAGGAAACCTCAACAGTATAAACTCTAATTCCGACATTTCGTTCGGCTTAATATTGCCGCGCATAGACAGACAGAGAATGCGATGAGATACCCCCTTTCGACACACAAAGCAAAACAGGGCATACACCATAATATCTCTTCAACATATTCAAACCTAAAATTCTTCGCAACCCCGTATCATTTCGTTTCCTCCGTAATCATGTCGATTGCTCGTTGAATAAGAGAATACCCGCTTCCACTCACAATTATAATTAAAAGCAGAGCGGAACCCTTTCAAACCACCGTTTCGCTGATTGAAACATCCTTCAATGGCCAATCGTAATCATCCCATTCTAATAATTTCGCAACTCTTCCCTACCACCCAGTACGTAGACCGTCCTCCTCCCCGTGACCACGATCGCCGTCCACCGTCGTGTGTGTTGTGCTTTCGCCCAGAAGGTTCGTCGTCCGGAGGTTTCTAAACGTATAGCCCTCATTCAGCCCGGATAGAGGCGACCCCCGTCCCTTCCCCCCGGCTGTATCACCCTTTTGAAGCGGCCGAGCTCTTCGAGTGTCACCGGCATACACGTCTTTGCCCCTCATTCAGTCGGCTTACCCTCGGCTCGAGTTCCCGACACAAAGTACTTTCCATTTTGTCCCAGTGTCACCCCCTCGATGCTTCGTCGCCTTCCTCTGTTTCTATACCCCCCTAACCCCCTTTCTCCTACTTTCTTTGCTTTGGCCACGGAGGCGAATATTGTCCAGGCTAAGGGGGAAAGGGTGGCATCGTTAATGGGGTTGCTTCTGGACAGACGGGGCGCATTTAAAACTCGACCCGACGAAGCGGGGACTTGGTTACCGTGAAGGCGAACTGATCGACCGAGATTCGACGACTTCCGGTTTCTGATGAGGTACATGTAGGTAAAGGTTTTTTTCCGGGGGGGATATACGTATATGGAGGAATATGCATCTTGCACTTTCGCGGGAATTATTTGATTGCAATTGCCGTGGTTTTTATGGAATTTTTGTTGGTGGATTTATGGTGGTTTCCAGGGACGGTAACGGTAGTATTATTGCGTGATTTTTCTTCTTCCTCGTTTAATGGTCGAGCAAACGCAATTCGCGACATTGTGTGACGTTAATTCGTAGCGAGTAATAATTGTTTCTGTATATTGTATGGGCGATTGGTTTCCGAGGGACGCTAATTAAATATTTGAAATAATATTTTAGATGACAATCGTATTTCTAATTGACATGTGATTACTAATCAACTGTACACGTATAGATGCAATAATTTTGTTACCATTATATATATATATATGCTAAAGTAAATAATATCTCGACAAATTTTCACTTCGGCGCATGACCTAAGGTACTCGCGAGCGTGAAACGAGAAATTACAGTAAACGCGGCAGAGAATTCTTCGTCCGTGAAATTGAAGCAGTCCGCAAATAGAATATTCCCCCGCTGTTAATTTACAGAAAAGAAATATCTCTTCTTTTAACTCACGGTCGGCGCATATATTGTTTCGTTTGCCTGAACGGAATCCGAAAGTGGTGTTTCCCCGATATCACAGAGGGAAGCGAAACTCTTCGATCGTAGGCCGCAAGAATATTTTATCACAGCCGCGCGCTCGAACGTGAAATTTTAAGCCCACGCTGCACGAACAGACAATTGACCGAGGGGTTTCGCAGGATCGAGATCGTTTCGCGGAATCTGAGAATTCTGACGAACGACCACGAATCCGGCGGCTGGATACTCGAAGAAGTTATGGAAAAGCGAAAACGATCGCGATCATTCTGGTTGGACCGCGGCTTCAGTGGATTTCACATCGATTCCAAACGACGAATATATTGAAAGCTGAAGTCCAGATCGCAAGTTTCGATCGGACGAAAATCTGCAAAGTCCCATTTCAAAAGAGCAACTTGTTTTCCGGTCGCTCGAAATCAGTAAATATACATGTACAGCCACATCCAGCCAATAGTAGAATTCCATTTTCCCGGGTGAAATATTCAAGGATAGCACTCCGCCCGATAGCAAAAATGTCGCTCTAATAGCGGCGGCGTAAATGTCGTCCAGGACTCGGAATAAAATCCAATAAGCTAACCGGAAAACTGCGCTAATTTTCGAACCAGCCGGCGCGACGAACGCGACGCGTCCAGGTGCGGTAACGGGGAGGGTTGAAACGCGCAGCGCACGAGGAAAAATTCCGGGGGACGTAACTCGTAATCAGCGTGGAACCCGTATTTTCGGTCGACGGCTCTAACACAGGGACGCGTCGTGCACACGCGTGCCCACGGAATACCCGTTCGTTTTTCCAACGAGCGAAGGAACGAGGAGCTGACAAGCGAGAGCTAAATATACAAGCGCGACCAGGAGGAGTTCCAGGTCCCGAAAAGCGGCTTATCCCGTAGCTGGTGCTGTTGGATCGAGTTCCCCGCCAACGCTGCTATTCACCCGCGGCAGATAAACTATCCAACAGAAAGAATTTGCAATTTCCGCCGTGTGGCACGCCCTCCCTAAGGGGTTGGGGGATAGAAGAGTTTCGTTGCGTGACATTTTCATCCCTTCTGGTTCGTATCCTGCCGGGGGTACGGAGGCAGGGTGGAATATCCATGGTTAAATATAGATATGGTGTGAAAGCATTGCATATGAAATCGTTTTTTATGTTTGTCTGCCGAACATTTGCAGGAAGTTAACGCAATAGTAGCGTGTGTCGGGGTGCCAGATGGTTCGTACGGGAAAGTTTAATAATATTCGCGTGTTCGAGAAGGAATTCGGATTCCTTTCGAATTGTTTGCAGCTCTTAGAAATTCACGGGGGAGTTGTTGTTAAGTATTCTGTTGAATTCGAACGATAAACTTTATTAATTAAATGTACAAAAGTCCCGGCCGCTATTATCATTCTTGTTCTCTATCTTCGGTTCAATCATCGTTGTTTTGCCTAGCCCTTTCATCGCCGTTTCACGCCGCTCGTTATCCCGTCTCGTTTGCCGAACCCTCCTCCACTCTTCCAAGCGGATCGTAATCGCCATGAAACAATTGTCACTGTCCGCCTCTCGCCCTTGAGCTTTCCCACCTTCGGCTCTCCAACGTGTTCATTTCCACGGGGGTAACATGCAACGATTCCACTAAACAAACACGAATTGCAGCGTTACGTATTCTGGTCTTAATAAAAATGAACAAAATAAACAAAAATATATTTCACTGTAGATAGAATTTTGTAGAAAATGTGTTTTCTGTTTTAAATTTAATCAAGATCTGCATTTATTGTATAATAGTAGCATTATACATAGCACTGAATATAATTTTTTATTGCCAAACATGAATTATTCGTACAGAAAATAAGATGACAAAAACTGGGCAACTGAATTGATATCATATCTTATTCCCTTTTCAGCCATAGCTCAGGTTGCTTTGGGCAGCGTCCAGGAATACCACGGGCTAGTTCTGGCTTCGGGTTTGTACGGTGCATCCCTTGGCGGTGTCCTTTACTCTCTAAAAATGTTGGCACTCGAAAGACTGAGGGCAAGACACTTTGCACGCTCCTGGGCGCTCGTGCAGGCCGCAGAAGCTTTACCTATTCTTCTTGGAGTTCCTCTTACTGGTAAATTACACGCTCGACAGTAATAAACAGCGGCGTGGCGGCGGTCTAAATAATTCTATACCGTGGCTCCTCACAGAAATTCAATATCGTTAAATCGCAAGAAAGTGTGCACAGGTAGACGCTTAACTTGCAAATGTATCTTAACGTTGCACCACTGCGTTGCCCGAGTAATAACAATTCCGCTTCGGACGGCAACATTTGATCAAGCGAATTCGACAAATTTAACCGAGCTATTCCAACGTGGCTCGTGCTTGAACAGGAAAGAGGGGCCAAACAACCACCATAAACCATTCCCTTAACAATGGCCAGCCAATTTCCATCCTTGAAATTCCAGGTTACATGAACGCGAACAGCTCGAGGGTTGGTTACTACGCGTGCACGTTAAGTTCCTTGTGCGGTGCAGCCTTGCTCTTCCTGGTTGGCTGGGGTCGACAGCCGTCGTCGCCACTACTTCCGGGCTCACACCTCTCGAACGTCACGATTCCGCCTCCGTGTGCCTGTCCACCTCCGCCCAGGCCCAGACTGCCGAAGTCTCAATCCCTCCACGTACCATTGGACGTGGAAGAAAATCTACGGGACAGAGAGATCGAGAGGATGCACACTGCGGAGCACTATTATCAGCCGCAGTTCTACGGTCCCCCCCTGCGGCCAAGCAAGAGTGTTCCAGAGGGTTTGAGCCATCAGGATTCCTACAGGAGTCGGCCGAGACGACATCGCGACGTCACTGTGATCGAGCAGATCACCACTAGCGTTTAATTGCAGAAACATTGGGAAGATAGGATAAGACAAAGCTGGGATATTGTTGGAATAATATAATGATTGACTGTTTCGGTGATGCTTGGTACTGCGATGATGATAGTTGCGATGGGAATACTTGCAGGTTGTTGATTGTTAACGCCGTTCGGCGTACGAGAGGGAAGGGTCGATGAAAGGGATGCTGTTGAAAATACAGTCGTCGTCCGTTTTTGGTTCCACTGCAATTGGAAGAACGGCGGAGTGACAGAGATTTGGTGCGTTCGAGATGGGAAAGCGGTGTACATTTTCGTCTCTCTCGGAATTTCGTTATTTGTTCGCGGAACGCCATTCTCGTTGCCGAAATGCGACTGAAGGGTCGGTCGATGAATATTTTTAATCCTCGAGGAAGAACAAATACGGCACCCACTTCGGATCGGACCGTTTAATATAAACGCGGTCATTCTCCGTGAAAAAAAAAACACCTTCATACGCTGGTAATCCAATACTCGTCGGGGAACAAGCGGAACACCCGGTTCTCGAACGTTCGTTGCGTCTCTTCGGCGAAGTTCCGCGAAACCATGTGGAAACGGGAACTGTCGTCGTTGCCCTTTAATATCCACCGATTGTTGCCCGTTCACGCACCTCCGTAAAAACCGGAGGTACGCGTAATCCAGCTTCGGTCCGGTTAATCGAAACGATCTTTTGTAGGCGCAATATCCGTGAACAATGCGAGGGCTATTATCGCAAACAGCGTCCTCGCGGGATACTCGACACGGCTGACATCGAAATCTCGCGTCATCGGAAATTCTATTCAACTGGACCGCCAGTCGACTCGATTGGCAGATGCCAGGCCGACGATGGGTGTCAGCGGCACGACGTGGAATATTACCATCGACGAGAGATTTTTGACGAAAGTGCGGCGCTTTTGGCGAACGAAGACGTCGAAAGGTGTGTCGGAGACTTTGCATTCTATCGTGTTATTTCTCATTTTTAATCGCGACTTTCCTCGGGGATCGATCGATCGATTTTTAACGAGCGAATATTTTGCAGGGCCGGGGAGAATTTTTCAAAGCCACGTTATACACGGAGATCGAGGGAAGTTGCGCGGGTAGTTCATAGATTTTTGAGAAACAAGGGGCTGTTACGAGCAATTGGCCGGAAGAGATAACGTTGTTGACGGGGTGCGACCGCGTGATAAGCGCGACAGCTCATAGAAACGAGCGGTGAAATCAATGGCGAGCGAAATGAGAGATAACGAGTGCTCGGGCAAACGAATCTTACACTGTTAATGCGGCGTCGAGAGGTTTTATGCTCTTCACCTGTTTGACGATGAAGAGCGAAATGGTATTGCGACGTATGTAAATGGAATTTATATAGTCTATCTAATCTATAATTGAAGTATCAAAGTAAGTTAGGGAAATATCTATTCGTGTTAATGATTTCTTAGTTACGATGTTACTGTGAGGCAGGTATCCCTCTATCGAGTTTTAATATATTGAAATACATTTTACATACGTTCTATTTTGCCCTCGAGGTATGTGCAACCACGCAATCATCCTCGGTCAATTAACAATTTACAGATATCTCAATTTGAAACGTTTAAAATAGTGTACGACTTTTGATGATTATTCTTGCGCCCTTCTATCGTTTGAGTAATTTTAAACTGCAACGAATGGATGGATACCTCTCTCCCCTGTGTGTTCACGAAATAACACTTAGAGACTTAAAAGCGAAATCAAAATCAGAGAGGAACGATTTGAAATGAAAAGAATCGTCAGCTTGGGGGTTTCTAGTTAGAAGGATATACATATGGAAGATGGAGCTGGTCTCCAGGATCGCCACACGAATCATTAGAGACTTTGCTTACGTTTTAATATACACTACGTAGAAACCTGGAAAGTAAGTACAATTTAGGAACAATTAAACGTACCGCATACAGTATTAACAGTTAATCAAAAATCCAAAAGACACACTAGTGATTGAATAAATCATCGCAATGTTCTCATATTCTCGGAAAGTCGTGCGTATATTTACCTGAAAGCTCAATTATGGTCGCTGTTAGAGGGACGATTGTTGTTTCCTTTCTAATTTTTAAAGAGAAAAGGAAATGGAGGAAAAATAGACTTTAAGAAACGAAGCTTCATCCGGCAACAATTATTCTACCCGTGGTACACGAAACATTTCATTCAGATTTTGATTGAGGTGGCAGGTGAAACGGAACTTTCATCCAAAGGTCCACGACGAAGAACCCGATCACGTTAAGTCAATATTATTAATCTTTGCCTGGTGTTAATATTTCACACTCTGCTATGGTCGAGGTGTCTTATCCCCCCGATGGAATCTATCTTGTCATCGAGAATCTACCTTGAGTGCTGTAACAGCGTTTTACAAAGGGTTATTGCGCTAAAGATGATCCCCAAACGAGTTAACGATGCAATCAATCTGCGGTTCATTATAATTATGAAAGAAAAGATATTCAGTTGATTTGCTTCGAAAAATATTTTAAATACATAACAGAATCTGTATCACTCAACTCCTGAAATTCTGCTCCATGTCATGACTATTTAAATATGTTGCATGCACTGTTGTCTAAAAAAAAGTCTCTCTAGACCTGTGGAGAAGAGGTACAAAATTCGAGAATTCTTCGCTTAATAGAAATATTGTCGGATTATAAAAAGAAAATAATTCTATATCAATTTTATCGTACGACACCAGCCAAAGATTCCTACATTCTATTCCTACTAGCTCTTAACGTAAACCAATCTCGAAGACTTTGATACAGCAACCGAGTGGCCGAACGGCAAAGTGATTAGTACCTGAATATTAAGTGTTCTACGTTTTACGCGGCAACGACACTGCGCGTTCATCCCTTCTTTATCGCGATTTGAGAAAGAAAAGATCGACCCCACGCGACCACGTTTCTATCGAGGCTCTCCAAAGCGAGCTTCGAGTCTTCGAAGTGGCTTTGTTGAAAAATATAGCCGTGTTCAACGAGAAGAATCTCGATAACGCCGCCTGAGCGTTCATCAAGCCGGGGCAGGCGGATTAACGCGAGCAACAAGCGTGCAAACGTTCTGCTTTGCTAAATGGTCCCAGAAATTGCTGCCGTATTGCCACTTCCGATTCTGGCTGTCCGTCGACGCCCTTAAATCGCTGTTGAAAACACTTCGAAAGTTGCCTCGTTAGTTGGATGCAGCTTTCTGCAATAGGAAAATATTTCGTGCGGCTAACAGGGTGTAGATAATCGACGAAGTTCTGGCTGCTTGGGTCTTGCGTTGAAAGTTTATCGCCGTTTGAAAAATTTTACGATTTAACTTAATTGCGTTGCGGGGCTCACTGACTTACTACTAAAAGTTATGGCAAGCGTGTTCAAAGCTTCAGAACGGCGGGGAGGAAAATTTATTTTGTCGCGGAAGTTCGAAAGTAATCGATTTAGGGGCAAGTTTCGTTCATGGATTGTAGATCGGTAAAGGTGCGAATACTTGATTATCTCGTAAGGTCGAGGGAACTTTGCGCAGGTGGGATGAAAATGGAAGCATTGCGATTCTTTGAGGCACAAAAGGATGGAATTTGTGGAGAATTGTTCGCGAATCGCTTCTTCGAATAAAATAGTAAACGGCGTGGTATATCTTCGTTAAGCGACAGGAGGGGAGTAATTAATAAATATTAGCGATATTTAAAAAAAAGATGCAGGTTGTTTAAGAATATATTGTATAGTTTGTAACGTTTCGCATGACTAGACGAGCGATATACGAAATTTCGCGTGAAGTGGATCGATGTATCGTTTCGACGATCCCCTCAAGATGTTTATAACATTCTTTGTTAATCTATCTGTGGTGAATGGTTTGTATACTGCCAATTTTTATAGAACACTACCACATAATAATCTTCGACACGCTTGTGTCTAATGATCAAACGTTTAAGTGTAATTCCGTGTGTGCAAATGCGAATTCATACGCGAACCAATGAGAAAAAGAAGTCACTAGTCGTAGGATTAATAGTCTTTATTGAACACTTTGGCGCGCGTTTTCCGACGACTTATCGTATTTCGATCGATCGCGACGACTATCGAAAGCAAGACAGAAGATGTGAATTTCGAACGCATCGAAAAATTTCTTTATTTCATAGGCCACAAGGCATTTATAATTACACTCGTGTAACCTATTTGATTATTTCTTATACATACGTGAAACATAGAGAACCGAATGTATATAGAAGGGGTAGATTTTTTATTGATTTGTAATTATTGCTATTTCAAATTCGAAATTTGCATCTTCGGTTGTTAAACAATTTCTACGTAAAAAAGAAACATAAATGCGAGGATACAAGGTTCAAAGGCACTTTTCCAGAAGTATATACAATGCTCGCACCCTTCCAATTAACCGAGTGTACCAATCAGTGTGAGTACCTCGAATGTTTTTCCCACATTCGTAGCTTTCTACTCGCACGTACTCACAGAGACCAGAGTTTTTATTTCTAATCTATATAATTACCCGAGTTAAACATTGTCCCGTGACGGAATTTAGATTGTCAATGAAATATCGTGCTGGAAGAACAACTTCGAGGACAGAAATTAATATCGAGGTGAAGGAAAAACGTCTTCTGTATCTTGTAACGATTTAAGAGAGGCGTAAGAACCTAGAGATCAGGTTTTTCGATTTCTATTCGTGTACCAAGTTCCAATTTGTATCTAATGAATGTACGCTTAAAAGTTGCCACGCGTAAAGTGAAGCTACGAACCGCGTGGGGATCGAAGTTAAAGAAACTTTTGGCTCGACGTGGGAATTCTGTCGCGAAAACATTCGTGGCGGGAAAAGGGAGATTTAGCAGCTATATGGGAAGTGTTTGCACAATCGCGCCAGACCCCGTGGCATGAAGTCTTCTTCGACTTCAACTATCGCAGTTACTCTGTTTGTAGATGTATTTCGAAAAATTCTCTGATAACATGTATTGTACACACTCACTCATACAAAACATGTACACATAAAATATAATACTTGATTCCTGTAAAAGCTTCTTGTAAACCGATATTTACGAAAATCGTAAGTTCTTTACTTTCTAAACGTGAAGGATGAAAGGGAAGGGGGAGAGAAATATGCGAGGTCTCTACATTACGAAGCGTTGAGCATTTTGTAAAAGTTTTATAATATAGTTCTATGTAGTTAAACAGCTGGACCAATAAAATGTATATCCGATTGTACGCGTCAATTATTTTTAATGGGTTCCCATATAAATTTTAACATTTTCTTCATGCTTCAATAATATTAGAGAGGATGAATAGAATTAAATAGCTGCCTTCTGCAATACTTGCAGAATCATCCATGTGACTTTCATTTGTTATAAACAATTAAACAATTAAAATTGTTATTACGGCCAACTGCTTATACTCACAGCAACGGAGTATTTTATATCGTGTAGCTTATTCGTTTCCCTTTCTTTTGAGACGTGGTTGATTAAAATCGGCCCAGTAGAAGCCGAGATAATAATTTTTAAATATTTTGTCGGTAACGAGGTCGGTAATCGCGAATGTGGCGCCATCTCGCGTTTGCGGCCTTTTTCGCAGTTTGCCGCGGCTTCAAAACCGAATTCCTGGATTACATCGTTAATTTAAACAATTGCGTTTCTCTCGGCTTCTACTGCATATTTCTTAACCGGGCTTGCCTTGAATGAAAGCTACGAACAATAGCTATCTCCTCCCAAAGTTGCAACAATATGGCATTTGTGGTTCGAAAGTTATTAACAATTGAAAAATCTGCAAAAATGCACTCCGGTTCGCTGCACTTATCTCGGCTTCTGGATGAGCTAGATTAATGATCGACAGCTTAAAATAAAGGTAAATGATGCTGCTACACGACAATAAACGATTTACAAACCCTGCATGCGCTATTTAATTTTTATAAACAATTTAATAATTCGTTTGAATATTGCATCGAAACTATACTCGAGGGCCTTCCTAACAATGAATCACATTGTCCCTTGAATCGAGAGCTTCAAGTTGAGTGGTCGTTGATCAGAATCGGCCCAGCAGAAGCCGAGATAATTGAATTTGTTTAAAAAATTATAAACAAATGCGATTACTGCCACTTCCTGGCGAGATACAGAAATGACCAGAGGACATAAATTAAAGGTACGAGTGTCAGCTATCATCTCCAATAGGTGTCAAGATTATTCCACGTGTGGTTCAATTGTTATAAACAATTAAACAATTAAAATTGTTATTACAGCCAACTATATATAGTTACAGCAACGGAGTATTTTATATCGTGTAGGTTATTAGATTCTCTTTCTTTTGAGACTTGGTTGATTAAAATCGGCCCAGTAGAAGCCGAGATAATAATTTTTAAATATTTTGTCGGTAACGAGGTCGGTAATCGTGAATGTGGCGCCATCTCGCGTTTGCGGCCTTTTTCGCAGTTTGCCGCGGCTTCAAAACCGAATTCCTGGATTACATCGTTAATTTAAACAATTGCGTTTCTCTCGGCTTCTACTGCATATTTCTTAACCGGACTTGTCTTGAATGAAAACTACAAACAATAGCTATCTCCTCCCAAAGTTGCAACACTATGGCATTTGTGGTTCGAAAGTTATTAACAATTGAAAAATCTGCAAAAATGCACTCCGGTTCGCTGCACTTATCTCGGCTTCTGGATGAGCTAGATTAATGATCGACAGCTTAAAATAAAGGTAAATGATGCTGCTACACGACAATAAACGATTTACAAACCCTGCAAGCGCTATTTAATTTTTATAAACAATTTAATAATTCGTTTGAATATTGCATCGAAACTATACTCGAGGGCCTTCCTAACAGTGAATCACATTGTCCCTTGAATCGAGAGCTTCAAGTTGAGTGGTCGTTGATCAGAATCGGCCCAGCAGAAGCCGAGATAATTGAATTTGTTTAAACAATTATAAACAAATGCGATTACTGCCACTTCCTGGCGAGATACAGCAATGAGCAAAGGACATAAATTAAAGGTACGAGTGTCAGCTATCATCTCCAATAGGTGTCAAGATTATTCCACGTGCGGTTCAATTGTTATAAACAATTAAACAATTAAAATTGTTATTACAGCCAACTGCATATAGTTACAGCAACGGGGTATTTTTTCTCGTGTAGGTTATTAGATTCTCTTTCTTTTGAGACTTGGTTGATTAAAATCGGCCCAGTAGAAGCCGAGATAATAATTTTTAAATATTTTGTCGGTAACGAGGTCGGTAATCGTGAATGTGGCGCCATCTCGCGTTTGCGGCCTTTTTCGCAGTTTGCCGCGGCTTCAAAACCGAATTCCTGGATTACATCGTTAATTTAAACAATTGCGTTTCTCTCGGCTTCTACTGCATATTTCTTAACCGGACTTGTCTTGAATGAAAACTACAAACAATAGCTATCTCCTCCCAAAGTTGCAACACTATGGCATTTGTGGTTCGAAAGTTATTAACAATTGAAAAATCTGCAAAAATGCACTCCGGTTCGCTGCACTTATCTCGGCTTCTGGATGAGCTAGATTAATGATCGACAGCTTAAAATAAAGGTAAATGATGCTGCTACACGACAATAAACGATTTACAAACCCTGCAAGCGCTATTTAATTTTTATAAACAATTTAATAATTCGTTTGAATATTGCATCGAAACTATACTCGAGGGCCTTCCTAACAGTGAATCACATTGTCCCTTGAATCGAGAGCTTCAAGTTGAGTGGTCGTTGATCAGAATCGGCCCAGCAGAAGCCGAGATAATTGAATTTGTTTAAACAATTATAAACAAATGCGATTACTGCCACTTCCTGGCGAGATACAGCAATGAGCAAAGGACATAAATTAAAGGTACGAGTGTCAGCTATCATCTCCAATAGGTGTCAAGATTATTCCACGTGCGGTTCAATTGTTATAAACAATTAAACAATTAAAATTGTTATTACAGCCAACTGCATATAGTTACAGCAACGGGGTATTTTTTCTCGTGTAGGTTATTAGATTCTCTTTCTTTTGAGACTTGGTTGATTAAAATCGGCCCAGTAGAAGCCGAGATAATAATTTTTAAATATTTTGTCGGTAACGAGGTCGGTAATCGTGAATGTGGCGCCATCTCGCGTTTGCGGCCTTTTTCGCAGTTTGCCGCGGCTTCAAAACCGAATTCCTGGATTACATCGTTAATTTAAACAATTGCGTTTCTCTCGGCTTCTACTGCATATTTCTTAACCGGACTTGTCTTGAATGAAAACTACAAACAATAGCTATCTCCTCCCAAAGTTGCAACACTATGGCATTTGTGGTTCGAAAGTTATTAACAATTGAAAAATCTGCAAAAATGCACTCCGGTTCGCTGCACTTATCTCGGCTTCTGGATGAGCTAGATTAATGATCGACAGCTTAAAATAAAGGTAAATGATGCTGCTACACGACAATAAACGATTAACAAACCCTGCCTGCGCTATTTAATTTTTATAAACAATTTAATAATTCGTTTGAATATTGCATCGAAACTATACTCGAGGGCCTTCCTAACAGTGAATCACATTGTCCCTTGAATCGAGAGCTTCAAGTTGAGTGGTCGTTGATCAGAATCGGCCCAGCAGAAGCCGAGATAATTGAATTTGTTTAAACAATTATAAACAAATGCGATTACTGCCACTTCCTGGCGAGATACAGCAATGAGCAGAGGACATAAATTAAAGGTACGAGTGTCAGCTATCATCTCCAACAGGTGTCAAGATTATTCCACGTGCGGTTCAATTGTTATAAACAATTAAACAATTAAAATTGTTATTACAGCCAACTATATATAGTTACAGCAACGGAGTATTTTATATCGTGTAGGTTATTAGATTCCCTTTCTTTTGAGACTTGGTTGATTAAAATCGGCCCAGTAGAAGCTGAGATAATTGAATTTGTTTAAAGAAAGTCGTAGGTCCGTTGTCATAGTTATTAACAAATTAAAAATCTGCAAAAATGCACTCCGGTTCGCTGCAATTATCTGAACTTCTGGTGATCGTTTTTTAATCAACAAGGTGTCATTCATCGGAGTGCATTTTTGCAGATTTTTCTTTTGTTAATAACTTTCGAACCACAAATGCCATAGTGTTGCAACTTTGGGAGGAGATAGATACTGTTCGTAGCTTTCATTCAAGACAAGTCCGGTTAAGAAATATGCAGTAGAAGCCGAGAGAAACGCAATTGTTTAAATTAACGATGTAATCCAGGAATTCGGTTTTGAAGCCGCGCAAACTACGAAAAAGGCCGCAAACGCGAGATGGCGCCACATTCACGATTACCGACCTCGTTACCGACAAAATATTTAAAAATTATTATCTCGGCTTCTACTGGGCCGATTTTAATCAACCAAGTCTCAAAAGAAAGGGAATCTAATAACCTACACGATAAAAAATACCCCATTGCTATAACTGTATGCAGTTGGCTGTAATAACAATTTCAATTGTTTAATTGTGAATAACAATTGAACCGCACGTGGAATAATGTTGGCACCTGTTGGAGACGATAGCTGACACTCGTAGCTTTAATTTACGTCCTCTGGTCATTGCTGTATCTCGCCAGGAAGTGGCAGTAATCTCATTTGTTTATAATTTATTTAAACAACTTCAATTATCTCGCGTTCTACTGGGCCGGTTTTAATCAACGACGTCTTAAATTAAAGGTATCGATTCGAGGAACAATCTGTTTCTATTTTAGAATGACCCTCCACCCTTGATTCCCTACTTCTCAAATAAACCACTCTTTCACGTATGCTTCTTGTTTGGCCCTCCCTTATTTCTTTTTCCTCTGTATTTCCTTTAATAATCTGTTACTAATATATTTCTTGTGTGTTCAGGTTTCGCGGGCAAAGTGACGAAGAACATTGACCGCCACTTCTCATTGCGCATAAAGGCAAGAAAGAAGACAGAAGAACTCTGGCCACATATGTTAGTTATTCTTTAGCTATAGAGAATTGGTTTATAAACTTAGTTTGTAACTATTAGGGGGTAAGATTAATTTAGAGCAATTGTGCAATTAATTCTTTCGTATATCTATTATATATTTTATTTTATATTCACTTCACTCGGTAGATCATTCGTAATATTACTTGTTTGACTATTACAAGTTCTACTACATGTAGTAAATGTAAAGCAAGTTGCACAATTGCTGTAATTTATTAGTTTTAATAGTAATTTATAAGTTTAGTATAAGGATTAGATTATTTATGTTTATTTACGTTTAATTTATGAATTTTTAATATTTACATAAATGTTAGTTTAGAATTGATAAGATTTAGTTGTAACATGTATTCTAAATAGATTAAAAAGAATAGTGCATAAGTATTAGCTTGTAAGTTTAAATTGCAACACGTTTGTAACTTGTATCTTCATTAATTAATTTAAATAAATCTTTAATGAAAGGAATTCAACTGCTCTTTTTATTCTTACACCTTAACTATCCTTGAGAAACCTAATTCCCGTTCCTTAAACAAGTACTACCGCGCAGGAACTTTAAATGCAAAGTTCCCAAGCGGAGAACTTGTAAAAATAGACCTGATCATTATTAAATTCGTTATTACAAATCCATCATTTTCGGCGAGACATTTCTGCCAGAAACTCAGAATTTTTGCGCTCGGAAATTCCTGGAATGTGACGTCATTTCTGAGAACGAATACCTCCTTGCATATCATATTCTCCTGATACAAATCCACGATTTTCAGCAGATATTTTTGCCAGAACCTCAGAAATTTTGCGCTCGGAAATTCCTGGAATGTGACGTCATTTCTGAGAACGAATACCTCCTTGCATATCATATTCTCCTGATACAAATCCACGATTTTCGGCAGATATTTTTGCCAGAAACTCAGAAATTTCAGCGATCGGAAATCTGGACTTTGTATTAGGAGAATATGATGTTCAAGGAGGTATCCGACGCCGGCAATTCTTGGAAATGACGTCACGTTCCAAGAATTTCCGAGCGCAAAATTTCTGAGTTTCTGGCAGAAATATCTGCTGAAAATCGTGGATTTGTATCAGGAGAATATGATATGCAAGGAGGTCTTCGTTCTCAGAAATGACGTCACATTCCAGGAATTTCCGAGCGCTTAAGTTTCTAGACTTTTGCCAACAAATTTTGCAAGAAATGAAGACTTTGAAAACGATGCTGCTGCGAAGAATTTCCAGCTGCCAGTTTTAATAACGTATGGGGCCATTTTTACAAGTTCTCCGCTTGGGAACTTTGCATTTAAAGTTCCTGCACGGTAGTACTTGTTTAAGGAATTGGAATTAGGTCTTTTCAAGGATTGATAAGGTGTAAGAATAAAAAGAGCAGTAGAATTCCTTTCATTGAAGATTTATTTAAACTAATCAGTAAAGGTACATGTTACAAAAATGTTGTAATTCAAATTTATAAGCTAATACTTACAAACTATTCATTTATATCTATTTACAATATATCTTACCACTAAATCAATTTTAAAATAACATTTATGTAATATGAAAAGTACAATAGATAGAAATAACATAAAACTTATACTAAAAAATTTACATAGATTGTATGTAGAAACTTTATTAATTTACTATAACTAAAGGATAACTAAAGTACGTGGCAAAAGTCCTTCCATCTTCTCTCTTGTTTTTATGCACAATGAGAAGTGCCGGTCAATGGTCCTTACTTTTTGCCTGCGAAACCTGCACACACAAAAAATATATTAGTAAGCATGTAACAGAAGAGAGAAAAATTGTTAAGGGATATACAGAGGAAAAAGAAAGAAGGGAGGGCCAAACGAGACGCATAAGGGAAAGAGAGATCTGAAAAGAATTTGAAAAGTATTGGAATGAGGAGCGGAGGGTCGTTCTAAAATAGGAACAGATCGTCCAGGGTCGTACCTACTGGACTTCTGCTGTTTCTGACCAACTTTTAGCCGGACCTACGACTCTAGGGTCGTACCGACTGGACTTCTGCGGGTTCTGACTAAGTTTTAGCTGAACCTACGATCCCAGGGTTGTACCTACTGGACTTTTACTATTTCTGACCAACTTTTAGCTGGACCTACGATCCTCGTTAAAGAATTCTTTTGTTCTTTGCCGCGCAATGAAAGCGGGACAGCACTGGCAGGACGCTTGACTTGACACTTATTGTCAATTTCATCGCCCCGATCCTTCGCGATGTGATTTCGACTCAACTCGAGCCGAACCGAAGCGTTCGCGCGACCAGGCACCGTAGCTCAATTTTCGAAGGGTTAAATGAAAGGGTGGAGAATAAGCTAAACAGACAAAAATATCCCGTTGTGTAAATATATGGTAAATATTTAGTAAAAAATATATTGTATTATATATTGTAAACATGTAAAAGAATTTTAATGCATTTTCTTTAAAATATTAATTTTTCGCAAGTAGTACAACCGCCGGCAGTTCGCATTTTCGGATATAGAATGCAACGGACTTATTAAGACTATGACATGAAAGAAAAAGACGACATTTTCTTTCGTCTACTCGGAAGAAATTGTATTTCATTACTTTAAATGATATTCTGAGCCGTCGGTACATGACAGACGAAAAAGTTTGGTACACATTTTATCCATAAAAATAATATTGATTGTATAATACCATGTACTATTAGACAATATTTTGTACTTTGTTTCGAATAGTATTGGAAACAAGTTCGCTAATCATTCATAACGTACATACACTGGAAATATGAAGTTCTCTCGTACACAGAAAAGAAATTAATAGCATATACTCGTTGACATTTGGTAAAATTGCAATCAAGATTTAAACTATTACATAATACATTATTATCATTATCAGTACTATAATTACTAACACTGTATAGATATTAAACTGAGAATCTAAATCGAAGAAGATGGTTTGAAAATGACTATAAAAATTGATCCGTTAATATCTTTTAGCTACTATGTTTTACTTTAAGAATCAATCAGATGAATATACAAAAATTGGAACGAGAAATGGTTTAAATACATCGGCACCATTTAATTCGTCAATCGCAGATGTGAGTGCATCGATCTCCGTCAACTTTTAAAAAATATCTACAGTAGTTGCACTCAAGTTCTTTGCTGTGAAGTTAATTGTCTTATGTTCCTCCGAAAATTCTTCCGAACAATTCGAGAGTGATCGTTGAAGTCAGATCAAGTAATCATATTAACAGCATTTGTCATTGTCTTTCGTGGCAAACTTATACTACAAACTCTAAGTTAAATGGTCCTTAATGTAATGTAGATTTGTTACTAAATATTTAAGGTAATCCATAAAGTTTTAATGTTCTGTCCATACTGGTCGATGCTATATACTGTGCATGTTTCCCGAAACGAACTCCAGTCGCGGCTGCCGTGTGATCATTAAGCACTTTGAGTTCTTGCCACTGTTTACACAAATACACTCTGAAAACCGAGAAAAGGGACAACAGATAAAATAGAACTTATTCCTTGTACGATTGGATTTGTTTTCGTTAAGTAAAGCAGTTCCTACCTCACGTCCGTACCAGCTACAGCCAAATACGTTCCACTTTGGTCGAAGCAAATATCTTTAACTTCATATGCTTCTTCTAATTGAAGAGTTTTGAAGTTCTTTAATTTACGTAAATCCCAAAGTTTTACGCAAGAATCTTCGGCAGCGGTAGCTAGATAGTAACCATTTTCCGAGAAACTGATCGCCGTAATCGGTCCCGAATGGCCTGGGAAATTAGCCACGTTTGATTGTTCCTTCAAATCCCAAATTTTTACTTGAGAATCTTGAGTACCAGTGCCAAAGATCAATCCGTCCGGATGAAATTGTGCCGTGGTTAAAGGTTGACTAACTTGTCCCGCAACCTGCAAGAAAGTAAGACATGAATTAGATTAGAATCACGAGTTCAGGTATTAATGGAATTTATATTTCTCACGTTATACCTTAGTCAAAAGTCTGCCAGTACGTATATCCGAGAATGCCCAATGTTGATCCAGTGACGAACTCAGTAAATAATCGCCTGTTGGATGTAAGGAGAGTCCAGTCACAGGAGCATCATGGGCTTTCAATAACAATGTTGTCTGACTAGTTCCTACATTCCATACACGTATTGTAGTATCAGGCGATGCGGTCATTACTATATCTTCTTCTGGATGATAAATTACTCTAGTAACCTGAGCAATATTATAATAAAACCATTGAACATAAGACGATTAGTAGAAACGATTACAAATATAGATAAGTTATACCTTCTTAGTATGTCCCTTCAATATTGCAACAACTTGCTCTGTATCTTTATTAAATACTGTTGCATTTTTATCAGCACCACCAGTCAAAATCTTGCTAGTATCCGCACTGTGTATATCCAATGCGAGTATACCAGGCACACTGGCAGAATGAAGGCCCTTGAAAATAAATGAAACACAAAAAATAGTTGCAATATATTCGATACTTTCTATAGAAGTAAAGAAAACCATGTTACAGGATGTGATGCAAGCGTTTGGAATGCACGAATGCTGTCTTGTGGAAGTAAATCTTCAGGAACAGAACGTCCACGACGTTTTCTTTCCTGTGTGAGCACTGTAGCCCTTTCCTGAAGTTTCTGTATAACATCCTCTGTGATTCCAGCCTGTTCCATAGGTTGTGCAGCTGTGCCTCCGGCTTCTACCGCAAGTGCCTGCAATAACAAATAATTAGCCAAAATACAATTAGCTTAAAGTGAATGAGAATAAGATAAGTATAGTCGTTTTCATACAGGCTGTGGAATAGTTGTGGCTTGTACAATTCCAGCCTGTGGTTTCAAAGTAGCCAACGCCTCTCTGGCTGCCGTCACTTCCTTCGTTAATCTGGCTATTACGCGACACGCTGCGTCGTGTTGATACAAGGCATGAGATAATTCTTGCCTTGCTGTTTGAAGCTGTTGCCTTAGAGTGAAAGAATGCAACATAACAGCGTCCCATTCGTCTTGTAAAATTTTCAATATAGCTGGAATTGATGTTGCACTAGGTGGTTTAGGTTTAACTATCGCTGTTGCTGTAAGAGGATAAAAGATATATTAATTTGATACCGGACTCAATATTGGTATATCAACGTAGAATAAAAAACATACTTTTAATATCAATGAGCTGATCTATGGTTAATTCCTTTCCAGTTATGGGATCAACGCCATTTTCTGTCACATACTTTTCAATTAATCGCTTTTCGAATATAGAGCCAGATACTGGAGAAACCACAGGGTGCTCCGGCACTTCGTTAGAGACTGAAAATAAATAATTACCTAGAATAGTGGCGGCAACGAATAACATTGTAGGTTATGGTTAAGAATTGCCGGTATGTGCTACACCCACTATTGCAAAAAGAAACAATTTACATATACGATTGTTCAGTGGATTATTAATAACAATTTGCTACGCATTGTGTTATTTGCAATTAAGTAATATATTTATAAAGAAGAAGAAAAACTTACTCGCACAAGAGAGCGCCATTTTCACACACACGAGACGTGCTTACTGCGCATGCCATTTGAGCCCGATTATTGTTTCCAATTTTTTAATAAAAATTTAAATTTATTTCCATACAAAGAGTAGATAAATTATAAAGTATATGTATGAGCAAGTATTTGCATTGAAAATATTATAACTGGTGTACATTAAAATACAATCCTAACATTTTTATCTGAAATAAACTTTAATCGGAAAAATGCTTGTATACATTTTTTTATATATTGTTCACACATTGTTTGTATGCGGGTAGTAGGGTTGTTAAAGATTTTTTAATAATCTTTTATGACAATCTTGTCGAGGTGTGATATTGAAAAAGTGATGCTATATACACATGTATACCCAGTAAGCAGAACTTCCGTTTTAGTGAAGTAAACATGGCCCCTACGGTTGCTGTCATTTTCTTCATCGCGTTTGCATTTACCGCTTTTAATGCCGATGCGGCGAGTAACCCTTACGTATTTGCAAGAGTCGAGGTATTAAATATATTAATTTCTTTTTATCATGAATTTTATAACGCTGGTGTGTCATAATTTCAAGTGATATCCCGATAATACAAAGTACTAAACATTTTTTCCAGAGCTGCAGTGGTTGTCGCTTGAGCCGGCTTTCGGACGTTAAACAATTTATCTTTGAAGATTTACCTAACTAGTATCCTTAACTTATCATTTTTAATATATCATATACGATTGCGAGTTTCACAAAACTGGTTAACGCATTTCTTGCTCGAAGAATTATTTTTCTAGTAGCAGAAATCAAAGAAACCTGTTATTATTTATATCAAGGACATATAATTATCCTTATATAACGTTTCCGATTATGAAATACGTAATATTTCAAGGACTTCAACTTTTTCTTTAATGATCTACCTACCTAAAATATTGATATAATATTTAAAGTTACAATTTTATATAAAACTTAACAAGAAATTATAGTAACAACGTTGAGTTCAAACACATTCCAGGTGCAGTTCCAGAATTACTTCTGTTTAATGAAAATGAAGAGGTACGATTTGCTTAATATATATTAATGTATGCAATGTATTTCAATATTGCTATTTTCCAGGAAATGGAAAGATTACCTCTCTCAACTTTGACTAGGGAAGAATGCAATAATCTGTTAACTTCAAAGGGTTTTGCAAAAAGGATAGCAAAAGATGAGGTATAATAATGAATACAGTGTGAATAAATACCTGTAAATGTGGAAAATCACTTTTAGAATATTCGCTGCAGAATCAGTTACTTTCAATAATCACGTCTGGAATTATGAACTCTTATGCGCTTGTTGTAGTATATTTTAAACTTTGTTTGTAAATAGAAATGTGTACTATTCTTCCAAATCGAGTCTTTTTAATAAATATAAATTATAGTCGTGTACTTCACATACTTCAAATCTAAAGTTGGTAAATATATGGTACACAGAAAGGAATATATTATACTATCAGTAGGTAGTACAAACCATCATTAAAGCACAAAGTAGTAAGTAGTGTAGGAACCTTTGGATGCACGAGTTGCTGTCTTTTTTAGTACCTCATTTTCACATAGATGAATGGGCATTGTATTCTGTCCCTGCAGAGCTGCAATCTGTGATACAACTACTAGATCCATGATGTGACAAATTTGATCATTATGGGATTGCTTGGGCACCCTTACTCAAAAGTTTTAGTGGTCCAATATTCAGTGTTTCAAGTAGAACTACTACATTTTAAATGAATGCAAGTGGACATTAATCAAATGTTATTACGAGTTGTTTAGGGATGCAGATGTAATTAAAGTTGATTGATAATCTACTATGAATTATTTATACTTTCAAATGAACAACATGAAATCATTAATTTTGTTCATAGCTCATAAAGCAACTGAAACTTGTCTAGCAGGGTACCCTATACATATTGATTTTATTCAGATTCTGCACACCGTTATTCTCTTGTGTTTCATTATACCAAGGATTCCTTTATGTGAGCAATATCTCATAATATTAAAAAATACAGAAAGCTTAGATTCAATAACAGATGACCATACTCACTAAAACATATTATGCAACTTAAACAGAAGAATTCAAGTATAAAATTTCTGCGACCTGTCTATGTTCCAAAAATTACAATGCACTACTTGAATTATTTATTTTATCGAAATGTGTACTTATTATTATGATCCTTAATAAATTACTGAATTTAAAATTGAACATTGGCATTATCTCCCATTTTTAAGTGTCATCGAGTTTGTGAAGGATTTTATTTAGTACACAGTATTTATACATCTACTTTATTCTAGCAATGATATATTAAGCAAACTTGTAAATCAGTTTACAACTTTTCACATTTAAGAAATTACAAATCATGTTACGTATTGTTTTTTTTAATGCGAAATACCTTTACTTGTAAACGTTGTATTCCTCAAATGCAAGAACTCAAATTCAAATTTATGAAATGTAAATTTCAGTTTGGTATAATAATTAACAAAACATCGAATTTGTATACAAATGACAGATAATGAAATAAAAAAATTCATGTGATCCTGATTTACTATTTTATAATTACCTCTTCTCTCCTATTTCTATAACCACAATGCAAATAAAATCAAAAATTAAATAAGCTATGTTTATTATCTTCAATCTTCATTTCTATGAATGAATATATTACAGGACTGTATGCGACATACTAGCTGTATATTTGCTTTCACCTTATTTTATTTGCATCTGGTATCAATTTCACTTAATAACTAGATTATATACACTGTTTATTATATCAATAATTAGTGGAAACCGTGTAGGTCTACGTTGATGTAATAAAACTACATTCGTTAGGTTTCTGCACAAACCAATCGTGTATGCCGTGTGTAGAGTAGATATTTTACATATCTAAAAAGTGATATTATTTATATTTATATACATAAATATCGTAAGTATGGGTTCCACAAATTCTGGAACCAGGAAAAAGGTTTACCTGCTTGAATGTACCAGTTTAGACGAATGTGCAAATAAAAGGGAAAAACCTACATAATTTTTACATTATCAATAATAATATTCGTGACTATTAGATCCAGATGAAAAAGAATTTATTCTTTATTATATTCGAAGAACGAAAAGTAAAGTGTATTTACATATAAAATATTACAGCTATAAACAAAATCCGTTTGTTTATTCAAGCAGGTATAGTTACTTCATCGAGTAACAATGATTACACAAACGAGGAAAGATCGATGTATTAATAAAAATGTAATAAATCAATCTAGCAAGTGGTATAGGATTACAAGATACGGAGCAAGTAATATGGTTTAACAAAATGTTACGCCAGGAGGAGCCAACAGATGAATATTAGAGCCACCCACAGAAACAGCTTTGAAACAAATTGTTCTTCTTCATACTGTGATGTTCCCCTATTATCTATAGGAAATAGTACATTTACAGTATGCTTTCAACATTTAGAAAGTTGTATTAGTCTAGCTAGAATGTATTACCTGTACTTGGTCGTGTCTCCCCAAAAATAAAAGTCGATGTAAGAAATGCAAATGGAAATGCTCCAATACCGAATGACATATAAGAACCATCCCCAAATCCAAAACTTGGAAACCCCATATTATTTTCTGATTCCATTCTTTGTCCAGCAGGACGTGGGGGTACGTTATTCCTATAAGTAATACGTAATATAGCTTTTAGTACATTTTAAATTGAATCCAATGTAATATACCAACTGAAGTACAATATACCTTGGATCCTCGTGCTTTGTATCTCCACGTCCGTAGAGTGGAATGACGTTATCTTTGCTAATAGCAGCTTTACAAACGGGACACATTTGCCTTGTGGGACGAGTCTCTAACCATTGGTGCAAGCATGGCCAACTGCGCACAACAATTTGCAATATTATAGCAATATTTAATTTTTAAATATCAAATATTATTGTTACTTTATTATTATCTTTATTTATCTACTCAATACAATAGACATCGAAATGTGTAAAAACTTCATACTGTTTAGACAACAAACTTACCAAAATAGATGACCGCACATGCTGATCACAGCATTTTTTGCTGTATCGAGACAAATGTTACATTCGAACGAACGGTTTTCCTTTTCTTTTTCTTCTGCGGCAGAATCAAATGGGTTCGATGGCCCCGCCTGTTCTCTAGTAGTGCTCATCTTCAAAAATTCTTAAAAGGCAAACAATTGATATTACGAAAAAGTATACAGAGCATGTATGTATACACGAAAGAAACTGGGGCGTTGTTTAAAACAAATAGAAAAATCCGTGGTGCACGATGTATGAAATGAAAGTGAAAACAGCGCTTATATCATATTATCAGGCAAATAATATAGACGAAAACAAAAAGTTCTAACGATGAATATATTTTTTTTTATCGTTTAACACTGACGATATTATCATACGGAAAGCAACATCCGCTTTCAAAAACAATATGACAAGCCCGGAAAGTCATCGTGTAAAAGTGACAGTATTAAATGTAAATGTCAAAAAAAAAACATCAAAGGTTAACCACATATAGAATCGATATAAACGACCGATTTCCAATCCCGGTCATCTTAACACCGAGCTTCCTGAATTTATTGGCGTTATCTCACGCATTATGTGTCCATGAACAAAATTGGAAGTCATATGCCCGCAAGCGAAATGTGCAATTGATTGGAGGCATATAACGTCATTCTGTCCCGTATGTTTCGTACGAAATAAGAAAACAACAAACTGTCACATGGGAAATAATACTCGATGGAAATATTACTCGAAAATTGAAGAGGGATCGAAGTTCATCGGATGATGTGTCGCAAGCAGAGATCGCGAGCCCTCGTCAAAATACGATTGGAACAGTGTCTGCCATGGCTGACATATTTCATGTCACTTACTTTGGTATTTTGACCACAGAGCCTCCCCTACCGATATATCCTTCCTCAAAGTTAACACTGGTTCCAAAATGATCCGATGTATCACGTACACCTTGGTCTCAATTGCGCAAGTGCCATCAGATGATTTTCATGATTTTTCGCGAAACGGATGTTCGAAATAACACGTAAGGGGTACTGTTGCCGATGCGTATGCGCTTATCTACAATAATATTATCGCCGACAATAGTTCGTACGGGCGTATCGCGTTTTATTTTCGTTAGATGCTTATACGACTGTGATCACAATTGTAGAAACATGATTTTAATACGACTGCTTTAAATCCCCCACTTGATTAACGCTGTACTCGAGTCTCCTGATTGTTTTTTACCGACTGCGTGCGGATGCGATTCGTTCCAGTTCCGGTATACATTAATAGAGTACGCCACCGATGCAATTTGAATAGGTATCGAAAATAATTCGATATTATTTACTAATTATTATAGTTGATACTTGATCGTGGCGGTCTATAATACGAATATCATCTATCATCGCAACTTACATACAAAACTTCATGTGAATATGCATATCCGTACATAGTTAGGATTATACAATCTTGATGCGTCAACACTATTTTCTCTAATGACATGCATATGGTAAACAGATTGTTTAAAACATTTGTCGGCAAGTGAAGGCTAGAAATTACAGCAAATCTGTGAAGCATTTCAAGATATCGACGAAACTACGATTACACAAAAATTGATTTCCACATCACCATGGAGCTGAGGGACAACTGTACCAATTAACACACGTTCGTCGTTAATGCGTAAAAAAGCGACTAAGCAACAAAGTTATAATTTATTCAATGTTGAAAGAAGGCTGTAGTTGAAAGAAGGTAGTCTATGTATATCTCACTAATTACATAATGTCAAACTTACGTGTATAACAGGTTAAGTAGAAGTTACATAAATGCGTCGAACATCATAAGATATATATTAATATTAATTCGTTCAAGCCGAACTGGATACAGGTATCAATAAATCCAACTATATTTTATTAAATGTATAGATGACAACAAATATTCAATGCGATAGAATTTCTTTATTTCGTAGAATGAAACAGGACGGCCCAGAATCTCCTCAATATACCCCATCGCGAGTCAATAGTAACAAATTCGAGAGTCCATCTTCGTCTAGATTGAAACTTAGCGCGCCAGGAAGGTTGCGGAAACACCCAAAGAAGAATCTAAGCTCGGCGATTTTACAACAGCGTCAAATGCTTCGTGTGATAGACAATGACGTTGACGTTACGCCGAAATTACTGGTACACCCGATATACAGCTCGATTGATGAAAAACAGATAACAGCGTTCGAAGCGATCGGACTGTCTCAGACCGGCAGCGTCGGACAATTGTCCAACACTTCCGGTTGGAGCACAATAAAAAAAAGTTCCTCCGTGATCGTTAGAACATCTTCAATCGCCGGTAGTTCAATAGAGGGAGACGAAGTTGCATTTGAAAGCTTATTGTCCACACAGACGGACGAGTATTTGTTGTACACCAAAGAAAGAGCTCCTTCCCAATTTTATTTGCCTAGGTAATTCTACGAATTTTAATTCTTAATATTTTAAAACGATTAATCCTTTGGGTAAGTATCTAAGACTCAATTGTATTAACGAATGTATCGACAAACGTGCATACATATCTTATATTTATTATCATTGGATAAAAACTTATTCCAATAATTTTTTCCTCCCTCAGCATCGATCCAAATATATTTTACACTCGCCCGGAAACCGTGACGCTCACTCTGAGGGAGACAGAAACATTTTTCATTTTCGAAATGCAACCAAGAACGGGTGACCTACTTGCACCCGAAGGTCTGGCGATTAAAGAGGAGAACGAGGATTATGAATATAAAACTATTGGGCCTGGCTCGAACAGGAAATTGGTCGAAGCTGAAACCCAAACCATACAAGTGCTTACAAGGTCACGAGGAACGCACATCGGCAGATTGAAACGTAGAAACCAGGGCATCTTGGTGAACAATTGGGTGATGCACGACGTTTACGCTGCACCCGAATGTATGACCGAAAGAAACGGGATATACGTTGTGCGCACAAAGAAATCTATGGAAAACATGTTGCAGGCAGAGGTATGAATAATCATCTTCGCGGTAGACACTTTATTTCCCAGTAGATCCCTGACGCGATTGCTAGAATTTTCTACAAAGACCAAGTCCAATTTCTACTTCGCAGTTCATGGAATCCAGGCTTCCAAATTCGGACACGTACAATGTTCTTGAAGCAACAACAGAGCAGGAACAGATACACATATTCCAATGCGTGAATTTTCAAAACGCGGTGCGGGTAATGGAGCACATAATATCGAACAACATTTTTCTTCACGCTCTTAAACGATTCACCGGCTTGATTAAGCAAGATCCATGCAGCCTTGACTTAGAATTTACGTACAGCCTGGACCTCCTTTGGATTCACGATTCCCCCGCGTCCGCCAACAGGCCAGTCTCCACTTTTTGTTGGAACTACGTAAACAAACTTATTCTAGCGGTGGGATATGGAGCACGAGAAAATTCGGGAACTAAAGATGGTCTTGTTTTGCTGTGGTCTGCAAAGAAACCCGGCGTACCAGATCGTTGCTACGCATTCGATAGTCAGGTCTCCAATCTTGACTGGAGCCGAGACAGACCTAATCTGCTTGCCATCGGTTTTCACGATGGAGAGATAAAAGTGATCGATGTGAGCAGCCAAGAAATTAATATCGTACGACGGAGTCAGAAAGTTACGTCTCCCTCAGCCTCACCGCATTGGCAAGTTCAATGGTGGACCAGTGACGAACAGTTCGATTATCAGGAACAGATTTATACGTGCAACCAAGATGGTTGCGTGTTCTGTTATCGATACGTAGAGGATTTCACCTCTATCCCCATCATGAGAGTCTACAGGATAGAGGGTACGCTACCGGGTGTTACTAGATCAGCCAGGTGTAGCCGTGACAATATATCCATCAATCGAAGTCCTGGTGCACTGGTTCTTCGGAAGCATCCAATATCGAGTACATTGTATTACATTTGTTCAGACGAGGGTTGTATCTACAAATGTTCCACGAATTATCTATACCGACATATAGACAGTTTTCTGGCCCACGATGGACCAGTTTATTCAATGAAGTTCTCTCCATTTTGTCCGAAAATATTTCTGACCTGTGGGGCTGATTGGTGTATACGAATCTGGGCGGAAGGATTAACTGAACCATTAATAACTCTATCTACGAAAATGGCTTGCGTTCGATACGCGGCCTGGTGCCCGGTGCACTCTACCATCATAGCAAATATCGTCAACAACGAGATCTGCATATGGGATATCAGGCGAAAGACGCATAAACCTTGCTCCGTAACAATTTCACCAAACAGTGGCAGACTAGTTAAGGTCGATTTTACAGTAAATGGGAAACAGCTCGTAACCGCGGATGTAGACGGTGCTGTGTACGTATATAATCTAGAGGGGATGCCGTTTCCGCCTTACAATCAAGAACAGGTGCTAGTCGAGACAATCGAGAAAGGTTTGCTTACAAAACCAACACTCCTCAAGAATCTAAAGAAACTCGGACCACCGTTTTCTTCATAAAAATGAAATATTAACAATAAGCTCACGCATAATCTTGCACCCTTTCGCGCATACACGTAGAAAGGATAATACTGCAGAGCGTTCTATCGTAAACTAAACGGTCGAATTGCCCGTTCGTTTAATTTTCAATAAGCATGCCCATGGTGTGTCGTCAGAATCCCTTCTTATTCCTTGGCTAGAGGTCCTCGGACTCGTAGCCACATCGTTACAGAGAACGTGTATGACATTTTCCACTACTTTATCGACCGTGCAGCCGCAGGCTAAATCCAGCACGTGGGGACCCCTTACGGTCCCCCGAAGCGAGGCACGCCGGAGGGGCTCGCGTGATTCGCGCAAAGCACGGAAACCAAAGCGACCATTTCGATTCAGGATGGAACACCGGTGCCGCGCCGGTGCCCACTCTGAGGCCTGGTAGGCAGGCAAGTCGGCACGGATGGCTGGCTGACTTGCTGGAGGAGTTGCAGGAGAGTGCCATGGTAGAGGGGCTTCCCTGGTTGCTGCCGCTTGCGGGCACGAACCGCGCTACCGCCGTCAGCAGGCAGTCTTATTACGCCCGCACTCAACTACGCGAACTAAGTACTCTTCTTAAGCCGGCCAAACACCGAATAACGAACCGCGGGATAATTCACGCGAAGCCGTCTGTATCTCGAACGGCGTTCATTTTGCGCTGTGGATTATCAGTTTTGTTTTTATTCGAGAGTTGCAGAACTTTTGTTACATGTTTGGTGCATGCATTCGATTTTGGAACAACCCTTTGCAATTCGAGTCGACGAACACAATCTCGAAATCAGTTAGCGAATTGAGCCGAGGGGAGGCCTCGTGCTCGATTGGTCGGCGAGGACCTGTTGCCCGAGTCACAGGTAACTTTAGAACGATTCTTTATTTGATTCGCTGTATCGATAAAGCGTGTTTCTGCATGGAGATACTTGTTCCTTTTCTTTTTGTTTCCGCGCCGTTCCCTTCGAAGGTATAATTCCGGCGTCTTATTTATGTATACGTATTTATCTTTTCCAAATTGTGCATTTATTTCGTATCAGGGTAATGGTTGGAGTTTGTTTTAATGTAAGCAAAGAAATAAATTAGTTTAGAACGAGTGCAGGGTAAATTTCTCAATGTCGCGCGATTAATTTATAAATTTGAATGCAATATTGAGAAGTGACATTGTCTCCCCCCCGCGTCAATTTGACGAATCAAAATTCGACGGGCGCGCTTGACCTGGAATGCCAGTTTTACGCGTAAGGTGCGAAGGAACGCGAGTGTCCGTGTGTTCGTCGCAAAAAGAATGGGAAAGAAAAGCTATTCTATCGGTCGTAGCGACGTTTAATCTCCATTTCTTGCTAATAAAAACGTCGCCGACATCGTCGGTCATTACGTTGTTTGTTGTCCGTCAAGAATTCGCGGCGGGTGCATGCCGATCTGTCACGACCACCGCGTGTCACGATTTCGTCTTATATCTTGATCCCGAAGCTGTCTCTCTCGGAATCATAAAATTATCTCAAATAATTAACTATGCTGCATCGTAAACGGTAATAAAATCATCTATGAGCAAAAAGGATGTATAACCCTAGCTGTCTCGACAAATTAAAAAAAAGAGATTGATTGCTCCAGACTCCATGACGCGCTTAATCGTCACTTCCGTTGAAAATTATCCCGCCAATCCGGTGCTTGACGCGCGCTAATCGTGTCTAATTTCCTGTCAATTGTTTGTCGAAGGTGGTGAAGACGAATCAAGACGCGTGCAACATTTCGTTTACTCTTTCGATAGTTGACGTGTACGGAGATGTGGTCAGTGTGAAGGCTGCTTAATAGCAAGGAACATGTGCATCCAGGGAATAGTGGCGAAGCCGATGTTGCCGGGGCACGAGCTACACTGTGACCACTCTGTTCCCGACGAACCCTGACCGATTCCATGTTCGTTCCACCAGCTGACTGTCGAGTGGAAACGAGACTGAAAACGCGTCGCGGTAAATTTCGCCTGCTCGAAAATTTCGTACATCGAGTCGTGGATACGAGAACGGTGCGTGGAAATCGGGTAAAAGTGTTGTTTCGAGTTAACACGTACGGTGTATAGACCGAGTCCTTTGAGAAGAAACGGTGTGCTCGCGAAATTACACGTTTTCACGTGCATTCGGTACGCTATGAACATCAACGTTCTTGGATGTAACGGGTGGTTCGCAAGTAAGTGGCCAAATTATTCTTTATAACATTACTTAGTTCTTCGCTATTTTCCTCCCGATTGTGATGTAGCATATTGTCTAACCTCTCTGTGGGCAACCGGGTGGCCTTTTATATGTTTCCTTGAATAATTTTGTACGCCCCTGAGAAAGCATCGCGAAACCGCCTCGCACCCCCCATTTCCTAGATACATTTTGGTTGCCTACCGCTAGGGGCAAACGTATGATTGATTTTTGTTTCGTGGTATTGCCGATACTACGCCAGATTAAACCTACGATATTCTAGCGCAATTAAACATTTTTCTCTCCTCTTAACGTGCCATTCCTGCATTGATAACGCAACAAAGGGTATTAAAGGTATACTGTTTTCGTGCATCTGATAATGATCGAGGATCAATGTCCAATGAAGCTTCACGAATCGGGCCTAATGCATGCGAATATATTTTATATCTGCACAGAAACACCCCTACCCTCGCTAAAGTTTATCTATAATGATTCCCCGCCTATTGGACTAATCGTGATCATGCATCGTGTTCCTCTATCTTCATCTAATTCCTCGCCGTTGCGTTCGATGCAACGGTGCACGTTGCACGCCGTACAACAACATTCTTTTCCCTGTCGGTCACTGGATATCGTGGGCACGTGGATTTTCAAGCTCGTCTCTCGTTTCGTTCTCCGTCTCGACGGAATACAAATTTCCGCGGCAAACGGGATTCCCGTCTGGGGAAAGTTCTGGAGACTTTGGGTCACGACATGTTGGTCACTTGGTCGCCCGTCGACTTGCAAAAGCGTGGGTTTTCGATGGAAGATCATTTTGCGCGGGTAGAGAGTTGGCTCGTGGAATTGGAAAATAAATATAAATACAAATGCAATAACTGGAATGAAATATCAGAATGATGTTGCAAAGAATTGACCTGATATTATTTACCCCACCGTTGGAATAAGGAAAAAAAAGGGAAGTCTATTTTCTATAGGCTATCGTCGATACTGAGTCGTACAAAGAATATTGAGTGTCGATAACGATTACCAACAATCTCCTCCTCGTCGATCCACGCGATACGGTGACTCACTTGGAATTATTCATGAATATAATTCACCTGGTCATCCGATTTATCGTTCACGGGGCCGAGGGACGTCTTTTTACCTGGCTGAAAGTGTGAAGAGACGCTTTCCGCCAGGTTTATTTAGCCGTTCCATAGTCGGCAACGACTACATGACACCGAACAGCCAAAGAAAAACAAGATCTAGAGAAAATGCGTGGGTTTCGTTATCAACGTTGGTAATTTATGCACGCGCGACTAGGAGATCCCTGTTCCCCCGGAGTACCGCACCGAGTCATATATCATCGTGTGTACGCGATCGGGACAGAATAATCAATTAATAAGGGGAATAAATGATTGCTCCATCAGTGGAGGGACGTGCATAAATCTTGTTCGTAGCTTGTCGCGTTCGAATTTATTGTTATTCAAAATTCCAAGCCGTTCTGCATCGATAATACAGCTTGCCACGTGTTTCTAAGGTTTTCCTCGAAGTAGTTATCACATTATTGCGATTGCACCAGCGCCCAAAAGTCTATTCAATATTAGACGGTTACCCATTGCGATTAATTAAATTTAGGGTACCAAATATACAAAACGGCGCCGCACAAAAAGATCGCTATTAATTGAATAAATCAACGACGCGTGCAATAGGAAATCCAAAAGCGAGGACGACTCCTCGTGCCATTCGTTCGATGAAAGTAACATTGGGTGGTCGATCGATTTCGAAGGAACTGTATTTATATTGTAATCGAGCATCAATGCCGTTTAGTTTCACCGAAACGCTCCAAGCGACAGGTCGCTGTTCACAGCAGGCGAAATTAACGAGCAAAGGCGAACTCGATCGAAGGCCGGTCATTTATATACAATTTGTACCGTAACGTGGATCGCTTTTGCGAAATGAAAAGAGGACGGGGTACATGTTCGCCGGAAAGATTTCGCGAACGTAATATAGAAGCGATAATGCGAAGTCACGTTGCTGAACTAAAGACGCGTGAGCTGAACCGTTCATCTGCACGCGTGGGTGTAACGAGAGGCATAATGCGCGGAAAATTACTGTCGGGCTTACGACCCTCTGAAAATCACCACTATGAGTTACATACCGCGGCTCCATTAGGCGGAACCTTGGGAAAAATAATATTCTATACCATTGCTGGTTGAGTCTGAAAATTACTCGGGGTTGGATCTTATCGCGGGTAATAATAGATATCGTGTACAGAGTGCCTTGGAAGAGGTGACCGAAATAAGGGAAAGATTGATATTTGATCAAAAGTATTGATTAGAGACCTCTGCGGCAGAGTTGTGGGTTACTTACAAATTTCCGATTGATCTCTAACAATAAGTACAATTGTAAGCAGAAATCGGTGGATAGACCGCGGGGGCGAGATGCAAATTAACAATTGACGTGTCAACGCGACATTTCTCGTTCCTGCGAAACATGCGACTTGCCGCATGCACTTTTATGCATTCCATTTTACACCGAGCTTCCTCTATCGAGTAAATTAGACTAGGTTTAACCTCGAGATCCGATCTGGACGGTGATTCGCGAGTCACAGCCGTGCATAAGATAGCATTTTTCCTTCGGGTCGTGTTACACAAGGTTGATATTGAAATCAGCCGTGTAACGGAACGCAAAGTTGAGTCTGTAAAACACGGCCGATAATAAAGGTGCTCGCTTGAATCAGCGTGTACCGTAATAGACGAGATTAAGGCGGAAAACGAAGAAAAAGAAGGCGGTGTACGCATTACGTGAAAGCCGCAACGCTGGTATAAATAAGATGATAAGGCGCTACGTGCTAAAGATGTACCAGATCGACGACCCACGGGCAACTCGTAGGCGTCGAAACGGTCTCGACATCGTTCCAATATTTTTCCCTATTGTCATGCACAGATATTCGACAGCATCCACCTATATTCAAGGGAAAAGAAGACTAAGAGGACCGAGTAGCATTTTTTTTCTCCGTCAGAGTATTTGCAATTCACTCGAACCTTATCGAAATAAAATCTACATTGTATTTTACCACTCAATTTTATTGTACTTCTGGAGTGCTTTCAATGGAGGAGATTTCTGTACGCTGTACTATACAGGGTGTCCCTCACGTACGATAAAATATTCATTTAAATAGAAATCTGCGAGCAGAAGTATGCACAAGTGTGTATGTACTAGAAAGAGTGCAATTAGTTTATTTTTCGCTAGAGCGAAACTGTTGCTGGTATAAAGTACGACCGAAATGAGTTTTGCCAGATGGAGTGGTGTTACGTAGGTGGCACTGGCTGGAGTAATAACACGAGAAAACGCGAGAATCGCTTTAGGGGAAGCAAGAAGTCGGCCAGCGCAAGAAAGGAGTCGCACGATAACGCTGCATACATCTCCGCGTCGTGTCAGGACGAGATGAACCGCACGATTAACGATAAATGAACATGCCGGCCTTTGCCGCTTATTCGATCCCTCTGTACGCCCGTTCGACCGTGCGATTGCACGCTGTTTTGTACAACATTTAACAAACACGGAGAAAAAATGTTACGACGAGTGGAAAAACGAATGGGAAGAAACTTGTAATGGGAACTATAATTAGAGGGCAAGCTGCTTGCGGGCACGTATGGTTGCATTATTGATCAGCCTCAAGTGACCTTTTCCGCGAACGAGCACATTCATCGATTTCTTGTTAGATCGCATCGAGATTAGCAAAAGGTACGAATAGTTTAGGCCGCAGAATCGTGTGGATGAAAGTTCACAATCTTGCAATATTATTTTCCTCTCATATACCAATACGGGAGATATTTCGTCAATCGTAGTCGGAGTGAACGCGCAGCCTAAAATTGCATTGCGCGTTAAGCGTCAGAGAGTCGTGAGATATTTATTAACAGCGAAGCCGCAGTACACGCATGCTACTTATAGTGCCAGCGTCCTAATTATTTGCAAAAATACGTGGGCAAATTTCTCGCGGTTTCCCTTCTTCGTCGGTGCTCCCAGTGTTAACCGGAATCCATATCTCGAGCACCACTTGTAAGGGGGAACCCGGCGGAGCAAGACATTTTTAAGAGGCACGGGCAGCAGCCTCGCGTTACATACCCCTAAATTCCGCCGGTGCGTGTACGTACAAGCGGACATTTACGCGGACAAGGTGCAGGCAAGTGAGATATTGTTCAAAAGTCGGCTACGGAGCGTGGGTGGATGGTCGAGCAGATAAGAGCAGTAAGTCATCAGCTGAAGCAGGATTTATGGTTGAGGTATTACCGGCGTTCACAGATCCACCGATATACCAAACCACGAACTTTCACCGTGCGGCTAGTGAGGAGTCTCGCGGTGTCGAGTTCAAAGTTCACGCGACAACTACGACGTACAAGAGGACAACAGGATCCACGGGGGGACGTAACGCTCCTCGCGTTGTAAAACGAAATTCCACGAGCTGGTGGACTAGAGATGGTATCTGATTTTTCATCGACGACCGAGTAAGACGTTGTTAATGTAACAGGCCGGGCCGGCCGTTCGTTTCGTTTGGCTTAGCGACGGGAATCTGGGACGTAGCGTAGCAGGATTCCGAGGATCAGATTGGAAACCCGTTTTCAGGATTCAGAAGCGAGTCGTGACCGAGACATTAGTGAAATTACTCGGCTCTTCGATTCCCTTTGCCGCTATCTAGATAGCATTTCCGAGGGAAACGCCGTGCTATCTCGCCTCTTAATTTTCTGCCCTCCGCTGCCCGTTATTTACAGTTACGCGAACAGTGATCCGGAGCTGCGAGGTGACGAATGAAAGGGTTAGAGAGTCCCGTCCCCCGCGGCTCGATAAAATCGCGTGTACGATACAGACTGGGAAGAATTGCGGTGATTTGTTGAACGCTGCGACACCCGGCCAATTCTGTCCTACGATCCTCGTGTTCTCGAAGATTGTTGAACTAGAATCGTAAAGTTCCACTGACGCCGAGTCCGTTCACCGAATAAAATGCTCGACAGCGTTTGCAAATTCTGATGCAGTTGCATAGTCGCTGTACCTCTGCCAGTGAAAGATTGCAAGGAAAGGTGTCCATGAACCAATAGACCATTCGATGGAAGAAATTATAAGGGCAGGACTCTTTAATAACGCTTCGTGACCGTGATATTAGGAGGATCGTCCAGGCTCACGTGCAGAAGTTCAAAGGGAGCCCAATCACCGATGTAGAACGACTGAAGCAAGTCCACGCGTCCAACTTACTCGTCCTGATATCTCGCCTGGCGTGCCTCGTGCCTGTGCAGTTCGCATTATTTCTTTGCCCGCCGCTCGCACCTCCTTATCGTCGACCCAGTCGACTACTGGACTTCGAATCTGCAATAGCGGACGAAGTTAAAAGAGAAAGGGGAGGAAAGAATTCGCCGATCCACTCGTCGGTTTATTACAAATGAACTGGACCCGACGTTTCGACGTCTAGAAGATTTTTAAACGGTCCGAGGCATGCCCGATTCGAGATATTTGGGAAAATTAAATCTGCCGTGGAAGCTAATAAACGCCGATCCCCAGAATTCGACTAACATACCGGGTGACCGACTTGGAATTTTAGTACAACTCCATGGAACGTTGGAAGTTGAGGAGACAAAGCAAAGTCCCGCAAATGCATACAATATTCGAGTCGATGAAAAATTGAGAAGATATTCGACAGTGATGAAACTAAAGGGCTGATCCAATGACGGCACACATATTTTTCTTCGTTTGACCCATATATTGTTCCAAATGGTCTTACTTTCGAAAACATCATTCAGCCCGCACATTTAATCGCAGTCGAAAAGATGGAGGTGTTCTCGAGTAGAACGGTGCAATTCCAGAATTGTTCAGCGGGCAGAAATCTGAATGGTTGATGGCATAGACGATTTGTTTCGCACGACACGTTCAGCAATTAGTATTCAGTCTGCTAGGGACACCCAGTGTAAGCGCGTATGTATAAGATACCGGCTTCTCCAAGTAAACTTGTTTATCAAGTTATACACGCGGCACCGTGGCTGGCGTACCAGAGAATCTCGCGGACGACCAGTGTAGGATGGGAGAAAGGCGATTCTATGACGGGTGTTTCTCTTCCTTTTTCGCGTCTTCCACGAAGGATGAATCAAACTCGAAATAAATTTATTCACCGCTAACGAACCGACGAATAAATCATCCTCGTGTAACGCGGGAAGCCCCCGATACGATTTAGAAATTGTAGCAGCCACTCGTGATAACCGTTTCCTTGAATATCGCCGATTTTCTAACATTAATAGCCAGCACACTCTTGGAACGAACGAGTTTCACCTCTCGCTGTTCCCCGTTCTCCGAGTCAGCCCCGAAATTCTTGTCATAGCTTCAATTTACGTTACGAGCTCTTACCGAGAAGTTATCAACATAATCATAAGATAAACGTCCTCGTAAAATTAAAAAACTCGCACTCCTCGCTGGCCTCCTGCCGCCTCTCCCTTTTTGCACGGGCATACCCCGCTACCTTTCAATCGACGCGGTGTACCAGTAAAATGCCAACTATATACATGAAAATCGGCCTTCGGCGGGGGCAAAACGACGAAGAAAATAATCAACGTCCATTGGACGCGTCCTCCCGAGAAGGGATGAAATCGTAAAACCTGGCGATTCGAATCGACGCGGCGCAGTTTTGTTGCAGGGAAGCAGGGAACCGAGTGAAATGGTAGCGACACGCTGCGTTAACGTCCTCTTGACCCATGAGTCCCGTCGAGTGTCGTCATTACCGCGTATATAGGTGGATGAGATCGCTGAAGACGCGGCGTTACATCGAAATTGCCGAGGAATACTCTCGTGTGGCTCTCGCGCCATCCACGTTTCTTGCTTCCATCCGGCTGGCGCGTGGAAAAAAGTCGGGCTCGAAGCGTGGAGAGAAGCTGAGGAAGAGCAGAGAAAGAGTTGTAGAGAGCTGAGGAGTGGAGAGCAGCAGAGGGCTACTAAAAGTCGACCGGTTGGGGAAATAAGAATAAGAAGAAGGCGAAGGCGGGCCAGAGGAGGCAAAGAAGAAGAAGAAGAAGAAGAAGAAGAAGAAGAACTCGCGGGGATCTCGAGTACGACCGGGACGACCTTACGGAGTAGGACGACCGCGACAACGACAAAGACAAAGAGTCGAATGTTAATGAGGGAGATCGACCGGAGCTGCGGCCTCAAGAGGAACCTACGAGGAGGAATCATCCGCGGGGATCCGCTTCGTTTCGTCGCGAGCTCACTGTGGCCACAGTTGCCAGATCTTGACTGGCTCGGCGCCTTCTCTTCGTTTTTCGTGTCGTTCGTTTGAAAACACGACTGCCTACTTGCCCGACTCATGGACGGAGTTTTGTTTCTTGTTACCTGGGTTGCTTTTGTGCTGGTCAGTGGAAACGCTTCTGATCCAATAGATCTTCCCCGATGCCACGAGGATTGCCCCGTTTAACCCTTTACTCCAGGCAGAGTAAAGTCAGTCTCTCTATTAGAGTAGAGTTTGTAACGCGGCGGTACAGCACCGTCTCACACTTACAATTTCTATAAATCAACCAGGGTAGAGGTTTAACGCTCGAACTTTGTACTTTGCTTCACTTCTTTGCGCACTTCGACGACAATAACTTTCTTTGTACCCTAGGTACACGGTCTGAAAGCTGTCTAAGTATACAGCGGGAATGTAAACTACGTTTAGAGTACGGTTCACGCCTAAGATGCGGTAATGAGCGGGCAATTGATTTAGCACAGCTCTTCGTTGCGCCTGGAAGTGGAATAAGACGGCAAGGGTTAGACAACCTGGCCGTGCACGATCACCGTTTTTCAGCGTGCTTCCGAGTTCTCTGACATTCGTCGGTGTGTATCGTTGGTGAAACGTGAACGTAGTCCAGAGAACGTTCTCTGTTCCTGCTTCGTGGTTGGTCCGCGTTTAGCACGTGTATTCTGATCGAGACCTGGAGTTCGGTGGACAAGAGAAAAGGAGTAAGGCGAGTGGAGGCAACAACGTCGTGGTTAGACGAAGCCTGGTCGACGAAGGGTTAGGTGACGGGGGTCGCGAATGCCGGCAGCATTCGTGATGACGTGAGCGTGACTCGCTTCCTCTTTCTCTCTTTCTCCTTTCTTTCCCAGACGAGAAAGCATGAGCGTACGCAATGCACGCCGGTCCATTGACACGTCTTCGCGATCCTCGGCCCCAGGGCTCTTCGTTCAACTCGGTCGTTCCAGTCTGGATGAGCTATTTTAGTCATTCAGGAAGGATTAAGCGAGATTTCGTTAGTCAGGAAAGAGTTATTGGTATTCGAAAGAGGAGACGCGCATTATTCAACAGGTCGAAAAATAGTGGTGTCACAGCTTTTATAGTTTAAGATCCGTCGGCGATTTTGTATCAATTGCGAAATGAAACGAAGTCGAGAAATGAAAGAATCCAGTAGTAAGGAAAGCGAAGAGGATTCTCCGAGTCCCCGAGCGAATCACTCGTTCGCAGCGATGCTTCTTCGCATGCAAATGCGTCCCTGTTGCGAGGGAGGAGAGAGCGAGAGTACTCTTCCTTTTCTTCGCCGCGCAAATCCGGTTCTTTGTTACGCGGTCGAGGGCAGAGTTCTCTTCTTTTCCTGGATTGATTGACTCGGTGTCTCCCGGCTGGTGGTCCTAATGAGATGCAACGCTCGAACTTGAAAATCCTGCCGACAATTAGCAGGATTGTTGTCCCCACTCTGTCCTCGGCGCAGGTAACGTGCTGGCGTATCGAAGCGTCGCGCGCTTTACTCGCCCTGATACCGTATGCACACACGTGCCACGCAACCGTGCATTGACTCCGAAACGGTCTCCGATTCTAGAATATAATGCCTCGCTTCTCATCCGGCTGTGTCTGCAGACGTGCTTCGTAAGCGAAGGAACACCCGATAGAATCTTCATCGTTGCTCCACTCGACGAACTTTTCACTCCGGCGTTTATTTCCTCCGCTGTCTGTGACGACGTAATATAATGATTTTTTTTTTTTATTACAAATTGTGAGGCGTTGGACATGTGGCATTTATTGCACAGCAACGTATATTGTCCCTAATTTCCCGAGGTATTTTTTAATATCGCCTTTATCGAGCCGTTGCCCGTTTCATATTTAACTGAACGTTTGGAATATTCTTGCAGAAATGTTTCGCTTCGGTGTAACATGGTTTCAATTTATACTTAAAGTACCGTGTTTCGAGTAGTCGAAGTAGCTGTAAAACCAGTGGCTGGTAGCCAATGGACTTGTAATACTTGTAACTTAGGTATGCGTCCGGCACCTAAAATGGTCTCAATTTTTCCAATCGTTACTCAGTTTTACATTCGAGGAATATCGAGCAGGTGACAAGCTTGTTCACCGAAACCAGGAAACGACAGCAAAGAAAGAATTCTTTAAACTGGACGCGTTCGCGTAAATAGAGAAATACACGTATCGATAATTTATTCGCCCGACAGTATTTTCCTTTCGCCACAGTATTGATGCTGTTGCACAGATCGTTGATTAAGAAGCGGAAGCACGTATCTGGAAAACGTGCAGCCTTCAACGCGGATAAATTGATCGAGCGCGCACGGCTAGTCAAGTTGCCAATAAAAAAAGAAACTCAGATGTTCTATCGAGAATTGCATCCCTATCTGTCGGCTCGATAGTTCTTCTATCCGTTCTGCCATGCGAGTTCTTTCATCGTTTCGACGACAATATTTGTTCGATATAGCCTATCGACCATCCGATAATGTAAATCTTTAAGGAGGTACAGTTCGCGACCGTTTCAAATCGCTTTTCCACCGACCGAATCGCACGTATCGAGAAAAGAACGGAGCCATCGGCTTTAATCTCGATGATTCCACCGGTTGATTACAGCAGCAAGTTTTCACTTGGCTAAACTTCCTGTCTCTGTCTCTGTCGGCGCAATTCCGCGATATATATATATATATATATATATATATATAGTTTTTAACGGAAATATCGTGATCGTAGATTGCCGTACTGCACATAAATGCCATTCTTTTTGCGCATGCATTTTGTCTGCTCGCGTGGCCAACCCGATCTGGGCCATTCCGAAGTGGTCCGACCTGTATAATCACCGGCGAATTAACATCTCGAAAAGTCAAGGGCAGCGTTGACACAGCCTCCTTGCTAAGTTGACTGAATATCTCAGATTGGGCCAATCAACCTAGACAAGGTTGTCTAATTAGGTCTTGAATTTTTTAAAACGTTATCAGAAATTTATATAGGTTTCCTTTATCGCGTAGGTTTTTTTTCTTGGATAAAGAACGCGCATATTTTTAGAAGCAATGAGGTCACAACAACTTTCTCCGTTATTCGCTTAAGAACACTTCGAAACATCAACCCTTCTAGCATTCCAAGTTCGGCGGACCTGCAGAGGTGTTTGTACGAATTAACTTTCGGCCGTGTTACGCTTAAACGATATCAGCCCGACGTATGCTTCAAATAATGATTTCTTAAAGAGGCTTGACCAAGCTGGATGTTGGAGCCAACGAAGGTAATTGCGCTCCGTTGATATTGGCCAGGGTTAATTACACCATGGATGTTTTTTGCTATCTTAATAATAACCCTTAAATACACGCGCAAGGGGCCCACGCTGAATAGCACACACGCGTACGTATTTACGCGCGATCGTACATATGTATAAATGCATACGAATTGAAAGAATCGTAACGATTTCCTGTAATACCGCCATTGATGAGATAATGATAAGCCAACGAAGACTAGACTTGATTACGGCTCGTCCATTTTTCCGCCGCTGCCTTTTACACAATGCTAAAGAGACGTAATCATACGGCTCTGTTAGACATCCTGGTCGCGTTTATTCTATACAGGAAGCGTTTCTTTTTTTCTTCATTTTCTTTTAAGCGAACGAAATTAGAATTTTCTAATGGTGCACGATGCAGGCTTGATTGTATACCTGCATGCATGTGTGTAGGACACGACAGTAGTAAACGGAAAATTGTTTTTGTCGTGATTTCTCTTATTTTCCTTGGCGTTCAATAATGATGTTTTCTCACGGCGTAATTGCGATATAATTGCGATGCAATTCCGATGTAATTCCGTTGTAATTGCTCGGCGACTTCGGGTTATCAGAGACACCTTGTTCCAATGAGTTCGGTGCAACCGGTACATGGGTGCTACTTGTCACTAGGTGCTACCTGATAATTACAGTCTCACTGGATGGGTGACAGTACAATTAAAGGTGCAAGTGTTTAAAATTATTTAAACACTTGTTAGAAGAATTCAGTTATAAAGTAATCGTACACATCTTTCACTCTGCTGGTAAAAGTTATCTAGTTTCAATTATAGATTGTAGAGCTTTGAATTTTTTCCTACTAATGATCACCAAATTCGAATTCACAATGCATGCGCAATGTTTGAAAGTACTAGCGGTGATTCACGGTCCGAGCATTGCCATTACAAAGCTGCCATTAAGGGCGATGACAAGACTGCTTCGTTCTCAGTGAGACGAATGAAAGGCCTAATGCTAGCATGACCGACAGAAATATCGCGGGAGGGGGCTATTTAATTTTTTAACAATTTAGTCGCTTAAAAACGCTTACTGCAGGGGTCTGAAAAATTTCGCCACAACTAAAAGTCAATTAGAAACACGCACACACACATAGAAAATGAATCCCTGCCAGACAATGTCGCATTCTGTTCACCTGTTGCCCATCAGCAACGTTAATCTGTAATAACGATCTTCCGATCGGCTGGCGGTGATTGATGGCGATCCTGATCGACAACGTCGAAAATGCTTCCATCCGACTTCAACTTAGGTGTTGAATAATGAATGCAACAGTATCTCCTCGCGAGAGTACTGCAAAGTACTAATATACACGTGGAATGAAATTGTTAATCCAAATAATGGATTATGGAGGAATGGTATGTTTAATAAATTGAACTGTGCAATCAATTTTCCATTGAGGTTATTAGAGGAAATTAGTAAAGCAAAATGTTAATTCTTTGACAATTGAACCGCAGGTACACCTTGCCCCAAGTCCCATCAGACTTGTACGCTAATTGTACTTAATGCCACGGTAAAAACCGTTCTCTTCGTCGCGAAAAGAAATCAATACACTGCGCCACGATACCCACACGAATTCCGCAATCTAACCCATCCTTGAAATAGAGCGACTGAAACTCCATGCAAATTGATTCCCCCGAGTAGGATAGCGAACAACGCCTAGACGAGCAACCGTTAGACAGAATCATTAAAGATTATCAGTCTCCGCTCAGACGAAGAAGGAGAAGAAGTCAAGCAACAAGTACCTCGTTAATCCTTTTACCAAAAACGAGAATCAGGTTCATCGTCGTTGCGAACGGAAACAGAAGAAGATGAAGCAAGTACACGGCTGGTTCGTTAACGCCGTTGGTCGTCGATTAAGAAACTCAAAGAACAATGGGACGAACGAGCACACTGTTACCGCGGATGCAATTAGACCACTTGCACGATTTATAATTCTCAGCTGTAGGATACGAACCTACTATGATACAGTCCCGAGGGCGAAGGACCGATCATATAACACCGGTACTTAGAACACGTCCACGCGACGCGTCCCCTCGTTGCAATGAAAACCCTGGTGGAATAAAGGTTCCACAATGGCAAGGATACGCAACGTCCCGTGGACCATGGCCGTGGCTCGCAAGCGTTATTATACCCTCGTGCTGCCACGGCTGGCTGAAAAAGCCCCTTGAATGTAATCAGCCGCATTCATCCTGCCACTCACTTCTTGCCAGCTTAGAGGGGGCCATGGCGAACGCGTTCCGTGTTTACAAGGTGTACTGACCTGCCGCAATATGGCTATTACGAAGGGAATTCAATGCACGGATGTCGCGTCAGCGATACCACTCACTGGCCTTCGTCAAGGGCGTTAATGAGCTCGGCGCGATCGTTCTTGTAAGGGGATGAAGATGAAACGAGGGTGAAGTGTTTGGTGCCGGAGGCCACTCGAGGAGCAAGTCCGATTTGATGGTAACGAGAAGTAAGGGTGAACTATTTTATGACGAACCGTGCGAATGGCGTGAATTGTTTCTCGGAATCTCCACTCGGATATATTGTTCAGCGTACGGTCCAGAATATGTCTAGATGACATTCGTCGTGCGACGGTGTCTGTGCAATTTGGCGTGCAGTTTCGCGATTAGGGTTGATAGAGGAAAGGGATGGTGCACGATGCGCGACACGACGATTGGTCGCAATTTACGCTTGCACGGTATCGCGTTGAACATAAAGGTCGATCGTTAAACTAAGAAACGCGTGTCCAGGGTCTGCGTAGCTAAGTTTTCGCGTCGCGTGAATACGCTCGCATGCTCGTAAATCGAGCCACGTAAGCACGGTGTGAGTTACTACCTCAGGATACCCGGCTGCACCGAACCTAAACGTATCACGTGCAGGAACCGGGGACGAATGGATCTCCAGCGTCCAGCAGAACTGACGATGTTCGTGTCGATGAAAAACGAAGGAAAAAAATAATTTCGCGTATCAGCAATCTGTCATGATACATCGCGGGGAGTGAAAAAAAATGCGATGACACCAGGCCGTTAGGTGGTTATAAATGGGGGGGACATCATCGTGGCGAGCTCGGGATGCGCGCGGAAATTTATTCGATGTCCTCGATGCCTCGGATAACGATATCTCCGTGTTGTCGGACGTTGACTGGCTTTTTCCTTGGTCGATTAGAAATATCTCAATGGCGCGCACCGGCCGATTACAGATCGTCGTACTCCCATCAAACTTAAACCCCTGTCAAAGGGGACTATAGACACGGAAGGAACGGTGGCCTCGACGTGGACGACTAGACGTGGCGCGCTCTTAGGCGACTAATGGTGATTTATGAGGGGATATCGACGGCTCGTTTGTTTGTTTCTCGCACTGGAACGACGGCTAATCCTTGAGCCGCTGCAATTAAACGATGTCTCCAATCGATCGTCTTCAACGAGACATTTAATCAAACGGACAGGAGCAATTATTGCCAACATTGTTGGAAACGTACTGATTTCGTAACGTTGCAAATGAATATTAAACATTCAATGACGATCTTTGCGCGATGGCTAACAAGATATTTCTTCCTCGATAATAATCGCTCGAAAAATGCACTCTATGGTCACCCACATATATCGCAATACCTAAAAGAATGTACGATCGTCGAGTTACACGAGCATTTACGACCACTTTGGCAGCGCACGTACGTCTGCCTCTCCCTCTTCACAAGGGCGAATCGAAAGCGCCGACAAACGGAAGGAAATAACGATCTACGGTCAGCCCTTAACAACCTTTAAAGAGGTTCCCCTCTAACGCAAAACAGAAAGTATAAATAAACAGGGAAGACTATGAGCGGGAGCAATGGAACTTATCGAAGTTGATTGAAGATTCACAGTGGCGTGCGTCGAGGAATGGGTTACGGGTCCGCTCGCTTATCGAGAAGTCGATTAGCAATCAAACGGACTGGACAAGCGAGTCCCGCAGTTTCACACGGGGCGCGAACCGTACGCGGGCTGATCAGAACGGTGGATCTTTTTCAAGTACGTGCCTTCGCACCCTTGGCGACACACGGGTGACGTGGAACGGATTGAAAACGTTCATGCACCCGTTAACAAGCACGTACGTGACCAGCAACACACAGAACACCGACTGTTATCGGCCGTTCGTATCCGATAGGGTTAACAAGTCCTAAGTACAACCTCGGCCGACATTTTTACTCGTCCGTTACATTCGCGTAGCATTGGCCGTGGGGACTATTTGAAGTTAACAAACGGCCCGAGCGAAACGAGCAAAGTGGAAGAAAGTTAATCGAGGAGGGAAGATGCGACGGACCTGCCGCGAATTCCGCTGGTACCGTTTGTCAGGGCGAACGACGTTTCCTCTTTGGTGTTCCATCGAACACCTCCGCTCTTCCCACGTTCCTGTTGGCCGATCGTAAATTGGCCAGCGTCGTTTTCCTCCCGAAAGGCGTCAACCGCGAGATTTACGACGTCCACCGACCGTCCAGATTTCGCCGCGACAGCCCGACGCTCTTTTTTCTTTCTTCCTCTTCGTTCGTGCTTTTTTTTCCCTCGCTTGACTTCGCCGGGATGTAGATAGCCAAGAGGAGGTGTTCAGATGGCGAAGGAAGAGGATTCGACGTGGCAGACGTGGCGTAGTTGGCGTACAGTGTGTCGTGCTCGTCTTTTCTTAATTAGGACGTCTAATATCGAAACGGAGACAGGGGATCAGGCTATCCAGATTAATTAACGCTTCCCCGAGGTGTACGTAGTTCTTGTTGCTGTTGTCGCCTGAAAAGCTGTTCAGTTCTGCATCATCGCGCGAAGTATAACTGTATCGATCCTTTTATCACACCGCGATAGCGTGAAAGAAAGATTCTGCATATATTACGGAATTAAATGCCTCTGAATCTTCAATAACTTGCAACCGTTACCATTCAAGATACCGTTCGGTTTTATCGAATAAACAACGTTTGTTACTTTCGTAAATGAAATTATATCATTTCTATAATGACAGAAAAGATTTTCGCCAACCACGTGGACCAAGCGGACGATCATTAACGGGGCTGGAGGCGATAGAAAGTTCGCGGGGCACGTTTACCTCGGGAGCAAAGAATGATTTCCGGTCTGAGGGACGAGCAGCTAACGAACCGCGATATCCGGTGTCCAGACATGCCCGTATCCGTTTACCAACCGAACACGGAGGGTGGCCAGTTGTTGCGCCTCCTCGCTGTCGTGTAACATGTTCTCCGCCTCGAATGTTGCTTGTTTCGTTCGAGGTATCGTTTTCTGGCAGAGAAACGATTCTCTTTGGACACGGTCCAGGAACGAGGAACTCGAAATGCTTTCGGGAAACGGGCGACCCGAGACTTCCTCGTGAACTGCGATTCTCGTTTAGAATTATGAACGCTACAGAACGACCGTGCTTAAGGCTACAGAACGTTACAAAAATTATTGCCACGCAAAAATTCAATTCCTCAGCACCGTATAAATTATCCGAGTATGCGAGATTGTGAATAGCCGTTTATCTAGACAGTTGTAGAATTTATTTTCTGCCAGAACAAGTGTTGGATATCTGAGGATCTCCGTGATTTTGCGAAACTTTCCAATCCGCCAGGTTAACCGTGTAGCGATTTCATCGGTCGTCACGTTTGATATCAATTCCAGATGGTGTAGATCCCGAAGCGGTTCGATCGCCTCTTGTATCCATCTCTGGCGTACAGATACAGGCAGACATTGTGTGGCAGGGCATGGCGTTGCTCTATTGCATCGCGATCATCGTTCGATAGAACGTGACTCTACGCATGAAATGATTATGTTATCTACATCGCGGTGTATCGCATGCATTACCTTAATGACGCAATAAATTTCTCCATTGAGTTATACGCGAAGGTTGGCCGTAAGTATCGCGGGATAATGAACGAAGACGACGTTGCTCAATAGATTATAATGGCGGCCTATTAATTATCATTTATCAATGCGGAAGTTCCACGTGGACGGTCGTGATTCCATTATTCGTGCTGGCTATATCCGATTCAAAATTCAATATGCCGCGTACAACGTATTCGCAGACATTGGTCAATTAAAACGTCTTACCTACGCGAGGACGATTCTACTGTATTGTTTTTATGTGTCGCTTAATGTGCATCTGCATCTATTTGTCCTCGTTTCAAGAATGTTACTACTCAATGGAATAACGGAGGATGTTCTTCCTCTATTCGGTCGCTCGTCCTTTCCCTCTTAGAGTCGTTTCTATGCAGACTTCTCTTTGGATATCTAGATTTGAAGCTGGTGGTACGAAGAGCGACACGAGATATTTCGGCTACCCTTGACCAAGTCTTCAATTTACGAGGGATACCGTTAGATGAAGAATTTCAAATATCGCCTAATAAATTCTCGATGTCCGGCTCTTATATCGATCCTGACATTGATCCTGAGTACAGTTGCAGTGGAAGGTGGAAGTGCGGAGAAGGTGTCAAGGTGAAGTTCACTTTCTCCGTCGAGTGCGTTGAACTAAATAGACCATTGTATTCTGTATTCCAATCGGACTATCATTAGAAGTAGAATAGCTGAAAGCTAGACGAGCGGGCAAGCATCGTGAACCAGAGAAATTCTACCATGTTTCCGGTTCTCTGCGTATATATGCTATTTTCCACGCGTTTCCGCCGATTGAACGATTGACGTTAAACTCGAATCCATTTACGATGTATTACAAGATTGGACACCGTTGAAAGTAGATCATTGCGCAATAGTATCAACATTTATTTGGCAATAGGATCGTCGTACTTAGTATCCATCACGGAAGCTCTTTAAATGCATCTAACAGGTTTACCGCGGACGTTTCGTGTACACGCAACACGGTACAAATTATCGATCGTTCGATCGTGTAATTTCATTATCACCGCTAATCTCATTCCTCGAACTATAATTATTTACAATCGTCGATCCATATCACAATCATCGTGCGCGAAATGTCGCGTTACGATAAAGCGCAACCACGTCTATCCGAAATTCATTTATCGTCGTCAATCAACGGCATCGATTGCCGTAGGATTTTATTCAATTTGCCATAGAATGATTCGTCTAAACTCGACTTGCAATTAGTTGGCATCCTTTCCAATAGTTTAATCACGAACGCTATAACGACGCACTAATCATGATTTTTCTGTCGTTACCGTGGAAATCGTTCGTCGAACGATTTCGTTGCAAAAAATCCACGACGGACTGTTGGGAGGCACTCGTGTACGTACATACGTATCGTAAACGGTTGCTTTCTCATTGAAGCCCGTCTCGATGAACCCTGGCTGGCGAACAATCAACCGCACAGACCCTGTTACGCGACGGATCCAGTTTTTCGTGGAACTTACTCCATCACGATTTAACGATCTACCACCGTATATACTCGCGAACCCGATCCTCCATCTGTATACGCGTATATACACACACACTGGCGAACGGAAAAACGCGGCTACCTCGACGAGATGCGTTTTCCTTTCGACTTGGAACGAAGCGGCCCAGCAGGGTGATCGGTCAGGTAGATCTGACAGGCCACAAAAAGGAACACCTGTAAAAGGCATTCAACGCGCCTTGCTCGTCTTACTTTAATTTCGTATGGAATAATTGGTTTGAGATCGACGTCTGTAAAAATACTAGCACCAATACGGCATCTTCGTGTAGCTCTGCTCGCAACTTAATGTTCCGGAAAATTGGAGTACCTCGTTACAAGCTTCGTGCTTCTCGTTGGATAGCAAGATTGTTTCCTCGTTCTTCGACATTTTCAGTTTATCGGGGTACCATTGAATTCCGTTCTGGTCACCGCGGAAATATTGTAATAGACATTTGAACGATTCTATGGGCAATAGATGTTCCGCAGAAATTTATATCCCATTGGTATTTCTCGAGTTTCCGTCAAATGGAATTCTATTCAATCCTAAATACATTCAGAACTCCAATTTCTATCATCGATCATTCTAAATAATTACGTCGGACGATGGCTCTTAATGTCGCCTAATCAACCGCGCGTTAAAACACTCGCCACGGATACAAGGGGGAAAATTTAATCCTCCCAGATACCAGTCACTCCTCCGGTGCAGCTATTCGCAGGTTTACGACGTTGACACGTAGTAAACTGCCTTTTGATTACCCTCATCGCCCTGCGCGCTTAATTGCCACAATAACAGTTACCTCCGCAAGCCAACAACGATCCCCGTGTCGCTATCGTCCCACCACTCATACCTGTGCTTTTTAAGTCGAAAGAAGAGACGGCGAGCCGTTACCCTCAGTCACACCGACTCGCAAAGTGAAAGAAGGGGAGCCATCGATTTCTGAGTGGCAGCGATCGATCGTGATGCATTGCGGTGGTCAGGCACGGTCGATTGTGTCCCAGAGGAGCGAGTGAAAAAGGGGACTGACGCGAATGAACGACGAGAAAGAGAAAGATGCACCGTGACGTCCTTGCCCCCAGCTCCGAACTGGTTATGTCAAACAGCCGACCGGTGTGTCGGCCTAACCTGCTTTCAGCCCTTCCATTCGATGTGGACGAGAAACGTTGGCAGGGTGCCCGGCTCTCCTCTAAATGCCAGTTTTTTACCTAGCCACTTCCGGCTTCTCGATCGAGCCGTCCATCAAGGCGTCGCATTACGCCTTTGGTATCCGAGCATTCGTGGTCCACCTGCTTTTTGTCCTCTTCAACGTCGCTCGATTCCCTCTAAGAGGCGAAACGTGACCGTGTACATAATCTGAAAATTAGTCACGAATGCGCTTACATCGGTCGCGCGGTATTCGGCAATGGTTTTCCATTGAACGAGATAGGAAGGCTCGCCGTTTTGCGTTTAATCGAATGGCGCCAGCGGACACCAGTATCGTAGAACGACGGATTAATAAATATTCACGAAGAGCTGGCAAATGTTTGCCAATGAATGTATGCAAGATCTGTAAACTAGTTTACGACGAGGCCTATCGGTGGTTTCTATAGATTTAGCATTGATCGCAAGTCCGTCGTCGGGTTTGGCCTCAATAGTAACCACCAGTCGCAGGTCGATGAATGGCGGAACGGGTACGGCGCGCGTGCTTATTGCTCGAGCGTGCTGAATAATTTATTACACCCTGACCGTCGTGCTGGCAATACGTTACGATACGTTATTACGGCATCGCGGACAAAAGCTCGGCGTAATTGGCACGCTGACCATTCTCGCGTACACTTATCGCACTCGCGCAGAAAGTTCGTTTATATCAATGGCGCGGCTCGGGAAAACGGCGTGCGAATTGCGGGCGGAGTTTTCGGTGGTCCAAGTCGGGGCAATTAAAACGCGGAAAACTCTCGCGATCGGGTTTATCAAATTCCGCCCGGCCAATACGGTTAATTGGATGCTATAAACTTTGAACCTGCATTTGCATAAGCTACCATATCTCGACGTTAATCTGTTATTTATGCGCGACAAATAGGATAAACCGAACCGCTCCCGGACCCGCTCGGAACCGTTCGCGTGTATCTGCGGCCGCTGTTCCACATAATTAGCGATACTAATTAATGGCTGTAAGCGAGGTAATTATGCTGAACAAAACACGGCTGGCCCGGTACGCGAACCTCGGTACACTGTGCGCGTGGGTTGAACGCGATACCACGAAGGTTCCAGGCTGGGTTTTCAATAGCACGAGTGTGAAGTTCTCTCGCAACCATGAACCGAACGAAGGAGATAAGATTTGCAATTAATTTCGAAAGGCAGTAATCTTTTCGTTTCCGTGAGAACTGTATTAAATTCCGATCTATTCGCTTTGCATGAAACTTTTGATGAAGCTTTACGTGAAGCAGATTTGCAATATTCGCATAATACGTAGGGTAATGGATCTCATTTTCATCGGGCTCCTGCTATTGAATCCCCGCCAAGAATTGGTAAAACTAATTAATTAAAATCGAAAGTATACAAACAGCTTTTATGTGTAAAAATCAACTGCCCCTCTCGTGGAATCTTCTGTGTGAAACGGGATTTTGAAGTTCGCTAGTTTCCTTCTCACAAGCTCATCGGAATGCACGATTGAAAATTGTATTTCTTGTTTCTGCTGGATTTTCTCGCCGTAGGAATTTTTTTCCATCGAAACTATCAGAGATCAATCTTCTTAAATGCGAATTGACGATTGGTTAATCACGCTGGATCTCGCGGCAGAAATTGAAAAACGTAATGAGCCATGGTTGATGCGACTCCTCGTGTCCCGTTTCCCTTCGTTCGGCCAGGCGTAGAAAGACTATTACCCACGGCTATGGGCAACGATGTAAATCATTTTTGCGCACTTATATGCAACAACACGGGAACAAATGGTACACCGAGGCAGCCCGTGCTTCCAGCTACGTCTGCGTATGCACACGTGTCCAGTGCGTTGTGCAATTATGTAAAGTCTCGACGACTTTCTCATCTTTCTCCTCCTTGTCGCTTGTCGTATGGTAATAATCATTGTAAATGATAATTCCACAGTGTCTACCGACATGGAGTCACGGTCGGTTTTTTCCTCTTTTCTATGTGTAACTCCGCTGCTGCCGTTCTATGCCCATTTCATTAAAGACCCCCGTGTTACAAGGTATCCCGGAACGGATGCACAGAAGCTGCAGTTTCGTAATTGCACGTATCAAGTACGATCTCGCATTTAGACCCTGGCGAATAAGATACAGGGAAGGGAAGTGCTATTGAAAATTATACCTGTTATTGAAATAAGCAGATAGTTATCTAATTGACGCACGGCTTTGAACGTTAAAGGCGAAAGGATTCCTGGCGCGCTTTCGATTCTGTGAGGTCGAGCCAAGCACCTCCCCGCAGAATCGAAGATTGAATTGGTCGGTTACATCCCGATAGACCTGCTCTATCAGAATTTCAGATAACATGCCCGAGTGGAAATTTATTTTACCCGGGAAAGGCTACGCGGATCGCCGAGCTTTCCGCTTATACGTGTACGCCGCTATGAGATAATTTTGCTAAATTTACCGCTATTCGTCAAGTATGGATTCTTCCCCCCTGTTGCTGTACATTTGAAATTCTTTCATCCACGTTTCTTAAGCACACGAGTACGTGTAATAATATTAACGAAATAGTGAACCAAATCTATGTTACTTATTATACAATGATTTAGCACAGAAACGATATTTATATCCGCACAAATTGTCCTGCGCGCCAAACAAAATTAATAATGGCACCGATAGTAATATACGCGTATTACTTACGAGGCGCGCAACCTTCGCTCGTTGAATAAATAATTTCCCGGCCCCAAAGTGCACGCGAAGCATCGCTCGCAAGTGAGTCATTTGGTATGGGAAGTTACGATTTCGCGTGCCGGTGTGATTTAGAATCGGCGTCTGTCGAGCCCCTAAGGCGGCAGCGTAAAATCAGTGGTGGCACACGAAGGAACGCGTCAGAGGATCACCTGTCGTTACCTGTTAGTCGAAGGGAGCTCGTAATTATTAACGGACGACTGGTAGCCATTAGTGTTAAGGGAATATCATATCCGACACACGACGCGACGCCTCGGGCGCACCGTTTACGCATCACGGGCCTCAATCATTCGTCTTCTGCAATGAATTTCGATACCCGCCGTCGTAATTATCGCTGGACGCGTTGGACACACGGGTCGGGTTGGCGACGAGGTTGGAAAATGGCGAAAATTTTACTTCGTTGCGGGATCGCGTGCTCGCGGATATTAATGCAGGCGACGATTGGCTTCCGTCGCGGAAACCCGGATGGTAATTTGGCGTTTTTGTTACAGGTAGACGTTCCAAGACAAACTAGAGGATGTTCGCCAGGCTCTGCAGACAGGCTCCAAATGGTGAGTCGATATTTTTTCATTAACGCAAAGGGAATGCAATTTCTTGCAAATTCACGATAAACCATGGCAAACGGTCATTTTCCTTAGACGATCAATATTTATGGACAATTCTGTTTCGGTTTCGCGTTTAATGACGCAGTATACAGTAGGGGCTTACGTAGTCATTATGCTAACCCCGACTATAAAAGACCAAGGGGGAACAGAAATTTTCGCCATTTATCAATCACTCTCGGCAATATTTCAAGCACTGCCGATCCGTCAATTTATCTGCAACCACGCGAGTCCAATAATATTAAAATGATAAAATACTGGCCATAAATACCGAACATCGGAGTGTCTCTTTAATTAAAATCGCCAACTTTCCCCCCAAAGGGTTATCCCAAAAATTTCAATGCATCTATCTTATCAGTACCTCGGATAGTAACGAGCGCCGAATACGATAGTATTAACGAGAAATATCGATCGTCCGAGATCCATCGGGAGAAAAATCGTCGGAGGTCCGTGCCCAAACCGGAGCCAGACCAACCGTTGCTTTCGCTCGGACATTGTAATTAATACGAGGAAGAGTCTCGTTGCTCGGTGGCCCGTCGCCGTGAACTTAGTCAGAGACAATGGGGGGACTTGTACGATATATCACTGCCGCCTGCGCATCCCTCTTATAGGTTACATATACCAGTGCTTAAACGTTAAGGCGCGCCAGGGAGACGATCCGTCGTGATTTACGGTCGACTCTGGGCTCCCGATTGTTGACTTTCCCGACTTATAATAAATAGAAACGTGCCCGTGCTATCCCTTTACGGAAGATGCTTGCACGACGATGACTCCCCTATTTCGAACGATCCTCGACCTTTAATATTTCCTCGTCCAGTGGCTTCCCTAAAACGGCAGGCCAGTTCTTTAGCGTCGACTGAAGTCCGCTTTTTTCTGAAAGCCCTCGGTCGTTTCAATATCTTCTTTTCCTGGCCGGCCAGCAGCGGGAAGCATTTATTATAATACGTATTTGCTCGGCCTCGAGCTGCTGCGCTGTAGACACGCGAGGAACGTGGACGATGAGGGATCAAGAATTCCGGAGATAGAGTGTCTTAGAAGGCAGCACGGACTGTCTCGAGCTACAACGCAGCCAATGCACTTCCGGGTGGAGAGGCTAACCCTTTAGGTAGTAGCCATGAACAGCTTGTTGAACACGCCTCAACCTTTGTGACCTTGGCTTTTGCGGCCTGGACTAGCCAGACTTCTCTTGGTTATTAATACGAATGAGGCGGAATCTGCATAACGCATCCTCGTTGCAGCGCCAAACGGCCTGCATCCTCATGAATTTCAACCCACCGGTCAAACTTTGCGCGCCATCGATTCGATGTACGGATGTCGGAGGCAGAATGGTGGGAAGAAGTAGAGAGCTCGGGGAGAATAATGGAAAGGTGGTCGGGCTTTCTTCGTAGGTCGAGACCGTTAGGTTTGCCGTCATCTAAAATTTCCATTTACATCCGATGAACGCAGTGACCGCCGCTCTAAATATCGCATCGAAAATCACCATTCGAAAACAACGAAATTCCGTGACCATCGCTTCGGTGGCTCGCCTTTTTACGGGGCCAGCTTCCCCCCTGATAATATACTTGTACACCTTATAACCATTTTAAGCAGCATCGTATAATACGCGCACCCTTTTTCCGATTCCCTGCACAAATTTGTACGTCTCTGCATTAACCGTGACCCCAATCTCCATCAATCGCGAATCGTAATAACCTTCGCGCTCCATTCGTGCTCCCAAAGTGCTGTTAACACTCGGCCGAGTGTAAACGATTGCTTCCACATTTTTATCACCCCCCTCCAGGTATATCGGCGCGACAGCCACGTAATCCCAGGAGGCCCCAGAAGCGATTACACGAAGTGGCGACACTTTCGTTGCCGTTGATATTCTGGACGCAAGAGGGAAGCAAGGAACGGTAGCCTGCACGTTCGCTCCCCGTAGATGGAAATGAGACATTAAAACCACAGGCCCGACCGCCAGTAATGGAGTTATTACGGCGATAGATGAACGAAGTGGAAGTGGAAAGGCCGCGACGAAAAGAAGTCCGGGTCGTGGGGGAGAAAAGGAGAGGACTGACATTCTTAAGAAATATCGAAAGGGCCGATAGTCAGAATCGTGAACATTAATAGCATGGCCGGCGTATACCGAGTGAAACGGCTTCGTTAATGGATCCCGGATCGGCCAGGAACTGCTGGCCGTTGCCTTGCTGTTAGTAGAAACGGTCGTGGATACCGAATGCCAGTTTCCATTAAGCCGCCGTGTCTGAACAGAACTGCTTGTTCCCCTGAATCGTACTAGAAACGGTACCACTGCAGTGGTCGGGCCGCATGTCTTCGGCGGTGGAGTAATACAAATGATTTGGCAGAAAAAATTCTCGGACAAAAGTTAATCATCATTCAGCCTTCTACAATTGTCAATATAACAAATTTCAACAACAATTCTTTTTAAAAAGAATTCAAAGTCGCCTCAATTCTTACATGTTGTTCTATATTTTTGACTTTGCAGTGGCATACCTGACATTACAACGAATTCAACGGCCCACTATTACCATTACCTCATGCGTTGAAATAACGCTAAAATAATTTTGGCCGCGAAAAACGGGTCTCCAGACCACCGTGCACTGGTCTGCAAGTTTATTCGCGCTAAACAGATTCGCTCCTGCGCTCTTGGCTCGGTCGTCGATTTTTATTAGTAGTAGCACTCCCCTTGAAAAATGTACAAATTATTTCCCAACGAAAAGCTGGACCAGATAGGTCTTGCGGTTATGACGGACGTATCCGCGAGCGAATCGAGGCACGTTCGAGGGAAGCAATCGCCGGCAATACTGTCGACGCAAGGAGAGATTCACGGGCTGTTAAGAAGGTGGTCGCACTCGCTCGTAGGTTGGCAGTACTTCTATTAAGGTAGGTCGCGGAGCAGCTGTAAATCAAGGGTCCTCGCGTAAAAGTCCACCGAGTTATTGCGCCACCTTCTGCCGCGACTATACGGGCGCCCGTGTATTACGGTGCTGTTTTATTTCATAACTAGACGTACCTACCGTAGATCGTGCCGGAATATATAAAAGAAGTGAAAGGGAGGAACATTTGTGGGTTCGCGTGCGCCGTTCCTTATTCTTCTTCTTTTGCTGCCTTCGTTCTTTACCGCCTTTGGACGCTGCCGTTATTGTCCTCGCGACGACCTCGCTAATTTACACGACAGGGGGAACAAACGAGTCCGCGCGTGAGAAAACCGACGTGGAAGCTGATAATTGAAGATGGCTCATTTTCACGTATACGTTTGGTGGCTAGGTCCAAGCTATTTTGAAGATTCAATTATTTAATACTGTTATCGTATCGGAACACGTTTGATCGGATAGCCGTGCAAGTAGTTCCAGACTGTTATTGACGCAAATATAATACATGGATCTGATAAAACGATAGGCGTTCTACCGGCTCCGGTGCGGAACTCAGCGTATCGTTCCGGTAATCTACAAAATTACAATGAACGATCTCCGCGCCGATGCATACCGCGATATGAGGAAGCGATTATGATTTTCTGGCAGTGTGTTCGCGTGCCGAGGTCGTGGTCCGGGCCGGGAGGCGTGGGAACAGGAACGTCCCCGCGGTTTTAAAACCTCGAATTAACTCTCTTTTTGTTTCTCGCCGGGAAAAGAATTTCGACGCACAAATTGGCGAGGCTCGGAACCCCCGAGATCTGTTCTCCGTTTCGGTCACCCCTTCGTCGTTCCTCTTCATTCACCACGTCGACTCTCGACCCATTCTTTCGACCAATATACGTAGAAGAGAATCTACCTAATTGTACGTAACAAAGTCGCCGCGATCCAATCTATCGGCCCGTTGAACCACCGTTACCATTTCCAACTGGATCCCTCCCAGTCAGTCTTCGTCGCTGCATCGACCTGGTGTGTCAGGTACATCAGGTTGCAGCAATCTGCATCGCGACAAACGATATTCTAGCGAGCCAGGTCAAATCCGGCTTCCCGGAGAAAGCTCGCCGGGATAAATGTTTCAACGGTGGCGCATTTCTCACCCGATCTGCCCGCCGTTCGAACAGCGCCGAAGAAAAATCGTTCTTGAAACGAGGAATCGCGGGCTCGTTTGAAACAGAATGGAAAAAAGGCTCGCCCCTGTTGACGCAGACAAATTGTACGCACCGGTGGTAATCGTCGAAAGGCAGACGGTGCTCGATGTTTGTAATTAATGCGGCTCGTTAACGGGGACATTGTCCGGTTAATAGCAGGAATAGAGATTTCGCGAAACGGCTGACACTTAATTCCACGGCGGTGTACCTGCTTGGTAGCCGGTGTTGCACGATTCCTGAATTAATGTACCAATTAATGGCTTCATCGCGTGGCCCAACGGGTACCAGAAATTATGACGTTGTTCTCCGGTTTCTGCGCGGCGTTATACAGCTGGAAGCGATGGCCGATCGAACGTTTATGGACAAAGAAGCACAATCGAGGCTGTCCGCGCGACCCACCATTGGAGAATAAATTAATCGAGCGAAGATATAAGGAGCTCGGGGGGACCAAAGGCTTAACTGGCCCCGGCTTTCTTACCCGCGGAAAAATAAGGGGCGGGAAGTTCTTTCGGGTATCGTTGAAATACGTGAAACCCTGTCGTCGAATATTGTTAGTGACTCAACGCACTTGTTTGAAACAGCATTGTGGATTTTTTGTGTGGATCGAATATCGTGAAAGAGGAACCATTTTTGTCTCGGTACGAAAAAGATTGTGCACACCTACCTTGTGGACCCAGCAGGCAATGGGAATTTGACCTCCGAGCGGGAAAGGGGTGAGCGAGAAACTCTGTCGACCCTTAAAAACGTCGGCGCCGCTTAATTATCATGCTAATTAGTCGTAGCGAACCCCACGGCGTGAACGTCGAAAAACGCGGCAGTCCCGTGATCGATTCGCGAAGCCTCACAGCGCGATCCTCGTTAATTATTTTATTGTCGGTGCCTCGGGCTGCGACATAATAAAGAGTCCCCCGTCGAAAGAGAATGTATGATTCATCACGCGAGGTGTTTGCCCCGTGGCACTGACAGATTCCATGATTAAATCGCCATCGACTCGTAAGGTTAAGAAAGAAGAATGTTGCCACGATTCTTGAATACGATTTTTCAAATGAACATGGAGCGAGCAGATATTCGTACGAAAACGATATCTACGGGGTACCAAGGCATGCGTTTCGGAAGGACAGCAACCAAACGAGGGCTCGATTCAGCATTCAATCGTCCGTACAAAAGGAACATCGTTCGCGGAACGAAAGCAAGTGACGATGGACAGTCGCGTAAGTTTCGATAGAAGCTTGGCGAGCAGGGAAAAGGAACGAGGATCCTGGAGGAACGTCGAGGTCCTCGTAAAGAAGGAAAGTCACGACGCGTCCTTGCGTACGCACGATCATTAAGGCCATTAAGCCTTATCTCGGCGAGGGAGACGCCACTTAAATACAGGCTTTAACGCCGCGTGGCGCGAGAACCAAGCGGAAACGGAGTACATGCCCCGTGCACGCGTGGCCCCGGCAAGAAATGCAACGTCATCGACGGGACGAGGAATCTTGGGAAAAAGTCCGTCGTGTCGGGTGTGCTAAATTCTTATTAAACCACCCGTTAATTGCCGCCACGCTATTCTCAACGTTGCCCCGGCAGCAGGTGATTCTAATTCCGGAGACGATGGAAGATAACGATAACAAGTACTCGTGGATAGTTCGCCGCTCAAGAATAATTTCGTTTCGCTACAATGCATTGGTGGGAACGTTCAATCGGAATAAATTGAGAAAGTTTCCGTAATTGGACAATGTATTTGTTGTCCCTCCGCGTTTTGTGCGGCCCTTTTTAATTTATTGAACGACGCTCAGGAGCCAAGATGTTCACCGACTTCTAATCTGGGGGTCCGACCGATTCGAAACGATCGAACGACACGAGAGCCAAGCTTGCGGGGCACGGTATAGGTGTTGGCTCATTAACAAACCCGTGAACGGCTCATTAATGGACTTTATACCGCAGTACCGTTTGCCAGCTAGACCCCTCGACGTGCAACGAAACGCAATACCTGCGCTTTTAGCCAACGAACGGTCACTTCGGATAAGAGGTGGTGCTTTACGGTCGACGCAGAGGAACGGCGTCTCTTCTATCTCCCTTCTGATTAGGCCAGCGTGGAAAGTGGCGTTGATTGCAGCCAGGAATGTTCCCGGCTAATGAAATTTAATTGCTCACGATTAAACGACGTATAACGTCCCCTCCGCTCCGCCGGTCGAACTCGAAAACTTTCGTCCCCTCGACGACAATCCGTGGAACGTTCAGCTGCGTTCGGACGCTGTCGTAATGAAAAGCGACATTTACATTCGCGCATAGAACTCGCAGATTATGCCCGGTCGATTAGAACCGTTGAATATTTTTCCCAACGGTGTTAGCACGAGAGCTTCCTCGTCGAGAACCGCGCCCCCTGAAAAGCCGAAGATTCATGTAACGATCGCGAGTAATTTAATGATACTTCGTGGATTGAATTGTCGAGCGGCATTAGTTATCGCCCCGCTAGGCTGTTCCTGAACGCGTTCACTGAGAATTCCTAAGTGTTTTGTACGGTTAATGCGCGGAGTATGGCTCGTTTAACGACCTGCCTTTTCGAGCGCCTCCAATTTGCGAGGCCTGTGCGAGAAGATTGCAAAAGTGTGCGTATACCAATGTAGCACGGTGTATTATACATCGCGGCGAACGATTAATCGTTAATGGGTTCCAGACCGTGGTAACTCGGGAAACTAATAATTTAAAGGACGTCGAGTGGAAGATAAGGAAGTATTAGACTAGTAACGGTTTACGAGCCGAATCTGCCATTTTCGTCGACAAGACCTCCTTGGCAACGAATACCATTATGTTACACTCGGGAAATTATTATTAATCAGATCTTCAGTGCTCGTTTCGCTCTATGCAGTCGTGGCACAGCGGTGAATCAGCTTCGCGCCTCGCTCTTAAAACGAAGAGAGTTTCCTTAAACTTCCTCAATGAAGTATGGGGTTCCTTGTCTTCCCATTGATTGTTTCTATCTTCTTTGATACTATATCTATAGACCTCCAATGAAGGATTTTTCCATTGCATTAATTGAACAACTCAATTTTTGCTTACCAAAGACATCTAAATTGTACCTCATTTATTTGAATAAAAGTGCAACTCACTTTTTAACTCTCTGTCTCTCTCGTACATTGGAATGAACTTTGTCGTTCCTTATCGCGTGGCAAAGGTTGTCGCGTGGCTTCGCGACAAAGGTTCGGGGTCACGAACCCGAGTTACAACAGCGAGGAAAAGGAAATCCGTGGCTTTGGCCACGGCACCGCGGGTCGTCTTGCACCGGGGCGAGACAAAACATTGTCCGCTCAGCGGGACACGATGTTTTCAGGGGCTGCGAGGCCAGGGGCGAGGTGTGCGTTCAAATTGATTTGTTGTAAGTGATACGCCACCCCTGGTGAACGAATGGTACAATAATTGGGTACATAAACAATGACCGATGAAACAATTTCTCATGTCGGTACCCGAGTTGCGTGGCCGCGCGTGTGTATACCTGCGCCGTAATCTGTACGCCTTATCCGCTATAATTGAACCGCCTTACCTGGTCGATTGCTGTTCAATGAGATTCGACGTGAGCTCGTTCTGGCGTATATTTTAGGAGAAAGGAGAGTTCCAAGGGTAGATTCTTGTGCAGACACAGGTCGAATATAGATTTCGAGGGATTAGTATATACCAATGATCTTGTTATTGGTTAGAGTGAAGATCATGGATGAATCAACCCACTGTAATCTTTATTTACTAAAATGTTACGTTTCGCTCAAGCCCCGTTCTCGACCGAGTTCGCGAATAAATTCTCACAGCTGACCTTCGATCACGGATCGCTCGTAAATTTTATTCAGCAAGAGAGAATGTCTTCCAACCGCGGAGCGTAAATTAATCGATCGCAGATAACTCGGGACCAGGCCTGTTGCTCCACATTCAGAAATTTTCGACGCGCGGTTAATTTATCAATCGACCGGCTGCAGCTCGCTGCTGAGCCCGTTTCCTTTTCCATAAACTCTTCGTGCACGAATTGCGTGTATGTGTACTCGAGTCTCCGGTGTAGAGAAAGAGCGTACGATACGGTGTACCGGGTGGATAGGATAGAGAAGGAAAACTGTAATCCATGCTTCACGTGCGCGCACGATATTTCCCCGTCAGGATACAAGTAACACGGTTCCTTTGATCGCAACACAAATACCACTCTGTAGTTATTACGATACAAATCGAGCGTTGTTATACAAACGAGTCCTGACCGATTTATTTATCACGCTTTCCACGAGCAATGCCTACTCTTTTCACCATAGATGGAACGACCGTCGAATGGGGGTTGCTTGCCACGAGCATAGGCACGCCAAAAAGAAATAGACGCACGTCGAATTACGAATTTAATGACCAGTCGTTCGTCCTGGTGGGTGGCAAGAGACAGAGGGAGAGAATCGTGCGACCCGTGTACAGAAACTCCGAAGACCCACCACTAACAATGCGCAAGACGATTCGCTCGTTTGCGAATGATTCTTGGTTTGTGTACGTGTGCGCGCGATCGCTAATCACCTGGCCGTGGACCTCGTTACAGAAACACGGATCAAACGACCAGGTCGACGCGATCCTTCATGATTATTATTTCGTGCAGGTCGCTAATGCATGGGCTTGCGGAACAGGGTCGACCGCGGTGGATTAATAACGGCGGAATACCCGCGTGCATCTATTCAGAAACGATCTTGTTAATATTTATAATATCGAGACACCTTTGCGGGCTGGCATCGAAGAAGCTCTAACGACAGAAAATAAGGAGCAGGTCTCGCGAACGTGGTAGAAACAATTTGCGAGTGGCCGAGAACGTCCCGTCCGTGATCTATTACATAATTGGACACCTCGTCAGGGTTCGCGTAACTGTGTGCGATACGAAGATTGCGGGGAAAGTCGCCTTACGCATGGCTACTATCCCGACAATCACGTAAAGCCAACAAACTCTACGTCTGCAGGCCGTTCATCGGCCCCTTCTGCCAGGAACATAAATTTTAATCGCTGCTCCCATTCGCTAATACCCGGTTTGCGATCACCGGAAAGACCTGGCGCATTGACGTTGACGCATTCCTTTGTGTTCCGCGTGTGCAAGCGTGTTTCGCGACCGATGCAATGATCGTGTTCAATTCTTTCTTTTCTCCGCTATCTTTTCTCCCTCTTCTTCATCTTCTCCTTCCTCGTCTTCTTTTCCTTTTTATCCTTCATCTTCTTCTCCTCCTTCTTCTTCTTCTTCTTCTTCTTCGTCTTCTTCCTCTTCTTCTGCGGAGTCTGTCGTGTACGCAAGAGCGTGTGCTTATTACGGCTGACAAATTAACGTGGGGAAAGGACGTCGAATGTTGGGTATAGAGCTGCGGAAAATTTCATTCGCGTCCTCGATGGATTCGTTTTGGAGCGGACGGGTTTGATAGATTAACTTGTGACCACAGGTAGAGGAACCTGTTAGTATGGCGGGGCTATCGAAGAATGGTAGCGTGCATTTGTCGAAGAGGGTCGGCGTGTTTAATGGAAACGGCTGATGATAGTGCTGCACGGAGGATAGTCGTGATTTGTGGAGGAAGGTGGCCGTGATTAGTTGAACTTTGTCGATGCAGCAGGGACATCGAGGAACCTTGACGGATCGATTTTTCGTGCGCGGCGGCCGGATTATCAGGTGCGCTTGGCCACAGGATTTTCGCAATTTTTTGAGCCATCGACAGGATTGAATGTCCCTAAGCGTGAATTCACGAACGAGTCCGGGGACACGGGGTTCTAGATCCAAGCGGCCAGGTGTTTCGCAAGGGTAGTGTTACCGGTGAGCCGATCGGATGACTTTTAGCCAATCCAGAAGGCGAAACGCGACTTTCTAACCCGCTCGAACGAATGCATATTACATTTGATACTTTAACATTCACCTTTGTACGCCTGTTTAAATTTTTCTCATTTCTCGCAAGCGTGCGTTGGCCCTTGAAACTCGAAGTATGCCATTATTTTGATACGGAACGAATCGGTACGCAATAGAACCTTAATCACGATGAGGAAAACAAGAATAATCATAATAAATACCGGCTAAACCAATAATAATGATTGCATCAAATTATAATGAAGCGCAAAGATAATAATAATAATAATAATAACAATTCACATCCGGTCGAATGTTTTGGACTTTCGTCCAATATTCCATCCAATTATAGCGGCCAATTTTGTTTATACGATTTAATTGGCATGCGTACGGGGCCCGGACACGCGTATAATTTACAGTACACGCTTAATCTTGACAACGATGTAAACAATTTAATCTTTTTCGAGGCAACGCGAAAACTTCAGCAGCCCCTCGCCGCGAAATGGACCACGAAAACGGGCCTGGGCGACGACTCGGGCCACGTGCAGCAACGAGGCCAGGTGTAGGGGCAAATTGCGTAGCAGCCGTGGCGTGCTATCTCGGATCTCGCAATTACTTTTCAGCCACGAAGCCAATCTGACCCGTTCTCTCGAAAATATGCGATACACACTAGGGTCCCGTGAAGCTCCTGGGCCCTTCCTCGGAATGCCGAGCAATCTGCGGGCCCTTTTCTTTTAAAATTGACCGTGGAAATAATGTGATTCCCTCCGTTCGGACGATATCCGTGGATCAGATTTCTCCTGTCGAAGTTGTTTCGATATCCGAGTCGCTTTACCTTATTCTGATATGAAGAAATTATGCTGAATCGTTTCGGAACTATGTGTACCCTTATCCCATAGAACGATGGTGACATGCTTGTCAATATTCGGTTGATACGAAGGTTTCCTTAACGGAGATTATATAAACAGCTTTCACGGAAACGGAGGGAAGCCATTTAAGTGGAATACAGACGGGAAATCAGGAATGTATGCAAATAGGTTTTCCTCAAAGGGGTCTGAACGACGTGAAATTTTGCCCGATCTCGCGAATGGAAAGTCTCGCGGGCCACCGATCGCGAGGAATACACCTCGCCGTTCAGCGAACCAGCCACCACAATGAACATGTATCAAATTTATGGTGTACGCTTGTGGTATATACCGTGCGGTTCCGCCCACTCACACTCACGTGCACGGCTGTGATTTATGCCGCTCGTAAAGCAGCCACTCGAGGCAGCGGGCACAGCAGAAAAATTATTTCGTATTTCCACGACGCGAAATGCACCTCGCGGTGTGCCGCACGCACCAGATACCGGTGTTCTGCTTGCACGATCACGCCGACGACCCAATTTCTCTGCTCCTCGGTGTTTTCCCTGACCTATGATACGGAATCAGGCTGCACGTTTCCTCCCAATTAATGCAACGTCCTAGACTTTGTTTTTTTTCATTCTTTTCAGAGTGCCTGGCAAAATTATTCGCAAAGCGCACAATTCCTGATATCCTGCGCATTATTTTTCCTTCGAATCGGCATAATGTTCCCCAATTCTTGAACGTGATTGCTGCCGAATTTTTGTTATCGTTCCACGTGGAGAAAATTCACCTTTCACGCGAGTCATGTAAATCCCGTATGCACGTAACACTTAATAACCATCGACGATTCGTGGCCAGACTAGATTGGTCCCAAAAAGCCCCGAGGGTTCGTTATGGGAACTCCGTGAGCTCCCATGGCGAAATGCATTTTCGTTTGGAGAGAATGCAGCCGGAGGCAACTATCTCACGCAATCCAGCCGATGCACCGACCAACGACGACGAGCCGGCCTCTTAACGTCGAAAGCATGATTTACCATCGTCTCTAGCCCCGATCTACGTAATTTGTTTACCATGCCAGTTTGTCAAAGTACCGTCTCTCTGTCTGACGCGTTGCTTGACGCTCATAATGAATTATCCTCCCATCGGGCAGCTAGGCATTATTGGTTTTACATCAGAAAGGCTTCGCGATTTCTTGCTTGTTTCTTTCGGCACTCGCTAGAAGGTCTTTATTACGTGCGATTCTCTCTGCTGCAGTTTCATCTTCTATTATTATTGATGTACCAATCCCCTTTTACTTTTATTCGGATAAACTTAATTAACAGCGCGAGCGAATATTATTTAGCACGTTTCAATGTAATCCCCTTACCTTGGACGGTACTCGGTTCTATATATAATTTCCCCTGCGTTCTGAAAATAAAATGAAAATGTATACGCGTCGAAAGAAGGCACTTTAATTAACCGGTATCGTACCATTATGGAGTTGAAGATTTTTTTTTTTCCTTTGTACTCGCCCGAAATTATTATAGTTATCGACGTATTCTCGTTCGTCTCTGGTTATTCTTTCGCCTCTCATTTTCGAATCAATCATACCTCGAGGAACGAACGCTCGGCCTCATCCTTGAAGCGCTCTACGTCCCTGAACGACTCGAAAACACGAACAATCGCGCAGATTGCTATTCGCTATTTAGTATTCCGCGATCACTCAGCGGTAAATCACGCGCAGGTAGCTTTTATTAGAAATCGCGATCGCGTTTAACGTGAGTTACGAATGAAGGGCCGTGCGCCGGCGTGAAACCGGCATGGGGCAGCCGTTCATTACGGTAATTTTGCAAGTGACTCGAAAAATCGCGAGAACGGGCCACGTTCGCGGCGAGTTTAAACGATCGAACGAACGTTCGATCACGATTTACCAAGGATTTCTTTCGTACGTTTCCGAATGGAAACCAAGAGTTTCATTTTGTACAATTCTTTCCAATGGACAGTACCATTCGGATAATATTTGACAAAGAAATATTTACATGGAAATGAAAAAGACTTGTATCGTCGGAATTTTGGGTCTGCGTCGTAATTCAAATTTTTCGAATATACACTCGGAGGCAGAGTTTCAAAGATAGCGAATCGGAGCGACTTTTGGAGTGGGCAACAAGTCCATCGTGAATTTATCGTATCGTCCTACGCGTGTCCGACAAGTGTTTCGTGATCTGCGAAGGAGGAGAGTGGTTCTTATGCAAATGTCCGATTCGCACCGGATGCATCGTCTCGATGTCTCGGTTCTCTGATGATGGTCATTGCTGAAGCGTGCATCCTGTCTTTGAGCAACAGGCTTACCTGAAAACATATTAATGGATATTAAATTGACATGATCAGCTTAAGGGGAACGTAATTAAGGATAGTAGATTTGTCACTGTGGCCTATCGCAGTTCCCTCTATGAAAAAGGGGAATCGTTTATCGGTATTGAACTCGTTCGCTCGCTCTATTAACTCGGTTAATCAATTCCCATTTCTTGTAACGGTAGAATCATTTACGGTACGGAATAATGAACTACAGTGTAATCAATTTTAACGTAATCGCACAGACTTGCAAATACAAACGTGATCAGAATACGCGCGCAGTAATATTTTTGTCTAAAATATGGTACCAAAAAAGAAAAGACCAGCGCACCAGTATTGCGCAGATGATGGCATCAACTGCCTAAATCTGTAAATAAATATACGCTAATACAACCACGAAAAATTAACCAATACTCTTCGACCGCTGAAACAAAAAAAAAATCGTCGAAGGATTAAAAGTACACTCTAAATAATTTCACGAGCAACATACACTCATCCTGGCATTTATCAGAGATTAAAAAGGGGTCACCAAGAGATTCACACTGGAGGGGAGATCAAGCCGTTCGCGTGCATACACGTGGACGGTCGTAAAATTAGTTGGCGCGAAAGAACGACTCGAATTCGTGCCGTTTCCAACGCATAAAGCGCGCGATAATGCTACTCTTAAACCGTGCCAGATGATGCCTCGTCCGGATACGGCGATTTACGTCCAGCCATTCAACCGGGAGACGCTTCTTCCTGCCGCGAATTTCCCAAGATACGAGCCTCTCAAGCCTAAGTGTTTCCAAACCTTCGCGATTGCCCCGCGCAATCTGATTTATTGGGGACGTATAACCCGCGGTCGCGTATCCCTCGTTCGACCACCTTGCCGATAGTCCGCGAGGACTATGAATTACTAGGGGGCAAACGAAAAACGTTGCTTACCCAGGACTAACGCGGGACTAGACGGTTCCTTACTGGTGTAGAATAGTGAAATTAGCGTCGAGTTTGTGCAGCAAGCGTGCAGTATATGTATATTCTCTATAGACGAACGCCAACAACGGAGGGGTTAGTCATGCCATCTGCGAAATTTCTTTCACGAACGTCCATCTTCATTTACGAATCACCCAACGTGAACTTTGTAGCATACAAATGATGCTGCTCGTCAGCGTAGTCGAGATCTCGTAACGTAGCACTTGGACAGCGATGCCTGTTCGTGGTCGTCGGGCGTAGTCAGAAATGACAGCAACATTGACGGGACACCGCAAAATTCCGCATGCATAATTCATGGAGACGTCGCGTCGCGTTTTGCGTTGACGCGAGCCGCTGCCACGTGGTAACTTCGTGCAACCGAGTAACAATTTCTTGCGCCGGACAAAATATCGCCGGGCGGACAGGGTTGCTTATCAAGATCGACGAGCACCAGTGACAATTGTCGAGATAATTGAAACATTTCTTTGATCCATTTCACCGACGCACGGCGCATGCAGGTGGACTCTGTTCAACGTGGGTTGAAAAGTGCACTCCAGTTGCTATTGTGTCGCAAGAATCCTGCACTGATCAATTGTCCTGCGTAATATAGTATCGTTTCAAGCACTTGAATACTGTGCGCCAAGAAGATTTATAATTCCAAGGTGTAAGAAGATCTTCGTGTTCGATTCAATGTTCTCCCATAATCGTCATTCAGACGAATCAATATTTTTTCCAAACGGCCATTCCCCTGAAACGTTGTCCGCGGCTAAAACCTTAAGCGGTTTCGCCGCTTCCTGCACGCCACCGCGTCGCATCGCTTTAATCCTCGTAAACGGAGTCACAAAAGGCTCAAAGAGATCGAGCCAGTAATTCAAGCTAAGAGGATACGATTAACCCGACCGTCGCGTCGCTCGTCCGGTTAAATAAAAAGATTCCCCCGCGGTCTGCCTACGTGGACTCCGTATCAATGGATCCTTCCGTCCCACAGCGCGGCCGTACCCTAATCCAACGCAACGTAACGGAATCGAAATCGCGTACGCGGAAGCGGCAACGATTGCCCGACGCAAAAAGGAAAAGCCTCGGTACTTCATTAGAGCCATAAATACCGACGCGGAAAACTCTGGACCGCGTAGCGCATACGCATGCTCGTACATTTAAGGCATTAATCTGGATTCTGCTGACCGGTTTACTGCTTGCGATACGTTCATCTCGAATATCGCAGCGCCAAGCAGTGATAGAAAATCGGTACGATAGCGATACCGGTAACTGTAACCAGACGACGGTAAACCGATTCCGCTGGCCTAAGCTTCCGTATCTGGGTGACCGTGATCGATTTACATCCTCTTAAGCAAAGGATGTCCAACGGAATCGGTGTAAAGTACTGTAATTAGCTCATTAACAATTTAGCACGCCCGCGCTAGTTATCCCGATAATACCAGACAACTTTTTTTACAACGTACACGGTGTACAGTATATTTGTTCGAAGCAAGGAAACGTTTAAAATTAACACAATATTCGCTCTAGACCCATACAAATTCTCGTGGCCAATACTCTGCCAATTTTAATTAGCTTGGGATTGGCCGCCCCTGTCCCAAACGAACACACGCAGCTCGTAAGAAAATGGATGCACGCGCGTGGATGTACACCATATTAATTACAATGATTTCCTGCCACTTACGGCCGAGCGAGATTTAAATTATAGATATCCAGGGTGGCGTGTACGGGCGGCGAGGGGGTGGGGCCCGGACTCGCCACTCGTGATTACGGGGTGTGTGCGAGCATTTCAGGAATCAGACTCGCGTCATAACTCCGGGGTCATGGGTCAATCTTTGCCCCCCCCCCCCCCCCCCAACCACCTCCAACTCGTCTTTCAGGCCACCTTCCGCCGAACTCTCCCGGCGGATCTTTCACGTCCGCGCTATCTTCGAAAATCTGCCGACGAATCGATTCTCGGGTGATTCGTTTCCCTCGATCCTTTTTTTCCCCTCTTTCTTACTCCACCGTGACGAAGAATATCCGCGTGGAACTGGCGATCTGTAGACTGCAGTGTTACGGGGAAAAGGCTGACGCCCATCTGACGTAGCAGTAATTCTTGTATCAAATGACAAGAAAAAATTCTGTAATAAAGGATTGTTTTATAGGGTATCGGTGTGTCTGTCGCTGTCATTTAATTGTGACCCGTGTTACGGTGAAAATGTTCGTGGCACTTATGGTGGTGTCCGAGTACCAACAGAGACGTAATAGGATAATTTAGCGCGATTCGTGCGGCTAGCTTAACGATCGACGAGATCTCCTTGGCCCTGTTCGAGCTTCCTCGGCGCGGTACCTCATCGATCGCCTTACACCCGTCATCGTTCTTGCCATCGCTCCTGGAGGCTTCCTCGACTGCCGGAAAATCACCCGCGGTGCTCGTCGTTGCATAGAAATTTGCCGACGCCGCCGGAAACGGCGCGGATAATCGCTCATTCACGATTTACTTCGGTAACGAGCAGACGTTCCCCTTTCGCGTCTACGTAATAATGATCCGCGAGATTAATTCCTCGAGTTCTATTGAGTTCGTTCAGCGTTGATACCCCCTTTGGCCACATTTTCGAAGGTAACTCGGACAACATGTTTTTTTCCGGGCTCCACGCGACGCGCAAGGGTTCAAGCGTTAAAGAAGATTCGACGCGAGGGGAACGTTCCTCGAGCGGAAAATAATTATGCCGCTCGAGAATCGCATAATAATATTGTACCCGCGTGCACCGGAGCCGCGTGGGTGGATTCGCTAAATTTCAATCTGCCGAGCCGGCGTGATGCACGTCAACCGAATCGTCATGGCACGACAGGCCCGTGACGTCACGATGCGTGTGGTCCCTTTTGGTTTTACGAACTCCACCCTCGACGAAATGGCCCCAGGCGCCACGATCCGCTCCGTGCAAGGAACGCAAAGAGGACCGGTGAAACGGGATTAATGTATTAATGAAATTATCGTGCCGCTTCCTTCGCGGTGCGGCCTGGACCAAATTGCTCTATTAAATCTACCCGGTTGCAATTCGTGTAGCAAGGCTCCTCTTGCACGAATTAAACTTCAAATCTGTAGCGATTTGATTTTCAATTTCGAACTGAATTTCTATGCGATGTTCGGGCGAGCAGATTAATTCGCCCACGATTGCATTGCGAGTTATTAACACGTGATGTGTTCTCATCGGAAAAGATAATCGACGCGCGCTTAACGAACCGCGAATTGTCTTTGAACATCGCTTTGGCCCTCACTGTGCACACGCTGGCCCACTAATTGCGCAAAGAAATCTGCGAAACGCGGGTTGAAACAGCTACGGCGCCGTTAATCGCCTCGTAAAACGTTCCGTTTCGCGGCCGAGCCACATTCAATTACCATTTTTTCCCATTGCAACGGAATTTACGATGCCCCCCCTCCCCCCAAATTAATACGACGATAATTCGTGAGTTTTCTCGCGCTTGCGCTATTCTTTATTTAGAATCCGCTGCACAGCCTTCATTGGCGAGTTTATTATCTACATGCACCAAGGTGCGCCGCCAATTTCGAGCCACGCCGTGTCTAATTATTATTAATGCCCCACCAGAGCTTTATGGACTACAATTTAATCGCGCTTCACCTATACACCGCTGCACACTTGTCCGAGTCCTTCAACTTTTCCACTGCTTCTTTTTCCTTTTTCTCTTTTTTTTTTTTTTCAATCGTTTTCTTCTTTATCCGCCAGCCCGTTCACCGACGTACGAACCTTTCTTCACGGGGCGTACAAGCGGTTTCGAGTGGCGAGCTTTGATTTATGGCGTCACGCTGCTTAGAACGATTTGTCACGGCTATGTCGTCGAAGGAGCTTGTCGCAAAGCATGGCGAACAAGTACCGTGACTCGAAAGCCCGTTGAATTCTACGGTTTATCGCGCTCACAATCAGTTGGTCTGCGAAAATTCGATGGCAAATTGCTGGATTCCGATGTCTTTCTTCCAGCACCTCGTACCACCCTCGGCGCGTGCACCAGAAATAGGCAAGGACGCGCGTTAATTAAGTTTTCCTTCGACCATGCATATATATTTTTTTTTTTGCCATATTCGCTGCTGTAAACACTAGTAATTACACATCAGGCTCAGCATCGATGGTCGAGGGCGACGTGAAGGGAATTGGATCAGCAACTGTAAGGGTCGTCTCGCGGCTTTCTTCGGGAGGGGCTCGTTTGTGAGGCTTTAGAGTTTATGCGAGCCTGTTTACCACCCGGTAAATGTTATGCCCGAGTCATAACGTATATCTCGGAGGGCCGTGAGTCCCGTACGGGACGACCATTAGCCGCATTCAATCACCATTACACGCTCGCGCGCTTTCTGCGCCTGCTTGGCCCTTAAATCCTGGGGGCCGACGAAAATATCGCCGAAGATGGTGCACGACAACGGACCGCGATGATGAGCAGCAGGAAAGCTCGACTCTTTGGGCGCTAGAATCGAAAACCGTGAATGCTTTCCTTCCATTCTTGCCATTATTCTTTCGTGACTGCCACGAGTTTCTTCTCGAAGTGTTGTCGAAATGTGACGCAACCAGTCCGAATAATAATGGATGATTATACAAGATTGTCGCCGGCGGCGCAACCGCCGCGAAGGGTGGCCCGAGTCTATTTAAAGGGACGTCCCGGGTGGCTGTTTCGCGAAAAGAAAAAAAAAAATCTCTCCGGACACTGCCGACGCGGCGAGGCGCGTCGGAATTCAACGGGTTGCGTTTGCACACGCGCTTCTCCTTCGGCTCGCAAAAATTACGACGCGGAAGCGGGGACCGCGCGATCCCGCCTAAATGATGGCTGGGTGGAAAGTTTCACGGTGAAGGAGGATTTCGGGCAGAAGGTTTACGCGTTGTCGCCGGCTGAAGAAGCCCCATACATCGACGATGGAGACGGTGTTGGTCCGCCGCGGACGATACGAATTTCGGGACCAGTCCGGGCACCGCGACGTATTATCGAAAAATTTCTCTTTGTAGTCCTGCACTGGCCATTAGGGCGTCTCATCCTCCGGCCCGGTCGTCGAGCGAACGGTTGGCCGGCTTTCGAGGAATATCGGCCGCGGCGAAAAAAGACGAGGTACACCTTAAACCGCGAGACGAACAACCGTGTACCGTTACTACATCAATCTTCCGTAATGATGCAAAGCAGAAAGGGGTACCCAGGCATCGGGCTCGCCGAGTGCGATTCGTACGCGATCGTTAACACCGACGTTTCTGTTCCGATTACTTCAACATTCTCTTCGTTCGCCGAACTGCCGCACTTCGTCGCAGCGAAACTTTGATTCTGCCCGAGATCGGGCATTTTTTCAAACGATTCGCAGGTACCATCTCTTTCCTCTCGACGCTGCGTCCCTATTAAACTCGTCCCGGCGCTTGACTAAAATTAATCCAACATCGATCGCTTCTGGGCCAACAGATGTATCGTTGAATTTCTGTAGGAAAAAAAAAAAGAATCAATCGAATCCAGAGCTCGATGCTCTTCTCATTCTCGCAGCTTGCCAATGTTACGGAGTCGAGAATCTCGTTAAGACGAAACGCGTGAACAAATAAATAACATTTCAAGAGAAAGGTAAGGGACTCGCGTAGGATTGGGCGGACGTTCATAAGCGGCGGGCGGTGGCGGAGGATCGGGTGCGGGGCGAGAAGGAATAAGGCAGAGGAGGGCCCAGCGACCTCTGACCTCCCTGGGAACCATCGGGGCCCCGAGGGCCTGTTCGAGAAAGAAGCTCGGGAATCCGGCGGGCCCACCCGGCCGAAATACATCCACGAGAACGACCCTGGCTCGAACCGGCGACCACGAATCGCCTGGGATCGCATTCCCCGGTCTTACGGTGTCGATCGTGAATTAATTTGTCCCCGGCACGGTGCGCGATGGCGTTTCTCCATTCGAATGATAGGAATTAGCCGGGCAACAGAAAGGGGCGAATCGTCGTTCGCTTCAAACGTTTCGTGACTGGACGGGATAACTTCTCGACTGGGTCCTGGTTGCACCTTTTTCTTCTCTCCCTTCATTTTTTGCTTTCGCCTTTCTTTTGCCGGGTGGCTTGCAAGGAATCACGCGGCGTACGGATTGTCAGAATTTATTAATACGATTCATTGGGGCGGATGACGCGTTCGGGTTCGTGCCGGGTGTGAACGAGGATCCGACGATTATTAAATGCGGTATTGTTGAATTTTCAGAAGGGTTGCTACGTTCTTCGTTCTTAAATTGAATTCGTCATTCGCGACGAACGTTCTCTATCCGTGGAACTATCGAACGCCGGTGTCTAGACGGATTTATTGCCTCGCAGAAATTAATCGGAGGCGGGATGAAGACTTTGGCGCGTTTCCGTTCATTAATTACACATCGGTCTATCTAATTCATTGACTCGTGCGATCAGCTGTTTCGCGTAATAAGACGTCTCGGTGAACGCCATCCAAATTTTCAACGGGACGGCGGGCCGGGACAATCGATACGGACTTGAACGAAAAATCGTCCGTGGGACAAAGTGAGCCGGTCGGCGTAATAAAAAAGGAAAGAGAGGGACCTTACCTCGGGGAATTTCGAAAGGGTATCCCTCCCCCGTTTTTGTGAATCGTGATACCCGGCAATTACGTGGCGCAGTCATGGTGATTGGCTGGGTCGTTTTCGCGGGAAGCATGGACCAATCGAAGCACCGGTATGCCTCCTCTTTCTCTCTCTTACTCTGTTCTCCTAGAGTACTTGCTGGCAACGAGTACGCTCCCGCCTTTAGTCTAGTCAGAGAGCTGCACCTGTGAGCGAACCTGTAGTGTAGTGCACCTGCGTAACCCGAAATCTGTCCAACGAAACTTTCCAATACAAACTCCGTAGTCTGCGGGCCACGGCAACAGATCTTGATCCCCGATTCAGCCAAAGATCCTGAACAAATTGCCCCTCGATCCGCACCCCTACCACAAGCCTGCATTCATGTCTATAAAGGTAGTGAGGATCTTCCTTCGCGAGGAACAAGAACAGGAGAGGAAATCTCGTCCCCTCGTACCGGTAATGACTCGGTGAGCGTACGTAGTCGGTGATCTCGCACGTGTCAGTGAACATGAAGAGTATCGTGCCGGTGAACGCGTCGTTGTCGAGCCACGGGGATGATCGAGTGCGCGATACGAAACGTTCGATGAACAATAACACTCTACAATTTATCATAGCGGCCCTCGTGTAGGAAGAAAACTATCCTCCTCCTAGCGTGCGTTTCAAGCTTTTAATAACCTTGATCGGCAATAGAGGAAAAGTCGTGATTCTATGCGCACACCGATGGCCACGCTGGTATCGTACGTTCGCGGTGAGCAAGATCGCTCGGTCGCAGCTTGAAACGCGCGTACAGAAAGAACAGGGAGACACCGGACTGGCAACTTTGATAGAGAAAATCATCGATGACTGCGAGACGGCACGCCAGTTACGCTTGGTAACCATAAACAAGATGGAAATGTAAAGGAGCCGGATGCTTAGCTGGACGCAGATCTAAGCAAGAAACGATGACACGGACAGCGGCATGGATCACCGTCAGTGGATCGTGACGATCCGCATTCATGGATCCGCGGCGGACTGTTAACGACGTCGGATCGTGAGATCGTCGATGATAAGATCGAATACGTTTCTGTTATCGTGCCGACGCGACGCACGCTGGCCTCGTTAATCGCGCGGTGATTACCGGTTAAATGTTAATGGGTTTCCGCGAGATTGTCGCGGACGGATCGACGTCGATCATCGACCGAAAGAAATAGGAACAGGTAACGTTCTTTTCGTCGGTCATGTCGATTGAGACGTCGTCTGTCAGCGGCGTGCAAGAAATCGAAGCGGACGATGAGCAACTGTCGCATTAGCCATTTCGATTGAAAGCCGAACAAGTTGAGTCCCCTTGGTGACGCGGGCAAGAAACGATTTTTCATCCGGCGATACGATACGTGTCTGCCTTCTTCTCTGTGCAATAACGCGTGGCATTTACTTAATAATATATATGGAGATTAATTGCGTTTCATTGATACGCGAATCCCCCCCAGTAGCAGTCTGTCCGGGGTGGATACGGTAATTAAGGGTTCCCGTAGCCCGGGAAATATTAAATCGAACCAAAAAAAATTCCCATCATCCGTCCACGTGGAATGTAGCCAAACTATTCGCTAAAGTACATAAACCCAGCTCGCTGAGACTCCCTGCTCGACGATTAGTTCGGTCCATTTAAATTTCTTCCCCGCTCCAAAGCTCGTAACTTCGATTTCTTCGCTTCGCTCGCCGCGGCGGCTAATTGCCTCGCATGTTGCCTTCGTTTTCCGGTTTCTGTGGTCCGCGCCGGCTCGCCAGGAATTCGATCGAGGTGTACAAAGCGCAATGATCATAGATCGTCCCGGGGAGTAGTGGCACTGGAGATTACGCGCGGCGTTAGACGAGCCCAGAAGCCACGTGCACGCCGGTGTGTCCACGTGCTTGCGAATCCACGTCTCTCGGACGGCGTTGTGCTCCAAAGTTAACCCGTTGCCACCACGCGAAACGACAGGAAGTTTGCGCAGTTCGCGCTCGTAACTCTCTCGCGAGGCCTCCGTCGAATTGACGTTCATTATATTTTATGGCGGCGTGGAGCGCGAAGACGAGCTTTCGTCGCGTTCAGAGTGCCGGAGGAATAGTTGTCCGTTGCTTTGGAATGGAACGAGATGGGTGGCAGAAACGCAGTGTATTCCAAAACATCGAATTTCAGCAGAATTATAGTCGGCGTTCCAATTAACCGGAATCCACTGTATTTGAAATCGGTCTATTTTTCGTTTCATTTTAGACGGTGAAAATGTGCTTGATTTTTATTAGTTTCTTCTAAGTATTTGAAGTCGGGTCGCATTTAATTAACCGGCTACGGCGGGGATCGTGGAGCGGCTTTAATTAAGTATCCTCCGTAATCAGGAACGGCTTCATCGGAGATCTGACGAGCTAGGAAATCATTGGGCGTGTCGTTGCTCCGCTATCTAGTACCGTTTCTAGAATTCATCGGGTATCTAGAACGATTGAGATTCAAATTCCGTTTTAAATGTCAACCGGATCGCAATAGATCCTCGCTGGGATCGGGTTTTGCCTGGATGAGACCTGGAAGCGTGTCTTCTGTTTCTTTTCGTTTGAAAGGCCGAGGAATCGGGCAGGTGGAAGGGTGAAGGAGAGCTTGATGGGAAGAGATTAACTTTGTATGCAGGTTCGCGGTACACGTATCTTGTATATAATTGCCGGAAGTGTTAGGTATGGCAACGCTGATCAACGTTTACGCCGATATTAGCCAAGGTTTTAGTTATGTTTTGTAATTGAAACACTTTGTCGGGACTGCGGTACGGGTTATTCAATTTAGCCTGTTAATAAATTTTTAATACCCGCCGTTAAACTCCCCTCGAATCTAGTTATTGATCAATCCCGTTGCTCCGCAGCGCGTTAAACAATGTTTGCAATTCTAATTCACGAATTTCGGGACCCTCTGGTCCTGCTCGTTTTAGAAATTCCAACCATTTGCGGTGTTCGTCGCCCCAATTCGAGTGCCGGGGACGTCCCCGAATCCCGCGAACGGGGCACGGCGAATTATTACGCGTATCCATTCAGACGTAAATGCACCCCGTGGAGATCGTCGGGACGCTTTTACGGATTTTCATCGGTCCTCGCGAAACATTGAAACTCCATGCACACGCAGGGCACATACACGCAACCCTCGAACCGGGGGATAACGATCGACGATAAGCTCGCTGGTTAAACACTGTGTTCGAGACGTGACTTATGGGATTCGATCGAACCGAGGAGGCGCGGATTCTACCTACAAATTTACTCGTTTACTCGCTTCGTGGAATGCCACAGGCTCCCACGAGGCCGAGTAACCGCGGCTGGCCCGGCGATCACGGCCGGGATATTTATCGGTTCGCCGGTCAAAGTGTGAATTACGTCGATTCCCGCGTGAACCGCAATAAAATATTCGCCCGGGTATCATCGCGTTGTGCCCACCCCCTCGGTAACCGCTTATTTGCATCGGCCGTGTCTCACGCGTTTCGCGGACAATTTCAAATGGCTGCCCGCTGTCTATTAAATGCCGGCTATGAAAGGGGAACGCAGGAACTTTTGATAGCCGTTTTGTCTCGCGACACCGCGGAAGAATTTCTGCCCCAAAATTACCGACAATTCAAATGTATCGCTGTCCTGTCTCCCGCAGGTACGTCAATTTAGCGAACGTCCGAATGACACTTTGCGAATGCGTTCTGCGTACTCCGCGGTGTCAAAGAAAATTCATAAACGCCAAGTTTTCACGGCGATCGTCGTTCCCCGAACGGGAAATCCGTGGTCTGTAACAGGAGACGTGTATCGTTGGGGAACACGCCTGTTGGATTATACGGCGCGTCGAACAGCTGAGGGCAAAAAGTGGTAGCGGCCAGTTTTGTCAGCCACGCTTCGATCGGCATGTTGACGTTAAACAGACGCCGCCGAGATGAACGATAGTGACAATTCTAATTAAACGGCGGACCGATTGAATCGGCCTGTATTAATTAACCACGGCCACGTGGCACGTGCCGCCTCCTCCTTCTAATCCTCTGGTGCTATCCTTCTTTAACTAATCTCTGCGCTCTGCGGTTTTGTCAACGATTTTTAATTGCACGACGCTGCCGACGTCCTGTAGCTTCGAAAGCATAGGCTTCGAAATTTGTACATAGTTTTCATTCTGGTTCAGTCCTAGCGGATTGACACGTTTAAGGATTTTAGGGCCGCCGAATTTTGCTGTTCCGAGAATAAATAAATTAATACGGAACAGAGCAGTAAGCTGTTTCTCTTGAACTTCCAGGAGACCTGAAGAGGCGACACTCTTGGAGCAGCGAGGTCGACTACCAGCCAGCGGAAACGGAAGCCGTAGAGACTCCAGGGGAAGATCCCGCTGCCCTGTCGCCGGACGAAGAGGACGGAAGCTCGTACAAAGTATGTGTTGCGAAAACTTCCGGTGAAAATTTCCAATTGGTACAGAACTATTTGAAGAAATGAAACCAGTTCGAACGAATCGAGTACAGGATCGGAATCGTATGTATGCATAGGTTTGAACAGTTTCATTCATCTTCAGTTCACGATCTTCCTGACCCGAGGCCTAAAAATCTTTTCGTGGAGCACGTGCATCGTTCCATTTGGACGCCTCAATTCCTCGCACAACTGGAAAACAATGTCCCCTTTGTTCCACGAAATCACGACTCTCTGATCCCGTTTCCCGGGGTAATTAAGTGGCTCGAGGCGTGTACTTGCTTCAAATGGTATTACATACCCCTGGCCGTAAAACTTCTTCCGTGCATTTTTGCAACGATGCACGGGAATCAGTCGATTGAAACGGGAACACCGATAATTGGCTTTTATGTGGCTCGAAACGTGGATCGAATTAGCGATCTTTCGAGAGCCGGATTTAATTATTGTACGCACGATCCGGGCTTGCGTAATTGACACGCGTTGCGAGCAGAATAGTAATTTCATTTGAAACTTTGTTTTTGCAACGTCGAGGAAAAACTTGCAAGCTTCCAAAATAATGACTAGAGTCGGAGGTACTCGATATCCTGTAGTGTTACGAATTTTCTAGGCTTACACAGTTTCAATCGGATTGCTCTTTAATTATCAATTAGGACGATAATGATCGTAAGACACTTAAATAATGATACAGCTATAATTAAATCGGTGTCCCGTGTATCGCAGAAAATGAAAAGGGGTGTAAACCAGCACAAATGCTTTTTCGTTTGCCAATTAATTAACTATTCCATTAATTACGGGACTAACGTGTCGTATAGCATGAGAGGGACGCTTCGTCTTCGAAAGACCTCACCAGGCTGCGCAACGATTTCTGCAGTTGCAGTTGTCGTTAAAGCATGCCGCTCAGGTTTTACGGTGCACGTTGTCTTGCTGCAGTAGTAAAAGGAAATGCACCGTTGCACCACGGCCGTTACGCATGGACCGTCTCGCAATGATCCTCCTCGTACATATAAAACGTAATTTTGGTTAAACGCCCTACGCTCGTTCCGCGGTACCCCCGTGTTCCCATCATTTTCATGGGAAAAGTGCCTCACCGCTGCCGACCCTCTTTTTGTCCACCTAACCCTGCCATTTCCAGTTTTGCGATCTGGACCTCGTAAAAACCACCACCTTTCGCCCCCTTCCACTGCCAACCGAAGCGCAAGGTTGCTTTTTGCCGCACATCTTTTTTTTCGTCCCGCATAATCCTCCGCGTTTTCCCCTACGATTTTCCACGGTTGCAGTAGCAGCGAACTACTTGGCCCTCTATGCAATCGGTTTCCCATCGTGCCAGCATCAGTTTCGTTTTATATACTTTCGCGCATACGTAGATCCGCTTACCATTGCGATTTAGGAAATTCTACCGCCTCGTTCTTTCGTCGAACCAAACGAAATCATTGACATTCCTCCGTGACCCGCGAGCCGTCCATAAACTCCCCGTTCGGCGTCGCGCAACCGGCATCTCCCGAATGGAGGAAAAGATGCAGAAGAAGTAGAAGCGCGAAGCGTGTTGGAATCCGCGCAACGCCGCAAAGAAGCCACCACCCCGACGCCGAAAAATTCCGTTCCAAATAAAGAAACCCACGCGCGCGTCTTCTCGGGGTAGTTCGTTTTTTCGACGAACTTCTCCGCCTCGGGATCCTGTTGCAACACGCGCTTCCACGGCTTCTGAAAGACGGAGCGGCGTGCGACCAACGAGTCCAAGGGACGAGGAGCGTAAACTCCAGTCGCGCTTTGCCACTCTAAAAATATCGCTGCGAAACAGCCTCGAGTTTCTAAACCGTGCGCGATTTCCTTCGCGAACCATCCTCTTCTTACCTCCTCTTCGTACCTCCGTTCTCCTGCGTCGGTTCGCCCGGGGGCTGTTGCTTCGAAAGGGCGCGATAGTTTCCAAGAATACCGGCCGATTTCTCGCACGAAATACGACCAGATCCTGGCTACTTTATGTAGATACTTTGTCGGCCCTGCCACGTTTCTCGGAACAATCGCTACTGTGGGAGGATTGATCGACGATTGACCTGTCGCTCTCCCCGCGGTGGATCCTGATTTGAGGGGTCGCCGTTCGTGATCGTTGGCGCCTTTTGATTTGTAGTCGAAGTTTTCTTGCGGGTCCCAGATAGTTACGGCCGTGCGTTCTGAACCCGGCGATGCTCCTTCACGTGGAAGCCTCGTTTGAGATACGGTTATGCCGTTGCAAAACTCTGGCGGTACACGCAAGAAAACAACGATACACTTGGCCGTCGTGTATGACTTAAGGAATGCCGCGCGGTTTAAGTTAAACTCCAGTTTCAAGTTGGCCCCGGAATTACACGATGAACCGTGTGACAGGCCCCTAAATCAATGGAGGCAGTTTGGACATGCGAGCGTTAATTGCTAGACTACGCGTTCTGTCCTCCGAAAGGACTTTATTGCACCGGGAAATCAGGCACGGTACCGTTACCAGGTACACGACGGCCATCTGCGTGGCACCGCAAAGAGCATAAACGTGTAAATGGCTGATAATAATCCGAACGTCGCGGGGTAAACGCGGGGACAGGGCACGCGTTCCTTCGCGCCCCCTTTCCTTTGGGCAGCAGGACAAGAAATTCGTTGCCGGCGAGACGAAAATTGCCGCACTTTCGTTTCAAGGTTCCTCGTAATTTCAACTTCTTATTGGCCTAATTTTGCACAGCCATCGCTGTACTGTATACGCTCTGACGGCGTGAAAAACGCTCGACGGGGGGCTGTGTCAAATGTCTTGAAACATTTTCTTTGATATATCAATTTTTCTAAAACCCGCTTCGTGTTTACGTCGTGCACAAATTCAGTTCAATTTAAATTCATTCACCGATCGGAACGTATCTATCATTGGAATTTCATAATTTCACCAGAAACGGGGAACAACTACACAGATCATTGCAGGTTATTTCCCCTGTCCAGGGACGATGATTACGATGCAGAGATATTTTCTTTCGTGGTGGAACATACTGTTCGGGCGAGCAACTCTATCTAAGGCCATTAATTACCGAGCTTGCTTTACCCCGACAGCTCTCCAGACTCGTGGTTACATTAAACGGATTACAATATTATTGCTGTTAATAGCATCGTGGGATCGCGAGGGCAAATTACAGGTCTGGTACATTGTAACGCCGTGGCGTATAGCCGACACCAGAGTCGCGAATCTCGCAAAGGGGGGAAAAAAGAAAAAATGGACAAGCCCCGTTTCGTAATGTCCAACCCTGTTGCGGTTATGCGAGTAAACGAAAGCATAAACGCTTTTAACAACCACTCGCTAGAGTATCAAACTACATAGACGTTGTAATTACATTTTACGACGATAGCGAACGAGCCTCGCGCATGAATGAGTCGTTGCATTGGTCAAAGCAAACATCGTCGAATCGTGTGGAACGAGGAAAACATTTTACGGCGTTTGCTCATCGATAGGATTGTCCAATAGTTACGTACTGATTGTACGGTAACAGTCGACGTATGGTGAGGTCTCGAAGACGTTCCCTTCGACATTAAGGGAATATCGAATGTTCTCTCGAAATCTGAACATTCGACAAACTCTAAGCTTTCCCTTGCCAACTGAAACGCCAAAGCATCTTATACAAAGTTCCACAATCGCGGGTAGTAGCCGAATCTCTAATGCCAGCCCTTGAACCAAGGAACAAAATAATGGGCCGAGCTAAAAGATGCTGGAGAGAAGAGAGGTCCGGGCTGATTGCAGGCAAAAGTAGTGGCGTGCACGGTAATTCGAGCTAAGAGATTGTAATTAACATCGCGCCGGTCGGCGGAGAAAGGTAGACGCGAAACGAAAGGGAGCATCAGGGACCGAGGGCCCCTTGGATAAGGGGAACCAGGCTACGGGAGAAACTCTGGCCGGGTGGGGTCACGGGGGTTAAATATTCCGGGAAGGGAACACGGGACGACCTGCGAACACGCGAGTAAAAATGTGGAAACGCGTGACCTTTAAATCAATCACGGCTTCGAAATCGCACCGGAGAAACTTCATTCTCACGCTCCACGGCCACTTCCATCCGTTCTATTTCTTTCCTCTTCCGTGCGTGATTTGCGACCAGCAGACACGGTGGTGCACGGCTAACGTGTAATTTGGACGATGGAGACCGTGCCCTTTCCCGAAGTCACAGACAGAAGAGAAGAATGGTGGCTCGAATTGTTGAGAGAGCTGAAGCAGTGTGCCGGTTTCAGCGTTTTACAAGCGATTATTCGTGTAGGTAGGCTCCTCTCGGTAAGAAGGTTCGTTGAATTTTTATGGAATAATTGGCGATGTTTCAATTGCCGTAACATCGTGACGAAAAAAAGCATAGAAAAATCCGGCGGTGCTTATTTTAAAGGGCGATGTCTCTACTTTGACGCGCCTGAGCCTATGCTCTTGTAAGACATTTTTTCCCAAATTTCCGAGGGCTCAGCAATTAAATATTCATTAACAGTGAACGCACCGCGATGGTGTATTATTTCTCAAATTGAATCGGCAGCATCAAAGGCTCTCAATGGCACGGGAAGTGCATAAGTCAGTGGCAAACGTCTTTATGCACCTCTCTATGGCGTGACTCGTCAATTCCATTTTCTGCATCTTCAACTTCGTTATTGTGGGAATGCAGCGGCACGTTGATTCAAAGATCGTCGACCGAGGCGCGGCGATGAATGAATGCGCCTGCCTCTTCGTACAGGAGGCCGATTAATGCTGCCTCTTGCACAGAGGCTTGACATGTAAAATTGTTTTCATCCGGGAAATTAAAGGACCGCCACGGTGTGACCGAGAAATGGTCGATCTTTCGGCGGCTGTAACAATCTACCTGGGCTCGTTTTAAAGGGTAAATCGTTCGCGCCAAACGCAAGCCGGTAGCCAAGGGTCGTTAGCGAGGATCAGCTGACGAACCCGACGCGATGGTCCGCACGTTTCACGTTCCAGGGAAATTGATACCGTGCGTCCGAAGGCGGACAGATAAGATCGAGTTGGCCGCGAGCGAGTCGCTAAACTAATGCCCAGCGCACAGTGGCGCGCGAGATAGATATCTTGAGAATTTCATTAGCATGATCCGAGAAGAGGATGCTGCTTGGCTCGCGCCGCCACCTCGTCCCTCCCTTTTTAACTTGTCACCTGGGGCTACCTCGCGTGTTCCTTCGCGCCACGGACCAGCCTCTCTGTCACTTAAACCGGGCTCATCCTCACCGCGAGACTTATTTCTTTCCGCGGAGGCCCGACCGGTCGATTAGTCGGCCAGCCAGCAGATTCCTAATTACTCGAGGGGGTAACCGTCTCGGTCTCGGCCTATCGTTCGCTGTCCCCCTTGTGTAATATTTCGTTCGCGTTTGTTGGAAAAGAAGTTAACGAGGACGACGACTGGGACTGATCTGTGGATCTTCGCGCAGGATTTACTGGCTGTGTTTCAGCCACAGTAAGGGAAGGGTATTGTATCGTGGGCGCACGGGAGCGTAGTACGTACATATTCTACTTGTGATTGCTTTCAAGTTATATTCGGGGGACAAGGGAATTTCTGAATAATTCGAGCAGATTCGTTGGGGGATGAAGAAAAATTCCATTGCCATAATATCGTAAACGATTACTTTTATTCAACAATCGGCCCCGGCCGGGCACTATTCAACAAGTGTACACCGTTTTCGAGATAATCGCGCGGCGATCACCGGAAGAATCACCGTGCTGCGTAACACAAAGGCGACGTATAAATTATAACGGCGTCCGTGGCATCAGAATGGCTACTTAGCCGGCCCATTCAGCCCGTAAAATCGAAAGCGGTCGGGTGAAACGTCTTCATTTTTCATGGACACGAGTCCCGGGGTTGCATCGCGTTTTCCCCGCGGGGCTTAGCCCGCTTCATTACCCCCTCGCAAAAGAAGAATATAAAATTTCCGACGTATTCGATCAGCCGTGAACAAATTACTATATAATTTTCCTGCCGGCGCGATTACTCACGTTAATGGTGCAATAATTCATAGGAACGCGTTTGCAGCTCAGGGTCCGCGGCGCGGAATGACTTCGAGGATCGGTCCACCGCGAGTAAAAGAGGAAGAACGAGAAAGGGAGGATGAAACGTTGCTGAAAGATTTGCCTGGATATTTGAATCGTTTAATGGAAACGTTGCTCGATGCTCGAGCCTGCTCTAACCGATCGCGTATCGAACGGAGAACCTTTCCTCCTGGCTGGAACGTTCGACGCTACATTCGTCGAGGCCGGATTAAAAGTACACCAAATACAGTAGCGCAAGAACAATTTTATTCGTAAAAGACGCGGAACAAAATAATTTAACGCGGTGCTCGATGCGCGCTTAATTAATGGCATCGCTTCCAAACCATTACGGCTACGGCACGTTCCCTCGCGCAAGCTGGATAATCTTCGCGGCGCGGCTTCCTCGACTTCCGGGTCTCATTGTCCCCTATGAAAACGAAGGGTATCGAAGTGGAAGAAAATGCCACGAGGGCCACGCCAACGGATGTACAGGAATTTTACGAGGCGGTCGTGCGGCCGTTCGTAAATTTCTCGTCGACCTCGGGCCCGATATTTATGAGAGGCGACGGCCGTAAATTTCCGCGGCGTGGTAAAGCACACCGGGGACACGCGTACGTCGACGAATAATTCATTTCCGCGGGGCCACGCCGCGGGCTAATTGAACGCCTATGAGACGAATTAATAATCCACTTTGTAGATGGTGCAGCACGCGCCAAGATTTACCGCGATCCACTGCAACGTTCGTGCTCACGGAAGCGCCGTATATTCCAACGCGCGAGACGGACGACAACTTTCTGCTCGAGCGGCTGGATTTACTCGCGAAATCGTCGTTAACGCCCTCGCGTTTTGTACAGACTTTGTGGAGAGTTTTAGGTATACGATAGAATTGTTTGCAGTAGTGCCGCAGAGTACCAAATAGTGCATTAATTCATTTATCAGGGGTTTTTATTTCATAAGAAATTCTCTACAGAAAAGTAACAAGTCCCCGATTTCAATCTCTGAATCATTCACGTTTGCACATCGCTTCTGCGAGACGCCCTTTGATTATTCAGAGACCTCGGGCAAATCGGTAGTAGTCATTCTATCCTGCCTGTTGTAAAGAGAAGCGCACTCCTGTAATGCAAACTACTCGCTTGAATGGCGTTCATTTCCCGTGCTGCTGCCTCATCTATTTACATTCACGTTAGAAGCGCACGTCGGGCTCGTTCCGAGGTGCTTATTTCAAACAGTTAACAAGACCGTTCTCCGTTTATGCTTGCAATAAACAAGTTACAGAGCACGGTGTTACAACTTTCTTTTCCAGTTGAAAAAGAATTTGCCGCGTCAATTTCAGGAGCATGGCTGTTCGGTGCAGACGGTGGACCTGGTGGCGGACTGTCCGCTGCAGATGGTGACACCGTTATCGAGATCCCCGTCACCGCCGAGATCACCGACGCCTGAGACGTCGCCGACGTTCCTCGCCTCGTCGAGGAGCATGGGTCAACGTCCAAGCACCCTGTTGCGCCCCAAGATCTCTTTAACGTGGGTCCTCCGAGGGCAACAGCAACCCGCTTCCAATAGTAATCACTCAGCTGCGAATGGGAGCACAGGTTTGTAAGCGTTGTAGGAAAATTTGGGATCGAGTGAAGGTTCGAACGTTGGAAACTTAATTTATTGGAGTTATGAAGGCTTGGGGTGCAATGTTATTTTTGCGAAGGTGGAAACGGCGAAAGAGAGGGTTTATCGAGAGACGTAAAGGAGAGGTCCTCGAGGAGGAGCGTAAAAAGCGTGAAGGATAAAGATGGCGGCAAGGAGAACATCGACATGGAGAAGCGCGAGAAGAAGGTCTTGCGTGGAATTGAGAAGATCGAGAGGACAGAAAAGGTGGAAGTTCAGGAAAAGGTTCCTCTCAGTTAACACTGCTCCATGCGTAGTATGCATAGTAATTGCAGAGATTTATATTCACATACGTATATCATTTGGATTTCAGTCGATTGGCAAAGAGGTGCTCGCAGATGAGAGACCCGTGGACAATCCACTTGACAGGCAAACCCTGGCGAAGGAATGTTCAGGGCTAAAGGAAGCGAAGGAGAAGGAGAAAGTTAAGAGAGCAGTGTCCGAACCGTCCCTCGTTTCTCGCGAGTCAACGTCCACGCCTAGTGGCCGAGAGAAGCACAGGCATCGAAGAACCAAACGATCCCACAAACCTAGACCCCCTAGTAGATTTGGTTACGAAATCGCTGATCTCGATGCCTTCCTTACCAAGGTAACCCTTTCGAGGGTTGAGTTCGACGTTGAAGTACTAAATAACTACAAATGTTCCATGCTTTCAGGCCTCGATAGAGAAGCCCGCGAATATACCAGTGGTCCTCTCCTTTCCATCCGTCCTGTACCAAACTCAAGGTGGTACCCAAGACGAGATGGCGTTGCCCCTTGGCACAGTTGTGAATGCAGTGTTCAAGAACCAGACCTGGCTGTACGTTCAAACGCCACACGGTCAAGAAGGGTACGTTGGGTACGCAGCCTGCCTGCCATTGGGGATATTACCTCAACCAACCAGAGGACCATGCTGGGAGGACTCTACGGACGTATTTCCACGTCCTCTGGGTAATTAAGAAAGACTCGCTTCATGTGCCGCCTGTGTCAGAGTTCTTGTTTCGTTGATCTGTGTATTTTTCAGGTAACATGACTGACAGGGAAAAGCTGCGGGACACAAGATCAGAATGTGGGGCCCGAGGTAAGAATCCAAGGGTGAGACGAAGTTCTAGAGATGCGGTTTCAGCCTGTGGTGAACGCAGCGTCGATAGATTGTATCTCAGGGCCGCGGCGAATGCAAGAACCAAAGGATCTCGTCACACGTTACTCGTTATACGAAATGATTACGAGGGGCAGGGCGGAAATGCTCTAAGTGTCGCCAAGGGTGACGTTGTAGCTCTCCTTAGCGATCACGTTAGCGACTGGTTCTGGGTACGTTCGAGGGACGGCAGAGAAGGATTTATACCGGCAGTCGTCGCAGGTCATGGTTTCCTGTGACTGCTGCGATATTACTGCTTCTTCAGAATCAGCTGACCATTCAGGACCGTGTAAAAATAAAGCAGCCCTGTCGATCACCCATCGTTATAGCTTTCTGTTCTACGCAATATTTTTGTACATTTTCTGAAAACGAGCAGCATCTAAACATCTTGATCGATTAATTGACTTCGAATTGACGTTAATTGTAGTAATGAGTGTGGTCGCCTTACAAAGAATCACGATTAACAAAGTAGGTACTTGTATATTTGTAAAAAGTTTGACATCATGTTTTATAAAATGCACATTGTATTATATTTATTATGAAATATATGTACTTAACGAGATCGTTCTGTCCCGTAGATTATTCAACATCAGTGTTTGGTTTTTGATATTTTATTAAGCAAATTTTAGCATTAACTCGCGGTAGTTGAAGTTCGTACAGATATCGAGATAGTTCGAGGAGCCGGCTATACTGAACACTTTTTGTGGCGTTTCTTGGTAGACAATGCTGTAAACCGTGTTACTGGAGGTTGGTACTTTCGCTAGGGTTTCTCCTTGGTATGTTAAGTGATAAACGTGTGGTGCCGATCCTGCAGTAATTACTCGCTCTTCGTAGATATTTGCTACGTGGATTCCTTCGTCTGGTAGATCGAACACAGTAGCCGCTTCCATTGTCCGCATGTGCCACAAAGATAAACTCGGTCCACCGCCGCATAACTAAACGATTATAATATATTTATTCTTTATGTTACTGTTTCTAAAGAAATGATGCATACCGCAGAAAACAAAGAAAAATCTAAGTACCAGCCAGTCGTCCGTAAAATCTATAGCACCAATCCATTTGCCTAATTTTGGTCTGGCAACTTTGTCTACTAAATGAGGTGTTAGGATATTAGTGTTTTCTTTTTTTCGTAAATCCCACAACCTTACTGTTCCATCTTCGCCGCATGAAGCTAGTTGGCTACCCCTAAAAAATATTATAAAATATGTTCAACAAGATTTAATTGATATAACATTGAATCAGTGTTACTCGGTACATACATTAAAGACAGACAGTGAATGTAATCAGTGTGCCCTTCTAAGCTTCTAAGTATCCTACCGTCTTCCAATGTGATTACATAAATATTATTATCGCCACATGCAGCATACAAAACATTGCTTGATTTGTTGTATACCAAATAATTTGCATCAGGTTTTTCATAGCTATCCCTAAACGTTAATCAATTCCAATATTAGTAAGTACTGGAAACAGTATTAATAACATTGACCTGAAATTTTATACCGCAGCCTTACTTATTAACTGGTAGCTGTACAGTCCAAGAAACTTTACTCTTTTGTGCCTTGCCTGAGGTAACTATTTTCCAATCCCATCCGCATACTTCTCCCGACGATCCTGTTATTAAAAATTTCTCTGTCGATACCATGCTTTCTACTTGTTGATTGGGATGGGCAGTGAAATGATAACTAGGGCCTTGCAATTCATTCTCATCTGCTTTATGCGGCCCCAAAGCCTTCGATAACCTGGGATAAAAATTGTAGGTAGAAAGAAAGGCTGCGTTTTAATGTCATTGGTAAGTATCGTTCCAAAATCCTTTAGGCAAAATTGGAAAATCCTTAGAATACTTAGTATTATACAAAATATGGTAAATTTTTTCGTTTAAAGCAATGTCAATATAACCTATAATAATATATATGCTTTAATTGGTATCAAATTTTTAGCTTACTCGAATACTGAAACATCTCCGTAAATATTCCCGGCCAACAAATAATTTCCATCTGGGGAGAATGTTTGCGACAGCACTGTATTATAAAATAACCTTTGATTAATTATATCTGTCATGATTTGTTGATCAACTCTCATGTTGTGCGATCAAAATTAAGGTTAGAAAGATAACTATTTACATTGTTTAAGATAATCTCATGTATGTATTAGATAATTAATTCGGCTGTGTAAAATAATTTTATTATCGCAGATGCAATATCCATGTGTTGTTTAATAAATGAATAAATTGATTTTATATATAGGCAAAATGAGTAATTTTTGTTCATAGTGCTACCATCTACACACAGATGCTTGAAACTACTAACGCTACCGCTATATACACACCCAAAAGAGACATAAAATTAAAATTGCTATGTTCTCATTTCAAACTGATATTATAATAAATTCAATATTGCCATTCATTATTTATAATGGTTTTACGCCCTATAGGAGCCGAGATATAAAATCTATAATTAACAACATGTTTTATAATCTGTCGTAACGCTATCAGTGACATGGAAATGGTAAAGGAGTTCACACTACAAAAAATTACTGTGGCGCCATCTCGCGTTTGCGGCCTTTTTCGCAGGTTGTCGCCCCTTCAAAACCGAATTCCAGGATTACATCGTTAATTTAAACAATTGCGTTTTTCTCCGCTTCTACTGCGTATATCTTAACCGGACTTGTCTTAAATAAAAGATACGAATCCATAGCTATCACCTCCCAACGTTGCAACACTATAGCATTTGTGGTTCGAAAGTTATTAACAATTGAAAAATGTGCAAAAATGCACGCCGGTTCGCTGCACTTATCTCGGCTTCTGGATGAGCTAGATTAATGATCGACAGCTTAAAATAAAGGTAAAAGATGCTGCTACACGACAATAAACGATTTACAAACCCTGCAGGCGCTATTTAATTTTTATAAACAATTTAATAATTCGTTTGAATATTGCATCGAAACTATACTCGAGGGCCTTCCTAAATGTGAATCACATTGTTCCTTGAATCGAGAGCTTCAAGTTGAGTGGTCGTTGAGCAGAATCGGCCCAGCAGAAGCCGAGATAATTGAATTTGTTTAAAAAATTATAAACAAATGCGATTATTGCCTCTTCCTGGCGAGATACAGCAATGACCAGAGGACATAAATTAAAGCTACGAGTGTCAGCTATCATCTCCAATAGGTGTCAAGATTATTCCACGTGCGGTTCAATTGTTATAAACAATTAAACAAGTAAAATTGTTATTACAGCCAACTGCTTATAGTTACAGCAACGGGGTATTTTTTCTCGTGTAGATTATTAGATTCCCATTCTATTGAGAATTGGTTGATTAAAATCGGCCCAGTAGAAGCCGAGATAATAATTTTTAAATATTTTGTCGGTAACGAGGTCGGTAATCGTGAATGTGGCGCCATCTCGCGTTTGCGGCCTTTTTCGCAGTTTGCCGCGGCTTCAAAACCGAATTCCTGGATTACATCGTTAATTTAAACAATTGCGTTTCTCTCGGCTTCTACTGCATATTTCTTAACCGGACTTGTCTTGAATGAAAGCTACGAACAATAGCTATCTCCTCCCAAAGTTGCAACAATATGGCATTTGTGGTTCGAAAGTTATTAACAATTGAAAAATCTGCAAAAATGCACTCCGGTTCGCTGCACTTATCTCGGCTTCTGGATGAGCTAGATTAATGATCGACAGCTTAAAATAAAGGTAAATGATGCTGCTACACGTCAATAAACGATTTACAAACCCTGCAGGCGCTATTTAATTTTTATAAACAATTTAATAATTCGTTTGAATATTGCATCGAAACTATACCCGAGGGCTTTCCTAAAGGTGAATCCGATTGTTCCTTGAATCGAGAGCTTTAATTTGAGTGGTCGTTGAACCGAATCGGCCCAGCAGAAGCCGAGATAATTGAATTTGTTTAAAAAATTATAAACAAATGCGATTATTGCCTCTTCCTGGCGAGATACAGCAATGACCAGAGCACATAAATTAAAGCTACGAGTGTCAGCTATCATCTCCAATAGGTGTCAAGATTATTCCACGTGCGGTTCAATTGTTATAAACAATTAAACAATTAAAATTGTTATTACAGCCAACTGCATATATTTACAGCAACGGGGTATTTTTTATCGTGTAGGTTATTAGATTCCATTTCTTTTGAGTGTTGGTTGATTAAAATCGGCCCAGTAGAAGCCGAGATAATAATTTTTAAATATTTTGTCGGTAACGAGGTCGGTAATCGTGAATGTGGCGCCATCTCGCGTTTGCGGCCTTTTTCGCAGTTTGCCACGGCTTCAAAACCGAATTCCTGGTTTACATCGTTAATTTAAACAATTGCGTTTTTCTCGGCTTCTACTGCGTATTTCTTAACCGGACTTGTCTTAAATGTAAGCTACGAACCATAGCTATATCCTCCCAAAGTTGCAACAATATGGTATTTGTAGATCGAAAGTTATTAACAATTGAAGAATCGGCAAAAATACACTCCGGGTCACTGCAATTATCTTTGCTTTTGAAGGCGCTAGATTAATGATCTGGTGCTCAAAATGAAGTTAAAGGATGATGCTACACGACATTATACGATATACAAATGCTGCATGAGCTGTTTATTGTTTATAAACAAATTAATAATTCGTTTGAGTATTGCACCGAAACCATACACGAGGGCCGATCTAATCGTGCATCAGATTGTTCCTTGAACCAAGAGCTTCAATTTGAGAGGTCGTTGTTTAAAATCGGCACGGTAGAATGCGGGATAATTGAATTTGTTTAAAGTAATTATAAACAAATGCGATTACTGCCACTTTCTGGCGAGATACAGCAATCACCAACGGATAGAAATTAATGCTACGAGTGTCAGCTATCACCTCCAACAGGTGTCAACATTATAACAAGTGTGGTTCAATTGTTATAAACAGTTAAACAATTGAAATTGTTATTACAGCCAACTGCATATAGTTACAGGTATGGCGTATTTTTTTCTGTGCAGATTCTTCTCCACCCGTTTATTTGACATGTTGTTGATTAAGAAACAATCACAAGATGTTGAGATAATTGCAGTGACCCGGAGTGCATTTTTGCCGATTCTTCAATTGTTAATAACATTCGAACCACATTTGCCATATTGTTGCAACTTTTGGAGCAGTTAGCTATGGTTCATAGCTTTCGTTTAAGACAAGTTCGGTTGTGAAATACGCAGTAGAAGCCGACAAAAACGCAATTGTTTAAATTAACGATGTAATCCAGGAATTCGGTTTTGAAGCCGCGGCGAACTGCGAAAAAGGCCGCAAACGCGAGATGGCGCCACATACACGATTTTCGACATTTCGTTACCTTCAAAATATTTAAAAATTATTATCTCGGCTTCTACTGGGCCGATTTTAATCAACCACGTCTCAAAAGAAAGGGAAAAGAATAAGCTACACGAGAAAAATATACCCCGTTGCTGTAGCTATATGCAGTTGCCCGTAACAACAATTTCAATTGTTTAATTGTTTGTAACAAATGAACCGTTCATGGAATCATGTTCACACCTATTGGAGATGTTAGCTGATCCTCCTAGCTTTAATTTATGCCCTGTGGTCATTGCTGCATCTCGCCAGGAAGTGGTAGTAATCGCATTTGTTTATAATTTCTTTAAACAAATTCAATTATCTCGGGTTCTACTCGGCCGATTTTAATCAACCACGTCTCAAATGAAAGGGAAACGAATAAGCTGCACGAGAAAAAAATACCCCGTTGCTGTAGCTGTATGCAGTTGCCCGTAATAACAATTTCAATTGTTTAATTGTTTATAATGATCGCAGATGGTAGCCTATGCCTCTGGCTTTACTTTATGTCCACTGATCATTGCTGCATCTCTCCGGGAAGTGGCAGTAATCGCATTTGTTTATAGTTTATTTAAACAAATTCAATTATCTCGTGTTCTACTGGGCCGATTTTAATCAACGACGTCTTAAATTAAAGGTATCGAATCGAGGAACGATCTCTTCCTAGTTTAGAACGACCCTCCACCCCTGATTCCACTCCTTCTCAAATAAATCACTCTTTCTCTTATGCTTCTTGTTTGGCCCTCCCTTATTTCTTTTTCCTCTGTATATCCCTTAACAATCTGTTACTAATATATTTTTTGTGTGTTCAGGTTTCGCGGGCAAAGTGACGAAGAACATTGACCGCCACTTCTCATTGCGCATAAAGGCAAGAAAGAAGACAGAAGTAGTTTGGCCACATATGTTAGTTATTCTTTAGCTATAGTGAATTAGTTTATAAATATAGTTTGTAACTATTAGGGGGTAAGATTAATTTATAGCAATTGTGCAAATAATTGTTTCGTATATCTATTATATATTTTATTTTATATTCACTTCACTCGGTAGATCATTCGTAATATTACTTGTTTGACTATTACAAGTTCTACTATATGTAGTAAATGTAAAGCAAGTTGAACAATTGCTGTAATTTATTAGTTTTAATAGTAATTTATAAGTTTAGTATAAGGATTAGATTATTTATGTTTATTTACGTTTAATTTATGAATTTTTAATATTTACATAAATGTTAGTTTAGAATTGATAAGATTTAGTTGTAAGATGTATTCTAAATAGATTAAAAAGAATAGTGCATAAGTATTAGCTCGTAAGTTCAAATTGCAACACGTTTGTAACTTGTATCTTCATTAATTAATTTAAATAAATCTTTAATGAAAGGAATTCTACTGCTCTTTTTATTCTTACACCTTAACTATCCTTGAGAAACCTAATTCCCGTTCCTTAAACAAGTACTACCGCGCAGGAACTTTAAATGCAAAGTTCCCAAGCGGAGAACTTGTAAAAATAGACCTGATCATTATTAAATTCGTTATTACAAATCCATCATTTTCGGCGAGATATTTCTGCCAGAAACTCAGAAATTTTGCGCTCGGAAATTCCTGGAATGTGACGTCATTTCTGAGAACGAATACCTCCTTGCATATCATATTCTCCTGATACAAATCCACGATTTTCGGCGAGATATTTCTGCCAGAAACTCAGAAATTTTGCGCTCGGAAATTCCTGGAATATGACGTCATTTCTGAGAACGAATACCTCCTTGCATATCATATTCTCCTGATACAAATCCACGATTTTCAGCAGATATTTTTGCCAGAAACTCAGAAATTTCAGCGATCGGAAATCTGGACTTTGTATTAGGAGAATATGATGTGCAAGGAGGTATCCGACGCCGGCAATTCTTGGAAATGACGTCACGTTCCAAGAATTTCCGAGCGCAAAATTTCTGAGTTTCTGGCAGAAATATCTGCTGAAAATCGTGGATTTGTATCAGGAGAATATGATATGCAAGGAGGTATTCGTTCTCAGAAATGACGTCACATTCCAGGAATTTCCGAGCGCTTAAGTTTCTAGACTTTTGCCAACAAATTTTGCAAGAAATGAAGACTTTGAAAACGATGCTGCTGCGAAGAATTTCCAGCTGCCAGTTTTAATAACGTATGGGGCCATTTTTACAAGTTCTCCGCTTGGGAACTTTGTATTTAAAGTTCCTGCACGGTAGTACTTGTTTAAGGAATTGGAATTAGGTCTTTTCAAGGATTGATAAGGTGTAAGAATAAAAAGAGCAGTAGAATTCCTTTCATTGAAGATTTATTTAAACTAATCAGTAAAGGTACATGTTACAAAAATGTTGTAATTCAAATTTATAAGCTAATACTTACAAACTATTCATTTATATCTATTTACAATATATCTTACCACTAAATCAATTTTAAAATAACATTTATGTATTATGAAAAGTACAATAGATAGAAATAACATAAAACTTATACTAAAAAATTTACATAGTTTGTATGTAGAAGCTTTATTAATGTAGTATAACTAAGGGATAACTAAAGTACGTGGCAGAAGTTCTTCCATCTTCTCTCTTGTTCTTATGCACAATGAGAAGTGCCGGTCAATGGTCCTTACTTTTTGCCTGCGAAACCTGCACACACAAAACATATATTAGTAAGTATGTAACAGAAGAGAGAAAGATTGTTAAGGGATATACAGAAGAAAAAGAAAGAAGGGAGGGCCAAACGAGAAGCATAAGAGAAAGAGAGGTTTGAAAAGATTTGAAAAGTATTGGAATGAGGGGCGGGGTGTCCTTCTAAAATATGAACAGATCGTTCCTTGAACCAAGAGCTTCAATTTGAGAGGTCGTTGATTAAAATCGGCTCAGTAGAACGCAAGATAATTAAATTCGTTTAAAGAAATTATAAACAAATGCGATTACTGCCTCTTCCTGGCGAGATACAGCAATGACCAGAGGACATATATAAAAGCTAGAAGTATAAGCTACCATATCCAACAGGTATGAATAAACGATTTACAAATGCTACATGCGCTGTTTATTTTGTATAAACAAATTAATAATAATAAGCAGCGCATGGAGCAGTTGTAAATCGTTTATTGGCGTGTAGCAGGAACCTGTACCTTCATTTTAAACATTCGATCATTAATCTAGCGCTTTCAGAAGTCGAGATAATTGCAGTGACCCGGAGTGCATGTTTGCCGATTCTTAAATTGTTTATAACTTTTAAACCACAAATGTCATATTGTTGCAACTCTTGGAGGAGATAGCTATGGTCCGTAGCTTTCAGTTAAGATCATTCCTGTTAAAAAATACGCACTACAAGCTGAGAAAAACGCAATTGTTTAAATAAACGATGTAATCCAGAAATTTGGTTTTGAAGCCGCGGCAAACTGCGAAAAAGGCCGCAAACGCGAGATGGCGCCACATGTCTGATTATCGACTGCCTATGTACCGTTTCCATATCACACGCAAAGTTACCGATAAAATTTTAAAAAATTGTTATCTTAGCTCCTGGTGGTTATTTTTTAATCAACGAGGTGTCAAATTAGAGGGGAAGGAATACAATAGAAAACAAATTAAATAATAATTGCAGGCAACTGGACAGTCGCGTACAAAAAGGGTTGCAGTGGAACAAAACGAGATGCAAGGGAGTAAAAGTGATTGCAGAGGAGCAGCTGCAGTCTTGGATAATTTATTATACTAAGAAGAATAACAAAAATGTAGCTACATATGTGATTTTCAAGCTTTATTGCAATGCAAATAAACCAATTGTTGTCTCATAAGCAAAATAAGTAAGAAAGCTACGAGAGCCATGCATTACACCTGTACCTAACACTACTTCAGTAAATAATAGTCGCTCAAGTTAGCTCTGTTCATAAGGTGATTTGTCTATTCCTATGGCTCGTCTGTAGTCTTTTGAATCGCTGCAATCAGTCATCGCGAAGGAAATGCTCTACACGTACTAATTGTAAGTTCGATAATTTACTTCGACGATCTTATGGCGCCACTGGTCACGTGCTTTTTAACCTAACCTAATATCCTTTGTCCTCGATATCCAAGCCCGAATGAAATTAATAACAATGGCCGTCTTAGTTGGTTGTCATTCGGAGGCATACACGGATTATGTGATGGTCAGAAACGCGTGGCAAGTGGTAATCACTGCCAAGCAGTCGGAGTGATTATACCGCGGATGAAATAAGCGTGACGTGTACTTCTCTAAAGGATGATTTTCTAGTGGGTGGTTGAATCGCGGTGTCAACTAGTGACCACGGATGACCAGCTGACAATGTTTTGTCATTAGCATAATTTAGTGCTTAGCGGGCGATCGCGCGGTACATCAAGGATGTTTAAAGCTGAGGAATCATCCAAAGACAGCTTCCTTCAGCAAACGAAGGCCGCCAGAGAAGAAAGGGCCCATGAGAAAGATAGGGAAGCTGCTGTCACCTTAATTCAGGCTTACGTTAGGGGATGGTTGACCCGTAAAAGAATATTGTGAGTCTACTGTTATCGAGTCGTGCTTGAATTTTTACGTCTCTATCTTCGCATTTTTTTTAAATCATTTTTTTGTTTGCCTCTTAACGAGAGCAGTTTCACTGTTCCAATTGTATCGCCGCTAATTATTTATTTACATACTCGTGAATTCACTCGCCGCACTGTGAAATATGTTGAACGCGTATTTTCGTGCTCCGAAACGCAATAAACTTCTGTTGATGTTTATCTAATTATCCTCTACTTCTCACTATTTACGTTTTTTAATGGTAAGAAAGATGCAGAAAAGGCTGAGCAAAGAATTCGATTTTCAGAGAAGAATTCGATACGAATTTTCTCAACGACGGCGGTATAGAAACATGTGCAGAGTTAAAGCCAGCTTTGCACGTTTACAGAATCGTTTCTAAATTTTTCTATGTATATAAGAAAGAAAGGGATCAAGGAAGAATAGAAAAGTTATGTAGGTATGTATGTGCGTGAGTTATTTGTTCGAAGAATATTCGGGTGACATCTTGCATTTGCCATAAGAAATTTATAGAAACATTTGTTTCAGATATTTAGTACTGACTCTAGATTCAGAGTCCCCGGAAACGTCGTATGTAGGACTGGTATTGAACAAAGATCACTACATATCATGGATATCGCAGATGAAAACATTGTTACTTTACTGTCTGACTGGATTAGAGAGCCTTAAGCCGGAAAGAGTATCGGACCATAAATCCATCCATTTGAGATTACATACGTTAGTTAGTTTTACCTCGCCAGGAACATGGGCGATTCAGAAAGTGGATGGAATGGAGAAGCTCAAAGCTGGTATGAATCAGCTTTGTGCCAACATAATGGGTCACCTAGTCAACACTGGGTTCTATTCCATTATGAAAGTGATTATCCTATTAATAGTTGCTCTTGTATTGTTCAATGTGTTTATCTTTAAGAAGTCATTTTCCAATTAAATTTTGCTCCTTTCTATTTTAGGCTTTTCTAATAAGGGGGTTGGGCAGAGTGGAAATTGCTTTGAAACCGATTGCACTCTCGGCAGCAGTTACACTGGCGCTAAGACCGCTGATCTCCTCCCAGATGTCAGACAAATTGGTGTCACTGTTTTTAATTAACATTTTTAGTGTACCTGCATTGGTGTATCATCTAAATAATATGTCATCGGTAGTATGTATTTTATAGTATGCAACGTTAAAATTCGTCAATACATAATATAATATGTTTTGTAATATTATATTTTCAGTGTATTTCATCGTTTATTGCAAACAATTTATTCGCACGAAGTTTGGAACTGCTAAATTCGGAGCAAAATTTGAGAATAGTTTTCAATGCCCTGGAAGGCAGCTATGCATTGTGCTTGTTAGCCAATTTAATACAGCTGTCTAATATCGAAAAGGACGAAGTACTGAAAGAGCTGTACTTTCCATCTTTTACGGTACAAATTTATCGCATAATACATACGCTTCGTTTAACTCGGAAAATCAAATTTTATCGCTGGACCAATTTTTCAGTTTGTCGTAACAAAAATGTTAGAAGCATGCCAGCAATATGTAGTTGCAAAGCAGAGTAATTTAACACACTGGCATCCTATTCTTGGGTGGCTCGCGCAAAAGGTTGACACACCTTTGCAAGAGACAATTTCATACGTAAAATTGCAAGTAGCCGGTTTGTGGACGGGGAGAATAGTTTCGCAACTGATTGGTAACAAGAAGTGTTTTATTTTTGCGAACTTCACTTTAATAAAGTTACTACGGTGTAATATTATTAATTTTCTATTAGGTCAACCTTTAACAGAACTTATCGAAAAAGAAATTCCTCCAAGTGTAGAACAGCAGAGCACATCTGTAGGCACTAACATTTTTCGGCGGGCGTTTTTGGAAGCACGTACGAACAGAAATAATAACACGAAGAATTATAGAAAATTGGGAAGTCCGGAGACTACCAGAATTGCATTGATCTGTTCTCTTTATCAAATTGGTTTACATACACTTACGCAAATGAAGATGGAAATATTAACGGGTAAGCATTGATAGCTATAGCAATAAATAATTCTAGCAATATATTACTAGTTACGAATATATTCTTGGTGCACTAGGTCTATGTTATCAAGATAAGATTTTGTACCACATGTACTTGTTCTTGGGAACTCTGGGTCCACACTGTGGTTTGAAAGCATTTTTGGACCATTTAGCTGCCAATACAAAATGCACCGCACCCGAATTCCAAATGTTAATATTATTTTCTGATTGCATGACGCACTATGTTACGTAAGTGTATGTTATAACATACTAAAACCAATCAAATAAATTATAGCATCGTTTTTTATGAAGCATATTTTTGTTTTAGAATTTTAGATGATATGGAAATGTATGAGCAACAAGATCCGTTCAAGCTGGGCGACTTCGTAATGATATCATATTTTTTAAATCAATTTTTGTACAAGGCAGTGCTTAATAACTTGTTTGGTGTGTACTATAATCATTATATTGCATTCCTTTAGAATTTCATGTACATCTTTTGGTTATATTTGTACACAATCGTAAGAGATAAGTAGTTTAGCTATGTACTGAAGTTTTAGATGTTCCAGACGTGAAATCGGTTCCTAATAATCCTCTGTTCACCTCTCTTCACACGCTTTTAATGGCAATCTACCGGCGGGATTGTAGACGAACTTTCTGCCCAGATGGGCACTGGTTGGCAAAGTTAAGTATTTTTAATTATATTATTGCCTCCTAGTAGTGCACGATTTTAGAATTGAAACGTTTTCGAAACAGGAAGTTCGAGTGTCTGGTTTTTTAGCGGATTTAGAAAAAGGTAGACGAGGTGCTGCACTTCTTCTTTCCAAAATGCCTCACGTTATACCGCATTCCGAACGCGTGGTACTGTTTCGCAAACACGTTGCCAATGAAAAGGCAGTTCTAGGTTTGACCGAGAGCGCTTGCAATAGTACTCCTACAACGCTTATCGTTGTCCACAGGTATGTTAACATTTTTTTCCTGTATCATATGCGTTAGATGCTAGAAAAGCAATGCAAATGTTTCACAGAACACGTATAGTGGAGGATGGATATCGACAACTTGCAATGTTACCATCTCAGGCGCTTAAAGGCGTGATCAGAGTTCGATTCGTAAACGAGCAAGGTCTCGCTGAGGCTGGTATCGACCAAGATGGTGTGTTTAAAGAATTTTTAGAGGAGACAATAAAGAGAGTGTTCGATCCGTCTTTAAATTTATTTAAAGTCACCAGCGAAAATCGGCTTTATCCATCACCAACATCTTCGATGCAAGATAATCACTTGCAGCTGTTTGAATTTGTTGGTCGTATGCTGGGTAAAGCAGTGTACGAAGTAAGTGGGGGGAAAAATACAACTATTATGGTATCGTAGTACTTCATCATCATACGGAGTATACAATGTATTTTACAGGGCATTGTTGTAGATGTACCCTTTGCATCCTTCTTTGTTTCCCAATTTTCTGGGCAAACCGGAGGTGCATTGTACAGCTGGTTGGACGAGCTGGCTTCCTTAGATCGAGACTTGTATCGAAGTCTTACCCTTGTAAAGCATCATAAAGGAGATGTTAGGCAATTAGAATTAACTTTTTCCTTGGATGAAGACGTTTTAGGCAAATTAGTTACACACGAATTGGTCCCAGGAGGACGGGTGGTGCCGGTCACCAATGAAAATAAGATTAATTATATACATTTAATGGCCCACTTTAGAATGCACATGCAGATAAAAGATCAAACAGCCGCATTTATCAAAGGATTTCGCTCTATAATAAATCCCGAATGGTTGGCATTGTTTTCAACCCCAGAAGTAAGATGAATATTCTTTCTAACTAATAATTTAAATATACACTTTTTTAAACTTAAGAACATCCTTTTCTAACACATCTTTATTACGCAGTTGCAGAGATTAATTTCGGGTGATAATGTTCCATTAGATTTGCGAGATTTACGGAAACATACGCTATATTACGGTGGATTTCACGATGGTCATCGCGTGGTATGCTGGTTGTGGGATATTTTGGAAAAAGATTTTTCTGAAGACGAAAGAGGATTATTCTTGAAGGTATATTGTGCGATATTGCTGTGGAATAGAGCTTTTTATCAATGTTTTGATGATTTTGTTTGCCTGTCAGTTTGTCACAAGCTGCTCAAAGTCTCCTCTGTTGGGTTTCGCACACTTAGAACCACCGTTTTCGATTCGTTGCGTTGAAGTTGGCGATGACGAGGATACGGGTGATACAATTGGTATGAGGCTCTAGATAATGTTAATATTTTCCATGCTTTCTACTTATTCCATTAATTCTTTGTAAATTAGGTAGCGTAATAAGAGGATTTTTTACAATTCGTAAGAAAGATCCACAGAATCGTTTACCTACATCGTCCACGTGCTTTAATCTTCTTAAATTACCAAATTACCAAAAGAAAAGTACCTTGCGGGAGAAGCTGCGTTATGCTGTCACTAGTAACACGGGCTTCGAACTTTCGTAATTACGATGGATGGCCGTTGTTCAAAATACCTAACGAAAATTTCTACAAAGTGATTGAGTGGTGCCTGGCCGTCGCGATCCCAAATTGTCTGGCGAGATGTTTTTAATAATTATATCATGGATATTAAATCGAGGAGAAGAGTGAATCGGTTACGTTAACACTTGTATAAAAACGCGTGGAAAGAAACTATTGAAATGAAATCGAAGACTCGCACAAACTTTCACGAGATATCATAAATAAAGGGACAAAGTTGTGAATTTTGTTGCTTTATTCATATCCCGTTAGTAAACTCGTAAATTAATAATTGTGCACGATTCAATTTCACTTTATATTATTAATAAAGGGTGAACTGTTTTTTTTTTATATTTTCTGAAATTTTCGTCAAACTCGTTCTTCGTCTGCTTTCGTATATAATCAGACTATTATACTTAATTCTATTCTATGCATTTCACGTTGTTTCCGTCATAATTATGTGAACTATCAAGGCTTATATTTTATACAACTTCTCGCCAAGTCGTAGTTTACTTATGGTGTAAAGCACACTATACCTCATGAGCTTAATATTGCCAATACCGTGCGCTTGTTAGTTCATAGTACCGTGGATTAATGTTAGAAGGATCAGATCGATGAAATGCACGCGGTGAGTGTAGAATCCGTGCCCATCGGTGCCCGATGAATAATAATATACAAAAAAGAAAAAATGATGGACCCGTAAAAATAAAAAAAAATGTTCAAATCACTTGAAAGTCGTGGCTCCATTTTGAGGAGGGCTATTTTCGCAAAATTTTGTACAAATTTTTTGGAACGATGTATACAAAAGAAAATTCATATGACCTGTTTAAAAATATATATACGTGTACATATTGTTTCTGCGGGCGCTCATGGGTAGAAAATCCATCGCTGTTCGATTCAGATCGGTTTGTTCGTATCGAACGCGAGGTTGCGATGTTTGATCTCCTACTTGACACTACATGGAACTATCGATTGATATGAAAAACGAAAAAGGATGTGCGAAGGCTGTTAATGTCCATATATCATGGAGCACGATATTAGAGCGAAATTTATTTTTCTTGCGGTACTTCGACAGATGACTCGCAATACTTATTGTCGATGGGAGTTCGGTCAGACCAAAGATAGAAGCCTATTTAGTGCGAAGAGAATAATTCGAGATGTAATCGTTTCATATTTTCCTATGCAATCCTATGTATAAGTCTTACAGGCCTGTATTCACAGATGATGCCTATACTGTAGAAAAAGGCGGACGTTTTTTTAGGCCGATAGAAGGATAAGTTTAAGAGTGCATTAGGCTTAACCGCGTACCAAACAATTTACTAACGTGCACAAGGCAAATATTAGCGAAGAAATTATTTTGATTGCGCGTAGAAACGAAAGAAGAAAATTTGAATGCAATAATTTTCTCCCACTGTTATTTTTTATCGGATCTTGTATACGGTTTGCAACTTTCTCGTGACGTTGATTGTGAATACATGCCTCGCAAATATGTGTATAATTGAACAAAACAACAGATAATACTCATCTTCGTGGGTATACTTATCATGGGAGCGATACATTTACGATAAATGTGGATATCGATACAAACATGGACATGTGGAGTAAAGTGTTAAATAAAACTGACACGGTTGGAAGATAAAACCGACGAGTTTACTTTAGCAGCTTGTACACGTTTGTATAAGTTCACGCCTGTATTCAATACGGTTCGAATTGAGCGGAATAGGTCGTACTATTTAATGCCTTTTATCACGCAATACGAGGATTTGTAATGCGCTCGAAGTGAAACTATTGTCGGGTTCTTCTTTCAGTCGTATCAGCGATAGAAAGCGCGCTTTGTATATGGCTTGCCTGAATTACTGATGTAACATTTTTTATAAAAGTGTGTACATGTTGCGATGCAGTCGAGGGAAGGACCGAGGATTTGTTAATTTAATACATTCGATAATAATTCATAGGAATCATGTAAATATACAACCTCAGTTATACGTTGTCTCTTGAACACCCGTTTTACTATCCTGTCAAACCTACGCTTAAATATCCTAATTAGACAAAATTATTTAAAAAGTTTAATCCCATTCCGGGCGCGCCGAAATTTCAAACGGACTCAATCATTCTTTGGATATCTTTTTTGCGCGCAATGTTTAAAGCAAAAGTTCATACAATAATCTCGCACGCAAGTTTATAATAGTGTCTATTGTGTCATCGTTGATCAATTGAATGGAAATTAATAGAATAATCGTGCTAATTAATTAAAAAGCTTAGAGCGCAAAAGTACAGGGAAAGCCGATTTCGTAGTCGCATTTATAAAGAGGACGCGGAGATCGCTGGTCAAGTTGCGCGTTGGCTCCATACGCAGGTCACGTGATCGTCTTTGTGAGCAGCTGGCGCTGAGGACGGCGTAGTTCACCTTCCCCTTTGGGCTAGTGGCCAGCAAGCCTTGGCTGCGAGAAGACGTCTGTTTTGTTCGTACCGCGACGATCCTCTATCGCGGCTAGGCGAGAGACTCCTTTTCTTTCTATCCCTCTCTCGCTTGTGTGTGCGCGCGCGCGTGTTCTCGTGTTTGTGTGGTGCGTGCTTTATCCGAACGAGAAGTGGCAGTGTTTCTGGCTTAGGCCGTAGGACCCGGACAGTGAGGAATAATCGGTCGTTCGTAAACTGCCGAATAAATTCGGTCCCTTAGCCGGAATCGCTTTGGCCATCGAGGACTCGACCGAGCCTTTCAGTGTCCTATCATTCCTTTCTCTGTTTCTCGCGCTACCGTGTTTCTTACGGGCAAGCACCGCCCCCCTTTTCACCTCCGTCCCTCCGTGCGAAACGTTATGAGGCCAGCTGAGCGTAACTGACTGAGCAGAGGGAGAACGGCTTGCGTGCGTGTGTCAAACATAACCTAGCAATCGTTACCGTGGATGTAGCGACTGACCCGTGGAAGAGAAAAAAACGTGGCGTGTTTAAAGCTTCAACGCATCCGCGTCAGCGTCATTCATGCATCGAGATCCACTCTCGTCTCGGAAGAGCATCGAGCGGGAACCACGAAAGCGTACGCTCCGTTTCCGACGCTTCTGAATAGCAACCGCCCCGTTTACCATCGGCGGTGCTATGAAAACATACATCTAGGATATATCAGCTCTGTTCCCATTACGGACGTTCTCTTCTCGTATGTTATCATTTCGGTCGTGGTCGTGATAAGAAGGACGCGTCCCCGCAGTCGCCCCGTCGAGCGTGGTGTCAGTAATCACCATCCCGCCACCCTTCGAATCCCTCAATCTTTAACCCTTCCCGCCGCGCTTCGCAGATCGCGCGACATTTCAAATCGAAGTTCAGTCGGATTCATTTCGGAGTCGATCATTCCTCTCGAACTCTCGATCCATCTAAAACCTATCGAACCTATACAAATCGCGCTCCGAAACGGACCGTCATGGAACCGGGAGCAACATCGTGCCCAATAGATTTCTGACTACGTGCACCACAATCTATTATCTCTCGTCTGGCATCGATCGAACGGTGATTCGGCGTAAATCACGTTTTCGTCACCTCCCGAAACAAAACGGTACTCCGTATTCCGAACGAATGTTGTCGATATCACAGTGAAACGACATAGGAGGGTGAAAAAACGAACACTCTCGAACTGTTGTGTCAGTGTCACGTGCGTGTCCCACCTCGAAGGGCGACCTTATACAATCCGTCGAAAGAAAAAAGGGGCGTTCGTCAGGAAAGGTGAAACAGTGATACGAAGAAAAGATCGACGATCAAAGGCGTGCCCAGGTTTTCTTGAGAAGACAGGGCTTTCGGCGGTGGCGGGGGCGGTGAATTAGGATTCGGTTGAGGAGGGTGGCCCCTAGGGAGAGAGGAGAGTTTTGATGGCAGTAGTTGGGCCCAGCCGGCACTCGCGGGTGTCCATGAGCGTGTCGATGTCGCTGATGCAGGGGGGTGGGGCGGGGGCGACAGGCGGCGGCGGGACAACTGGGACCCATCCGGGCCAAGCGGTCCTCGCGGCAGCGGCTGCGGCCCAGGCAGCCCCCACCTACTACCACCCAGCCGCCCCTGCGCCCCCGCCGCCGCCACCAGCCCAGGATCCCGTTCAACCGGACAGACCCATCGGATATGGGGCCTTCGGTGTTGTCTGGTGAGTAAATTATATGTCTCTCTATTGTTTCTTCTTTTTCTTTTCTTTTTTCCCTTGTTTAATTCTGCGGTTCACTCTGTTTATTTGCAACTTTTTGTTCGACGACCGGGCGATTCGCAAAAAGTTGTGCGAAACAAAAGGGGAAAAAATGATAATACAGGTTGATACCGGATGGTTAGATCGTTACGGTACATTTCATAGTTTTTTTTTGTAATTCAAAGGTTGATTTCATATTTATTCTTCGCGTTGTTGAACTTTCGAGGATGTGCGAGGCAGTCGTGCAATAAAAATCTTGCCCATAATCGTAACATATTCGTTCATTCGTCGCAACATATAATCGAGCGATTAGAAAGGCAAGGGGAATAATATCACCATCGATTGTTGCTATTGTCGCAGTTATTATTCCCGCTAAATAATTTGTCTCCCGTTGCGTCCCTGTTAACGCCATCGCGTATGCACTCTACATTAGCAAAAAATTAATTGCGAATTCAACGTTCTATCGACTGGCCTCCCTTGATGCACGTTTCATGCAACATGTAACTAATCTCGAAGTTTGGAGTGGGCACGCGGGCCCACGACCTCGACAAATTTTCTAAACATTTTAATCCCGGGGAACGAACGTTCGACTAATTAGCGCCACTTTCCACCTTCGCTACACGCCGAACGAGAGCTCTCCGGAATCGCTGGAGAGTGAATACACTTTCCTTCTTGACGTGCGCATAAATCGTTGCCATTTTTCCCAGCCCGAATAATTCGCGACTCCGATACGCGGTATCAAGCCTGCACATATTTCTGTGCATCTCGAATTTTCGTAAAACGCGTTGATCGACTTGGAAAGCCAATTTCGCTAATTTCGCCCCTCGATATTCGACAAATTGCCGTGGATACCGATTTCTGGGAACTCAAATGCGACCGCGTGCAAAGTTATGGACACTCGTTCCGACTCATGAATTCCCGACCGGTTATCGATACCAAGAAAAATTCAATTCCCATCGTTCGGAATCGCGGAAATCCGTGATTTTTATTCGATCTTTCAGACGGCGTAAATTCGTCTGAAATATTACATTGGAGCGTATACGTATTACGTTTGATAAGTCCTGTATATGTGTCTGGAATATAGTTTCGTTATCCAGTAAATTTCAGACGATAACACTCCATTTGCGCTGCCGTTCGCGGGTATCATCCGACTGTCTGATAGTTAAAGAAATTCATAGGTATAACGAACGATAGTGTCGCATAGATGGCGATATTCTTCCAGGTAAAGTGGTAAAAACTTTGTCGCAACCTGTATCGTTTGTAACGGGACACAGACCTGTCTTCATTCGTCCTAACGAGTGCGAAGATTTTTCTATTGTAATGCAATGTTCATTTCGGAGCATAGATACCGGAAGAGAACAGCAGGGTTAATTCAGGTGCGATGGTCGCGCGGTCCGGTCAGGTTGATTCTCCGGCGAATAGTAATAGCGACACGAGTCCCTGTTTAGGCGACAATAATCGTGACCTTTCCTTGTCGACGATGCCGAAACTGGAAACACCACAGGGCTGGGAAGTTTTTAATGGGCACAGATAGGAAGGAAAGGTCGCCATCCAAATGTGTTGGATGGCGACCTTTCCTTCATAAGACCACTAGATCGTGTACAGCCGCCACTCGGTGCAGTTCTTAAACCATTTCTGTTGCACATAATTCCAAGCGGAGTTAGTACGCCGCTTGCCTTGAATCGTAAATGGTTTTATTTCTAAATAAGCAGACCGGGAATTTTTCTGAGGAAAAGTTTCCTCGTCATGGATACGGATGGTGCTGGTCGAAGGGTATCTTGCGTAGAACGAATGAAGCTATCAAGGATACAACGTACATATATGCGTACTTGTATAAATGTACTTGGAAAAGTCTATCATTTTGCACGTGTTTCTTATTCATCTATCCTTGTCCAAATTTGGCGATAGAAAAAAAAATGGTTGGAAATACGCGAGGTTCGTTAACGGCGTGTCGCGTGTCGCCCGATTTCTTTGTGTACTGATAAGAGGCGAGCAAACAGGAAACACGTGGATACGTTCCGTAGGGTGTTTCGCGTGTTTCGCGTGCGAATATGCACAGGGCGCAGTGTAAATCTCTGATATTCAATGATGAAACGGAGTAGCGGGAACCGACTGGCAAAATAGAGAAACCGTGCAAAATTGCGAGTTCACTGGAACGTGACTATAAATTGCCGTTGAACGCAAGCAGAATAAAGTTACGTACAGTCGTAAGATAACTAGGATTACACGGTGAAAATATATTGCAGCGGGTCGTAAGGCGCCGCCGAGTCGTTTGCATACGGGAATTTAAAAATCCGCGGGGCTTCGCTCAAAATTGTTTTAATCCGTCTGCGAAATTTTCGGGACAATCCGTGGAAAAGATTCTCTGCCGGGAAATATTTCCTGGGACGTCTTTGTCGGGCGTGAAAATGAATCCGAGGGTTTAGGTACAATAGGAGTTGCTCTTTTTCTGCTTTTCTTTTTTTATTTTGTACCGGTTTTGCTTGACCCTAGGGGAGATCTCCGTCGAATGTCGGACGTGAAATGGAACGAAGGTAATTTAAAGACCAGGCAATAGTCCCGGCGTGATATGGGGTCCGTATAATTACCGTTAGTTCACTTGAAGCAGAATGCACCATGGATTTCCTTCCTTGCCGGGTTCAGCTTTTTATTCGCTGTTGCAAAATTGGCACGCCTTTCCCTCCGCGATTCTCATTTACAGTTTTAGAAATTACAGTCGGCGTCGTTAGGATAATTGTATCGTGTTAGTTGAATGGCGGGACGCGTTTGATAGAATATCGAGAGCGATAAATAATAGTGTAACGCAATATCTTTCATTTGCACTTATTTTCCTACAGTAGATTTATCTCAATATATTTAAAAGTGGTTTAATCGCCGCTTTCTAGCGAATTCGGTTTGCTCCGGTTCATTTTTTTGTTGTTTCCCCCCTTCAATTTTCAACTTCTATATGCGAGAAAAACATCGACTCGCCTGCACGCGTATCTGTCCATTTATTTCCTCGATAACAGGTCGATTAATTGCTCGTTAAACGCGGCTTATGTTTGTTTTAAATGGCAGCACGATTTTTCGCTACACCGAACACAGATCGACAGTGCTCGAAATTTTTTTGCGAAATGCATTCACACCTTGCTAACGCTGAGCGCGTCTCGTTAATCAAATGAAACATCAGAATGATCACTTTTCATTTAATTATCGCTGTTAATTCCTTCGTTAAAATAGAAATATGACTGTTCCGAAAATTGTGCTCCAAACATTTGCCATCGCGAAGCAAAAATACGGCGTGCCTCGTGGTGCATAGATTTCGTGGGAGGAACGCGCGGGAAATGCATGCAACCCGTGAGCAATTTTCAAAGGGTTAAAAGCACAGCAGCAGCGGGTGTGCGAAGCAAGGTGGAGGTCGCCATGACGACCGCGGCATGCCGTGATAAGCAGAAATCGTGACCAGATTTCGTTATGCACGAGTTTTCACATTTAAATGAAGGATGCGTACAAGTACCACGGCTGTGCACGTTGCATAATATAGTCGGTTCTAAATGATACGCGTGCATCGTGACGCACCTGCGGCCGAAATCTGTTTAACGGTGAATTATCTAACGATTCGATTCACATGCTTGGTTCGGCGGGGAAGGTATGTCGATCGGGGGGAGAGATAAGGCGTTGATTATTTGAATTCCCGGGTGCACGGATAGCGATACCGTGACTCTGGATTATCTCGACGTGTAATCAGAGATTCGGTGTACTTACACGAGACGAAGACATTACAGTTTTCTTACTACGACACACTATAATTTCCATTCACTGTTCCTTTCGTGCGAATTGGCCCGCGCGTGTTCTGGACTATGGTAGATTATGTATCTTCAATTTTCGACTGTGAAATAATTGTCGCGAGGCAGCAGGATCGATCGGGAATTCATTCGACAAACTGTACGCGGTCGCGATTAATGTTTATTCTTTCGATTCGGGAAATGATTCTCCTCGTTTCTGCGCGCAGTACGCATTCGCTCGCGCGGCGGAGCCATTCTTTTGGTTTCCCGCAAATCGCCAACTTCGCTTCAACTATTTTTTTCAAACGCGAGGAAACAAAGAGAGGAGACCGCGTATTCGTGCTCTTTCAATTTCACTCATCGACGTCGCAATCCTTGCAAGTGCAATCCGTGACAATAGCTTGGCACCGGAAGCAGCCGGCATCGAGTAACCGCATTTAAATGACAAAGCCGATGTTTATTCGGAAAACGGCCTATTAATGTCGACACAGTGGGGACCAGCCAGCGGGAAAAATGTGAAAGCCACATTTCCACCTATTGTCGCGCGACCGCCTTTTAGCCTCGCGCGTACAATTTTCTGGACAAGTGTTGCTCTGATGAATTTCATTCGCGTGCCCGTTGCAAACTTTGCGGCCAGCCCCGGCGAACTTTTCAGGGCTTGTGCGTGAAGGATTATTATTTGCTGAACGACGTCCACAGCCGGTTCTCAAGTATGAAAGGTTCGAGAGGAAAAGCATTGTCGCATTGTCGTACGGCTGTACTCGAAGTTCCGCTATAGACGTTCGTTTCAGAATGGAGCTCGAAGCTCTTCTTTTTCTTTTTCTTTTTTTTTCGTACGGCTATCCTTGCAATTTTGTTTCAATCCTTTTTGGGATTCGTTTATTGTTGCTCATTGAACGTTTCCACGGTGAAACGTGTTTCGAAGCTGGGCGCAACGGAAACGTGGGAACAAAGGAAGTTGCATGAAATTTCCTTTATTCTCGAGTTACACGTGGACGGATGGAAGTAAAATGAAAACAGGTGCATACGCTTGTAGAGAATTCGCGAAGGTGTTACGCGCAGTCTAATGAAATTTACCAAACACTTCCCTGTTTGTCTAACACGTGGCACGAAAATCGTGGTAAATTAGAACAGAAGCACCGCGTTAAATATGAGCACGAGAGATGCTATTTTCCTCCGGTTTTTCCGCGTGTCAAAGAATGAAACGTGACGCTGTAACCGTGCATTCGTCCCGTAAGCGGATTACGTACACCGTGGACCAGGCATCCGCGCGAATTTAACAACCGCCCTGAAGCGACCTATGGATAAGCCCGCGATAATTTATTTTTTCAACTTACTACGTATCACCGTCGTTTATGCAAGTCTCGACCAGTCGTAAATTCTCCATTTAGGACGGGTCGTTTGGCCTTACGTGGGAGTTTCGTAATTAGGAATCGCTTAATCGTCGAACGAACCGACTTGCGCCGTTCTTGCAAAATAGTAATCGCTGCGAACGAAACCTCGACTTTACCCTATCTCGTTTAGGCGTGCCGTTGAACTTTGGGCCTCGTCCAAAAACTTTGGATTGCCAGCCAGCGGTAAATTGAATTTGCGTACTATTGGCAATCTTTCACGCGGTAATCTGGCGTTAACGCCGCGATCGTTTCAACGTTTCCTGAATACCTCGCGGATTAACCCGGGGGGGGGCTTGATTCGTTTCTTAAATGTTCAGGCGAAAACCGTTTCAGATGATTCGCGTGAGTTATTAAAGATCCGCTCTGCACATCGAAGTTTCCATTGAATAAATAATCGGGCACATTTTGTCGGTTGCATTTAATATTCTGCTGCAACTTTATTAATTTAAAGTTTCCCGATAAAACTTTCTCTACGGTTTACGCATACGCGAGCAAGAAAATCTTGCGCTATTCCCAAAGAAAGATCGAGGAGCTTGGTTTGCGAATAAAAGGAATGCTCCTTGATCTATGAACGAGGAACTCTATCGCTGCCCTCAATTACCGCGTTATCCACCTCGATATCGAGAAAGTTCATCGACCCGAGAATCGTGTCCACGTTGAGTCGTACCCGCGAGGACCTTTCATCGTTCACCGTCTTTTTAATCCACTGTTCGCGACATCCGACCGGACACCTCGATCCGTCTAGTTCCGCGTCGCAGACAGAACGTTAGATATTCTCGGAGAAAGAGATCCCCCGAATAATAGCGGGTGAAAAACAATCGAGAAATCGCCGAAGAGGCGAACGGGGGGAGCGCCGTAAATAACAGTCAGGCGATGCAAAATCGGCGTCGTTCGGCCCCGAAAAGATCGATACAGGGGTGCGCAGGTTCGAGTGGCATTGTCGACTCGAATCGGTCCGCTTTGGGGGTTGAAAGAGGGTTCGTATCGCCACGATACGGCCCTGAACAAAGAGCCCGCCGCTTCGCCGTCTGCTCTGATCCCGCATTCACGCGGCACACGTGCACGCGTGCGCGTGCATAAGCTGCCCTTCCTCCCTTTTCGCTTCGGGGGAAAAAGCATCTGTGCGTCTGCTGCACAGAGACGTCGCTCTCACAAAGGGAGTAACTTGCGTCGCGGGGGGCCAATAGTCACCCACCCCTCGTGTCGCTGAATCGCTAATAGAAACGAGATCTTCGCGGGGTGGCGCCGCTCGTTCAATTCTTCCGATGGCCTCCCTTGGACTCTGGGAGGCGACGCGGGGTGGTCGCGAACGAGAGGACGATATTTTCGAGCTGTCCCGACGTTCCGGGAAATTTCATGCTGAGGGAAAACGGGGCCGAGCGAGGGGCAGGGGTGGTTGTTGACTGGAGGGTTGGGGCTCTTCTGGAAGTGGAGTTTAAGAATGGAGACTCGTGGAGGGAAATTAGCTTTTAGGGCGTGTGGAGTAGAACGACAGTGGGTTTTTTTTTTGTCTTAAATGGTAAACTTGATTCGATGATTCACCCGATGCGTTCTTCGTGCAAAATGTGCAATGCTGTTGCGAATATAGAGTTTCGTTGTTCCAAATTTAGCATCGAAATTGATCATGAACTTGGTTAATATAATATCGAAATAGAAATTCGAGAGCACAGTAGCGCATACTAGGGGCTGCCTTGACGATCGAACGGGGAGGCGGATGGTTCGTCGTCGGTTCCCTGGGAATTGGAGCGATCGTTTGAATTGCCTAGTTAATTGACGGCTGAATGAATGCCGCTAATTGCATTGTGAGAATCTAGGGTTGAATAATATGCGCGCCTCCATTGACCGCCTCTACGAGTCACGAATAATAAACTCCTAATTCGATCCGAAAACAGAGTCCATGATTGTTGCGATCGTTGTGCAACATCGATTGGCCGTACTGTTTAAGAAACGAAGCGCCTGCTGTTACACTGATTCCCTTTTTAAGCGCCGTTAGATAATCGTTGCCCATTGAATCGACACACGAATGTTGAACAATCCTTGTTACGATTTAGAGCAGACCTGGGTGAAAGCGGGCGCCCATTCTTTTTCTCGCTTGAAGCAAAATCGTGATTCCACCGATTCGGGAAGACCAAAGGGCTCTCTCGGGTAAAAAGAGGGATCCGCGAAGTACTCGTGGACTGCTCGAGAACTTCCGTGTGCCCTTCTCCTGGCGCTCGACGGACATTCGTCCAAAGTTATTCCGCGCCACCGATCGTTTGGCTTGATCGCCGAAAAAGTGTAGCATTTTAATTGCGCCGAGGTACGTCCGAGTGGCTCCGGGAAAAATTTCTTCCCCGTCTGGCAGACAACGAACGTAGGGAACCTGGGGGTTTAAAAAAGAGGAGTCGATGGGTTTCGACCAGTCACCTCGGACGGCTGTCCTCGACGTTGGCAGCTTGGCACGTGGAGACCCGCGTTCCGTCCTCCAAGACGGCGGGGAAAGCGATCTATCCTCGTGCCAGAACGAGTCGCTTCGCAGTCGGTGATACACGGATATTTCTTTGCACGTGTACTCCAATGTACTGTCGTTTCCGTGTATCGTAGCGAAACGTGTCCCGCCTGTGCACGCCTGCCTCGCAAATCATCCCGACCGGCTTTGAAGGGTTGAAGTTAAATTGCGATCAAGAAATTGGTTGTGAGCATTCGAGTCACTCGACACGTTCAATTTGGAATGGTAAACGACGCGCGACGTTCCGCCGTGGGATTTGTCAGGCGTAGAAGTAGTCTTCTTGCCCGTTACAATGGCAGAAAACTGAGATTCCGCGTGTCCCTGGAATATTCCATATCGAAAGGAATGGCTCGATAACGATACTTACGTTCCTGAGTATTTTCTTCCTGATAAGAAATGTAATTAAACGGATACTGATTAATTTAACTGAGCACGAGAATCGTGTTACTTCAGTTTATATAATTGCGATCGTCCCTCGCTAGTTTCAATTAATCTCTCTCGATTGAATCGTGGAAATACCTTCTTTTTTTTTTTAAATATCGTATTGGAATTTAGAACGCCTCGATGTGCTTAATATCGGGGGAAAATAGTTGGATTATCGTTCGAACGTTTCGAATGCATTTCTTCGCGGTTGATGTTTCAAGTAGCAGACGTCGTTAAGTAATGGTCTAAAGTTCATTACTTTTGCAAGCGTGCGCGAACTTGAGCTGCAGCGACAGCTGTTTTGCGAGGGGGAACGCGTGTCACAGGAACGTCCAATGATAATGAGACGATAGCACCGGCAATGCGATCGAACGTCTCGATCGGCCACGACGAGACACGAAACGTATACTTTGCCGGGGAAAAATAATATCAGCGATCGTTCTCTTAAGCGGTCATAAACGAGAGCGAAGCGTTTTCCAAACGGGCTCCATGAATACGCGCAAGAATTTTGTTATCAACGATACTTTTTATCGCCGCTTTATCGTCCCATCTCCATTAACCGTTTCGCGACAAATCAGTGCAGTACTTAATAGGGAATCGCGAGCATACCTGCCGTAGACGCGTATAAACGATTAAACGGGTGCGAAAAGTGAGCACGCAAGTTGATGGCCAAGCACGCGCGAATGGAGCTGTAAATTGGATTTTTCGAAATGATTGAATAAGCGATAGAAAAAATTGGTAGAACGATAACGCGACTATTTTAAGCGGTGTCACTTTTTTTTTTACAATAAATCCAAGATCGTTGGAGCTTCCCATGCGACGTTCTCCTCAGCTAGAACGAATCGTCTATCCTTTGATCGTTCTCTTTAACGATCGCATCGTGTCAGCCGTTTATCCGGAAAGGATCGTATGCTCGGTCCAAATTAGCAGACACTCGAGCACCCAGCGATGTTACCCCGATTTTTCATTTTTCCGATTTCGAGACTTTTCACCATCCATTTCGTTATCGCCGCTCGACGCAAATGTTTAAAAGAAAATCCGCGTTGCTCGATGCGTTACTGTATTCTATTCCTTTTCCTCCACAGTTTCTCCTCGGTCTGTCTCTCTCCAATTTTTCATTACAGTCAGGCGACTTTTTTCTCTCTCGACATCCGTTTTCTTCTCGCTACCGTCCACTTGGTCTCCGTTCCTAAATGCCTCCTCGCCCCTTTCGGCCTCGCTCCTTCTTCCACGGCACACGCGCTCCTTTATTATATGCATGTGCACACACGCGCGTGCACCTCGAGTGCAAGGTCCTAGCATTGACTTCGGACACGCCATTCGAGTAAATTGCACAAGCAGCACTCTCGTTCACCGACTCGGCTTCTGACCGCCGCGGATCCGTTCTCGTTTCGTTGCGTGCCCACGCGTCAAGCCGTATTCCGTGGACGATTAAATCGTCGCGGAAAACGGGAAAAATCGGCGACCCCCTTCATTACAGTGACCGGTCGCGACGATCGGATATTCCTCGTCGACGATTCGGAACTTATCAACGCTCCTCTGTCTATCGCATGAAAAAGAGACTTTTATACTCCTATATTGGCGTTTTGTCCCACTGTGCCTCTTCTTTCTGTCGATTCTCCCGCGACGACACTTGTGCTGGTTAAATTAATTGGCAAATTCTAACGCGAACCAGAGTACTCCATTCCCGCGTGCCGCGTGACCATAACATTTGCCTTTGCATCCGATTTATCCCAAGTGGCAGAAAACTGAGAGCAAACATGGGTAAAAATAGACGTTTCTTTGTACTTGAAGAGTCGGGTATTATTAACCCTTTGCTGGTCCCCGTCGGGGCTAGTTCAACATCGATACCTCGTCGCCGTTATTTTTATATAAACCTCGACAGATCGTTGAACCACCGTTATGTTTATTGCAAAGAAGTGTTTCGATCCCCAAAGGAATACGCGTCAGATGGAATAGTATTCGGAGATCTTGCTCGTTTCACTGCGTTAAAGAAGACGCGACAGTGGTTCGTTTCGGAGTAGCGTGGTGTCTAAGCATCGAATCGTTCTCAGATCGTAATCCAGTGCAACGAAGTAGCCGGATATCCACAGGTTAATTAATAAACCAGACGCCCAAGAAGCCCGTGCACTCGAGAGTCGTCTCTTTTGCGATCACGCGACGCAATTGAAACGGCGATATACTCTCGATTCCGTGCTGATAGTCGAGCCGATACCTGAGACCTGTCGCTTCACCTACCGTCAATAAATGGACGAATGAATCGTTTCGTTCGTGTCCTGCTTCATGCGACCCGGGTAAACGTTTCGGCGCAATGAAACGCCAGATTCGGTGACAAAGATGAGACAGCCCCAGGGAGGAATTTATGATGATCGTCGGCTTAAGATACAATTCAACGCCGGGCTTCTTTATTTGGAATAGAAATTGTCGGATGTTGTCGGGGCAAAGTAATTGGCAAGGAGATAGAGTCTTCTCTCTTTGCGCGCTGGTAACGCTGCTAACGTTCGCACGTACTTGGTTGATATAATTGTTCGGAAAGGCAAGGCTGTACTTCTCAGCGAGGATTATTCCCAGTACCGATAGCGTCCCTGTTTATCAGTCTGAGCAGTCCACGTGATTGATCGTTCACCGTTGCATGCCAAGAACGCTTTATGCTTAAGCGTAACAAAGTAGCTCAGAATAATTTACAATAGACGAGAGTACTGTTCGCAGTCCTATAACATCGTGTTAAATAAATCCCGGCGTCGCTTAATTACCTTTTAATTGCCGGCGTCATTGATACTTTGCTCAAGATTTAAGTTCAAGTTTAAGTAGCCATAAATATTACGCGAATTTTATCGAATCTCTTTTGAACATCCCAAACCGTACTCCGCCAAGAAGGTTAATTTTTAACGAAGCCTGTTAACATCTCGAGATCTTGGAAGGCCGATCGAACTCGACTCGTTGAATCGCACCTGAATCGACGCGGTCTGTCCGACGTGCGACAGATGCGTTCGCAGTTGGATTATCCGCGGGTTCGCGGAAACGTCGTTTTCCATGAAACGACGATTTCAATCGGCCGCCTCTCGTGCATAAATAAACCAGCTGTTCGGGGATCCAGCCACGCGCTTGCACGATTCGAGCGAAACGGGTCGCCGACTTTTCTGACGCCATTCGAGACGTCGAATCGATAAGCGGGGCGGATTTAACGCGTTGCGTGCTCGAAACGCCAGATTGTACGTGCCTTTTAAAGTTACTCAGCGGCAGACAACAAATTACAGAGCTGAGCCCCTCGATACAAATTGCGCGTACGAAATTCTGATATATTGAAAACTGTTTCACGCTTGCGGTAAAACAAAATGTGTCCGTTTCGGGTCGAATTCGGCCCCGTTCGCAGAGTCCAATGGAAGTACGCGCAATCGAAAAAACCCGAGGCATATCCAAAATAAATCCTGTCCACGGCACACTCGTGCCACTTTCTCCGCGTCAGTCGGAGATCTAAGTCCACTTGGAAAGCAGGTGACAACCGGTTGAACCAAGAAACGTACACTCTTCGTACAAAATCTCCGACGAATCTTTTCCTCGATTCTTCCCGTTCGTACTAGGAAACAAAAAAAAAAAAATCCTACAGCTTCTTCTACTATCACCTCCATATCTCCCAATTTATTTTCCAATTATTCCATGCTCCCTGTCCCTCTCTCTCCCTCTCCGCATCGGAGCACCATGGGAACCAGTCGAAAATTCTCCAGACCCGCTCGAACCTTTTGGCCGGTTCCTTTTTGAGAGAACCGGCGACGGAGAGCAATCGATCCTGCGGCTGGTCCAGGAACGAGAAGGGGATCGACCATGAGAGATGACTACCGAGAGAGGACGTGCTCTCTCGCAGGCAGCTGCACCATCACCTGCCTGGCAGCTGGTTCGCCTGGCAGACTTTTGCCTGCTGCCTCTGGCCGTTCTACGGACGAATTTCAGCCAGACATCGTCTGGGACGCTAGGTTCGTCGCGAAAAAACGAACGAGCCACGGTCTCGAATTGTATTAAAGGCAAAGGGTGGCTTTAAAGGGATCGTGGATATTAATCTGTCGCTATCCGTCGGGATCGAGAACTTTTTAAATGTCTCCCTTGGTCTTATACCCTGGGTACTGGATAATTGTTAATCAAATTCAATTATATAATAATATGTTCAAGTCTGGCGATACAGTAGTTGAAGGATTAAATTGGTATATTGTAAATGTTGGTTTTTTTAGAATACTTGAAAGCTCGGCGAGTTTTTCGTACGAGACACTTTGGTCGTTTGATTATCAGCAAGCATTGTTTTTAACCCTCTGAATATCGTTGGGGCATACATATGTATAACCGTTTGGGCGAAGAAATTCATTGCAGACTGTTGGCCCGTATATTCCCTTCGGAGTAAAAAGTTCGCCCGTCACGCGGAGTGTTTCTTCATTGCACTGTCCCGCGTCGAAAGGGTTAATATTCATCGCATTGGAATGTATACACAATCTGGTTCACGCGTACTGTAATCTACGCAATGTGTGTCATTCGATATTATAAGCCAGCTTCTTAAAACTGCGAGCCAAGTGCCGGCAACGTCCACGTTAGATAAATATTGCCACAGAACTACTCATCTAATTGTAATCGTTTCCTCTCTATTTTTCAAATCGTCTTTTCTAAAAGCTGTTCGTTCCTTCCTCCTCCAGGATCAAACCTCAGCCATGCATAATATTAATTCTTTCTCCCTCTACGTCTCTATTCTAATGTCAAAGAAATGTGGCGAATTAACTCGAGCTCTATCGTCAGTCAGCTATCAGAAGAATTGAATCGAATCGAGGCCAAAATCCTGGTTCGTCCCCGACTTTTCTATGCCGGCCGGCAAACGTGTCCACGGGTGTAGCTTTTAATTTGCGAGAAAGTCGTCAGATGGGCAGGTGATATCGCAGCTGCTCGTCGCGGGGCACGCGACACCTTATCGTCGTCCGGCACGCCTTTCGAAAATTGCCCGCGGTCGTCCTCTTCTTTTTCCACTGTCGTCGTTATTCTTTTTCCCCGAGTCGGGGATCGGTTTCGCGGACGTGTCTCGGTCGAGGCATACGTCGGCCCCGACGAGTGCGTGGAAAAGCGGCAGCAAGCCCACCTTTTGCATACACAATCTGGAAACTTGTCACGCTCCAGATACGCGTGCGCCTTCATCCTACTAAACTGGATACTCCGACTGGATGAAAGCAATATCGCGGCTCGATTCCTCGGCCGAAACTGGAAACTGGTTCGACCGAACGGTGAATTCGACGCTCGAGTCGCCGCGTTCGTGCCATGCTGCACGGGAAAAAGTGTCGAACTGCCGGAATTCGAATTGATTATTGCCCCGACTCGCTGCAGGCTGGCCGAATGCTTTTCCGTTGAGAATTTTCCGCGATTTTCTTCCCCCGAGTCGCCGGGATCTTCATATGTTTCGCCGGACAGGAGCGGATATATGTGTACTTTGACATTCTGCCACATTAGTGCAGGCGCTTTTAAATGTCAAGGATCATAACATCGACCTCGAAGCTTCTTGATAGATGAGCGGGCGGAGGACGGTTCCAAAAAGGCAGATCGATGGTGCTGCGGATAGAAATATAACACGATGCTGAAGACGTTGATACGGCGCCGCGGTTGCTCTTCTATGCGCGAGGGGCCTTTTGAAAAATTTTATTCGAAGTTGACAAGAAATAGGATGCGCACTCTCGTCTATATCAAACACTTTGCATGCGTCTATACGTATATCATCTCTTCCCATTCATCGGATGTTTGTAGAATATTTTCACGGACGGAATTCGTCGCCGCTTCGCGATTATCCACGAATTTCTTTCTCGTCGTCGTCGTGCTAATTCGGCCGATCGTAAATTTCAACAAAGCTTTCTATTCATTCCTTCCGAAAAACGAATCGAAGCACACGCAGCCAGAGTTTGCTGCCCTCGGCTGCGTGCAGCCTGGAAATTATACTTTATCGTCACCCCGGGCACAGAGTTAAACCACCTACATGACAGGAAGCCGGCGGAGCATGTGTTGCGGGTATTTCCGGTGCGACGTCTCCCCTGCGTTCGTCTCACCCCTCGTGACTTTTCACGTTCGCCGCGTTTGTTCGCGCGTAGCTGCAGCTGCTCCAAAGAAAAATGTTGCTTGGTCCTTCTGTTGCCTCCTCTCTTTCCCTCCTTTGCTCTTCTCCACCGCTTGTATCGGCTGGCCGTCTTGAATAATTGTCTCTGCGCGCGCGAAAACGAGAAAAGAAAATTGTATCCCGATAAATTGTACTCCGGCTGGCGTATGCACGGTGGACGCGTGAGAGGAAAATGTCATGCTCCTCTGTTTCATTACAAATGTAGCTTGGGGTGGAATATTTGACGGGCAATTGTTATTACACATACTAGAGTAGGTTATTCCTCTTTTATACTATTTGTTCTTGTTGATATGCAGCCCTGTGATGTTCGTGATAGTTTTAGAGATCCAACAAAGTGGCACGCGACTAATAATTTTTAATGGAAATCCGCTTATCGGAAGTTTTCCAATGGAAGGAAAAGGAAATGATTGATCACGGCCGAACACTGGCGGCAAAGGTTATACGAAATCACGGTCCGGTTTCGCCGCTTTTCAATCGACACCGGAATAACGTGACGAGCTCGCGCTGTTTTAATCTCTCATGATCGGAAAAACCGGAATTTCACGGCCGCCTTTTTTTTTCCCTCCCATCGAACACGGTTAAATCGTTGGTTTAATAGAGGCGCCTCGTACAGGCACGCGACAGTTTTACGGTTTTCCCCGCGAGCAGAGCGCGCACAATGCCAGAGGGGAATTCGTCGAAATCGTATTTTCGTGTAAAAACGGTGCAGTCTCGTATTCGGACGCCGGTTGGAATGGAAAAGTGCGAAGGGCCATATTTATCTTTTACATTCGATAACGACGCGGCGCGATGTTTAATGCCAATGATCCTTTAAACATATGCTTGGTAAGTTATTGCGCTGGTACACCCTTTTTTCTCCCTTATCTGTTTCTATTTATTTTCCCCGGCGGATCGTTTTAATTTCAATCGCGCGTAGATAACCGAAGTGTGCATTGACGAACAAAATTAATTATTAGACGGGAAAGATATTAACGATAATAATTACGGCGTATGCATCCCCTTCAAACAACCACCGCGTTTTCTCGTCCCTATTTTCAACAAAATCTACAAATTCTCCCAAGTTGCTCGCAGTACGGTCTTCCTAATTTTCGAACCCGAAATAAAAAAGGAAGCATTACTCCAGACTTACGCTCGTAGCCTGGCCGATTATCCACGAAAGCCACGTTCGAAAACAGCTCGTCCAGAAGGACGGCGTCGGTTCACCAGGACAAAGAGGGGCGCTGAATTCGGAGGTTGGCTCGAAGGGGGTTGAAATCGGCTTTAGAGACGGCGCGTGTAGTGTTTGCACGGGTTACCAACTGTATCCCTGTGCACATAATTCCGCCCCCATCGAGGCGGACAGAGACAAGGGTCGTTGCATGAGCGGGAGATCAAGTGAGAGAATTGAGAGAGAGAGAGAGTGAGAGAGTGCCCCGACGTGTTCCTAGTGCGAATAAATTTCCGCAGCCATGCTCGATATCCGTGGATCGGAAGTCGAAGCAGCGCCACGGGAAATATTCGATGGTGCTATCGTATCGAAAAACGTTGTCCCTTGGAAAAATACGTTTCGTCGTTATCTTTTTAGTATTTCGATATACGGCGATGGGGTTCGCGGTGGCCCGGAGAACAATCGTTCGTTGCAGGCTCATAAGTCTCTGGCCTTTGTAGGAATCGATGTACCATTTCTGAAATTGGAGAATGAATTTTTTGAACGAAGGAATTTGCTTCGATTTTTTATGCTGAAATATAATAAGGATCTATAAATGGGATAAAGGGGTAAAGTTCACAGTTGGCAACGAAGAAGGTAGATCTGTAGCTACTTCTACTTCTACTCGATCAAATCCAGAAGCTCGCGAGTGTAATTTTAGTGCTCGAGAAACTTTCTCCCCCGTTCGACGAACTTTTATAATCGATGCTCGGGCTAGTTTCCACCGATTCGGCCGGTCGTATCACTCCGCATAATTGGACCATTATTTTCCATGCTCTATGGAATCTTCGTTATCGCGATGCCCTTGGCGCGATTTTTTCAACAGCCTTCCATTTCAAGAAGCGACTGGCTGCGCGCCTCTTCTCCCGTCCCGAAATTTGCATCTCCTCCGTAACTCCTTCTTAAATCACCTTTATCCCCCGGATCATCTACCTGCTCGCGGAGCCTTGGCCAGCATCGTTTCCAAGAAAATCGTGCGCCGCCCGGTGAAAATGCACGCGCTATTCCCTTTTACCTCGCCGCTTTGTCGTTCCATTATCGTTTCTTCCGCGGCACCGCGCGACCTGCCCGGGCAGACTCGTTAACGGGGAATGAAAATCGCGTCAGGCGACGGAAAGTGAAAGACACCGGGTGGCTTGCTGGTTTCGTGGAAATGGAAATGGAAATTCAGACTCGCTTTTGTATCGCTTGATATATTTCACGGCCCAAAAGATTTATCCAGCCCCTTGGAATTCGGAGTATTTTACACCGAGGTGTATCGTGCCCTTTCGATTAAATGATTTCAGATTCTGGGGCGCTTTTCAGCATCGGTATTTATTGACGGCAGTATTTTCAATAACAGCTCCTTCAGCCCTGACGAACCTTATCTCCAACGATAATCGCGAATAGCTGAAACTCATAAATTCGAGGCGAACAATTTTCCATGCCATCCATTTTCACCCCTCCAGAAAATCTCCCTTGACATCGTTCATCAAGCTTCACCGACGCCACCATTCACTTTCCACCTATCCTTCATCAATTCACCCACAGCCGGGCCAAGGCTCGCTCCAGCTATACCAACTGTCTATACGTGCAACTCCCCGTCGCTGTGCACAGACCATGCAACCTCCATCTGTAATACGTGCCCGTCGTATTTTCCTCCTGAAATCATTGGCAAAGAGAAGGCACAGGCCAAGCAACGTTTTCCAGCCTTCCAACACCTAACAAGTCACCGTCGCGTTCGACGTTCGATTGACTGTTACCTGGCGACCTACCTGACGCGACAACCTTGACGCATTTCAATGGGCAAGCCGCGGCGCAACCAGTTTCTCTGCGATAATGCCCGACGAACTCCATAATCTCGCCGTAAAAGGAACAAAGCAATGGTGTCAAGTCTGTCCGCGGCACATCGTGCACTCTGGCAGGTGCACATCGCGGCCGCCGGAGATGCCAGTTGTTGTCGGGATATAGTAGTCGACGGTCGGTCCTCTTCCTCTCGTTCACGTGCTCACCCGCATTGCGTGCGACCGCAGGTGCAACTGCACAACTGACGTCGCCCCGCGCAGATGCACCGTATTCGACCGGCAGTCGATGCAATTTTCTCCGCCGAGATCGGCTTCTTGTTCGCCCCCTTTCTTCCGCCGTCTTTTCTTTGCCCCCGCGACGGTGAATACCTGGCGGGATGAATCCGGTGTTTGCGCACGGAGCACGTACGGTTGACTGGGTTTTCGGAGCGGTTCCTCTTGTCCCCTACGCCGGATCACCAGAGTTTTGGCCGAGGACTTTTGGAGATCTTCGCGCTGGTGTTTAGTTCTTGGAATACTCGCGGCGCTCGATCGATCGCGTTGTATCCCCGTTTTTTTTTTTTTGTAGCAATGGTACAAAGCTCCGTGGGTGGAGAAATTCTGGGGCCATTCCTTGGCGACCATCGCGCGTATGTACTAGAGCACGAAGGAAATAGTACAGAGGGAAAGTTGTTATCGTTATTATTAATTAGCGCGTCTGATAAATAATAAATATCCACTGGTGTAACTCTGGAGCCTCGGTTTAAACGCTGCCAGACCGAGTTACGTATGTACGTACCGCATTGGTCTAATCTTTGCGAAGGGGTCTCAGAAGCGAGGGAAGTTCGCGAACCAGACTGAATATTTATTTCGTGGGATTTGGTGGGAAGTTCTGGACAGTGGCGATAGTTAGCGGTGCACGCGAGTTGAGCAATCTCCGGGCTGGGTTTCGGGAGCGCAGTCCAACGCAGTTGGTTCGCGAAAGTAATTAAAATCGCATTGGACACCAGGCTTCGCCTTCTCCAGGCGTGAATGGGAAGAGTCGAGCGCTGGAAAACTCTCCATCCCCTGGGGAACCTTCGATTTCATACCAGTCCGTCTCCATGTCCCCTCAGAATTACACAATTTCCTGCCTCAAAATAAACGTCGCTGTCCGCTTGAAAATTCTGGCGATTCTTCGTCAAATAAAAATATACATACAACAATCCCTCGAACAACGCGGGGGTCGGGGACAGCAATTGACCGCGTAGAGTACATACACGCATTTATATTTTGTAGGGATGTATTTGTTGTTTAAGGAAATAATCGTTCTATTAGATTCACCTTCGTCGACGATGCAAAGGTCTGCAGCAAGATCGGAGCTGCAACTAATCACCCCGCAAGGGGGCAGCTTCACAAAATCTCAACAGAATGCGCAGAAATGGATAGTCGAACTATTATTCCGGTGCACTGAATTTTCTCCCAGAATTCTCCCCGGATTTTCCCAGAAAAACTGCTCGTTCTCGGCGATTTTTCCCCGCAGCCCGTACAAACGTGAAGCATCGTTGCACGGTGTAGAAGAAAAGCGAGCCACGTTAGGAGCAATACCGTGACGGCCACTGGCCTTCCTCGCCGTTCTTTATTCTTCCTCGACGACTCGCGTCTTCCCGATCCTTTTTCAGCCCCCCCTCTGACAGCAAACGCTGCTCCCGTGCCCCCCTCACCCCCGGTACGGTCTTTCTTGTACCTGTTTGTTCAGGTCGGCTCCTCTTTTCCACGCGCGCCTTTGTCACTCGCCCTCTCTCCCTTCTGCAATAAACATCCGAGGGTTCTATGGGTCAGTTACTCCTCGTGGCTGTTTATCGCGAGCTATCGCGGCGATCTCACGTCCGCGGACTTGTATTTTATATCCCCGATGCCGTGGTGGCCGTTCGTGGGGAGCTTTATTAAAGGAATCGAGCGCCACTTTGTCGACTGCTTACACACCTCGCCCGTTTCTATCCTGCTCGTCGATTTTTCTTTTTTTTTTTCTTCCTTCTTCTTCTTTTCTTCTGCATCTCGGTTATAAATCCACTAGGCCGCAACGACCTGTTCGTGTTTACAGTAACGATAAAAAAAAAAGGTTTAACAGCCGCGAGATTATTAAGCGAATAAAGTGTCGGAACGACAGCGAGACCTTAGGTAATTATTCACGCGTATAGGTGCTTGATCGCTTCGGGATCGTCCGAGTTTGTTGAGCGGCGTCGCGCTGTTTGCTTTGCATTGATCTGCGAAGTATACGCACGAAGTGGCAAGTCGTTTGACTGGTCATGCCGCAATTACCTTGCTGCCCGGTTGTACGCGTGAGAAGGCGAGAGTCCGCGCGAAGCAGCACGGCCGATGTTACGCGTGCACATGGTCGCACTACAAGTTTTCGAACAGCTTCGAAATCACCTGCACCGTGAATATCGATGCCTGTCGCGTGCTATTCGGCCGGCGGGCTTGCGCCGAAATTTGTTTCGGGTTGCCGGTTGAAAAATATTTTAACCTCGGCACGAATCAATTGCACGCAATTCGGTGCGAATTGTGATCCGTTTCGCAATTCTCGGGCTCGTCGGAGGCGTCGTAATTGCGTTTCCACGCGTGTTTCGTTCCTATATGGGAGAGCCTTGGTCTGTTGGTACGCTCGTTGCACGGAGCAGCGTTGCTAATTGCTGGAAATTTCGAAGCAAGTAAGTTGACAAATTGTTAATTGTGTTAACGACGTTGCGAATCGTGCGGGAACAGCGAATCGTTGTCCTGGAAATTTACGGCGCTGGAAGTCGAAAGTAGTCCGGTTCGAATGAAACTGAAAATCTTCAGTGCGGCTTATGCACCACGCTCTCTGCAAAAGAAATGTCCGCTTCATGCAACAGACACGTAGTACTACGTGTTTTCGTAAGCTAGACTGGAAGTACCGGTTTTCCTGCTTGCTCTCGCGTACTTGAGAAAAAAGTAAGCAATTACACAAACTTTGCAACGAACAAGCGTATACGTATTCTTTTTACTCGACATTTGGTTTTTCTGTCCGAGGTAGTAAAAAAGGAACCGTTTCGTTGTACTCACACCTACCAGCAAAACCGACGGAAAATCGTTTCGCTGTCGCAATAAAACACTTATAAATTCTGACACACCGATGAAAATACCCTTCGCATTTAAGCACGCCATTTCTAGAGGGTTGCAAATAAATTTTTGGTATCGTCGCTTCATTCCCAATGCCTTCTCTTTCACCAAACTAGATTCTCTCGTAAGATCTGTTTGGCGACGAATTTTCAATTTCTCTTAAAGGGCTAGGGGGACGAGTATGGGTGTTCGGGTAGAAGCGAGAAAGAGAAGCGGAGAAGAGAGTCAGTTGCACGAGTAGCTATCGTGGGATTCGCGACGAGAGAAGCGTACACCAGGCACTTTTGAGAAGTCAATGGCCCTGATTACGAAGTGCCTGCGCAGGTACTCAGGTCGGTTACGGTCGCTGTTATCCGCAACCGTGGATCGTCAACGTGGTTTTCGTTCGGTTACCAGGAAACTCGCCTCTTTCCGATCTTGTCGCAATAGTGTCGCCGGAATGGACCGTACAAGTGTTTCCTTTCTTTCATTTTATTTGATAGGTGCAACGATTCGGGTGGATCCTAAGTAGTAAAATTTCCGGCTGATGGAAAAAATTCTTCGCCCTACTGGGGAATATAAGATAATGTACCCGACACAGCTTCGACATCTTTTAATCGGTCGGAAAGCTTTTTCCGATGGCTCGGGTAATTTCGAATCTGTCGCGAAGACGTTCTAGTTATCGTAGAGAATCCCCGGGAAGTTTCTGTAACTTTCGCTGAAACTTGATTATCGGAGAATAATACAGGAACCGACGGAAACTTTTGCACTCGCCTAATAGCTGCCTGATTAAACATTCCTTAACCAGCCCGTTTATAAGTGGGCATTCCGAATTATTGCGCGTTCTTTCCTCAAATTATTTCACCCGCGTAGTTCGTTTTATTCGCCCGCGGACACACCAGTCGTGCGACTCGCAGCCAAGTGAAGCGAACTAACTTCTGCAACATCGCGCCTCGATTCGCCTTCGTACGCAGACTCGATTCGGGCTAATCCGGCGGGTATTTAAAGTTCGAAACGGTGCTCGTCGTAATTGCGAACGCGCGTACAATTACGATAGAGCGTGAATTTTGATCGACGCAAGGAAGGGGGGGCGAGATGAATTCGTTCGATTTCGCGTGCATGCCCGCGCGATATTAATCGGCATGCACGAAATGTAGTATCCGTGGCCTGTTATCGCCGACCATAACTCAATTTATGTTAATGCCTAGTTAATTTGCGCGCTATTTGCGGCGAGGCGTTGCACGTCCGTTTCGAATATCCGCCAACGAAGATGATACCACGTGCACACGGGCGACCAGTGTCCGCGAAATTACGGAATCCTAGATGCATCGCGGATTCGCATTAAAACTTGCGCGCATTAATGTTCCACGTCGAACGGGTGCATCCGTAATTAGCCGAATGGATTAATCGATTGTCGTGCCTGCGAAAGACAGCTCGCGGTATCGATGGTTTGATAGGCGCGAAATTTGATCCTGCGAATTCATTCTAATATGTTTCGAATTTTTATTACTTTCTTATTATTACCGTTCAGAGAAGTATTCATTGGAATGCATCATTTGTGAACATCTGGTCAAACATAAATTGCAATGTTATTATTTTCTTTTTAGGGGGTAATGAGTGAGGTATATTATATTTGTGCGACGTATCATCGATTCGTAATCCGATGGAAAGAAAATTCATGTAGCAATATGTATTCATCGTTGAACGGAATGAAAAAGAATTCCACGCGATACCGCTGTCGCTAAATAGAAGGGAGGATCTTTACTGAACTACGGCTGCTGCACCGTCTCGTCACCGCGAACGTACTTAATTCTCGCGACAACCAGACGCACTTGTCACCGTGACAACTTGCCAGCGGCGGTCGCAATAAGGTGTCCCCGCAGGTGCATTAATTAACTCGCGGCGCCGTGTGACTAGACCAGCAGCTTCTCGTCGATATCACGAATATTATTCGGCCGGTACTCCTACGGACTCCGCCTCGCTACGCGTTACTCGACGTGCTCTGCTCCGATCGATAGAGGAAAGGCTCGCACAAACGAAAATCTACCTGCTCTCACCGCTCAAAGCTCAACTGTACATACAGTTACCCCTGTTTTACTGTAATGAATTGATTTAATTAAATGTTCAACCACCAACCGTTCGCACCCGAGCGCATGAATATTCTGCGGCTGTATCTGATGATACTCTATGTTTACCCCGAGCATCGCACTATGCACAGATTAGGAGTCCCTTGTTTTTTATTTAATAGCTCAACTGCGATACTTCTCGCGGCCGTGATTTACCAGGGGTTCGACCATTTTATTTCCATAATATTGTTCACTGTTTATTCTCTTTTACCATTATTATTGCACGGCTCGAATGGAGGTATGCGCTGCGTAGAATACGTGCACTATATTAGTCGCACTCGAGCAGCAGTTCCCCCGAGTACCTCATTACAATTGGCAGAACATTTTCTCCGAGGGTACTCGTAAGTTCTTTTTGCAAGGTACGACCCAGTTCCCGCTGCCTAACATTATGGACAATATTATAACCGATCCTTCGGTGGCATAATTCGGACAGCAGGAAAATATTTTTTCCCCCCGCAAAGGGTTGAAACGGCGGAGGGTTAACATTGGCCGTCAACGAATCGATAAAACCTCGCACACCCCGGCTACAACAATGACGGTTATCGTGTGCGACGATTATCGGCGATAATTTAGCGCCGATCGATAACCCCCGCGTCTGTACTTGCGTCGATATTTTATTTCTCGAGTAGAACAAGGGGCAGCCCGTTCCGCCGCACGGAGATTAACCCACGAGGGGCAACCCGAGGCACCATTCTAGAGGGAAAGGGAGAACGTTTCAAGATTAAAAGCGAGGAGCAAAAGGATTGAAGGGGCGAAAGAGAGAGCAAAGCTTTTCTCACCCCCTTCCAGCGAATTCCAATGGCAACGAGGGGTGCTGCGCCAGCCTCGAACGGGGGGGTTAGGAAACGAGTTAAATCAAGCAGAGCTCGAAACCGGTAGAGGATGCACAGATTGTTACGGTAATCCAGCTTCTAGAATACGCATTATGATGCGGCTAACAGTGTAACGCAATACTGTTACAACGCTGCTCCAATTTGCAATTCATCGCCGGCCGCACTCTGCATACAACAATGCGAGTGCATCAGCGTCGACCAACGCCTTTTCAGCCGATCGTAGTGTCCGGTCTCTTCTTTGAACCGCTACGTATCGTCGTTCGGGATCGTATTATTCTCCCGTGGCTGTCCGTCAGAGGATGGTTCTCTCTTTACTTTCTTGTTTCCTCCTTTTTTTTTTTTTTTACTCCGCACGGGCTACTTTTCGGATAACTAAATCGAGTTCCGAGAAACTGGTCGAGATGCTGATGCACGGAGTCGCGAGAAAATTGAAGGTTCGGCGATTACGCAGGGGTTGGGGAGAGACACGAGCTTGTGTTACTTCGGGTCCTTGCGAACAGCATATGCGTAGCAATTAGAGAAAGGGACGGAACACGGGGATGGGATTTCAGAAGTTTCTGTATAGTTGATGCATAGCTGAATAGGAGAATTTTCCCCGGCACTACGAAGCCGCATTGAACTTTTGTACGTACGTACATACATATGTACCTTTGTGTCACAACTTTTCTCGATTCCCACGCAGTCGCGTTTGACTTGCCACTCAAGGATTTCTGCCTCGCTATTTTTATTACCGATATACCTTGCCGAGCCGGACGATTCTGAATACAGACCTGAATAAAAGATACAATTGTGAACATTTTTTTAATCAAATGATTCAATACATTTTTTTCGCATAACGTGCTAGATCAGCGTTGCGCAAAATTACGAGAGAACGCCGCGCATAATCGTTAAGAGCCGATATCGATTTCTGTTGCAACAGCGCTGTTAATTATCGGCTGGATCGCCCCGCTATTGCACCATAACCGTGCCTATGGTGTACATACCCGACTATTCGCTGTACCCTGTCCAAGCCATGCGCACATACGTTTGTTCGTCTTGTATCTGCTTTACCAACTGACAGATTATTAAGCATAAGCATTGTTCATTAGCCGGACCCGTGCCACCGCTGTCCGTCAACCATATATTACGACCGCCTTCTGCTATGGGAATACGCGAGATGCATTGTCAGAATTACACCGGTCCTGGCGAAAAATCATGGGATCACGAGGTGAATGGTCGAGCCGGAGACCACTCTTGTGTTACTGGAAGTTCCCAGGATCCGAATTTATAGCGTTCTCTGGGGCTACGCGAGAAATGAACGAGCACTCGCTTTTCGGCTTTAGTTCTGAGAGCTTTCTTGTATAGAATTTCCAAGCACTTTGAGTATTTTACACTTTGCTCCAGTGCAGTAGCTTTAATACATCCTTCGTCCCGGGGACAAAGTATTTCAGACGCAGTATTTAATTAGCGATAAAATAATGGCCGCTTTGTTTCCTTTGTTTATAGTATGTTTTCTTTCAATTATTGTTAGTTTTCCGTAGAAATCCGACATCCTTTGTTGTTCGCCCCATTTTTTTTATTTCTACAAGCTTTGCAATTCTTTGTCGTCGCGGCCTTCGCCCTCAAAACAATTCGGCAACGACATTTCCATTTTAATTGTGCAACTTCAAAGTTACCTACCGATCGGTGCTCCGCTATCAGTATTCCAGCAACATTGAAGAGTACTTGCGCTAAGTCCCGAGTCTCGTGGTGGGGCTCGAGTTGCTATCTTCTATCCTTAGTTCAGATTGAGCGCGGTCTAGGTTTAATATACTTGGGGTGTAGCGTAGACTAGACTCGCTGTAAGACCGGTCTAATGTATGTATTTTGTGTACAGCGCGGCTGGATTTGGTACAGTCTAGCCCTGAAATTCCAGAATCCTAATGTTGCCTATAGTCTTAACGTATCTTACCTTAGTTACTGTAGCCCTTAGACGACATTACACGGGTTTCGTGGCATTACAGTCGACGTAAGCTGGCTGTAACATAGTCCACTTGCAACTTACTACAAGTCGCTTGTCGTCTGAAGTACAGCAAGAATATCGGTACGCGCTAATCCGTAATCAATTTCATTCTCCTATCAAAAAATTGTTGCATGATTGTCTCGACGAATCGAAAAATCTAAAAAAGTGAATGCGTGATATTAAAAGGGAACGGAAATAAACAAATAACCACGCTGCACGGAAGATTTATTTTGTGCATAGTAACGCAGAGCGCAAGCAATGTAATAGTATTATAAATAACAATATTACAAAAAGAAGAGGGACGTTCTCGAGCGAGGAAATCGCTTTAATGGATCGTTCGACGAAAACTTACGACCCTCTGGACTGTCGTGTATGCCCATCGATTGATATACGATCCTTCAGCCTCGTTTTATCCCCGTCCAAATACCGGCTGCTCAAGACACTCTCAGCTGAATTGCAACATTCCCCGTGCGCGATTCGTGTTTCCCGTTCAATCGTGCCGCCATTCCGCGTTACTATCTTTCAGGTTTTTCAGTATATTAAAAAGATCCTTGGATAATAGCGTAGGCGCGAGCAGCAGCGTTAGTTAACAAATAATACCGTGCCCGTTGCAAAGTTGCAATTAAATAACTCTGATGTACCACGCGATCCAATGGAATATATTATTATAATCGTCCTCTTTCTTTTCGACTTAATGCCTCGCAGTATCGCCCTGTCCACCGAGTTACTACACTTACCTTACCCGTAATCGTCACGTCCGTTTACCACCATCGATTCCTCGACCTCAACACTTCCCGCGTCACAACGGACAGGCAAACGGCGCAACGACACGAAGTTCCCGATGGAATTGGCGAACGTACGTGGAACACGTTGACGAGCATCGGCTTTCGAGTCGTTGCACGAGGAGGAGAGTACGCGTCGGGGTGCCGCGGCTCCAGTGACGTCACTGGAACGACCGTGGAAGGGGCGGGGCCCTTTCGAATCGATGAGCGTCGCGACGCCGGGGGCGGCGACGTCGACGACGAGCGTAACGAGCCGCCGTTCGCGACGCCGACGTCGACGTCGAGGGACGGGTCTTCTCAGGCCCGCATCCACGTCGTCGCGAGGGAAACACCGTGCTCCTGGCTCTGAAACGCGAAACTCGATTTGCGTTTCTCACCGATGAACGCCATTCATCCGCTCTTTGCTTGGGAAACTCTGCTTTTCCATCTGTCTATTCCTGATCGCATGTTTCCATGTATATTATTACGCTGATTATTATTTCATTATTATATTATTTAGTTGAAGGCTCGCGCAAACATCGCGCGGGAGGGCTCTGTTTGCCTGGGCGGCGGGTTGAAATGAAACGGGGGATGAAATAGGTATAGGGCAGGGTGTTTTTGGTTCATTAACAACGCCGATCATTAGAGGGAACGGTTAATTGAACGATTCGTATAATTGACCGTAATTATGCGACACTCGACTGTTCGCTTGCACGAGCCGCGCTTTTCCTTCGCTGTCCGTGAAATCGATTGGCTACTTACGAAGTTCCTGAATCCCGGTCCGAAGTCAACGACCAGTGTAAACTGTTTTTTCAAGTCGTAATTCTTTAGTGAAAGAAAAAAAAAGAAAAAAAATGGAGTCAATTGGATGGAACGGTTGGAAAAATAGATGGGACCTTACGAGAAACAAGAAATACAGATTTTGGAGAGGCACTCGAATTGCCGTATCTTATCGAGCAGCAACCAAATCTTATCTCTTCTGCTCCATGCGTAATACTTTCAACGTTCCTCTTCCTTTTTCTGTTAAGTCTGTCCCGTGTAATCAACTCTGTGGAAACGAATGCTTTTTAATTGACACTGAATTATCGAGCAGACGGCCATCACTGTACATTACAATTTGTTTCCGTCATAGCTCGTTTGTATTTCTTATCTAATCCCGCGCAACTTTGTATGCGTACACGTGGACTCTATCGTTTCCGAATCACGGTCGAACTTTTAGTTGCACACTGAGTGAAGGTGTGCTCCGAAGGCCTAACATCGGCCGTGCAGTTGATTATCGTTGAATTAGGGGTTTAACGTTGTCCCCGTATGCTTCCATTCAATGTTTGTTACCGCGTTACAAGACAATTTCCTTCCGATGGCAATACAGAGAGCCGCAGATCCGGTAGCCTGATAATCGCAGGTGCATAATGCACCTAATTGGTAATTAAAGGTCTCGCCAGGAGCGTATACATGGTCTCTCTCTCTCTCTCTCCCTCTCTCCCTCTCTGGAATGATTATGAAGGGCCATGCAAACCTAATATCGACGGTATTACACGGTGTACCCTCTCTCTGTCGGGCCCCCATTCAGACCCCGACTGTTCGAGAGATCGGAGAGTTGAATGGCAATTAAATCCCTGTCTGGGCCGTACTGAGCCAGCCGATCAAAACCTGCTATTAGCTCGCAATTGTTATACCTTTAGAATAGTAAAAAATAAGTCTTTGTCATCGAGATTGGCTTCGGTTGGTCCATTTGCGAGGCGAATTCTTCATGGGACGAAGACTGAAGGGATCATAATGCTTGCGCCACTTCGTAGAAGGATAAAATAATATACCCCGCGAGGAATTGTATTAATATATTAATATTGGGCGGGGCAACTAATTCCATCGCAGAATAAAATGAGACGACAAAAAAAATCCAACGTCTCACGCCGGGAAAAAATTCTCTCCTCCCCGCCAACCACGAAAATAACGCAAGGGTCAATTGGAAAAGTTCGCCGCGGTCTATCTTCGAGTTCGTCGCTCATAAATCACACCTCGGCTAATTACAGAGGCGTAGAGTTGACCGCGTGAATCAGACTCGTTCCCGCTGTCCAATGTCAATCGCGCGGCGTAACCGCGTCGGTGAACAGGCGATGCGAAGCCTGGCGTTGTTCCAAAAGTCGTCGATACACGCGTGGCAGACAATTCTCTGGACACCAGGTACAGGGGTGTCTCGTTGGCTCGTTGCTGCGAGCGTAAATTTCCCTGCACTTGCCGTTTGCACGGCCTTCTGGTTTGTTCTCGCTCGAAGCATTCACTGTATCGAATATTGTTCGAACCGTGTATGTATTATCGCAATGAACGCCGCGAAGCGGAAGTGCGAGCGTTTCACTGGGACCGTCGTCCTCCCGCCCCGATTTTCCGTTCCCGCGTGCAGCAAAGCGAAGATAAACTTCAAACGGTCGAAATTCAACGATCCGCCCGTTAGATAGACGCATTCTCTTCGAAATATTTAATGCGCTACTATCTCTACGTGGGTTAGGCTTTGCATTGAGAAAATATTACCGTGTCAAGTGTCTCAGCATTCGATTCGAAGCTTATTGCCGTGGAAATTGTGCACGGCATGTAATCGCAAAACTGCATATTCGGGCGTATTTTGCATATCCGTTTCGTGTGCCGGAAATTGTCAACCGTGCAACGATTCCGAAAATCAATGTGCACCGCGGTAAACTGCAACTTTTGCCCAAGATTCGTGCGCAATTAGACCCCGCGAACGTACGACAATACTAAATCCCCGAAGTTTCTCTTGCCCAAGGAAAAAAGGCTCCCCGGTGTTTACGAAACCGTAACGTAATTAACGCACCGAAAAATCGAGTAAAACGAACCGGCCACGAACACCCGGGCTAAATTTCACCGGTCTCAATCTTTGCCGCGTGTTTTCGAGAAAAAGCGGAACTTAATTAGGGCCGTTTAGCCAGTTTTAATCCGGCGCCGGCCGGCGTATAATGCCCGCCACGGAAGGGTTAATCGTTTATTAGCCGTAAAGTGACGTTTCCCGTTTTCCCGCTGGAGAACCTCCGCTTTTGCCATCTGTCGAAAGGCAGAAACGTTCCTCCGCGCGATCACCGTTCTGCCCGAAACTCCCGTACGTACACGGCCCGCGTCCTTTTCCACGTTTCTATTCCCCTAATTTCACCCTCCGCCGTATCTTTGTTCCCGTACGCGGTGCAGCCTGTTAATTCGCTATTTACACGCGTGCCCGTTAAATTCGGCCGCTGTTAGCGTTTAATATCGTTCCGCGGGTAATCCGCGGGGTTATTAAAAAAGCAGCCGTCGAGGGAGGAAAAATTCAGGCGTTAAACAGGACCGGCCTGGCCGCGGCCCCCTTCTTCCACCCCTTCGAAATAAAGGCCGGCGAGTAAGCTCGCATTTGCATGGTACGTGCGCCGGAATAAATACGCCTGTCCCTTGGCGATGTGTACATGCGGCGTGCATGCGTATTGCGCGTGTCGCAATACGCACGAAGTTGAAATTAATTCGTTCGATATGCCACGGGTCCGCGTTCGAAATGTCGATTTCGACTTTATTTTCGCTTGGGACAGCGCCGCGGTTCGGGCGTGAAAAATTGACGACGATTCCCGGGGAAAATACGGTCGACTTTCATATCCGCGCGACTCTCGATTGAAACCGTGGCGAATTTTTGCGGACATTTCGGGGATATTTAGCAGTTTCGATTGAACCTTCGATTGGAGTGGGATCGACATTAATTTTCCCAGTTGAACGAAACGGGAGTCGAATGGGATAATTTTGCCAGACGGATGTTAGGTGTCGGACGTGCGTCAAACGTTTAAAATGAATTTTGGACAAACACTCGAGTCCCCCAGCTGTATAGTGTACGTATTGACTGAATGCTTCAAGATTTCCAGTCGAATGCATACAACGGTCGGGTGTCCTCTTTTCAAGACGTTACTGCTTTTCGTCGCGAGCTCTTTCTAAGCATTTCCCATTCCATTGTGTCCCATAAATTGTCTCCACAGGTCCGGACCTTTGGCCACTGCAGTCCTCCCAATTCGTATGACACTTTCCGTGAGACATAAACACGTAGCCTTTCGGTCTTAACAAGTTCAACACGGAGAAGATAAACAAGATAGACAAGATATCATAGTTACCAGAAGATCATTGCCATTGTTGAACGCGCAATAATTTTGCACGCCAATCAGCTGTACATACTCCGCAAAATCAATGTTTTTCGAGTTCGCTGTACACGATCCGGTAAGCTTGTAATAACGACGCGGGTCACGACGCGGCAGTCCAGTCTGTGCGGTAATGCGTGTATAAATCAGAGCGATATCAGAGCAGCGGCTTGTTCCACGTGTGCCAACCGAGATGCATTGCACCCCGTGGCGGGGGTTGGCGACGGGGGTTGGCGGCCACGGCTGTTTATGGTCGTTCAAGTGAGGAAAGCCAGGCCCGAGACTTCTCGACCGCCGAGCGGCGTTGAACCTTAATTGAAACCTACGTTCAATTAGACCCGTCTTAACGACCATCGACCGCGCCACGACCGACTGCGACGACAGCTTGAGAAAGCCTGAATTTTAACGTGTCCACCGTGTACCGTACGCCGAAGGGGACGTTCATCGTACCAGATGTAACACAGTCGTCCGATCCTTCAAGTTCAGAATGATTTCGGCGGAACTTTATATTTGGCAGCGATGAACTGTCTGCGTTCTCCGTCGTACTCAATTGTACCGACTGTGTCGCACACGCGAGTTGCAAAACGTTAGTGCCTTCGTCGAGCTGTTGGATTCCGGGTTAAACGAAATCGTGTGCAACAATTACTTTTGCAAAGAGGTTTTATATAAGAATACCGTGACGAGTTTGCGCGACAGAGTGATGGTATGCGTCGTGTCCAAAACTATTCTAAGTACAATTGGTATTCCGCCACTATATATATTATGAGTTTTAGGGGGGAAGGATGACCTTAGCCCTTGTTGTGTCGCTTTAGCCAACGCGGAGTCTGGCCCTTGGCAGTAGTCATATCGCTGACTACTACCTTGGTGCATAATATTGGCTCTGACTAGGCCAGGATCCGCGGGTCTTACATATTATCGGTGACTCAAGGGCTGGTCATCCAACAGAGCCACCGTTAAGCGTCACCGTTGATAATCGATGCTCCATTCGGAAGAGTGTTACGAGCGACGAGTTTAAAGTGTGCAGCCTGGAATTTGTGGGAACGACGGCTCAGTCCGAAGCGTTTCGCGGAATACGGCTGTTTTCACCGCGAAAGCGCAATACGTGATATCTGCGTGTCGTAAGCACGAGGTCACGAATACAGTCGCGAACGACGTCGAGATAGCTTGTTCCCCAGTTCCTGGGAAACTGACTTTTTGGGTCTCGGTGTACGTTTCGGAGACACTTCGGACGCTTCTGGGAAACGTTCTTCCACTCTTGCGAGAATATCATGTTTTGCTGTCCCGCGGACTTTGAACGGGGCGTAGTTTTTTTTTTTTTAAATCATTAGATCCGTTGATGGATTTGTGGGAAACGTTTAGAAATTGTATGAATAAACACGCGATGTTAATTACGTTGGTAATTGTATCTGAAATGATTAATTATATAGGCTGCAATATTGAGTTCAATTTCATTTTAGTACCGCGGTTTTCTTTACCCATTCGATCGTTGTTTACTGTTTCGAATCTCTGGACATTTGAATCTATCTTATCGGCAATATTTCTTTCGCTCTTTTGCGCGTGAATTCTCTGTTTATCGGAATCCTAGAACTTTCCGTCGGAAAATCGTACATGTGCGCGTCAGACTTTAAGGAAAGCCTTTTCTTTTCTCCTCTTCTCGAGGAGAGCCTGCAATTCCGCAGATAGTACATCATTATTTCGAGGCCCGAATCACAGAATTTCCCCCACGAATTCTCAATCGTAGCTGTCCCATTCGGGCATTGGTGGCGTCAGGAGCGTGACGATGCTCGAATTTTTAGAGTCCACGATCTCCCGACGGAATTATACTCACGAAAGTCGAGGGGTTCGCCTGACCACCGGCCATTGTCAATCCCTAATTGAAGCGTACATTCAATTAGACGCGCCTTAACGACCGTCGACACACCTGTGGAGCATACATCCCCCGTTCTATGGCCGCTATCAATCACGATTGCAATCGGGGATCCGTTTTTGCATTTCGAGAACACGCACACACAGCCGGATCTCCGCGATTATCGTAAATCATACACCTCTCGATTTTTCCCGACACTTTCGCGGCATAATGGAAATTGCGAATTCCAAGTATCGACGGTGCCCGTGACGCGCATTATTTCGATGGTTATTCGCCGTCACCGGGGAGCTTTTACACCGGATCTATATCGGATCGATGATAGTTGTTTCGCATTGTGAAACTGGGAAAGTTTCGTCGACCTAGTTCGTTGCGGAAGATTGTTTCCAGACAATGTGTCCGCCGGTATCGAGCCTTCTGTTTTGCGAAGTTTTCGTCTTCTATCAGATTGGTTTTTCCTTCGAAACGTGGTCGATGAGCTCCGTGGTTGGCGTGCTTCAGCTGGAATGGTTCATATTGCTGGAGTTTCCGGTTCTTCTTTACGTGTTGCGAATGCGAGACGAACCTTGGACTACGGAGAGACGCTGATTGTTATTCACAAGGTTTCTGCCGAAAATTATTCGCAATATTTCATCTCGAGGTACTGGAGAATTTCGGCGATACTCGTAATAACGCCGCGGCTTCTCCATTGTTCCGCGCAACAGCCTCAAAATCACCATATTCAGCCATATTCAAATTTATATATCCGATAGCGCCAATGGCGAGGAAGGGATCGTAGAGAGTTATTAGTGTTTCCCAGGCATTTGCATAAATGCACATTACGGGAAACAGGTTTCACTCTAATTTGCACTAAGGATGTATTATCAGGATCGATTCCATTGACGATAGCTGCGCGCATCTAAAGTGGCGGTCCCATGCCGCTGGACCGTTCATTTCGGTCCTTCTGCTCCCTGTTTATGGGCAACGAATCGTCCCTCGCGAATTAATATAATCGACGTATCCACGGTGTACGAAAAGGCCTTCGACAGACGAAGGAAAGGTCGAATTACACTCGAAGCTCGGGCATAAGCATGAATCGTCGCTTCCTCTCGATAGTTCTCTCCAGAAATATTGTCTCGACAATTCGTATCTGAATTCTCTGCTCACCGTTTCCCGATATTTTCCGTTTTACTTCGACCAGCCTTGGAAGTTATTCATTTGCAGGCCCGACATTGATGCGCGTGAAATGTTACTACTCTGCTCCGCTTTAATTCCACTCGACGTCCGCATGGCGGTGGACCAGGTGAGATCTGTCTTTTTCGTGCGTCGAGACAAAAGCAGAAACGGGGGTATCGAACAGGGATGGAACAGGATGAAGAGAAAGAGAGACGATGCGAGCACGCTTTCTTCGAGAAATGCCCGTCGCGGTTGTACTTCCGGCTGTTGACCCGGTTCTCGAGGTTTCAGGATCGGCCAGTTCTTTCAGGGCCTTTTATCTCTCGCCTTATTATTATTTGCATCCTGCGCCGACTCGCGAGCACACGGATGCAACCTCGTTCGTCCCTCGAAAGTCTCGTTTCCGTTGTTGCGGTGGCCACACCGAGAACGCCGAACCTTTGGGGACCAATATGGAATCCCCCGTTTCTCTACTCTTGTCAAGAATCGTGTCGTGGTCGCGTCTGGACGCAGTAGCGAAGGAGACGTCATTTCCGGCGACAAGGCGCGTCTCTTCTCAGGTCGCGTTTACCGGGTATGTTCATTGGCCCAGACTCGAATATCGATTCGAAGGGACTCGTCTTGATAACGCCTCAGCCTGCGTTGCTTTCGGTGACTTTAATCAAATATTTCGAGTCACTCGGAGGCAAAGTCAAGGCCCGTCATTTTAGAAACACGCGTCATATAAATCGTATCTGGTTACCGACAATTTTCTTGAAATCTATAAAAAGTTCAATTCAGTTCATCTTCCACTCGTTCCTATTTTTATTTCCGTCGATATTTTATTCACGTTCGTTCTATATTTTTCTCGTCGGCCGGAGGCGGACGTGCGACACAATTTTTTCAGACCGAACGAACCGATTGAACGCCGTGCAAAGTGTTTAACGCAGTGGCGGCTAACTCGGCTCTTTTAATTGACGGACGAAGAAGTCCGCGACAGGTATTGGGGGAAACAACTGTTAGAGGGGGTTTATCGAGCGAACACTTTAGTGAGTCACGGGCGAACAGAAGGCCGGTTATCCAACAGCAATTACCTACGAGTACCATTCTGCTACATTACTGTTTAACCGAATGGCAGATAAAGTCGCCGGCAGATGTGTCCTATACTCGAGAGGCCTCGATCATTGGCGATCGCAGAACCCCAGTGTTAAACTACCGAAACCCCTTCGGTCGATTGCAGTTCAACACCTTCCAAAATTGTTTCCAACAAGCTGTCTAATATGGCGCGCGAATATTCCGCGATATTACAGCCCGACACACAAATTTATTCCACGAATAGTACAATACGTACCGTGTACAAATTTCTCCGAAGGATACCACGATGCGGCCCACAAATTTGTCAGTACGTACTGTACAATGTATCGCGCAATAAATAACCCCGTAACCCCTCCATTCGTAAGTTAGCATCGCTTTTTGCCAAATTATTTTCGCAACGAGAGAGTTACAAAGTGGCCCAAAAGGGACTCGCGTCCCGAGACGCGCCACGCAGCTTTTCATTCTGCCGTCCAAATATAATTTACCGCCGGTCCTGGCGCCGTTTACGTGGCTCGACGATACAAAAGAAAGGAGAGAACCGGAGAGAGGAGACACACGAGGGTAGCGTGTCGCGAAACCTTATGTCGTTCTCCGGCCGCAGAACCGGGGCTGGTTCGTTTCTCGTCGCCGCCTGCCTCTCAAAATTATCCCCTCCGGCTCGCGCAAAAGCTTCGCATGGCCCGCAATCTCCAAACATCCGATCTCGACGGCGAGAAACTCGTTGCGCAGAGAAGTCGTATTTATATACACGTGAGGATCACGGAGAATAAGGGAGAGAATCGAGTTTGGTCCTCCCATTGGTAAACCGGCGGTGTGCGACTTGCAAGGGCAATCCCGTTCAGGGAAAATGATCGACCACTCGCGCCAAAGTAGAAGTAGAAGTCGAAGTGGACGGCGAAGGGGCCTGGAATCGCGTCAAACTGATTTTGCCCAGCGGTGGATATTTAGTGGTCCGAAATGTCGGATACAGTGCGCGTTCTTCACCCTTCGTCGAAGGTGCGCGTCGAGCAGGGCGAAAGTGTTCGCCCGTTCGAAGGTGAAGCATTTTTTGCAAGTGGTGCGCGGTTGCGGAAGCTGCGACGACGAAGTACACTCGTTGAAGCGTACACGGTGGCGCACAATCGCCGGATACGCGGTTTCTTCCGCGGCAAACGTTCCCCGATTATCGAGGAAATAGCGAGAGCTGTTTATCGCTGTCAGCGTGCACTTTCCACCGGGAACAGTTCATTCGATGAAAACACTTCCAACGTGACGCGTGCACCGAGCTGAATCGGCGAGATCCTCCTCTGTTCCCGTTTCCCCGCTGGTTCTCTCCCTTTATCCGGAAACGATAAATCTAGCCGGCCGGTAGAAAATCCCGTTCAAATCGACACCACCCTCCGACGATACTTATCTCGCGCCATCGGTGAACACCTTTCGATCTGTTGCTGCGGCGAGAGTGTTTCTCGTTCCCTGATTTAGCGCGTCGCGGGCGACGAGGTGATCCTAACGCGGTTACTCGGCACGAAAGGGTTAAACGAATAGCACTGTATGGCGCTGTTTCTCGAATAAATCACTCTTCTTGCACGGCACAATTGGAATTCGCCACGCAATAACGAACACTGAGACGAATATTTATTAGGTTGTTTTTCGTTCAGTCTCTCTTCAACCGCTTCATTTTGTAATCTCCAGCTGTTGTTTTCTTCTAAACAAATGCGACCATAAATTCCCTCGTCGGTACAACGTTGACGCCGCGTTAACCTTCCTTTGCCCGGTATTTATTTGTAGCGAAGCAATGGAAAGTATGAGTAAGGATCGCGAGCTTACCGCGACCGACCCTAAACGCAGAGGGAGTTTACAGATACACGAAGCTCACGGTTAAACGTTTCGAGAGTGGCCGTTCTGTCCGTTGCTTTTGAAGTTCATCGTGCGTGCTATTTATATCTGGCACGCGCAATTCCTTAGTGAGATATTACATTGAATTTCCTGCTTCGCAGCTGCGACGTGCACGGGTGCAGGCCGTTTGTCCGCGTGACACGGCTCCCTTTTTCTGCAACGATCACGGCTCGTGCAAAGAATCGCGGGGTCGCGTTCGTTGAACCCTTGCGAAGTCGAATTTCCAATGGTTCCCGAGGTTCAAGGGATACATACGTCGAAATGGAACAGGAGGAATTGATTATTGCCACCGTTGCCCGCTTCCTATTTCCAAATTACTACCAAACTAATTTCTCAAGATAGCTCGCGAAACTTACGGAAATGTAAAGAATTAAAACCTCTAAATTTATGTTGGCGATTCTGGAATTTTATCGCGTCGCCGGCAATGCTCGGAGAATGTACAGGAGCAACCCTGAACCATCCAGCGAAGGCCCAATCGATCCCCCAAAAAATTGTTATCGCCCCCAGCGAAATAATATCCTCCTGTGTGCGCACACTTCCCTGTGCCGTCATTCAACGACTAAAATCCCAAAAGCTCCGGCGAACTTTAGACCACGTCTCGTATATAATTGCAGCGAAACGGAGTCAGACGACTCGATTTCATCGTCGAAATCTCTCAGTCTCTCGTCGTTCTGTGCTCGTGAAAGCTCGCGGCGAGAGATCGCAGGAGAAAATCGTGAATACGCGAGGCTGCAGGCACACGTGCCGTAGAAACGTGTAGGTTTGGGTGGGATTCGGTGCATTATGAAAGGAGCTGAAACATTCATCCCGCTGGCTGAGCGGAAATTCCCTCGTTTCAGGGCGAAACGTGCCCTTGATACGGTGGCTCTATGCGCAGCCGGTGTTCTTGAATCTGGTTTTTAGCTGGGAATTATTTAGCGAAGACGAGGACAAGTCAGGAAAGCTATTGATCGTGGGTGAATGGGCCGGCTAATCGGGTGATCGTTCTTGTCCGGATTTCGTGAGCCGAGTGAAAATAATTATACCGGATCGCAGTGTACTTCCGAAGGGAATTCGTGAAGTGGAAACGGTTGGTCCTGGCTACTGGCAATTCGGACGGTGAATTTTCATTCGAGATTATTAATATCACTTTAGTATAGTGGAAAATGAGCAATCTGATTTGATGGTAGAATTCATTTTTTTGAGGACTGTTGTACAATTAGTACAATTAGTATTGCCGAGAATGTTGATCAGGTGGGGATGTAAATTTGGTGTGCCATAGATCTTAATAAATTAAATACAGATTTCCAAGGAAATAAATAGTTTTGCGCGGACCGGATTTTTTCCCCCCTGCTATCTGTATCGTCGAAACTGTACGATTTGAATAACCGAGTGTTTCATGGGGGCAGTTAAGTCGATTTTGCGCCATTACCAACGCGTTTAGCGTGAATCAAATCCACCGGGAGACGGGCAGAAGAATGAATACCTGATCGATTCATTTCAATAATCCACGAAATATCGTCGAGATCCTTTAGACCGGGGACTTTCATCGCGCAGCCGACATTTACTCGTGGAATTAAAGGATTTAGACAGTCCCTTAGCCTGTCGTTTCTTTCCAACCCTCTAATTTCCATTATTCGAACGCTCATTCAGCCCATTCCTCTTTCATTGATAGATCTCATCCTTGCGCGAGATCCTTTTCCATTGTCCGATTGGACATTGGACGGATCTCTATGAAACGGCAAATTAATTCGAATCAGTTGTTGTAGAACTGAAAAGCACACCCGGCGAAGAGTTCTTTACGGATAAAGTGGGAGTAGCGAAACTTTAATGGACAAAAAGAATCGTGGGACACATTTTTAAACGGAGCACTTTTATTTTATTCGATAGAGCGGCTAAATTGATGTTTCTTTATCAAATAATTTTTAATTGAATGAAAAATTGCGACGCTCTCTTGTTCGTTATTTCTCCTTTTTTTTTTCTTCCTGGCAGCCACTCTGCCTTGCTACTAACAGGGTGGCCCTTAATAAGCAAGGGCACTTGCTCACGCGACTCGATGTAATTTCTAATGAAGTCTGCCCCATGGAATCGGCAGAAGGAGCCGGTGGAACGATAGAAATGCTAAAAGTGGGTCCGCGGAAAGTGGGGAGGTTGCGAGTGCCGGTAAATAATAATCCCGTTGCTCTAATTGCCACTCGAAGCAACCCGAATCGGCACCTGCGTCCGAAATTCCTTCCTCCTTCACTTCGTTGCTGTTTCTTTTTTCGCGATAACAAGGAGGCAGTCTCATTAGCGGCGAGATGCCATTTGTCAGTTACCTCTCCGCGATAGTCGTTCTTCCTTGCGGGTTTTCTTCCATGAACTCGATGGAGGGGCAGCAAATCGGAGTATACGTGCTTTGACGGAAGCACCGAGGTCGACGTTTCAATTTTTAATGAATTTTCTAAATTTCTCGATGGGCATAAAAGGAGAATTTTGCAATTTTTTATCGGAGTTGCGAGAAGCTTCGGGAAAAGTAAAACGTTGCAAATTTTGGTGGCCGCCCGCCATTGGAGGCTTCGCGAATGAAAATTTCCTCGGCCAGAAGGAAAAGTCGTACCTCTCGGTCGGATCTGTTTTCCGACACGCCACCGCGGTGGACAATTTCCATTACTATAGAGCCACAGTCGGACACATTGTTTCGTGGAAGATGTTCCTGCGAAATCATAACTCAAGGTTAACCTTTTGTACCGCACAATCGCTGCCACGTTCCACAGCGCACGCTTCTTTTCTTGCACAATACGAACGTATCATTACGATTCACCGTCCACAGCCGACGCATGCACATTTTTATTCCAGTTCCAACGCCGGATGACTCACCGAAAGTACTTAGAATTTCATTTGCCACCTGTCACAGGTCTCTCGTCGCCGTCTATGACAATAATTCTCGGTGCCAAACGCGAACGAAACGTTCCGCGGTGCTGCTTTTTAAAAGGACCCGTCTTCGGGTTCTAATAAAACGTCTTTAACGGTGTCTTTATAGATGCACTGAACAAAGAGGTATACACGTGCTGCGCAAGAAGCATGCCCGACTGTCTCATCGCGAGAGAACAATCGTTTGTTACGCGGTAATGATAAGTTCCCCGTCTCTGAACCGTCGAGGATCCTTTGAGAAGAAGAAAAAAATGAAATAACGACTTGGATTTTGTGCGGAGCATCTAATTAACGGATTGAAATTAATACAATTATTTCGCTGCTCGTTTCCCCCGTTTCTTCCTCGCGTGCACGCGCCTATTTTATTATCATTCGTCCCTATTATTTTCTTATCTCGGCTCGTTCTGCGTTATGCAAAGCATGGCGTATCCAACACGCAGTACACGCCGCTTCCCTTTCCTGTATCGGTTTCGAGTTCCCTTTTCTACCTTCTATACAACGGACAACAGTATAAATAACACACCGATATCTGACGTCTAATTGTTACGAAGATAATTGTTACAAATTGACATTCCCCGGAGCGCACGAAAAGTCCGAGAAACATGAAATCCCTGGAAACGGGGCCAGACCGGAATCACGGGGGCTCGAATTACCACACGGAATATCAGCGCAGGTTACACTTATATACGGCGACTCTACGTTTCAACCGTGGAATCCTAGCACGAAACTGGTCCCGGTGTAAGCGGAGAAATCGGGGGCGGGAGAGCCAGCACCTGGCAGCCGTGCTGCACTGGTAGCAAACTGGCCCTTTACCGTCCTCGAAGCCCTCCCACGTTCGAACCGTCACGGAAACTTCTTCCGTTCGAGCCGATCGCTTCCTTTGTCCCACGAAAAGCGAGAGGACGAACAGCTGGTGAAAACGGAGCCTCTCTCCATCCGGCGACCGCCAGCTGCCCCGCGCATCCCTCTGACGAAATGCTCTCGCGTGGACGAAACGAAAGCTCTCGGATCGTCTGGCGTTATTTAGACCCGATGAAAATTGATCGATCGGATATAGAACATTCAGTCGAACAGTTCGAATCGTAGGCCGACGTGATATGCATAATTACTCGCGGTGAATAAAATATTAATGAAGCAGGGATCAAAGTAGTTTCACGGGGAGCACAGTCCCAGTTGTCCCGGTTTAATCGAGCTTGTAGAGGGGCTCGATTCGCGGGCAAGGGATTAATGTAACTCGTTAGCCGAGAACTACTACAGAGCTATCAGGATCTTGGCGACCCGCTGTCAGGCCGCGTCACCTTCTTTTTCGTTTCACGATGTGCCGCGCGTTACGGTATGGAAATAAAGTCTGCGCCACCGGCAACCCCTGGAAAATGGGGATGCTCGACCCTCTTTTGCGTCGCGACGCCTTCCACGAATCGGCACAGTCTCGGTTGGAATTAGTTGTGTCGACGCGTTGCGTCGTGACGCTTCTCGGCTGCGATTGTTCTCCTTCGCCATTGCGAAACAGCTGCGCCCTTGACGCTGGACCAGATACTGGACGAGCCCGATTGCAAGATTATGTCAGGTCTAATCCGGACGATGACTTTTTATCTCTCCATTTTCGCGAACGATTCTTCTCTTTTTTTCGAAATCGATGCGTAACGATTCTCAATTCTGCTTTGGCCTATCCGCCGCGATAGGTTTGGGACGATTTAGAAACGACCGTTCGCTGAAAATGTTCGGGCAACCGGTTCAGTGAGATTGCCGATGGAATTTCTGCGGTTATCAGCCGGTCTCGGGACAACGCATCGAGAGGCCGTTTATCTTGGCCGTGTTGGAGGGGCTTATCAGCGATTCTGTTAAGCCCCCGGACACGTGTGCCGCGGCGGTTCGGTGACTCAGGCCGCTTCTACCCTCGCGAACAAACTTTTCTTCGACCTGTTTCGGATTTTTGCGCCGCGACATACGGTGCAGACGGGCGGCGATCGATGGTGCACGCCTTGTGACGTGACCAAGTTTCGCGAGACTGCTTTGTCGCAGTCACCGACAGGGCTGTTACTTCGAAAAGTGCGAATTTATACGCGAGAGTTCCGTGGAAAATGTGGACTTTTAACAACGCGGTGTTACACCGTTGAATTTCCCGTAGATATCATTAGTATCACTGTGACAATTTGTTACAATTTTCATGCTGGTATTAGTTGCTCCCTTTCTGGATAGTTTTTTCATTTCTGTTTTAAGCCGCCTTCCTATTCGTTCCTCGAGTTTTCGGAGTACTTGAATTATTTATAGGTTGACCCAGCATTGTATGCAGATTACACACTTAGTCCTTGTGCAAGGCGTATAGTTGAGCAAACATTTTTTTTTATCGCTCGAGATCTGAAGCATACAAGATCAGCCCAATAAAATTTCACGCACAACGGTTCGTCTTCCTTCGCTGGTCTACGACGCGAGTACGATAAAAAAACAATTGTCCATCTACCTGGTGGCCTTTTTTTCTTTCTTCGTGAAAGTTCATCCATTTGTTAAATCGTCATCGATGATTTATCCTGGACAGTAATTATTCCAGGATCTGGCGGCCGCAGGTTCCATGCGTTGCGCGTAGGATTCGTTTTGCATTGGCTATACTCAACACGGCTTATACCAGCATCTGCTGGGCGTGAGTTATTTTAGAAGCGGAATTCCCTATGCATAGATTATACCGGCCATAAATTATTCCTGCCGTAGGATTCTCCCGTGCGTGGACTGTGCTAAGCGCAGCTTACTCTGTGTACCACTTGCCATTCGTGTACGAGTTACATTAGAAGTATCCTGGAACCGTTCCGCGGCGCCATACCTTTGCTCCGAGTGCCTCTTTCTAGAGCATCGGTCAATCCAGCCCCAGAGAGTGAAACAATTATAGTCGAGGCAAGGATTTCTCGAATAGACAAAGGGAAAAGTGTACAGGGACTCGAAGTTTTAACTTAACACGATGGACAATTGAAAAATATGCTCCGTTTTCTCTTAAACGCCCTCGTCAAAAGGCACCCCGTTTGAGCGCGTAATTAATTCGCGCGGCGGAAAATCGACGGATCGATTCGAATCGCAGGTAATCACGAGCCGGGCAGGTGTGTAGCTGGCAGCTGATCGTAACGGTACGAGGTTCAGGGTCAATTACTGGACAATGTTCGTGTGAGCTACACTTAACCAGGGACGGGGAATCACGCGGTTGGTGAACGTCTACAGGATGAGGCTTGTTTCCTCGCCGCTGTGCTGGATATTAGGCCTGGGTGGGGCTTGGATTATCCTTCTTGATATACCTGTCTCGCCTCTACGATCCTCACCTTAACGATCACGCTAATGAATGTTCTCGACGGTACAGTTACCAAAATTTCAGGATAAATCCCGGCTAATTCGGTACTGTTAGTCCGTTCACTCGACGAGCATTGCCTGATAATCAGACATTTATTTATTTATTTCGGGAATGATTATTCCTTTTTTTTTTTGGCGGATGCTCTGTTAAAAAGCATACTTTTATAGGCAGATTTTGGGTATCAGATAGAGCTTAAATTGCACCCAGAGAATAACAATGATATTAGTAATGCTCGTTTCCAATCAATCGAAATTGATGTAGTTTCAGAATGAAATAAAATGAAATCAATGTTTAGCATTGTTGAATTTTCATCCGGCGCTCGAAGCCGCGTTCACAGTAATTTCACACGCGAGGGCTGATAATGTACGGCGTTGGTATAATTCTTCTGACAGTTCCAACGGCACGGTACGAATATGAAAGTTCTCCCCGAGACCTCAGAATCGTCGGTGCAATATTTCTCGCTTTATTGCGCGACCCTGCACGCACCGGAAGTGCCGATAAGGGGCTCGATGGAAATCGTGCCGAATGACCCCGGCGTCGGTGAACGAGTTCCGCGCACGAGCTGGAACAAATGCAACGTCGGCTTTGCTAGAAAACGTTGCACCACGTTAACAGTTTTGAACTTTAATCACTGCATCGGCGACATTTACTTCCGGTCGAGGAAAAGTTAGAAATATGCATTAGAGTTGTTCAGTCGCAACTTGGGAGAAAAAGTTGGGCATCGCGTCGATAACGATCTCGTATTTTAGTATTGGCCGCCTCGAATGCGTTTAATTTGTGGTTCCGCGGAGTATCGAAATCGTCGAGGGAACGTCCTGTTATATTTGTTATTCGACGCATCGTTCGGGAAAAAGAAAAATGCAGCAGTAAGACGGCAGCATCGAATTCCGGTCGACGAAACGTCAGACCGAAAGAATGATATTTTTGCTTGTGGCAAATGTGATGCAAGGCTCGTCGACTATTTGTACCTTGAAATCGTTCGAAAATATCGCCCTCCTTTCAAGATACATTGATCGTGATTCCTTTAAGTCAGTTGCGTCGCTTCCACGGGACTTCCTCATTTTACTCTTCTTGGGAGTAATTCTTAATCTTCGAGATCACGTAATCCGGTCTCGCGTGTGCGAGGAGAAAAAAAATCCAGCGACTCCGTACCTAATAACAAGGTCGCTTGCTTATAAATCGTCCTTACGTAACGCTTAACAAAAAGATTGCCGATACGAAGACTGTCCGCGTAATAACTCGATAGTTCCGTTTTCATAAATCCACGATTCGCGAGCGATTTCCTGCAATAACTTTTCCACAGTCGGGGCACTACTCTCGGGGGCAGAAACAATTTCAATTGCATAAACGCGGAATGTCGCGTTCATTAAACAGAGTGGTCCACCGGGGTGCGCGAATGGATATGCGTTTAAAAAGTCCGGCCAGCATCGATTTAAACATATTTCACTTCAATTAATAATAAAAGCCTAATTGAGATGGTGAATTCAATTCGACGCGCGCAGACTCGCGTACACGATTCGACGAATGGTGGCACGCTTTCAACATTTGTCCCACAAGTTCTTGATCGCGACGAAAATTTCGTCCAAACGTTTGAAACAAATACCCTGCTCGCCGAAATATTGAACGGCGTCGCGCAGCATCCACGAGGAGGACCGAATGCAAAGGGCTGAGATGACGGAGACCGTCAAAGGGGCAAAAATCGAGCAGACGCGCGGCTCTCGCGCTACGCGCGTGGCCATAAAAGTTGGATACCGTGTGGTGACCCGAACATAGGTTGAATGAGCCAAACCAGTACTCGGTGGGCTCCGATTGGCGGCTATTTCGGAACTTTCAGGCCGCTCAAGTGTGTCGTGCCTCTCGTGGCTACCACAGTGCCCACATTCCCGATCTTGTTCCTCGTGGCCCGTTCCAGCGACCACCGGAACGCTTTGTGCTCCCCTCGCGTGACAACTCTTACGTATGGCGCATTTATTCTGCATCACCTGCGTGCAGCATCCAGTATCGCCGCGGGTTAGGATGAAAAACGTTGATTCTTCGTTGGGTGGTCATCGATGATTTCCAAATTCTTTCACAGTTTGCTGTGGCAATTTGACGAGCCGTTCGTTGCGGAAGGAGAGGCACGTTGGAGAGTGGCGATGCAAACGGAGTAATAATTCAGGTGGAAAGTTCACGTTTTGTCCGTGACCATGCGCGCATACGTGTGTGCCACCTTGGTGAATGAAATTTCGGCAATTTCAATAAAGGTGAATTATTGTAGTCTCAACGAGGTCGCCGCGGCAGAAGGGTTAAAGAGAATTTGGTTAGGAGTACGTACGTACGTTGCCACCGACGAATCGTGGATTTAGCCATTAAACGTAGATTACACCCGTAGATGCGTGGCAATCTTGGCCGCTGTTAATCGTACTACACTTAGGTGTTACAGATGTAGACATTAGGAGCGGGAACGTGGCAAAGGTGGGGTAGATTTTGCTGATACATGACTCACAGCTGTGGCGCGAGTAGATTTTGTTGATCTTACAGTTGGATCGTAAACGTGGGTTTTAGTTGAACGTTGGAAACTCTCGAGGCAGCATACGCTCAGGACGAACACGTCAGACGCACATGCTGGTGTTCATCGATTGCTGCAGAAATTACTCGGGGAGCTTATTTTCAGCTCGGACTGTGACGTATACCGATATTGTTGAACTGAAAGTGCATATAATTGGATCGCAGAATCGTGCGTATTGTCCAGTACGTTTTGTAATTATAATTAAAGGGAACGAAGTCAAAAATAGATTCTGGCTACAGTGCTGGATAAATGTTGAAGCTGAATTAACGTATTACCGTCGAAGGAAGAAAAGTGGCAGATACTTTAGATACCGTGTCAATTTGCTCCAAAGTAAAATATAATTGAAATCGATCCGACGATATTCCCGCTATAGAACATACGGAAGCTTATTAAAGAATCGCGTGGTATCGGAATTGGAAAGAATTCGAATGGACAAAGTTACGAAAGACGTATCCGAGTGTTGCAAATAATGTTGAAGGATTTAATTTCAGAAAAATTCCGCCGCTTTACGATTCTCCCTCGTCAAAAGCGGATTCCCGCGAACGTTCGCTGGACATAAATCGTTGTGGAAACGGGTTCCGTTTTGCACGGCGAGCCGTGCGCGATTAGAATAGTGGAGCTACCGTGGTGAACGTAGCGCGGGCTTTCATATTAGGAGTAGATTATTTAAGGCGTAGGTCATGTAAAGCGTAGGTTATGCTGGGCGTAGGTCATTTTAAGCGCGGCCCGTGATAAACGATACATTTTGCTAATCTCCGGCTGTACAGCCAGCGTGGGTCATACACGACGTAACTCGCTGGTAAACGTAGATGGAGATCTGATATATTCCGCGTAATCAGCGCCAGCTTATCTCAAATTAATTCACCGGAGCAAACGTTGCGCGCGCGATCCATATTCTTTTAATTCCTCCTTCGTTTGGAAAATCACTTGGCACAGGCGGATGTAAATATCCACGATTAATAACGCGGTGAGCGAAGCGATCGTCGTTGTTAATTGCGCGTGATCTACGAATTCGTTTCGAGCGAATTCCACCGTGCTTAATTATTTAAACATAGAGGCGATTGGAGAGGAGAGATCGTCGGAGGGGTTTAGCGAATTATTGATCGATACCGGATTAAACGAATCGTGCAGGTACCGATCGTTCAAGTTGAGTCAGATAGTCCTGCTGCAGCAGGAATCCTTGGATTCTCGGGGACGCTTCTTAATAAATCAAGACTACCTGGAGCCTCGTAAAACTGCCCTACTAACCCGGGGATCCTTGAGCCTCTAGTGAACTACATTGGAAAATAGTCGTACGGTAAATCAAGAATCTATTGCTTCTGGAAAATTGCAACGTGACGGGGCAGAAATTCTCAGGGACTTCGTAAGCCGTACAAGTTAGATTGAACGTTGAGAAGTCAGAAATACGAACTTATTTGAGAATGCAGAATTTGGTACACCTGCAGATGAATAATGCGAAGGTACTTTTTCATGAATGGTTTCGGGCGGCACGAGGAAAGTAATTTATTTATTAACTCGTATTTTATAATCTAACGTTGTTTCGACTTGGAAATATCATTTCGTCTCCGATGGGAAAAATTGCCATCCAACTGTTTTGCTCTCCATTCACTCTTATATACATTATTTACATCAATCCCGCTGAACGACACAGCCGCGGCATTTTCTCGGAATCCATCGCCGGACGGTCTCCTCTTTGTTCCAGCAAGTTTTCCCGCGAAACTTTCGCAATTCCGCCTCTAATTACAGCCAACTCGGGGTTGCCTGTTTCGCTTGCATCCATTGTGTCGCGAAGCGAATCGCGACGACGCTCGACGACAAAACGATCGGCTGCGTAAGCTCTCTCGATTCAGCGAGTATTTTTGCTACGACGACGAAATATGACACGAACCCTAATGCATTTAGCCAGCGTTCGTCTTCTTCCTCTCGATATTGCGAAACAACGATTATACGCGGACAGGTTGTTTGTCAGTTCCATTTTTTCCAATTGCATTTCGGTCTCGCCAGTATTTGACGGTCCATTTTTAATTGCACGATGTATTCGGGGTGTCCCTAAAATAGCATCGGTAGAATGTGCACCTTTTTGCAGGCCAGAAATAGTTGTTAAAATAAAGACGCGATAGGTATCGATCAAAGGCGCGACAAAGTTGGAAAGGGTAGAGGGAAAAAAAAAAATTGAAAACGCATTAGCCCGAGAATTTCGCTCTTATCGGAATTTCCGCCCTAGTTGGCAGGGACAAACTTCGAAATTCGAACGGCGAAACGGACACGGGGATCGATTATTTCGCGTGACGATCACGCCGATCGCGGCGATAACTATGTATCCGAAGATTTCTAATTAAAGAACCGACACGACGATTGTTCTCGTTGAATTAGAAATTCGTACGATTTCAAAGCGTTGAATATCTGAATTTCTGAACGCTCCAAATATTGAACAATAAAGGGCCACGCAGTTCTTCAAGCGAAAAAATTCCAAACGTTAAACTTTTGCAATGTTGAAAATTTCTAATTCCCAACTAATTCTGTACGAAAAATCTTCGAATTATCCAACCAACGGATCCTCCCATTTTCAACTCTGTCATTTCAAACCTCCCTGCTGTACATCGAATATCCTAATGAAACTTTTCCTCCACGCTTCGCCGCCAATAACCAACAGTCTCTCCATACAACGTACACCGTCGTCCCCCTTGGTCGACTATCTTCCCCCTATCCGAGCTGTGTACTTTCTTCAGCGTCGCTCCATAATTAACACTTTGCCCCCCCAAAATATCGAGAACTATCCCCAACACGCGCCGCTGGAATTCACGCAAGGTTTCCGCGTGTATACTGCGTCGACTGCGATCGATGGCGATAAGAAAGCCGCTCGGGGGGGTGCAGATTTCGCGCAGACGAGAGAGGGTCGCGAACGATAGAGCAGAGAAAGGCCGACGTGAAGGAAACGAGAGAACGAGGGACCCTTTCACCGGCAAAATGGCCGAGAAGCTAGCGAGTTTCAGTTTCATTTCGGGAGGACACCCGCGCCATCGACCCGTCTGGTCTCTCACCGGCCTTTCGTTTGTCGCTATCAGCCCCTGAATGTGTACGGGGTGCGGGGAACAATTGTTACGGGGGTCTCGCCAGTTTTCAGAATTATTTCTCTTTTTTCTTTTTTTTTTTTTTCATTTGGAGAAATATTGAAATGGCGAATTCACTTTGGCCAACGCTTGATTGCATCGATTGCTCCGCGCGATTTGTACGAGCCGATGGGATAAATTGTGCGCTGTGCAGCGAACGCATTAAAATAATACGGTTTGATTTATTTGGACTCGCGTTGCCACGCGTTTGCACATATTTGGAGTGAATTGAACGTGTAAAAAATATATCTAGCAAATGTTGCGGTATTTTTTCTCGTAATATTCTTTTGCGATATTTTTTTTCTGTTGATACACTTCCGCGTTTAACGCACGCCCACTGTACCCTGCGAGATTGTATAATAATTCAACCCCTTCCTCCCCCCCCCCGAGGCTCGTAAAATTTGTGGCCAGAAATTTTTGGCACCACCATCCAGTCCAATATGGAATTCCTCGGTGTGTTTCGGTAGATGTTTAGAATCGTTGCTAATTTCTGGCGATAACACCGTGTCAACAAAGTCGCGAGCAGTGGAAGGGGAAGATTCACGACCTACAATTCTTCGCAGAGGAAAAATTCAGTCGCGTCGCGGCCGCGACGGAATGCAACTTGAACGTAATAAACCATATACAAGTGTGCAGAAAGGGGAGCAGTCCGGTAAATGGACAAATCGTTTCGGTGAGCTGTGAAAAATCGTCGGACGGGTTGCTCGGGTTCGGCGCGTGTATTAAACCGGTGCTTCACGAAGTATGCCCCGTTCGATTGCGAAGTTTTGCCACGGAAAGGATCGACGAAATTGCCTTCGCCTACCGTGGCCGGCAAATAGCCTGCAGTATTAACGGTATTAGCCCTGCGAGGTAAGGGTGAGCGGTTTCACAAAGAAACGGTGCGATATTTAGTGCTGTTCCCGGCAGAAGTAATCAAATTCCAAGACGCGAAACGCGATTCTTTGAGATCGTACGTGTACCGCTCTGCTACGAGTGCGCGTCGGTTTGAGAAATATTTTCGCGTCGATATTGGCAGACCTCCCGAAGGTGGTGCAATAATTGCAAAGTTGGAGTATTATCGGCGCATGTAATCGTCAACTTTATCGCTAGGCAACTCGTTCTGTAATTTCTTTTTCGACCGTGCTACGTAACTATGTTCGCGAAGTTAACCGTGCGTTGCAGTGACTAAAATACCGTGCAACTAACAATTCGTTTAGAATATTGCATTACCATAGAACTATCCGCGCGTACCGTTCGCATTTTTAAAATATTTTAATGCGCCTACCTGTCGAATGATTGCCATATTCTCTGCCAACCGGAGACCCAATTATACCAAAACAATCCACGCTAACTCCGGTATTCCGAAATTACGCCAATTTCCTTTAACAGCAGGAAATAATACACTTTCCACTCGCCGCGAAGCCGGTGGAGAGTGAAAGGACAATGGATCAATTTGTCTTTCGACCCTTCTCTATTATCTCGCGATCGATTTTCCACCATGGACAACGTTTTCTTACCGTCGTTGTTATCTCATCGGTATTATGGCAGCGATTATCAGTATTGCCCTTACTGAACAGTCAGCGATGCTCTTTTGTTTTATTCGATTTTTTGTTTTTTCCGACGAAACAACCTTTGACTTCAGCTGACTAATTACTATATCCGTCAATCATCGGCCAGTAACGGCAATAGTACGGAACCGCAAGTCGTCTGGCGTCTCTGACGAAACACGCTCAATTATTCATGCGTTTCATTATTGAAATAATACGAAGCTGTTCATAATTTAAAGTCATGGCCGGGCTCTCGAATTTATTTACAATTCCGCGCACGCCTGTTTGCAAATGCTTTACGATCTCTGTTCTTCTCTGTTTCAGGTAAGCAATCATGGACTCTCTATCGTTTTTACGAGGAAACAGCGTTTGTGAGTCACGAGTTTATTGGTAACGTTACTGACCGTGCTATAAAACGCCCGACGTTAATTGGAAACGCCGACGCCGCGTTGAGGCATTGATTAACGATCAGGGACACGCTTTTCACCGATATTTTATTTTTTTCGTTCGAGTTTCCTTTATGAATCGGCGGACGTAGTATAATCGAATAGCCTCCGAAATACATCGCAGAATACCATTCAATTCACCAGCCATTATAAACAGGTCGAAGTCGAGAAAATATTACTGACGGTACCTCGAGGACCAAGTACCACCGTACAGAAAGATTTCCAAAATTGACAATAACACCAACAAACACTTTCTCCGTATTTCTACCGACAATGAATGCACGTACAGCGGGCCAAAAAAACTGTTCGTACAGCGCGTTATTTTGGTGTCGCCGAAATAATTGCGTTGCGGGTGAAACTAATGCACCGCGCGAATACACTTGTTTGAAAATGAATATTTTCCCAAATTTTTCGTGCACGCTCTGTCGCGATCGTTTTCCGCCCTCGTTCCCAAGCTTTTTCCAGCCACGTACAATCCCCGATCGATTTCCGCTTCCGCGAGTGTTCCTCTTCTTCTTTTTTATTTATTTTTTTTTTCCTCCCCTAGAATGCGCAGAAGAGGGTGAGCCCGTATCGATCGAATCGATACGCACGATGTTCAGTCGCGCGATAGAATCCGCCGGCCGTAATACATATATTTTTTATCGCGTTCGAAGATCTTTCACCGTCGATCTTCGAACGATCGATCCTCCCTGCTCACGGCCGGCAACGAGTTCGTCGCTGGTCATCGGGAAACCCCGTGACCCGTGGAAACAGCCCGCGATTTCATTAATTCCGTCGTCCATGGTCGAAGATTTATAACGGCTACGTGGCCGTGGCTCGTGTGAACGGTTGCGTTTTTCCGTAACGAATGGAACGCCTGTCGCGGTGAAAAAGATGCACGCTCGTCCGGCGGGGGCGAGGTGATACAAGGAAAATCAATTAACCGCGGCGAACTCAAGGAAGTGGAGCAGTTCGAGGTGTATCTAATCCATTGAACGTTCGCCAGCTTCCAGCTGACAGCGGATACATACACTTTTCCGGTGGAATTTATTTCGCGGGGCTTCCGCAGCGAGAGAACGGGACGGATTCCCGTGAGGTTTTCAAAGGTGGAACGGAACAGGTGAAACGGGTGAATTCATTTGACGAACAGGATATCGCGGAGATTATACTAAATATATACTGCTTGTCGGGCATTCAATTTAACGCCAACTTGCGGAACAATTTGTTCCAGCGATCGTGACGAAAATTGTCCTTCTTCGTCTGACTTTTGGCGAATCTGCGCCGCGATTAATCCGCGGACCGTGCGAATTTATATTAATCCGGTGTGACGGTACCTGTTGAACGCGGAATCGATAAGAATCACCAGGGACTGATGACTTCCTCCTTGCTTTCTATCGATACCCAGGCAAATTAACACCAGGATAATACCGAAACACCACAGATGTCCAGTCTATGAACTGAACCCAAAAGACCATGTCCTCTCATTGCATTTCCCCGAATCAGGAGCCTAATTTTATTAACTTAAATCGCTCGCCAGTATCTCCGGTGCCTTGAAAGAAATACAATTGTACCTCGGAAAAATATTTCCTCGAAAAAACGAAATCGTGCTCCGCGGTGAACCAGACGTTAACCATAACCAACCCCCGTTAAGCTCTACACCCTTCTTTGCTCATTTCATTCCCGTCGAAGTCCAAGACTCGTCTATTCACGATCTTGTCGCCCGCGTTGTATCCTAATTTTCGTATCGGGCAATTTTCTCGGGGTCGATCACGAGGCGGGAAAAGAATCGAGACGAATCGAGGGGTGGGCCGATCGAACCGTGGCTTCTTTCAGCCGCGCATGTCGTCTCCTGCCTAAACGGGGTGTCCTTGTCGTCATGGAAACCCTTATGGGAAAGGGAGAGGCCGCGATCGCTTGGGTTCGCGTGCGAGAGCATAGGAAGGGGGGCAAATTTCTGACGGGGACAGAGACGAACGAACAACCCCCACCCGTTGTCGTCATCATCATTTGTCATGCGGTCAGATGACGACGAAATTCGCTTTGGAATGCCGTATCTGCTCCTTACACGCGACATCCTTCATCCATGGTTTTTTCCCCCACGTCCAATCTTCTCCAGCCATCTTTGCTTTTTATTCTTCCCCCGAACCTTGGTCTTTTTTCCTCCAACGAGAGTTTAGTTTTGGGTAGACTGTTCGGTTTCTTCTGCGGTCTGCAAGAGACTCTCGTGTTACGTTTTCGGAGAGCCGGTACGGACGCGCAATTGGGGGATGAATTTGTATACGTAGCGCATAATGATGTGGTCGGGGAGGCGCTTGTGCTTGAATGATTAAACGGGAGGCTGGTGTTCGAGATTTGGGTACCTGTTTTTGTCGCGGTTCGAAGTAGACATTTGTCTGTTTGGAAAATCCTTTTCGGCATTGTCCATTACTATGATTAATATTAATCTTTGCTGCCGTAGATACGCTATTTGTTGTTGTCCTCACAGAATTCGATAAATCGTTTACTTTGTACGACGCTGCGTAGACGAATAACGTTCGCAGGAGGTTTGCGTTAATTATTCTACTATTATTGCCGTACATTCTCGAGCGTTAAGCACAGTTCGAAACAAAGTGTGCAACAATCCACGTTCGTTCGAACACGACTGGAGGCTAGCAGCCTGAGCGATCGACCGAGTAATTAGCGGGCTCGCGGTAAACAAAGTTTTCATTTCCGCTTGGTAGTCCATCAATGGTGGAACAACGCGGTCGAAACTCGTCGGGAATTCGGGCCAAATGCCGTGGCGATATTTTCCACGTGCCCGTTTTTCCCTTCGCTCCTTTGTCCCCCGCCCCGCGAGACTCTTTTGTGTCAATTCGCGCCTCGCAACGCGTAAAAATGTCCCTGACACCCTTCGCTTTGAGCAATGCGTCACGGATCAATCGCCACGGGGGCAAAAACCCGGCGACACCCCGTAGGAATGCCGTGATCCAATCTGGACGAAGTTAGTGAAACGTGAGTCGCGATTCTCGTTTAATCGATGAAAAAAAGTTCCGCATAAAATTGGTTTATTCCTTTAAAAAATCGTTGCCACTTCTGACAACATTTACCTGCACCACTTGCAAACTGAAAGGTCTAATCGTCGGTCGCAGACACGAAAGTACGCGCGTTTAATGGATTACTTGTTCGCGCGCGTCACACCCACACAATCATCCCCTTCGCCGGGGACATGTGCGCGACCACCCTCGCGAACCCATCGAAAATTATCGACGCCCGCAATAAAATAATCATTCCTCTTCCGCTTGAACATCCATAACACCCGGCCTCCCGTTCCGCGCGCTGCCCGTAACTCAAAATCTATGGTCCCGTCGAGTCAATGAATCAGCCGATTCGATTTCGTCGTCAATTTCTCGCGAGTGTGCCGGTCGACGAACGGCCAGATCGTGCACGATACCTCCGGGATATCGACCCGTGGACACAGAACCCGGCGAGATATCTCGTATCCGTCTGGCCGCCTCTTGGAGCGTAGACAATCGATAACCGAAGCCGACGTTAATCTTGCCCCGATAATTAGGTGCCGCTGCGTTTCTCGGATATTGACTTGCAGACACGCCGATAGTTTACACGCGTTCCACGGGCGGTTTCGACGCGTCGTCGTCGTCGTCGTCGTCGTCGACCTATCAGCCCCTCCAAATCGATTCTCCCTTTGTATACGGAGCGACAAGATCGTTTTAACACCCTTTGGTCCGATGCGTCATTTTACTTCCCTCGTGTCGACACGGTTTCAACTAATTGTTTCGGCAATCAATTTTAGTCTGCCGCTATTTTCTACAATCACGTTCCATTAACCCTTCAATATCTTGTCGAACACGAACAGTCTGCATACGGTATTGCTAAACACGGGTCGAGCAGTCCCATGCCCGACGTGGAAAAGGACGTGAAACGTTCTCGCTGTATCAATCAACGGCGCGTGGGGGGGAAAAAAAAAGGGGGAAAAAGAAAAACGAAGACACGAATGGAGCGGCGGCAAGAGGATCGCAGCTAGAGAAAAGTGACTGGCGATTCGAACGTTGCAAAGTGGGTCGACTAATTACGCGGCGACGATCGAAGCGTGCCCTCGTCGATCCGGCGAGGGTAGCAGAGAAGATGTGGCGACGAAACGGAAGTGACGAGAAAGGAGAACGAGTTGTTCACCCGGCGCGAAGCCACCAACGCGATCTTCCCTTTTCCTTTTACTGTTTTCTTCCCGGAGGAACGCGGCGACCGTTATCATCGCGACACAACTGAACGGATGTATCCTCGCTGTTTGCCCGTCCGACGGGGACGAAACTTTTGTACACTCGGGGGAGGGTGATAGTGGACGATTCGTTTAGCTTCGCGATGAATCGGATCGATCGCAGCGGTTCATCGGGGAAAATAGATGGAGATATCGTTCGCAATCCCTGCTCTTACGGCCGCTCCATTTTTGTTCCACTTTACCAAGACAATTTCGTGGCCCTAAAAGTTTTGAATTCACCCCTTTCGTCAGCAACCCCTACGCTCATTCGTGCAACGATATCTCTCCGGCGAAGTTCTTGCCTCAAAAATTTATTCCATGTTCCCCTCGATGAAATTTCCCCGGGAAAAGTCTTTCGCCAATTTTTTCAGCGTCCCTTAAATTTTCTCCGTGGTAAGTTCACCCATCTAACGTAATCGAGACCGCAATTTTTTTCCGTTCCAGTTTGACACTATTCCCGTCGATCTGTTCGGTTTCACGCAAAAACCCGGCTTCGGCACACAGGAAAGAGTCTATCGAATCGAGGCTGTTTCGCAAAAAGTCGAGACTTTTTAGCCGCGAATCTCACCGGTCGGCGTACCGTAACTGATTTATACACTGTAACACAGTTTTCCCCCGCGTGTCGCGCGTTTTATTCACTTTTAGCGGCGTTGAAACGGAACACCGGGCGATCTTGTTGGTTCAACGGTGGTTGTTGCACCGTGCCACCGTGTGCTTTGTTAACAATATCGTTCCGCGTTACCCATATTTTCCGCGGCGAACTAGTTTTCGGCTTTCCGTGCCGTTCTTTCGGTGCCGCGAACGTCGCGTGGACCGCGGGAAACGTTGAAACACGAGTAATCGGGCCGCAAAAAGTCGACAGGAATTTAATCAAAGTGCATATTCGTTGTTTTCGCGTCGCTTTGTTTCTAGCGTCGGGCCTGTCAGCAGCTTTGGATCGTCGACGCGGTCGCCCCTTCGGATTACAGATTTGCCCGACACGGTTTTCCAACTGTTTCCAATTTTTATTTAGTTTCTGCCGCTGCGCAATTTGCCAGCCCCCGATTTTCCGCCGCTTGATAGGTTTGCATCTTTTTCGATGATTTTTACGTCCGTTACGTGATTCCCTGTTTCCCTGCAACCCCGCCAATTATGCTGCACTTCTTTTTCCCCTCAAACGAATCGCATCTGCCGCCGAAGCAAATCTATCCGGCGATTCTGCGAAGGGATATCGATAAATAAAAAAAGGGGGGGGGGGCAGGTGGTGGCATGCCTACAGCGTCGCATAACCGCATTAATCTGCAGGTTCCCAGCGGGCTTCGGATTTGCGTTTACGTCACCGTCGATGCTCCGGTTACGTTCAGCCGTGCAGGCAGCGCGACAACGTGACCTTAAAGTTGGTTTCTCGCCGAGGAAAGTGGGTCCTTCGGTTTCGGCGCGTGGAAAATGGATTTCGTAGCTGCCTCTTCGCCCCGGGCCAGACTTCCATCTTCCATCCGCTCGAATAACTCGATCAAACTCCCCCTGGAACCGATAATAAAATAACGAGAAACAGAAGAAAATAGTGGAACCAATTAACAGAAACAGGGCGAACAAAACCGATAATAAAGTAAGGAGAAACAGAAGGAAATGGCGAAGCCAATTAACGTTCTGTAACGCGAGCTGTATTCGTTTCTTACACAATGTAATTAGAAATTGAAATTTTTCCTTAACATTCGATAGCTCCGCGAAGGCGGCCTGGAAAATGTTCATTGCTTTATTCCTTCACGAATTCGAAGCGTTACAGTCAACTGCCTGTACAACACAGGCTAACTGCATAGGGTTGATAAATTTCGCTCGCACGTGTACGTCGGAACGGTGAAAAAAAATAATCCATTCCGCGCCGGCAGATTATAGCTCGTTAAAACGGAATAGGCTAATTAAGAGAGATACGAGATGCGGGCGACACACAGAGCACAATGTTGCAGTAATTATTTATAATGGCCTAGATATCCTCGTTCTGTTTCTGGGGCACAGGAACGTGCTATTTTTCGCCCCCTCAAATTCGTTTTGTGTCACTGGCGCGCTATAACCCGTTCCACTTTTATCCCTTCCCAATCGTAAAAAAAATTTCGAACTTTACCCTCCCGCACACCCATGCGTCCTTTAACTTGGGACCAAAACGAAAAGAAATCCTATGAATTGCAAACGGAAAATAAAGGAAGAAAATTCATGTATCATAGAATTGCAACGAAAAGCGTGGAATTTAAAGTTCGTCCAAAGAATCGTCTATATTAATGCTATCGCGTGGAGTTCAGCACATTTTCTTCGCAAATTCGCCCAACGTCGTTTTAAATTTTTCACGGAAAAAAAAAGGGGATGAAAATTCTTCGTCGTCGTGCACGCGCACTTCTGTACCCCCGGGTTGCGCCCTTCGCGACGAAGGGGTTAAGCAGAAACTTTCCACGAAATTCAGCAGAGTGGAAACGGCGACGAGGGCGTTTCGAGCTTCAACGAAATTTTCCCGCATGTGGGTTAATTGGTTTTTGCGTCGCGGCGTCCGTGCGTTTGCGGCAATTTACGTCAGGGCTGGATCGATCGAAATTCTATCGAAGACTGTGCGCTCCGCGTCGTTTCGAGGCCAGTTCTTCCTACGGTTCCACGACGAATCGGGATCCCTAATCGAGAAGCTCGTTTTGGCGACTGCTCGATCGCGTTCGCGATCGGGAGCACGGAATTCCTGCCTCGTTTCGGCCCGGAGACAAGTCGTCGCGAGATGGAATATTTATTTGACGAGCGGAGGTTTCCTCGCGAACGATGTTCCAGATGGGAAACGAAGATTCTTAGAAGTTGAAACGGCCACAGGCAGACGAACGTTCTGCGTCGATGTTGTGGCCGGATTTTCCGGGCAATTCGAATCTCTGTCACTTCAAAGGCAATCGAAATAATTAATCGGCGACTATGATCGCTCGCAGTGTGTGCGCACGTTCGCCGGGCGATTTGAACTCAACTTCACAACAACGAGTGTTGTCGAACACGGTGAAAGTGAGCCGGCGAAGTAGCGCGGCGCAAAGTCAACCCTCGGAAATGCATGGTAACCAGAATTTCCAAAAACAAAAGGCCAAACGTCGTGCCGATGCACGAGGCTCTACTGCACCGGTTCAAATTCTCCGTCCACGTCCAAACTCGGCGTGCAAAATTCTTGATTTCTCGTTTCGTGCCCGTTCGATTCCGTTCGCCATTAAATGCGCGAGATAAAACTCTCGAAAATGAAATTACTAAATTAAACGGAGAAAAGGGTCACCAGCTGCCACCCACGCCGGCCAATATTTTCCAACCCCTCCTTCTTTTCCCATTTCACCCTCTCCATCGATCTAACCGTGCGTCCCAACCCTCGCGCGTGTACAACCGAAAGGCGAACAGAGAAAGAGCCGCAGAGAAGCCCGATAACGGAATTAAAAACTTCGCCGATTTATTTCCGATTCAGCGAATCGTTTTCCGCGGTTTTTCGAAAAATCGTCGCCCGTTTCGAACGGAGGCGAGGTCGTTCATAGGAATATCGTTTCCAGCCGACCCATCCATCGACGGTTGAAACGCCGCAACACCGTGCGCGATAATGGGCGAGATCGTAGCGAACAAAAAAAATTCCCCTCGCGAATTTTGATCACGTCGATTCGTCCTGCAGCCGGCCGTGTTTTTCACCTGACGGCTAGACGCGCATGGACCCGGCAGGGAAGTTTTCGTATCGTGGACCAGACGATACTTTCGTTTGTTGGCGAAAGTTTTGATCAAGCGGCGCGGTTTGACGGATCGCGAAGCTCGAATTCGATCGATTCATCAAATGAATCGTTAAACGAATTTGGAATTCTATGCTGGTCGTTGGTTTTTGCTATTTTTTCATATCGGTGTATACATACTTGAAGAGTTTCAATGTACCTGGGGTTATAATGGACCACGGCAATTCCTTAAATGCTAACGATAAAATGCTGTCCTTTCAAGGCTTGTCCACTTCTTTTTTCGCATCCGCATATATATATATTTTATATCAATTAACAATTGACACGCAATAATTTAATGTACAGAATACAATTCCCCCGAATTACTCGTGTCCCTCCCCTCTATGCTCTCGAATCCCCACTGAATATCTCTAATAAATCCCCCCCCGTGCTTTCGCAACGATCCATCTACTGCTCATGGTCCACCGCCCCCACATGTCCACTATATTTAATCAGGGACTCCACCACGACACGAGAGGTCTTCTTCGAGTCTTAGAGGGCGAAGAACCGCCACCCCCGCAGCAAAATGTCGCCAGAAGGGTTCATAAACGTGCTGTCGCCGACACTCGACCGGTCCTGATTACAGCGAGGGTGTTTATGTGGTCAAGCGGATCCTGGGATGGCGGAAAAAGAAGGGAGTCGCTCGATATTGGTCGAAGGGCGAGGGTGGCGAACAAAGGAGCAGCCAAGGGCGGAACTTCGCCAATTCTGCGTCGTTCACGACCTAATAAGTTGTTGCGAGCTAGAAAATAGTGGTGGAAGATAGGGCGGATCGATCGTGTACGGAAGGAAACATTTAAAACATTTCGAGGGAAGGAGGACAACGTCCGTAGGAAAAGCGCAACGTGGAGAAATCGTGATGGAAAGGGTAGCCCGGCAAGAAACCGTAAAGCGGCTTATCATCGCGCTATCGATTTTGACCGAGGCTATGCCAGCTGGAGCTTCGAAACAATTCAATGCTATTTACTTTCATTTAATTATCGACAGCTTGTATCGGGCGATACAGTGGCACGATTAGAGTCGCGTGTACATTTGCGTTTCGCAGGAGATGTTCGATTCCTCGCGTGACATCGTCGAGAAAGTTGACCGTGAACGGTTGGCAGTCTGAAATTGTGCCCGGTTATATCGATCGTAATCGAATTTTAGGTCTCAAACACCTCGGGAAACGTACGGGCTCCCTCGAGAATCTTGTCGCGATTGTCCCTCTCCTGAAACGGTCCGTAGTCGAATGTTATCGACAGCTCGCAAGGGACACGACGCGTTTGATCGTTAGATGCTCTGCAGCCTCTGACATGTCTGTGTCGGATTCGTCGTAACGGAACGCCTGAGCGGCGACGAAAGACTCCCCGAGCCGCGAAACCAAGTCGTCTGAGGATTTCGAAGCTCGTCGAACGTGGCTGGAACGCAACTCCGAATGGTCTCCTGTTTTCCGATCGACAGGTAAAGCCCAGGACCGAATAAAGCAGTCACACGTGAACATGTTAAATGGCAGCAGCAAGTGGATTTCAGCGGGCCGTGCAACCGGGCGCATAATCTAATTGATTGCTCGTGAATTTTATGCAGAAACCTGTTCGACATCCGCCGTATTATTTATATACGGGAATCTTAATAAAACTATCGACGCATCGGATGCCCCCTGGCAATTGCAACGCACCGAGGCACGGAAACACCCCTCGAACGGATGAAACGGGAGGGTTAATTTCGCGATAATGCACGGGCAGAGGGATCGTCGGACATACGCTGGCCGGGCAACAATGTTCAAACCGTTTCCCATCGATCCAGCGCACCGTGACTCCGATTGACGTGCACAAACGCGGCGTGCACGCATATTTTATGCTCGGTGCACGTGCGTTGCGTCGCGTCACGTTTTTCCTTCGAGACACCGGGCGTTCTGTTCTCGCGAGCCGAATCGATTGTCCTGTCTGCGTGGCACAGGCGCGAATTTGTCTTTCTTTATCGGGCCGAGGTTTCCCGGTGTCCAATCAGAAATCGCTCTGGCATTGGAGTCGCGAACTGATTTATGTCGTCGACGTTAATTACAGTGTCCTTCGTCTTTATATTTCATTTTTACCCGTCGTGCAACATTAATATCAATCTCTGACTAATTCCCCAGCAATTACATTGAAGCGTAGACTCGCTTATTTTGCAACTAATATATTCAATTTCTACGATGCTACCCCAAGCTACCCCTTCTTCAATTGCAACAATTCACTTCAACCCCTGCCCCTCCCCAGCGTTATCCATTGCAAATCTCTCCCCTCTCGGAACGAATCTTCCAACCCCGTTAACGATCCACGGTGCGCCATTCTGGAAACGATCTCTCCTCTCAAACAAGATACATTACCGATCAGGCTGTACGACACGGGCATAGATTTCATCGTGGTCACATCGCGAGACCGTACGCGGGCTCGCCTTTCACGAAAGTCCGCGCATAAATCATCGTCAGGTTCGCCGGGCTGACAAGTTTGTACAGGCCTTACGCGCGGCCAGGCTGGTTGTTTATCGTCTGTGTATGCCCAGCGCAAACTCGCCCCCTTTCGACGGGCTGGACGCATTCAGTGCAAACCGACAACCCTCTGGTCGTCGCGTCGTCGTCGTCGTCGTCGTCGTCGTTACGCGGCCTAATGGCAACCCCGTCCCCGTTGTCCAAGCGCGAACGTGTATCGCGTGTGTAACCGTTAATTGGTACCTTTCTGCCAGTCACCGATACGCGATCTCTGCGATCTCTCTGTGCGGCCCCCCCTTTGACGGTGTATGGCCGACGGCGCTTATGATGCGCCGATTACCGTTTGCTTCCGCCGGGCTAATTGGATAACGAAGGGTGGCTTCCGTTGTGATTTCGGGTCTCGTTGAGGAGGACAGGATGGTCGCGGGGCTTTGCTTTGAAGCTGCTAGGTTTTTTTCTTTCGCGATGCGGTTGTTATACGGGGTCGGAGAGTAAGTTTCGTAGAGATAATTCGGGGGGGCGGCGGTAAGCGGGTCGAGCAAGCTGGAGGGAAGGTGGTAACGAAGGGGAAGTGGATTGTTGTGAACGGTGGCGAAGAGTTATGGAAATTTTGTTAGCGTTATTTCGTCTTTTTTCTGGTTTATCGCGCGTCGTCTGGTTTTCATTGAAATTGTACCTGAAGGGAAATCACGTGCGTGGCGAAGGCACACACGCATAGTCGCGATCCTTCGCTCTGGCAGAACGACCTGTTGCTTGGATTTTTAGTGCTTTCGAGCCCGCCTTCGGCTTCCGTCGCCTGTGGCCACGGTTCTTCTTCCTATTTTTTTTTTTCTACCCTCCCGGGGAAACGATTTCGGAACTTTAATTTCAAGGAGAAAAAAAAAACCAGAGCTTTTATATTTCCATTTGATGATACAAACGGTGCTTGTCTTCCAAATTGCTACTAAAAACTCCCTCGCTTCTCTGGCAGTTAAAACGTTGTTTTTTAACGCAAGGAAAGGTCGAGAGATATTTCTTCGAGTTGTGCATCTATTGTTGGAGAATTTTGCACTTGCTCATCGTTTTCGAGGCTTCCGCGGCATTTCGTTTTCGACTGGAAGTCGGCCTGCGGCCGTACGGCAGTGTATTGGGGGAGGAAAATTGTAGGGGGACGAATACGACCGTAAAAGAGAGCCACTAAAAAGTTGGAGTGCATCGTAGGATTCTCGCCCGCCCCCATAAAGCGAGTTTAAGGCCTGCCCCCCTCGATTCTGTCTCGCGACTCTTCGTTTCGCGATCGTAACTTCCGAAAGACGGATATCGACTAATGAACCGCACCCCTTTTAACAATTTCCTTCGGTGAAATTTTCGTTACCCAGAAAAGAGTGTCGAGGGCGGGTCTAAATTTGCACGCCCCCCGGATGGTATAAAGTTTAATCGCTCGAAGAAAAAAAGAATGATTTTCCGTGGCGTGCCATCAACCCTTTGATCCGTTGATACATCCGTCGCGGAGGGCCACTCGGTGTTCCTTGCTCTTCGAGACAACTTTTCGAATCTACTTTGATCGGTGAAGGGCCACGATACACTTCAGTTCCCTCTCCTTCTCTCGCTTTCTCTGGTACTCGTTATTTCCGCATCGTTTCAACGATTCCGAACGGCGCGTGCCCTCGAGTTTTAAAAAAGAACGCCGACCAACGAAGACGGAGTCGCGATCTAATTAAGACAGCCCTCGCGGTTTCGAGATCCCTCGTTAATTCTCGCTTTCGAGAACCAGCTACTTTGGACCCTGGTTTCGAGCATTTTTCTTTCACCTTCTTCTTGATCGTTCGAGAGAAAGAGATAGAGAGACTGTTTAATGCGAGCAAGAGTGAGCGAAGGTGTTCGAAGTGCAGTCGAAATTGAAAATGAAAGGACACGACTTTTCTCTCCCCCCGAACAAGATAACCAAAATAAATCAATCGGGAGCACCCCGAACAGCCCCACGAATTCACAATCTCCCTAATCGTAAAATGCAGCCAGGTTTTATGAATGGTCGCGAATATCATCTCGCGATGCGCACGTAATTGCAAAAAATACATGGAAAGTGGATTAGCCACGGGGTGTAAATTGCAAAAAAGCCGGGTGCATCCGTTGCCCGTTGCAGCTGTTCCATCGCAGATGTCCAGGATACGTCCCTCGTGGCTATACGCGTATGCACTAGTGTATTGCAATTGCGGCGCATGCGTTTAAGTGACTTTCCATGGGGTTCGGGTCCACTTTGAATGGAATCGGCTGCACGCACTGTGTAGCCGTCGATACGCGTGCACCGTTATTGTTCCACGCTGTTTTCTTGCCTCTTCGCGCGCCACCCTTTGCTGAATTCGCTGTGGGGTGTGACCGTCGCACGGAAGCTTTCCGAAGTTTTCCGAGGATTCCGCGCGAGGATGGCGTTTGCGCAACGTTTCCGTCGTCCTGTACTTTTCGGACGAATCGGGACTCGTGGGTGGATGTCTATGGTTTCGTTCTGTTTGCTCCCTTTTGGCGGTGCAACCTAGTTTCGTGGTTCTGTGTCGGAAAGAAAAAAAAGTATTAATGGAAGGCGGAGAACGCGTGCTGCGGATTTTCTTTGATACACGATTCGTAAACGACTTGGTGGTCCAGGTGAAAGGTGTAGCAGAATTTTGGATGATTTAGACGGAAGGCTACAGTATTTCCAGCGGGACATTTGTTCAATTAAAGTGCACGCGAAATTTCGATCGATGCTGATACGGAACTGCTTCTCAAAGGCAAACATTTTCGGTGCAACTAATTCTAGAAAGGGTTCAGATTGGGCGTTATCGATCGGGTCACAGGGACTGGCCAATACTTTTCTCGCAAGATCGCGATTGTTTCGCAAACTAGTTTCAGACTTTTGAGGCTGATAGAGCTCATCGTTGTGCTGTCCCGGCAACTATCGAACCGTCCCAGTTTTGCTACGGCGCGGGAAAGCAATCCCTCTCTCTCCATCTCTTTCCCTGTCTCCTTCTCTCTGTCCTTTCGCTGCAAGCTCGATCAATTAAAAAATGCTGTTGTATCTCGCTGAATAAGCCCCCTCGCTACACTTAATCGAATACCCGAAGAAACTTTATTGCGGTTATAATTTCGCCCCGTTGGAGGGAGCTCAGTTTTCCTCCAATGAAATTAAGAAGATGAAAGATTTTTTTTTTTCTTCTTGTACAGCTTCTTGTCGAGAAGCCGAGAGCACAGGGTAGCTATCAATTTTTCCTCCACAGGCAAACGAACTATCGGTGCGATTTACTGCCGACGCATTGCTGTGCACTGCGGTTGCAATTAAGGATTAAGACATTGCGAATAAATTAAAAAGGACACCGTACAATGCTTACCAAATTATTTATCAAATATGCTTCGTTTATTTCAATGATTGGTGTACAACTGCATGGTCGCGCCAACCTATTTAAACGCCATGCAACTCGAACTATCGCTGTTTTAATTTCCTGTCCTATTTTTCTTTTTTTTTCTTTTTTTTTTTTACCAAGAGGCCCTCCTTTTCTTTTCCCTTTGTCGGTGTGGCTCGCGTGCTCGCGGTATCAGGCATAAAATACATATAAAACCGGATACGCCCGATACTGCTACAGCTGGAACCACAGGAAACTCTGCTCGCAATACAGAACGCGTACACGTGCACGTACGCACAATAACCGCGGGTCAGCACGCACGTCGTGCCCCTGATGTTATAAAAAAAGAGGAATGCACGATGGAACGCAATTAGGAGGAAAAGGTGACAGACGTGATAGGATCTGGGATTTAATTCTACCTGCGGTTTCTATGTACTCTCGACTTCCCCAGGAATAATTAGGCTGACTTTAATCGTTATGATCGGGACTGATTTAGTGCTCGTTTGACAGTAATTGCATGAGGGGACGATACGAAGGTTTGCGTTACAAAAGGTTTCTCTGATTTATTTCGCTTCTGTTCTTTTTTCTATCAGCAATTAATGAAAGCACGGAAAATATAGAAACCACGTTTCAGCCGGTCAAGCCGTTCGCCTTTTCACAGATTAGAAAGTAAACGTGCAGCGAGCGTAACAGTGATCGATTAACGGGCCAACGAAAGGCAGCTCTGAAAAAACAGTGCATTTAACGAGTCTTACATTTTTTTCATGGGCCGCGTCGTTTGTTTCGAATGCATTATTGGTTCGTCCATTGGCGGGTCTTGTGCTGCATCGAAATGCACAGTGGTTCGTTATGGGTGCAGGGGCAGAATCTTTTATGCTCAATGCGTGTGTATCGCGTATGCCAATCGACAAAAGGGAAGACGGAGGTTCCTGGACAGACAAAAGCGTCTAGACGAGCGGCGAAATTAAAGCCAAGCCTCCTTACTACTTCTTTGTACGGAGAAAAAGCTTGTACAGCTGGTTCAAACAATTTCTGCGCGCAGGAAAACTACTCCCCCCGCTGCCTCAAGCATTCTTATTCCATGATTATTAATTGAGTTGAAACACCAGTTGAAACACGTACAGCTGATATTCTGTCTACCGATTATCATCATTGTTTAAAAATACACCGTAACGTTTTAGTGGTTCCGATTTTAACGATAAATACTCTTCTCATGCATCGCTCTATGCGAATGAAAAAATCGTTTTTAACTCTACGCTCGTCGATCAATTACAGAATGACTAAGGGAGACAACGAGAAGGAAAAAACGTCGTACACGTAACGACGACGGTGCCGCTCGTACGCGCGATTTAATAATCGCGAAGCTAGCGAATAAATTTATCGGGGGTGTATTCTCGCGTGCCCTCCTAAACGATCGCCGCGCACAGAGGGAAGGCGTTGCACTTTCGTGCAGGCCGTTTATCGATCTTATCTCATAAATAGAAATATCGCGGTTGAAATTAATAAGTTCCAGCGGCGCGATACGTTCCGTGAAAATTCTCGTCGCTGGTTGTATCGACCCTTCAATCATTTTATTTCCTGCAACGCAAATCCGCCCGACATCGCCTCGCTTCGTACGCGATGCAACGAAAATTCCAACACGCGAGACAAGCAACAAATTCGTACGGGAAAGAATGAAAAAAAAAAACAAAAAAAAAAAGAAGGAGGGAACCGATGTAGCGTGCCGCGATTCGATCAGTTCCACTGAAATATGGATTTCGTTGGGGCGAGTCGTTGACCCCCGTCACACGTCGTCAGATCGCGTTTGACGTGACTGCGGCACGACGCGACGGCGGTCGCGAGAGAAGGAGATGTTCCATTAGCAAAGGTTATCGGGTCGACCTCGAATCGTATCGATCGGCTCGCTTTAAAACGTCCTCGGACGGACCTAGCTTCCAGCAACAGGCGTCCTTTTTTTTCGACGCACCGCTCGTCGTCACCTACGCCACCCTGGTCGAGGGGGTGGATTCGTGACTGGTGATTGTTCGAGTGGTTAAGGGACGTTGACCCCCTGGGAGAGGCCTGGGAAGTTGACGAATTCGTCGCTTGATTGTTGCGGAAACGTGGTTGGGTTCCCAGGGTGCTATTTTTGAGAATCGACGGGATGGTGTTTGTGGAATGTCCTGCGTGAAAGAGGAAGAATTTTTTTTTTGTTATGGAGCTGAAGACTTCGTTGCTTTTCTTCTTTTTTTTTTTGAACGGTGTGCTAGATACCTATTTGTTATTATATATTGCACTGGATAATGATCCGCTGGTAGACGATTATTAATAAGGATGGCTGCAAGGTATTATCATTGCGCTTTATAGTAGTTACTATATTTGTGCATGGCAAGTGTATTCATTGAGAAAAGACACTTTGCTCGTTCTAATTTCAATAGAAAAATTAATGCTCGCATGAAGAGAAAAGACGACTCGTTTTTGTCCTTGTACTGCGAACTTCAAATTCGAGTGCAAAGGGTTAAAATTTAAAATGCAATCATGTCACATTTAATACTTATCTTAACACAGTGGGAAAAAAAAGGATCAATCGATCCTGTTAAAAATATCCTGCGTTTTATAACAAACCGAACACCGAACGATTAAACCTTCAAATGTTTCCATTTTAATTGTTTGCGTTTACATTTTCGTGTTTCCGCGCAACCAGTCCAATATATGCATACATGCGTTCTATGTTCCTTGGTATCGAGAGCAAATCCAATTTCCAAGAGCAACAGTTTTTCGCGAGCTGTGCAGCGATGAAAAAAAAAGAAAAAAACCATCGCGATTCGCGTGCATGGATATGAATTTCGTTTTGTCAGCAACAAACCGTTTCGTTCCGCGTTAAATACAACCCTGCGTGCTGTTGATTCTACGTCGCACAGAATTGTCGAGTAGTTCCTCCGAGCTGTGCTCTTCACACGCGGTGCGAATCTAGAATCGTTTCCAGGTGTCCATTCTGTATTGAAAAATTGCGTTACATTGATATTTACGTAGACCGGCAGGAGAATGGAATTTTTTCCAAATCGTATTGGAAGCTCGATAAAATTGTGAAAAGAATAATAAGGTAAATAACTATTAGGATTAATGATATTTCTATATATTGGTTATATATTTTTCTGAGCGAAACGAAAATTAAAAATGAAATCGAAACTTCGTTAACTAAATTGCTCCAAAGTAGTGGAAGCTTTCGAGTGCAATTTCACTTACCCCTCTTTCATTCATTGCATTTACTTCCTTCCTGTTTCACCAATCTAAATTATATCAGGTATAATTGACAGTCGAAAAGAATTACCGTAACACACCGATCCGTGCGACAAGAACATGAAAATACAATAATCCGTATATTTTGATATTTCATCGTAAAATCTATATCAACTCGGCGATACATAATTGTACAAATGCGTAACAACAATGTCCCGCAATATGTCCCGCGTGGAACAACGTGTAAATTACTGCCACCGTTTTTGCTGCATCTATAGCAACGGAAGGTTCGCGCAACGATAACACGGACCTCCCTTCATTTCTACGTTTCCCCTTGCACGAACATTTTGTTCCCCGCAGTAGCAACGCGAACAGATGAATTACAATTTCACTTCGGAGGGTTCTACGCGAAGCTTCTGAAATCTCAAATGCCACCCCAGTTTAATATTCTACCCTCTCCCGCGCTTCGCACAGAACAAGCAGTGCACCAGCTTCTGCTTACTGTTCTGCTCGCTATCGCCATCCAGCATCTACATTGTCCCAAAACCGCGATAGTTTAAATCCGCAACATTTCGAAACTCGTGCCGCGACGATTTCGCCCGTTTCAATGTTTCTACCCCTGAAGTCATCAGAGATCGCCGAACCGGAGAGTTTGCCACCGGTGGTCCAAGCGTGGCGTCGATTTTTTAGGGGTAGCACGGTTCGATCGATCGAACAGCCGAGTCTGGGTCTGGGTCGCGTGGGTGTCCCCTTTGCTGCTCCAGCTTTTATTTCGATGCTTTCACCGCGCTGTATTTGCGCTGGCAGCAATTGGCGTCGTTTTATTTCGCAACGGCACGCGCTGAATCGGCCAAAAATGAAACGAGCCGGTATTTTTTGAGTTGTTCCCTATTTCGTTGCGCTAGATTTAATAAATCTATCTACGTCGGCCTCGCTTTCATTCTAGCGTATTACGGTACTTTCATTCTTGATTGCAATTTATTCTACCATAAAGGACGTAGAACTTGACAAGATTTCGTTGTTTATGGAATTATCGTATTGGCGCGTCCGTTTTGTTTAATGGATCGTCGTCGTTTGGAACTTTATCGCGGTCATCAAGCTGGTTGAAGAGGGGCGACCGCGACGAGAAGACGGTAGCCGTTCAACGATCACAATAATTCGTCACAATTGTCGTTTTACGAGCGACCCACGTGTGTCGTGCCAGGGTGAAAAACGGAAACACGCTTGTGCGTGTGTGGGTGTGTGTGGCCCGTGGCCGAAATCGCGTGAAATTCGCCCCACTGTCAGCAACGATCACCTTCGGGTGATTCGAGTAAGAGTTTACGTGGCTTTAGACAGTACACGTTCGACAGATTACGAACACGAAAGTGGTTGAATGGACATTAAATAGAGATGTACAATTCTGTCTTATCGAAAGTCGTAATGAATTGCCGCAACAATACCTGTATGTTAATAATATTGAAGCAAGAAATCTGAAAGCAGTCATTTCGGCTGGCTCGGTAGTTCTACCGTTAAACCTATCTGATCCAGGCTTACATTATAGTCCACGGTCTAACGCAAAATCTTGCGAGCAATTGGCAATCTAATTGCACGAATCTTCTCGTCCCACCGCAACTTAACTCCAAGGTATCATTCTTCTCGTGCAATTATCTAAGCAAATCCATTCGCAATATTCTCTTTCCCCGTTCGCGCGTAAATACAACCCGCTCCCAGATTGCCGCGATCCAATTAACGGAGCGCGTTATTAATCGTCATCGGGTAGATTTTCCAAGCGTAGCGGCGCGGCGCTTTCTCGTCCCCGCGACGCTGGCTGCGCCCGGTTACAGCTCTATTATCGCGTAACCGATTCAAGGGGCACACCCTCGTCTTCTGGCCAAGAGTTGGGCCAGTCAGTTCTGCCGAAACCGCGGCTTCTGCCCCCCCGCGTGAAGTTTAAACTAGTTAGAGGAAAGTTAAGCCGGGGCTTATTCGTGTAAGTACTCCTCCCGCACTTGCACCGAGGCCAATTCGAACGATCGATACTTTCGTTTCGCGTCCGAAACGAGTATCATCCGCTGCTTCAGCCGCAATCGACAAGAATTATTTCTTGTCCGTCGACAGAAAAATATGTATATCGATTCGTCAGTGTCAGCTCGAGAATTAATTAATTAATTAATACCATGTACGTGTATCTTTGCTGAAATGTCTGGGTGACCACTTAAAAGGTGTCGATCACGCGAACAACATGGAACGAGATAATTGACATCGCTGTCGGCCAACTTCTGCAAATATTCAATTATCACCCATCAAAAGCCATCCCGTTTGCTGTTTAAAAATGAATCCTCCTCGACTATCTAAACTACCGTCGTGGTTCTCGGAGAGAAATACCAATTGTAACCCAAACGTGATCCTCGAAACTGTTCTCCGATTTCAAGAGAAATCTTTCCAACTTCCGCGTTGCCGTTTCACCCCCGACCAGAGAGTTTCCGCCGGTGCTCGATTTTCTTCGGGCGGTGGCAAGATTCCGCGAAAGTTGCCCCCGAAAAGAGGGCGGCCACGTTCTCCGTAAGTGCACCTCGGGTTCCGCGAAACGAAGGAATCTCCGTGGCACGCCACGGCTAGCAGAAGTCGTTAAGGGGCTGACAACGGACGGCCCGGTTGCCAGTAAATCAAGCTAACAAGCCGTAATCGATCGCTCGTTCCTTCGTCGTGTAAGTTCGACCGGCCGTCCTCGCCGAGCCAATTATAAATTATCGCAAATACGCACAATCGACGGTATTAATTACGCGAGCCACGCGTGCCTTCGTGCCCCTCGGCTGGCATCGCTCGAAGCGCAGATTTATGAATTCGAGAAGGAGCCGTTCGAGGCTAATCGGGATTCGCTGGTCCTGCCGTAGCGAATTATTAATCATTCGAGCGAAACGTGCGAGCGAAATGCTTTTTTCGACATGAAAGAAACGGATGCCTATATTAATGACGATGACAGTAGTAGTAATAAAATGTTCATTCCGCGAAAGAAAATAAAAATTCGATCCCCGAGGAATAAATTCGTCCAAACCGCTATCATCACCGGTGCTTCCAAGTAAACGCATCGAATCATCTCTCTGTTGCGCGATAGGCGTATCCACGAAATTTGCCATCGGAACGAAACGACTTTTTGCCTCGGGAAACGTCCAAGTTCTTCCAACCCGTGCCCCTGTCTTCCCACGGGGGAGCACCGTGTCTAATTAATATTCAACGCTGCCCCGCGTTCCGAGCCACCTCGTCATGATCGATTATTAATGACCGGGACACATGTAATAGACGTACGCCGAGGAACGATACCGATCTTCGTTGTTCGACCGCGAAAATACAAGATTTCGATTCCATCGATCGCCGCTAATGGGCGGAACAGCTTAATCTGATCGCGGAATAAATTATCGTGCTCGTCCCCTTATGGGACACCACTAGCCGGAGCCACGCGGAAAACCGGATCGATTTCACGACTTATTACCGCGCGTCGTTATCGCCGCCTCTAATTGCGCTCATAATTAATCAGAGAATTTTTGCGCGGCCGTCGCGGTCTCGGTAATTAAATTGTGAGCGCGTCGTTGATCCTATCGCGGCAATAATGCCGCGGAAAACGCCGTAGCGACCTGCATCAACGCTTGCTTAACGAGAAAGGGGGGGGGGGGGAGAGGAATGAAACACGAACAGAATCGAGGTTCATCATTTTTCCCCGTTTTAGCCGCGGTTGGACCGTGGACCGTTTTTATTTCATTCACCGCTACTCTCTTTCTCTCGCCCGGGTTTATTAATTAACCAGCGACGAGTGAAACAATCGAGGAAGGCAACACAAACGATCCGTTTCATCGTACCAGGAAGACTTAATTGGGGAAAGCGTGTTGCCCCGGCTATTTATCGACTGTTTAGAAATCGCAGCGATTTTTACAGAATCCCACACCGCCGGGCGAATGAAAAGTAGCGAAGACGTTTCAAAAGTGAATTCCCGGATGGTCACGGTGACGGAGTTGGATCCGAGCGTCTGTGAAAGTCACCTGTAAGCGGAAGCACCGAGAGGAATAAAAAAATCAATGGCACATGACTGGCTATATTATTGGAAGATTTATTCGCGGCAATATTTGAACTCGAATGTTCAGCGTCGTAAAATACAGAGGGGGGGATGCAGGCTTCGCGAGCGCAGCAGGAAGGAAGTACTCTCGAAACAGGAGTATTCTAATCGCGATCGCGATTACCTGGCGGTGCAATGGTACTCGAACGTTCGCGAACGGTCGAAAAAGCTGCACCGACCGCGGCCACGGTGATTCTCTAAACACGGCACCACTGATTGCAAGATAACAGGTCAGCGCATCTCGCAGAGAACCGTTCCGCCGCTCCGTAGCGGCAAGAAACGCCTAACGCAAACACGAATCCGCTGCCTTCTTGTATCCAGTTCTTCTCGCTTCCTACAATCATCCCCGAGGTACCGAGCATCACGTTTTGTTTCTTTTAACGCGAGACCACTCTTATCGCGTCCCTGTGTGCGTCGATCGCGATGGAAACCGCGAAGTATAATTTTCTCGTTTCTACCATTTTTTTTTTTGGTGTCCCTGTATCTAGCACGATCTTCGCCTCTTCGGTCATTTCTTCCATTCTTTTCAATTATTTTTTTATCATCGTTCATTCTCCCCTCGCGTTATTCTACATCTTCTCCGTATCGTTTCTAAACCCCCCCCCCCCCCCCCCCTCTACCGTTTCGCGCTTGCAATGACCGTCAGGAAAATCATTTTCCCGATGTTCCCGAAGGACAATGGGTCGTTTGAATAATAATTAGAACATTTTGCCCCAGCAATACCCGTCGGGTACATGTTCGATTCGAGGGGCTCGCTCGAGCCGGATTGGCCGGACCGGTCGAAAGCCCTGCGACGGCCTCCCACCATTCGCCAGCAATGCGGAAGCCAAGTGGCGTCAGCCTCAAGGTCACTGGTGCACCTCAAGGTCAGGAGCTTTTTGCTCGTGCGCCAATCCATCTCGATACCTTGCCAATTTCCGCGCTGCGGCACACAGCCCCTTCGATCGCCGTCGGCCCTGCGACCCTCTCGTTTCCATCGCGTTTCCAACCCCTTCCCTTCGAAAGAACGGCGACTTTCGCACGATTTCCATCGACGGACGCGTCGACGCGTTTCGGGAGCAAATGTCTCGCAGCGATGAAAAGCATCCTCCGTCTCGTGGAAACGAAGAAGTAGTATCTCTGCTCCAACTCCAGGGCGCGAAGCTTCCTTCGCAATCGTCTCGGTCACGGACCGGGTCGCGTGCAGACGGCGCCCAGCCTGCTTCCGTCAGATCGATAACATTTTTTTTCCCCACCTTCGGCCGTTCTTGCCAGTTACACGTGTAACGCCATTCGGGGACCTCTGATAACTGCACGACACCGTTCGTCGCGTGTCTGTGATGAACAACAGTCGACCGTCTACCGTGCACTCGAACAATGGGACGATTTCCGTATATCTTTCTACGCGGTTCCGCGGTTGCGAAAGGGGGTTGTCCATAATTTCGGCGCGGGCTAATTTCCAGCGTTTTCGGCGACAAAGGGCCGCCGTTGAATTGTCTCCGCGCGGTAAGTGGGTTGGTACGGTCGCGGTCGGTGTCCCTCGGTTCGCGGCGTTAACGATTCATCGGCCTGCGCGAAATTTATGCGTTGTCTAGACGAGAGAGGATACGCAATGCTCGTCCACGTGGCGGAGACGATAATGCCCCTCCCTCTTCTTCCGTGATATCGCGTGGAACGACGGTGTTCGTTTTATTGGACGCTACGTAGGGAAGCGTAGTGACCCTCGTGATGTCTGTTTCTCACGTTACTAAAAAGTAACGCGATTCTCGCGTTACGGAGTGACTGAATGCTCGGCTACATAGGCGTGTACATGCAAGTTATTTTTACAGAAATGGTGGCTTTCTGGAGCACGGTCCACTGCTGGACCAGTTCCGTCGAACGTATCTAATCGTTCGAGATAACGACGCCGTGGCTGAGTCATCCGCTCTTTGAATTGAATCGCTCGACTTATTATTTGCCCGCGGACAGAATTCCGTGAAGCTTCTTTGCAACATTTCAATTTATTCCCTGCCCCCTGCAGTGGCATCGAAAGATTCGTTGCAGGCCGTCGCAGTCGTTAGTTATATTTTCTATTGCGATTTTTAATATCACTGACAATTTATTGTGCAATATTAACCCTTCGCTGCGATATTCGTGTAACACTTTAATCTTACATAGTTGGGGGATACGAATTTCCCCAAACTCTACCACTGCAACGACTGGTTAAAAATTCACCGAACACAGTCCCCACGTAATCGTTTCGTTTCGTGTGCAACGTGATCAATCGTTCAGCGAACGACTGGTCGACAACAGTCTAACCCCGTTTGTTCACCGGCTTATACGGCGCCGGCGACGTCTCGATAAACAGATAAGACTGTAAATCATCGTGCTCGAATTGATTAAGCGTTTAATTAAGCGCTGATTAAGCTGAACAGACCTGCGATAACGTTCGCCCCTCCAACCCCTATTTTCATAATGGCAGAACAGGGGATGATCCACCCCCTGTTCTTGTTTGATCCTTTTTCTTTTTCGTTCTGCTCTTGCACGATCGAATCGACGACCACCTCTATCGACGGCGATGCTCAATCGAGGGGCAATCAAATGGAACCGGACGCGATAACGTTTATGAATGTCCCTATTTCTATTTCGTTCCAATGTTCGTGCATTCGTTGCGCTATTTTGTTTGCGGCACTTTTCCTGCGCAATTGCAATGGGATTATCGTCGCGTGGGATATTCGGTTTACAGTTAATTGAATCGAACGGAGTGGTTCAATTACTTCGTTTTATTGTCGCACGGTTTTTCGCGTGTAAGCAGCATAAAATTATTATTCAACGACGTATTTAGTTTAAGGTTAATTGAATTGAACTGGGCGTAACCCGGTATCTGTAACCGCGGTGGACGATAGAATCTGTTGTTCCGTTTCTAGTTCGTTCCAGAATAAATGTCTCGTCACTCTGATTAATCCTTCGCGAGAAAAATTCACCAATCAGTTGCTCGGTCGTAGTGGAATCGATTATTGTGTAAGATATAATTACTGGTAATGTAGTTTTGAGAGTACAATTATTTTAGCGGCGGAGAATTTTCGCATTTTTACTATTACACGATTAGACCGGCATAATTATCGTGCACAGTATTTCACCGTGCGCTAATTGCTTCGAACCGGGTTTAATAACATTCATCGATCACGACCCCCTTCCCTCCCCCCCCCCCCCTGTTCATAATGTCGCAGATGAAAATCGCCTCGTCCCTACATTTTGTTATCGCGCAGTCGATTTTCGTGTAGCGTCAGTACAGTCATTGCCGTGCAGGGTATTCTAATTAAAAGGTAATTAAATCAAACAGAAATTGGCGACAATGCTCTTTCGCGTTACAAGCTTGCGTTGCCGTGTCTTTCTCTTAATTCCGTTCATTCATTTTCGTTACGGATTATAAAAATAATAGCAAATATGCTTAATTATGTTCTGATTAAACGAGACAGCCGCAGTCGCATCCCCCCTCCATCGACCCCCATTCTTCCCCTATTTTATCACCGTGTCACTGATTATCTTTTCACGCCAATCAGCGAATTAACGAACATCGAGAAATATTTAATTAAATCTCGAACGTAATATTACGGGAATGAAGAACAGCTAGACATTAATTTTATCCGACTGTGGTGCAATTGAAACGAAACGTTAATACAGATTCACAGTTGATTCCACTCGTGTTGATATAAAATCTCAAGCGCAAGTACGAACGTCACTCCGTTCAATATTTCAAGCAAACTTTCTTCCCCCGTTCGTTCCATTATGACAGCGCCTTTTTACGGCTCCGAAGTAATAGTAATTTTAGCTGAACCGGGCGAAAAACTCGTTTTGCTTCTCCGTGTCCGATTTGCTTTTTTTTTCCTTTCTTTTCTTTTCTCCCTCTCGCGCTTCGCAAACGTTCGCTCCGTCGGGTTGTGTAGGTGAAAGGAGGCGCGATTTTGCCGCGTCGAAAGTCCGACGAGCATTAAATAGTTCAGCGAGCAACTATACTGCCTCGCCGCGCCCGATTTTCTTGGAAGCCATAATTTCGCCGGCGCGGCAGCAGGGAAATCGTGCCCGCCAACTTCTCTGTCCGGTGAAACGGGAAAACTGTCTGATATCGCGCGTTCGTTTCGTCGGGCATTCCACTTGCATCCGTTTCCACCACTCGCAGACCGGGCTTCGTTCGATCTCCAGGCGCGCTGATTTTCCGTTTAATTTTCTGGGTGGATGTGAGTTTCATTAATTCGAGATTTCTTTCGATGATTCCCCTGCGTTCTCTCCGTTTTTCAATCCCCCGGATAAATGGATTTATTTATTTATTTCCGCAAACATTTCTTTCTATACCGATTTTCCCCTTGCACGTTTTCGAGAGGAAGGTAGATACTATCCAAAAGTCGAACGCTCGAATTGAAAACCTTTCACCGTGATACAGTTCTCTGCGATCGGTCACCGTATCAATACCACCGTCAACCCATTCTTTCTTGGCGGTTCCAAAAGGCTTGACCGATCTATCCTCGATCCAAATCGCCCTATATCCCACGAAGATTTGATATCAGCGACACAGATAGGCACAGGGAAACGTGTTATTTTCCCGCATCGTCGGTTTCCCTCCCGCAGTGGTTCGATTTAATTTTACACCTGAGCGGGCCCCGAATTAAAGCGAGCGCGACGGCGCCAGGACGGGATTTGATGGGATTCTACTTTGAATGAACGGGCGGTAAACAAACGGGGCGCAAAAAGCGCGCATTGTCCACGGCAGAAACGGTAATGGGCATTGTTCGCCATTAAACGGCCAGCTAAACGACCCCCATAAATAGCCGCGATTCGGTTTTCAACTTTATATTGAAACAGAGCGGAGTATCGAGAGGCTTGGGTTTGTCAGTGCTACGGTTCCGTCTGCCTCGTCGGCTGTTACTCGTTCATTATCATGGCGCAACGTTATCGTGTCGTACGATAAAAAGAAAAGAAGGATGCGTAACCGTGCGCCGAGGGTCGACAGAGGTTCCCGTTGCTGTTCCCATTGAAGTGCTCAACGATACGGTTTGTTCTATTCGAGGATGAACGACGATGCTCGCGAGTGAATATAGAATGAGCGTATGCTTTGCGAGTGGGTGGGGTTTATTCGGAACAGTTCATTTGTGAGTCAATGTTGGTGTCGTGGGGGCAACAGTTGACAGCCTTGTTCGTGGAAAGAAGTTGATTCCATATTTCCAGCGTGCTGCGGAATTTTAGGATGTGCTATCTTTTGTTCCCTAATGTTGAAATTTGCGCGGATCAATTCAATGGCCCTGCGACTGTGGTATTCATTCGCCTTCTGTTCGAATATTTTCGACAGTGTCCGGCACGCTTCTAATGATGCATCAATGTTACGAACCAATAAATACAAGTAAAAGGAAACATGGTAAATCGGCAATCACGTTAAACCGCACAGATTGAACTGCCCTCCTCGACAGTATCGTCGCCCATCCACCCCTAATCATAGACATTTTCGTCGCGAGCCTCGACAAAAGGTAAAAACCACAATCTCCATTAAAACCACCGGCGGGAGCAAATCTGCAGCCCGGTCGGGCAGGCTCCACGGCGTTATCGGGAGCTGAACCCAGACGAATAAACGTGGAAAGAAAGACGGGAAGGGGTTGGAACGGGTCGTAGCTTTGCCGAAAATTGCGACCAGCCGATTAAATCGCGCGTCCCTTATACGTTTCTCTTTTTAAATATTTCCCCCCCGAGTGTTTCACCCTCTTTCCCCGTTTATTTTTCTCTTCTTCTCGGTTTTTATCCCGTCGCGCGACCGGAATTTATGCGCGCCGCCGTGCCCGATAACAACGTCGCGGTGTAATACGCGAAGGGAAACGTGAATGGAGGGGGCCAGCCCGAGCATAGATTGCACGTATCGATCCAACGCGAATACGGCTCGATTAAGTTACCTGGCCGGCTGCTAATTACCGTTCCGATCGAATTGACCGGCACGAAAGAAAGGGATCGAGGAAAAGGACGCGCAATTACTTGTTGCTTCGGGGAACCTCGCGTTTTCCGTTTCGTAGCAATTCCGTAGATTCGTAGATAATCACGTTCATAATTACGTATATAAACCGCACAAAATTCTGGCCCATCTACCATTCTTCCCTCCGTCGCGATGAATATACAAGTCTCGTTCCCCTTCTCCCTTGCGTTCTTATTTACAACGCCGCCCCGGCTTGTTCCGTGCTTACTTTTCGAGGAAGTCTCGAACGAGGCACCGCGACGACCGGTTCCAGTGCGCCACCGACGGAACGACGTCCACGAAAAGTGAAAAATCGCTTTCGTCGCGGCGTCGGGTCGCGTCGGGACGGACGTCGGGACGGACGTCGTCGCGGGAGGGCCGACGGGACGCCGGACGAGATTGACTGGCGAATGAAAACGAGGGATTGGAATCGTCGGTTTGCGGTGCCGACCGGCTGACAATGAAATCGAGCCACCGTAAACGAACTAATTGCAGGCACAATAATTATTCCACGGGTCCTCGTCGTCTGCTCGCGGATTACGAATCGATCGTGGTCGTTGTTATTAACCCTCCCCTGTTTTCTCCCTCGCCCACCCCCTGGATTCTGGTTCGCGGATCGACCGGCAACGGCGAAATTTATCGTCGCGCCCGGCCCCTGTCTGTCCAGTGTCTGATACTACTGGGGACCCGTTCGTTCCTCGCTGAAACGGTGAATGCCGGGTATCGATGGACGTTCGGGAAATGTTTACGCGTGCACGATCTTTTCCGCATCCCCGTTTCAGAATTCGATCCGGGATTCGTTGCGCCGCAGTGGTGGGAAAATATCGGAATTCACGGCGGACAGGAGGCCGCGTATGCATAATTCATTTCGTGCATCGAGCATTTGAAGCGTCGAAGAATGGAGATCGGGGCTCGTGTTATTCAATTAGGAGTATGAATATTCGAAATATTGTAATTCCGCGGGTTTCAACGGGAAGTTTCGGGGCTAGAGGTGTGCCGCGTCGCGATACGAAAAATGTATCGCGGAACGTCGAACGCTTTCAAGCGCAGCGAAACATTTAACAGGTATTACTTCTCCCCGGCGTCTCGTTTGGCATACTTTCAAACAGAAGTCCGCGTCTCCCGTCGAGTCTTATTCTTATTCTCGCGAGCCATCCGTCGGAATTCCGTTGGATTTTTAAAGCGAAAGCACCGGGCAAAACGTGTGGCGTTGTCAGATACGAGACGCCGCCTTAACTTCAATTTAATCTTGAGAGTGGTTCTATCGATTGGAATGTATTGAACGTTAATGATACATGTGTGTCCTTCTTTTGTTTTTTTAAGGGCGGTGACGGATCCAAGGGACGGTAGGAGAGTGGCCTTGAAGAAACTGCCGAATGTCTTTCAGAGCCTCGTGAGCAGCAAACGAGTCTTCAGGGAGCTGAAGATGCTGTGCTTCTTCAAACACGAAAACGTACGTATTTCGTTCGATCGCACGCGATGACGCGGCCTGAAAATTAATCGCTCCGAAATTGTGTATAATGCGTACAATCAAAGCTGTAAATTGTACCGTCATTCATTCTCGTCCTTCTGCAAAGATACAGTATCGAGACTTTCTTCGATTAATCACTGCATTGTGCCGCTTAATATGCCGCGCGGTAGACGTTAATTAATTAAATCCAATCACAAGCTGCTGCACGATTAATCTACGCATTCCACTGAAACACGATTCTTATGAAAGGGTACCGGATTTTCCTTTAAAACGGCATTAATTATTTGAGACGCGCGTACCGAACCATCTAAGCGCAAGGTTGAATATTTAAAAACACCAATTCCAGTTCTGAAACGTTCGACGGGGTTTAGTTCAGTTTCAACAGGCTTTACCGAAAATCGTTCGTATTGTCCCCCCGTGGTTGTCGATTTTCCAAACTCCCTTATCTGTGCGCGGTTACCGGCTTATCTACGGCCGAAGGAAAATACGGCCGGCATTTTGTTTTACGAGAGAGCGAGATAAGCGCATTATCATCCAGTCCAACGAAGAAACGCGTCGATCTCTCGATCCCGTGCGTGTTTCTGTAAATTGCAGAAACATCGTCGCGAATGGAAATATTAAAATGAAGAAAAGAAATCGTAACTTTTCATTCGGAGTAAAATTTCTCACGCTCGTGACGATTTAGTAACGAAATTTAGTATTGGTAAACTCGATTAAATAATAATTAAAGTGTGATGGATAAAGTAATAGCCAGTTTAGTGCAGTATTAATAGGAGACCTTTTGCTGTAATTTTTTCATTTTTTCAGGTCCTCTCAGCCCTGGACATCCTTCAGCCACCGCATCTGGACTTCTTCCAAGAAATGTATCCTTTTCTATACTCGGCAGCAGTACAGTGGAAACAGGTTTGTCTTTCGGAGAAATCCGAAAACGCTGATTCTTTTACGACGGCTCGCTTTTTTCGGGGCTTTGTGCTGCTTCCCCGCGAGGGCAGTCATTAACGTCGGGACGACGCTGTCGGACGAAATAAATTTTTCGTGGAAGTATCGTGATTTTTGGTCTGAATTACGACTTTCCTGTATTCCGTTCTCACGAATGGATTGAGGATAATTTAATTACGCGCGGCACTCGATTACTCAAGAGGCGAGGTTGGCAATTCTGCATTAAAAATCGTAAAATTATTCCACCAAATTCAGACCCGATTAAGCCTCGAGGGAAACGAAAAATCCAAAGTGAACCCAAGATCTGAACGTCCCTGTTTCTCGTTAAAAAACTATCATCTGAATGGAACCGCGATGAATCCGCCCAGAAGGACCGGCCAGTTTCTGACGGAAGTCGATGGTCGGTGTCCAGGAAGGTCGTGTCCCTCCTCGAAACGAAATTAAGCGGCAAAGTTGCGTCTGTGCGCGACGGAGGGGCCGGCCACGTGTAGGAGAAAGGAGGTAACCCAATAAATCTCGAGGCTCCGTTCTCGCGTGTACCAACGCCGGACGATCAATAACGTCACGGTGGAACTCCGTCACGTTTCACGGCAGCAAGAGAAAAATCTGTCCGACACCGGGGCAGGCTTCGCTCATTCCTCGTGGATTGAGCAACATCCGCCTTAATCGCGGACAGCGAGAAGAAATCGGGAATCGATTAGAGGCGCTGAGTAGGCGGGAAAAGGGATTGCAGGAAATTTCTTGCCGCGCGATCCAAATTGCAGAAACAAACGTTCGCACCGATTGCTTCCAGCTGAATTTCCACGATTATCGGGGAGGAAGGGCGACGTGGCCGTCACGTTCGTGACCTCCGCGGTTTCGTAACGATCGCGTAACGAAATGTGACGCGCACAATTGAGAAGAAACGGCGATGCACGTAACCGTCGGGCAATCCGCGCGTAACCGACTGGTCGCTTACGTAAGATCGCGAGAGGAAGTCCTCCGTGCACTCCTTCCCCGGAAGGGATTTACCTGTCGGACGTGCCCGAGATTCGGAGGGAATCTCCGGAGACTCGGTGTTTGCGTTTGACGCAAAGGATCCGAGGGATTGTCTTCGTTTCTTTAAGGTTTAACGCGGCATCGACATCGGGGTCATTGGCGACAATTTCAAGTTATTATCCTTTGGTTAAATTTTGCGATACATCTGAGTTTCTTGGAAGTAGTTGCGCGTACGAAGTGTGGTCCTTCGAAGTCGATGCGATGTCAGGTTTTTCATTTGTATATGAGTCCTTGGGATCCATGTTGGGATCCAGCAGATGCTTGGTGGATATAATCTGGTTTCGTATGGAGCAAGTTGGTGGTTCTGCCTTTTTTACGAGGTATTCACGAGCGATCCTCGCGTGTCCGATTCCGAGTCTGGTCACGATCGACTTTTCTTCCTTCGGTGGAAATGTCCGATACAAAGTCCGATTTAAAGTCCGACAATCGAGGCGAGAATTTTACCGAGGATCTTAGCGGTGGTGAATTTTCGGCGAATTAACAATACTGAAGTAGGTAATTTCTCTTTTAGGAGTATCGGGGTCGTCGCAACGAAATCCTGCTCGTCGCTCCCGGTTAAAATTATGAGATACAATTTATTCGTCTATCGAGCAGGAATCAGGCGCCATCCAAGATGGCCGGAGTGATCGATCGATCAACGCGAGACCGATGGTCCATGCCCTAAACTGAACTGGCACACGCTGCCACGAGAGTTAATCTCGATGAAGGTAGCTCGATAAATCAGCTCTCTCTATCCTTGTCCCGTCCATTCGGTCTCCCTTATCCTCCCTCTGCCCTCTTTTTATTGCCTCTTGTTTTTTGTAAACACAAATCATCGGCGTTTCCTTCCCGATATTACTGCTATCGGAGGACAGCCTTTAATGCTCTCCACATTTCGTCAGATTCTTCTGTCACTTCGCCGCTTATATTCGAGGGTCGACTCGGATAGATCCACCGCGACGGTGTAAATCATCGCCAGCAATGACGACTGTTGCGGGAGACTCGATCTTCTCTTTCCTCGTCTTATCTTTCAGCTTTTCTGTTCCGTGCTCTCTGCTTCTCTCTCGTTCCCTCTCGTTCCCTCTCGTTCTCTGTTCTTCACCGTGCTCGAATACCTCGCCCGCAGTTTGGCAGTGAATTATGTCGAGTACACGAGCCACGTGCAGCGGTGCATGCACCGTTGAGACGATGACGAGACAAGACGCGACGGCTGGATCTACTGCTACCAGCTCTGGGAATCTTCGTCTCGTCCGGGCCACCTGTTTCGCGCTACCGATCATCCTTGTATTTTTTTTCCGCTTATCCCCTGCGTGCATTTCTCGACGATTTTTCACTTCGATCGTGTTCGTTGGTCGTCGCGTGTCCTGCAAGAATTTGTCTCGACAAGATGCGATGTCTGAGTTGCACCGAACTCGTAGCAAGCTTCGACGCGATTAATTTTATTCCTCGCACGGCCACGACCGTGTTTGCGTCTCGATCGATTCCAATTTCATCTGCGTGGAAGATTCAGCAGGGCTCCCTCGGCTGGCCGAGAGGAACTTCGCGGGGTAAGTCGAACTTTGCTGAAAGCGACTGCCTAATTTCTAATTAAAGAGCCCGACTAACCACCGTCTCGTAGACGATACGCTAACGAGATTACCGGTTAATGCCGGGGCCGTGGGTCGCGGCTGGGTGCTATCGAATCCATCCTTGTCAAAAATCTACAGAGGAGTTTGTCGTAGGCGCGGCGAATTTCTTGGTAAATTGGACATAGGTGGAATTGGACATAGCCATTCTACGATATAAACGGTCGCATAATGCTTTGAACGTTAAAATTGCGATATTCCGACAAACGTGGCGAACTCAACCAGCCCGGGGCTAAAATCAGGCTGCACGAAAATTGTTGCAACGTATTGCCGCGGGCAAACGTTGGCCACAAGTGTCGCTGCATCTGCATAAATGCTCGCAAGGTCTTGTATATATTAGGGGAACGATTTGCTGGCTGGGTCGTAGGTGAACCGTGGTCCGTGTCGCCTTATTGCGGCCTGGAGCCCGATCTCATCTGCATAAATCGAAAATTCGATGGCGCGTCTCGCACGGGGAGGCAGCGCCGTTTCACGGAGACGCCGCCTAATTTCTGATTAAGGACAGGCTTGATTGGATGAATACATATCGGGCCGAGGGGGCCGTTTGCGAAAGGCAAATATAAATTAGCGATTTCCGCGTTAGAAGCACTGCCGTCGATTTCACAGTTTCGCGGTCAAAGCAATTAAGATTCGCCAGCTGCCTGGCGGCGTTTCTTTAACGCCGAACGTAAGGTACAAATGAGACGAGAAGGTATGCACCTGGTGCACATGTCCCTCTGCGCGAAAAACGATTCCTATTCCCGTTAGTATTGCTTCAACAGACATTAGCTTTCGTCGACGCGGTCCAATCGTTTAAAACTGTTTTAATAAACAGTCCTTATTCAGAGGCAGGTTTCAGTTTCCAAACCTAAGCCAAACCTTTGTCGACGATCCCAGGGTAGCCCTTGTTTTCAGCGTCATTTGACAAAATTATCCCGCGGCGCCTTCTAATGTTCCCCTTGCTCCAACCCCCACAGACACATTAAGCATATCTCGTCAATTTCTTTGCGGTCTCTGCGATTTCGATGCGCCCGAAACCTTCGATATCAAAGCCCTCCCCGATCGAACTACCAATTTAACCCCTTCGCCTCGCGGCTTCAATCTCATCACCCCCGATCCACCCCCTCGTTCAACCTCCATCGTCGGCGGTTCTACTCGCGGGCACAGTTGGGGTGTCGCGATCCTACTGGAAGCCGCCGCCTAATTCCTAATTAAGGATCCCGCTCGATTAGCTCGCTTTCACAGGGTGGCCCGCGGGTGGTAACCACCCCTGGTCGCCACCGGCCAGACGTCCTGTGCCCTTGGTCCGCATGAATACAGCATGGCGACCGAGCCGCAGCCCGAGTTACTCGATGGCAATCATGGATTATTAATGCGCGTACCGCACCGCTATTGATAGCCCGATAGCGTGCCATTACCACCCCCTACCCCGTCCACGCTCGTCGGCTCCGGTTTGCCCGACTACGTTTACACTGTTGCGCGACGGGTAATACAACTTCCTCCTGAGAGGGTCCAGAGATGGATCGATCGGCGGATCGATCGATGGACCGTTCGGTGAAGGGAGGATCCGTTTGCACATAGGGTGAACAGGGGCAGGAGCGTAGTTGCAGAGCGGGGTTGGTCCCGCTGGGTGGAACGCGGTTGCGAATTCGGGATACTTTCAGAACGGGACGTTCGCCGTGCTGCTTTGTTGCGGTGGAACGGTTTTTGGGAAGGGTGGATTTTTGTGTTTGCGGCGCTGCTGTTGGAATTATTTGCGCCTGCGTTTAGCATCGATAGCTCTGGCTGCTTTCAGTTCAATGGCAGGTAGCCCCTCGTTGAACGGAGTGTCCCGATCGGAGTTCAAGCTTGGGTTCGAGTTTCAGGTTCGAGTAAAATATTTCGGACAATTTTCGTGGGCGAATTGAGCTCAATATTTCTCGTGGATAGTACGACGACGCGAAGTGGTCTCGGATCGCCCGTGTCACACGATAAGCCCCCGAAGAGCCCGCATAGAGTGCTTTTATTACGGTTGCCCCCATCCGTGGAGGAAATTGATATCGATCACGCGAACGCTGGAACGCGCTTTTTGTTCGACTCGTTGATCCCCGCTGTTTCGAGTGTTACACGCCGCACACTATCGTCACTCCAGTGCCTATTATTATTTGTTTGCATTATTTCGCCGGAAAATTTCAGCCGCATTCGCCGCACTCGGAGGCGTCCCGTCTATAAATAAATCCAGCATCGCGACTTCGAGAAACTCGAGCGATTCGGGCGATTCGAGCGATCCGCGGCCCCGTCGAGCGAAAGACAAAGATAGAATCGTTCGATGATTTTCCGTTCGCAACTCCCAGGTGTTCCCCGGGCGATCCTTAAGCGCCGCGGTCAGGTATTATAATTGTAACAAGGAAATCGTGCGTAACAGTCTCGTCTGGCACGCCCACGAAAACGAGTTTCGTTCAACGCGGTGTCAAAGTTCCCCGGAGTCTTTGAATCTCTCATTCTCCGTCGTTCTATTTCCCCGTTTCTCTGTTTCTCTCTCGCAGGGCTTCGCCGCTGGCGGTCCGCAGAGATTTTAACGCTTTCGAGGCGAAGCCAGGTCGTTCGAAAGCGTTCGCGGTGCTCGAATCGATGGGAACGAGCGGGATACACCTTCGCTTCGATTGCCTCGCCGCGGTTCGATTAGTCACGATGGCTTTTCTGGCGGTGCGAGAGCGTGAATCACGCCCGAAGATCGGGCGGCCGTTGGAATTTTAGCGCTACCTGCTTCTATTCGTCTCCTTGGCGTTTCGTTTTAATCGGCATCTAGCTTTTGAGTCCATTGTATCCGACGCGTGTCTTCCGAATTTACGAGCAACCGCATACCCCGTTTTCATTCAATGCCCGACGATTATTATTGTCATTTGCAGTACTCGAGCGAGCGACACGAACCGTGGAAACCATTCAGAGGCGGACACAGAGGTCGCCTTTCCTTTCCCTTTTCCCAACCACGATCCCTAGCTTCTTTTCCATGCTTCTCTCTACATGTGCCCGGCGTTGCGTTGCGTCTCGTTGCATCACGTCGCGTCATCGAGTGCCTCCCACGCGGGTCAGAAATATTCACGTCGAAAAAGCAGAAGAGGAAAGAAAAAAATCGAACGAGAGGGATCGACGGTCGATCAGAGTCAGTGGGCAGACGGACGGAGGAGAGAGAACCCGTGCTTCGACCTAGAAAGATTATTACTACTTAATAAATCAAATGCGAATGTCCATTTCGCACCCACGTCGTCGCGTTTCAATTTACTCGCCGTTCGAGCGATGCGTTTTCGCGGCGGCAGGATTAAAATTCTTGCGAAATTCTCTTACGAATTCGACCGGCCTCGAAGTACGCAACGATAAAATTTAACTCGCGCGGCTGATACGGTGCAAACCGTCGTGCCTAGTGTATATCGCTTTTGTATGTGAAATTTTAATCGAATCGAGCGGAGCAACTGGTACGCGGCATTCGGTTTCGCGTTAATTAATATCGGCAATTGATACCCCTATTAATTACTAACATTGTGTCTGAGGTGTTGCATTAAACACAACGCGGCCCTCCTGACCGCGTTAAATTTTAATTGATATCGGATTTAACGCGTTTCGTAAACGCGACGCGCCCATCCCCCGACATATATCTGATAATTTCCATCGGCTTTCGATTAGGTTGTGTCGCGTGCAATCGAGCGGGGCAGACATTCGTGATCCAAAGTCGTCCGTCCCGGAATGAAACGGCGAGAAGCAAAATGCGTAACGTCAGATTTCCCGAAAATTGGAGGAGAAACTCGAAGCACCCCTCCGTCCGCAGAAAAGGGAAAGGGCTGTTCGATTGCTGTGTAGGCGGGTGAACAACGTTCCCACGCGGCGATGAAACCGGTGCTTACGAAAGACGAGACGCCCCGTCGTATTCTCGGATTGCGGATTAGCGAGTTTCACGTAAGCGCATGCACAGGTGGCCACGTTAAATGCACCTCCCGACCGGTTTCCGGCCAGAATCGTGCCTCGGCCGTGTGTCACGGTTGCCCGCTTGTCGATTTTGCAGGAAATATCCCGTGCCACCCTCGTTTCGTTGTCGCCAATAGTTGTTCGCGTCTCGCCCCCGTGCCAGTTTCGCCCCTTCAGAACTAACCTCAATGCCTCAACCTGCCACTGTTAATTCCTGCCCGAAGAAAATTCTGCACTCGTATACCGTACGGTTCCCTTATCAATCCAAGACGTATTCGGATCTCGTGCAATTTGAATACCGTCTGCCGATTATCGAAGTTCGATTAATCAGCGGGGCACGTTTAAAATTTTAATTCAACGAAATTTTATGCAAATAATTAAACTTTCATTCGAATCCTCCGCGTGTACGACAGGGAGAGGAAAGAGTTACAGCGTCGCGTGAGCAAGCACGATTGTATACACGGAAGACGGGTAGAAAGGTGGGCCCCCGAGGTAAACGATCCGAGGGTACGCGAATATCATGAATCCGGCGGTAAATTCGCGATTACTGTTAGCGGTGTATTAATTGATCGGCGACATCGGGCAATACGTAGCTCGCGTTCATTAAGAGCACTCATTAAGCCTCGGAGAGCGTCGTGTCCGCGTTCCCCGAGCTCGTTCTCGCCGGCTTATTATGCGATTATCGATAGGCGTGCACGCAAACCGATACGCGTTCTCGCATGCATAGCCCTCGTAACGAGCTCCTTCGTGTCCTTTCGTCGCTTCACACGCCCTTCGCTGATCCAGTCGTTCCCCGCACATTCGCGTTACTACGTCGACTTTTACGTCGTGACAGAACGTGCCGTTGAGCCAAAGCGAACGTTCGATTCGTTTCGTTTCGCCGAGTGCGAGAATCGCGGGCGTGCGACATTGCTTGGAGTTGCTTGCATATTTCTTTTGTCATAATTTTTGGCACAGTTTTGTCAGGTCGATGCATCGATTGATTAGCCCTCCGCTGGTCGGGCTCAACCCCTGCCGCATTTTGGACGAAACGTTTCGTCGATTTCGTCGAGCCAAATGGCACGCCAAAGGGTTAATTTTTATCGTTCAAACCGATTTCTCTGTGTGCGCAATGCGCCGTAGTAGGATCGACCAGCGAGGCACACCGATCGTGTAACTTTGAAACGCGGCGCATTGAAATGATCGGTGCACGACAATGAATGCACACGTGTACATATTACATTAATCGCATGGATTAATTCATCGGCACTCAACGAATAATTCTCCCCCTTCTCCGCGATAATAGGGGACAACGTGAGTCGTGATACGAACGACGCCTCGAATGAAATCGCGGTCGCGTATCGGTTGCGGCGAGTTGACAGCCGAAGTTTCGCCCGGAAAATTAATTTATAGCCGCTGATGAATTTCTATTGCGCAGTTGCTGGCCTGATTTCGCCGGAGAGACTCGATTTGCCGCGCTGGAATCGATGCACACCTGTCCCCGAACGGAAATTGTATCCAACAAATCCCTTTAGTGCAACGGAAGGGCGCGGATTTTTCGTTCTCGTCGAGAATGGAACGTCCCCGAAAAGTTCGCACGCACGACGCGATTATTTCATTTCTTCCGAGCAGTGCGCGCCTTTCAAATAACGAAGGGGTTGACAAACGAAACGAGAAGCCAGGGAAATATATATGTATCGGAATGAACCACCGTTCGCTCCTGCCATCTCTTTGCTTAATCTGCGCCGTTTCTCTCGGTATTTTGAGCGGGCAATGAAAAAAGTCGATGGAAAAAAGCCGAGAATATCGGAATTCCTGAGACTTATTTCGCGGTGTAGTCGCGAAAGGAAATCGCGATGCCGGGTAGAGACATTATGGATTATTCATGGCCAGTAAACGACACCAGGATCACGTTTTAAGGATTCTCGTAGAGGCGGGAGGAACCGAATCCCGTGGGAGACGGTACTTCTTAATAAAGCCACGAGTGACGTCACGCGACGCCGTGGAAGAAAGTCGATTGGGAATTCTGGCTTAATAAGGTGCGCGTCGAACCAGTCCGCCACTCGATCCCTCGAACTTCGCGACTGAATCTTGAAACTGCAATTCTGTTGCGAACATATCGCGATCGTTTCCCTTCGTTGATTTTTAATCTGCTCCGATGCTCCATTCAATACTGCTCGTCCCCCTTTACCGGCAGACGAGCGTTCTTTAATCGTTCACTGATCATTAATTGAGATGAGATTGATCGAGGAAAATTGCTCTCGTGATATTTAACTCGGGAAAATAGCAGACAGTGCAGGATATTTGCAATGAAATTTGGGATAATTATTATCGAATTTCATTCAGCGTTTCGACTCACATGGATGGCGGTCGCATCGATTGCCCCACTGATTGCAAGTTCGAGCGATCAAATATTTTTCTCGACAGCCGCTCTTCGCCACGTATGCTTCTATTTGTTCTTATGCTTCGTCGACGTAGAAATCGCGGGGCACAAATACGTTTTCAACGTTTTTAATTGCCGAGCATAATATTGACTCGCCTTGTTCCTCTTGTTGTTCCTTTCCTCGTTTTTTCGTGCCTCGTGAAAAAGTAAAGACGAAGTAAGAGAAGATACGAAGAGTCAGAGCTGCAATCGTGAATAGACATGAAGCAAAAACGTTAACTGGAAATTTTCAACGGGTCGCAAATTATCGTCGGTGTCGTTCACCGATTAAAATCCTCGTTAAAGTTGCGCCGTGGAAATTTCTCAACCACTGCTGGATAAGAAGAGAGAGAGAGAGAGAGATAGTTTCGCAACAACTGCGTTGGCACGAAGTCGAGCGAGGTGCGCGAAAAAGGGCGAACAAATCCTGAATAAATTCTGTAGCTAGTGGTAATGAGGTTGCTGAGAGTCGCGAAAGATATTTGTAATTCGGGAATACGAATTAGAGACGGAAATGGACGGGCGAACTTTCGAAAAGCGTCCAAATTAATATCACGACGTGCTCCAGGTTAAAATAAAATTTGCTTATCCACGAAATGATTATCATTCGTCATCTCGTACGTGAAACACAAGCGAACGCAAGCTTTCGATTGAAGATGTGTTATTTCCTGAATTTATCACGCCCGTGCAAACTTAAACAGCTTTTTAACGCAAGCTTTGTTCCGTTATATTTGACCAATGGTTGTTAGAACGGTTTATCGTCGAATTTCGGGCGTTTCGCGGAAACTCGAAATTCTAGAATCGCCGCTGAAAATTCTGTTTCGGTGATCGATAACGATGGAGCATAGCTTGGCACGCTTTATCCTAGTGGGAAAAAAAAACGCTGTTCTCGGCGTGTACGTGCCTCGCACCGGAAGCATCGATTGCAACTTCCTCTCCGGCAGCCTCCCCGCAATATATCGAGTATCGTGCCTGGTATCGATCGTTCGCCCAGCAGTTTTTGGGCCGAGAGTAATCCATTGTTTCTCTTCGCCCGCCTCCTTTCGTTCTACTCGTTCCTTTATTCCCATGCTATTATTTAAAATGCGCTGGTCCTCGCACGGAAATGAGATCCGACGATCCATTTTTGATTCCCTTTCCAAGCCTCTTTAGTGAAGTCTCGCCTTTGTCGAGTTCGATGTCTCATTATCGAAAGACCGGACGCTAATTCAAGCTCAATTGGTTATCAATCGAACGTTGTCGTTCGCGTGAAGAATTCAGGTTCGGTGGATTCGACCGGGAGGTAAGATCGAGCCGCTAGAATTGTCGATCTTGAACCGCGACGACGATGATCCTGACCGGTGGTCCGAATGATCGAGAGGTCGCTGGGCGTTGAATTTACGCGTGCCTGTGTAGATCGGTATTTTTTCGGCCGGACAACAGGAATCGGCCGCAAAAGAATCCCAAGACTCGTCGGGTTCTCGTAGTTGTTTGCGAGTCGAGTTCGAACTCGGTTGACCGGTCGGACGAGCCGGATTGGCCTTGCTCGAACACCTCGCGCTCTAAGCCTTCATCATCGGCCTTAACTTTCCTCCTCCTCTTTCTTTTCTTTCATTCTTCTTCTTCTTCATCCTCCTCCTCCTCCTCCTCCTCCTTCTCTTCTTCCTCATCTTCCTCCTCTTCGTCTTTTGTTATCCCGCGCCCCGCGCAACAAAGAAAGGAGACACGTCCCGTGTGACAGGTACCATTGTGTTCGGTGAACCGCAGATTCGGGGGAAAATTGAGGCTCATTGTGTAGGAGATTTCTTAAGAGTGGTTTGCACCTTGTATACTCGCGGTAAATTGTATTACGCGGCACGGCGAAATTTATTTATATTCGAGGCCTTTTGCTCGTCTTATCGGAGCGATACGGAAAGATTGTGCGAACGTTGAAACCTTGTTGCCCAGTTATCCTAATTAATTGACTGGCTCAATTTTTTGGATCGAACACTCGGCGGTTGGTTTTGGGTAGTTCAAGTTTACAGCGGATCTTGAACTGTCTACGGCTAAGTGTTTTACGCTTAACTCTGCATAAAAACTCGCCGCGAATCTGGTTAAAATCTTTCGGGGACACGGTTTGTCAAGCGTTGCTCGTTCCTACGGCGACACGTCCGTGTTTGATAAGGTGTTCCCGCTCAAGAATTTCATTTGTCGGGCGCGATGATTCGAGATTGGCATCTTGAACACGCGATCGAGTATGTCGATGTAATCGGCGTCTCGTGGTTGCACGTAGCTCCCCATTGGAGTTCAGGACGGTTCAGACATGGGGAATTAAGTTAGACGCAATGCAAATTGCGATCGAAATGCGTCGGTTGGGGATATACTCGTTTGGAAATGCTCGACGAAAGACAGGTTATGTAGATTACCGTGTTTTTCATTAGTTACGGCATTGAATCGGTGAGACGCTCGATTCCGCTGTGCACAATCGCTCGGACAGTATCGTCGAAACTTTGGACGGCCACCGGATCGCGTACTAACTCTCTTATCTGCTAGACACTGATACACCAGACACCGATAACGATTTATCTATTCTTCGACGAGCATCGATACACGAAGCTTGCCCGTTTCGGTCGGCAATTTTTCACACTTTTTCGAGGGACTCCTGCGCCGGCAATAAACACACCGAACTCCCTCGAGAATTCCCCTCGAAAAACCGCGCACGACGGTTCGCCCGAAAGTACTCTAAAAACACGTTACGCAAGTCGACGCGAGGAAGCAAAAACAAAATCGAACAGTACGAAGATTAATGCCAAACAGAGAGACCGGCATGAACAGACACGCGGATAAATACGTAACATCCGGGTCAGTTTTCATCCTAACAGCAACCTGCGGCAAAGCGATCGATCCTGATCGTTTCCTTCAAAGAGTCCAAATCCAAAGACTTCCCCACCAACTTCCTCTTCCAAATCATACTCAGCTCTGTCCGGCCGCGAAAAGAAAATGTTAACTTTGGCGGATTCGAAGCGAGGAATCCGAACTCATCCAGGTTCTTCTTCTTCTCCCTTGGACCGGTATCGCGACGCATACGGTGTACGATGAGAAGCTGAGAAGCCGGGCGGCGAGGAGAGGAGCAAGGAGACAGGAGAAACGGCAGGATACTCGATTCCCTTCGCGCTGGAAGATGCTAGGGGCAAAGTCGCTTTGTCCAGGAACCGGTCGACGTGCCTACCAGGAGGCAGACACGCATCGATCCGCCAATCGCAGCGCCCGGAGCGCCGTGCGACCGCCGAACCTTCCACGAAAGATTTTCTCGCCGGAAAGAGAAAAGGGAAATCTGTACACGACGCGGAAGTGGAAATCGCCCATTGACAGCTCGACGAGCTGCATCGATTTCAGGAAGCGGGAATTGTTCCTTCGTTCAATGCGAATTTAATATTGCGCCGCAGGTGGTTCTTGATTCTTCTCCTCGACGATCTGTCAAATAGGTTTTACACCTTGGTAAACGATTGGCATTGTTGTTACTATTGTCGGGGGCGCGCGGCCTATTTAATGCAACACGTGCTCGTTATTTCATTCGCGTGCAATGAACGCGCACTATTGTTTCATTTGTGCACAGGTGTTCCTCGCAACTATTCGGAATTCGCTTTCGAATCTTCGACGCTTCTTTCTGCCCCGTCTTCCCAATTGAATCGTCTCGATTCGTCCGCTCACGGGCGTGAGATTTGTTCCGTGGAGCATCGAAAACGGGCGCAGGTAAATAACGATCGCGCGATACGCGTCGACTCTCTGGCGTGGCGTCGAAATGAGGGATCTGTGTGCGATGGTTCTGAAAGGATCGACTCGTCAAAGGGGTAAACGCGGGAACCGCGGAGCTGTTCGAAGCACGCCGCGCCCTTCGAACGTCTGGTTAATTCTCGAACACGAAAATCCTTCGACTTCGTTCCCCATTAATGGACGAAACACTGTAACACTGCTCTGTCTCTGGAATCAATTGCTCCGGAAACGCTTCGCCGAGCGCGTTTCGCTCGATTGTGGGAGCTCGTTTCCGGCGGAAAGTCTCGCGAAGGTGCGACATGCCGGAATTCCAAAGGATGTTTCGAATATTTTACGGACGCTTTGATCGCGATCGCGGTTGCCTCGCCTTTCCTTGCGATCTTTGAAAACGTCGAAAACATTGATCTCGAACTCGTTTGTCTGCTCCAACTTCGTCTTCCTTAACGATAGCATAGGCCGTGCTTTATGGAAGAGAGAGAGCCGCGATGATTTCACTTCGTTTGAAGATGAAATAAATAACGAGCCTGTTAACTTCGATTTACTTTGAACGTAAGATCAGCGGTACAAATTGAGACGGTGAAAATGACGAAAAGTCGTGCTCCTCGGGTATTTTTCGAGCGTGTGAATTTTCGTCAAGGAGTTGCGGTCGATGTCAAACGATAGTCAGGTGAAAAATTAATACCGAAAAAAACGCGGGAAGCGCGACTGGAAAAGGTTCGAGAGGTTGGATCGACGCTTGTGTAGGCGAAAAAAGGGGTTGTATACGTGAAGGCGAAAATATTGCGGTCCCGATAAGCTTTATTTGTTGTGGGGGTGAAAAGCTGCGGGACAAAAACCGAATTGCAGCTGGAAGTGGTGGATGAAGGGCGGGGGTGGAAAGCGGACGGTAAAGGGGTGAACGGTGATTCAGGATCGCGAAATGAAAGGTATTCGAGGGAATCAAGGCTGCTAATTCAATAGGCCGGGAGAAAAATATGAAAGCTGAAGGAGTCGTTAAGAATTGAATAACTAAGTATAAATTATCAGACGCCTATACAATTTGCAGACTGTGGCAGGAATATTACAAATCGGAATTTCAAGGATTATTTGTAACACTGTTGTCGTCCAAAAGCTGTACTACTACTATAATGCGGCAATAAGTATCGAGGAAAAAAAATAATGAAGCTAAAAAGAATGTCGAAAAACGTTCCAATAACGAGTGCATTATCGACAAATTTTTATCCAAGTCAATTTTTCTTACCAAAGTGCACCCCAAAATTCTCTCCAAAATTTTTCCAAATAATAGAAGAATCGAGAACCGAATGTTCCACTGGTATCCGCGACGAGCCGTGTTATTGCTCCAGATAATTGCGCTATCTCGCGGTGCGATCTCCGGATAATACAAATATTTGTCCAGCCTGGTAATATTGATAATCTATGCTAATTGGATAGCACAGGTAGCCACGGCTGTTAGTTAATCGATTAACTACCGACCGGGCCGTATTACTAGTGTTATTTATCCTATGTACCGTGCGCGTATACTCGCGACATACAATAGTCAGCCTCCGTTTTCAGAACACTCTGCGTCGATACTCTTTACGGCGTCGTCTAGAATGAAAAAGTAAAACCAATGGAGCCTTCCAGACGGGTAAAACGCGTCAGTGAAAAATGGGGTTATCAGAATCTCTCGACGGATTACCATAGCCGATGCGTTGGTTTAAATGTAGGTTGTCTCGCGAGACACACGAGCGCTGACGCAAAGTGGCTCGGGCACAAAAGCGACCGAACGAGCATTGATATTCGCCCGTCGATTATCGTCGATTATATTCCGCAGAGAGTGGACGAAGAAGGAGAACATCGAGAATAGAGATTTGTCTTATCTCTAGACGATTCTAACAGTACGTCTTTCTATTATTTTTATATTTATGACGCACATTTGTTCAATTCTTTTCGTTGGAAATAATGTCGCGACCGAAATCGAAGTGTACAATAAGAGAACCGCAGGTGAAACATTGTCCACGTGTACTACGCGAAAGTGGTTATTACGTGCCATTGCCAGGAACAATAGGAACCCTCGATCTTCCTATGGCTACCGTCACTGTTCCTCGGGAAACGAAAAATCTGAACGACGGGACGGAAACCTCGCCTTTCACCGAAGTTTCTCTTTTCATCGTGCCAAACGATCGATCATCGTTAATCTTTCTTGCAGTTCGTTGCGTGGGCGTTTCTTCCAGGAGATGATTGCGCGTGGATCGCTTTATTAAGCGGCGTTAAGCAAACTCGATCACAGGCATCGATAAGCAGCGTCCTTCTCCGTCGATAGTGACGCGTTAATTTCTCGTTGCGATTCACCGTGATAATTGGCGGACTGTTAAACGATCTCAGATCGAGCGATTAACATATCAACGGGTAAAGAAAAACCGCTGTGCGAGGGGGGACGAAGTTTCAAAGAGGATAAAACAGGTGTCGATTGGTTCCTTCGCCGAGCGGCTTTATTGTACCTGTAAATTATCGGTAATCAGAATTCGTCGAAGCAGATTATTAGTGCTTATCAAGATCGGACTGAATGAAAAACCTCCGTTGCTATCCTTGCGCTGGCTTTCTTTTTCTTTTTTTTTTAATTTCCTTTGGACCTTTCAACCATCGTTGATAGAGCATTGATGGCATCGCTGTTAAAAGTGTTTCGATGGCACTCGATCGGTTTGACGAAAATCGAACGTCGAAATCGGTGTGAGAACAACGAACCACGATTGAACTTTCTAAACAAATTGTTTCCCAGGTAACAGGTTTGTCTCCGATTGTCGAAGAATTTTAGGAAGGAGAACGTGCAACGATTGACCGGATATACGTCCGACGAGTGATTAGCCACCATCGACGTTCAATCGGTTTCCTCCTCGTTCGTTGACCGACGAAACAGAGTGAAAAGCCTCGAACGTGGGAGGTCGTTGGTGTATTTTCGGCTTTGTCCTTTTTTCTTCTACTTTTATTTTTATGCCAGACATCGAGGGATGGACTGATTCAATTCCTCGTTCGATGCTGCCGTCGAATTCCAGGTATCCCGTCATTGCTGAACTCTGCGAACACTTCGAAGTGTTCGACCGATAAGGGTGCCTTGTTACGCGGTCGAAATTTCCTTTCGTATGTCTTCAAATTCTGTTCAGTCCGAAATGAACGAACAATTTACCTATTTTATTAAAAAGAGAAGTACTCGACACCGATAATACCAGCAGTCTTCAACGGTTCCCAAATGCGAAACAAAATTTCACAATCGCCCCCGCACAATAAAAAAAAAAACCACCTCAATAAAATCCCGCTGGCGATCAAACGACTAACCAAGAGCCCTCTCGACGACTCTCGTTTCCCACCGTGCTGAATCTGTCCCACCGTTTCATCCGCCTAATAACCTCGGCGATAAATCAATCAATCCTCAGGTACACGAAAGCAGGTTGCAATCGGTAACATCTCCCTGCCCGCCGTGTCGCGACCACCGTCCACCGATCGTCCCGTTCCCATGATAATTTCCATCTGGTCACCGTGATAGCCGGTCCTCGTGGACGTGGTCCTCGTGGTTAGAAATATCGCGCTCGGGGCGGGCCATCGATCGTATTTCAAAAGATAGACAGCTCGAAAGCGTGGAACGTCGGTAAAGGCTGCGCTTAGGTGTTCCAGGCCGAAGCCAGCCGGACCAGTCGACTTGCATACCACGCCAGGTTCGCAGCCAGCCTCTACCTGCATTCCAACCTACCAGTCGACCTCATTCCGCCATTATACTATTTCATTCTCCTCCGGCCGTCTCTCGCTCGTTTGCCTCTGTGCGCCCGTCGCGGCGGGCGAAGGCGAAATTTCGAAAGGACGTCGATCGATCGGAGGCGAAACGACGCGGAGAGGATCGGCATCAGGTCGACAGGATATCGAGGCGTGTTCTTTTGAACGGAGCGTAAATCGAGAGGAAGCGGGAATGGCAGATTTGAAGAGGGAGGAAGAGGACGAACGTGAGAGGGGGATGTACGGGAATTTTGCTTCGGTTCAACGGGTTTCCAGATTGTATTACACCTCGGAGATGAAACAGAGAGGAGGAGAAACGGCGCTCCGATTGTTTATCGCACTGATTTCGTTTTTTCGCGGCAAGAGTTAGATAGTATTAAACTATTCTTGTCGCGAATATACGCGATCCATGATAGAAATTTAGTAACGCAATCTCACCGCCGTGTATTACTTCGTATTCAACACCTGGAACCCTCGACAAAAAGTATCTGAACTTACGTTCATCGCGCTCGACGAGGAAGCAACACATTTCCCAAGGAAAAACCAACGCACCGATATGAAAAAAGAAGCCTGGTGCTCCGAAGCTTTCGTTCGAGAGCCTCGATTTACGGCGGAAGTGAAGGATGAGAAGGCACGCGCAGGATAGTCCGGTTCGATGCAAACCACCCCCTTCAGCCTCCGCCCCCAGTCGAACGCTTGGCCATCGTTCGGGTCGAGCGAAAACTTTTCGAGTGCTTTTTATCGCAAAACTTGCTCCGCTCGACCCATTGGCTCGGCTCTGTCTTCGTGGCGCGGCTCGTCGGTCGATCGCATCTTTCTTTCTTTCGCGAAAATTACCGCGGAGAAGTTACCGGCTGGTGGATCGATAAGTTTCTCGCCGATGATCGCCCCGCGATCTGCAGTAATTGCGAAACTTTACACCCCCTGCCTTTCGAAGATCTCGAGACTTTTCGTTGCGGCAAGAATCGATGGTACTGGACGCCTTTCTTTAATAATAAGTACAGGTTCAAGGGAAAAAATTGTCTTCCCGCTGATACGCGAGGAAAACACGCGTGCCCCGTCGCTTTTCTTCGCGGTTCCATTAACAAAAGTGGTCGCTTCTTGTAACGGGCCCGTCCGTTCGCCATTGTCCGCCAAACCTGATGGCGGCTTAACTTTCCGAAGAAGTTTCACCCCGTCGTCGCAGCCGGGGCCAAGGGTTGTAAATTACCCCGGCAGGTTTATTAAGGCCAGGCTACTTTCGTCACAGGCCCGACGTCATCGGGCTCGATTCTTCTGCCGGCCCGTTACTCCCTTTGCCTCTTCCTTTTTCCTTTCCACCGTTCAGTCCTCTTTTTCCTCCTTCGCCCCCACCCCCCCCCCCCTCCCCTCTTTCATTTCGACGGATTAACTTGTTCGAAGCCGACGAAGGAATCCATTAAGCCGACGGATCGGGAACGAGAGATGTCTGATTGCCAAGGTTTTCGTCACGATCTCCCGATCGATTCGACCATTTTGCTCGCGATTCTTTTGCCGATTTTATTTGTCCGGTGAAAATGTTGCCTCCTTCTCGGCTGTCTTAGATTAACGAGCAGATGATCATTCGCGAGACGAGTCGTCGCGGGGAATCGACTTCTGAACGTATGTTTCCTAGGGGATATTAATGAGACATTATCTTAATCGATAAAAATTGCGACTAATTCGACACTATTGGAATAGTAAACCGAATTGTAATATCCCGCAGTCGAGTGGTCCCTTCGTATTATCCCTCGAACAACAGTAATAATAATAGTAATGAAATTCTACACTTTCGCGTTAATCCCTCGTTAATTTCAATTTTCCCCGCACGCTCGAGGCAACGTTCTACCGCGCAAATCGACTGCCGTCTCGTAGATGCTGTGCAATAACTATCGCTAGCATTTCCTTGATTGAAGGGGGAAGGAAAGGAAGGTGAAACCGAGGGGAATCGGCGGGGCCGGTACTCGAGCAATTGCTGCCCCAATTGATTCTCGCGTGTGCACCCGAACGATTAGCCGGATAACTCGTGCCGATTTTATTAAACGTTCGACGCAGAGGTTGATATTCGCCTGTTGGCTTTGATAATCGACGAGCGTGTAAACGTGCGAGCGCGAGGCGGCGAGAGAATCGGCAGATAAGACGCATCAATTTCAGCCAATATTCAAATGATCGTACAATTCCTTAACGAGCAATCGCACAGATACGTGATCACGGAGCTACTACAGAGCGATCTCCACAAGATCATCGTCAGCCCTCAGCATCTCAGCGCTGACCACATCAAGGTCTTCCTGTACCAGATCCTTCGCGGTGAGTAAATTTATTCATCCCTTTCTAATTCGTTCAGCCATTCGTCGTTCGCGAACCGAGCACAGATTACAGTGGCCTCCAGGTTGAGCACGTTTTCAACTTCCAAGGAAAACTCGAGACACATCGCTGAATTGATTAAACACTTTCATTCGATTGCGCTTAACACGGCCGTCTCGGTACACCAGTTTCGCGCGGAGTCTCGCTCATTTCGCTGTGTTACTTCGCGCATCGAAAAACGGAAAGTTCATCCACGATGCGCGGACGCGAGGTTCCGTTTCGTCTCGCGGCTTTTACGATCGAACCCGTGGCGCTCGGCCGCGGCTCGAATGCACCGATCGACGGAACAGGTATCGGAGAGGTGTGCTCGGTTACGCGTGGTGGCCATTTTGTCGGAACTCCGCGAGCCTTCTCGGTTCGTTAGCCACGAGTCAATTTCCTGCATCGGCCAGCCGCTCGAGCTGCAACGAGACGCGTCGATTTGCATGCTTTTCCGCGTGTGTATCGCGAGCACCGCGTTGATCTTTCGCGGCGGAACGACGACGGACAGAAGGATCAACGATTCGCGCGTGCGATTGGCCCGATCGATCGCAAACAATCGAGTTCCGAAGGAAAGTCGAGAGCGATGCAAGTTTCGTTCAGTGTCCAGCGAATATTATTATTGGCGAATGGTGTTAGCTATTTAACGTCGTATGCATTGGCGGTAAATAGAAAATGGAGCTTCGTTGTTTCGAAGGTACACTAGTGCTAATAGTACGCTCTATACGAAGAACTTGTTTGATTATTTAAATTGTTCTCAAACTCTGCATCCAATGCAAACGCGACAAATCAATTAGGACGAAATGAAAACAACCGTGATGTCTGGTAGGGGCGACCGAAAATCATAATTTAGACGAAAAGAGAAAAAGGAAACGGGGGTTGGGCGGACAGAAAGTGAGACGGATCGCTTTGCTTTGCGGGGCAGCAAGAAACGCCTTGAAAAGCTGCAGGATAGCCGGCACGGTAGTTAGACTTTCAAATGAGAGGGGATTTAGCGTTGACAAAGAAGCAGAAACAAATGAGGGAATATATCGCGGCCGGCCGGCCACAGAAATAGCGCGGTAAAGGGTTGACGACTGTCGCACTCAGGTCTCTTGATAACAATTATCGACGAAAGTGGAACTGAAGAAGGGAAACGGGAAAGATCGAGATCAAACGTGTAGCCCGGCGTGAAATTTAATTCCGTTTGCGCTATTTGGTAGTTAGTTTAATACGATTAGTCGAGATTGGAGGTCTGCGATGAAGGGGTTAATATCTGTGCAAAAATAGTGGCCAGCGTGGAGGTGGCGGGGCTTTGAAGGTGCTCCGGTTCGATTCATTAGACTCGTATTAGACGTGCAATGAGGCAAGGTAACATTAAGATCTTGGAAAATGCTTGCAATTGCATCGACGCGCTCAATTTATTATGCTTGTCCGTTTAATTATAATATCTATAATTTGTTTACATTTGAAAAATTCGCCTGCGTTCATCCTTAGAAATTATTTCTGCCTTACCCCGTTACTCTTTACACCGTGCAAGAATACGGGGTGCTTGAACTAGCGCTGCATTTCGTCGGGAAGATCGATGCTCTTTTTTCTGAGACGTCCACTTCGTTAAGACAGTTGTTACCTGACTCTTGGCTGGAGCCTCGAATTTCACTGTCGACCTGCTGAGTATCTTGAGAAGGTGGGCGTATTTACTTGTGGGTCTGTTCGATATTTCTAAAAAAATACTGGAGGGTTTATTTTAAACCCTAACATCGGCATTCGTATTCCAAGAAACTGTAATAATGAGACGGATAACAATATTTTTGTATAAATTAAAAAAACGAAATGGAGCATCAAGGGTAGTACGGTGGATCGACGAACAATTAAGCGCAGACACGTGCATACATTTCCTTGGAAAAGTACCGCTGGAAGCTTCGAGGAAACGATCGACCCTTTTCAAGCGAAATTCCACGGGGGTTGTTGAAGCCTGCCGCGAAAAGCGTGTAACGACACCACTCGTGTCGCTCCTTCGACGAGAACCCTTTTATCCGACGCGGAGAATCAAAGTCGCGTTTCAGCGAGGATCAGAACCGAGAAATTTTCCTCCCCTTCCCGTCATTTCGTATGTTTGCATCGCTTCTTTGCCACCTTCAACGGTTCTCACCCCCATCTCCGTACCCTTCATGCTGCACGCGATCCTCCATTGCGTGCGATTTCGCTTAAATTTCACGTCGACCATCCCCCGCTGCCTAGACTGGTAATAGAACAGAAACGCTTATTCGAGAAGGAAAAGCAAAGAGAGCCATTGCAGACGAACAGCGAAAATACGTTTCCAGCCATCTATCATGAACGCATCATTTTGAAAAAAAAGATCGATCTGGTATCCAGTGAAAATAGGGCGCAGAGGAGATGAATTCGCATCGTTAATTCGGACCGTCGTCAAAATTTTCGATAACCATTCAACAGATCTTCGCCGAATCACCTCCAGCTTCTCTAAGAACCATGAATTCCTTCCCCCCCCCCCCCCCCCCCCCCCCCAACCGAGTACTCCGACACAATATAAAACGGTGCGGAACCCCTTTCATTCTACAACGTGGCAATCTTTCGTATCGATCGACGAGAGGATACAACCGACAGACACTCGCCCTTCCTTCTCTCTTTCTCGCCCTTCGTCCCTCTAGCACTCCTCGAGCAGGATCGTCGCGTAATTATTTCGAAAAAAGTCTGCCCCTCCCCCGCGAGCTTCCTCAACTTTGTCCCATCACTCTCCCCTCCTCTTGAAGAATCCCGAGTTAATTAAACCAGCGACCGTTCTTTTTCCAAAGCGAAAGCATTGCTCGAAAAAAAAAAAAAATCTTACTTTAAAGCGGTCGCGATTCTTTCTCTACCCCTGCGGGCACTCCTCCTCGACAACTTCGCTGTCGCGATCTCCAACCCTTATCGGCCCGCCGCCCTACTCTCTTCTCCGCCCTTCTTCTGCACCGCCAGCCCTTTCTGTTAGTTTCCACCCACGCGGAGGGATGCAAATAACGGTGAACACGCGAGCGCGGAATTTTCGCGGCGGGAACACCCCGGAGTTAATAATTATCGACCCCGTGGACACGTGGGGTCGTCGACGAGGAATATTCATACAGCTCGAAGAGGCAAGTAAATATTCGTGCGTTTGTAACAGGTTTCCTTTTCTTCTCTTTCTTCATGGAAATTTGTAGAATTGGAGGCGAACGTATTGAATATATTAATTGCCAATGCGAAAGGCAATCCAATGGAACAGTTGTTCGACGGTTAGTTCGAATTGATGTTGGAATTTCTCGCGTGTCGCTCGAAGCTGACTCGGATCGCCGTTTTTCGGGAACAGAGTCACGCTTTCTTAACAAAGGCCGTGCATGTAGGTCGTGTACATTGAACGTGCCATTTAACCAGCATGTGACAGAAGCGCAACCGACATTCCTTCGGGCGTCTATGTGCGCGAAATTAGTCAGTCCGATGCTTCTCTGTTTTAATGATACTTTGGACTGTGAAACATCGATCCAGATACTCGTGACGAAAATAGAATAAATCTCTTTTAGTTCGCCTACAAATTCGGATAACTCTCTACCCTTTAACCTGAACCTTTTGCTCTTTATCTCGATTAAACCAACGCGTCTCTTCGAATTAATTTTCACCGAAGAAAACGTGGTAGATGGCAGGCAAATTCGTCACGCATTGTAACAATAATTTATTAGCCACAACAAGTGCGCGCGTACGTCGTCTATTTGAAGGGTTAAACAAGACTTTCCCCGTCGTGACTCTCGAACTGGCGGAGCCACGATGAGACGTATAGCGGAGCGGAGTAGAAAATGTAGCAGACAGAGGAAAGTGAGGACGATGATCTCTCTGTTGGTTTCCAAAGGATTTCTCGCCGCGATATCGGATGTTCTCACGGAGCCGCTTGTTTCGGCGTGTTCGAACTTTCCCACCCGGTAGAATGTGGCACGTAAAGCCCCGGACAGATAGAGCAGAGCTGCTGCTCTTCTCCTCTTGACTGGCCCGAAACCAGTCCTGCCACCGCCCATCCGTGACCCCAGACCCCGTCATCCGGTCTCCTGCTCGCCGTGGCTTCTTCTCTGGTTCTCTCTTAACCTCCTCTCCTACGACGTGTTTCCTTAGTGTCCTCCACCATGATGTTTTAATTAAGCTGATCCTTGCTCGATAGAAACACTGTCGCTGTTCATCGTCTACTCGTGCCTGTGTTTATTATCCTTTCTTTTTTAATCAATTTTTTTTTTGGGGGGGGGGGGGGTATGGTCGGTATTGTTTTGTTGGTATAGGTTTTAGAGGATGCGGTTTAATGTCGTTATTTTCACATAGGAACGATAGGTGTGGAGTTTTATGGCGTTTCTGTGGTAGAGAGTTGTGGTGGATTGTTTTCAATGCTAAAATTTTTATTGGGCCCGTAGGAACATCGACATTCGGACGTATTTGTAGAATCGAAAATCGAAAGGCGCCGTTTGATTGGAAAAAACGAAATTATTATCGTCATCGTCGGTGTGTGCGTAATCATTCCCCGTCGCAAACTTTCTTCCGGAAGTGTAGAAGGGACACGCACACGCGTGCACAAAAGCCTTTCACAGCCTCCCCTTTGTATCCTGATTCCTGCGCATCCTGCCGCGACACTCGCGAACAACAGACGCAGCCGTGACAAATTACCCTCGAAAACTAGCAACCGAAAGAGAAACAAAACTATAGACACGGGGATGATGTATTAACGCGTCGACTTCCATACTTTCGACGGGGCGCAGAGCAGAGAGAAACGCGGAGACCACCGGTTTCACCACGGCCAAGCAGCCCCTGTTCGCTCTTCTTTGACGAATTAATTTCAACGACAACGCCGCGGGAGAACACGAACCGCGCAACGTTAACGATCCCACAGTTTTTCGGCTCGAGCGTCGTCTGCTTCAAGTGAAACTGTGATTAGTTTCTTGCGGAAAGCCGCGAGGGGAAACTTGGTCGTTGGAATTGTTCGGATAGGGTGTTGAGAAGTGTTCAATTCTTTTCTGAATTAAGCATGATTCATATAATATTGGAATCCTCGTTGAAATCAATTGGTGAAAGTGTAGATCGATCGATGCAGGCGATGACGATACGAATTGCGAGGCGATTCTTGCTTGCAAATTGTAATCGCAACGATACGATACTTAAAAAGCTTTGTTTCAAACCTCCTCATCCGAGGGAATAAGCTTTTCGGGCAACGCGGCGCCCAACAGTCCCGTTTTCTTCAACGTTCAAGCACGAAAAAACTGTGCACGAAGGAGTATTCTGTAAATTCGTTTTTACGTCCGTGCTTTCTGCGTGTCCCCTTACGTCGCGTTTTAATTAAAACAGGCTTGAACTTTTCCTCAAACAAGATCGGGATATCTTTCGCCCCTCCCTTTCCCGCTCTTGTGCTAGTGAAAGCAGCCAAGAAACGGGATTAACGCTTGGCGCGTTAACCTTTGAGGTAGGTAGCCCTTAGTTTTTTCGCGTGACGAAAGTGGGAACGAACGGGTGGCAACAAAAGTTCGCAATGTTAACGTGGACATTCAGCGACAGCCAGCCGCGAGACGCGGAATAATGCAGCGGATTTCTTTCGCGACCGCGGATCCTTGTTTTTCATCCTTCTAGCAGAACGTTTCCTTGCTGGATATTTTAATTTAAAAAGTGCTTCGCCGCGTGGAAAAGGGCGGTCGGGTAAGAAGTTAGGTGGGAATAATTGATGGCACGGTGTGTGTTTGATCGGGGAAATTTTGTTGCATAATATAGAGCATAGAATGTTGGAGGTGTTGCTCTTTAAATATAAATAATATAATACATTAGATCGTTGTAATTTTATGCAATATATTTCATGTTAAAGACGAATTTTTACGTCCGCGTAATTCAATTTTCTGAAGGCATCTCTGAAGATTATTTATGCAATAAATTATTTGTCGCGAATAATTGTGCATAGCGAGAACAATTTGTATAATGAATTGCGAATGCGTAGAAAATTGTAGAAAGAAAGTTGATAGCACGACAATTGGCAACGGGGAGTGCTTGGCGCGTCTGACTCTACTGCCTGACCAAGCTCGGGTATATTCTACTTGCCAGTAGTTCGGGTCGACGGAGACGCCGACGAATCTTGACGAGTGTAAATTAGACTGGCGTATGCACTCTGAACTGAAATTTCAGGCGGCTGTTTTCGAAGCTTAAACTTCCCCCGGGATTTAAATAAAATTGTCGAATAAAAACGACAAGCTCGAGCTCGTAAAAATCGTTCGAAAGCTGGAATTATCCGAAATGTTATCAAATGAAAATTACCGGGTGGACAGATCGGGGATGATGGTTATTAATTTCACTGTTAATAAGTCTCCGAAAGGTCTGCAAAATATTCGACGCAATTAAAAGTATTGAAAGCTTTTCGAAACCCGCACTCGTGCCACAAAAGCACGCTCGCTGTTCGCCACGTACCAAGGTTGGAACAGCAAACCGAACGGCAGCAAAAATACAATTACAAAAGATTAATTAAAAGCCCGAGCTAGGCTCTCTCCAGATTCATTCGCGCGTACAATCGGCGAGCATTTTCGATTTTGAACAGCGAGTCTTTTTAAACAATTGCCCTCGCGAACGGGCGGAAGTTGAATACCTCGGCCACTGGCAAACGAAGCGTGGACGGCTCGAGTTTCATTAACGGGCGGTTAATTAAACGGACGAATTAAATAAATATATATCTCGAATAATAAGCACACGCGCAGCCACGTTAAATGCGATAGAATTGAATTACTCGACGTTCGCGAGTCTCTGATCGACTTTTATAAATCGATTCGCTTTCATTGCCATCTTTTTCATTTTGCTCTCTTTCTGTTTGCTTGTTCGTTTTATTTTCGCCGCGTGTTTCGCGCGCCTCGACACGTTGCCCGCCGCGATTACTCTTTATCCCGATTCGTTCGGGAATCTGATGCGTGTGCACTCGTATCCTTGCAAATAATACAGCCGTTTCGCCGACACTCGATAACTTAACAGCTCGTACGTTTTGACTCCTCTGCTTGCTCTCTAATTGGACAATTTCACCGCTCACAAATACTCGTTTTAGCGTAAAGGTGATCGTGTTTGCGATACGTGTGTTTTATAAATAAGCCGGTGCTTTACGGCGGTTAATTATTAGTAACAGGTAACGATGTTCCGTGGATGCAGTCGCGATCGAATACTGCCTCTCAATTCGTCTCTTTCCCTTTACATTGACATTAATCGGCAATTAATAAAACACGAAGGTAGATGAATAAATCAGTAACAGGCAAAAGTAAATTATATTTCGGTCTTTAGAAAATTCCCACGCATCCCATAAAAATAAATCGACAGCCCGACTGAGACCATCAAGGCTCTCGAACAGATATCTCTCATAAATTTAAATTGTCGCGTCGGCAAAGGGTACCCAGCTCGTGGTCCCATTCCACTAACCAAATCAAAATCAATCACGAAATCGGATAAATCAGACAGACCTGATCCCGCGGCAGAATCTTGCAACTACCAGTAATATCGATCCGACGTGATTGAAACAACCCCGCGCTCACGGGACGATTGAAAATTCAATTTTCCCCCCGGGGATGGAAGCGTTCGATGTCTCGCGGCTTTGTATCGCGGATATAATGCCTCATCGACAGCTGCGGCGAGACACGCTATTTATGGTGCCTGGCCCACATCCCTTAACGTCCCGATGTCTTGTAACCCCCGGTTGAAATTCACGCCGGTCGATTTTAAATATCGCTCTCGGGCAGGAGAAGAGGATATCCTTCGCCGTCGTCGACGATTTAACGAGCTCGCAATCGTATCACGGCTGCGACGGATTTACGATCACGATTTCCAAACACCGTGTCCCGAGGGATGAGATCCAAGTCATGGTTTTATAACGCTGTCGTTATTTTGCAATGAATGATCACCGCGTTCGCTTCGACCGCATTGATCCTTCTTTCTTCACTCCTATAATCGCAGATTCATCCACTTTGGTAAAACTGTACGGTTCCATGGTTCGACGCCGAATAGAATACGGCTCTGTCACGCGGTCCTCATGCCACAGGAACCACATAGATTTGCCGCAACGTATTCGACAGAAATTTCTGAGGCTTGCTTCATGCTTCACCGATGTACCCACGTCTCCTTTCTGCCGCAACGGCCGCGTTGCAAAGGCCCATCGTAATCGGTCGTGAACCCGTGCAGACGTGCTCCACAACAGGTGCGACGCCGAGGACACCGTTTACTCGCTCGACTACACGTCCACGGCAATCGCGAGTAGGAGTTCGCGATCGAAGATACCGATGACCTTGCAGCGAGTGCACCAGAGCCAGTCCGTCGTCTTCGTCCTTGACTTTCGATACGATATATCCCCGTGTGGTCATCCGGCTGGGTCGGTAGTTGTGTCCACCTCATCGTTTGTCCGCGGAGTGAAGAAACGATGAATCGAGCGACGAGAACGGCGGTACCTTCTTAGCGGTACCATGACCCCGGTAACGTCGGCGACGACCGGCGCCGAAGCGTATTACCTTGACGCATCCTCGAAGACAGAAATCGTTCGAACGTGCACGTCCTGGAAATTGTGTCGAACTCGATTCTCTGTCTGGGCGAGGTTATTTCAAGAAGCTCGTGCAGACGTTGCGGTCGGGGTCTGTGGTTCTGGATATTGCTTGGGAAACTCGTCTCTTCTGATTGGAATTGCGGTTGGATTTTGGTAGCCTGCGTGGAGGTGTCCGGTGAAAGGATTTTCCTTCTCGTCATTAAAATCCAGCAGCGCAACGGTGGTCTATGGATATTTGTAAATTCGTGAAACTCGTGAAACAGATTACACGCTCTCGACATATATGTTAGAGTTCTAAGTAATTTAACAGACGCAAGTGTAGAGGGCAATTTCCAGGATCTCGATTCGAGATCGAGGAGCTTGACCTCGGCCGTATCGCGTGAGATCGCTCCTCGGATGGTCAGTTTCGTCGGCATTGCGGTTAATTTTGAAGCGAGCAGAACTTTCGACGCTGACTTATCTTTGTCGCGACCGATAACCGTGTTTCGCTCCTGGCAGTGACCTTTCGCGCCGGACCACCTGATTCTGCCACCGACGAGATATAAGAATAGACAAATCATCTTATGGACTATCGTGGCCCAACGTGACTGCCATACGGAGTCAGAAATCCCACGCTGATTTGATCGTCGTCTACTCATGATCGACGCTTGTCATTGTGCATAAGAGCAAGAAAGAAGATGGAAGAACTTTTGCCACGTACTTTAGTTATCCTTTAGTCACAGTAAATTAATAGAGCTTCTACATACAAACTATGTAAATTCTTTAGTATAAGTTTTATGATATTTCTATCTATTGTACTTTTCATATTACATAAATGTTATTTTAAAATTGATTTAGTGGTAAGATATATTGTAAATCGATATAAATGAATAGTTTGTAAGTATTAGCTTATAATTTTGAATTACAACATTTTGTAACTTGTACCTTCACTGATTAGTTTAAATAAATCTTCAATGAAAGGAATTCTACTGCTCTTTTTATTCTTACACCTTACCAATCCTTGAAAAGACCTACTTCCAATTCCTTAAACAAGTACTACCGTGCAGGAACTTTAAATGCAAAGTTCCCAAGCGGAGAACTTGTAAAAATGGCCCCATACGTTATTAAAACTGGCACCAGGAAATTCTTCGAAGCAGCATCGTTTTCAAAGTCTTCATTTCTTGCAAAATTTGTTGGCAAAAGTCTAGAAACTTAAGCGCTCGGAAATTCCTGGAATGTGACGTCATTTCTGAGAACGAATACCTCCTTGCATATCATATTCTCCTGATACAAATCCACGATTTTCAGCAGATATTTCTGCCAGAAACTCAGAAATTTTGCGCTCGGAAATTCTTGGAACGTGACGTCATTTCCAAGAATTGCCGGCGTCGGATACCTCCTTGCACATCATATTCTCCTAATACAAAGTGAAGATTTCCGATCGCTGAAATTTCTGAGTTTCTGGCAAAAATTTCTCGCCGAAAATCGTGGATTTGTATCAGGAGAATATGATATGCAAGGAGGTATTCCTTCTCAGAAATGACGTCACATTCCAGGAATTGCCGAGCGCAAAAATTTCTGAGTTTCTGACAAAATTTTTCGCCGAAAATCGTGGATTTGTATCAGGAGAATATGATATGCAAGGAGGTATTCCTTCTCAGAAATGACGTCACATTCCAGGAATTGCCGAGCGCTAAAATTTCTGAGTTTCTGACAAAAATTTCTCGCCGAAAATCGTGGATTTGTATCAGGAGAATATGATATGCCAGGAGGTATTCGTTCTCAGAAATGACGTCACATTCCAGGAATTGCCGAGCGCTAAAATTTCTGAGTTTCTGACAAAAATTTCTCGCCGAAAATCGTGGATTTGTATCAGGAGAATATGATATGCCAGGAGGTATTCGTTCTCAGAAATGACGTCACATTCCAGGAATTGCCGAGCGCAAAATTTCTGAGTTTTTGGCAGAAATATCTCGCCGAAAACCATGGATTTATAATAACGAATTTAATAATGATCAGGTCTATATTTACAAGTTCTCCGCTTGGGAACTTTGCATTTAAAGTTCCTGCGCGGTAGTACTTGTTTAAGGAACGGGAATTAGGTTTCTCAAGGATTGTTAAGGTGAAAGAATAAAAAGAGCAGTAGAATTCCTTTCATTAAAGATTTATTTAAATTAATTAATGAAGATACAAGTTACAAACGTGTTGCAATTTGAACTTACGAGCTAATACTTATGCACTATTCTTTTTAATCTATTTAGAATACATCTTACAACTAAATCTTATCAATTCTAAACTAACATTTATGTAAATATTAAAAATTCATAAATAAAACGTAAATAAACATAAATAAACTAATCCTTATACTAAACTTATAAATTACTAATAAAACTAATAAATTACAGCAATTGTGCAACTTGCTTTACATTTACTACATGTAATAGAACTTGTAATAGTCAAACAAGTAATATTACGAATGAACTACCGAGTGAAGTGAATATAAAATAAAATATATAATAGATATACGTAACAATTAATTGCACAATTGCTATAAATTAATCTTACCCCCTAATAGTTACAAACTATATTTATAAACTAAGTCTCTATAGCTAAAGAATAACTAACATATGTGGCCAAACTACTTCTGTCTTCTTTCTTGCCTTTATGCGCAATGAGAAGTGGCGGTCAATGTTCTTCGTCACTTTGCCCGCGAATCCTGAGCACACAAAAAATATATTAGTAACAGATTGTTAAGGGATATACAGAGGAAAAAGAAATAAGGGAGGGCCAAACAAGAAGCATAAAAGAAAGAGTGATTTATTTGAGAAGGAGTGGAATCAGGGGTGGAGGGTCGTTCTAAACTAGGAACAGATCGTTCCTCGATTCGATACCTTTAATTTAAGACGTCGTTGATTAAAATCGGCCCAGTAGAACACGAGATAATTGAAGTTGTTTAAAGAACTTATAAACAAATGCGATTACTGCCACTTCCTTACGAGATGCAGCAATGACCAGGGGACATAAATTAAAGCTAGGAGGATCAGCTAACATCTCCAATAGGTGTGAACATGATTCCATGAGCGGTTCATATGTTATAAACAATTAAACAATTGAAATTGTTATTACGGGCAACTGCATATAGCTACAGCAACGGGGTATTTTTTCTCGTGTAGCTTATTCGTTTCCCTTTCATTTGAGACGTGGTTGATTAAAATCGGCCCAGTAGAACCCGAGATAATTGAATTTGTTTAAAGAAATTATAAACAAATGCGATTACTGCCACTTCCTGGCGAGATGCAGCAATGACCAGAGGACATAAATTAAAGCTAGGAGGATCAGCTAACATCTCCAATAGGTGTGAACATGATTCCATGAGCGGTTCATTTGTTATAAACAATTAAACAATTAAAATTGTTATTACGGGCAACTGCGTATAGTTACAGTAACGGGGTATTTTTTCGCGTGTAGCTTATTCGTTTCCCTTTCATTTAAGACGTGGTTGATTAACATCGGCCCAATAGAACCCGAGATAATTGAATTTGTTTAAAGAAATTATAAACAAATGCGATTACTGGCACTTCCTGGCGAGATGCAGCAATGACCAGAGGACATAAATTAAAGCTAGGAGGATCAGCTAACATCTCCAATAGGTGTGAACATGATTCCATGAGCGGTTCATTTGTTATAAACAATTAAACAATTGAAATTGTTATTACGGGCAACTGCATATAGCTACAGCAACGGGGTATTTTTTCTCGTGTAGCTTATTCGTTTCCCTTTCATTTGAGACGTGGTTGATTAACATCGGCCCAATAGAACCCGAGATAATTGAATTTGTTTAAAGAAATTATAAACAAATGCGATTACTGCCACTTCCTGGCGAGATGCAGCAATGACCAGAGGACATAAATTAAAGCTAGGAGGATCAGCTAACATCTCCAATAGGTGTGAACATGATTCCATGAGCGGTTCATTTGTTATAAACAATTAAACAATTAAAATTGTTATTACGGGCAACTGCGTATAGTTACAGTAACGGGGTATTTTTTCGCGTGTAGCTTATTCGTTTCCCTTTCATTTGAGACGTGGTTGATTAAAATCGGCCCAGTAGAACCCGAGATAATTGAATTTGTTTAAAGAAATTATAAACAAATGCGATTACTGCCACTTCCTGGCGAGATGCAGCAATGACCAGAGGACATAAATTAAAGCTAGGAGGATCAGCTAACATCTCCAATAGGTGTGAACCTGATTCCATGAGCGGTTCATTTGTTATAAACAATTAAACAATTAAAATTGTTATTACGGGCAACTGCGTATAGTTACAGTAACGGGGTATTTTTTCGCGTGTAGCTTATTCGTTTCCCTTTCATTTGAGACGTGGTTGATTAACATCGGCCCAATAGAACCCGAGATAATTGAATTTGTTTAAAGAAATTATAAACAAATGCGATTACTGGCACTTCCTGGCGAGATGCAGCAATGACCAGAGGACATAAATTAAAGCTAGGAGGATCAGCTAACATCTCCAATAGGTGTGAACATGATTCCATGAGCGGTTCATTTGTTATAAACAATTAAACAATTGAAATTGTTATTACGGGCAACTGCATATAGCTACAGCAACGGGGTATTTTTTCTCGTGTAGCTTATTCGTTTCCCTTTCATTTGAGACGTGGTTGATTAAAATCGGCCCAGTAGAACCCGAGATAATTGAATTTGTTTAAAGAAATTATAAACAAATGCGATTACTGCCACTTCCTGGCGAGATGCAGCAATGACCAGAGGACATAAATTAAAGCTAGGAGGATCAGCTAACATCTCCAATAGGTGTGAACATGATTCCATGAGCGGTTCATTTGTTATAAACAATTAAACAATTAAAATTGTTATTACGGGCAACTGCGTATAATTACAGTAACTGGGTATTTTTTACTGTGTGGCTGATTCGTTTCCCTTTCGTTTGGCGCCCCATTTATTAAAAAACAACCACCAGGGCCGAGATAACAATTTTTAAAAAATATATCGGTAACGTTGCGAGTGATACGGAAACGGAATGGGACCTGGGGTCCCAGAAATGCTTGCCGGAAGAATACATTGTATGACTTGTCTGTTCCTATATCTCGTCTGTGATTTTGCGTTTGAAGAGTTGATCTGTGACTAAAATCTACAAGGTTGCTTCGAAAGAGCGCTAAACGCCACCTCTGTACAGCACGGTAACTGTAAAGAATTCCACAGGTTGCGTGTTTCGTGTCGAAATTTGGAAAGGATCCACGTTTCCCCGATAAAAGATCCACTATATCTCCGTCTGAATATCTCTCGGTTAATTATTCGCCTGTTTTCAAGAAGTGCGTGCTCGAGCCTTCCGCGTGATTAAGACAGAATTAATGGAGACGTTTTATTGGGCCACTCGAGACACGAGGGACTAAATGTCGAGAAATCGTGAACAAATAGGTCGACGACCTTCTTTTCATAAAGGTACGATTTTCACGCGAGTAGAAATATCGCTCTATAAATACGCAGGAAGGAGGGTCGACAAGTGTTTCTTTTCTTTTTTTTCGACACGCATTTCTTGCAACAGTTGCTGCACAAAGAGAGATACGATCGTTCAAAAGAAACAGCGAATCTCTCGAGAAAAAACATTCTTGTCGAGCATTCAGTCCCGTGCCATATAGGATAAATAGAACCGTAAAAATTAGAAAGTTTCATAGACCCTCGACCAAATACCCTTCAGCCTCCCACAACTTCTAGGTGCATCATTTCAAACACCTTAAAACTATCACCTGCAGAACAAACGAGACCCTATACCCCTCGAATAACAATTCGTTACACGGCCATTAATTTCCAACGCGTTGCTATCCATTTTGCATCACTGGGACGGGCCTAACAGCGAGTATTCGATAGCACGGCGGGAAAAGCGAATTTCCCCGCGGCCATTAGAACTAGTTTCATCGCGGCCGTGATCCAGCCTGTCGAGCCGATGCACTCGGCGAAGTTCTCCGCGTTAAAACGCTCTAATCCAGCGTCGAGCACGTGCCCGCGTCCGATCGTCACTCGCGCGATTAATCACTCTATTACATTAATCCGTCGGTGCAATTTATCTCGCGGGACGTGCGGCGGCCGCGCATAATGGCAGAGTCCTGTGGCCGTTCGCCGTGTCCTTCGAAACGGTACGTGAGCGATAATTAAAACGTAAGCGGTACATGACGGTGGTTGCGCGATACGTTTTGCCCACGAGGAAAAAATGTTGATACTGTATTAGGTTCTTTTATGTTTATATATTTGTACAAATGTTTTCTTTCGTGCAAAGGAAAGCAAGATCGATGAAACAATTCTCATAACACGTGGACTGGTGTAACGATCCGTTTCGCCACGCAGAGTTTCCCCTCGATCCGTACTCTTTCCACGCGAACAATGATACCGCGTGGCCTCGAGCCGCGAAGGTAAGGTCACGCGGCCGCTTGACAGGTGACACCCCGTGCATCCGTATGAAAACCCTGGCACGTTTTATTTTCGTGCACACGTACAATAGACGCGGCCGGTGGTAAGAGATAGCCAGCGTTGCATAATGCACAAGCACGATTCAAATTGTACGATCGTCAAGAATTCGCTGCGCTCGCGATTTTCGCCTCGTTTTTCAGCACGTGCCAACCGACCCGTCAGGTTTTTCCTGTTCCCTCCTTCCAATTCTAATTTGCTTGACGAAATCCCATAGAGGCGTCAAACATCGTAGACTATCGAAAGCGTTATGCAAATGTTTGGAAAAATCACCTCGCCTCTCTGCCCATCGTCGTCGAGTTATCAGGAAAGGGGTGAAACGAGCGTAGAAAGAGAGACTTTAATTACTGGCGGGTGAATTCGCAACCGGACGGACCCACAGGGCAGATTACCCCGGTAATATTACCGGGTTTTATTGCGGGGAGAGAAAAGTCGGTGTGAATGCGGCATGACTCACGGCACGCTCATCTGGCACCGATGTTTCTGCTCTTACCGCAGCCCCCAGTTCTTTCCCTTTCTCCATTTACCCTTCCTGTCATAGCTGCTTCTCTTCCGCGGTGACTTTCTCCCCCCTTTCACTCCCTGGACCCACCCCTGCATCTTTGTGCTCCTCTCCACCCTCGTTTCCTTCGCGTTCGTTCCTCTTTCCCGATCCTACAGTTGCTCGGCAAAGTCACGCGAACACTCCATATGCGATGGAATTTTTATAGAAACAGGGGAAAAATAGCAAATATCCTCACGAGTCTTATCTTACACGTTTTACAACTTCTCAGTATATTCATTCAATTTTTTTAACTTCAAAATAGTTTGTCCGTCGACCATTTGTTGCGAACCTCGAGTAATCCACCGTGGCTGTGATATTTCATTGCACTCGAATACGTTGAAATGTGTTAAAACCTCATTTCCTCTAACATACACCCCGAAAGTCCAACTGCGACAAATGGGAACATAGGATCATGAATACGATCGACCCCAATTAAAATGGAAACATTTCCCATGCAGGCGTAGTTTCTCGAGCACCTGTACCCTTAACGCGTTTCGCGTTCTCCTTCGTTTCACCCCCGTCGTCCCTTCGCCTTTTATCCGCCGTTTCTTCTCTCCGCAGTCATCGGCCGGGCGGCCTTTTATTTTTCTCCACCGCTCGCTCATCAACGGCGGCCGCGTGAATGAAAAGACTCGCGTTTTCACCCGCTTGTCGGCGACGTGCACGCGAAATACCCGCTCGATCGGTCTCTGTTGTCGCGACGAGAGAACGAGAGGAAAAAGGGGCGAACGCGTTTCCAGCGCCGCGAAATAATTACTGGAAAAGGGTTCGAGACCGTTTTGCGCTAATATGTCGCCGCATTGCGCGTTACGCGGATGATAATATTGCGTGGAACGCGTTTAACGCGGGGATGGCAGGCTGTGCGAAGATGACTGCTCTCATTCCGCGCGGTTTTCCTGCACTCTGCTTGCGGATTCATTTTTTCAAACGTGGACGAGGGCGAGGGTGCAACTTCTGGAGGGGTCGATTTTGTCATAAACACGGGAGGCTGAATTCATGTACGGGCTGGCCGTCGATGTTTTACAAATTTATTAAGCAACAGATATTTCCACTATGGTAGAGACCTATTGAGCAACCCGATGCTTGGGCAATCAGAGGAGACGATTCGTTGATAGATTGTTCCTAATTTAATTGGATTCGGGGACAGCTTCCCTCTTATCTGATTAATTTCACCGGAGCGGAGGAGATGATGGAGCGAACGAAATCGACTGTAAAGTATCAGAAAGATCCTCGTAAGATTCCGTCCGCTTTCTTTTTTTTTCACTCGTTAGTGATAAGGACAAGTTTCTTGCCCGATACGTGTTTCAATTTAAAACAGGTTTTCGGCGCGAAATTACCATCGACGAAGGACGTTCCGCGATCCGATGCAATTTGTCGTCGATGACGAGCACTAGGAGAACGCGATTCACCGTTCCACTTGTTCCGTTCAATAAAATGCTAATAACGCCGTTTCGATGAACCGTCCGCGCCGCTCTATATTCATATTTCTGTCGTTCGTTTATCGACGAATTAAATACATCTGGCGGTAACTCGAGTCGCGTACGTATCGTCGATCAATAATGAATGATTCGTTCGTAACTGACAGCGAAGGCGTTCGATTGAACGTTTCGAATAATTACGGATCGTCTGTGACCAAATCGGCGAATTTGGAGGCCCTGCAATTTGAAACGTGAAAGGCCTGAATGTTCGAAGACTCGGAAATTCCAAAATACGAGCAGATCTGTAACGCAACCAATTCTCCTGCTGATCGCGATTCTTTTTCTGCCTTCAGGTCTCAAATACCTTCATTCTGCCAGAATCCTGCACAGGGACATCAAACCGGGGAACCTGCTCGTGAACAGCAACTGCGTATTAAAGGTAAACTCGCCAACTACGATCAGTTTTCCCGAACCCTCCCCCCCTCCCCCCTTTCGACAAACTACCAATCGCGACAGCCAAAGAAAAGGAAGCGATCGATTTCTCTGTAACGTAATCCATGACAAGATAATTACACGCATTCCCCGGGGACAGATCTGCGACTTCGGTTTGGCTCGGGTGGAAGAACCGGACCAGAACAAGCATATGACCCAGGAAGTGGTGACGCAGTATTATCGTGCACCGGAAATCCTGATGGGGGCACGGCACTACACGGCCGCCGTGGACGTCTGGAGCGTCGGTTGCATTTTCGGGGAGCTCCTACGTCGAAGGATCCTCTTCCAAGCACAGAGTCCTGTGCAACAGGTAAGACCTTGCACCTTCGACTCGTGCACTTTCGTTCGCTTCAGCTGAAGAAATTTGAAGAAACCTATTCGCTGTCTCCAATTTTTGTTACGGTAAAACTTCGCCAATTTGCACGGTCAATAATAGTGCTGCACAGTACCCGAAGTCGTGTTGTCGAGTGCAATATTTCTCGACGAAATGTTTTGCGGTCGAACAGAGACTTCTGAAGGGGTGAGCATGGTTGTTCGAGGTTGAACGCGTTTTCTATGCACCTGCAGTTGGAGCTGATCACGGAATTGTTGGGCACACCGACCCTCGAGGACATGAGGTACGCGTGCGAGGGTGCGAGATCCCATATGCTGAGACGCGCACCAAAACCACCCTCGTTGACGGCCCTCTACACCCTCAGCAGCCAGGCGACGCACGAGGCCGTTCACTTGCTCTGTCAGATGCTAGTCTTCGATCCTGTAAGTTTCTCTTCCACGAACTTTTTCTATCTCGAATTGGGTTAAACTCGCAAATGGGCTACACGATTTTCTTAACCGCAGAAGAATTCAATAGTTGCGGCCAGTTGACGATAGAATCCAATTTTCGCGATCGCGTAGTCGATCTCTAGGAGGGATGGACGTTTCCCTAAAAGAAAAAGAAAACATTTCTAAGCCGATTTGGCGAACTACAAAGTTACACACCGTGTCTCGATCCCACACCCCAAGTAAACTTGTTCCTTCTGTTTGCCAAGAGCCGTGCAACTTCTCGCAGAGGAAACCCGGCGTTATCAGTTGTTAGCAACCCTTATCGACGTTTGCAGCCATCCGATAACTCCCCGTTCAATTTGTCATCGTTTCGCATCCCACTCTCGGCACGTCAACACGCCACAGAACCCTACAGCATATTTGCGGAGTGAAAAATCGGGACATCTTGGCAAGATTTACCCAAGGCAAACAAAAAAAAGTTCTCTTCTGTCGTTGTACTTCGTGATCCCCATAATTGTTCTCTCGAAGCGAGGACTTCGCGGAACAACATTCGTCACCGGAATCGTCCCCAGAGTCGACTGTCCAAGCGAATTTGCAATCGTTCCCCTTTCGCCAGTGAAATAAACGAACGAAAATCGCAGAGGCGAACGCTTCGCGAGTTCGTGAAGAACACACGGGACGTCGGTCGCGACGTCGTAAAACGCTCGCAACCAAGCTTGCAGTAAAATCTTTGCTGCCGACTGTCCTCGTCTCAAAAAAAAAAAAAAAAAAAAGAAGCGAAAAGTGAAAAAACAATGCAGAAAAGAAGGGAGGAGAAAAGCCGGGCCAACTCGCACGCGTCGCGAGCGCGCTGCTTTTATTACGGGCGCACGCCACATTTGTCAGAATTTCAGCAAAACGACCAGCGGATAATGCCGTCGTCATTTTGAAAACTGTCCTCGCGGGTTGCTCGGTACTTGTTAAAGGGCACGCCACCAACGCAGCCCACTTTCCCGTATCTCGTGTTCGAACGCGTTATTCCGATAATTCATGCGACGTGAATGGAATCGCGCGGACCCGCACGGTCGTTTAACCCGGCTAATGTTAAGACATGAAAAGATTACGAGCTGGGACGGTTCGAGTAATGGGCCTGTTCCGTTTTTCGTTCAAAAGGGAAGTAAACGGACGATAACGACGACGTGAATAATCGAGATGACGTCGCAAAGCGTTATTCAATGGCTCGTATTATTTATTGCGAAGTTCCTGCCGATTATTTCCCGCGGGGATTGAAATAGAAAGAAAGGCGGATGAGATTACTGCCGCGGCCTGAAGATTCTACCAATTTTTTACGGCACCGAACAACATCCGATCCGCGTTTAATCGCAGAAAACGCGGGCCGCGTCTCTTGTGTCATCCGAAACCAGCCAATCGCGAAATAACGCAGCAAAACAGGCTCGTTAATCGATAATTCGTCGGCAGTTACCATCTCCGCCGTGCAGCAAACCCGTTCGATCGTCGACCATAAATTCGCCCTGTCCCATAGTTCCGTACGAGCACGGTTTTTCCCTCTGCCCTCTCGAGAGAGTACCGCACGGTTAACTGGCCTCGTAAATATAGTCCAAATAGTCGAAGTCGTCGTTGGCGATCGTTTTCGACGGGCGTTTCGCTTCGTATCGATCTTTCGTTGACCCCGTTCACGAAATTCCCGTAGGACAAGAGGATCACCGTGGTGGATGCCCTGGCGCATCCTTATCTGGACGAAGGAAGACTCAGATATCACTCGTGCATGTGCACGTGCTGCTACACGACCAGCGGGGGCATGAGACAGTACACGGGAGACTTCGAACCGGCCACGTCACATCCGTTCGACGATCTCTGGGAACGGAAACTCACCACCGTGCAGCAGGTGAAAGGTAAGGGACGATGCAGTATACGTGGTTTCTTGGAAAAGGGAATTTGGAAACGCGAACGAGACCGACGTGCACGGGCACGTTGAATTCCGATTTCAATTAATTTCATTAATTTCATCGGAAATGATATCTGGATTTGTTTGTAGGTTCTTCGGTGTTTTAAATTGAAAACCCTAATGTCAATTGAATAATTTTACATTGGCACTATAGATATGGTATATATTTGCTGTGTTAATCCGTCATTAGTATGATTGACCGTTTAAGATATTTATAAACGCATTTACAAATCGGTCAGAAATATTAGAAAACCTTCTTAGACAAGCAATACGCAACCACATACTTCCTTTCCAAATACAATTCTCCTATCGCTTTGTAACTACATGCACAGTCGCATTCGTGATCCAATGAAATTAAACGTTTTTCACGATTTTAAACAACCGTGATAATGCACCGTCGCCAACTAACCGCGAATCATCGTTACTGGAAGGGTTAATTTTACCAGCTAGTTGTGACAAGAACAGATTAATCTGCGAGTTTCGCGCGGCGAAAGAAATGCATCGGTGTGACTCAGGCGGATTTATTAATAGCAGTGTCTCGGACACGTGGCTGGAACAATAACGCGATAGTCTGTCGCGTGCGTTCTCAAGCTACTCGCTTCGTACGATTGCGATAAATCATCGTTTATCAGCGAGAGAACCGTGAAGTTATCGAAGCGACTTTCATCCCCGGCAGTGGCCGCGAGACTGGGTCTAATATCGCGTTCGAAAATTGCACGCCATTCGTTCGTTAGCCGGTTGATTGGCGTGGTGCAGTGTGAATTGCACCCTCAGTAGCGATGAACGAGGAGGTGGTGGGGCTGGTTTGCGACTGAAGTTGATTTGCAGTAATTTAGACTCGCGTTGATGCATATCGAGAGATTGGTTTAATTCGTTTTCGTCTATTCTTGTAGACATTTTTTACATGACACGAATATTCGCGCCAGCGTTTCGCAATTATTATTACTGATTTGATTAATATACTGGAGCGATGTGTTCAGTGAACTGAAATATTGGATCACAAATGCGAAGATAATACTCGTCTACGAACACCTAAGAAAAGGCTGTCGGGTTGCTAATAATATATGGAGGGTTCAGATGTCAATCAGTTTAGTAGCTGAAAATCCTCTTTATGTACGGTACTAACATTGTCATTTTTTCCCAAGCAATTTGTAAAAACTTTCTTTGCGTCGATTGGCTTCCGAACTGTCCGCGTATAGAAATGAAATAAATCCACGAAATTCTGGCATGTTAAGAGGAATCTACGTTTCGCGAATTTCCATACGATCCTCCCATAGATTATCGTAGCAACCACGCCTCCCCCTCTAATAAAACGTGTCTTCGAAGAATCCACGCTCACCCAGCCATCCGATGTTGTCTGTTTCAGAGGAAATGCACAAATTTATAGCGGAACAGCTGAACACGTCGCGCGTGCCGCTCTGCATAAATCCGCAGTCAGCGGCGTTCAAGAGTTTCGCAAGGTAAGCCGTAGGTGGCGGATCATCCAGGTTACAGAAACGTTCGATTTATAATGCATCTCGAGGCAAAATTAATTTTCTATTACCTAGTATAAGACAAGCGAGAAAAAAAGATTACGGAAAAAAAAGGCTTCCGACCGATTGATAACGAGGCACACCCTGTTCGAAATACGGGTGTATCGGCTCCTCGAGAATCGAAGAGCTTCCATTTTACCAAATCATCCCCCTCGACGACCCGTGTCCGCATTCCTTTCTCCTTGAAACACCGAAAGAAAAGAAAAAAAAAAGAAAAGGAAATATATAACCAGAACCGATTAGCAAAAAAAAGAAAGTAACAATGATACGTATACAGAATATTAAGGGCGGGAGGGATAAGCGTCGCGCGTGTTTAAAACGGGGAAGAAAAATCATTCGCAGAGGGGCACACAGTGTACATCTTCGCCCCGTCGAAGTCGATCTGTTAATAACAAGCCGGATTAACGGGGAAAGAAACAATCGAGGAGAAAGAAAGAATGGTGGAGGCGAGGAAAGAAAAAAAAGGCAGAGAAGCGGGCAAGAGTAGACGGAACTTAAAGACCGCGGCGAATGAAAGAGGAAAGGGCGGTAAAGCTGTTTGGGGGTTGAAAGGGGTGAGACAGCCGAGATGGAACGATCGAAACGAGCCAGGAGAGAGCGATCTTTTGTTCCTCGACGACCCTCCCGTCGACGTCCTTTCGAGAACGAAACCAAAATGATACCCAAACACGGCACAGTGAGACGATTAAGAATTTAACCACGATCGCGCTGCGGTAAACTTATCTTTCGCTCGTACACGTGCTAGCGTACGTGTATCCGAGGCGCGTTACAAAAAGAACGTAATCGCGATTGCAAAAGAAAAAAAGAAAAAGCGAACAAACGAAAGGACGACCAAGAGTAAAAGGGTTACAGAGAAAGAGTGAAAAATAGCAACCCTCGCCGTCGATTCTGCCAGTCGCTGTGTGCGATCTCTGAATAACGGAATGATAAAAGGAGGGGTGATCAAAATGATCGGAGGGAAAGGTGGTAGAAAGTAAGGAGCGTGTGACATGCATACATTAAAATTAGTAGAAGTTTACGATAAGTTAGAATCGATCCCAAGTCCCCTAAAGAAACCTGCCCCCACCCCCCCACCCCCCCAAAGAAAAAGAAACAGGAAAAAGAAAAAAACAATTAGCAAATGCATTCTTTCTTTTCATATGTGATCTTGAAGTGTGTAACATTGTTTCTCGTGTTGCTTACTGCCGTCAAGTTAGAGCAAGCCGATCGCCGACCCAGCGCCCTGCGCCGCGTATACGTACACGTTACTACCACTACCAGTACCGAATCAGCTATCTACCACTGTCAGCTACTATCGACTACTACCGCTATCGTCTACCACTACTACTACTACCACTACTACTACCACTACTACTACCAATCGTGTTACGTCTCCTCCTGAACGAACCGAACGAACAGAGAGTCAGCTCTAGCCGGCGCGACCTCGCTCGCAGAGGTACTTGAACAAACCATTTTACCAAGCATATCTTTGTTTTTTTTTTCTTCGTCTTCTTCATTTACATTTCTCACTTGTTCTCATATGTATATATATAACTGTCCGTGTTTTCGTTAGCCTCTTATAAGAACAATTTTCTTTTGTCCATTCTCTTCGTCTCAACCCTTTTATTATATCGCCCTGTCTATTATGATTGGTTATTTTGTCTCCTTTTGTCTTTCGTTCAGTCCCTTTTGATTAATATATTATTGTTACACTATATATATATATATATACTATATATTTATACTGTCCTCGTCGTTAAGTGTTAACTCTCGCCTTGCTTCTTACATTCTTGGTTTTTTTTGTTTTGTTCTTTTCTTACGTACATTATAATCGAGACTTCTGTATGATTGGTTAATTGTGTATATAAAAATATATGGAGATTTTATAGTTATATATATACATATACATACGTGTACCGTGGACAAAGCTCGACATGGACGTATGTTATGTGTATATATACATATGTGTGCTGGAGCCTAGTGAGATACACGTTACCGGATGCACGCCAGCGACCACCTCGCTCGACCGACTTCCGATCCCGCGGCTGACACGATTCGAGAAGCCTTCCGCGGAAGGCTACCCGGAATCGTAAATCTCCTGTAATTGAATTTACCCTTTCTCCCTATTGGTCCGCTCCTCGAAGGTCCGCCAACTTAGCGATCGATCGATCCGTTTCCACGTTTTCTAATGGAAAGGAAAATGTGGAAGGGACAATTTTTAATTGGAATTTCGACGGGAAACGTTCCTCTAGGCCGCCTGCTATTATCCCGTTTGGTCAAGCGATTGAAAGGGGCATTGAGTTTCGGGACCTCTCGAAGGGAGAAAGTTTGTCAGTTCCATCGTGGATCTTAATTCTCGGATTTATGTGAGCGCGAATTCGATTGATCCCCGACTTTTTATCCGCTCGACGCGTCGATCGATCCGTGTCCGAATGTCCAGAAGCAACGGAAATGCTTTCCTTTGAGGAGGGGAAAAAGAAAAATATATATACTCCGGGGGATCTCGTGCGAGGCGCGGCATTTTTCGGAGACACGAACGACCACTTAAGGGCCTGTTTTACCTCGTTTCTGAATACGCGGACAGTCGTATTACGCGATAAAGATAAAGAAACTTGAACGTCTCCCTCTCGGGGGAATTCAGTTTCTGCCTTTCGTCGAGTTTCGTTTCGGAGAAGCACGGGGAACGGCGCTAATTAGCGGCAGTTTCGCAATTAACGGAAGCTTTAACGTTTACCAGAACACGGCTGAACGGAATCGTATCCAGTGTAATCGTTAGGGATTAACAGGTGAGATTGAACGTGCGAGGGCCTCCCCTTTCTTTTTCGTCGTTGTGACGCGATGATCGGGGAAATTGCTTCGAACGATCTTCGAGGAGTTCCAAACAGATATTACCGTCCTGTAATCCTTCCCACCTCGCTTCGATGCACCGTCGATCGAATGATGCACGATAGAAATGTTTCGATTAATGGGGAAAAGTAAAGAGGACTGGGTCGCGTTAATGTTTTTCTGCAAGTGGCTGGTCGCTGGTGTGTTTGCGATAATCATACGAATCGCTGTGAAAGTGGTACTTGTAAATAACGCTGAGAGAACGGCCGAAATGAACGCTTTGTCGGTCACGAAGAGTGTAAGAAGGCCTGATCAACCATGCAGCCTTCAGTTGAGAGAAACGGTCCGGAGGAGAGCAAAAAAAAGAAAAAAGAAAATAAAAATGGACAATCGCATTCATGATTCGTTCGGCAACCGGACGAAGAGAAAAGTAACACGGAAAAGGAAATTCTGTTTCGTGGTGTAGCTGGGTAGATTGAAGCTTTCACGTATTCCTTTTTTGGTTTTTTTACTTTTGAGGACAAAATTCAAGCCCGTACATCCTTAAATCGTTCCCAAACTATTGTTCGCGGGGGAAATTGTTTGGATAATAATCCGGGGAAATATGGTCACGATGATTGGGAAGTAGAGGAAAGTTTTCCTTGTAGAGGGAAATTAATCCTGAGCATCAATTCGGGATCCTTCGGAACGTTGCTTTGCCAAGGGGTTTTCTCGCGATACTTTCGAGCGATCCTAATTAACGGAGGAAACCCAGATAATTTTTATCGACGGACATTTTCTATACGCACCCGAATCGGCCGAAATTTGCGTCGCTTGAAATCATTCCTCGAAGTCGCCAGTAAAAGCGAAGTCTCCTCTGAATCTTAAAATATCGATAGAGCCACGTCGTTTCCACGAAATTCAAAAGGGGAACGCGCGGAATTTTTTTCGCGAAACGTGCCGAGGGCGACGACACGTTAAGCGTCACCGTTCCACCGCGGTAGTGCCATCTTTTCAAAGTCCCAAAAATAATTCCACCGATTTTGGAGGAACGTCGCGCGCATCGACCAACTGGGGAAAGCGTGGACCAAAAAAAAAAAGAAAACAGAAGAAGAAGGGGTTGATCGAGAACAAGATGTAAAAATAAAATGAAATTTTGAAACGCTTCGCGCTCGCGTGTATTCTCACCGTTGACTGTTCCCCAAGAACTTGGCAAAGCAAAGTCGAGGGCGGTGCGAAAAACGAATCGGAAGAACGGAGAGCGCGAGTCGAGAGGGAGGAACGAGCGAATGGCCACCGGCTTCAAGGGTGGCCGAAAATCGGTTGACACGTGAAGGGGAGACGTTGCGACGAACTGACGATAAAAAGAAAAAGAGAAAAAAAAGGGGGGGAGAGGATAGAAAATGTTGGGGAATATAATTGCAACTGAATGAGTTCAATGGCTTGCTGTCACATACGCTGACAGCTGCATGGAAATCAGATGAAGCGTGATTCGTTGTTCATCTCCAGACCTGTGGGTTGCAACCATTTTCTTTTTTGTCCCCTGTCTTCCCGGAACGTGAAATTTGAAGAGTCGGATCTTTCGTACCGAATTCAGTTCTCCTGGTCCAGTGGTTCGAATCATCCTGGTATGTAACAGCTGAATATTTATTGAACCAGATGGGATCGACGGATTGGCAATATTTCAGTTTAAATACTGCACCATCCAGTGTGTATTCCCTCGAATGTTCAATAATGGAAACCACGTTAACAATAAATATTGAACGGGAAACAAAGAGATTGAATTAAAGCGACTCTTCAAATCGATCGTCACGAGAACGCAGAGCGTTTCCTTTGTCCGAAAGAGCATCGAAGCGACGCGGTCTGCTGGTAGTTTTGCAGTCATAGTTGAATAGAAAAGCGATTTTTTTTCCCCCCCGGCAAAATTAGTGTACGTCAAACGAATTAGTTGACGCCATCGGAGTAGAAGTAACGCGAAGTGTCGTGCACAATTGAAACACACGGTAGAAAGATAGAAGAATAGTCTTTGATTCCCGTAGTTCTTCCATGTTAATGATACAAGGCCTGGAGCGCCACTCTTTCGTTGAAATATTTGCTACAAAATGTGCATTTTGTTGCGTTTTTCCATTTTTTTGAATCACGGTATCCGCAGCCAGGATTGAAGTTAAGTAGATAAGTAATAAAGCTTTGTTCCACGACTTTGAGCAATAATTGAATGTTAAGATTGATCCAACATCGTTGCTAAAATTAAAGAATTGAATTAACAATACCGTCATTTCCATTGCGAATATTTATATCAATGATTTCTAATTGCTTATCCGCTTGATCAACTATCCCGAACTGCATATATCAATTACACCCGATTCACTTGTTTCGTTGCCTTCCTCTCATCGATTGTACTTCGACACTTTCGAGACGCACTGCCGCCGCTCGTTGACGATTCAAGTGACCCAACCCCCTTGTACTGTTCCCGTCATCCCCCTGTCCGATCGTTTAGCCGGCGAAACTCGAAGTGCCGTTTGAGCGAACGCATTCGACGACTCTCCCACGAAAACCTTTCCCGTTAACGCGAAGCACTTTGCACTCTCGTCGATGTACATATCTTATTAGCGTTCAAATCTCTACGCGATCGTATCGTCGAGCCAGCCATTAATCAGACACATCCACCAACAAATAGAAACATTCATAAGCATATGTAATTCATGTATTATAACAATTGCAGAAAAGAAAAGAAATTCGTGGAGTCGACACGTTGATCTTGGCTCGAAGATACGAAGTCGCCTGTGGGGCTTAGTAAAGCTGCTAAAAATACGAAGAGGATGGAAGACGCTACAGTGATACTGTTTAGTGATGTTCAGTTTCCGAAAGTTTTACCGAGTCCCCAGTGCAAACGGTGTTCCATTCGAACGCCATTCACGCAGACCGGAGATTTGAAAAGTAGCCACACCTCTGTATTCTCCCGCAAGTCACTGAGAGATTCCACCCCCGATCAAATAGACAACCGAAACAAACAAACAAAAAAATAGGATAAATAAGTAGCTAACTAAATAAAGAGCAAGCGAGAAAAGAGCGAAAAACAGAAACGAGCAAAAAAAAAAAATAATGCAGAAACAAAATATAAAAAAAAAAACAAAACCAACACAGACTTGTTTTCCTTGAAATGACAAGCACTAATGATCTGTTCGTACGACTTGCAGCTCCACGGTGGCTCATCCCTCGGAATTGCCACCCTCTCCTCACCAATGGGAATAAATATCTTCTCCGAAAACGCGAACACGGATGACGAACGCGCGGCCAAGCATTTGCTTCACGCGAAGATAACTTCTTCTAACAGCCTGAGGCGGGAAGAGAAACGAAGGAAACGGAGCTAGATTGCACGAGAAATCTAAGGGAGAGGACGCCGTCGTTCAGGCTGAACGAAGAGGAAGGATAATTCGAGGAAATCGGATGAAGAATTTAAAAAAAAAAAAAAAGAAAATAAAGAAGAAGAAGAAGAAGAAGAGCCAAGAGAGACAATAGACTGCCGAGCAATGAAGCCTCAATTTTCGACTAGCCGATATATATATACATAGACACGCGTATGTATATAGATATCTCTATAAATATATATTATACATACCTGTACTGTATGCATACGAGAGGGAGGGAGGAGAATACACTCACGTCTACGAAGGGTACAGCCAGGCGAAGGATGCGAAATAGATGAATAATAATAATAAGAAGAAGAAGGCGGCGATCAGTTTCGAGGGATTCGAAGATACAATACGACGTAAAGAAGAGCCGAGGAGAACGTGCACGTAGTTAGTAAGAGAGGGTCGAAGATACGGGCCAGTCTTCTTTTATTTCCTTTCCTTTTACATTTTACACGCTTCTGTCGTAATGTATATGTACACGCGGCCGCGTTCGTAATAATCGATTAATTCAAGCAACACCAACAAAAATGCCGGGAGAAAGGCGGCCACGATCGACGGTTTATTCATTAGAGGACAGTTCTCTAATGCGTGTAATATAACGTATGCACACGGTTGCTCCATCGTCAGGTTCGTTTCAGAGTAGCTCCAGTTTACCTTGTACCTGCTGAAGCGGAACAACGAGAGAAGCGAGAGAGGATCGTCGTTTTTCTCGAACCGAGAAAAGCGCCTTTGGAGAGCCGCGATAAGAGAAGAGGAAGAAATATACGTATAATCGTAGAGACCCCTTTCTTCCCGTCATTGGACTCGCGTGTACCGCTCTAGGATGTATTAATGTAAGCGTTTGTAATTAGCCCGAGTCGCTTCGTCGAAGAAAGGGCAAGGACTCAGGAAACGGAAACGAAAATATCCATGGACGAAAGTGAAGATAGTCGCCAGTCGTGGATAATTGTGGTTATTGAAGTTCACCGAGAAAAATAGTAGCTCGCAGACAGGGGACACCGTGAAGGAAACTAGAACGGAGAAGACAGACGTCAGAAACTCTGAAGCGATTTCATTCGTGACCCAACGATCGCGAATTTCAACGAACGGAAGATCTTTAGCGAAACGAACAAACAAACCAAAAGTAACGAAACGAAACAGCCGCTTCCATCGACTACGAAGAGATACTTCAGACCAATCTGCAGAGACGTCGACGCTACCTGTGCAAAGGAGAAACGCTATCGTTCCTTTCGCAGAAAAGATAAAATGGAGAAAAAAGGAGAAGCTGGCGCGAGCGAGAAATTTAGTTTATTCGGCCTTGAATGGCTTCAGCCCTCTGTGGAATTTCGACTCGGATAGCATTGGACTAATTGGGAATTGCGAATTGAAATAATTCTCGTCGACACGGGACGTCGTCGCCAATTGTGAGCTATCGCACAATGGATAGCTCGTTTTTATTGAACAGAAGACGACATTGTTCTCTGCGCTGTCCCGAAGAAGAAAAAGAAAGGAGGAAATTAGGAATTGCACGGATTCCTAGAACACAACGGTGGATCGATTGAATTCCAATAAAATGCACTGCCGACGAATCGTGACGAGAACGCGACGTCATCCCGATCGAGGATGAACCACGAGGAACGAGTGGACTGGCAAGAGGAAGTAGAGGAAGATGAAGAAACAAGAATCGCAATCGTCCGGAGTCGTCTTTGGCGTAGATAGATAGACCTTTTTAGTTTAATTTCGCGACTATCGTTTAATGTTGGCGCTTCCGTGCGAGATCTCTCGCTTTGGTTTCTCTGTCTCTGTAGACTTCAGCGATCGCTCGAGTCGGCCTCTGCATCCTTTTTTTCGAACTCTCGATTGCGTTTGAATTATATAGTTTAATTATTTCTTTTTTGTTTCTTTTTTTTTTGTACGCGAAACGACGTCGTTCACGAACGATCGCTAATTGTAAAGTGAACCACGTCGAGAGCGTTTCTATTACCAGTAGGATTAGTTAACGGATATACGATTACACGTATGAGTTCAGACGCGCCCCGAGGTCGGACGATGAGCGCACGGTATCCATATAGTTACGTTCTGAGTGTGATTTTAGTTTAAGGAACTTAGGTAGCCAGTAGATTTTCACGAGAATTTATCGTAAGATGCTTAGGTAGCGATACAGCCTTAGCGGCGGACTGGTTTTTATTATTCCGTGATGGACGACAAAACTAATGCAGAGCAATGCATGTGTTCTCTTTCCTACGCGGACTCGAACTAATTTCTACTACGACCTTACACGTAACGATAATCGTTTTAAGCACCGTTAGCAATTTGTATCGGGACGATAAAGGATGGGAAATGGATACGAACGGAAAGAGAACGAAGAAGCGCGAATTTTTGTTCTCTTCTCTTTTTTTTTTTCTTGGCGATTAATCGAGCCCGTCGATTGTAAAGCAACAAGTGTCCACGCGAAGAGAACAAATATTAATAATAATACGAAATAATAACTACTTCCCCCCTGGCTTCTGTGCACGCACGATTGCCATTCGCCAGGCGCGTGCTAGAAGCGTTAAAATGTCGCGACGCGGTTGATACCTTTCTTCGTCGAAGTCTTCTTTTTTTGTATAACGAACAGCCGAGGAAATTTTCTCTCGTCATTTGTAAATAAATCATCGCGTTCATCGTGTACATACATATAGTAGCTCATGTGAATTGAATCGCCATTAAAAAGAAAAGTAAAGATTTGCAAACGCGTCAAATAGAAGCGTGACCTCCGACAAATGATCAGTTTCGTCGTGTCTAATCGCTGGCGATTTCGAATAGGATGCTCCAGTAACACGTGCGTAAAAAGGGTCCTCGGATATTTATAAATTTATTGCCGATATCGCACGTTATTGGTACGTCGATTTTTCTACGATGGTATATCTTTCAAATACTGATACAACGATCTTTTTTCTTTTAACATCTCGCTGTGTGGAGGATCATTGGGTTTACCGATATGTTTCGCGCATTTATTATTCAACAACTTAATTTGTTATAAGTTACAAGCAGAATATCGACCGGAATTATTGAATATCCGAGAACCCTTGAAATCAATTTGATCGATGACTATCTTATTGATTATCGCAAAAACGATTAACGCCGTAGTTAGACGCAACGAAAATTCCATAAATTCCTCGTACCGCGGACATACTTCGATGGACAACGACGTTCCTCTTGAACTCTTCTGAATTGCTGTTTCAATCTTCAATAATCCCAAATGGAACCGTGATTGCTTAATTAATATAATTCTCCGCCCTTTTGAAACTTGACCACTTTTGTTTTTCTCCTCGCAAGATTATTCTCAGCAGCGATTCGTGGCAATGTGAAAGGTTTTCCCCGTTTTATCGCGGACGTCGCTGACTTCTACGTCGCTATGGTCTTTCGTTTTATCCCTTAACAGCCTTTTACAACGACTAATCGAATGTTCGTTCAATCAAGCAAACTATACAAATAATTGAGACATAGAAGGAAGAGATTTAACTCAACGAGAGGGGAACGTCGATGTTCCGTGGAAGTCTAGCAAGAGTCCGAATCGCAAATGAAACAAAACGCAGATGAGGCATGGAGGATGAAAGGGGAGAGAAAAGTTGATGGAGAACGAAACGAAGGGGGAATGTGCGAATGATTGAATGTGCGCCTGTGTATATTCGAGATGGATGAACGAGGGTGTGCGAATGTGACCGCGTGAAAAGGACTACTGTGTTTCCTATTAAACGAAAAGAAAAAAAAATTACAAGGAGGATAATGTGTAGATGATTTACTTAACGACAAGATTTGTAAATACGTAGCTCGCTGTAGCTGGTCAGTTGGGCATTTGAGCGAATACAAACTTGGAAAATGCAGGAACGGAGGCGACAAAAAGGAAGTAGCAAAAACAAGAAAAAAAAAGAAGAGAAATGGCAATGATGAAGGGAGAATAATAAGATAAAAAAAAAATTTACGACACGTAAGAATGAATAAAAAAAAAGAGATAGTACGGGATATAAAACTCTCTTTGTTGCACTTACACATGCGTATTACGTGTATAATGTAGATACACAACAGACACACATAAACACACACACACACGCAATTACACACAAGCGAACATTTTTTTGGCAAATTAATGTAACACACTCGTACGTGTGTTATTGGTTTCTCGTTCGTAGTAGAGAACCGAGGAATTATGAATAAATAATAACTGGAGGCTAGGTGATAATGCATAAGTCGTAAGGTACCTACGTTAATTAGATGACTAATTAAGCGACAAGAAGAAACTCCACGTATACTCCACACTAGCGAATATGCCTTCATTATGAAAAGTGGCTGGCACGTGATGCACCAAACAATAAAGTTGCTACGGATTTAAAAAGAAAAAGAACAGATCGAAAACAGTGGTTCTCTTGTCTCCAATTTTGGGCACTTTATGTTTTTTTTTTTTTTTTTTTTTTACCTTACTTTCCTTAACCTTTCGTTTAACATTTTTTTTCTTCTCCGTTCTTTACTTTTCAGTTCTGCGTCTAGCTTAGCTCGCCGGAACCGTTCCTTTCAGGTCTTGCCTGCACACGAATTTTTCTTCCTTTCTTTCGCGATAACAATTCACCCGTCGCGATCAGCTCTCGGATGGCATTTTACTTTCAATCGTTCCCGTTTGTTTCTACTTGGAGAGACTGAGCCAGTTAGCTAGTTATACAATTCCATTTCGTGTGTAACGTACTGCCAGGAACAATTGTTTACCATATAATTTTAAGATGACAGTGAGCCACACGTAGTTAAGACAATTTATCGGACAGTATTTTAATGCGTTTTACAATTACCCGGAACGTCTTCTGACAATTAGAGGGCATCATCGATTATTCAAGATCACTATGAAGGAAATACCAGAATCAAAAAGCTTCAAATATTCACGACGTTTAGTTCCTGTAATTTTGCATGGGAACACGCGAGCAAACATTCAAATTCCAGGGGTGAGGAGTCGAAAAGGCCCAGCTACGAGGCAAGGGGGATGCAAGTATACGCGCCCTTTGCCGACATTTTTATTGCGATCAGCAATATCTAAAGAAAAAACACTTTAGCAAAGATAACGCAGGACTAAAGAACGACAGAAGGTACGAAGGGGGAATTGGAACTCTGTCATTTTGGTCATAACGGTCGATGAATTGAAACGTGACGACCTGTCGTTAGTAACTAAGAGGCCTTAATATATTGCGTTTACGATAAAGCACACAGACACGCAGGTTGGTTCAATTTAAGCATACACGTGTAGCATAGAGGAAGACATACACATACATGTAAAGGAGGTAATCGATAGGGTACAGATAGGCACCGTTTACGAAATGAGTAATCTATTTGTGCGAACATTAAAGGACCCCGTGACTGTGAACAATTTATCCGCGTAAATCTATGCGAATGAAATATAAATATTTGGACCGTGTACAGTGAAGACGCACCATTGCGTGAGAATTTTTAGCATTTCTAGAGAACTAGTCCCGAAGTTTGCAATTATTCGTAGCACGCGAATGTAGTTACCTCCACGGTATAGCAAGAATGGTAAAATAGATTTTGCCCCTTTTGCAATATTAATTACGCGAATGTTTTGCGTTTTTATTCGCGACAGAAACGAGATACAAAATATAATAATTCAACTTGTAGAATAAAATAAATCAAATACCAAATTCCGCTTTACCATTTGCGTATATTTAATTCCAAATATTTCAAGCACGACGTTTAATCAGGAAATCTAATTAGTCGCGGATTGTCATTCCGACAACGTCTAACAATGATTACTTCTAATACATTAATATTTGTCAGATCTTCGATACTTTTCGTTTCCCTTGTCGTTAGTTACATTCCATGGGAATGGTTGCGGCAGTAGAGCGTCTAAACGATTTTACCCCTTTTTACAAATCTGCTTGCGAGAAAACGTTCTCGATGTCACAGACCATTTGCCATTTACCTATATCATGGAAGCAACTTTCGAAGACACGAATGAACAGTCGTGGGGTCCTAAGAAGAAATAAAAAGGAGCATTTTTAAACACGCTACGCCTCGTTCCGTTCTGCGTCGATCACCGTACAACGATAAGCGTCAGACAGGAGTAAACGTCGACGTGCGTTCGCAGGCAGTCGTAAACGTAAAATGCAAATTGCCCGTGGAACGATTGCGGTCGAAACGGTGTCACAATTGTTTCGCTGCTGTGCGCGATTTGTTCGCGAGTACGCGCCATCGGCGGCGTTACAAAACGTGGTGGAAAGGGGTCGAGGATCGAAGCTGCGCCGCGTTTCCGTCTCGCAAAATTCTGCAGCGAAGTGCAATCGCCCCTTTCGATTGCCGGCCAAATTCCAGGAGGAATTTCTCGGCAAGATAGAATGAAACGAGAAAGAAAACGGGAACGACGCGGAACGGGACGAAAGCGGGCCGTTTTGTACAGAGGCATCAATTGTCCAGACGCGCGTCTGCTCAGAAGCAGGGATGAAAAGAAAGCGAGGAGAACCGGAAACGAATATCATTCAGCACGTGCCACATTTACAGCGTATCTCATTCTAAATAAAGGACTCCACCGATCGTAGTTCTTCCCGGGGAGTACAGTTTTCGCACCAGCACTGCCCACTTTACCATTGTTAGATCGGTAAAATCGCCACCGATCCCATCGCTTTGTCCGCGTTCCTCCGTTTCGATCTCCTTGTCGTAGGCCCGTGACGCGTTCGAACGGATTCCCTCGAAGTGGCTGTTCGAAGCGACTGCTTCGCACCCCGCCCGATATACACACCCCCATTTGTAATAAGCGCACGTACCGTTTTCTTCGGCCACTAATGAGTCACAGAATCATCTTCGCATCGGACAGACGAACCTAATTGCCAAAACCGAACTGCTTGCGGGGAGGATCTGTTCAGCGTCGTTTCCGGGCATCGAACTGTAGCCGAGAATCCGGCGAGGAAGTATTGTTCGTCACGTGCGTGTAATATGTGTAAAGAAAAAACGAAAGGTATAAAGAAGATGGCCACCTGTCGAGGAACGAACACGACGGTGCGCACCCCCGTTTAGCGTTCGTAAGCCTGTAAATATTAGCGTGTAACCTCGAGAATTCGCGTACCTTGAAAGTAGCTCGAAGCCTTTTCACAATTAGCGATAACGAATGAAAAGAGAGAGAAAGAGAGGGGGGGGGGATGGGGGAAAGGGAGAACAATTGTCGGTGCGAAGAAACGAAGAGCTCCTGCTGATTGCGGGAACCGTGCCGATTGTACATAGTAGATTAGAGTTACCTCGATTTAGGGTTAAAACGTTTAAGGTTCGGAGGTTCTAATCGTGCGGGGTGTCGTACTTAAAATGATACGATTCGAGGGGGCACGATTTCTTTCCCACGAACGGACACTTGGTATTTTTTCTTTAGAATCAGCAATCCCGCCAGTGTCGTAACGAGCCTCGTGTCTGTGAAAATTTGTTCATCCCACTATTCAATTATTCTATTAATTAATTAATCATTCTATTCTTGAGGCAGGCTGTAAGGAAACTAAAAAGTTATCGAAAATCGTTCTAGATGACTTCGACACGGGACGAATACCTTTTAGTGTCTATACCTTTGCGTCGAGTGAGGAGCACGTTTTTACTCTCTGTCTTTCCCTCTCTCTTTCTATATATATATATGAATAAAGGACAAAAAAAATGAAAAAAATAGCTGGTATTTAGGAGGTAGGCTCAACGATCCGGCACTTCTCGATTTAGGAAGAACGATTTAGCCTCTTCGAACGCGTCAGCGCGAGGATATATTTTTTTTAACGAAATATCTCGACGGCATGGTTTTACTCGCAGAACTCGCTGTTGAAATCTCTCTTTCTCGCGTTCGTTCATCGGATACGGGTCCATTGTTATAGTAGACTCCAATTTACTCCTCGTGGAACGGGAGAAGGATAACGCCTCGCGAATTCCTCTGTACGTTCGCCGAGGGAAAAACGGAAGGAAAACAGAATAGCGAAGACGGTCGTACAAACGGTCGCCGCTTTTTTTTTTTTTCTTTTTCCTTCGAGAGACGCGAAAAACAGAAGCGACGAGAATTCGCGAAAAAAACGATAAAACGAAGAAACAAAGACACAAACTGCGAGTGCTCGATCGTTGATCGATTTATGATCGTCTATTTAAATGTTCTGCGTGTCCCCTGTTCTTGGTGTCTTGTACTTTGTAAATATGAATGGAAATATTGGATGTTGGCCAATGGAGTCCTACCGTTCGACGAAATCCTCAATAAGTAAATGAAACTCTTCTGTGATAGTGAAGTAAACTAATACGTAAAAAAAACCAATTTTGTTCTGTTTCAACGAAAATCGTGCACTTAAGGGATCGATCCGCAACACGCGCGACACTGATTAACCGGCGATCGATCGAACGTTAAATGTATTGGCGGGCAAAGTGGCGTAGGGACTCCACGGGTGCGGTTCGCCGAACCAGAATGACCGGAAGCCGGCGGCGAGTCGCCCCCGACCGGCAAATCTTGACCTCTTCGTGGACTCGTGCGTTTAATTAATCCCCGAATTAAGTGCCGGCAATTAAGCGGCGTCTGTATATAGAGTGAAACTTTAATCGGCGATACGTGTACGTAAAGTGTATAAGCGTGTGAGATCTTCTACTATTTTACAAGGACGATTCGATTTAATTCGACGGCTTGAAATACCATCGGTTATTGTTCTCGTCGGGGGTGTCAATGGGCATCCCATCCGAGACCTTCCTTTGTGACGCACGCGGCGATTACGAAAATTCGAGGATATATAACGACGGTCGAATTAAACGGAACACCCTGTGGACATAGGAATATTCCACAGATATGTATACATATGCGAACAAATTCTTTCGCGTCGACGATATTACACGCTTAGGATCGTCCCTATTAGCGGACGTATTATGTGTACTTTGAATGGCGAACATTCGCGATCGAACCACTCTAAACTCACGGCCAAAATAATGTTTAGGGATGCTCGTATGCCTTCTACGCGAAACACGAACACCTGTATTAATCGTGTACGCGTCGGGACGCCCGGCGGCGTCGATTGGTGGTTGCAACCCCCTCTATAATATTTAAGAAACGAACACGATAGGAGGACGGTGAAAAGAAACGATACAACTCTGAACAAGTTGCGAATGAATTGAAATTGATCGACAGGCTTCCTATTTTCTTTTTTCTATGAAATTTAATAGAACCGACGGACGAGGGAAATTTTTTATTACCAATAAATTGAATGACAAAGCAGCTGAATTATTTTCCTTCCCAAAGTGAACAATCGTTGACGGAGTTGCGACTAATTGATCGCGTCCCGTGTGCACCCGCGTCGATGCACCTGTCCTCCGGCAACGTCATCGAATCTTCTCGCCGATTTTTCCTGGAAAATCGTTCGATTCTCGGCGCAGCTCGCCAGGAGAACGTCGTTCCTTCGGAAACTTGTATCTATTGAACGTGTCCGCTTCGATAATAGCGGATCTCTGTAATATAACTATCTGTCGCAACGGTAGGTGGCAAGATTTAGTAATTGTAGGTAAAACGATGAAAAAAAAAAATATATAGGGAAAGTAGAGAGGCTGATCTCCGCCGTGTAATTTTTGTATTTTCGATGAAGGGGGGCGTACGATATAACGATAATTGTAATTGTAAAACAGTACAACTTGCATCGCGACTATTATTATTATTATTATTATTAGCCGTAGCAGTAGCAGCAGTGGTAGAGGGGAGCGATTACGAATAATCCTTGTATCATAATAGAAATCCATTGAAACGCGTGGGTGGCGTGGGAGAGCAAAGGAAAGAAATATATCGCGAAGATCGCGACGATTTCCTGGCGAGCTCGATTCTCGAAACGAGACATTTAGAAAGATATTTTTGAAGACTTTTCTCGGAGGATATTTTGCAAGAAATTCTATTATACGGCCGACACCAATACGATTATCGACGTCAAAATTCCCTAATAATATTGCAGAGGGGAATCGAACGATTTATTAGATCGGCGAACAGCTTCGAGGCTTGGATATATATATAAATTAAATATATATATATATATAAATTAAATATATATTCTGGGAAACGCCGTGATAAGACTCGACGCCGTCGTAACGGAGGCAGTGCACTCATTGTAAATAGGAATGATACTTGTAAAAAAAAAACACAAAAAAAGAACAAACAATCGGAGTAAAGACAGAAGCGAACCGCTATAAGTAACATTGCGTGTCTACGATGCCTATATCTGTTTAATCTACGTAACGAGACGGAAGCAATTAAAATTGCTGATCACTATTAAACTAATACCTAAACAGCAGTTTACTCTATCTGTGTGTGTCGGTTTCGAAATTGGACATAGATTTTGTATCACCCTTCTCTCCGTGTATGGTGTGTAGCCCAGGGATCGATTTCGAGGGTCTCGCGGAATCGACAAGAGAATCGATCCGCTTAATGTAATGTTGAAACAAACGTCGAGCACCTGTGGACAAATCATTGTATCACGACCGCGGCAATTTTTATCCGAACAAAATGATTCATTCTTTTATTTTCAATTCTCCTTGGCGCTTTACCGTCGTTATCGGGAAACGATCGATGCGGATCGAAGCGATTCTCGAATGTCCGTAGCCACCGAGATCGACCCCTTCGAAATGTAGATTCAATCGTGTCTTTCACAACTATAAGTAGTCTTTGTAAAGTCGATTTGCGATTGACGGTGTCGCGTTTTTTTCGAAAACTAGCACGTAACCTAGGGTGTACAGTAAGGAACCGAGCAGATCGGTACGTATCGAGTGTATCGTCGCGTCGATTCTTCGCAAAGAGGAAAGAGCAATTCGCACAGACTGTTCGATGCACGCTTTCGATAAACGCGCGGCCATCCTGCTTGGTCGCGGTCGATGTATTTCCAGATTTATCGTGCACATGTCGTAGATGTGTCCACGCACCAGGTGCTGGAGACCAGTTTTGAGAAATCCATCGTTCGGAAATTGCCCATTGAAAAGTAGCTTCAATTGTATTACAAACGCGAGACGTTTCACCGATAGTTTTTAACGCGAAATTTGTCACCCTGAAATGTAATAGACACGTTCAGTTGCACCGACGCGTTTCGAATCACCTTCGAAACTCGAATATTTTCCAATCGAATCCTCGAAACGAAATTGGTCTTGAGCCCTCACGTTTCATCTGGTAATTAGTTATAAAATCTTCGTGGATCACAGTTAAGATCGCGGTCGAGGATTCCTCGACGAGGAATCCAGGCGTAGAAGAATCGATCTTTACATCGTTCCTCTCCATTCTGGATTCATCGTCGCGGACGATTGTCTGACGATCGAACGATACTTTTCGATATATGCACATTTATCGTCGTAGAGTGAAATTTCACGGAAAGATCGTAGTCGATTCCAGCCTTTCCGATTTCAAGCGTCGTGCTCGATAACTACCGGACAAAGTATAATCAAATATCACGAGGAACTCTGAATCAAAATTGTAAAGAAGAATGGACAAAGAGCAGCACGAGAACACGAACGAAATAAATCAATAAATAAACGCGTACGCGCACGCGTAAATTATATAGTTACTCAATGCGAAAGGAAAGAATTTTTAAGGCGAAACGATTAAACTTTCCCGGCGAATTTTCTCGTCCGACCGATGACTTTGCGACGTACAGTTTCGTAGAATCGGTTGTGTAAATTAAGTTTGTACGATTCTCTCCGACTGGTAGCATAAGATGCGATCGTGTGCAACGAGAAAGCAAAAGTGCATCCGAAGGAAAAATGAATAATCGAATATTCCATCGTTTCATTTTACTCGAGTCTCGCGTCGAAATAATTTCTATAGGGGGAAAGCGATGATTATTGGTTTGGCTTCTAGTTGCACGCGGTTCGAAAAGGGATTCTAGTTTGTACGCATAATAAAATGGACAGAAAATGTTTTTGTATAATACGAGCACCCTATCCGTATCCGAAAGTTTAATCGAGACCATTTGGAAATTCGAAGTGCTGGCCCTCGAACGATCAAAGCGTGCGCGAAGGGTGAACAGCGAGCGACGAATTTTAATGACGAACAAAGCAAATAACAAGGAAAAAAATAGAAAAAACGAGAAAAGAAAAAAAATACCAGAGCATTGAAGACTGGCAATCAAAACTAACGTAGGCAGATTTATTCCGCAAGATTTATTCTAGTGTCTAGCACGATCCGGACACGAAGCCACAAAATTATTTTCGATACCTGATAGGCGAGTGACGCGTGAGACGAAAGAAAGTCATTTTCTTTTTCTTGTTCGGTTGCCTTGAAAGAAAATATACTAACGAACATCGGCAGAATGTTACAAGAGTCGAAAGGAAAATATGTTCCCGGGGAAATTGACTAAAATTACATTTCGTTTGTTCTGGCGATGGTCGTGCTAAGCGCAGAAAGAAATCTGCGAACGAAACTAAACGCAACTCTATGCGAGGACTCTCCTTCGGAAAGCAAACAAAAAAAAAAAAACGTAAGAAATAGATCGTACAGTTTTGCGAGTAAAATACACGTCTAATGTAACGCTAGTGAGTAGATAGGTAGGTACCTGCATTTCATGAAATTTAACATGCTTGAATAGCTCCTCAATAAATCGTTATACATGTTTTGATAAATTGTTCTCCTTTTTTTCTGTCTGCCCTGCGAACAAAACAAGAAAGCAAAACAAAAAAAAAACAAAAAACGAGAAACCAGTCGATGCACTCCGTTGAAGCCGAAGTGTTTCCACCTACGCGCGCCTCTCTGCTACAACACGCGCAGCATTTTATTTCTGTCGATGCCGATCGAAGGAATTGCTTAAAGCCAGTCGTCGATATTTTTTTGCAGAAAGTGGAGCGCCCGTTAAAAACATCAAAAACTCTTGAAATTCCGAATTTCCTTGATCCCCTCGACTCACAGATTTCTACGATTGCCGGACAGCAATATTGAATAGACAACCATTTAAGCAAACCGCCCTTCCTCCACGAAATCGTCCAAGAAATTCACCCTTCACACCTCTCACTCGCGCAGAAAATAAATTCCCCTCGCGTAAAACATTTTCAATCCGGCCGGCGAATTATTTCCAATCGAAGAGGAGCAACGGATAGAAGGCATTCGCAAGTGGCGTGCAATCGGCGTGGTCGACACCGATTGGCAGCTGAGACATTGGAGACAAATGGTGGCCATCGTTGCGGAGAAATTACAGGCAGGGAGATTCTAATCAGCCTGTCGGACGCCATAAGTTACGCTGTTAAGGAGCCACGGATAACGGCCGTGAAAATAATAGAGCCTAATGAAACTGTTTGCAATGCTGATTAATGATAAAGGGAAGCTGGTCTCAGATTACACGTGGGCAGACTTTTTCCTTTCTCTCTTTCCAGCTAATAACATTCACGCATTGGACATCAGCGTGGCTTCCTTTCCGCGTGACCCTTTCGCGAGCTGTCTGTCCAGCACGACGAGAGTAACAGGTAACTAATTTCTATGCGGTCGCCGAGATTTATCGATAGCGCGTGGATCAAATTTATTGGACGTCTCGATGGGGGCGAGTTCCGAAGGGCGAAGGGAAATAACGAGGGAAGTCGTTGCAATAAAATTCTATGGAGAAACTCACTATTTCCATAGAAATAAAATAAGAGGAACAACTGAAACAGGAACACAGGTGAGCACAAACAAAATCGTAGCTCGTTTCATTTTTACGATTAAGAGCTTGCGCTCCGTTTTCGACCGAGTTCCAAACTCTCGCCAAACGGTACCGGAAGCGGGGTTTCTGCGCGAAGTACCGAGATACCAGGAGTTTCGCGAAATAATCGACGCGGCTGGTGTACAAACGACAACCGTGATGTAAGCAATGCACACGGGCAACACCCGATAAGAAACGGCGACGGTAGCTGCGCGCGAAAAAGGAGAGCCCCGAAGCCGGCTCCTTCTTCAGTCACCTCCTGGCTGTCTTTCGATTGAGTCCGAGCCGTTTTTCCGCTTCGAGCAATTCGTGATTATTGAAGCCTCGAATCTTTTTCACAGGTAGCCTAGCTTCTCCCTGTCGTCGATGACTGGGAGTGCACGTGGAACTCGCGGAGTCGTGTGGCTAATGGCGTGAGTCTTCGTCTCCACTGGAAGTTGAGTGAATCTCCGTAAATCACTGACGGGTCGCGAAATCTCTGTCGCCTCGGCCCGCGAAAAGATACTCGGAAAACCTATCCAGAGGATCGACGTTGCGCCTTCGTTCCGTCTATTTCCATCTGACCGCCGAGAGACCAAAGCCCGGCCAGGTTGTGTCCCCGTGTTAACACAGTTTTCTCGCGTTCTATCGTCGCATTGACAAAACGAGTTTCCCCGTGTCGCTCGGTGACGCAAGCGACCGGTTACGAGCAGCACGTGCCACGCGAGAATGCGATGCATGAATCTTCGTTGCCAGTTATGTGGCGAACGCTTCGGCGGTCTCCAGAATCCAGAAGTTACCGAATCCTCGTGGAAAATTGGACGTTGAGGAATTCGTCCGATCGCAATTGCCGTGGCGAAGGCAGCGATATAAAATTTCGCGAGCGTCAACTCGTGATATGGCAATCACGAACCCCGCGATAGGGCGTTGATCGAAACTCGAGGAACGTGAACAAGGAGACTGACTCGACTATGCCGAACTATCAAATCTCTTATTCACGAACAACCAGACGCTGCAAAGGGGAAGGAACTTTCGCGTGGAGATGCGCCGCGAATTGTCGCGACGCTCTCGGGGATGAACCGGTGACGCGCTCATGAGAAGTGTCATCACGGGCGGCAAGAACAATCGTGGAAATCTATGTTTTCACGGGCGTCGATAAACAAGGCGCACTATCGTCGCGGCATGGCAGTGAAACGCTGACGACAGTGATGTAACGGTGGAAAATAAAGCGGTGACTCGCGTGGATCATTGGTACCGTGTGCTGGCGCACGCGTATACACGTGCTCGTAGACACCAGCAACTTTCCTCGAATTTCGATGGCAGTTTTTCGAAAACTTCCTCGCGGTGATCACTTGCTCTTCTGTTGGAATCGACGGGCCTCGAATACGTCAAGTTTCATTCAAAAGTGCGCGGTGTTCGCGCCGGTATCCCGTCCGGGACGTCGAGTGCATAGTGTTGCGAGGTTCCTCGGAAACAACAATTAGAAAATCGACGCGGCGATAGCAATTTACGAGGCGGCGACTGATTAGTGTTTACTGTACTCTAGCATTGGTAGGAAAGAGTTGCTAGAATTTACGTAGGCGAAAGAAATATTGCAATGCTCGCAGCAGGTAATGAAAGTTGGTGCGCGATTACTAAAAGCAGTTGGTCAAAAGATCGTTGAACAATTTCTGGCGTCGTGAGAGTGTTGCTTCCTCTGCCATGGATCAAAGTGTCAATGTTTCAAGAGTTTCAACCCGCGGACCGAGTGAAAAAGACCCGAGTGAAAAGATCGACCTCACGATCGTGACACCGTCTCGCACGATAATCCGCCGTGTCGATATTTAAACGCGTTCTTAAGAAGCACGTCAGATTCTATTTCCGACTCTGCCAACCTCTTGACACTCATTAGTACGCATTACTACAAGTTCCCACATGGAGGGGTCAATACCGCGGTCTTATCACCGGAGTGCCGACGATTGCTTTACACCCGCGCCGAAAACTCGACGCAGAAGATGTAACAAGGCTCGATGACAAAACGGCGAAGCATGGTCAAGAGTTTAGAAAGAACTTTCTCTGGATTTGATGATTCGCAGAGATGCCGAGAGGATCTTGAAAGGGATGAATCCTAGATTTGATTCGAAAAAAGTACTGTTTTGCTGTTCGACTTACCCAGATGATCGATTTCCGTTCCAAGAGATGTCGCGACGAAACTTTTTATTTCCACGGGCTGCACGGCTGAGACGGTAATCCATATTATCGGAGCATTACTGTCAACTCGTCCGCCTTTCTCGTTTGCTAGGGCTTCCTAGCAGTTTCCTGCGGTCGTTTCACCCCAAGCCGCAGCCAGTTGCACATGGATCGACTGTTTCTCCGTCCACGCGATCGAGAAATCATTGAATAAAAATTAATAACAGAATATAGAAATGGCAACCAGCCTAGCTAACGAGCAAGCGGAGAAACCGAGGGAAATAAGAAGGGGCTTAGAAAGTTCTGTCCGATTGAATGGTCGCGGATCGAATGGATTTTCCTCGATGGTTTCTCGATTTTGTGAAATATAAAATCCATCAGTCAGCGATCTTGGCAGGAGTCGCATCGCGATTAACAGAGGCGATTGAACTTTCGATGGGCCAGGTGGCTTAAATACCAACGCGATAATAAACGGCAACTTTCTCGAAGCAGGTTTCGGCGCAACGATGACGAACGGACAAGCTGATTGCGCGACGAAAATTCAGAAAGGCAGCCGACGAGTCGAAGCGTCGATCACCGGTGCGTGGATCGGATCCTCTGCTGTTTGAGCCGGATCCAGGGATCGAGGGAATCATGGGCAATGGATTGTCCTGTTGTCCGCATCGCAAGAAGGTGAGTGAGTGGTCCCTTTCTCCCTTTTCATTGGTATTATTATTCAATGCTAACTGTATTTGCAATTAATCTACTGGATGGTGCACAGTGGATGATACTATTTTCATCTGCTCGATTGATCTTTGGGATACTTCACATCTGTATTAAGATAGATTGTCAACTATTTATTGTTTTTTATACCTTGAACGGAATTAGAGTGGCCGAGGTAACAAATACGGAATGGAAGAAGATGTTAGGTAGATCGTTTACATATAGATACAAATGACGCCAAAATGCAAAGCAAATATCGAGAGAAAGTGAATTCGAGATTTGGAAATTTGATTGATACGGGTTGATAAGAAGCTGAGACTTACTGTATGTGTGGTGCGGGATCGTCCTGCAAGATGGCAGCATGATTCGATTATGATAATCCGGAAACGATGTTCGCCGTGATAAGATCATAAATCATCAATTCGAAATTCGTTTGTCGTCTGTCTGAAAGTTCGAACGAAAGTATAATTAATTTATACGACCCAAGGCAATTTGATAACTATTATCGTACAATTAATTAGCAATTCATGCCGCGCAATTAGTAATCAAATTATTCTGCTGTCTGCTCGCAGCATTATTAATTTCTCGAGGCTCGTTCAATATTAATAACGAAAGCTGAACAAGCGACAGCGATTAGATCTGTCAGATCCAATTGCTAGGAGACAATCGTCGATCTACGATATCCACGGGGGAGAAAAAAGGGCCAAGGGATGCTCGAGGGAACGAAAGGGATGTCCATCGGCTGATAGAAATCGGACGGATCCACAATTGTGCAATTGTGCCACGCGGAACGAGCACGCGGCCTTCGAGTCGAGAATAACTCGGCACCGAGTTATTTTCTGAAACCAATCTCCTCGCTAATATACAAGTGAAAAAAAAGATCGTTTACGATCGCACAATCTGCCCAGAGCATTCGCTTGGCTGCCTTTTTAGCTAAATACGCGTGCAGTTGATAGACGATTGCAGTTTAGAGTTCGAGATACAAGTAGAATCAAGTAGAATAGGTCTTAGAAACGAAGGGATATCAGCGGTTCTATACGTAGTTCCTCGAGTCTCGATTGCTTCAATGAAGATAAAATGATGCAAAGTGTTCCTTCATGAGGATAGTTTACTGCTGAACCCACGAAGCACCGGGCATGTTGTTTTGTTAGTAATTAATGCAATTGATAAATTGTTTGTTAAAAGGAATCCGAGGAGGCAACAGATCGCGAACATTTTAAATTTCGCGAACCCTTGGGTTAAAGACTGATTCGGCAGAATTTAATCGCACGCTTGATTCTGCATACAAAATTTGCACACGTCCGACTGTATTACACAGAAACGACACTCTAGGTGCGTGTGTATAATTAATTAGTATCGTTCGCATCGAATTTCATAGGAGCTGTCTCAAGGTCCATTGCGCCGCTCTTCCACGGAACATTTTAAAAAGTCACTTGTCTCTTCGCGAATGAACCTCGAACGAACGCAAGCGAAAAGCGGTGACGGATCGTCATTCGTATTTCGCGAAGCGCGTAACAAAAAATAAGATCGTCGAGACAGTCGCGGCAATTAAGAAACGACTTGCCGAGCAAGAAAGTATCGTAGGAGCGCTTAATGAACATTTTGCAATCTGTTGCCGCTGCGATCTCTGCAACTCGACCATAATCCAATACGAAATTAAGTTTCAACCGTTCTGTCGCGGTCTTATCCGCCGTCGGGAGAAAACTTTCTCGCGAATCCTTTGTCGGGCTTCGCGAAAGTTCCCGTACCTCCGGGGACGTCGAGTTATTTTCGCAACGCCCGACAGTTTCTTGCAATTTACGCCTGCAATTGAAGGGTTCGCGGGCAAAAAGGGGACAACGCCATTTTTGGACAGCATTGTGTTACATATGTGACGCTCGAAGTAGAGTGGCGAGGTCGTACCTTTTCGAAACGAAAACGATTCACAGCAGGCGGACAGATCACGCGGGAATACTGTATTTGGATAAAGAAGTGTGCGGAATGTTTCCCCCGTGCAGACTAATGTTTACTCGTTGATTATTCCGGGTAACAGCGACGCGTACAAAATTCTGCGCGAATTATTCACTCGAAGTGGCAGAAATATACGCGCAAAGTACAACGCGTTGCGGGAATAAAAGGAAGAGTGAAATGTAACTTGCGCAAAAATATCTCCAATATTATTTTCCATCCGGTTTTCTGCAACTTTTTGCCGCGCAGACACTTGCATTTGTTTCAAATTGATTCAATTGATCCTTGAATATTACGCTTCCACTTTGCCGCAACACCTCGCGCCCCATTACAATCAAAGACACACTTTTCACCGGCCTGTCTCCTTGGAATGAGGCGAGCAACCATCGCTTCGTTCCCCTCGCTATATCCCATCGACATGGAAAAGCATTCGACGCGGTTGTCGATTATTAATTGTCAGCCAATGTCGTTGCCCGGACGATCCATCATTCGCGAGCCTCGATTTCACAACGACGACATTGAACGGCCGTCAATCGCGCGTAGACAATCGTTGTTCCATGCAATTTTTCCGCGGAAGCGATACGATCGCGCGAATAAGTTCGCCAGCTAAAAGTATCGTAAAGTCCCACGCGCGTAACACGTATTACGAATGTGCAAATGAAGCGATCACTTGGAGGCGAGGCATTAACGCGGCATTTTAATAGGTATGTAGGTGATAGTAGAGGAGCAAGGTTGTTCGTTCAACGATTCCTGAAACGCGATCGCTTTCTCGAGGCGTCGTAAAAACGGAAAGTCCATTTCGTTCGCCGTCGCCTTCTGACACCGGGCGTTTATATTGCGTTCACTTGATGTTCACCGTTATTGCTTGGAATAAAAAATGGGTAATCCAAGCGCGGAACCTTTGCACGCCTGGGTTCGAACGATTTCCAGATGTACATATTTGTCACCGTCAATAATGCTCTATGAATAGAACATGCCGCTTGCAAGATTGCAACGCGATAGCAGAATAAATAATACATCAATTTCCTTCTTATTTATCTGATGCCGTTCAATCAGTATATCCGATAGAGGGGGACTGAAAGCGTATTTTCACATCGACAGAAAAAAAACTTCTATAAGGTCCACCGATAATGTCTTGTATAATGACAAAATTAATTTACTTTATTTTCGTTGACCGGCTTCGTCTCGCCGTTCGTTGAGGTGTATTAAGGTTCCTCTTACTTTTATGGAAGGAAAGAGAGAAAAAAATAGCGCCTCCAGTGAGATTTGTCGTGAATTCGTAAGCCCGGCAATTTTTTCTCTGTCAGAGAGGCAGTTATTCTACACATGAGAGGGGAAAAAAAGCGGTAGCAGGTGCGAAGGACGAGTTAATCAACTGAATCATGATAATCGGACCGAGCTTCGCCCGAGGCGATGGACCCGTGAAACGCGGAATTTCTCGTCGGAAAAAACAAAATTAAAAAGATGACTGCAACCGTGAGTGAGGGAAGCTGATCATCTTTCGACTACGATTTAGAATTGGTTAATCTGCGAACCGTGTCCAATAAGTAGGACGCCTTGAAGCGGGACCGTAGATCACCAGGTGTAATTATCATATTACGTGATTAGAGAAAAATGACGGCTGTTAATTCGTCTAACGCGTTGTCAATGCGACGCGTCGATTAATCTAACGTGTCATTACCGGATAATAGCTTTTTATTAGCGTGCCTGGCGCATTTATAATATCGTAACTGGCATTTATCATTTTTTTTTTCCACGCGTTTCAAGATTCCAATTTCTCGAATCAGAGAAGGCCGACAGAAACATCTCCACGATCGTGCCTGTTAACTGTTGCAAATTGTTACGCGCATCTGAGTGATCGCTGCTAATTGCTCTAAATTGCTTGGAACAGTTTCGTTATCCTCTAATAGCGTACAATTTCTAAGCTATCAAATCGATGCGATCGATAGCGGCCCTTTCGTCGACGCAGCATTTATCACTAATCGAGAATCAAATAGCGAATCCGTCTCAAAAATTATTATTAACAGCGCATCACGATTGAAACACGCCGCTCCGATACGCAACCTTATCGGTCCACCGAATTCGACGCAACCACTTGCATAAATAGAACTCGCGGTCGTCCCAATAAAACCAGCCGAATACGATTCGCAAACGGTATCGACGATAACTACACACGTTCGACGAAACGAAGATTAATCTTCGATTTCAGCGGCGATCGGGAGAAACGTTAAGCCGAGCTACCAGATGCATTGCTGGATCAAAGGTACGATCACGAACGAGATAATCGGCTGATTTACAACGCTAGTTTGGCCGGCCGATACTACTTGCTGGCGGACACGCGGCGCAGTGCACGTACACCTACAGGTACGGCGAGAAAGAGTTGCGTCGCAAGGTAGCTTAGAGTGTCGCTGTCGCGATCTCTCGTTTCGATCCGGACGCCTGGGTAGTGATTAACGAGACTGGAATCGTCTGTATCAAGATGGTAGTTCGATCGGTACAATGTTTTACGAGGGCCACGCACGACAGTAGATCGGGCCAAACAAAAGTCAGACAGGCAAGCTTTCGTTGTATGCTAATTATTACATGTTTAACAGTCAAGCACGGGGTAAAAGGCTATCTATCTTGTGTTATTCAATGGGCAGTTGTGCGCGTGAAATTTTACGCGAACGACGTTAAAAGTAACTGTTCAACCGTTTTCGACGGGCAATTAATTATTCCGCGGAATGTTCAGGGGATACCGGGCAACGAGACAATGTATGTCTGGGAAATTTTTGAATTGCTATAATTCAGATTTCGTAAGGGCGTCTGTTGTCCCATTTTTCTTGTAAAGTTTCTAGAAGAAAATGTAAATTAACGTGGTATCGTGGATCCAGTGGAAAAGAACTGCGGCGATATTGGAGTCATCCGCGTACATGCGTACACGTGACTTTTCCTACCATGCCCATTTACATTTATATTGCACTACCGTTCATGCTACTTTATTGTCCGTTTAATCACGAACGCCATATATTTCGCGTTTTTTTCCCCCCGATCCAGCCTACCACCTGGGAAAATCGACGACAGGGAAGCGTGATTTATGATCAACGAGAGGTATTGGTCGATCGACATTTTCTCGGCACGCAGGTAACGTCGCGGCGAGAGGCGGTTTAGGTCAAGGCGTTCATCCAGCCGCATTGTTCTCCATGGCGGCGAAAGTGCGCATACGATTATCGTCCATTTATCTCGGTGCTCGTTTCGAGTGATGCATACTCGTTACCGTGCATCTGGCGATCGTTTCTCGGCGATGGAATCGTTGGAATTCACAGGAATCCGGCGACCCGATACGCTGAGAGGTTCTGAGCAGACTCGGCTCGATAACACGTATTAAAACGGTCGAATCAATTTTGAGGTCGATGCACGTTCCGGTGGAATGTGCTGGCAATTCGAGCAGGTAGACGTATCGAGGAATTTCAGCGAAGAATTTTATGTAGAACGACTTCCTTACTGCTGTTACTGAATTAAGCCCTGACCTTAGGGGCCGAGGCTTAGGATAATGTGGGAACTGCTTGCGGAAATCGGGGAAAAGGAAGATTAAACGAAAGAACTGCGAGATAACATGGAAAACCAAATTTGAGATCGAAAAATTAAGAAACGAAATTTGGTCATCGCAGACCCGTTTGATCTATAATCGCGAAGGAACCAGAACAAGAATCATCAGAAACGACGCGAAAAAAGTAGGTCTGATACGCTGGAGAAAAGGGATTGATTCGAAACATCACTTTCTGTATTTGCCGAGGCAATCAAACTTCAGTGGTTCAGAAGGATTCAGTTATTCCGCTAGCATCCGAGGAACGCAGACTCGAGGCTGCCTGGTGATCAATCAACCTCAGGATTACGTATCTGTACGACAATCGAGTTGTAACGGAGTCATTGCATAATGCTCAGCTGCGCGATTCATCTTGTTTATGTTAAATACATTTATCGACAGCCGGAGAATTTCACCTCTGATCCGATAGTGTGCCATCCACATGCCGCATCGTCGAACGCGAATAATACACAAAAAAGTCGTGTCCCATCTGTGCAGCCCATGGAAGTGCGAAATTGTAACTTGCTTGTCTGCATGGGAAAGAAACAAGGGGGAGAAAAAATCGATCGGACTTCGAGATGATTATCCGCTACGAGTATCGAGTTGGACAAGGTTCGATCGGTTCCATCGAGAATCGTGTGGCTCTGGTGGGGATCAAAGGAAACGACACGTTGAAAATTGCTTTTAATCTCTAAGACGTGCAACAAATCGTGATGGATGATTGAATCGATTATGCGCGGCGCAGTAGAGGAACGAGACAGCCGAGTAACAAGGCGAGGCGAACGGTGATATAAATCGCCGACCGTCAAACACGTTGCGCCGTGTGTGCGTTCACAAATCAAACGCGTAGATCTAATTTGTTAGGAAATAGAAGCGCGGAGAAACGTCATGGGAACGAGGCGAATGAAGTCCTTACACGGACACCCCTACATTACGGTAGTCAGGGTTGATTACTATCGAGGGCAAGCGAAGAACTTTCAATGTTGAACGTTTCCATATGAATGCTTGGTGCATCAAGTGTTTTCAAGTAAACTAAGATCGGTATTAAGCATGAAATTCGAGGAAGCGATCAAGGGGCCAGCATTGTTGCGAATCCTACAGAGATCATTACGACTTCAGCAGACCACACGCGCGGTTTAAGCACCCTGGAAAATGTCTAATGCGAGTATAATTTCGCTGGCGGCCGCATCGAGATTCGCGTTAACAACCCGTTAACTCTATCATTACACCGTGAATGTATAGATGGAATTGTTCGCCGGTTTCCGCGTAAAAGCTGCAACGAAGGTGGAGTTAAAAGGCCAACCCGTGTACGCGTACCCTGCTATTTCAAAGAAATATCCATAATGCCACTCGTGAATTATGAATCTGCGTTCTTTGAACGTTTGCATCAGTCATCTCCATCTATATTACCTCGTTTGTAACGTTTGCATTAAGGTACCATTGCATTTATGGTTACATCGACACTTTATGTCACGGCGAGTGCATCAGTCCTGTTGCTTTTCTAAACGAGTCAACGATTTAACGATTCGATAAAACATGCTTCGTATATTTAAATTTGGCGAGTCTCCTAAAATTAATAGGCAGGTGTTAAGTGTACAGAAACATTGGTCGTACAAGGCAAGCCACTTAGCGTCATTCACAGACGAAAGTAAAGATTTAAAGGACCCTTTTATCCTATCGTTCCACGGACGAGTCTATATTTTTATACATGTTACTTTTGCTTATAACAGCAGACTCCCGTTTATCGCAAGCAACTTTGCGCAAGTACTTTGCGTAAATTATTAGGAAATATATATGTCATGATAAATGGATTTCTACTCCAGTTCTTAATAGTTGCAATAATTCAATGAAAATACCTGCTGGCGGTATCCTCCAGGGTCAATCCTAGCCACGGTTGGTTCCGTAGCTCACGGTAGCCGTTTCCAGGTACTTGAAATATTGTCCCAGGTGCCATTAAAGCCGTGGCAGCTCCGTAAACACGCGGCGTATCCACGGGGTGCCGCGTTCTACGTTTCCGATGCTGGCACGGTTGCATTCAACTTCTGCGCGGCTTTAAAGGCAGAAAAATGTTACATCTATGAAGCTTCGGTATTTCCTGTACACTCCTTGGTGTATGCTAATGAGCGATACACCGACAAAACACCGGGGAACGCTTGAGAGTTCGTACGGTCGTGTTAACTACGTGATCGCGTGGGCGTGCACAACGTAACAGAATACAACGTCGATCAGCGTTTTCTAACCAAAATAAAGGCATTCGCGTGGCGGCCACGATCGTAATGTCTAGCTGCGCGGCGTCTCCGCGGATATTAATGGCCGGTTTCTAGGAAAGGATCGCAAACGACCGACGCGTCTCATTGTAACTGTGATTCGATATGAATCAAGCCGGGTAGAAATATGATAATAGCGAACGCGATATTACACGTTCGTTCTTTGAAATGCATGCAGCTTTAGACGTGGCGCCGTGACGATTGCAGGGTTCCAGGGGTGTCATTAACCTGCGGCGCTTTACACATTTTTCCGAGATTGTATCCCGTTAATAACGGTTCGCGATAACGCGCGTCGGGAGGTCTCACAGGGAAGTTGAATTATTATAGCACACTTTCATTACTTACCGGATTGTCTTCTGCGAAATTCCCGAAGAAGTGATCCGCAATTGATTCGGACGTTTCCACAATTTATTTGCGCGGCGCGAAAGTTTCATATTGGCGCCGCTTGGCGGCGCTCGCGACTACTCGGTGCTCAGTGGCACGCGCAGCTCGGATCCTCTCGTTCTTGCGTTTGAAAACCGCGTTCGCCGGGTCATCGTACGAGAAACGTATCCCGATGACTGGAGTAATTGGAATCTGCACAGAAATCTAACGCGGAAGGAAGGGTTCTTTTCTCCGCGAAGCAACGGAGATTGTATTCCAAGTGCGCTGTGTTTTGTATCGAGCCGTTGTGTACCGCCGGACGCCATGTTGGATTCGGTATTGCATCGTGCATATTTTACCGCGAACGTGTGCATGCCGATTTGAATTCGCGTTCGATACGTTTCGATAGTTCGAGTATCGAAAGTGATCATGATGGCTGTTCATGGCGCAGCCGCGGTACTTTCGTCGGACGTCCTGCGTCTCGAGTGTCTGTTGCCAGTTATCGTCGTATATTTACGTGGACGGTCACGATAATCACCGTGTTCCCATCCGTGCTAAGCGAAATCAGCCGCAGGGGTTCGTGCAATACGGGCAACGTCTAATCTTGGCGTGCGAGAAGTCAACTTCAACAGCTGTCGGTGCGTGCGAGTGTTCGACGCCGTACATTCCTCGTTGTTCGCGGTACGTTTCTTTCTGGATAATATTGCGGCGAAGAACTCACGTGGGTGAATCGTTGTGAACGTTCTGGATCCGACCAGTGACCTTTCGAACAATGATGTAACTTCCTCGCGGTGAAAGACTCGACGCCAGTAATCTAATATCGCGAGCGGGCTGAAAGATTTCTGGCGGGACAACCTTTCAAATCGTAACGTACGAAAGGCATTCCGATTATTCGCACGGCAGGCGTTCAAATGAGATTGGCAGCCCTGTCTTCCCCACGCAGTGTGCTCGTTTTCGTGTGAGCGTCGGTGAGAGGGAACAGTGACACTGCGGGGTAGTTTTCGCACAATTTGCCGTGGAACTTTCTGCGAAATTAGTGATGAGTTAAATATAAGAAGTTGAAGTAGTGATTAGTGTTGAAGAAGTGGAAAATGCGGACGGCGACACCACCGCGAGGCATCAAACAGCTTCGGCGAGCCACAGGGCACGATGCACCCGTGGATTGCAGGAATCGACTGGTATGTCACAATGATTTTTGCATCATTTTCCATTGCATGCATTCAATCGTCTGTTATTATTGATACTATCATTCCTCAACACGCGCATGTAGTAAGAATAATGTTCTAAATGCGTTGTGCACAGTTCACAAACACAGCCATCATATGCATATACATACATGCACGACTGCTATTCAAAATGGCGCCTCGAATAATACGTTTCTATCGAGCACATTCAAACACGGTTGCAACACACGAAAGCTCCATTACGAAATATGTACTATCTAAAAGAATTACCGTATTCCGCATACCTAATTTCTGTATCGACCAAACATTCGACCGATCCCCCGCGATTGCGTTATCGTGATCGATTCGCTAGATACCCGGATCTCGAGTATTCCTCGACGACGCAAGCTCGCAATTTTTCCGTTCCACCAGACGCAGGAAAACGCTTCCTTCCCGAGGTTTGGAACGGATTGAAACCGGTTTCATTCCATATATGCTTAAATCCAGTTTCCTTTCACCTTTGCATCGAGAACTATCGGTGCCGTTCGCGGCTTATCAGAACGTTTCGCGTTCACCCCTGGGCGGACAACGTTTAGGCCGGTTCGTCGTTTCATTTTTGGCGCGAAATCAGAATTTTCGCGTGGTCCTTATCGAGATCGTGGTTCCACATTAACGTATTTCAAGAGGATACAACCGTATCGACCATTCTTGCACGATCGATGCCGCCAGACTGTTATCTCGTCGATTTGTTTGCATCTGTTGGCACAATGCTCTTAGATCGGTGGGAAGATAACGGGCAGGCGTGCACATATCGAGTTTCGTTCATGCCTCGAATTATAATCTCGGCACCGGAGGACGATGTACCTGGGTAGATAATCGGAAGTACGACGCACGGAATGGTTCTTATCGTTTCATTTTTTTTTTCCTGCGCAGCGGTTCTGCCGACAGTTCGGACATTTCACTTGCGAGCAAGGTCTTCTCGTTTCGCGAATGGCGGCGGTTCTTTTTTTTCTCCTCTTCTTCTCTCGTTTCACGAGATGATCGCGCCATTAACGCGTCCTCGATAACCGCTTGGCCGTCGGGAGCTTAGCAGCCTCGAATGGAATTGCATCTTACGTGTGTCTGAACATTGAAACGCTTTTAAATTATCGTTATCGCGCGGGTATTAAAAAAATTGATCGAGCAGAACGATTGCAAAATAGTTGCGCACGTAGAATATTAAACGCGAGGTGTTGAGGATACGCGATGGTTACGTAAACTCAACGTTTAATGCCACACACCAGGCATCGTATTAGAGATGGAATAGTTTTTAATGCGTTCGCCGGGCTTTCACCTATCACCCGTTCTCTACGACGCTCTCACCTGTCCTCGACCTTCTTTAACCCTCGTGCATTCCGACATTTCCACCTGGTTACTAGGCTCGTCGGAATTTGAAGGAGAAAAATCAGTAGGTGGAAACACCAAGGACGTTTCAAGGTTGCCGATATTTTTACGACCAGAAATTGAGTTACACTCGAGGTAGCCGCGTGTCGAGTTCTATTTGCGGAAACGTAATTGACCCTGAAAGTTTTTCTACACTTCCACTTGCCCACTCTAGTTTCCTACCTGTTACTCGAATATTCTGTGCAATTTCCTTGATTCCCCGCGAATTCGTCCATTTTCAGTTTGAACCTTCTTGGTAGAGGATCTCGATGTTCTCGGTTTTGAGCATTACAGTTTCTGTCTTACATCTGGCGACACATTCCCGACCGGAACTTTCTGTCAAATATTGCTTTGCAATTGTTTCGTGACATTCGGCGGACTTGTGAAATTCGAGTAGCTGCAAATTTGGACAAGTAGCATAGGGTTTAGTACACAGACGAAGCATCGCATGTTTCTGGTAATTGCGCCTCGATGAAGCATCGATCTATCGATTCAGAGTCGTTGGTATTATGCAAATCGAATTGGCCCGCGGCTGCGTGTCATAAGAACGATCGATTTACCGCGTTTTCCATCGATGCATCGACGCGATCCGCCCACACCCTTAACGCCAGCCTTGACCCAGCAATACGAAATCAGGCTCGAGTTTTCCACTCTTCCATCGTAACAAGCTTGTGAGAAATTTAGTGAAACGGTATTTCGAACAATGCAATAAAAGTCGAGGAATCCCTCCGAGCAATATTTAAACCACCCCTGCAATTGGGGGGCGAAGATGTTCATGTTACTACATTTCAACCCTTCAACGGTTTAATAGCACGACATCCTTTCTCGAACGCGTAAACAATGATTTATAGCGATACGAAAAGAAGTCACTTTTGCGTGCCAACTCTGGCGCCGCGTTTTTCCACGCCGCATTGTCGGGTGACAACAATTGAATCAAAGTGCACGCGCACCTTGCGCGTTCGAACGACACCGCTGGAACAAACGTCGCGACGTCGCGTTCGGATCGACGATCACGAAAATCAACGGGAAGGGAAGAACAATCGCGAGGAACGATCTCGAGTTGGCGCATCCGCCCACCCGATCGGCAAGCGCCAGCCTTGGCCGACTGAAGACGTCGCGTCGGTACTGTTTTTATTTTTCTCCAGTCCCCTTTTTCACCTTAAACTATGAAAGACCCCGCGTGGCGGTGCGCACACGCGAACGCCACGTTGAATTATTTATAAGGATCGAGGCTGGCCACTCTCGATGGATGCCTCCTCGACAGGGTTACCGCATAATATCCGCGCATTAAGCTCTAATAATAGAGGCTCCCATTTCCCCCCGTGGCGTGCCTTCCGATCGCTACCAGCCCAGATGCCGCGTAATTGCTCGATGCACCCACATTCCGTCGGTTTTCATTAACTTCGCCGCGGAGGTGCCCGTCGACTTCACGCCGATGGAATCCTCGCGGCGATACCATCTTTCGGTGATCATTCAACGCGTATTTCGTGCGTTAGCGATCCGTGAAACAGGCAACGCAGGTATCGATGGCGTGTGGGACGTATTTATTGCGCGACGGTGTCGCGAGGTGAGATTGCCGGACATCGGCGTGGCACATTTTCCTGGGCGTGACTGGAGCTCTTCGATCTGTTATCCGTCGAAGGTCGCCTTCCGAGAAGCCGGGAGGATTTTTCTGTCGGGGAATTTATGTATTCTCGGGTTACGGAAATTTTACCGCAACGTACGCGTCCCGTGCTCTCAGTCGAAATCTCGGATGTACTTTCCATTTCTCTGGGTACATCATTTTTTTTCTTTTCTTTTCTTATACCTGTCGTTGGATGAACGATCTACGAAAGATTTGCGGAGACGTTTGCGAGCCGATCTTCAATTCCCCTATGCTCGCGATTCGCTGCAATATTGTCGTTGAAAATCTCGTTGCCCGACTGCAACGCGATAACGACGAGCCGTCGATCATCGTCGACTTGGATTTCTAAATCGTGGCTCGAGATTGCGATTGCCTTCGGCGCCGGGGAATTGACGCGGGATTACAAAACGAGTCGATTCGCTATCTCGCCGATATTCGGTGTTCAGGTGAAGGAATTTGCATCGCACAGGCATTGGTACAGTTAGGTTTTACTTATGCATTGTCGTCATTCGATGAGGAGCAGCGTGTATCGAATCGCAATGATGCAACGACGGTGCACTTTGTACCGATCGCATCGAAATTTATTGCGAACAGAATCGACGCGGCGTTAATCGTGAATCGTAAGCGGCTCAAAAGCTCGTTGATGGCGATCTGATTTGAACAAAGCCGATTATCGACTCCACCTACGACCCACTCGCTAGATTACACGCGATCTATTCGAGATCGTCCATCCAAGATCCCCGCCTTGTTACTTGTTTCACGAGATCGATATGAAAGCAGCATTGATATTTTTTAATAATGCCACCTCCAGTATCGAAATTGCTAAACTAATATTTCCGAGACCGTGGACGTAACAAAACTATTGTCGGGTATATTCCATAGGTAAATTAGGAGCAATAAAAAAATTGAAGCACCAGGGATTTCGCGGAGTTGTAATTTTTCTTCCATTTAATATACTCGAAAATGGAAAAACAAAATCTAAGAAGAGTTTCGCCATATTCGACTACAAAGATAATCGACAATATCGGCAAAATTTCTCTGAACCGGTGCATGCAGCCATATCGAATCGACAAAGTATACTATCGAAGGAAACGATTAGTGGGGTTAATTAAAAGTAATCGAGTAACTAGGAATATCTTGTCCACCTAAACAATCCATCGTTATCGCCTCGTAAGCTCGGCTTGCGCAAAGAGGGCGATGGCAATTAGAGCGACGCAGCCGAGACGAAAGGTCACTGATAAAGCTTTCGGAGGGCTATTTGCGGTACTCTCCACGCCGCGTCTTATCACGACGATAGATATTATCGCGAAGTATGTGCGCATCGCGGCGGCCTGCCTTTGATGAGTTTTTCCACGACAATTGTGCCGCACGTTGCACAACGTCTGCTCGCGAAGCTCGTCGCAGATATACTATGCCTCTCCTTCTTCGTTCGCTGCATTCGTCATTGATTTCTCTAAAGTTGCAGTGCTCCTCGAGTTGAAATTGAATTAATCGGCGTGACTGTTCGATTTCATTTCAGCTCTCCGATTAACGTTTACCCCGATCGAACGAAACTTGTATTTCACTGGCCAACGAAGGGGAATTGTATTCTCGCCAAAGGGAAAATTCGTTAATCGAAACGCTTGAATTAGATAGCTGGTATTGAAGCACCGGGTGGTGTTAATTGTCTTCGTTCAATGAGACAATTGACGTCTATCGCGGAAAGGTAATTAATTGATTGATTCAAATTAAGGATCTTCGTGGCTAAAATGCACAAGGAACATCGCACGAAATCTCTAAAGAACGAACAAACGAAACTGCGTATCGTTGGTCAATACGATTAACGATGCAAATCCATAGGGAAATCGATGAAGCGTGGCCAATCTTAATTGCCACGTGATAATTGCAATTAGCATATGTGGGTCGACTTCTAAACCCTCAATTACCCTTCCCATTTTTCGACATTCAACCCGATGAAAAAGTAATACGCACGTACACGTGCACGGGTAGAATTGCAAACCAAGAAATGTTTAATAGCCGAACAATTAATGTTTCCTTGTCTCTACTATTTCATTGCGATCCAGTCTTCGGAACCTTTGCAAAATCAATACGCAATTATTTATACGATACAGGCAGATAAAAGTTACCTGTCGTTACAATATTGTTAACGAGACTCTCGAACAATATTTCGCATCGGTGTGTTATGCATTTTTTCCAACCTTTCAATCATTCGTCTCTATCTCTCTGTCTCTCCGGAGCGCATTCAGGATTCCGTGTCGCAATAAAGCGTTTTCATCGATGCTTCCCTTCGGGCCGGTTGCTCGATTAGAGAACCACCGATCGCATTAGCAATGCAAATCTCGATACGTCTGTCAGGAAATTAATTGCGGAGAAATTGGACATCTGTTGGGCCCACGGGATTGACGGTAATGCGAATGCCTTAACAAACGTCTCTGCAATAAAGGGCATCGATAAAGATTTCGAAACGACCGAGCACAGGAACGTTGTTTGTACAGATTTTCGTTCGAGAACCCGCCAGAACAGTTTTCACTTATCGAATAACGAAACTCTGAGTCACTAGAATCCGGCCATTATTGCATGAAATCCTCCGTACACCTCGAGATCTTTCAGAAATGTTGTAAATGGTCGTAAACAACGTGGATAACAGAGAGAGCATCGGGACAGAGCGAAAGAGAAATTGGTATGACCGCGCATTTTGAACAGCTGTCGATTCGCGGGAAATCACCAAACGATGACGCAAAAAGATACCAAATAGGAATCGTGGCCGTTACGAAAGAATCGAACCGTTCTGCTTGCGATTGCTCCATTGCCGTAGAAATATAAGGGGGGAAAAGTCAGAGTTATGCGCGGTGTATCGAGTGTCCTCTTGCTATTGCGAATCGTGTAAAATCGATTACCAGAGAAACCCCGAATACGAATCTATCGCTGCGATCTAATATTCGACAAGTATCGGCCAAGACAAGTGGAATCCGTTGCAGGAAATAATCTCAAATTTCAATTGCGAAACTCGTCATTCGTGGATCAAACGAAATCATTCAGGTATCCATCGAAGCGCGATATCCAAGTAATTACGAGCATCCGCGATTGCTCTAACAGCGTCAACGAGATCGAAGGAAAAACTCAACTTCCACGAGTTGTCACGTCTTCATTTCCCGCTCGCGCTACTAACGAGAGGACAAGCGTGATCGCGCGAGCGTTCAAGACGCTACTCGAAGAGGAATGAGCCATCCTCGTTGCAGCCTCTGTTACATCATTGCAATCTGTTCAAACGTCGATGCTGTCTGATTTATCGACAGCCGCGGGACTCTGGCGTTTTTAACGAACCCCGGGTAACACGCTCGCGGATCTTCCACAGGTTGGTTTCACAATCAGGAAATACCTGACGTTCCACGGTTCGACCGTATCGCGTTGGACGCACTGGCGTAGAAACTCGAGAGGCGCAATTGAATAAACCGGGTTCGTTCTGTTGGTGGGCGTAAAATTAGTACATTCTTTTGTGCATTTTATGGAGCGCTCTTAGGCGGAGAAACGTTGTGGAATTGATTCATATTTTCTCGTACTTGTTAGGTACGATGATGGTTAGTCAATTTAATCCCCTTTGTAGATAGTAGAAGATTCATTAAATTCGTATAAAAAGAAGGGTAGATATTTTACGCGAGATAAGCAATCTTTTTTCACACGGTCCCGATAATTTCGATACCGCCCCACGCTAGTCTCTCGAGGAATTCGCAAGCTTTCCTTCCCTACGAGTTTCTTAATTAACGCCTCTCAATTTGAAACGAGGAATCAAATATTTCTCGCATCCCCATTGTCGCACGCACTCCGGATATCAGAACACCGAATAAATATCAAGTAACACGTGTACCATTCTATTTTTTCACGGGCCCCTTTCGAGGGGTGAGCGAACAGGGAAAAGAACACTGGACTTTCAAAGTTATTCGACCGTGTGCCGCTGCCAGGCCGATAAACAACGCCAGCTATCTGTGCTCCATTCTAGAATATTGTTGCACTATCAGCAACCGGTTGTTTGGTAACATGACACGGTGCACGTTGCGCGATATTAAGCCATTTCTGTTGGCTTATCTACACGCCGGCACGTATGCCGTGTCAGCTCGAGCACGAAGGCTCGAGGAATCGAGCTGCGCTCGCGATTCTCGTGTCGCGCATTGGCGAAATTTCGTGCTTTCGCAAACCGAGCGTGCCAATGTATTTCAGATATCGCTGTTGTCATTGAACCTTGAACTATATTTCTCCGGTGAATCGTGCAATATTGAATGGCAGAGTTAAACGGCGTAAAAATGATCGCAGGGTTCGACGACGGTTTTACGGTAGAGAAGCAATTTTGTTACAACGGTGACAAAAATGTTACAGTGGCTTCGATTCGATTCGCAGTCACCCGCGAAATTTCACTCTCCAAATGTTTCGTGCATTGCGACAATTTAATAGCAATCAATGAAACTAATTTATACTCCGATGTTATCATTATTATTATTACCGCTCCTTATTGACTGAGGTTTCGCAAAGTCCGATGCACGTGTCGCGCGAATAAGGAAAAGGAATAATATCATTCCAAATGTTGGCGACTTTTATTTTAGCCCTCGCGAAACCCCCGGTCCCGTAACTTGTATTTTATCGCTCGATAAAAAATAAAAGAAAGAAGACGATCGCGTTACGACCGCGATCCACGCGATTCCGTCTTCACATAAAACTCAATCGACCGCCGTTTCGAACGGCGTGCAATCTTTCAGCGTGCTCGTAAAACGCGTGTCACGAGGAAAACTTCTGGATGCTGTTCGCGACAGGTACCGAGGGCAGCTCGCCGAGAGAAAGGCGGACCGGTATTATTGAAGGTTCAGCCGGGGAGTCGATCGTTGAATGAAATTTAAGTGGGTCGCTCATGAATGAAATCGTGTGCGGTTCTCTCTCTCTCTCCCTCTGGTGCTGTCTGTCTCTCCCTTTCTTTGTTTTTCTCTCACGTTTCCCTCGTCATTGTCGCGCGCGCAAACGTCTCGCTTGGATTTTACCGTGGGCGACCGGGCGCGATTTAGAACGATCGCTCAGATCCCTCGGTTCGAATTCTTTCCTTTTTTTATTTGGCACGACAGGGTGCGCGGAAAAATCGAAGTTCCTCCGAAAGACACTGCGGCACATTCATAATTATTCGTCGCAGCGTATGTGCATGCAGATTAAGGGCGAGACCGATCTGTGCCCGTTGTACATACGCCCTGATACAATCTGCATTGTAATTAAATGTCAGCCGCGTGTCGCACGTCTGCCATTTTTCGAGCATTCTAACCGGTTCCGTCGGTTTTTCCTCTCCTTGCCTTAGACCTTATTTCCTTTCCTCGGCGTCGCGTTAATATCGATGCATATGGAAATATCGAGCGTCGTGTACCAGTCGAGCGGAGCGCGTTCAATAACCCGCTTGGAGTGCGGCAACTTGCTTCGTAGTTATGCAAACAAATGAAAAATTTCGCTGACGGAGTTTAAGAGCATCGCGGATAGAAATAAAGCGCACAACAATGACGCTGATAATAATAATAATAATAATAATCGTTCCAAAGTATTTCAATACCGTTTGCATTGGAAATATTGAATATTCGTATTCAAAATCGAATCGAATATTATATTGAACGAATATCTCGTCGACGTGTGCTTGAAATCGACGCTCTACGCGTTAGACAAAACATCGGCTCGCCAAATTCGATCCCCGACGAAGCCGAAGCTCCATCGAGACGACCGGTCGATGTTCGCGACCGCGGCGACAACTTAATTAACACGAGCCCGAGAGAAAAAGAAAGCAGAGAAGGTGCAGCTAGAACTTCCTCCGGAGCCGGACTTACGATCGGGTTTATTAAATACGAGAAACGAGTCGAATAACACGGGACGAGGAGCGTGCACGACGCAGCGGACTGTCACGCACTTGCGTGCCACCTGCACACGTAAACCAGGTACGGAGTCGATTCGAATTAATGTTATCAACGCGTTCGACGCGTGGGCGTATCGAAGATTTACTCGTTCGACGGTGAAAAATTGCCGGATCGATAAGGTTCGCGGTGTACAGATTACTCTGGTCTGACCGGTCCTATGGGTATGCTCTTTTTTCGAATCTAGCACTGTCCTTTATTTCCGACCGACTTCGTGCAACTTGCTTCGAGATAAAACCTGCGTATCTGAACGCACGATACTATCGAGGGTGTTCGCAAAGTACTGCAGTACGATTCTTATAAAACAGTATACAAAATTTGTGTAAAATGTTCGCTCAACGTTGTGGCGAATACGTGTATCGATTCAAAAATCCGGGAATCCGTTTTGCGAATAGCAAATTACCATAAAAAAAGGCCGGTATCCATAGCACACTGTGTAGCTCGCGGAGTCATTTACAATTTACACAATAGACGCCGGTTCATTCTACCTCGGCGTTACAGCCCCATTATATCCATAGCTGTTTGTACTACCAATAACCACTGCTCCTAGACTATTCATTAAATAAAAAGAACAATGAAACCGTGGATGCCTGTCGAAGATACTTCGCTACCGTTTAACGAGCGTTTAAGTTCCGAAGAATCATTACGCGATCGGCATTAAACGCAACGAACAAAAGTGATCGTCCACCTCGTTCGAACGGGACGGTTAAAAAATGAGGAAACATTTTCATTTAGGAAAAAAAAAGCCTCGACGAACATCTCCTGCAGCAATCGATACGCGGCCCCGTCCGCTGGCACTGTTCAGTAGAATAAGCCCGCGCGAACCAGCTCTGGTCGGACACGGCTACCTCGGTCGTAATTAAAGTGGTATTCTACCGCGACACGGGATTATTTCAACTGTTTGTAGGAATTTTTCTTAAGGCCTCGGAGAAAGATTTCTCTGCCATAGAGAATACCTTTGTCTTCTTCGAAAAAACTCCTGTTGGGTAGAAGTTGCTAGGCAAGTACATAACTGCCAATGAGCGAGCGTGAAAAATAGAGAAATAGGCCTGGCCTAGTTCATACGTTCCGACCTCTGTAACTCGGTTGCTTTCATAAAATCAGGCAAATCCTTTTGCGGACATGTTTTCTCTGACGTATAATTTTAGAAAATGTAACAAGAAAAAATCGATCCCTTTTATTCGTCGCACCGGAATACCCGCTTAATTCGTTGACCAGCGGTCGTCTAGCCGTGTTCCTCGTTGCCCGGTGTTCGCTGGACACCGGAACAAACGGGCACAGCTGCGTAATCGCGCAGCCGCGACACGGCGAATTGTGTGTTGCGACCAACCACCTACACCAAACAAAGGTGTATGAGTCACGGATTTTATTTCGAGGCTGCGAGCGATCTTGAAATAGACGGCGTCCCACGACAAGAAATGGCGACTCGTCTATTTAAAGGGCGGCTCAACGGCCGGCATCTCTTTCGATTCGCGATTGCGACACCGTCGCGAACTTTTCGAACGTGGGACGGCGGGGCCGGCACAGCTTCCGGTTCGAACTTCCATACCGGAGGTGGACCTTGCTGCCCACAGAAACCACACGGTCGCTTTACGACGAACGGTCGGAACGGTTTGCGAAACCCGCGCGAAACGAACTGCAACAAGCATAAAAATGAATCGAAAGAAGTACGACCGAATTGGAATTGTTGAAGAACCGCAGGAACATTGTCGAAGCTTCGACAAACGTACCAGCGCCATTCCCACGCGGAAGATTACACAAGGGAAGTTATTTAGTTAGCGCGTGGCCTCGATTTCTCGGTCGACTGTCAGGAAACACTTTTGTGGAAACGCCAGAAGCGTGCCTTGATTATTTGAATTCAGTTCGCGCGACGCTAACTCCTCGAGGCGGTCGATAAACACGCTGGCTCCTCTCCGCCGCAAACCGGCGAGCAAAGAACGTGCCGGAAGTGAGCACAGGCGTCCATCTTACGCCGCACGAGGGAAATCTTTCGGCCTCTGTGATCGCGTCGGCTCAAAGGAACCGTCTCTGCGTTCAAATCGATCGACGAACGCGCTCAAAATGGAAACTCTCGAGCCAGCTAATCGCAACGTAGTCTGCGGCTAAACTTACGAACTGTCCAATATGAAACGGGCCGTTTCAAACGTTATTTGGCGTGAAGAGCCGCGAGCGAGAATAGCGGGCAGCAGAAACCAGTCGATGGCAATTGCGCACGGTCTCGCACGTGCAAGAATGTGCAACCGGTAACGCAAGAAGCCGAGCGACTTGCACGATCGATTCCTCGATACTTTCTACGACTGCAAGAACAATCGTTCGACACTGCCGCGGGCTCGTTGCCTTCGCGACCGGTTTCGCTTTCGTTGCTCTTTTTCCGTTCGATTTTTCGCAGACGCCGCTCACGAGAGGCGTTCGCGGTCGTCGCCTGTTTGGACGAAATGAAAATTCGCCACGAGCCGGCTGAATCGACCGCGTCGGGGATAATTTATTTGCCCGTACGTTTAATTCAAGGCCTCTGCTGGCGAATAGGGAGCAGGGTGCAGCAGGCGCGCGAATTTTATTATCAATTCATATTTCATATTTATGAGAGAAAGAATTGTCCGAACTTTAACGACGAATCGCAGATCGGCTAGCAAGTAGAGGAAGCCCGTATGTCATCAGACGCGATCTCGATAAGCGCGAGCAAAGGTACATATGTGTTGTTTGCAACGATGCATTGTAATCGCGTTTCCACGAGAACATCCGACATTGAGGCGCGTCACATCGAGCGAATGATAGTCGCACGTTGAGTACTTGTAGATCGCGATCTACCTGGGAGTAATCGCGTCGTGAAAACCGCGTGCACCGAGAAAGAGGGAACCTTGGAACTACTGCCACTCGTAGAATCACGGCTACCCAACTAGACTGTGTACCAGACTGAACGTTCTACCTTCAGATAACCGGAGAGAACGGGGAACAGTGTTCTAAATAAAACAGCTTCAACGATAGACGTTCAACGACGGCTGCAGGTGATTCCTGATTTTACGGTTCTCGCATCAATTGTATTTCAGGATAATCAAACTTTGTATCCCTCGCGTTCTACGTCACTCTTCCTTATGACTTCGACAAGTAGTCGCTCCTTCCATGGTGCGGATAATAGATTCATGGGGCAGCAAGTTTTGGCACGCGACTGGATATTATTTTCACGGCGATTCGCCCAGCCTCGCGTCTTCGCCGTGATCGTTAAAACGCGAGCCGATGCAAATAAACTGAACGATTTTCCGCGGACGCCAGCCTGACTGAGGCTCGATTCCGAAATCTTACTTGCTAATACTTGCCGTAGCTGCACACGCACCACGAACCGTAGGACAGGGCATGCCGGTGCTTTGCAAGTCTAATTTGGAAGCGTGCACCATCTTCGTTTCCACCTATTAATTGCGATCCTGCCGGTACTCTCTTTCGCCCTCCTTCTCCTTCGGCAATCGCGTTTCTCTCCGGCTCGTCCTCTTCATTTTCGTCCGCCACGTGAAAATAAAATAAATTCTGTATTATTGTGCATCTAGTCTAGCCTGAAGATTATGTACTATACAAATAGAGTAGAATTCTACGCGCACCCCGCGTTTCTCTCAATTTCACCGTGCCACTAGTATCAGCGTGAAACAATTGCGAATTATCATTATTATTATTATTATCATCTTATGGACAAAGGCCAAAGGCGCCGGGGCCAACGTTCTCCCCGATATGGGGAGATCTCTCCAAAACGGTGAACCGGCCACGTGTTAAATTCTCTCCGGCGAGAACAAAGTCTTCTGGTCGCATACCTTGCCAGCACAGAGACATCTGGTCCCCGGGGCAAAATCCTCCCGAGATAGAGAAAGAGAGGAGAGAAACGATGCCCAGTGCACAGCTACGTGACCGTGGTGCTCGTTACCCCTTTAATCGTGCCACACCAGCCCCGTTCGAACGGTCGACTTCTTTTCTACTTGTTTCTCGCGCATACCGTGCATACTGTGACGCGTATTTTGTCCCCGCGCTGTCGACAGGGCCGTGATTGTAAAAAGAAATGCTTTATTTGTTCGCACGAGCCGCTGCCGTCGCGTTTACCAGGCTCCTTATAGCCGTGAAATTCGAGCCGCGACTACTGTTCGCGGTTGGCCGTACACAATTTCGAACGACAGACATCATTTTGCGAAAGACGTCGGCCTCGCGGTTGCACGACTTCGAACCGCGGCGCCGAAGCGCGAGGAAAATTGACGGACTCCTCGCGGCCGATATGAATTCCGTCGAATATCTTTGAACGACCAATAAAATCGCGGACCACTCGGCACGCGGCGCATCGAACTTATTTTTCGTTCATTTTATTCTCTTTCGTCGACGGAACGCCGACCCGAATTTCTCTTTTCGCGTTCGTCACGGCGACACGGCCCCGTTCCACATCACGTCGGCCAATTAGCCGGCGATGTTCTCGCCCCAAGAATCCAGATTCGTCTCCGCTCTTCGTATTCAGGTTCGCGAGACATCGCGGGCGACCGCCTGAAACATTCCAAGTCCGCGAGGCGACGACGAAAAGCACGCCCACGTTCGTGAATGTTGATTCGATGTTGACGAACGATGTTAGCCAGGATTCAATTCGGGCAAGTCGATTTGTTAACGGGTCGAATTGACAAGCAGCGCGTTATCGGGGACACGAGGCTGCCCGATCAATTTGCTCGCGAATACGCGACAAAATTTTCAATTCGACGCCTTGCTCGAAAATTGCTCGAACGCGGATCGCACGCGCCGCATGGAAAGAAATGTTAATTCGCAACGATGAAGATGGACATCTCGTCGCAATTGCCCTGAAACATGACCCATTTTTACACTCTTTCGTCTTGCTCGCCCCTTCTTCGTCGTTCAAGTTACATCATTGCTCGTTGCAGCTATCGGTTCAACGATTCGTAATTAAATCAAGGGTGACTAATTTTGGTTCGATTAAAATTTGTGCGCGACCGAGCAGAGGGATGCTGAATGAGCTTTTTCCCAAACTGTACAACACCGAAGCAGACAGGCCACGATCTAGACTCCGATGTATTTACCTCCGCGAGACTTATCCTCGATAATTATGGCCACGCGATAATTGCAAATTACCGTGCAGGAATGCTCTTTGTTTGCTCAAAGAGAGTACATTTTTCATTCGATCCGCGACACACCGGTTTGCATAATTACTCCGTCGACAGGTTATTTCTGAACGACGTGAAAACACAATTATCGTTTGCCTCGTGAAACGAAAATAAAAAATTCAACGCACAGAACAAATGAGAATTGAGCACACGATTGAAACATATATTAATTATCCGGTTACTTTCTGAAATGAGCGGTATCTTTCTGGCAACGCGTCCGAATAATCGAAATGGACAGTGCTAATACTTACATTTTCATGGAGATCTGTTGATGTTTCATTGTGGACGGCAACTGCAGTTTGGAATCCGTCCGCTTCGGATAATCGGTGAATCTTGCGATCATCGGTGTCTGGTGTTCCATGAAGTTTAATATGTGGTTGATGGCAAGCCATAACGGATATGTCTAAATTTTTGCGGAATTCCTTCGATGGGACATTCCATCCAAGCTGTTGCACCAGTCGCCGTGATATTTCTTCCTTTATTCATCACAGCACTATTGCAACGCGTCTATCTGTAAACACTGCTCAGCGGATAATGGTAAATATTGTTTACGTTTGGCTTAGCTGCGCGAAACAGCAGCGTACGTACTACGTATGTACGTAGCTGTCCGCTACAAAACCGGCAGATCGAAGCAAAGTATTTACAAAATACTTACTTCACTATACGCACATCGGGGCCCAACACTCTTAGAAATAAATTCTTGATACCTCTGTCTGACTACCGTAGAAATAAATCAGGTTTTGAAGTTAAAATCTGAAGTGTACGTAAGTACATGTCCGCCGCTGCATATGCATCAGAAATGGGGAAATTTCAATCCGGTCGGAATTCGACCCGCTCCGCTGTGATTTTTGCACAATCCGTAACTAAATCATGCTCAGCTATCATCGTTTCGTAGACAATGGAGGAGGCATGTCTGTCGCGCGCATTCTCTGCCCACGCGTCCTCGGATACCGTATTACGTGCGTAATATCTAATAGACGTTCACGACGTTTAAAGGTGGCGCAAAGTGGGCTAATACGAGGTGCCATTTAGTCAGTTAAAGGTCTTTGAAGCCACGGCGTATCGGTGCTCCCGCTTATGCAATAAATACATAATTTTATAGTCATTAAGTGCTTGTCACTTACAGACGACGCGTGTCGGTATTCCTGCAACGGCAACGTATCCCTCCGTGCGAACACTCGTCTCTGTTACAATCCTCTTTTCCGTGTGCACACCGTGGCCGCAGTGCATACACATATGTACGTCGGCAAACTCTCGGATCATTTTACGATCCAATTAACTAAACGATTCACATCGTCGCGCGATTATTTCCTTCATTGCCGGTCGCTGTACAGCGCAATAAAACATTGATTACACGAATTGAAAGGGAGACGAATTCGTTCCGATTGCTTTCGGGGAGAAGATACGTTGGATGATTGAAAACGGGTCACGAATTCCGGGAGGAACGAATAAATTTTTCGGACAGAGTAGATCTATAAATATTTAGAGGAACTGCTTGCAAGATGTACAACTGTTCTTCCTTTATTCTCCCCGAACGGGGCAATTTTTCGGATGCAAAACGGTGTTCGACGCGAGGAGCCGAACGGTCTATGGAAACAGAAGGCAACCTGAGGTCGGCACGCTCCTAATTACAGTGAAAGACACAATAACCGGCTGTCTCTAGTTAGTTAGCTCGATTGACACGGCCAGCCGGAGACGTGACGAGATTTCTTGTTCGCTGGAAGCGACGACGTGTCGGTACATAAAAGCGGCGATTTTTCTGGCTTCTGACCCCATTCCGGGGACGTTTTTGCCGCGATGCGAAGACGAGTCGCGCGTGCGGCACCGACGATGGAATTCGCTGAAGAACAAAGGGTGCAGCTGCTGCGAACTGGTGTTAACTCGATTGCCGGCGAATCAAATGGATTAATAGAATCACCGGCGAACACTACGGCGCGACTTCGATCTTAACTCTCAACGGAGAAATCCAAATGAAGTGAGCCGTCCAATTTTGGCAGGAAAATTGTCTTCCCGCTGCGTCAAACCGTACGAAAAAGTACCCCCCTCGCCGTTCCGATTGTCTCTCGTTTAATAAATCAATCCGTCAGTTAGAAACGGGCGGAGGAGCGGCAGGTGCGCGTATTAAATGCACCCGTGTCGTTTCAAACGCCTCTCGCGCGCCCAGGCCACAATGCAAATCGTTCGGCCCGCTCGAACGCGTCGAACAATGCCGGGTAAATTAGTTATAAATTACGCGTGTCCCACAGAAACTGACAAAGGCCTGCTGGGGATACAGGACAGACCGGAAACGATCGTCTGAACCTCGTTGTGCTCTTTGTTCTCGAACGCTAATGAGCCTCGCTGCAAAAGCGTAACAGCGGCACTCCACAGCAACCTTGAGTCAAAGAGTTATGCAACATGTTCGTATGTACGTAGAACGCAGAAGATCGTACGGCTCGATGCAACGATTTCTGTAAAACCCGCCGCAGCATCGGTATTATTAGCGCGAAATTCAAATTAATTCTGTGCTAAGAATAACACTTTCAATGATTATTTCGCGCGCCACATGTCTGGCTGTGGGTGGGTAAATCGCTGGTACCGCGTGGATTATGTTTGCTGCACGTTTTAGAGGGCGGCGATGGTACTTGTATAAATCGCGTAATGAGGGATCGCGTGGAAATCGAAATTTAATCGATCGAATGGGACCGAGGAGAAGTTCGGTTCTTCGTAGCGAAATCTATGTTTCATCACTTGCAAATTTTATTTCGACTACTATCCTTAATTAGGGTGCTTGATATAATAGATGTTCTGCTAATTCAATTTTTGTATTTAATACTCTTTACTCGTGCAATTACTTCTCAGGTTATTTATATTTTTTCTCTGCAAGCCCTTGGCCTGGAATTTAAGTTGAATTCTTAGGGTCCCATTTCGAGCCCTCGTGCCCTGTGAATTATTACCCATCTGCCCTTTAAACGCGGGTGTTGCCATAGTTAATTCGTCGGCTTCCATAAACTAGCTCCAGGGTTCATTAAAAAATATGGATGACACGTGGGACACGTTTCTCGTGCACGCATTATTTTCATTACGGAAATGTGTAAAAAAAAACAAATATTAATATATCAAACTGAAGTGGACAAAGCAACGATAACTTAACGATAAGTGTTTTACTGTTTAAAGATTAACAATGAGTGCGCGTCGTTATAGCAACGCAGCATTGCGTCTCGTATCAATGGCGTCGATGTATATAATTGGGTCATCGTGGTGGGTGTATGAAAGCTTGTGATTAAGGTTAATGCCGTTAAATCCCGGCTATTTGCTTTTCCTTTTTGGCGCATCTTCGCTGATTCACACTCGCGAGTGCGAACACGATTAACCAAATATTCCATCAACGTCTGCACTAACATCGTAACTGTAACATATCCACTATCAATATCTCTTCCAGTAAATCGCATTGCATTCAATACAACTATGTACTCACATTCTTATTTCCTTATATTTTCATTTACACTCCCATTTTTCTTTCTGCTACATTTATAAATTTTCCACTACATCACAATTACTCCATTCTGAAAAATGTTCCCAATTTTACAGTCGTCGTATCAAGCTGAATGAACATCTTCATCGTAGATATCCAAACGAGTGTGCCCATGATTTTCAATTCGATACGTCCAATCATCTCGTTTCCTCCTGGCAAATCCCCTGTCGCGAAGAACGCGAAAAAAGGAGAAGAGCCGGGGTGTCAGTCTGATCACACGATTCTGTAATTAGGCCAACTTGGTGGGTGGTTGAAAGCACGCTATTAAGGTTAACGCTTCCTTCGTGGCGAATCCCTGGTACACTTTCTTCGTGGGTCGAGGGACACAAGGCCACGTGGCGGAGTCATTCCTCAGCGGCGATGCATTGTTGCTGCAACAATGGCCAGCGATAATCCGTGGTTCTTTGTTGCTGCCGGGCATGCACCCACAACGATGTGAATAATATTACAGAATCGGAGAAAGGGGAATTTTGTATAATTTCAGATCCTTCTTGGATACCTCCCTTAATTTTTTTTTTTTTTTAACTACGGTCTGCAATATCCTTTCGATTTCTCTTTTGCATCGTCGATAGTCGTTCGATGTGGGACAAGATCTCAATGCGCTCGAAATTGAGAGGCGTGTCGATTTAATCCCGGTTTCATTTTTCACTCGTGTCGTTTCCTCTTGGCGCCGTGGTCGGTTCCGATTCCTCCGCTCTTCGATTGTCGTACGTTCGCCATTCGCCGCGGAACGAATCAATGAATACGCGGCGCAACAATGGTTGGCGTACGATGTCTCGAACGCGTCATGTTTGTCTCGCAATTAGAACGCGTTCTACGAACACGGAATTGATGGCTGGCCTCGATTTGGCCGAATGTAAACTTGCTGAAATTGCCCGCAACGTTGTCATAATTCATGATCCCGTTCAATTGTCGCGAATTGCGCAACCGACGTTATTAAAAAGCTTTGTTAACCAAGCGACTTTGTAAACGTACCGAAAGTAAACGAGATAAAAAGAATGAGAGAAGAGAAATGGTTAATCCGCTGGTCGTCTGGATGGCTGAAAGGAATTCCATCTGACCGGCTGTTTTATGGCGTTTAACGCCATAAATAAGGGATGCTGCATGGTCGTCGAAGTAACGAGACAGGCAGCTATTAATAATTGTCCGATTCTACGGGCCACCGTGGAGATTTACGAAGGTGGCACGATTTATTCGCTGAACATTCTGCTGCCACTTTTCGTAGATAGTTTCTTCCTGGGCTCGCTGTCTTATTCGAATGCTTCAAATCATAGTGGCGATGATAATCATCATATTAACATTAATTATAGCATAACAATAGAACATCGTACATTAAGAGTTTCAAGAGCTCTTGCGTACTCTGCCCGTTGTTTTATGTTGTTCCGATGGATTGGATAACGAGAGTGGAAAGAATTTTCGACAGTAAAAAAAAATGCACGCGAGTCGTAATTGCAGAATCTAGATCGCCTCGTCCACTTCTCCTGAAATTGTTCAATGTACACTTTGGAGTTGCGCCAGTGGCAAGCCATTTGCAACTTTATCGTTGTTTGCCACGCTCTTCTGAAGAGTTTGCAGAAGCTCGTGAATATATGCTTTCCGGGAAAATAGCGTTTGGTTAATCTGGACCGTTCTTAGGGAGACAGCATACGGAGTGTGACTTTCGGGTTCGTGGAAGAATGGTAAATTGTTTGTGATTTATGCGACACGCGATTAACCCTTTCTTTATGGTCGTCGGCTATAATATACATGCATTTCGGCTTAACAACATTCGCTACGACTAAACTTGTCCCTATTCATTCATTATCCTAATCGCAATTTCCATTCGTTAAACGTGAACGAGCCAAAGCAAAAAGATTCTTGAACTAGCCCCAAACCGAAGCATACTGTAATATTCTTCTCGTAAATTAAAACCAGCATCCATCGATCTTCTCCAATAATCGATGTTAAATGCGGACGGGAAAAAAAAAATATGTAAAATACACAGTACGCTCTCCGCCACTTTCCCCAATCAAACTCCCACGAATTCAACTCGAATCAACGCGACGATGTTCAACCCTCTCATTAAAACTCCGTCCATCGCACACGCGGGTCCTGGCACGAGTGTTCGTAACAATTAAGACACGTTCGCGCGTAAATTATCAGCCGCTTCCGTCAGTCGAAACGGCGACGTTTACGACAGGAATGTTTATGCGGGATATAAAGCGTGTACCGTTGCCGCTCCGTCCCTTTTCTCTCATCCCTTTTTCGTAATTCTCGTCGTAACGATCGCGGCAACCCCCTTCGTGGAGCAGTACGTGAGCCGTGTGTCACGCGGCGAAAGAAAGGAACCGCCACGCGAAATTGTCTCGTTGAATAACGATTTTACCATAAAGGCTCGATCCTCCTTCGTTCTCGCCCGATCCCGAGAATTTTTCGTGCGTTTCTGGGCCGGTTAACTTCGAGAGATAAAGAAGGAGGAGTAACGCGGCCACGGTGTTCTTTCGCGCGCTGCATCGTGCACGAGTCTATAAATTCGCGAGTCTACGGTCCCCGTAAAAATGATCGCCGGGGTAAAAAAGGGGGGAAAGCACGAAGAGATTTCCGTGAAGAGACAGGAATCCTGCTGAGGTAATCCGTGCAACGATACCGGCGAGCGTTACTTGGGCGATGGAAGTGATAGCTTATCGGGGTGTCCCGGAGAATTTTGGGCACGGTGGATTATCATTGGTTGGCGGCAAAATTGCCCGGCGGAAAACGCGTGCATACCGAGGAGCGATTCGGCGTTGCTGATATTAATGGGCTGAATTATCTCGATTTAAGTAATGCACTTGTCGTTCGTATTGAAATTCGAATGATGACACTATCGCGTCGTGATCGGATTGAAATGGTTTCGTTCAATCGTCGTGCCGATTGCAACTGAACCGTTCGAAGGGTTAAAGTATCGGATCTGATATTAAGAATTGACCTTTAGACGCGGATGTCACGACTCGCGATTTATTCAAACGCGATCCTCTGTTCTTTAATCGTTCGATTATTTTTATTGACCGAGGTACTCTCTTCTTCTTCGCCGACCAATAAAAGATACTCTTGTAAGGACGACCCACGCGATCGCGACATTCATAAAATCCCGTACTATCCTATTAGCGAAGAGATTTAAGGTATCACGTTGGTACCGTTCGGTGCACGAGGTAGTTCGTCCCCGATCGAATATTCATGAGCACGAAATATAGCTCGGGGATGACAAATAGGCGGCTAATTTCACGCCGCATACCGAAAAACCCACACGGCCAGGCACCTATCTCGAATCTCGATGCTCGCTTTTTACGATTCGTGACAGGCCCTCGGGAAACCGCGAAACGACGAACTAAATCGCGAAGCGTCTTGGGGACGAATGAAATGAATGGATAGACTTGATAGATCGTCCTCGTGGGATCAACCAATCGACGATTGCTTGCCTTCACCCGCGATCTTCCTCGTCTGCGTTGTTTTGACGGAGATTCTTGAACGCTGATAAAAGTCCAGGAACATCATCGTCTGTTCGCGATTGGTAATTAACGATTGAACAGCATAGCTTAGGAATGAAGATACATGCGTATAGATAGTCTCGTCTGCAAGTCGTGAGATTACAGTTGGTACTGTCTACTTTTGAGAATGGGAGATGTTAAGGACACAGAAATTAATTTCCCTCGCGATTTAACTATATCGTATTAGTTCCCATTGGCTTTTCTGCGCGTACACCGTATGGATTTATTAATCCTTCAGTTTTATCAACGCTAATGACAGAATGAACAAAAACCACCGCGCGTTTGGTGATAGCCAGGCAACGATGTACATTGCACGTTATTCGCTGGATGGTTACAATGCACGGGATACGTACAATTTTCATAAGCGATTCGCATGATTCGAACATTAGCGTGCTGCCGGCGCAACAAACGATTCGATGAAGACACGGGGTTAAGGATAATTAATTTCAGTCGCTTGCTACGTCTGGCTGGATGACAAATTACTTCCGGATCCCATTACTAGTACGTAGCAAACGCCGTTCTCTCAAGCGAGATTAATCGCGGAAAGAACGATAGAGCACAACAACAATAGGAAACGCGAGAATGAATATCTCCAGTGTCCTCTCGTTAAAAGACCGTTCGTCATTTATTGCATCGGCGAAGTGTCAATCCCGTTCCCAATCATGGCACTCAATTAATCAACGGGTTGCTTAAAACACAACCATTTAACGCCTTCCGCGGAACAAACAAATTATTTTTCACAACAGATCAAAGGCCACAGTTAAAATCTGCATATCCGTCAAGTGATTCCTTGAAATCGTACCAAAAATTAGATGCCACGTTAGAAAGAAGAGAAGGACAATGTAGAGAGCGAGGTATCCCTGTGTTTCCGGGTTCCTGGTCGCCAGAGGAACACGAAACAGTAGTTTATCACCGGAGACGGGCGCATAGGCGCCTCTTCCGAGCAGCTGATTCGTATCCATCAACCTTTTGTCTAGAAACAGCCGAACCCCCACGAGGGTTTAACTTACGAATTAATCAACCGACGGCGGAACGACGTTCCATTCTCTGGCGTCACTCATTATTCTTCTTACGCGACTGAATAAATTGCGGCAGTTAATTAGAGACGTGCAAGACTCTGCGGCGCTGGAAAAGTAGGTGCAATTTAATTTTCAGACGCAGCTGACCGCCCGGTCTGATATCTTTCTTTAATAATTTCGTTATTCCAGTAGCCTCGAAATTTAATATAATTTCGGTATGAATCATTTGACAGTAACAACAATTGTAATAATAATTGTGTGACTTCAATTTAGAGAAACTGCTCGGGGATATTTTGCAAAGAATAGAAAGGAAATGTTTGATTAGTCTGTCGTAGAATTAAACTACGGAAAGCTCTGGAAACCATTAGGTAAATACCCGTTAAGTGTTCAACTAATTAGGTCAATGGCTCGAGATTAAATTAATTGGAGACTGGCCTAATATTCCAACCTAACCGGATAGCCCGTGCGCGTCAGGATTAATTAATCCCCGTGCAATAGAAGAATGTCTACTTGAAACTCCAACTCCATTTCTCTGGTGACACGTCAAATTTATCGTCTGCGGTAAACCTTGCAGCAAACAATTATACCTGTCCATACCGATCACGAGTGCATCATAAAGCCGTCTCTGTCGTTCTCAATACACTCGTCCTTCTCGCAGAAATAATTCGCCAATCGCGGTTACTGCAAACCGGCGAAATATTCCGGAAATCTCTCGGGAAAATGGATCGTGCAAACTAGGCTAACGATGAGCCGCAACGATTCCTCGAAATCCGTCGACGAACGGATCCGTTCGTTGCCCCAGAAAGCGACGTTCGTGAAACCAGACGTGCATAAATAGCGCAACAATTAACAATTCTCGCCAGTCTCGCCTGGTGGACGATTGAAAAAAAAAAAAAACGCGATCTGCATGTCTCGCTTATCTTTCCCCCCTTTTGCAACGAGCCACCGACGGCGACGTTGAGTCGGTGAGCGTGGGCTCCACGATCTCGACGGTGATTCAGGTTAATTGCGATCGCGCGCGGAAAACGCGGCACAGCGAGAGAAAACTCGCGAAGGTCGGCCACGATTTTCCACGAGCTTCCCCGGGTTCTCATGGTTGCGCGTTAGATAGGGCAGGTGTTCGCTTAACAGGTGAAGGGAAATCAGGGGCTGTGCCCAGCACGCAGGACAATTATGTTAGAGAAGCGATACCTCCTGCAGAGTTTCCCCCGATACAATTATCGATGAGAAACGTTTTCGATGGTGCATCAAATTCTTCGCAACGATTCCGCGTTATCCGTTCGGTGCGATAACTAAATTGCCCACGAGGAAGATATTTGCTTCGAACTGTCCGATATTCGTCGGATGTTTCGGAGAACAACCGCATTAATAATCTTGGTGCGACGCAGCGTCGGTCCCGTCTGCGAGGAGGACCCGATCGAAAGCGTGCGCGTGACTCACGGCTCGTGATTATCGTGCGATGCACGCATGACACGATTTGCTGGACTTACTTGGAGAAACGAGGAAAGTCCCAGCTTCGTTACTTGGAATCCCCCGGTGGCACGGTCGCGGATATCGCTAAGAAACCGGCCACACTCGGCGAAATTCTCCATAAACTTCCATTTTGTCGAGCGAAGCGTTGACAAAAAGAAGAGAAGCAAACAAACTATTCGGAAGTTTGCAGTGTGCTAGAAGTTTCACGAATATCGAGGAATATTGGTCGCACAAATCTTGCCGGTCTGTCATTTATTATTTTACAACCGGTTTGCAAATTTCATTTGCTCGGCCGCGGTAATAAATATACTGTCTTTGATAATCGCGAATAAAATAACAATAAAGCACCAGCCCCGTTCTATACTCTTCTGTAAAGGCTTTAAAAAAAAAAATTAGTCCTTCGCTCCCAACGCGCAAAACATATAGATCGATAAAGATGTCCAAGATTTCAGTTTCGATCTTTAACCCATTCTGCCTGACGCGTTCGAAATATTCCCACGAAACGAGATAAATCCAAAGCGTCGCTTCTCGACGGCGTACAGACAGCCGACGTCTTTTGATCCAGCCGGTTCCATGCTGACCGAACCATAAATTTCGCGACGCGAGATGCCACCCAGTTCTGTCGATCTTCCACGCCGACGGCACGGCGGCGAGTCGCGCTTTTAACACCATTATAAAATATTTAAACGCCAAGACATCGTCGACACGACTACTCCCTGGCAACGAAGCAGCTCTGTAAGTGGAACGAGCTCGAATTCTGAGAACTACGAAAGCGGGCTCGTGAAAAACACCTGTGCGATCGGCCTTGCCCCGACCATCGTTAAACGGTGGAAAAATTTGGAAAGTGCTCGTCTCGAAATTCTTGCCCCCCCCGTTTCCATAGAATTCTACGCGTCATTTTATCATTTTCCTCGTCCAGAATTATTGTAACGAGAACTTCGCGGTACTGGAAACTCGAATGGACGATCTTCCACGTTTCCGTTTCGCGTGGCCAGTTATTATTATTATAAGACGAAAGACAGTCTGGTTAAGAGGGATCTCCTTGTTTCTCACCGTGCCGCGAACGATCTTGTCGCCTGGCGCGACAAGAATTTTCCGCGAACGCTATAAAATATCGTCCATCCATATCCAGGTGAACGATGTTTCCTGGAGACGGTGCTGTTCCCTCTTCCGTTCTGGAATAGGTTCGACGGCGAACGTTTTCCAGAAAGTCGTCGTCGCGATGATAAATGCGATGGGAAACGGCTGCGCCTTCGCCGTTCGTCGCGGTATAACGACTTTAATAATGAATCACGCCGCGATTTTGCCAACGTTTTATGATCGTGAACGTACGTGCAGTGGGCGGTCGTCGAAGGTCTGCGAGCCGCGTGTCGCGACGCACCGTGGTCGAACCGCGACAGAAAAATGCCTCCGGGAATACGCTGGTAATTATGAAAGTCGAGTAGAATGGTAAAGCGTAATGCACACATTGAATCCGCGTAGAATCGTAACGGGCGCGATTACTGTCTCGCATCGAAGGTTTCAGCAATAGTTCGACGATGGCTTTTGGAGCGCAATATATCCTTTTTAACTGTGCTGTATTTTTAACGAGAGTGCAGACTTCCAATTATTATCATTCTCCAGGTAGCGACTTCTTTCTCTTACGACGAGAAGGAGTTACTGTAGGGGTGCACGCAAGAGTAATACGCAGCAAACGAATAGCGTTAATGTTACGAGATTCTTTGGGGAAGCGTATTGAGAACTCCAAGATAGCGCACTTCATTTATGGACGATGAAATAATTTCGTTCAACTTGTATGGATGGACCGTCGTGTTATACCTCTGAGAGGATCGGGTGACGCTACGTTTCGCGACGTTTCGCGACGTTAAGGCTGACAGCATTTTCTTTGCCCCAGACGTTGAATTATATCCGAGCATGGGAAACACGGTCGCGTCGGTCGATGAAAAGGGAAAGCAGAAGAGGTCGAACGTCGGTTTAGAGACGGGTGTCCTTTTGTCCATTCGACGAGACGCCGCGGAATTCCAAGCCGTCCTGCGGTTTCTCGGCCAACTTAATGACCGATGCAAATACTCGTCGTTAGACCTCGTTGGGCTCGTCTCGCTACTATTTGTCTTTATAGTTCAGCCATCGGGCATGCCAGCTTTGCATACGCTGGAACGAAGAGGAATCGTCGGGTGTCGAGCGATTTGTTCCCCGCAAAGATGGACAATTCTTTCGGTGGTTTGGCGATCTTTCAATTGTTCAATGCGTCATCCCCGCCGAGCTTCTAATTTCGATCACGCTTTTGCTTACCACTGCTGACGTACCGAATCACGTGCAATATTACGGTCGCGCTTTCGACCCGGCTGCTGAGTTGTCGGAAGTGCACGGAATTCGCAGCCGCTCGCAAAACCCTCGTCTCGCGTGCCCGAGTTCATGCGAGTTCGTTCGAACGTTTTGTGCAATGCTCGATCGTAGCGAAATTCGAGAATCCCTGTTGTTACGACATGTCGAACATGGAAATCGCGACGCTTCCGGTTTTCGTCACAATGAAAACAAACTCCTCGCAAATCGGGAAGCATACTATTGCCAATCGGTTGCAGCAACGCCGAGAAACTGCAATGAAATCAATCGTTCCGAATGAGGCCGTTGTCGACAAAAATTTTTGCCTTACTTATCGCGATACGCGCAATTCGTCCCTGCGTTCCACGCGCCCCGCAAAGAATGTCAATGTGCTTTTCAAACTCTCGAGAAAACTTCCGAGCGGTTTCTCGAAAGGAAATGAATAATTCCCGACGTCGATTGGTCGACTCGAATCATCGTTCGACCACCGTCTCGCGAACGTGCTCGTCATTCGAATACGCGGCTCCACTAACTGACAACAAGACGAGCCGCGTGAGAAATATAACGATAGAAAATTCCAGCCTGTTATCCACGTAACACGTGCACGCAACATTTGGTAAATATACCGGGCTCGCCCACCCTGCGACAATATGCATTTACAATTGCAACGAGCCGCGTACCGCGTCAAAGCGCTCCGAAACTTGACTCGAAGATCAATTAGAACCGCAACAAAGTCATCCGACACCCCCGGGCTTTTCCACGCGTCTCAAACGTCGCCCGCGTAACGCAACACGCTGCATACGCATCGTCGGCAGAACAAAAACGAGTACATAGCGAGGCGCTGCGCAGCAAGTACCGTGACGGAAAAGATCGCGGGCGTACTAATTATCGCGGCTAGACCGCGAATTAGGGGCGTAAGGCTAAACGAGACGATCGTCTTTGCGACGACAGCGGAGCTCGTCGTCGAGACGCCTTATCATCGGCCGCGATCTCTCGTCGCTTCTCTCCTTACGTCCGCAGGATGTACGAAAGATGTTGCGTATTTAAACACCATTCCCCAGACGTTCGCGTTCGTCGTCGACGCTTTAAATACGAGCGTACGTGTGCTCGTCGCGGGGACCAGCATTTATCAGAGATCTTTGGTCACGTGTCGAACGGTCTTGCTCGAAACGAGAATAGAAACGAAGACGATCGACAGTTTCCGGCGTAATAAATGTGATTGATCGTGGGAACGCTTGGGGAATTGTTGCAGTTTGTTGCGCGGAATATGTACATCCAAGTCCGGTGTGCCCAGATCTACTCGGATTTGTCGACACAAAAATGTTTGGAATATTTCGATATCTTTCTTTATTTTTACCCTCGATGAACAGCGAATGAACAGCGAATGAACGGCGAATAATTTGTAAACACCGAAGTCAGTCGCGAACGACGGCAATAATAACTATAACCTAACCGATCCAAATCTGCAAGACTTGGAGAACGGAGAATCTCGCACACGTGAATCCACCTCGGTGCAACTAAAATGGCTAAGCCGAGAGGTGGCAAAAAGGAGGCCCAAGCTCTTCAGATCGAAGTAGAGACCGAGGAAGAATGGGAGCAACTGTTAGCTCGCAAAGGTTTAATTCTCGTGGACATTTACTCCGAATGGTGTGGCCCCTGCACGGCTATGGTAACCACGTTGCGAAACCTGAAAATAGAGGTTGGCCCGGACGCGATCACTTATGCTGTCGTGAAGAACGATTCTATCGCCGATCTCGAACGATTCCGTGGCAAAAGTGAGCCTGTTTGGATGTTTCTGCAAGATGGTAAAAATGTGAATCTGATGTTCGGCGCGAATTGTCCCGATGTGCGGAAGATGATTCTGAAAGAGGTGAAGAGGGTGCAGAACGACGAGGAACCGGAAATGTGTTTGGACGTGAATACGAGGACACCAGAGGAGGAGGCACGATGGCAGGAAGAGGAAAGGATTAGGTATTATTTGTAGTTACGTTCGCGTGGGAAAAATTGCAAGGGTTAAATAATTGAAGCGTTCGTTCGAGTGGCGAAGCTGTTTCAAAATATTTAAATGCCTCGCACAATCACGCTGCGAGGCTATGTTCCATTGTCGATCGTTTCTGAAATTCCACAAATTTCGATCACCGTTCTGTACCAACGATTTCTCGCAAACAAGAAAAGCGATCGAAGAGCAGGAGCGTCTGAAGATCGAAGCAGAACGCAAAGAGAAGTACGAGGAGTTCCTGGCGCAAATGATGTTCGAATTGAGCGAGGAAACTGCCCTGGTCTTTTATCCGTGGGTGTTCAAAGACGAGCACGGTCAACCCAGGGACAAGTATCAGAGTCCTCCGTACCAGGAGCTGACCAATGTGCTGCTGAAACAGAACTTCGATATCCTGGAGGAACTCAGGGTTCACTTCAACGATGAACAAATCGAGAAGATGTTCGTCGAGAGCAACGTCGAGATTACACAAGAATTGATCGCAGGTTCATCGAATTCTAAACTCTCTAACGCGGTTTTTTATTACCTTTTTTTATTATCCCCCCTAGATGTTGCCACCGATTCTGTCGAAACGCGACTTTTCATTATCGAATTTCATTCAGAATTTCACCGAATTTCATTCAGAATTTCACCGAATTTCATTTTGCATTTGCACGGGATTAACGCTCGTACACAATTCAGTCACGATTGTCTAGGACTATCCGATGGAAGGACTGTAGCGATGAGATTGAAAGGCAGACGTCCCCATGTGAATTGGCCCGTGCCTTATCCTTACGAGTGTCCGAAAGACGTGAAGAGGTGTCCTACGCGAGCGATCGACGATGTTGAAAATTATTTGATTCATTTGGTAACCAGCACAGAACCATTGATCGAGGGCAACCCTTTGTCCACGGATGCCACTTTTATGGCGAGACACGAGTATATTCACGAACCAGATCCAGAGAATGAGGACGATATTCCACGAACCGATCCCGCGGTTTGGGTTCCTCCTCAGGTACTCTCGTGATTACAAATTTCTTATTTCTTATCATCCGCTATTGTAACAGCTGCTTTAGCATTGTTATTCTGTTATATCCTCTCCCATAATTCACAAGGCATATAAAATTATTCTCCTCGCTTGGTACATCGTACAATTGTCTGTGCCATTTGTCTGTATCCCCTTCGTTTGGTCATCTCGTTCAAATGAATTTTCCTGTGCCTCTCGCAGCAAACATATTCCACTTGAATCTATTTTATTTCTCCACTTAATAGCCCCGCCGTTTCTTCAATCGTCTTGCCTCGCTGTCTGTCCACCTATCTACTCTCGAAGAAGTTTCTTTTTTTCCTCAGAAGGCCACTCTTGCAATTAGTGAAAGTATCGTGCCCAGATCTACACAGTACACATTCGTACTACTTTTAAAACATTCCTCAGGCGAGGAGCAAGGTTCACGTGTACACAACCCTTTTCTCCAATTACATGGAACTAGTTCATCCCTACGAGGAGCCCGTCGCGCCGCCGCCCCTGTGCGCCTTCAAGTTCAACGTCTCGAAGTTCGCGGACGTATTCAACACGTACACGGCGTTCGCCGATGATATCGAATATTTCGGGGTTTTCGAGTACGACAAGCCTCCGATTTCCAGAAGACTGGCTTCCTGTCCGGAAGATTTCGAGAGAAAGGTTTCTTGAACGGTTCATTTAATTCCACGTCGTCTCTCTCACCGATCTAAACGGCAGAACTTTGACGAAGGCGAGGTACCACACCGGGAACGAGGTGTGCGTGGTAATAATCAGAAGGGCCAGCGAAGATGTTTTTCTATCGTTCGCAAGCATCGAGCCGTACTTTGTCACGGAGAGGGACGAGGAGGCCCAGGCGATGATAGACGAGTACTTCCCTGAGGGTGCCGAGGACGTGATCTTCCAGTCCGACGACAGCGCAGACTCTTACAAGGAAGCAGAAGAGGAAGAGGAGGAGGAGGAGGAGGAGGAGGATCAGGAGGATGGACAGGTGCAGGATAGGTTGGAGGAACCGCTGGAGGTGTACAGTTTTCTGTAATAATAAAATAATGATGCATCGGAGAGGGGAAAAAAGTTGATGCACATGTGGAGGGTGCGGAAGCCAATCGGTTCATTAGTATTCAGACCGAGATAAACAAGATTTGTACAAATCACTTGGAAGAAAATGACAATGTTAGCACCGTCATCTATTGCTTACTTAATTGATTCGTCGGCTGATTGTTTTAACACCTCCGAACTACGAACTACGAAACTCGTGTTCAGGGAAAATTGGACTTGCACTGCGTTCTTAATACTTCTCCAATTACATCTGCGATCATTCAATTACAGAATGGAGACTGTTGCACTTGAAAATAGAAATTTCTCGTTTTTCCTTTTCGCGCGGAGAATCTCGAGGGGTTTGTCGTCTCTTTCTACGAAATTCCACTGTGTTCTAAATAATTGGAAGCCTCCTCCCCATCGGTCGGGAATTCCATTCTTGCCGCGTTTTGGCAGACTCGAATCATACTTGAATATTCGCTATCGTTGGCAACGCGTTTGCGTAACTTTGGCAGAATTCCAGCCGCCGCTGCACAGGCTTCACAGGTTTCGTTACGCACCTGCCTCGCTGCCAATTTTTTTAATCCTCACCGGCCAGCAGGAATCACCGTTTGCCAAGCACCGTCAAAACAAACGGCCGTTCTCTCGTGCATTATTCGGTCGCGTACAATTTGCAATCCATCGCGCGAATTTTCATACAGATTGATCTTTCCAATTGACCAAATGATCGGACGGATATATGAATAGTTCAGTTTCGCGGAAATGTGTCCGTAGAAAAGATTCGCAGCACGAGGAAAATAGAACGCTTAAATCAAGCATCGTCGTAAACGATTCGAGGGGCGGCGATGAAGTGGCGGAGGATCAGCGGAAAATCAGCCGCGACTGAAACAAATAAATTGAATCGAGCTGATGGAATTAACGGGTTAATTCGTCGCGCGACGAATGCGAGCAACGCATGAACCATTCGTCTCTAAATTTTTGCCAACCGAGACGAACAATTGAACCATTAAACCGGGAAGGCGTTAGTCATCCGACAGCTCAATCTTCTAGCCAAATCGGAACATTTACGTCCGTTGCGTTCGTTGCACACCTCTCGAACAGGTGACAGTTTTTTAAGTACCCTTTTAAGTATTCTGTCCACGAGGATGGGAATCATTTTGTTCCGATTTGTTGAGCAAGAACATTAAGGTTAAATAGAACTCGGAACAGCAATTACAGATATCTCGAGACGAAGCGCAATTTTATGTTTTTGATTTGCGAAAGGTTAATTGAAATTACTTCGGGGCACAGTTAACTTCTTATCTCCGTAATTTAAGTTGCAACTCCGAGTTGCATATCACTGTTTCGCATTGTGCATTACTGCCACGCGCATCGCAAAAACCAAAAACGCCCCCCGCAATTCATTTAACAATAAAAACACCGTCAAGCTAACAGGATTGAATCGCACGTCGTGCAACGCCAATTTCACGTCATCGTCGGCCGTGCTGGCACATTTATCGTGCGTTCAAGCAGACGATCTCGCAAGATCAATAAAATCAGCGTAAAACGGTTCATTTCGTTTTATTTTATTTCCCTCTTTTGATTTATTTTAGCGGCGCGATACGAACGGTAGCGCCGCCGGCTGTCAATTGCTCAAACATCGGTAATTATTGCACAAGAATTACGCAACTAAGCAGTCGGATAAGGACAAGGGACGAAGACGGGGCACAGGTGGTACAGTACGAGAGACGTAATTACAGTTGCGCCGTGTAATTCGCGTCAATCGCACGTATTACGTGTCATTCATGATCGTTTTGTCTTCCCTGCTCTTTGTTGCCCTCCCCCGTTTCCGTCGACACGTCGATCAAGATCGTTTTTTTTCCCTCGAACACGCGAAAACGACCGCGAGCCACAAGCTGGACGATAATTACCATAATCGATCCATCGCCTCTGGCTGTCTTGCCCACAATGTTGCCATAGCTTGCTACCATGGCATTAATGACCATGAAGCGAACATTACGCTTCACGCTTAAAATCCTGCACCCTGGGATTAAAGTGGAAGGCTCGTGATGGCTCGAGAAAAATGTCTAAAGAACAAAAAAAGAAGAGGAACATTGCCTTTGGGGGAAATATTTAAATTGATGTAATTCTCGGGGCTCCTTTAAAAAAGGATCGATCGTGGTACAGAGAGCACTAGGTATTTGTCTTACAAAGCTATTGACGTGTTCTTCGGGGGAAAAAGTGACCGATATCTCGTACGAGAATCAATGCTTTCCTCTTCGAATTAGTCTTTGTTGCGAGACATATGGCCGTTGCGACGTGCCCGCGAAAGTCCGTGGTAGTCGTGAAGGGGTCAGATCTGCAGAAAGTTCGGCGAACGAAGAAAGGCGCGCGAGCAGCGTGTACAAGCGGAGATAAATTTACACGCGACTACGCGACGCCGAGCGCCGCGCCGCGCCGCGCCGCGCCGATGCCCGTTCGCGTACCCTCGTTTCTTTTCCCTTGTGCGATCTCTGCAAAGCGTTCGGGTCGTTTTCTTTTCGCGTAGTCACAAATAGGAACCACGGGCACCGTCATCGTGGCCGAGGAAAATTAATGGCGTCGGGACGCGGGCGAGCGCGATTCGCCGACGCCTGCTCCTGATTTACCGTGTCAAAGTTCAGCGACGGTCCGATGAAACAACGCCGCGAAGGGACCGCTTTGTCGGGATAGCTGTCGTCGAATAGTTCTGGCAAATAATTGCTCGACCTCTGTTCTTCCATCTTTTCCACTCGGAAACAATTAAATTGATGCCCGCGGGCATGCTGCTGGAGTGTCCCTACTTTTCGTTTATTGAATTCCTTTTCTATTATAATTGAAATAGATGTACGAGTCGCACAATTTCGAGCAAGCGGTCGTCGAAAATATTTGCATTCTCTTAATAAGAAATGAGTGGCGCGTTGCTATCGGATATTATTTTAACGAGTATTGTGAAAGAGATTAAGTACACGATTCGTGGAAAATGGTTATTCACGCAAGAAAGGTGTGTGTACTTTTCGGTGAGATTTTATCTTCGAAATGGGGCAAATCGTTTCACGGAAGGTCAAAGATCTCGTCTATGTCGGAAGTCTGGATGTAATGGCAAAGTTCACTTGGTTTTTCGTCGAAGCGAGTTAATTTCGTATGATGCTGCTCGTTTCCGTCTAATGCAACGATCATTCGCTTCCGGTTCGCATGACCCACTGATCGTGAGTCAACTTAGGCGTTATACTATGAAAAGAAACATTATGCGACGTGTTCCACGGTCAAGCCCCGCGAGAAACAAGCAACGCGAGTAGCGCCTTTTCGTGTTTATTATTTAAACACTCGGCTGAATGTTCAACGCGCGGCTCGCTAACTGGAAATTCTAAACGCAGAATATTAGTGCACACTAAATTTACCGGTGTCAATTGCACCGGTTTGATTACATTTATCAAGTACTTTCCGTTTTATTCTCCCATTTTTTGTCTACTTTTTTACCGAAATTCGACCTTATCGGGACGGTGATCGACGTGGTTCTCGTCGCAATCGATCCTTGACCCCTTTAAGTATACAACCGTTGCGCCTCTAAGTTGGAACAGCTGCTCCTTGCCAACGTCATCTTCTTGGAAGTCCGGATTTTCCGTTCGAATGGCGCCCTTGCCTCGACGTAAGCGAAGGGTTCGTCGAAAGTCGGGAAACTGTTTCTTTCAGATACAAAAACTCGAGAGAGAGAGAGAGAGACGTCAACAGAATGATTCAGATTCCGAGCGTCCCCAATGGGGAATTTCTAATGCCTTGCTAAAATGCTACTAACGCCAAACTTGTACGATTAAATAATATTCAAGAGCTTCTTCTACTTGGCAAGCATTTATTTTCATGAAGTACGTTCGTATATGTTCGAACAATTGTAATCAAATAAATTATAGTTTCTTCTTTCAATTGAAATTCGATGGAAGTGCGTGCAGCTGTGAAGTTCCGCGTTTAATATAGATACGTTTGTGAATAGAGAGTGTTCCTCTAGTTTCCCATGCGACGGAATTTCATTGCATACCGTACGCGCAAGTTGTTACAGAAGATTATAGGCCTCGCCTGTAAAAGTGGAAGTCTCGGTTAATCGTCGAGGAGAATCAACGGCCAGAATCGCTGTTGGCAAGGTGACGGTTCTACATACTCTGCCGTGTGACGTGCGTCTATCCATTACGTGATTCGCAACGAGATGGAAATATTCATGGGCGAAGCTTCTTTTTTTTTTTTCCTGCCCTTCTGTTCGTTGACGAACCCGACAGTTTTCATGTAAATTTTTGTAATTGAACCCCGCAGCTTTCCAATGACGAGCGCGTTTCTTTTTCTCTGCTCCAAGGCTTCCGCTTGCGCCGCAATATTGCCCGTCTCGTTGCTCTTCGTTGGTAATGATATTAATAAATATTTTAAGATCGGTTCGCTGTGTCGAAAATCACACCGATGCTAGTGCAGTCTGCAGGACATTAAAAATGGCATATTGAACCTCTGTTTAAAGTCCATTCTATCTCAGTTTTTACAACGAGTCCATGCCATAGATCAATTCAAGTCACTATGATACCTTATGTAATCCAAAAATTTAAGTATTTAAGTACTAAATACGTATCCAAAAATAAATTTCAAAATATACTTATGTACACACAGTAACGTACGCCAGATTACGCGACTATTTGCAAAGCAGATAGCACCAAATCGATCGATTTACCAGTGCTGACAGATTTCCTCTCGGCTAGATCAGCAATGGCGACCGTCTAATAAAAAAAAAAATATAGCATAATTGAATCCTGCAACACGTTTAGATCCACAAAGGCAGTTCTTTGCTCGATCGAACTCGTCATTTGCGTATATCCAGCCTTCCTACCCTACCACTGCACGTTTCGTATCGTTTAAAGCGAACTGCCTCCAATGATTGCCATTCTATCCCTTCTTGTGGACGCTTTGCATCGTGCTAGACACGGCCCTCTAAGTTCGAAGGTTACGGCGAAGCTTTTGCTCGATCAGATACGCCGCCACTTTTCGTATCTGCGCGCCTAGCCGCCGCGCTAAGGCGACTCGTTTCGATTGGCTGAGACGCCTGATGGCGGGGAGGCTATATAAGAATCTACGCTGCGCGCAATCCTCAGTGTCGCGCGTACCTTGATCGATGGTGTTTCTGTTTCTGTTTCGTTCCACCCGTACCTCGTGAGAAACATTGCAATATTTCTGCCACTGTGGTATATCTTAACATTATAAATATCGTTTCTGTCATTGGAGTAAAGATCGTAGTTATTCTGAACATTGTATCGGTATCTCTGTGAATTTTCCGAATTTTTCTTGAGACATCGGGGATTTCGTTTAATGGAAGACTGTGGACACAATTAATTGCCGAGATTGCGGACAATATGTGAGAGAAAGAAGCAGTGAAATTTATTGATCGAATGTATTATCGGTATACAAACACTGTCGCGTGAACTGTACGGATGAGTGAGAGAACGTGGACACTGGCACTGAACGAGGTGTCGCGTGTCAATTGAAAGCGGAGATAACGAAAGAAATCGATCGAACGAAGAGCACGCTTTGGCCACTGCCATGACAATGGTCGTCAATAAGATCAACATGTCGTCGTACTCCGCGCCGCGACGCACTTTCTTCTCGGGCCTTCATACCAAGGTAAGATCGCAGCCCCCAAATTTCTTGAACAATATTCAACAATACTCAAGTACAAGTATTGCAACGGCTGCACCGTTTAGTAATCGGGCCGAAGCAATTTCGCTCCATTTGCAGCGCATGTTTGATCGTCAATTTTCTCCGAATGGAGTTGGTGCTCGGTGTACCGTTTCCACGGGTATTTCCCCGATTTTACGATCGAGATCCCTGATCCCGTGCTCTTTGGAGTAAGGTAACGGTTTTACCTGTTGCTCCTCGCGCGTGATTCTGCCGGTGCCGCTGCTTCGTAAAAGGCTACTCGTTCATGAACTAAATCGAATAAAATCCAAAACAAAATCTTTGTTTTGGCCAACTCTTATCAGCACAGCGTAGGCGCGACATAAACATAAACGTAACGCCGCGTACAATCGTCGCATCAAAGGTGACCGAGCTTCGCGACTTACCGCGTACGACCCACAAGTAACAGACTCTTAATCAGATACATTGAAATGCAGCTTCTAGTCCGGTGGAACTTTGAATCGTGGAAGGGCGCTTCCGTTTCCTCTCGGGGGCAGGAAGCGTTATTACGGAGAACGTTTCGACGCAGGGAAAGTACGTTTGTAGAATTTTTTGTGTCCCCGCGTATGCGTCCTTACAATTTGTACAGACTTATCGGGAACCTTCTCAGCATTCATAATTACCAGCAACGTTCGGCTCTCTGCTCCGTTTTTGCATACGAATGGTTTTGCGCGGCGGATAACGATCGTTAAATATAGCACGGCTGCTTTGGGAGGCACGTAAAGTTTTGCAGAAGGAAATACGCGCGTGGCGGTTTTCTGCTTTGGTCAGTGCGGACGTAACGATACGTCAGAGGCTTTCTAAAGTTGGGCAGTGAAAATAGCGTGCCCGGTAGAGGGTAGAGGTGTGTGCACGAGACTTGCTTGGATCGGTTTGTGATAATACGCGCCGCTACGTCAGACGGACGCTGAGGCAGATGCTACGTCAAACGTTTCTCAGAATAAGAATGCAATAGGTTAAGATCCTTCCAGGTTCGATGAACGCGGACACGCGGCAGGATATATTGTACTTGTACGGCAAAAGCGTAACTCTGTGTACGTATGCGCGATTCATTTTTAAACCGCCATGAAAAGGCCGAGAGGGTCGCGGGAATAATATTTCATTGCAGTTCTGTTTGAATTGTGTCGGAGATAGATCGCGAAGAACCACGTGGTTCTAGTAGGACAAAAATATCGCAGGAGAAGACTCGGACAAATTTTTTATTTCGCGACAACGTTTTACTGCAACAAGAAAGAATGAAAAAAACAATTGTAGCAGAACTTTATACCGAATCTATTTGAAGCGCGGCGTGAAAGGAATACGTAGCGCAGCGCGAAACTTGGCGTAGATTAAATTCATGCACACTTGGAGGTAACATTATATCGAAATCGTAGCGGTGCGATAGTGTAACAAATATCGCTAGATGTAGACAATAAGGAACACGTAGCAACTACGTGAGGAATCTCCCAAGCTAAAACCAATGAAAACTCGTAGCAGAAGTTACTGCGTTAATGGCATACCAACGTGACAGTATAGTTTAAACTGTGTTACGTGTTCCTCGTGAAAACACATAGTACTACGTGATAAACTCTTCGCTTGTATCTATTCCAATGTTTCATTGAAGTGTGTATATCTCGAATAGTTTTCCAATCGAGGACCCTTTAAAATAAGCTCGGGTAGACTATCGTGTGGTTCTTTTTCACAAAGATATTTCTCCGCAAGAAATTACCAAGCACGATCCTCGCAATCAGAATCGCGATACTTCCTTCAACCGATGAATCACGGATAATCGAAATCTTCCACATAAGTATAATTGCAATTAAAAATAAATACGTGTCACTCCGATATCCGCATCGTAAAGCTCAGCCAAACGCCATAAATCGCCCGTACACTCCGCATCCAAAATATACAAACCTATTGGAGTATTCAGAGGCCCGTACCTCTCGCCACTCTAAAACGGCACAAACGCGTGCAATAAATCACGAAAAAAAAGTAACGTCACCCGCGTACACATAAAACATTCTCGCTGTACAAATTGACGAATACGCTCGCGTCTTGTCCATTCGTCGCCGACGACCATGAACGTGACCGTGCTGCGTCGAAAAAACGGCCACGCACGAAACAATCAGTCCAGCCGATATTCTTTTTCCTCTTCTTCTGGCCGATCGCCAAGCTATTTCAACTTCAACCGGCCGCGTCTGGTAATCTTCTTCGACGATACCGGCCGCTCGAACTCCCGATGACTTACGTAACTTGAAACCAGGCAGAATTTCTTTCAAACAATTCGTCCAGGAGTGGACGATTCCGCGGTGATCTATTTGCTGTTATCGAGTTCGTCCGACGAACGGCGACACAGGTGAAACGATTGCCCGTCGAATGGAATAGCGACGGTGTTGTCGTTAACGCGGCAGAGAAGTCAGCGTCTCTGGTCTGGCGAAACACGTGTCGTGGAGCCGTCCAAATTTTTCTGACGTCGACGAGATATACTGGCCGCTGCATTCGACGTTGTCCCGTTTTAAACGCGGCGAATTCAGGTCTCGTTAAATTTAGTATCACCGTGTTTCCCGCACGGCAGGGAAACGTCGGTATGCGCACGCGATATTCTTCTGTTGCTGCTCGTTAGTGTCCCTGGTTGTCGCGGGGCCATTTTTATACGGGGGTGTCGGACAGGATCGTTGGCGGATTCGTGATAATTTGTCTTCAGCTGCGGGGACTAATAACGTTGGGGGTGGCGAATGCGAAACACGAGGATCGAATATTTCATTCCCGCGGGAGCACAGAAGAGGTTGCGGAAGAATTTCTGGCGAACGTAGCAGGGGTGGATAAAAATATTCCTCGGCAATATAGATTTCAACGGAATGGAATTTTTATCGCTAGAATTGTTGGCAGGAATTAATCGAATCGCGTACAATGTACTTGCTGATTCGTGCATGCCCGTTGATTCCGTTATCTGTTGCTATTTTAATCGCCAGCCTCTAGATTCATTTCGAAGGGGAATCATCATCGGATAGGAGCATAATTTCGTTACTGTAGGCGCGTGATGCTGCCCCGTAAGTGATGGGAATCGAAAACCGGCGGTGCCGCATTAAATTGAATAACAGGGGTGGCTCGTGGCACGCGACGATCGCGTTCGTTAAATGCACGCCTCGTGATCGTTAAAGCGGCATTAATATCAATGCCCCCTTACCAAAAGGAAGATGCCTGCCTTTCACGTTTTACTTTCCACCGCGGCCGATGGCTTTCACTTTTGCCCGCGTCAAAAGTTGCATCGAAATCAGAGCAGATTCCAATGAAACGCCAATTTTCCTAGACATTATTACCGTTTACTAAAACGACACCAAACTATACGGCTTTAAATTGAACGAAATATTAAATTTTATATTCGTCCGTATGTATATTGACTTTGTTACGCGCATATTTACTTTGCAATTAAATTCGCGTTGCACACCTGGAATCTAATTCCGAAATCGAGTCCTCCGCGTAATTCTCGCACGAAATCGAAGAACTCGCGAGTTCTTCATCACTCGCCGTCTGGTCCACTCTCGAAACGAGACGGGGAGAGAAAGGGAGAGAACCTTGTGCTCGAGTACGGCGTAAAAGAGGGGCATAAAAGATTCATTTTGCTGGAGAGGTGACCCCGTCGACCCGGCATCCGCTCTCTGTGGGCGGCTCGCCCTCTCGTTCTCCTCTCTGATCCCTTTCTCTATCCGTCTTTCTTATGCCACCGCGAATTCTGCCGCTCCGTTTGCGTATCGTCGCCGGTTTTCTTTTTTTTCCGTTCCACCGTCCGTTTCTTCGCCCGCTGACTTTCGAGGTGCGCACGGGGGAGAAAAATGGAGAAGGAGGCGCCTCGTTGAGACAATCAGGCGACAGGCGTTGCTTGTTAACCGTAACTGCTACTAATTTGCCGAGAGTTGGGAGATCGACTCGGCTCGTCGGCTGTTTCCTTTGGAATTTGGACGAATTTCTTGAATCGCAAGATCTGTTTATTTCGCGGAAAATCTTGAAGCGCACGAAAGAAGTTTAAAGTAATTGCGAATCTCAATTTTCATCGACCGCCCCGAACCGTATGCCGCCTTAATGACGCATGGTGCACGTAACGCAACTGCATGTACAGCGAGGAAATTCCCGCAGGGTTCAAGTGTCGATAGTCGTCACTTCCGTTTGGCGTCGAACGCCCGGAAAGACCAGCCCGATGCTCGAACACCCCTTAAACAATTCTGAAGGAATTCGTGGAACGTCGTTCGCGTCGAGACGATTTCACAAAAGCTACGCGTGAACCGGATGCGTTTAATCTGGACGTCGAGTGACGGCCTTTCTTTTCTCTCCCTTCGTCTCTCTTTCTCTTTAAAGAGAAGCAGCGTAACAGTAATTACACCGGAGCACAGCAGAAGAAACACCCTCGCGGATGAATGAGACAGCCGGCTGAAATGAAAGAATTATTTACGCGGCTGGTGATCCCATTAATCCACTTTGTAGAGTGTCTCGAAAGCGCGCGTGGAATCGTGAAAGCCAGACATCCGTTGGATTCGATTTATCGTTTCGGTTTGACGGCGGAACGATTACGTAAAGTAACGCGGAGACGTCGCTGCACATCCCGGGAAGTATGTACGCGTATTTTGCAATTCCGAGACGAGGAAGATTTGTGGTTGATTGGAATGGTAAACGAGCGTTGGAAGTATTATAAATAGTAATTCGATTTAGTTACGTGACTGGGATAATCCAATGCGGTTAGGTTTCTTATGGGAAGGGGGTTGGCTGAGGCGATAGGGTTATGCAATCGTGGGAAGGGTTACGTACGCGTGGTGGAAGCTGTTGTCGCTCCGCGAAATATTTCAGCCGCGTGATAAGGCGTCTGTCTCTTTCAACTTTACCCGAATTTCGACGAATTCAAGAGACAATCAACCCTTATCGCTCCAAGAATATTACAGACTGACGAAAGACCTCGCTCCCAATCGCTCCAACTTTTAGTCGCCGCCTGGGCCACTATTTCTCCGCGCCGAACGTGGCGACGCGCGACGACGACATCGGAGTACGGACGACTGGTTTCCTCTTCGGCTTAGAATATCTCGCCCTGTCCCCCTGGAGAATCGTATTTCTGTTGTCACAGAAATGTCACGCAGATCCGCGGCGTGCCTTTGGCCGCGTAAGCAGAAGCGAAAATGTCACGGCGTTGACGCGTCGTCGCCACACCGCGCTGAGATTACACGTTCGTCAGACAATAGACAAGATTATGGTGTCGGAGGGTGGTGCACGTGCGCTGGACGACACCCCAGCGGTTATTTGCCAAGATGATACGTTCCTGGGCGGGATTTAAAAATACAAAAGATGATCCCCCGAGGGAATGGCATTCAAATATTTATTTCTCTTGCCTCTCGATGAACGGGGAAAAATGTAGGAAAATTTATTGGTCGCGGATTACATTGTGAATGTATATCGAAGACTTACTTGAGGAAGAACTTTAGATTTATAGATAGATCGAGAGTTTCTTTTCCATGTTTAGGGATCAAATGATATATGATGAAACCTTTTGTGAATGCACTCGAGTTACTCCAATTAAATATCGTTTGTTTCGCCGAGTATCACGTGCGCGTTCAGTTAAAGGGAAATTAAACTTAATAAACAGTTTCTTTCAGAAGCACTCAGAGCAGCTAAATAGCAACATAAACGTTCTTACTCCAATCGTTTAAAAGTTGCGTATTGCAGAACTGTCTCATTTGCCAGCAATTAATACAGAAAGGCGCAATTAACGTCCTCGTCCTTCGTCAATGGATGCACCGTTTATCACGGCACTTGCATCTTACTTTGTAAAGACGGTCTCGTATCCGCTCGTTAACCGGTTAATTAGCATCACACCGATCACTGATTAATCATTTTTTTTCATACCGTCGACATCGTTGCATTACTATTTTTATTATATTTTCTTACCATACTTCCTATTTGTTTTTATTTGGTATCTAAATGATGTTTTTCGCGAATTTTATGTAACGCTGGTCATCGTGTTTTTGCTCGACTTATCAAATGTGAGTTAACATTCATGAATGTGAATATTCATAAATCGCTTCGTCCTTTTAATCGTTAACTAGCGTGGAATCTTTTACCCAAGCTCCGCGAATTCTTTATAAATGCGATCGAAATAATGAACTGTTGGCAATTTCTTAAGATTGATTAAATCTACGAATAGTCGACCAATTATTTGCATCTATGTTTTATTTTACGTGGACAGTGGCAGGCATTCGGTATCTTATAATCTTTTTCTTAAATTTAAATTATCTCGCAAAATGGAATGGTCAACTATTCTCTTCGAAGCGAAATAGGGTAAAAAGAGCAGCGTTCCCGGTGATTTTTGGCGAGGTCGATGAAGAATGACCGATGCAACTGGACGCTGCTTGTTAATACATGAAAGCACGGGAACGAACGTTTTTACGACGTGGAACAATTGGCCACGGGAACACGTTGCGTTTCGTAACGGCTTGCGAGCTGTTCAATTAGAGATTTCCTCCATAAATTCTCGTGCCTCGGCAGGAACGTTCGCTCGGAAAGGCACCGACAGAAAAGCCGTATGCGTGAACGGCAAAAGAAAGAAAAAAAAAACGCGTCCACGTCCTTTTCTGCGAATCGTTTCCACGATTACTTCCATCTATTTCTGTCTGCAATTACGACGCCGCGTTGATCGAGATGCACGCGACTTCTTGCGACCGTTTTTGCAGTCGATATTACAATGCACTTTGCGTTTATGGGACAAGGCAGGGGCAGCGCGATGCTCGACCTAAATTCTAATGGAAATGCTTCTAACGATCGGCCGGAGGGCGAGGGAAGAAGAATGCTGAGTCCTTTTTTTAAACTTTGCTGATTTCTAGGGATAATCCTAATAGAACTGTCAGAAAACGTTCTTCCCTCTTCAGTGCGAAAACATCCCTTATTGCGAATTTAGTCGCGATACTTGCGAGCAGAACCCTGGCAGACCATTGCGGATAATTAAATAACAATAAATGAAATATCCATGCCTATATAACGAGAAGTCCATATTTCCCATAGACTGCGCGGCGTTTCCCGCTGGACAGCTTGCCGGCCAATTGTTTCAGCAATTTCCCAGTCGACTGTGTATCACATTACGACGACCCTCCCTCGAGCACAAAGGTCATTTGCATCGCAGTTTAAAGATCTCCCACTTTCGTCCCATCCACTCTCGTTTCTGTGTTTCCCTTCTGCTCTAGCCGCTGGACACACAGGTTGATAATCCACTCGAGTGGCGCCATTGCTGATTAACGACACCCACGCGCACCCTGTCCTACCGTCTTCGTCTCCATTTCTGTTCTGCTCTTGTCCCCCGTTTTACTCGTCGATTTTGCGTCACCGTTCATGTTCGAGGGGGGACCATTGTTTCGAGACCTTCAGGAAGAAGTGTGAAGCGTTCGCTTTATGACCGTCGACGATCTTTTCCCTTTAAAATGGCTTTAAAAGGGACTTCTGTGAAGTGGGAAGCATTTTTCGGATGCTTCTGCTTTTCTGTTGATGGGCTGCACGTGCACTTTCTTGAAGATTTATTTTCCAGATCGTTGGTTTTCCTTGGTCTTTCTGGAAGGCGGAATGATTTGGCGTGCTCGTGTATTTTGTATCTGCCCGGTTTATTTTGAAGATGGCACACGCGTGTACTCGATTCTCTTGGAAACGAACGTTTTCCATTGACTTCGAGCAGGCCGCATTGTATTTGATTTGACCAGCGCGAGCGGAATAGCGAGCGACCGATTTTCGCGCGAGCAGAATACTAAAGACACCCCATTGTAGCTATTGAAACTTCCACTTCATTATTATGGTAATTTTCGGACCCTTTCAATCATACCTAAACGTTCTCTTCTTATCTGTTTCAGGTAAGTCCTTATTTTCTCGCTGCGTTTCTGTCCACCGGAATCTATCGCCGTTCGTATCGTTGCGTGGGAGGCACACGAGCCAGGTAGGCACCCTCCATCACCTCTTCCACGGTGAAAGCTATCTTTCGAGAAACGGAGTTGACACCGAGGAAGCGTAGCACGAAAGATCGAGTGCTCCATTAATTTTTTCCAGCGGACTTTTCGTTCGATTCAGAAAACGACGGCCTCCGTTCGCGGCTAGAACGTTTCGGAATTCTCGGACGGGCACGAAACGGAAGTTTCAGAGAATTTCGCGGTGGCCTCTCTTTCGTGCCGCGTTGTCTGGTCGTTGTAACGGTGCCCCGATCGTTGATCCTCTCATGGTGTTCCTACAGTCGCCACGAGACGAGCATTCGACTTTCACGGGGCTCGCGAGCCTACAGGTGACTCACGTGTTATACTCGTCGCGAAACTCGTCCGGGGCGTACGCCTTTTCGTCCAGAAAAGGGACCGAAATAGACGTGCACTTGGAAGGAAAACTGGAATTCAGGGTGAACGCACCGGGGGTAATAACTTGAACAGTGCCAGTGGTGGAATAAAGATTTACGATCATGGGGGCCGCCAGGCGTTTGGGATTTTAGGAATAGTTTGGGTACGTTTGAGGTTTGAATATTTTGTCCCCCTTGGAGAGCCCTTGAGAGTTTCATTTCGATCTGAGGATACGACACGGCTGATTGTGCACAAGTTTTATGGGTTCTTAAGGGGGAGCCTGGTTTATCAAATTATTTAAATCAATTTTTTTGTGTGTACGTTGATCAATAGTAGTACCTGTTGAAATTGTATTCCCAAAGTTACGGACCGTGAGACTTCTTTTATGCCCCACCAATTTGTCAATTTTTTAACTTGTTTCTCGTTCTTCACGTTTATCGCCCGTGTAATTATGTAATTATATTAGGCTCTAAAATGAATGTACACCAATATTCCTATCTTTTAAAATGAACAGATTCCAAGATCTCTCCTCCATTACATCTTACTATATCTTAATACATTCTCACCAAATACCTCCACAATATTCTTCTTCCACGCTCGAAATTTGTCTCCTTCTAAATTTTCTCCGAACGACCCAATAGTCTCACTCCGGCGATAATCTTATCTCTTTCCAATATCGCGGCCAACCAGAAATATCTCTGTTCCCATAAATGGCCCAAAAAATCGACCCTCCAAAGCATTTACCGTGACAGACGCGTCCAAGCCAGTCACCGTCGTCCGGCCATGGTGTCGTCCAGAAATCGGTGAGTTCGATGTAGCAACGAGCCAAGTGGCGTGCAATGTCTACTGACCCAGAGGTGAGAAAAAGGAAAGGGGGCTTCTCCCGTGTGCACGTCTGGAATTCCTTCGTGAGTCATCGGCATTCGCCAAGGGGCCCGTGCCCGGTATGGGAACTCGTGTGCAGTCCCCGTACTCATAGCATTTCCATGCAAAGACCGACAGGAGTGACTCAACCGAATTTCTTCCTTCTTCTTTTTAACCCCTTCTCTCGCGCGGCTCCTCGATGTCCAGATCGATCGGCGCGAAACACTTTGTTCAAGAGACACCATTGAAGATTCGGAAAAATCTAAACTTTCGTGGGCGCAGCGAATTGAATTCGTAGATCTGTTATGATATTTAGCAAGGGGTCGGTAGATGTTAGCGAATTAAGTGGGGTGAGTTGATTGATTTGGAAATTCGTTTGTGTGCGATCTCCAATATTATGCAGAAATAATTGATTCTATTATTCCATGTAGCTATTGAGACTGAGTGATACTTAAGCACTGTATTTCTTCCGTGCAAATTGTTGAAAAGTTAGGGGTGGATCCTCGTCGAGTTGGATCACGTATGGGGTCATCAACCTCTTCGAAGGTAAGAACGACCGTTGACGAGGGTAGACGATCGTACGTGCGTGCGCGTTACGCGTTCTCTTGATAACACGCATACACACACAAGCACGTGGCATCGTTGTATCGTAACGTACGACCTTGAACTTCCTCCACGAATGATTCACGGCCCGTCCATTCATCCGGCCGGCTCGTTCATGCGCTGCTCTCTCGTGGCTGGACTTAACGCGGAAAAATAAGCGTCGAATTTGAAATGCTGCGAGATACCTCGCGAACTCATTTCGTGCACAGTGTATAAGGAAGTAAAAGTGTCCGGGAGAGGTGCCACATTGGTTTCTGAAATCGTTTCTTTGATCCGTTGAATATCGAGTCGCGAATGTATAGTCTCTTGCATTAGATTGATATAATTATAAAGTATATTTTATTTTTGTTGCCATTTTTTCTTTTTGAGGAGAAATGTAAATTTTTTGCGTTTTTGTGAAGTAGACGTTGCCGAATAAATTTCGTGGAATAGTATTACAATATTAGCGAATCATTATAATTCCACTGTCTATTAATAAGATGGTAATTCTTTCGTCGTCCACAAAACACAATGGAAACACCATTTAAGATCTTACCATCCCATTAATGAGAGGATTAATAGGCTACTAAGATTCCCGCGGCATTCGTTGCACAGCGTTCGCTCTTATCTGTTTCACGCTGACTAATGCCATCGATTTTTCCCCGCGAATCGATAACACGTTTTCCCTATCTCGAGGCCGGGTTTTCTACGGGCGAGAGCAATTGCTATTACAGGTACGATCGCGTAACGAATTTTCAAAGCCGACGATAAGACCACCGACGAAGGTGAATCACTGATCATCCACGGATCTGTCGCTTGGAAACGCATCTCCAACGGCCACGCGCACTTTGTGACTCATCGATCCGGATTCCACGGCGAATCACCTGAGCCCACCGTGAAAAAAGTCATCCCCAACCGCGAGACTCATCTTCCGTTCTGCTGGATAAATTTGTAGATGGATCGGAGGAAGTCCTACGAGCGAAGAATAATTTGGAAATAATTATAATTATAAACAGCGTACCAGCAGCAGTCTTGCGAGTGTCTTCCATGATTAACTAGATTCAATAATCAATTTTCCCCCCTCGCCAAGTCTTTCAAAATTAAAACCACAAATCCACGTGTCAGGAATTTGACTGAAATCAATCTCCATACAGGCGCGCACAAGTATCTAAACGCTATACAGTAAAAAAATTCGCAGATCTTAATATGCGCTCCAAAAACGCGTGAAACGAACATAGCAAGCCTGTGTGTTAGGTCACCGGTATGTTTGACAACTATCGAGGAAGTCTGCAAGGAAGATGAACGATCGGTTTCCGCGTAAGTCGTCGTAAATAGAGAAGAACGATAAAACTGTTTCGCGGTTTCTTATCGTTGCTTGGAGAAAACCACGCGTCTTAAGTGGCTCGATAAAAGGAGTGAATCATAAGTCGGCCACTCTCTCGTTGTGTCGTGAGAAAGAATTCACGTACTTACAGGGACGTGTACGATACGGTGCTTGTTTCGCCGATGACGATCGTGGCGAGAATCGAAACACGTTCGAGAAATTTCAAAACGTGACGCCAGGTAAAAATGGGTAAATAAGTAATCTTCAAGCCTGGAAGCTTAAAAGAATTTTCAGAGAGGATAGTTCCTTTATGTTACTTATTTGCGGTGAATCTGACGAATCGCGGTTGAATTAAAATCAAAATGAAATTAACTGGTCATTCTTTGGGAAAGAAAACAAATAGAACAGAATTATTATAAAGTGTCTGAAAGGTGAAGCTGCTTGGCGGATTGTTTGGGGTAGATAGAATCGAGGAAACAGTTTCTAACAGTCGTTAATTCCGGAAGGATCGCCAATATTCCCGTGAAATTGGCTATCCTTCTTCCGGTTTCGTGCAACCACGATGCGTCACGAACTTTCTAATCCGATGTGCACCGTCTCGACGAATTTCATTTGTGCACAGCTTTCTAAACTCGTTAGAGACGAGAGTGGATACATGTATTTCGTATTTTCCCCTTGGTCATCGTTGAGGCCTCCGAGAAACGTCTGATAACCGCAAATGTTAATAATAGCTTTTGTCAGAAAAGAACAGATAACGAGAACTTTGCCAGAACAGATAACATCGTGATACAATATTTTCGTAGACGCTCTTTACATTCGTGCTAATAACATATGTAGCTTGTTCAGCGTCTCGAAACTCTGAGAAGCAGTGAATTTTTGTTCCTCAGTTCACACTGAAAATGAGTTTCTTTGCAATTAATTTTAATTAGGCGTCACGTCTCTGTCTTGAACAATCGGCAAATATTGAAACGAGAATACGCGAAACGTTGGCACCTTTTCCGGATTTCCGTAATTGAGTGGAACCCAATTAGTCTGGATATAAACAGCGGTGGCTCCGGGGCTGCGTTGAGTGCGTGAAGTTTAAGTATAGTTGTAGGGGCTGGCCGATTGAAGTGCATCTCGATTTAGACGCGACGAGGGCAACGTGCACCTAGGAGAAACATGTAGATTCGTTCTCTCGAGCCCGCGATTACCCGTGCGCTGTTTAATTTGATCGTTTGAGTGGCTCTCGATGATCGCAATTGTGCATCTAGTAGATAATTAAAATACTGCGCGCTAAATGCATCCCCTTTCTGCAAAGCAATTTTCGTAGACGTTATGTCCATCTAGTTGCTGTTGAACGTCGATGCACGGGTTTTATTAACGCTTAAATTAATTAGCAGTTGCGAATACAGCCCAGGCTTTTCAATTGAATTGAACCAAAAAGTAATCGCCACCCTTCCTTTTTTGAACCACGAATTTTCCCGTCTGCCATACGTTATTATAATATTCTTTTTTCAAATCAATCTTCCAACACTTGAAATCAAAAAACAGAATACTTTTACTTTCCAACGTTTGAATGCCGAACGCAGGAACGTTTCGCCTCGTATCAAAATCAGTTCACCACGCCAAACATTCTTCTACCTTTGGTAGCGATATAATCTATCATTAAAAAATAAACGACATCGCCGAGTGAACGCAGAAATTCCTCCGGCATATCGTGGCCAATAAGCCGGGAAAAAGAAACGGATCCTCTTATAGAGCGTTCCGGAGGTATGCCTGGCATCCTAATAGAGGAAGACTGCGATCTTTGGAACGGCTGGCAAGGTTCGACGTACCAGCCGCTATGCGAAACATTCGACCCAATCGAACCCGAGCATATTCTAATCTTAAGCCTTTTAATCTTCACTCGCTCGTCCGCGTTATTTACGACGTCATTACGCGTACCACGCACGATCAGAGCCGCGCGTTTTCGCTCATTGTAATGGCCTTTCTTGCGGTCCACTTGACAAACGACACGCTCTTCGTCCAAACTTGCAGAGTTTAAAGGAAGGCCTGTTACGCCTATTACAACTGGATTTGTTTAATTCAATTAATGGGACAGGTTAAATAGGGGATTCTTTAAATGCATTCTAAAGCTCGGACCAGTGACGGGACCGAGGATGATAGATACATAAACCTCGAAGAATTCTATTCATTCTATTATTCAAAAATCCGAGGAAAATTTTCGTTTGTTCATTGAATTTTTTGGTATCACTGAGTTTAACTACGAGCAGGTACGAATTTACGACAGTTTAGTGCTCGATCGTTTATTTCACTGTTAGTGGAGTTCGTCGATGACGATACAGATGTATGCAGAAACGGGTTAAGTGGCGATTCGAGGTCTGAGCTCGGAGTCGCGACATCTTTGACTCGAAAGTGAGTCACCCGCGACACCTAATCGTCCTTCTCGAGTCCAAGTTCAGGGTTTTCGCCGGGATTTCCTCGGAGGGTTCGTCGGTCTCGAGCAACTAGGTCAAATTTCGATGCTGCCAAACTCGTGCAACGCAAGCTCGGCAGAAAAATGAAAATGAACCGCCTTGGGAAAGTAAAGTGCAAATGATTTGACCCAATAAACGTTTAGGTGATCCTATTAATCATTACTGTCTTATAAAAAGTTAATCTGTCTTTCTAATATAATAAATTTATTAACTGGCCCACAGTATAATAATAATAATAATAGTAATAATAATAATAATAATAATATTATAACAGTTTCCACCACTATTATTATTATTATTATCACCTTTCTATATTTATATAATATGCCACAATATGATACAAATACACATTGCACTCAAACAGTCTTACTAAAAGTTCATTAAAACTATTTATTAATAGAAACATTATCGCCGTCGTTACTTCCTATATTTCTAAACATATTATATATAAATCGCGCGAATCATCAAAACAAGAATACATATTCAGATTACGTCTGACCTGTTAGACGTCACCATTTTCGCGAAAGCTGCCCTCAAAGAGCGACTTGTAACGAGATGTGGAGATCGTGCGGTGGCTTTATAAATAACTTTGACCCCCGAGTTTCGCGGTAAAGATGTCAATTAGATTCCACGCCGCGAACATTGCACATCGTGCACCCCTTCTTGCGCTCTGCCCGTTCAATTCAAGCTGATAGTACTCGCTCGGTGATTACGTCACCGCTCAATGAATGGACCGCCGAGTTGCACCTCGTCCCTCCAACTCGATGAGTTAACTTTGCTGAATGGCCGGGCGTTCGAACGAAACCGATTATCCGGTGTCCATGTATTTCTCGAACGACTGTGGGCCTCGCGGATTGTGTACGATGTGTACAGTACGTATGCAGCGAGGTGAAACGATAGGTAATCGATGGTTCCATTCGAGAATGTTCGACGCTGTCCAGATTGGAGTCGTCGAGCAGAAGAATCGTTCACGAAAATGTATGCTCACGATGCTGTCGCGTGTTATGATTCCAATAAGAAACGCTTCTGATTTTCTGTACGAAAGATTCGTTCTTAGCCAATTTCATTCGTCTTCCTCCTCGCCCTTGCCCTTCTTCCGAATTTTAAGTATTCCAGGCGCGGCAACGCGGAAAATTCCTGGAAGAAACAACCACCTTGGAGTATCATTCTGCAAAACCACCGACCCCTTCCAATCCATTGATGAATCACCAGTTCCTCGAAAGTGATTGCCGTACGATTAGACGCCCCTCCACCTGTCCGAACCTCTCCCGTCGTTCGAGCTGAACGCTCGTGGTGGCCAGCTGATTCTAACCACCTCCATCGTCTGCTCTCGTGCCAGACTGATAACACAGTGCTGGCCAAATATCGCTGGTCACCAGGGGTTAAACGAAACGCTCGACGTTCGCGATTGTAACACTGTTGAACGAGGGATAATCATTTTTCTACTGCTCCGTTTTTTTCCAATCGCGGTCCCTCTGATACAATAATTTTCCGGGCACGCGAAATTTCTTGTTCCGGCGAAAGTAAATTGTAATCAAATATACTACGAAACGATAGCCAAAGCGGAAGCAACAGCAGGAGACTATATAAATGTAATATATACAAGATGTAGTAACAAACATAAAAATGGGGGCGATTTAAAAAATTAAAAGTAAGCCGGCTACATTTGTACAAACAAGATAACCCTTTCATTCACTCATTCCTCTCAGTGACAGAGGTGCAGAGTCGTGCAATGCGCCCCACCTGTAGCCAGCACTGTGATAACGCGCAGTCACCGATGATAACGGGTACTTGTAGTGGCTCAGGATCGAGCGTGACGGTAGTCTCGCGTCGCGAGCGATCGAAGCCAGTCGAATCGATTCTCCTCGCCAATAGTGTTTGCTGCACAGCGATCCAAGGAGATCCGTGCTGGGTGAATGGGTAGCAGTGATCGGTTCGATCACCTCTCGATGATCACAGTTGAAGCGTGTCGACTTGCAGTTCGTGGTGAACGATCGAGTTCGCGTGTTCGCCGCGCATTTCATCGGCATCGTAATACCGATTAATAGTAATCGAGGCGTGCAATCAAAGCGAACGGATTCGGTATTGTGGACAATTATTTTTCCGAGGTGAGCGGGTGAAAGATTCGGAAGATTTTTTTGTCTCCGAGTCGGATCGGTCTTTCGTTCGTCAAGCTGTCGCGAGCGGGATCGCAAATTTACAAAGTTACGAGGCAGGTGTACGTCATAAACGTAGAGGCGCGTGAAATGTTCAAGAAGCGAACGTTCTCTAAAATTATTGCGGGCAATGCTGTCTCTCGCTGACGCGAATATTGCTTTCCCGAATTTATATATAAACCAGGCTGCTCCCCCGTGATCTTTACGTTCGGCGCGATTCTTCGGAGCCATTAAGGCCAGCCTATAGTATACTTAGACTAATTGATCGTGCCAGCGTTACTGTCGCGAGCATTGCGTAACAAACGTGCCCTCGTCACTTCCGCATGATCGACTGCATAGAAATGCAACGAAGGGGAGAGGGCGTCGAGACGCCGGCTAGAAGAAAGCCACGTGCATTCCTCAACAGGTGAACGGGCGCGCGAGACGACCATGCTATGGCGTGCCCCATACGTGACTTCCCCGACCGGAAACGAGCGTCTCGCGATTTCCTTGGCGAGAGAATCGATGCGAGCACCAGCCGCCAAAATTGGCCGACGATGTCGAAAATAATCGGACCGCTACTTATCGGTGTCTCTTAAGGCGAGATATTGTCGCGTTCGATAAGCCCCGCTGATAAAACGCTTTGAAACGTCCCCGGTCCTCGAGTCGCGTGTACGCGTGACGAATTAACCGATGTTTGCTCGATCAGTGGTAATTGTTAATTGCTGGTCCGATTTGTATATTCTTTGTAGGATATCGAACCGCGCCATTGAAAGCTCTTAATTCGAATACATTCATTTTCTTCTTTCGTTTTAGTATAGCAATTTCGTGGTTCGTTCGTAAATTTCTACCGCGAATTAATATCGAGACATTTTCTGTCCGTGGTTTCATAGTTTCGCCAATGGTTGGAATTCCTTCTCAAGGAAAACGTGGCGTTTGTTTGACCAGCTGTACCATGGGAGAATAGTTGTGTCACAGAAAAGTGCAGACAGCGTTTCGATATACCCGTTTACAATGGTCCTGCCACGAATGTCTCGTCTTCTCCCGTAATTTTCATTCACCGATGGTCTATCTTTTGCTTCTTCAATAAGGATACTTTCAGTTTCGCGACTCTGCCATTCTATTCTCGTCCGCTGCTCCCCGGCAGTTCGCTGATAACGCAGTCTTAACTTTGAACGTCTACGGACGGTACAGACCGGAGGCTTCAATTATTAACGCAGCGATAGATCGATCCGATTCACCGAATTCCGAAGGAAAATTCGACCGTTACGATTAATTCATCGCCGCTGATTTTCCGTACAGATCTTGGCGGAGAATTATTAAACCGAACGATCCGTGACCTTTCGAACAGATGTTCAGTTTCGTAAGGCGTTCCAAAGATTTATTAGAAATACAATTATAATAAATCGACGGGGCCAGAAAGTACACGAGCATAGAACAGTGTAACAATTGATTATCAAGCCGGCTGGTGTTGCCTGTCGTGTCAGTGGGTCAAAAGAGATTTATGAATGAGCGTCGATAGGGGACTGAACGTGCTGCACAAGCATGGGAGCAGCAGGTCTCAGAGCAGCCTATTGTACAAAGGCAGAGGTGCTTTTCTTAAATCAGTAAGTATTGTCATTTAATTTCACGTGAATTGGAAAGAAAGTCGTTGATATTCGATTGGTAATTGACAATATTTCAATGCTACTACTATTACTCGTATGAATCTCGCGTTTCTTGGATCTCTTTTAACAATCGATCACTCTAACATTTGCGACCATTCATATTCGGCGAGAAAGTCAGGTGGCGAGGAAATAATTAAAGGGCGATATGCACGCGAGCGGCCGCAATTGCACATACTTTCTCGATGAGTGTTGGCGGCGAACGCGTCGAGTGACATCACACTCCGTTCGAGTAGGTGTTAAGGGAATTCAAAATTTTGCAAATTAATCTCTGCCCGACGGCGCGGCCGTACCGCCGCGTGACTCACCGAATCCACTTGTCTCTGTAGCTTCTTTTTGCGGAAGCTGACTTTAATTGGAGTCGTTCATTCGCTGTTGCAGCGAATTATGTATATCGTTTCCTCGAAACGACGATGTTTATTGTCGAGATGTTTCGTAATTCTTGAACAGTAGAAAGATGGGCAAAATTGTCGAACACTTCATTCATAATGTTGCAATGATTTAACACAGCCAACTCGGGGTCCAAAACAAAAAAAAAATCAATATCCCCCGGTTGCACACGCCAAAAAAAATTTCGAGCAGCCAGAATCAAGCCCTGAAACTCGCAGCACCGATTCAAAAAATGATCAGCCACCAACAGGTGCGCCAAAAAAAAAATTCGAGCAACCACGATAAACGCTGGAAGCTGCAAGAGAAGACTTAATCTACTGTGAGAACCTCTGTGTAACTCCAGTGCACATGCACATTCCATTGTCTAATCAGAACGTCACTCCTGCGTATGCGTCATCGTTTGGGTCACAAACGAGACTTCGCGCCTGTTACATCTATCGGGCAATCAAAGCAACGCGTCACGGGTTGTTACAGCGGCGTGACATCATCGTGCTAAAACTACACGCGATGTCAAACACGAGTACACACGCTTATAACAGCGTGATACGCAAACCTCCCCTCGCTGTCTGGGAATCAATGTTAAACACATGATTGTCGGTGCACGTAGACAGACAGCGTTGCATATATATATATATACCTTGCAACGAAGAGGTCAGGTTCTCTAAGTTCGCCAGATGACTAATCGTTGTTTACTGTTGCGAGGACTTCTATTGCGAGCATGTGCACGACGATTGCGATCGGAATAGTAAAACGGCGATAGAGCGGACAGGTGGTTTGGTTACCTGGGTTTTCTCGGACGAAGGTGAATGAAAAATGGTGCCAGCGACGCTTGCGAAATGAATGGCGAACAGAATAAATGATGGCTGGATCGATTGTATCGACAATTGTTTCGGGTTTAAAGTGAGAAATTTTGGGGCGCTTCGTTAAGATTTTTAAGGTGTATGACCCTTGATTAGGGGGGGGATAGTAATGTGCATACGATTATTTCCATTTAATCGAAAATTCAGACTTGCAATTCCGGTTTGAATGTAAAATGAAAATGATGATTCGTTGGTGGATTCCTTAGCCCGATTTCGCCGTCGATCACAGAGCAGTTGAAATAATAGAGATCGAAACAGTTGCCCATTTTTCTTCGCCTCTTCAGAATTCGAATCGCGTACAATCATCGACACTGTAGAAACTTACAACTCGATTGCATTGCTTAGCAAAACGCCTGTTTTCAGTCGCCCACTTTCACTTCTACAGCGTTTCATTCATTCGTTCATTCATTCATTTTATTACGAGGCTCGTGAAAGTAAAAAGGGCGTGAACCCGAAAGATGAAAGGAACTACGTGGCGTCGTATTACAGAGTGCTATTGGAGTACAGAAAATTATTCAAAATCGGCCGACCAGACGATTACTAAAAACAAATTTCTTCGAAAGACTTACGTTCTACGTAGATTATTTAACTAGAGCGGCACACCTATAAATTAATCGCAAGTGCAGGTAGAAAATTCGAGCGTCTCCAAATTGCAGACAATTTCCCGCGAGTGGAGCATTTTCTGTTAAAGAATTACTCCAGCAATAATTCACTTCGCAGCCTCGAATATCCTCAAGTCTATTATTTATTCAATGATTCCGTACACAGCCATTGTCACCCATAAATTACACGCCAGTCTACGTATGTACTCCTTTCATATTTCGTCATCGCGCCATCGAACCGCGACTCCACATTCGAGTGTTGTTCCAGCTACTTTTCGCCCGTCCACTTGTCAAAGAGCAGAGTTCCTCTTCGAACACCTTGGTACACCGAATCTTACGTGCGCATTCCGCGCCTCTATTCCGACACGGTGACGCAAATCGTGCTCGAGAGCGGTGGCAAACGGGTTAACAGACCGCTTCTCGGTAACGATTCGTCTCGTGCCGTTTCTTTGGCTACCGTGTCGTCGCTTCTTGGAACCGTTGCCTCCTCTTACGAATTCATGATTGTCCGAATAAAACGAGACTCGTCTAGTGTCTTATGTAACTGGGATTATTCGTTGATTGAACGACGATTAAACGAGGAAAATGGGCGATTCAATTCGCGCGTACGGTTAAAAGTAATTGGGGAATCGTTCGGTGATCGGGTTCGGTACCATCGGGAACGATGGTAATCGAATTGTTCGAGTCCATTTTTGCAATTATTTTTTTATTCGTGACTATTGGATAGAAATTTCGGTGATATATTGATTTTGAATCAATTTGTGGTCTTTTCGCATCGATGATAAATTATTTGTATGGCAGGGAATATCCGTGGCAGAATATTCTATTTGCAAACTCGAATGTTTACAGTTGCAATACACATTTACTATTGCACGCTGGGTGTAGACTGTTTGTACACAGTTTATTCTTCGACTGCAATCAGCATTAATTTGTTGAATACACAGGTACCGATTCCTCGGTGCACGATCATGATTCATCTAGTCTTTATTATAATCGATACTTATCGAGACGAGCACCTGCTTTATCAGATTTCTGCTCAAGTGAATCATACCCATCCCTGCTTACATGAACTCTAATTTCTGCGTAATAAAAGTAACACGGAACTTGTTGTATAATTATTATCCAGCTCTCCCCCTAACATTTATCGATTTAAAAAATATATCCCATAAATACTTTGATGCCTTTTTTTAAGTCCCTGATTGCCTTTTACGACCTTCGATCGTCGATTCCATCGGCTAATTAATTTAGGTAGCCTTCGAACCGGGCCGAGACAATTGCTAAACCGAACGACATCGATTTGCAACTCAAGCTTCTTCGACTAATGAGATTTAATTGCCGTGTTCCTCGTGCCGGCATTCTCTTGCATAAGAAGTCAAGAATGCCCTGGACGAACGCCATAAGCTCGATATAAGTGCATCGCCTCGATCGATTATCGTCGGTCGAATGATTTTTTTTTTGCGCAACCAACGATGTCTTAATCCGGCTAATTTACCATTCGCCCATTTAACTATTAGAGCTCGAAAGATTTATTCTGCGTGTAGACATTTCACCCCTTCTGCTATGAATAGGTATACCGTTTGGTATATTTCGGTAAATCTTGTAACAAGTGGGGTACGTTTAAAAGTTTAAGTATCCGAATTCTTTTTTTCGTCGTCCAATGGCGAAATATTCGAATCTTTATATCCATAACCCTTTAACGCTCCTTAAGATATTGAAACCTTTGAATCTCTGTATTTTTCAGTCGTAAACTTTATTAGCTAATTTCTTTCGCTGATATATGAATAATTAATAATTGCGCTTCTTGCCTTCGAAGGAAATTCTGAAACTTGGAGAGGTTTTAACTACTCCCATCAGAGCCTCCTGATTTTCTGCGCAATCGACTGTGTCTTAATTATAGCGATTGACTTTTTACCCCGTACTACTTCCAGCAACATTTAATGGACTTTATATTGTTTACGATCTAACGATTGAACAGAGCGTGTATTACTTCAATGATTTCTTTTTTCATCGCACTAATTAAAACGAAGGACAGGTTGGTTGCTGTAATACACAGATTTTTATTAGTTTTATAAAAAGAACCATAATAGCGTAATGCGTTGATATCTTGGAATGTAACCGTTAATTATACTTCTTAATCTTAAGTTATGTGACGCAGGTAGAACCGATTCAGCAAAGAAACTATTATTCAAGTTTGCTTCTAAGTGAATTAATTGAATTGCCATAAAGGAAAGGAAAATACGAGCTTGAGTCATTTATCGTTTCAAATAAATGCCTTTGCGCCGAGAGGCTTTATTTAAATGCACTTTAATGTTTCGAGTATAGCACATTAAAAAACGATTTATTCAGTGGGCGTAGAATTCTCTGTTTACTAATAAACGTGTGCCGAACGTTTTACAATTACATCACAGTCAGCTTTCTTTACGTCCTTGCGCAGTTCCAGCGATATCAATGCCGATAATCGGTATCAATTATTATCGAACGAGATTACGGACATAAAAAAATTATACAGTTCTTCGCGATATAATGACCCATCACCGTATAATGTCCATTTATGGACATACTGTTCTCGTAAATGAGAGCAGGAAATGTATTTAATTCATTCTTAAAACTAATATTATATTAGTTACTTCAAACTCTTCCTTTGACACGAATTGGAACCCCGTTATCGCGGAATTGGCGATATCCGTTTTCCTCTTGGCGTGAAATTCCTTCGACTCACCGACGACTTATCTTTTGCGTCTCAATGCCACGACGAGTCGTCAAGGAATTTCTACTCTCTCGCGGTCTCTCAGCTAGGCGAGAGAGCTCTTTTATACTCACGTAGAACCGGAGGAACGTGTTTCGTTCGGAGCTCACAGAGGACTCCTTTGTTTGAGCTCGCGACACACACCTTCCAGTGGTCGATCGCGAATAAAGTCGGCAGGAATTCGACAGTAGATTGACGCCATTTCGTGTCAGACACTCGATTAAAGGGGAAAAGAAAGAAACTCGCGCATATGAAGTTTGGTACCTTAGTGAGATCGAGAAGCGACAGTTTTCATTTTTAATTGCAAACAGTGATGGCGGTTATATGGACTTAATTATTGCAATTGCCCGAGCAGAATTTCTCGACCGATGTTTAACGCTAGAACTACCAAGCAAGTCAGACTGACCTGTTTCAGACTTTTTGCTTGAAAATGATTAATAGATAGGTATCGTTGTAACAATTTATGATAACGACAATTGTATATCTCTGTTAAATGTTCATTTAACGACTTTCGTGTTCTTAATCGGTCTAAATGGTACCAAGATCTATCGGTAGTTCCAGTGTTAAATCAATAGAACAGTTTTCCCAACGCGAGCAGAAAACTATCATAGAATAAGAATAAACTGATCCGCAGTGAAACACTACTGCGATCTAATCCAATGAATTTGAACGCAATTTCACTTAATCCTCTACTTTACCTTCCATTTACTGTGGCACAAAAATAGTTCAAATATACCAAAAACGATTTAACGTTACACTTATCTAATTGACTAATCTTTCCGACTCCAATGGTCAATTACAAGAACATTATTCTTCGCTCAATCAGACATTTGCTCGAATAATAGACGATAGTCCCTCGATCAGTCGGAGCACAGTGGGTGGAAGACTCGGATCGAGTCTTTGTATCGTTGGAAATCCGGCTTTAACGTGCGGCGTCTTCTTCAAGGATTATGAACACAGTTCATACGTTCACGTGCATGTATATACACGGATCCACCGATACAACGACAGTGTCGCGAGGAGACGTCTCCGAATCGCCTCTTTGTGTCTGGCGAGAACCAACACCGCCTACAGCTGTCTGCCAATGCTCTTGGCGATAGGGCCTCTTGCCTGCTCGAAGACACACGGAAGCGCCTAGAAATTGTCTCCGTTATATCCATTGGAAAGCCTGCAATCTCTTAACAGTCCGACAGGAACCGAAAAAACGATGTAGAGTTAATCAGGAGAATTTTAATTGCCTTGATTACATTTTTTTGGCTGGCTTTCTATGTTAGTTTTTTTCGATTTTATTGACACGACTCGGGCATTCGAGCCTTTTTTAGATTCGTCGTGTTTTTTTTTATAACTCTGAGAGACGTTCGCTTCAGGTTAATCTGAAATTCGCGGCGGAATTGTCCTTCAGAAAATGATTGATTAGAAAATTGCCAAACTCATCCCACAGCCTCGTATTGCGACATACAACTGCTTGTCGAATTAAAGTTCGAGGCAGCAGCCGATCCGAACCTGTCGTCGATACTTCAAACGGTATCGAGCGTTAATAATCGCAAAATTTTCCAAACGAACTTCACGCCAAGAAAATCTAATCGTCGGCGAAAATCAACGATCGTGATCGTAGGTACCCTCGAAACGGTAACAACGGGTTTACGGCGCCATTTATGAGTCCATAAATCAAGTGGCGCCAAAGTGTTCCGTTCCTCTTTCAGCTAACGAATGGACTGGAAAGAAGGCATGAATATTATTTGGTCGCTGACCTATCAAGGCGGCCTGCCGCACCTACCTTATCTATTGCTCTCTTTCGAATATGTGCATACCCCTCTTTATCGTGCACACTTAAATAGCTTCTCCTTCTTCGAAACCCTTTCGTTCCCCTTCTTTTTCTTTCTTTTTGACTCCGTTTAGTCAAGTGCGAACAGTCGTCGATTTTCCAATGGTTATGGAGATACGAGCGTCGAGGACACCCGGTATATCCTCGCCAAAAATCCATGACATCCGTCGTCCTGGCTGCTTGACTTTTCTTACGTTCACCTCGTTAGACCGCATTCCAGCCTTTGTGTCCCTCTTTTCCGTCGACCAGCTGCTTACATACGTTTTTACGCTCCTTCTTTTTCACGACGCTCGTTCGCTCGTTGTAACGCGGATCGAAGATGACTTACGGGGCCCAGTTTTTGGTCGACTTGCCACATTGTTAACAGAGAGATGTTGGGTGTTGAGAAGGGGTTCCATTGTGCTGCGCTTTTGTCGAGGGCTTTTATTTTCTTTCCTTTGGGGCGAGATTTTGGGATTAGAAGAGGTTTCACGGTCGAAAAAGTTTTAAGGGATACTTTTTGATCTAGGATTTTTGTGGGGAGGAATTTCTCTTGTCTCTGATAGTGCTTTTCGAATTTACAGCATCGTTCCTGCATTGATCTTTGCTTTAGAGTGTATGAATTTTTTAATTGTGTGTTTGATTGATTGGAAAGGTCGCGACGATCTTATCTTGTCCCTCAAACAGCTCCAAAAAGCAACCAAAGAACTCTCCCCAAAGCAATCGTATTTATTCAATCATATCGCCGTTTGTACGATAAGCAAGCACAGTCTGATTAATCCGTCGTATTTCGCCAGTAATCTTTTCCTAGAATCCCGACGTTCGACCTGGTTTTCGTTCTTAATTCGAAGGTATTTTCTTACGTGCGCGTTTGCTATGCGGAATTCAAAAATTCCCGGGCTCGCCGAGGCGCGCCGGGTGGCGCTGTGGACGTGAGCGCGCAAGCTGCGCGTCACGGTCGTCAGTTCGAGCCCGATCGTCGTGCGAGCATCATTGTTGTGACAGCCGGTTGCGCGTGTGTTCTGTTAGCCGGTACAGGTTATCTTACTGCTGACTACCTATTGAACACCTACTGCTCTCATTGATAGACAGAAATTACGCCCGATCGTGCGCGAGTGTCCCAAACGACGAAGCGATCGTCTCCAAGGAAAGATCAGCGGTTCGTGATCGAAGTTAATATGCATTTGCAAACGCCTCCGAAAACGACAGCTAACGATGACACGTGATATCGTTCGTATGCTACTCGACGTGACTACCAGTGCCCGTCGAGATACGAAAATCACGACGGGATGCTACGAGTTTGTCGTTCGGAGTACCCTAGGAACGATAAGAACGATGGTGGAGTGGAGCAGTGCAGATAAAGAAGAGTAGGTTGGGAAGAAAGAAAAGAAGTGTGCGTGCCGTCGGCGAACTGTCAAATGGTTAGTGCTTCAGCCGTACAGGCGCCACTGTGGCCTTTAATTCCGTATTTTCATTGAATTCGTACGGGACCATTGTTGCTACGTATTTCACGCGTGTGCATACAGCTGTTGGCGCATACGTAGTACGCGTGTTTTTCTCTGGTTTACCTATACACTCGAGGAGATACGAGCGGTGTGCCGTATATTTACATTTCCATAACAATTTTTTAAACGAGCGCTCGCGACTCGGGTATGTTGACACACGATATACATTGACGAGCGTGTACATACGCATACGCGACGTGTTTCCTTCGGTTCCGTTGACCACAAGGTTCCATTTACGTAACAGGCGTGTTGCGAGACCCGCATATCTCTCGTATCTCTTTCCGAGAAGCATCCAAGTATGTTCGCGAGCTGTATACGTGGAATCGAAAGCTTTGCTAACAATAAGCTTCTCGATGTCGCTAAGATTATTTTTCTTTCTTCGTTTCTTTTTCATGCATATCCCTGGTAAGCCTTCGTTGATCCACTCCACTTAATCGCCACTGTGCGTGCATTTTTCTTGTCACAATCGTCGTGTCGCGCCGCTCCGTTCCGTGAAGAGAACATATTTGCATCTTGCTTACCGATCCTGGATAATTGTACTTCTTGGAATACAGAACAGCCTATCCAGATTATTTTTCACCTGATCGTTTTTCCTTTCTTTTTGTTCTTTTTTTAAATTGCAATGCATGCTTTCGAAGTAACGAGGAAAGATAGGCAGACGGCTTTTCAACGAATTTTCAAGATCCGGGATCAGCTGGTCGGACGACTCCCTTGCAATTATTGTCGAGCACGTGGGTGGTAGCGGTTTGCGTGTTGCGCCTGATTCCATGCTGCAACAACTTTCTCAGTTACGATCATTTGCACTTGGTTTGCTGTACGGTGAACGCTGGTGCTCGAGTCTGGTAACAAATTACATCGCGACATACAGATTGGTTCAGACATGTTCTCGTTTATTTGATGAATATATTAATATTATTTGCGAAGCAATATTTGTATGTGTGTGTTGTTTTAGTGGTATTTTAGTATCTTTCTCAAGATTATGTACAAAGTAATGGCACAGTTACAGGTTTTCAAAAGTTCAATTATTTATTGTTATAGATGTCGGAGTTCCCAGTGGAGGGAGGGGAAAACGGTGACATGCATTCTGTCATGGAGAATTTCCAGAAGAAGAACAACATAGTGACTGGCAGAAGCCATGTCACGCATCATCCACAAGTCACCTCGTCGTCGCAGGTAAATTTTTGCGAGACTTCGTTTATTCGTTCATTTTTTAAGGAACGATTTAATTTGGAACTTTGTTAACGAAAATTATTATTGGTTCACTCGTCCGAGCCAAGCTTCTAAAATAATTTAAATACATTTTCGTTCTGGTTATATCGTATGATTTCTGCATTTTAGGTAATCAATCGGTTAATTAATTAAAATAGGACCTTTAAACGAAGTGATTTGCATCCCGCCCACATCAACTTTCCCGAATCATTCGTATGTCAGTAGACGATTCTGCAACCAGTTTGAGCAAACCTCCAAAATTAAGTCGACACAGTCATTTTTCACCTAGTTTCCTGCTCCACGTGGCGCTAATACTGTCCGAAAAAGAAAAAGAAATAAAATAGTCAAAGGTGAAAGGTTCGAGTAATCATCCTTGATAAATCTCGATTTTCAACGCATTTTACGTAATTTTGTTTAGGAAAGTTTTGTGAATCGCAGTACACTTCTTACAGACAGATTTAAAAGTAATACGACCTGGTATCGATTTTTGGTAATCTACGTACGTACTGATAAATTAATTGAATGAATAATTCTTGATACGTTTATTGTCTGCTAAAAAAGATCGTATCGTAATATGTATTTCGAATAGGAGCTTAAAGCACAAACTTTTTGAGTCGAGTTGCGTATTTATTTACTTTCGAATCTCGTGATTTTCTGTTTGCTTGGTTGTCGTCCAAACAAGGGGGATCACGTTCGACGAAATAGGGCCGCAAAGTTCCAAATGATAGAATACGATGAAAATATTTCGCCAAGTTCCCCAAAATTTATGTTCCTCCACTGTCGATGCGCATACAATGTATTTGCCTAAGTTGGTTTCGCGAAGGAGAATTGTCTGCACGTCCGTCGCAACTATTTGCGTCGACGCTTGTTCCAACTATAATTCGACCAAAATAGAATTATTCTATATGCACTTGTTGTTGCAATAAACAAAATGATCTTGGCACTCGACGGTACTCGTGGAAAACGTTGAACCCTCCGGGAAATGTGAAACACGTGACTGCGCTTCTTCGAAAACGGTGTCGAAAGAGATTAAAAAGTCCGAGGGATGATCGAATAATTCGGATTACTCTGATGCGAATCTTGTTCGCGTAGAAATTCTGAAAATGCGTTTTCTTCTCCGAGCCAACCGATTATGCAGCGACACAGAAGTCTCCACGTGCTTCAGTGCCGCCCACTCGTATCCTTATCGCTGTTATATTCTGTTTTAACTACACCTCTGTATGATTTTGCCATATTCTTGCTTCGTCTGATCCGTCAGTCTCTTATCTGTTGCAGCGCGTACTGTAACAGGGATGCAATGGCTCATCGAGAATTCTGATCTTTCCGTGATTTAGAAATTCTATTTACGATGTTGATTATAGTGTGATCGGCGATCAACCATTTAGACTGCTTCTTCTGGGACCAATCCTTAAGCAACTTCGTGCATGTTGAAGTCAGCATAACAGAACCAAACTTCCTTCCCTCACTTCTGTCACTGGAAACTCTTTCTTTCTACAGTGAAACAGTCAAATAATGGCCAGCTGTTAGACATGCCTAAAGGTTTACGTAATTGTCGCCCACGTGAATTTTGCTTTCCTCCAAGTCAGCTGAGTTCGAAACTTACGGGCCACGAAATCATCGAGGTCGTTTTCCTCAAGGCTTCCTCCAAGCCGACATTTCACGTCGAGAACGTTGATTCTCGCAGAACTTACCGTCGTTTGGCATCGTTGGTTGCCGCTCCTTTGGACAATTACCAGACTGGCGATGCTCGGGTTCCCAAAGACCTGAATTATTGAAATCGAGGAAGCAAATAATAATCAAACTTTCGCTGTTTCTTCATATTAATTTCAATCTCACCCGTTCCGATAGGTAACATTATTTATTCCATGATCACCGCAATCGCAGTGCAAATATGAACGAAACATTTCCATGCCACTTGAAAAACAAAAAGAATTATTAGCAAATTTCTAAGATATTATATATTTACGTGCACGTGGGCTATTCTTGGAAGAAAGGGTTACCAAGAATCCCAAGCTTCTCCCCGCAGCGTTAGCATCGATGATAATCACGACCCTGTCCAAAATCCAAAATTAACTGGAGCCAAAAATCCAGGAAGGGTGACTGTTTGATTCTCGCGAAAAAGCAAATGCCAGTAGAAGGTGTGTGCACAGATGGAGAGGGTTGAATGTGTGGGAGAAAGGGACAAGAGGCAGAGAGGAATAGGCGGGAGTGAGTCACCGCACGTGGATTTTAAATAGAACGTAAACGGCTTTTGACTCCGCAGATGCTGACGACGAACCAGAGCCAGAGCAGCAGCAGCAGTTCGAGCAGGGTGGCCAAGTCCTCGCAGAGGATTCTTACCTCGTCCTCGTCGAGTGAGATGAAAGCGAGCTCCATGAAGAGCGACCTGAGGGAACTTCAGCGCGGCATATCCGAGATGAAGAACAACATCTCGACGAATTTCTCGCAACGACTGCGGAGCAGCATGGAGAATCTTGTGGACAGGTGGGTCTTCTTCGTCGTTCTTCTTTAATACACATTTTCTAATCAATGCATTTTTTGGGGGAGGGTGTTTCTCTTTTTGTTTCGAGAAATCAACGAGAGCTTTGATTCTATAAACGTGCATTGTACATTAATATTTATATACCACGAAACGTTTGGTACTGTGAACAATTTTTTATTTGCGATTATTCTTCCCAAATCGAGATCCCTTTTATCATTTAAACGTTACAATCGGGGTTAAAAACAACGAAGATTGCCCGTGATTGTCCGATTCAGCTGACTCGGGTGAAAATGTATCCTCAACTTTCATTCACGGTCACGCTTCTGTTGAAACTCTGTCGCAATCTCGAGATATCTCCAAATCTGCTATCCCAAATACGATTTCGCCGCTGGTAATCAGCAAAGTCACGTCCACCGCGTTATTTATAAACGGCGTACGCCCGTTTTAGCCGCGTGCACCGCGATCATTTTCGAAGCTTCCCTCTCGTGTTCCTCGGCGCGGCGTAAACACGCGTCGCGCATATCTATGCATACGGAAATCGGCGAACTCTCAGGCAAAATCGAACTTCTGTTTCTCACAGGGACGGAAACGGCGCGGAAGAGGGCGATCTCACGGAGCCATTGGTGACGTTTCCGGATCCGGACACGCCGCCGCCGGTCACAGGAACAGTCAGTTTAACCGGCGGTTCGCCGTCTCAGCTGAGCTCCTTGAATTCGTTGAACAATCTTCACAATATGAGCCCACCGATCAGCATGTCGAACATATCGAACATGACGAACCTGCCTGCCGGTCAGGAGACGATGAAGTTCGAGCAGAAGAAGATGACCAGCGCGTCCAAGACCAAGGTAACAAGTTCTACCCTGGACAGATTGAGTTGGGCAATGCTGCAATTATTATTATTAGAAAGGAACGAGTGTATTAGAATGTCTGATTTATTTCTGTAATAGTAACTCATCGTCGACTAAAGATCCGTTTGGAATCGAATCACTTCCTATGCGAAATTGCGCGTGAAATAATCGATATCGCGTTCAGCTCGCAAACATTTGGCGACGCGGAGCTGTGCAATGTTTGGCCGGAGGTGCGGTTTCCTCTAAAGTAGTCTAGGTCAAGGACTTCGAGTCTATCTCGAAGTGCCTTCTTCAGCCAACCTGCCAGCCACGTATTCATTGGGGGGGATTTTCAGGGTGCCTTATTTTATCATTCCCATATTTTGTTGGTTCTATCTTATTTTCATCCTACATGTTTCGTTCCTCCATCGAGTTTCCTTGCATTTAAAAGTTATTTTTACGTGAAATTTCACGCTGTTTCCTCGACAGCTGATCTATCTTCCTGCTAGAATTCTATCTTTAACTGCATTTCCATCGCGACCACCATGCACTAAATAGAATGCCCCCCCCCCCCGATACAACAAGGTCGGCGCACATGGTAGAAAGAAATCGGTGTCCCTCGAATAATAAATGTAGCATGGATACAAAACGGACCGGGCAAATGATTTAGGAATTGTGTGAATTATTTTTACAATTACATAAATATTTATTGCTACCCAAGAATTTCATGTTTGATAGGCCATTCAGAATTCCTCATTTCAATCACTTCCAATTTCAGGTCGTCACGGACGGCTTCAGCGCCGAGAAGGCGACCGCGAACACCGCCGAGATGAGAGCTTTACAAGCTGGCGACGTCTCCTACAAGGAGCAGAGCGCCGCGACGGCGGCCAGGGCGCGCGTCGAACTCGATGGCGTGTCAGCCGAGAAAAGCGTCGCCGCAGCGAGGGTGAGTTTACGTTCGAATTTCCCCCCCGACAATCCCATCAAGCTTTCGCGAAATTCGCGTGACCGAACAAACACTGTTTAGAATCTCTTCAATTTCCAGCGAACTCGCGATAAATCGATCCCATAGATTTTATCTGACGCACAGAGTCACGCCAAGTTTCGGTAGGTAGATAAATTCATGTTCCAACGAGTCGAATAAACTGAGATTCTCTTTGCTTCGGTTGCGTTGCGAAATTGCTGCGGCTTGTGCAGCTTTGAAAATAGGAAAATTTTACTTTGACATCGAGCTTTGGTGGAAGACGCGACTCTGCGTGCGGCATAAACTCGTTTGGTATAGAATAGTTTGGCACAGAACTCGCCTTTTGGGTCGTTGACACGATCTACTCTCCTGCTGATGATCTCCCGGGTTCTAACGGAGTTCTGGTCTCACGCGAACGACGGATGAACAGTCTGTTGAACGGCCCGAACCATTACTGTTCCATCGGAATTTCGGTCTTCACACGTGTGTCGTCGAACGAAATTATACGAAGAGAAAGATTGATCGCTAAATAGTAGCAAAATGATTTTCAATGGAGCGATATAATTATTATAAAAATATATACGGTCCGATGGGAAGGACATTCAGAATTTTCAATCGACTAACATAAGAAACAACTCTGTCAGATTTTGCAAAAATCATTTCCTCAATTCCACTCGATTGAATCCCGAATAACTCCTCGATCTCGAACAATAGCTTTATCGAACGTTCTTACGTCGTTCACAAATAAAACGATATCACGCCCGCAATCAGTCAGACTTGCGTGACCAATTTTCAAGGAAGCACGATAGCTTATCTGCACCTGGTTAACGTACAATCGTGAATTCATATTATTGTTACGTGTGCGTCATTTAAATTATTATTGCCTCTATCTCGTTTAAATGTTCCGAAAAATTGTGCAGGAAATGAATGAAAACTAGAATGTGTATTCTGGCCTGCTTAGTTCGGATTCAAAGTTAGCGATCGCTGTGTTTGTTGCGCGCCGGTGACGATGGAATTGTTACATTTCATTTCAACCGAATAATGAGACCTTCGCGTGCCTGCTGCTACACATTTAAACAGCACGAACCGGGCTATAGAATTGCCTAGCTGTCATAAACCATTCCCAAGAAGTCGCGTGCTAATACACACAGACCTTGACCTGCGTGAGAATCTCATTTTTTTATCGCGAATCAGCAATGTAAAGTACGCTGAAAAATTCTACGTGCTACTTGTTTCTCACTGGACGCTTAAAGTTGAATTAAGTACATTTCGGAGTTGACGTACGAGTTGATTTATTGTTAATATGGAAGAAATACGTAGAGAGTCGGGCAATGTTTCGTGGTAGAACTCGATAGAAGTTCAAAGAGTAATATTTTAAGACAGGATTGCAGACGCTTCGTATTTTTAAGCATTTCCTAAAGGAGTGTTTGTCAAAGTTATGCAACTTCTCGAAATTCGATTACTCATACGGTTCGATCTGGGAATGCTTGATCACAAATCGTTCAGCTAACTCTGGCAAATGTTGCTTACCCAGGAAAATTGGCAAACTCCGATGATCGTTGCGTGCAATTGTCGCATTCTTCGATGAATCACCAAATGCACGTGCTCGTAATGAACACGGCCTGATACAATAAATTATAGAAATCAGATGGCAAAAGTATAAATCGGACAAATGATTTAGTACTTACAATTGATTGTATTGTCGCTGCAATAGTTGGCCTTACGATAACAGCGAAATTAAAAGAACATACTAAGAATTTCCATATCTATCGAACAAATATAAAACTAAAATAATATTACCTTGTTTGAAATAAACAAGCAAACAAACAAATCCTCAGGACAAACTATTTTCAAGTACACGGACTAATAAATTTCTACATTCTCAAATTAATACATTTCTAGTCCACCGATGAAAAAACAATCTCCTCGAGGAATCTATCCTTCCAAGGTTTCCATTCACGCGTAAAGCTATTTCCACGGGGTGAACTGACTCATGGGGGTGGACGTGGTTGAACGAAAGGCCCCGACGATCGATCGACATTTCCCCGAGGGCATGGCAGTTTGTTTCTGGCGCTGATAGTCGCCAGTTCGCGTTCGTCGATGGGGCAGCAATTGTCGAATTTCACCCGGGGTGTTTTTCCCGTTTTGAAACCCAGAAACGGTGTTGAACGACGAAGAATCATGGGGAACGAGGGTCTCGGAGACAGGCCATCGAAAACGGTACGATTCGAGTGCGACGATTCGGTACTCGGTGGTGATGTGTTGTGTAGAACGGTGCCTGGACACAGGTCACAGTATCGTGGGTGAGGATCGATTGTTTCTTGGTTGGTTGTAGCCTGTTTTTCTTGAAGAAATTAGCAATTCCTTTTGGTAGAATATTGCGATGATCGTGGGATAGTAATGTGTCGGTGGAACATTTCATTCTGTGAATATGAAAATTCTGCACTATTCTATTGAACATGGTAGTTTAGATTTGACTTTTATTTCCTTTGGAGTGAACCTGCATACAAATGTTTCAAGTAGATATAAATTGAGATAATTATAATTAAGGTATTCTGTTCTCTTAACAGTAGTGAAGTAGTTCTAGAATGTAACGAGAAATCTAGCGATTTCATTTTTATTATGATTTAAATAATAGATGCATGGAATGATATACTCTATACTCTGTACTCTATACTATTCGACAAATAGATTGGCGATTCGCAGGCAAAGCACAGATAAAAATTCAAGTATTTACAAGGTCGCAACAAAATTATACCAAATCCGTGTTTATTCAGAGAAAAATATAAACGGTTAAGCAGGAGAGATTCCAGAGTTTCAGGAAGCTTTTGCATGGTCAGACGACAGCCCTAATAATTTCTTAACTTCGAGGGGAGGGCGATAAGTGCGGTGAACGAGATCATTCACTGGTTGCTATGAAAAAGCCGATAATTGCAGAGCATTCAATCGACAGAGTGCAGGGTAAATTAAACGCTGTTACGTCAATCATGTTAATTCAAAGATCGTCCAATTTCAATCCTTTAATTCAGCGTTTGCGCATGAAACACATTACAGTTCTCTTACGTAACACACCTCCACCTTCTTTGTAATCGATCGTTTAGCAATTGATTGCTAGCCTTTCCAACAGGGCATGCACCGTATCTTTTCATCGGTTCTTCAAATTCATCATTGTTTGTTGCCGCTTAAATCATATCTCGAACGGTGCCAAGTGTGCCGTGGGTTCACAAACACGACCCGTTTATTACGCAAAATTGTTTCTTTTCACCTGTCCTCCTGTTGCGTTTACGCGGTTCATTCAGTGACGAACGGTGAGATCAGCCGCCAAATTTCGGCCGGATTTTCGGGAAACGTTGCCAACGAGAAACGTGGTTGTCACCGATATCTTCGCAAAACCGAAATAGAGGCTCGACCCCGAAAATTTGTCTCGGGTAGATTGCCAGCTTTTCGCCCTGTGCTTTTCAAGAACACGTTCAAGGCCGTCGAAGTGTTCACGGAAATCTCCTTGAACTGGGGAACTCGATTTTTATCGTCGTTCTTTTGTATGTACTTTACATAAAAAAAAAACCTTTAAGCAATTCTATAATTGAAGATTATTGCCAGTGAAGTACTACAATAAAAAAAAGTAGTGCAACATTGATTCTTCGTTTCGAATCGAATCGATATCGAATGAATATTATTCACGGTACGTCGTCTTCTCGATATTGTTGGAACAATTGTCATTCATCCAATAGCGAACCGTTTTATTTCTAGAATGCAATTGATAACGTTATCGCGTTCACGACCTGTCATGATTCATAAGAACATTTTTGTTGCAGCGTGTCATTTCCTCCCCCGATCTTGGGAATCGTCGTTTAAATTTATTCATCGCAGTCGACATTCCAGATATCTTACTGTTGCTGTTAAGTAAATGCCTCGGTTTACAACCAAACAAACACGACGATAATCCATTAACCACGCGGATCGTTTACAAGTGTATCTGTCTAGAGTCTAGATGTTAACATGCTTAATGAGTTCTCGTTAACGAAAGGAGTTAATTGTTGTCGTTGGCACGCTGCATCGACCGTGATAACGTGCCTCTGATCTTCCTGACGTGCAACAAGATACCTTAGTGCCAATGACGAAACATGTTAGTGCGGCAAGATGACTTTTAACTCGTCTGTTCTCAGCAGTTTCACAGATTCAATACGAGAAATATATTGTAATGGAAGTCTCGCTTATTATATATTTGTCTGAACTGCTAGGAGATATTTAGAGGATTGCGTTTAAATTCATTGGACGATTCATTATGCTCCGATGAAATGATTTGAAAATTAATATAATTATACAGTGGAGGACTGCACAGTCCTTCATCGATCGTTCTCCGCGAAAACGAAGGCGTTAATCCGGAACATTGCGCAACGTTGGTCGTAGATATCCTGAAGCTCGCGACAATTCGTGCATCCCGGTGCGAATGATGCGACCGCTATTTCTAGTCGCGGAAAAATAGAAACAGCGCAACGGAAATCTGTCGAAAAATCGTGTCACGCGGCTGGCCGTGGAGCACGGACGTTTTCGAACCGAATTAAACTTGTGCATACCACTTGTGAATGTCCCGTTGGTTAGTCGAACGGTTGGCGTCGCGACGCCAGGATCGATCGATCGACCGTTTCTCTAGTATCTCATACCTTCTTTTTTCTTTCTCGCTTTCAATTCGTTTGGAAAAGAATCATTGTACCGTCGTTATCATATCTGGCGAACAAGTCGAGCGAAGTATCGCGATTCGTCTTATCGATCCGCGATTATGGAATTGGTGTGGATCGTCACAGTGTCGAACCGATAAATCGACGAGTGTCGGTGAACGACGGGGAAAGAAAGTCGTGAGCTGTCTTATCAGGAAGCGGAGTGATATGAGCTGTGGTCGAAATGAGCGCACCGTGGCCAGTGCATCGTGGTGTGATGCAAAGGAAAGTGTTCGATGGGTCGCACCCGGTAAGTGCAGGTGTTGATTGGTTCGTTGATTTTGCTCGCGGAACGAAAATTTTCGTAACTCTGACGGGAAACAGCGGCAGAGTGGGAATAATGAATAAATCGCAGGACGGTGTTTCGCGTGCTGTCTACGCGTTACACTATCAACGTGTCATTTGGAGCGATGTTCGATGAACGTTTAGAAAAAATAACATTTTATTTTTAGTCGAGCTTCATTCAGCGTTTTTCGCTGACGCAAACGATTCGAAAACGGCTGACCGCAGAGTGTATTTAAATTAGTCGAATTTGTTTTCGTCCGCCCGCTATTCTGTGAACGTGACAAAAATCGACGAGCAGTCTTTTGCGGTCTCTGCGAAAGAACTGACCAATGTTGTAAAGAGAAGGGAAAAAAAAAGGCGAAAATTCTTTGCACAAACGAACGTCGTTCATATTCAAGAAAGAAACAAAACGTTTCCAGGATTTTTGCTTTTGGCGCATCGACATTCGCAGCTCCATGCATATTTTAGACGTCTCGCGTCATTCATTACCAACGATTCTCCTTCCATTTCTAGCGATTCATTTTAAATGCACATCGAAACAAACATTCGCTGCAGCGATATATGTACTTCATGATACACCGCTTCTCCGTCGTATCGTGCCGGAAAAGTCGTTCCACGTGGTGAAAATCTCGGCGGGGAAGCGTTTCTCGCGCGCAATGCGGCCGGGACGAGCGGGAACGCGATTCGTGACGACACGCTCGGCTTATATTTAGAGAAATACGTCAGAATCCGCAACGTGGAGAGAGATGGTGCCGCGGCTGTTGAGCTTTCGACGGGGCAGACTGTTATGGAGCTTTGTCGCGGAAACTCTTCCACGAGGCTTTCCGCGTCGATCCGCTCCGGACAGTGTCGGACACACTCGTGCGCGTCCATTTCTTCTTCGGTTTCCCTAAGTCAAGGGAGTGGTTGTTCTTTTTTATATCGATTTCGCGAATCGATGCAATCGAGAATTATTTCTGCGCAATCGGTATCGTTGAGCAGTGCTGGACAGGCGATATTTATTGGTGACATTCTTCGCGGACATTGAAATTGAAACGGAATGCACCGATTTCGTTGGGAATTTTCGTAAAATCACCACCACATGGAATTGTTCGCTGAGGTACGAAGGATTCTGTTTTACGGTGAAATCGTGTATGGAATTAAGAGAGGTGCGATTAAGTGATCTTAGCGTTCTGACAGCAAGTGGTTCGAGATGAAAAGACGAGCTATACAGAACTCGTGATTTAATAGTTCATCGACCTTTCCCTGCCTCTGAGCGTTTTATGTTGTGTCATTTTTGGACAGTACTTGCTCACTGTTTCTAATGCTTGCAGTAGTACAATATTAACTCATAATTTTATCGAGCACCGTTGCAAATAGTCAGCGTCAAATTCTAATTGCAAACGCGACAACGAAACACAGGTACACCGATCGATAGGAATAACATAGCAATGTTAAATAATAAATGAAATTCGAACCTGGATCAAATTATAGATGGCTGTTAAAATAAAAAAAAAAAGGATCGAGGTAGAGAAAGAAGATCTCAGAAGCGCTTCGGTTAATTAGCCTGTGAAGGGAACGATGAAAATCTGCTACTGAAAGCACAGTGGCGCGATTGTGGACAGGCGTCGCGATGCTATCGACGCCCATCCGCGAATTAGCACCGATATTAGCCAACGTGAGTTATGTAGACCTTCGATCGCGTGCTAATTCCCTGCAACACGCGTTTCAATATTAATTCTCGCCGTCGTTGGAAGCAGATATCCTTCGTTGGAACATTTTACAATCTCTGGACTGTTCTGCTATTCATCGTTGAACACTCTTGGAATTGCCTTCTCGGCGATTTTCTCTGGGTCTTATTTCGAATTCTTCGGTTTTACCTGTTTTGAAGCACTCCGTTTAGTGAACCGGGTGTTTAACGTTCGAGTTTCCTGGAAATATTTTTATGCGCCGATTTTCCCGGAACATACGCGTACGTACGCTTCGGTATTCTTTTTTCGGCTGCCTTTCGGCATAAAATATTTATTGAGTGTTGCAAAAGAAAATATCACACTTGGTTGCTAATGCAGGGAAATCGTGAAACGTTATCTCTGTAGGGGTCGCTTAAAAATATACGAATTATCGTGTCAAGTGACTCAGCCCCGTTCATCGTAAAAATATTAATAAACTTTATGCTTCTGTTTCTATCGCAGGAACAGAGAAGTCTGAAAGCTGGCGATCTATCGCATCAGGAGAGCAACAACATGGCCGCGTCAACTATGAAGCTGCAGAGCGATTCCTTCAGCACAGAAAAGGTAAAACGAATTCTATGAAACAACAAGAGGTACTTTTCCCTGCGCACAAAGTTGCAAGGAAGGCGGACCAATCTTTGCCCCCCTAAAAAACGAAGTACCAAGACACGAACGCTGTTCCCGGTAAATGAAGATAATGCCAGAAAATTCGATGGTTTAATCGAAATACCCCTCCCTTTGGCTATCTACCAAGCGAAGACTCGGAAAGCACGCAAGTTCCGCATATATTTGTTCGCTGCTTTGGCACACGTGTTGGCTATTCGCACATTTACACGCCCGATACACAACGCAAGCGTGTTTCTCCGCTGTGAAAAGTGGGATCCGTCGATTTAAACGTTCACCGGCTCGTCGACCGCGTTCAGTCTTTCTCGATTTCTCAGCCGGCAGCACGACACCTCGTCTCGGAAGCGGGCATAATGCGGAAGTGCAGCCTCGACTCTAGAATGGTGGTCAAGTCTTTTTTCCTTTCATGCCGTTTCAGTGTTTTACGTGGTCGAAAGGGAACGTTCGTGTTCGATTTTGGACGAGCAGTCGGGCTCGTTCGAATTGCAGACGCGTTACGCAGTGATACAGAAATAATGGAAATACCGGGGGAGGATGTGACACGGTCGTGATAATTCTTTCTAACGCGGTTTCGAGCGTGTTCAGAGCCAACGTATAACTCCCGCGGTAGAGATTGATGATGTCCTTTGAACACGACGATAGGAGAACTCTTGGAATATATTCGTAATGCCTGGGAATGTATTTTTAAGACGTCGAATTTCAGGAGTATTGTTGTTTGCTTTTGTACTCGGGCGACGAATAACGTTGAGATTCTAGTGGGACAATCATTTCCAATTCACGCTTGGTTCAGTCCCCAACGAGTTACAGTGGAAGTGGAGAATCAACTAAATTTCGATACTCTATTCGAAATGGAAGAGAACCATTCCATTTCTATCACTCGTAAAAATAAATCTAGATTTGTTTGTCTACGAAATATTACCGTTCCGAATGTTGTCAATATTCTTTAACCGTTCCTCTTTTCTTCCATAGAAAGCGATGGCGGCGCAGCAACAGAGGCAAACAGTCACCTCAACGGGGATCTTCAACCACGAGAAACACATTTCCGCCGCCAGCTCGCAGTCAAGTATCACGATCGCCTCCAAAGGTGTAACATCCAAGTCCTCGATGATCAGCGCGGCGAATGCGGTGAATCAGTTGATGAACGGCATGAGGCCAGCCGAGGACGAGCTTCTCTCTTTACCCCTGGACGATCTAGACCTCCTCTGCTCGAAGTCCAATCCCCAGGACGTCGACAGAGCGATCGCGAAATATTCCAGCTTCCTGGACAGTTTCGTGGAACGGCTGAAGGCCAACGACGGTAAAAATGGCAAGGCACCGTTGTTATTGAACAGAGTGAACGAGATAATAAGAAAAGCTTGGGCGGTGCCCACCCACGGCCACGAATTAGGATACACCCTGTGCAATACGCTGAGAACGAGGGGCGGGCTCGACCTGCTGATGTCGAATTGCGTGGCCAGCGACAAGGAATTACAGTTTTCCTCCGCCAGGTTACTGGAACAATGTTTGACCACGGAGAACAGGGCGCACGTGGTGGAGAACGGTTTAGAAAAGGTTGTAAACGTGGCGTGCGTCTGCACGAAGAACGCCAACTCGGTGGATCACTCCAGGGTCGGCACAGGGATCCTGGAGCATTTGTTCAAACACAGCGAGGGTACCTGCAGCGACGTGATCAGATTGGGCGGCCTGGACGCCGTTCTATTCGAGTGCAGAAAGAACGACGTGGAAACGTTGAGACACTGTGCTGGCGCATTGGCGAATCTGTCATTGTACGGCGGTGCAGAGAACCAGGAAGCGATGATCAAACGAAAGGTGCCCATGTGGCTGTTCCCTTTAGCATTCCACAATGACGATAACATCAAGTACTATGCCTGCTTGGCGATCGCTGTGTTGGTAGCGAATAAAGAAATAGAGGCTGCGGTGTTGAAGTCCGGCACGCTGGACCTGGTCGAGCCTTTTGTCACCTCGCACAATCCTTACGAGTTCGCCAAGTCGAATCTCGCCCACGCGCACGGCCAGAGCAAGAATTGGCTGGAGAGACTGGTGCCCGTTTTGAGCTCCAAGAGGGAGGAGGCCAGGAATCTGGCGGCTTTTCACTTCTGCATGGAAGCCGGGATTAAAAAGCAACAGGGAAACACAGAGATCTTCCGCGAGATTGGCGCCATCGAGCCGTTGAAGAAAGTGGCCAGCTGTCCGAATGCGATTGCATCTAAATACGCGGCGCAGGCGTTGCGATTAATCGGCGAGGAGATTCCACATAAACTGAGTCAGCAGGTACCCCTTTGGTCCACGGAGGACGTGAGAGAGTGGGTGAAACAGATTGGGTTCGCAGAGTGCGCGCAGAACTTTGTGGAGAGTCGAGTGGACGGGGATCTATTGTTGCAGCTGACAGAGGAGAATCTCAAGGAGGATATCGGCCTGACGAATGGCATCAGGCGTAGAAGGTTCACCAGAGAGTTGCAGAACTTGAAGAAGATGGCTGACTACAGTAGCAGAGACACCGGGAATTTGAACAGCTTCCTGCAATCTATCGGCCAGGAGTTCTCTATTTATACGTACAGCATGCTCAATGCTGGCGTTGACAAGGATTCGATCAGGAACCTATCCGAAGATCAACTGTTGACCGAATGCGGTATAGCGAATAGTATTCACCGGTTGAGGATACTGGACGCGATTAAGAACACGCAACACAATCAGCTGGGTTCCTCGGAAGATGAATCGCCAGACAAATCGTTGGACGTGTTTGTTAGTTATCGACGATCGAATGGATCTCAGTTGGCCAGCTTGTTGAAGGTCCATTTGCAGCTGCGAGGTTTTTCTGTATTCATAGACGTAGAGAGGCTAGAGGCTGGTAAATTCGACAACAATCTACTGCAGAGCATTAGACAGGCTAAACACTTCCTCCTTGTGCTGACGCCCAAGGCTTTGGAAAGGTGTGTGCTGGATGCCGAGTGTAAAGACTGGGTTCACAGGGTAGGCTGATGATCGTTTTTGTCCTTATTAGTTTGAGATACTTATAGACTATTGCGGCAATTATTTATTGTGAATCTGTGCTGTTCGCAGGAAATTGTAGCAGCCCTACAGTCGCAGTGTAATATAATTCCCATCATAGATAATTTCCAATGGCCGGAGCCAGAAGAACTTCCTGAGGATATGCGGGCAGTTTGCCATTTTAACGGTGTGCGTTGGATACACGATTACCAAGACGCCTGCGTAGACAAGCTGGAAAGGTGGGTTTTCAGAATATTCACCTGAGGCTCAAGAAAATTGGCAAGAATTTCAAATGAAAACTTTCCTACTTCAGTAATTATTTCTAACAAAAGAAGAATTTACTTTTCCAGCGTCTATAAAGTCTTCGTAAAATTCATTTCGATATTTAAATTTGGGAACGTTTTGCTTTTTAGGTTTATGCGAGGTGAAATACCGGTCAGATCAGATATTCCAAGAAGCATCGCGACAAAGGACGTGACGCAGCCAAACACACCAGGTAGTACTAACATTCGACAACCACCGAATTACCAACGCATGCACAGCAATGAGAGCAGGGGTAGCGACAAAGATTCGACAGGGGGGCGAGATTGACTAGAGGGCCCGCCCACGGCCATACCGAGCAGGTAACTTATAACGTTGTAAAAAAAAATTGAGATACGTTTAGCTAACTACATTTTAATTAATAATTGGTGTGCAACAGATCTAACACAAGATTTTATTTATTTCCATGCAGCCGGGATTAACAATCGCTCTAAAGACAATCAATGACGAATAGGTCAGTCGAGGAAATTTAATTTTTATATTCGTGTTCTATTGGTGTCGGTTTTTATTCATATTGGTGTCGCATTAAATTGTTCTCGATGTTGTCTGTGTATTTGCTATCATTATTGTTTATGTGGCTCCCAGGTGAAAGCACGAATATAACTAATCCTAGAATGATTTCGAATATGGGTAGTAGAAAATAATATTTTAGTTGCACGAACTTTTTACATGTTTAATTTCGTTTGCCCTAATAGTGGTACTTAAATAAAAAAATTATTTCGATAAAACAACACAATTTTTTGCGCCGTTTACTAAATTATTATTTTAATCAAAACAATATTTTACATATGTGTCTTAGTTAAATTTTACCTTGCTCTCAGAATCATTCTAGGATAAACGAATACTTAGTGTCCAGTCCAAAAACGAACACAAAAAATTGAATTGGTTAATACCTAATTAATTGTATCCGTCCACTGTTCCTCGTGAATATAATATACTATATCGTTGCCATTCAAATTGCAGGCTTAGAAAATCGTCAAGTCCGTCCCGTTGGTTAATGGGCTTGCCTCCCACTTCACCGCGATTGAAGTTCACCCACACACACCCCATTGGAAGTCCAGTGCCTCAAAGACCTCCGCGTCATCCACCATCTCCATCAGCCAGATCTCGATCCTTGGAGCTGCTAGATCAAGATGAAAAGAAATCAGTCTCCCCTATCAGAGAGCCAGAAGTCCAGACGAGGCCAAGGTCTAGGAGTTTGGACGGTTTGCTAGACGACGATGGTATAATATCAGACTTGAAGACCGAAGAGTCATCGCAGCCCTGCAAGGAATCCATAATCGATCCTGGAGCCTCTCTAGTTATTTCGGATCGATTATCGGACACCAAAGTAGAGGACCATAGTCTTGCTCGGCGTACAACAGAGGAGACAGAGGTCGGAGAAGCATCTAATGATCTGGAGGCAAAGATCAACGTAGATCGTAATCCAATACCAGTCCCCAGACAGAGATTGAAAACAGCTGTGGAAACGAAATTTGATCCGGGTGATATGGTGCAACGAGAAGAGCCGCCAAAGTCACCGAGTTCCGAGGAATGCAACGACAAAGAGGAACAGGGTCCATCAACGAAACCACCGAAGCCAAATCGTTTCATTAGCGTGGACGCAATTTTGTCGAGCATCGCCTCAAACACGGAGGACGATAAAGAGGATTCTCAGGCAAGCTCAAAGAGCGTGGACCCATGTGATAGCTCTGAACTGGAGAAACGATTGGCGGGGACGGGTAACGATAAATCGACACTGCTCAAAGCGAAGAGCTGTGGCGCGGGACTAGATTCCGACGAAAGCATTTCGTCCAACGAGTACAAGCCCAAGACGAAGGAGCAGGGCTCGTTGCTCTCGCTCCCTACGGGTGCCGAGCCTAAACGAAAGAAAAACTTCATGGACAAATGCGTGAACAAGGTGCGGTCTTTCATGCGAAAGTAACTCGTCGAGTTACGGTGATATAAAGACTTGTTATTTAATTTTAAAACGTTTAATTGTATTATATACGGATGTGTTGCCGAACGAACACGGTAATTGCACCTGAGCGGCGACCAAATGTCGTATATATTCGCTTGTTTGTCCAACTGGTCTTTCTACTCCCGCCGAAAGAACTGTTTTCGAGATGTACATACAGATTCGCCTTGTTAAACAGTATTTGCTGTCCCCGTTTTTTTTTTTTTTATTACGACGGTGTGCGTGCAACGAGTGTATATAATTCGACTAATCGGGGAAGGAAAAAGGGGAGATATGATACAATATTTTATTAGAAAGTCAGTTTATTTTGTAGCCGCGAGTATACACGATATTTGATGAATGTACAGCAAATGAAGGAAATGATTGTAAAGCATCGCCATGGTAAAATTACGAGATGTAATTTTTACTTTTGTACAATGACAGGCAGCATGAATGTGTAACTAATGTTGTGCCTATTATAAAGTGTCTTCTTAGGAGGTCAGGATTTGGAGACGCGAGATTTGTCTCCGGTAATAAAAAAATACACAGAAGTGTAGCCTGCTTTTTTCAGGTGGCTTTTATATTTCCTTACGAAATTGTATTATAAATATATATACATATATATTATATACGCGTAAATAGGTAGCATCGTTATTTGTAATACTATTTTTTAGTCGGTTTTTTTTTTAGGATATCGTCAAAATAACGTTCCACTTGCGACGCATGTCGTGAGTGACGGCAGCTAACTCGTATGATGTAACAAGCAATTTTAATGTACCGATCGGTTACGCTATATTTTATTGTTTAATAAGCGTTTTTACTGTATCATTTTTAACTGAAGTTATGTACGTAGCAAGAGCAAGCCCGAACAAAAAATCCGTAAGAAGTGAGCCTTACGAAGCTTCGATATGTACTATTCTAAGATCCTGCCTAAGAATCGTGAAATGTATATTTTACCAAAGTTTCGTAAAGTAAACGTAAGAATTTTATCAAAGGTTTTTCAATGTTTCTCGTAAAATAAATTTTACCGAGCAAGCCCATTGCTGATATATTTTATAATCGTTCAAAAATTCTCCAAATCATAATTACATTAAATTCTTACACCATATAAAGCGCGCAAATACAAATACACTTATTAACTATTAATCGGTATTATTTACAATAAGATCATCAGTTTCATAATCTAAACATATACACATTATTGCCTTTCCAAAAGCATTATTCATTACGGATAAATGCATAATTGAACATTGGTGCATTGAATTAAACCTTTCGTGTTGTCTGTATCAAAGTAAAAGACATTGGGTGTCAGGTACTACGGAACATCTTACAATTCTTTTATGGAACTAGAAAAATCTAGAGTCAAACTAATTCATTATTTATTTATAATGTCGTCTCTTCCTCTTAGTCGTCGCATCAGAATCATATCTTGAATATAAAGGGTAACGCGCTTCGAGTGCAATGATAATAGTACACAATCTTCGAAGAATTGAACCAGATACGCTTCTGCTGCCTCTTGCAGCGCTTCAAGGGCGGTGGACTGTACTCTAAATAGAAATAACATTTATATAAATACGCGGAAGGCCAAATTAATTTAAACAATTTTTTAAAACTTTACCTGTCTACTAGATTATTCGGGAATAACTCTGCAATAATTTCTCTAACTAAACGTGCAAACGGAGCTTTCGGTATAAGCAAGCTCACAGATCTCCTTAACAATCGTATTTGTTGTAAAACGCGCGATTTACGAGCTCTCGGCCTGCTCCTATTTACTAAAATGTGAGTCTAAAAAGATTTCAAAGCGATTAATAATAATTACGTAGCAATACAAATATTAATATTAAAATTGGAAATATTTAATGACAATTATTATTAAATATTTCGTCGTAAAATATACGACATAGAAATAATTCGACAAATATACGCACACTAGACCTTTCGCTACCCGCCTTTCCTGGACTTAAGTGTCGTCTGAAATAATAATAACGAATTCTTCACGCATTTCAGAATAAACACAATATTAATATGTAATATGACAGTACTACAACTCTTAATTACATCGACGCCGTATCCTTATCGCATTCACGCTTCTGAATGTGACGGTTCACAAAAAGAGCTATTCAAAAAGAAATTCTTTTTTGAAGTTTGCCAGTTTTCCGTGAAAATTTGTATGAAAACACCTGTACGGAGGTCAGGAAGCTTCGAATTTCTTTAAAAACCTCGTTGTTTCATTCATTAAATCGCCCCCGAAAAATATGAGAAATCAGTGCGTAAAAATGGTTAACTAACCTTGAATCAGATTTTCGGCGCACCATTACTGCTATCTTATAGTCACGTTAAATTCCACATATGTTCCTAACGGCCCCTGCTGTCCCCGATAGTTTGCACTCTAATTTGTCGAAACAGTTAGTCATAAAAATATAAAATACATCGATTGATAAACAATTTTTGTCAATGGCGCCAAAATGTGAGTAACTTGGCGGGACTTTCATTGAAACACGGCTACATACGTAGCCGCCCTCTGAAGTAAACTATCTAAAACACATCGAGGACTAGTCACCTGCGTTCCTGGTTGCAGTGTTCAACAGGTCGTTGACGCGACGGTGCTGGATCAATTCCGACTTGTACTATATAGACGTGACATAAACAAAACACTGCGATCAGTCGTTCAATTATAATGTGATGTGCGCAATACACGAACAATTGTACTTCGATCGTCATTCAGTATGAACACATAAAAAACCGGCACCGTCTTTCGACATACTTTCGACAAAAACACGTGTTTCCAAGCACGTGGCATGCAACAAGTGGTGCATCACGTGTATGACTGTAAAGAGGGTAGGAGGAATACGGTCGATAAGCAAAAAGAGTTTAATAACGTGTTTCTGCATAAAAGAATATCATTTATTCGTAATCTTACATATTTACATATTCTTATAAAAAATATAATACAATTTTGTTTTATTTTGGAACGTTAAATAACAAACATAACGTTTAACGTATTTCTGTTACGACTTATCGAGTACCTTTTTCAATTGCCCTTTTTTTACATACTTATCTACAAATACCGTTTTATTCTTCTTTTCCATTGAATCTGTTGATGGTAATGTATCTAGACTCCCCAAGGATGGTAAGCTGACAGTTTCAGTCATTGATGAATATTCTTTCTTACATAATTTTTTTTTGGTCCATTTTAGAAAGTGATTGTACTTTTTTTTATTATCTTTCGCTTCACCCGGTACACTGTTGGGCTCAGAATTAAATTGATCTTTATTATCTTTCCGTTCTGGTAATTGTTCTGTGTCCAAGGATTCAAGATGATTTGTATGAGATGTTTTAGTTGCAACTTTCGTTTCTAAATTGTTTGGACGGTCTTCCCTTGCAGGACAATGTGTTAAATTTTCTTGTACCTTATTTGGAGCTTGCACAGAATCTCTCAATTTAGCCCAGAAATCGTACAAGCCCACTCTATTGTAATCTAGTATAAACATGTAGTTCAGTTGTGGTGGTAATCGACATTTTTCGTACAAGCATGGTACAATTTTCCTTTGCCGTTTGTCTAAATAAAAAATGTAAAAGAGTAAGATTATTCTGTCTATGCTATTAACATCAATAACAAACATGCAATACTGAAACAAAAGCTTACCAATCCCCAATGCTTGAGCATAGTTCAAAAAGAATTTATTCTCAGGACTCTTAAGAAAATTGGATGAAACTATAACAATAAGTCTATTACAGCGCTCTGATATCAAAGTCATTACAGCTTCGTGTTCGAACGTAATACCGCCAATTAAATCGCGATCTTTTAAACAGAGCTAAAAAATACATACATTTGTGTTACATTACGTTTAAATACTCAAACAGTGTATTAAATTTTTACCTTTAAATTATATTGACCTTCCAGTTTGTCTACCATTTCGGTAGCAAATTTAATATCGTCATCTGCGTACAATAGAAAGGCATCGTAATATTGGTTTTCCAATCCTTGCCTAAGCCTATGAAGATCACCTGTTACAAAAATGCAATCAATAACATTTCTTTAATTAGCTGAATAATGAAGCACTATATATTATTCATTACTTGCCTACAGTAAGAACCTTTTCATCTATATCATTTTCAAGTGCCTCTGCTGATGTCCGAGACTTTTGCAATTGATCCAAATATCTTTCAGCATCCCTTTCTGGAGTATAAAAGCAATAAAATTTTTGAACGGAATACTATTTAAGAAACGTATAACAAAATGTTCTACCAAAATGTTCTAGAGCATCGCACAAAATATCCCATCTATCTATTTTCTCTAATGCAGCTTGGAAATCCTTAAGTGTAATAGTTTTTTGCTTCTGTTCCCAAGCTGTTAAAATATAGGCAGATGGATCAGGATGTGTTGTCAGCAAAGGCATTACCTCTCCGCTTAAGTTGCATAAATGGGCTAGTCCCCTCCAATCTCTGTGTATTTAAAACGATATTAATGAAACAAAAGACATTCGAAAAAATACCACAAGTTCTCGCAGATCTTATTAATTGATTGTACCTTGGTAAACCATTGTCAGATGGTAGAACTTTTGGTGGGTTTAGCAAAGTCGATATGACTTGTTTGGACTCGCTGGACAAAGCAACCAGTGGCACTGCTGAAAGATCTACTGTCATTTTTTGTTTGTTGTTTATAATTCGTCCAACCTCAAAGCGGTTAAAAGCACTGAAAATATTGCCAAGGATTGGCCACGTTCCGATTTATAGCAATGCACGTTGAACATTCAGAATAGAAGGGTTACAAAAATGTACTAAAATATAAATCGAATTTGTCCCTTATTTGCAACATAAAAATTTATTCGTTTACTGTAATAGAATTTACCTAATGATAACATAAACGAGGTACAGTAAAGCATATTGAAATTCGTTTCGCATGTTCTGTAATATCGACCGGCGAAAAATGAATTCAATCATAAATGTAGTCGATACATTGTACGATATTAAAATTTAGGGTACCGATGGTAATTTCGTCGGTAAATGATAAACTAATTCACAAGTAGACCGTGACGGCGCTTCTGGCGCGATTGATTGTCACTTCTCCGCATACCGTCGTGTGAATTTGTGCGAATATTTCGCAGTGCTCGTTCATGAATACAGTGATGTTTTAATTGTTGCTTGTAAAATATGTTAATTGAGTGTACGTGAAAGCCACTCGTCTTGTTTAAATAAGGTATGGTACCAGTATGTTTTTTTTTTCGAACGACAGTAGCTAATGTAAAGAGAGGTTAACCTCCTCGTTTGACATTTTTTTCATTGTCATAATATTCGTTCGCAAGTTTAATTGGCGTTTAAATAATTATTATTCTCACGCGTAAAACTGACCGATGTTAATTGTGCAATCATTAACGAATGTCAAACAGTAATCATGCTTTTTACGTATTTTGCGTAAGTGCGTGCGCAGTTGTATGTTTCGATTTCAATTCAACGTAACGTAACGACTTTTTCATTGCGAATTTTGAATTCTGAATGTGCGATAAAGATAGTAGTCCTGTCAGTAAAAAAATCGTTGACAAAATTTTACAGGAACAAGGTATTCGAAAACTGATTACTGGTAAAAATCATATGATATATTTTATTGATACTAATTGAAATAGTATTGTGTTGTGTGGAGTGTGGAATTGCACATTTGCGGAAAATTTTTTCGTGTGACATTTTGTATGTTATAATTCGCTTAACATTATTGCTGTACTTCGTTTGGTTCAGAAGTGAATATTTAAACATGTTTCTAGCCTTCAGTAATTTTCTTTTTATTTATACTGCTGAAATTGTGTTCGAATTTTACTAACCCATTATTTTCATGTTTCAGTGTTACATAATTGCGAGCGTATACATAGAAGATGAGCGACCTAAAACCGTCAGGCATTAGACCCCCGTCAAAAATTGGTCGACCTTGCAGCAATTTACCGCCAAGACCAGCGGTGCCACCGTCGCCGCCAAAACCATCAATGAGTGAGTCTTTAGCTAATCTTCCTGTTTGATCATATCGTATACGCATGTCTTGAGCAGACCAAACATTGTTTTTTCCATTGTTTCTATAGCTTTAATGTTTATTGTAATCTGTTTCCTATGTGTGTAATATAATATTCAACTCGTTGAAAGCTCCAAATATTTTAAGAAGCATCAGACTTTAATAATACACAGTGCTCTGAGAAGATTGTCCCGATAAGGTAATATCGCCATAATTAGTATATTATGTACTTATTAAAAATCTATATATTTATCTCCCATTAGAAATGCAAAGATCAATCACTCACGTAGTTCTATTTTTACAATACTATGTGTTATAAAGAGATCAGCGCATTGTACACCGATCTGAAAATCCTGTAATATCACAGGGCCGACGTACAACGTCTTAATTTATAAATATATCATCTATTTATAATTAACAATAAAACAATAATTGTAGGAACAGAGTTTGATATTAAACAAGTCCAACGAATCGTCAAGCACGATCCACGATCAGCGCATGTGTATGCATGTACGTACATCGAGGAAACGATACAGATAAAGGGATAGATCAGTTCGAGGCTCGATACAATTCCGTTAATTCCCCACGCGGCGTAAACGAGTACACCCACGAGACCCTGAGACGATCGTGAACGAATGCTTTTACAAGCACGAGCCTGCGAACTTCTGGCGAGTCGTTCTTCCACCTCTCACCGTAACGCATCTCGTCTGAGCGATCTCTGGTAAATATACTGGCCTCTTGTTAACGAACGCTTCGATCATTATCGAGCACTGCGACTACATACTTTCATTCCACCGAAGGTAAAGTGATCTTAGCGTTGCTAATTTAACAGTGAATCGTTTAATAATAGCAACGTTTCATTTTTTCGCATTAATTTCTTCTGTTCGGTAGGTCTCTTCTTTTGGCCCTTGACGGATTAATTAGAAGCTTAGTGTCCTGTTCATCGTATACTTCTGACGATTGTGTACTTAGGAAATAGTGGAAATTTTTTTGTGGATCTTGATTTGCAGATCGGGATCGTTAGGTCTATAGATTTTCTCAGTTTTTAATCAGTTCGTGTAATTACTGTTAAGGTATTACTCTTGGTGAAAAAGGATCAGGGTAGTCAATGGTTCTAAAATCTTTAGGATCTCAGATCCAGCATTACGAACAAATCTCTCAAAGAATCACCGTATATCATCATTGTATACCATTGTATACCATTTAACTAATTTCGTAATTCTTTCCCAGACCCGTTGCGAATTGATACGCACTTTGATAATAACAGCTGGATCACCCTCTACCTTCTAGACAGAAAAAAAGTATAGAGCCTCCACTAATTATTTAACTACTCTCCTAACAATCAACGACTAATCGATCAATCGTCCATATCATAGACGGAGTACACACTTGCTGACGAACCTGCTATTACCATCGCCTCCACATGTCTCAAAGACATGTCCAAAGAAAAAAACCCCTTCATCGTGGTTACACACCTGTTGGAACCAATTGAACGTCCAAAGGTCTATCAAAACAGTATACAGTACAATCGTGGTCTAATCAGGGTTTGATTAGTCCTTGATCTTCTTCTCGAGCGGCCGATAAATCCAGATATCTCGTTCGGTTATTCGCAACGCACGCTGCGGAAAGAGACACTTGTCACGTACAAAAGAACCTGGTCTTGCATCGAGGGCACCTATCTTGCCTTATTGGTTCATCCAGTTGCTTGATTGCACCGGGTGCGCTAGGAAGGGACCAGCTTGTGCAGTCGGTGCAGTCATCGTTGTATGACGCACACCGCATTATGCAATCCCTGTGTGTTTATCGTACATACACTTGATTTCCAACAGTTTCGTCTTTCCTCCCACGTGCTTGCCACGCTTCCCATTTCGGGCAGAACTTTTCACGGCGTCCACCTTGTGCCCATGATCTGCCGCAAGCGTCACGGAAACGAACGTACTCGGATTTCGAAACGCGATAGGAAAAGCCAAGGTAACGACGCCAATTTTGCGATTTCACGTGGAAACGGATACGGTTTACTGATACACGATAGTTGTCGTAGATAGAGGGCAGATCTTTCTTTGATTAAGACAGAGAAAATATATGGAATGGACGTGTTGGTGTGCTTTGACATTTAATGAACGAGTGTTTTAAATCATTGATACTTACGGGTAATGTTTTTGTGCTGGAGAGAATATTAGGGTACTACTTATGTGAATTTGCTCCCGATTCTTCTATTAAACATTTGTTATTGCCGAAATCAATGATCCACCATGCTGACTACGCGGAAGTACTCCAGCACCATAGATCTTAGAATATTGAAACATTCATTAAATTCTTCAGTCAAGTTGTTGTCGCTCGTACGATTCCAAATGTGTAGACATGTCGCGGGAATGTTTACACGTGTTTTTTCTCTACGAATACCATTAATTTTTTTTATATTTATAAATCATATGCTTCTCTAAGGTGACAATCTTTGAGTCTGACGTAATTCCGTCTCATGGTGTTCTGTGTTCACTAACACCGTGTGACACCATCGACTAAATACGGTGCGCTAGGACGACACTTTTGTTCATTTCAGGCCTCTTCAGTATTTCCGCGGTTGTATGGGCCAGTTTTTTAACCTGATCGTTGAATTTTAATTTAACAATTTATTGACGACGCTGACATAATCGCGTTGAATGATAATCAGAGTCTTCCTGGTCGATCGGAAATCATTCAGTAATTGTCTGCATTCGTCATAGTTACAGAAATAACTTTACTGTTCAGATCCTTTAAAGTAACATCATGGTACGACACAGGTTTTGCGACAAATCATCGGCAATTTATACATTTCTTAAAACATTTGTCTTTTTCTTTCAATCCGGTTTTATTAATAAGGAATTTTTGTTCAATTATGCAAGTATAAAACCAAATAGAGGCCACTCGTAAATTTGCTTCCAATAATAATTCGATTAAAGAAAATAAATACATTGTCCGGAGAATTTCGGAAACGAACTTATGGTATAATAAAATTATAATCCTTCCCACGATTCGATCAAAAAATACGTTGCATTGACGATAAATTCTAAGTCTTTTCAAAGTTTTACAACAAATACGGCGTCGGAGTAAAAGGAAATTTGATAGAGTGACAAGCGACTCGTTGAGCCTGATTGAAAATCGATTCTAGAGTAGAGTTCACGGAGATCGCGTTATCCATGTTCATTAGATCAGGTTCCAGGAACAAATTGCTACTAGGCGACCGTGATGGCAATCGTATCTGTACACCATTAACCTTGTTCACATATGAATAGACCGCATTCGCAAAGAGAACAAGTAACATGGATAGTATGACCACTTACGTGGTTCTAATTACAACCCATACCGCGTCTCAGCTGATCAAGGTGTTTGACACCCCGTGAAGTTTATTTTAACAAACCTCTGCCTATGTGCTACCCTTGACTCCAAAGACAGATTTAACCGCAGTGTTTCACATTATATGTATAGCCGTCTATTGTGCCTAAGATTCACACCTGAACTTAATTGGCCGCTGGACTTGCATCGTTCCTTCTAGTATAGTCTTATTTTTTTTAGAGTGACTCACGTGCGATCGTTGGAAGCGTTAGATGATGATGCATCGCTCTTTATATAGTATTTGGAAAGTAGAACTGCGTTGCAGTGATTGAGGATCAATTGTATTAGGATAGACAGGTGTTTGTGGTGGACGATAAAATTGGTAGATTATAGGTGGTACTATGTGGCAGTACTGTATCATTGATAATAAATAGCAGGTGCAATGTGGATCTGTTTAGAGTTTCGCAAATTTGGATGAATTATTTTGGATAGAATTTTGTATGCACCTTGAAACAGTAAGCAATAGTTTGCAAATTTATTAGCAATGAAATTTGTTGCATCGTATTACGCTCGTTGCAGTATGTGCTTGATTGACGAGTTAATTTTGGTGAGAATTAAAAGGGCCGCAGATTTATTTATTTTTTTATCTCCCTTGGATTCCTTTTACTGTTGTGTATTTTGTACAAGAAATCGATATCGTCGTACGAAATGATTATGCAAATTGCGCTTACGTTGTAACAACGTATTTACAACCAGTTTGCAACGCTCCATTCACACCTTGAGTATGATCTATCAAACATTCTGTATGGAGAATCATCTTTGACCATGCATATGCGATGCCACGTTCGATTATTTCGTTCTAATCATGAATCGATCTCGTGGAACAGAGGCTTCTGCCTACGCAAGCGACCTACTACGGCTCGCCCACTGACCGCTTATGAATAATTAATTAAATCTCCAATCGTGACATTTTTCTTTAGTTTTTTTTTTTTGCGAGATATCTCGTGCCACGAGATACATAATACGATTTACACGTTGTAATTGAATTACCGCCACGGTAGCCACCGCGACGCGGAAAAATTCATTTGGATATGAAGAATAAATTTTAGAAGTAATTATTTAAAAATAATGTTGTCAGTATTTGAGTAAAAAAAAAAATATATTTAGAATGGTGGATGATGTTAAATAGAGTACATACTGCACTATTTGCAATGGTGCACGAATATTTAAATACCGTGCAAAGGGAATTCAGGGGAAGAATTCTATACATGGAATAATAGGCCGCAATTAAAAATATGTATTTTACCAAAGTCGTAGTTGAATCGTAGGTATTAATAAGAACACGCCTCGTTGTCCCCTTCTTTACATAACTCTCCTCCACTTAATAACTTTGCTCATAGGAAATGAACTTCCTCTCTTACGTATCTGCTAGTTGCAATTAAAAAGAAACGTATTACGATTTATTTTATCGTGCGTGACGCTATTATAAACATTGCACGACATTTCATTTATTCATTGATTGATAATCTTTCAAACTGTGTCCCGTGCTGTATATCAGCTCTTTTAGAAGGGTTTGACACGATCGAAGGCGGTAAGCTTGTTTGTCACGTGAAAGTATGCTTTTGTATCGTATTATTCGCATTGTTCTGCGTTGTTTTGCATGATCACAGACCACATGGATCATCTCTGGGAAATGCATGGCCGTCGATTAAGCGAGGCTGGCCTGCGCAGGGGATCAGGTAGGTGCTTCTATTCCCTTCTTTGTTTATTTATTTGTTCTCCTTTGCATTTTGTCCTCGAGTTACAAAGATAATCGTTCAATAATTCTATTTGTTCTTTTTAAGAACATTTTAAAGTGCATTGCAACTTTAAAAGCATTACGATAAAAAATGTTTAAGTTCCTATAAATATTGCACATTTTTCCCATGGAAGGTTTATTGATTTAATTACCATGTGGTATTCTACAAAGCATAAAATATAAAAAAAAAAAATATGTATATATGGGACCAATGAAGTAAAGAGTATTAAAAAAAATGCTTTAAAAGATGCCGTATCGATCCCAAGGAATTTCAACGTGGAATAGTGCAGTAGTAATTCCCTCGCTCCTTGCGTTCACTGCATACCACTCCTGTTATCTTGGCATTCCTCCAGGAACGCCGTTCACAAAGTATTTCAATCAGCACATCCGTGACCTGAAATTCTTTCGATCTTGACTTACCTCCCTCGGATCATACGATTACTTTGGATCGTCCACTCGGGTATAAGAATGACAAAACTGCATCAGATGTCTGCAAAGGTCGGCTTGATCGACATTAGAACAAAGAAAAAAAAAATCATGCAACTTCTAAAACAGTTACATATACACCTTCCACAATTTTTAACTTGGACCAAACTCTGCCAAACGTCTGAGAAAAAAGACCATCCTGAATAAAATTGAAACAATCTGTACTTCCATCCTGGACAGATAACAGCGTGGTCCTGACGGAGGACACAGACAGCTTCATAATAGGAGATCGAGTATGGGTGGGTGGCACGAAACCAGGTTCCATAGCCTACATAGGGGAGACACAATTCGCACCTGGAGATTGGGCCGGTGTCGTCCTGGACGAACCAATCGGTAAGACCTAGCCGTCGTCATCGTCCAGGATCTTCCTTTCAACGTGAATTAACAAATAAAAGGACTATTCAGGCAAGAACGACGGATCTGTGGCCGGTTCTCGATACTTCCAATGCGAACCGAAACGTGGAATCTTCTCTCGATTGACCAGGTTGACCAGGACACCGTTGATGGACGCCTCTGTTATCTCGCCGATACTGAGAACTCCCACGTCGCCCTCTGATAGCGCAAGAGGAAGCCTTAGCAAATACACGTCTCCGTCATTGAGTAAGGATCGCTGCAACAGATACTCCCCTCGTCCGTAGTGTGCTTTAACCCTTTATTGCCTGGCGTATTGTTCGTAGTACCACTTGCATTAGAATGCTGCCATGAATTTAGAACCGGGATGAAACTTGCACGTGCTGCTCCTTTTGAAATCTTCTGACCTAGCTTCGATTCGATGATGAAATTGTTTGCAACAAAAATATTTATAACTGGAGAATGTTTTAGTTGATTGGCATCGATACCTATTTGGAATGATAATTGTGCGGCGATATAATTCAAGGCTTAAAGGGTTAACATTTGTTTGAGAGTGCTAGAATCGTGAGGTGTATAAGAAGAACGCGATGGAATGTGTATTTGTATCGTTTCTTCTTGGTAGAATCGTAGAATAGAATGGAGTCGTCGCTGTGCAGAGAATTTTGGTGGTGCTAGCTTCTACTGTAAAATGCAGAGTATCGATTTTGTAAATCGTGTCTCGTATTTGTTGCTTGATCGTCCATCGAGGATAGCCTCGTGAAATTCTCTGTAGTTTGTCGCTTCGAAGTTGAATGGAATGTCTTGTTGCACGCTGTGTAGCTTAAGTTGCACGATTTTAGTTCGGTTTCACGGTTGTATCTAACATGTAGCACTTGCTGTATCTTGTTTCGCGGTATCAATACATATACGTACAGATTTCTGTTCGAATTTCACTATCGATAGAATGTTGCACGCTGCATCTTGTGTCGCCTGTGTATTTTGACATTCGTTATTCATATAGTTCAGCCTATGTGGCTTATGTTTTGTGTGTGTTTAATAAAAATATCGGACACTGCTTCCTCACCTTCTTGCCACCGATTAGGTTTGAAAAACTAAATGCTAAAAATGTGGACATTCTTGGAACGACCCTCAACTGAGATTAAGAATCATTTCTTCACGTTGTCCTTATCGTCGCCAAAACAATAAAAAATAAAACTTCCTAAAATTCCTGCTTTTATTCCTCGGTTTAAAAAATTCTTAGAATTAATATCACGAAAAAGGGAAATATATTTCTCGAACGAAGTTTAAATTTCGAAGCTGGTAAGGTTGCGGCTATAGCAAAGCAAATTTCGAATTACAATTCAGATATGTTTTTGACAACCAGTTGAGGGTTAACTATAAGCATCGGTACTTCGAGCTTCTCTTATTATTTATTTTATGTAACGTCATTTTCTCCTGCATGCGCAACTTTATTTCGAAGAAACAATAGAACAGTATAAACAGCGTATTGTAACTCGTCAGACACATCAACGACGAGTTTGTCGTCCACGGTGTCGCACAGGGATCTCAGGATCGGCGACAGGGTAATTGTATCGGCCAGCCAAGGCAGCAGAACAGGTGTCCTCAGGTATCTGGGCACCGCAGAGTTCGCACCTGGCGAATGGTGCGGCGTGGAACTCGACGATCCGATTGGAAAGAACGATGGTTCCGTGGGAGAAAAAAGGTCTGCATCGTAGTTCGTACTACTGTACATCTTGGACCAAAGATTTCCGTCCCCGAATCGTAACGATTATTAATAATCTATCGTCTTCTTTATCGTTATTCGATTTTTATTTTATTCTCCCGTCTGCCGAATTTTCAATTTAATTCCATATGCACCGATTACGTTGTTTCGTTATTCTTGTCATTGATATTAGTTCCACGTTTGATTAATTTTTAATTATATCTGTAGACTTCTGAAACGTGTAAAAACACGGTGATGCAAGATGTTGCGCGATCGAAATCTTTGGTCGAGGTTTTTGGAAAAGCTGCGTGGGTGGAGTATGTTTGTTCGATCAGGCTACTCCCTCGGTTCAGCAACGTCGAATTAATTAACACGAGTAGATCGTGCCAGTAGGTGTATTTATAGCCACGATCTTACGTAGAGTAGATGTGAACAGATAACGAAGACAGCCTTGAGATTTATTACCTATATTTTTTTCATATATATATATCAGATTTAGAACAGAAAAAGAAGACTCACAGTAGTCCTATCATTCGAAATCTGAACAATGAAAGAGAACTACTTATTCGTGGGATCATCAGACGTTTAATTTTTATTGAAGACACATATATCAAACGAAACGACAATCATTAAAATCAATGTACTTCAAGAAAGATCAGAAATACTTTCTTCGTTCTTTTCTTGCACATCCAAACAAATTTCTCTTAAATATCCTCAGCAAGATTGCTGCATATTCTATGTTCTCAATGAAAGCAGGCGTCTGAGCAAACACTTTTATTAACTGCTAACTGAATATCGATACAACAGAACTGCATTGTAGTGTTAAAAAATCAATTAGCCCCTTTCTGCCTCTGCATTGCTAACTGGTTTAGCGTTGATTCAGGTACTTCGAGTGTCGACCTAAATACGGCCTGTTTGCACCCGCACACAAGGTTACCCGATCGCCGTCCAGCAAAAGGTCAATGTGCGTAATGCACAAGCCAACGGGCGCAGCCCTGAACATGTCCCTGAGGAAGGCTGGTTCCAAGGAGTCGTTGGTCTCTGTATCAAGCATCGCCAGCACCACGAGTACAGCAACCAGAGCTGGTGTTGGTACCGCGAGGGTAAGATTCACCGTGCCAGAGTGACGAGGATGGCCTGCAGCTTGTATCTTCTCTTCAGAATGCAGATTTTCGATTGTCTACTTTGTTTCGTGCTCGTCATCGAAAAAATAATCAGAGGATTCAGAAAGATATTTTATTCGGGGCGAAAGGAATTTATTTTGCACAGTGAAAGGTAAAAATATGTGGGATGAATGTGAAGATAAAATATTTCATATAACATTGTATATATATTTATATGTATTAAATTCCAACGTACTAGAAGTTACCATTTACGATAAATGATCCTCTAATTATTTTCAATAGTACAATAAACGCGTGTGCGAATGAAACTGCGACCGGTTAGCTTGTTAGTCCCGTAGTAACGTTCATTAGTTGAAGCGTAGATATATGTTTTACAGTTGTTTGTTAATTGTTGCTGCTGTTTTTGTTGAATAACATTGCCGAGTGTTAGATATAGTGAAATTGAATTTAAAAATCCAAAGAATTGTCCTACCAAGGCGGTATTCTTAGTCTTTGAACGCTTAAACAACTGTGTTACACCGTACAGTATTGTATTCAGAAAATTCATACTTATTGTATATATATTTTTTTAGAGAGAAAAAATGTATTGTCTGTTTAAAAAAAAAATATCCAAGAATAGGAGGTTTGCAGCTTAATTATATGGCTGTTGCATGATACATGGTTTTTTTTTGTTGCATCCAATATTCCAGAGGCCTGGTTTGCGCACGTCGACACCTGCACGAATCACCCTGCAGGTGAGATAACGATGTAACATTAATATTAGATTAATTATCATTTCCCTTTAACTAGGTTTGTAACAATCGAAATGTGTTCTTTGCATAGATGACACTGTAGATAGAAATTAACAAACGTATTGTTACTATGTACATTGTTACTATGTATGTGCTGCAGAATTTTTTTTTACTTAATTCTGTGCAATTTGAAATTCAATTCGTTTCGCTGACTAATTTAGTCATTGTAGACAGTGCGATCTTGTTAATGCGTTACCGCTGATTGTACAGTAGATAATATGTAGCTTAGAAAAGTACATATTCCGCTACTTGTATGCGATGTTGAATAAAATCATCCGTCCATTCCTTTTTATTATCCTTGAGATCTGATTCCCATCAAGGTGGGTAGTTCTGTTAGAAAATTATTCCTTCATTCTTTTTTTGCCGGATGAAACGATGTACTGCTATTGGTTTCAAACAAATTATTTCTTTTATTATTTGGTAATACCGGTCGACATTAAGCGTCATCAATGGAAACGTGTAACAAATATGCAGTTTCAATTTACGCTGCTTGAAATGAATGAAAAAGTATTCAGTTTACTCATTTGCCGATGACACAACGTGGATGATGTTGCTACAATTATATATACTCGAGCTCGCAAATTTGTTTTTAATTTAGCAGCCTTAGTTTACACGCTTTTCTCATATTAATTAGAATAAACATGTACGCTGCATATATACATAAAGATATACGTTTCAATGACAATAATTAAATATTTTCTCTGGTGCACTTCTTAGTAATAATGTATTGCAATGTTGTATGAAAAAAATTCGTAAAATAGAGCAAACGCAGTAAATGATACCATATGCTATGTGTATTATTTTCTTATCTATATGTCCATCGTTTTAGGAAACGCTGAAGGAGAAGCAGCAAGAAATTGAAATTCTCCGAAAGGAAAGAGATTTAGAACGTGAACGAGTTACAAAAGCGGCGAGTCAAGCAGACCAGGCGGAACAATCGATCGTTTCAATAGTAAAAGAATATGAGCAGGTTGTAGAATTATAAGATTTCATTTAAGATAGCCCATTAAATATTATTCTAATTCTAAAAGTGGATGATCTTATCTTTAGTATCGAGAGAAAATGGAGAAGACCGTCTCGGAGGCGGAGACAGCGTTTTCGAAATTATTGGAAGAGAAAAATGCACTTGCTGTGCAATTGGAAGAGGAGAAAAGGAAGTGCGAGGACCTTCTGTTCCGTTTTGAAGAAGAATCGGTTAATAAGGACGATATACAGGTATGAATCTTCAGCGTACAACTTTTATTTCAGATACGAGGAGTACACTTATTCAAATAATAAATAGTTTGTTACGAAATAAATGTAGAATAAAATTCGAGGTGAGTATGGACATTTATAGACCAAAGGTTATTCAAATAAACCACCGATATCTATAATGAAGTAAAATAAGAAATGTCCATCGCCAGAATTATTTTTTTTATTTTTTTTTTTTTTGTTTCGCCTTGGTTCATGGGTTATCTTTTCTTTGTTTCAAAATACTTTGCTCGTCGATTGCTTGTAAAAGTTAAGGGGAAGCACAGAAACTTTAGTATTAGGAACTAGAATAATAAGCTCTTTCTAGAATCTCTAGAAGTATGCGCTTATGTATGATATACGGTGGTGGGTAATGCTACAATATATACATATATACATGTGCTATTTCGTTTAAAAAAAAGTGCAATGTTAAAATTGTTCGATGGAAATAATAAGCCATACTTGCAACTATAGCGAAAAGGAAACAGTTTATTAAAAATCTAAGATTTCATATGGTACTCGAAACAATTGTATCTTGGCTCTGGGTTAACGCAAAAACCTTATCGTTTATTTTCAGAAAGAGAAAAGTGAGCAATGTGTGAGTATCCCATGGAAGCCGTTTGGGACACTGGCGGGGTTGATGATGCTGTTTTTCTACATCGCTTCTCTTATCGTCACTGTAGTCATGTCGATTAGCATTTCACCGCAATTTTGTCAAAAAGCTGTGTGACGCCGCAGTATATCTCCTCAGTGCTTTCGCGACTAATTAATTCTCGTTAAATTCTTCATTAACATTAAGCACCGGTGTAAAAATAACGGTAGTATCGCAAAGCTGTCCTTGTAAATTAATTAGGATACATTCAGAGGAAAAGAAAAGAGTAATTTATTTTGAAGGAATTGAAATTGTATTATGTAAAGAATAGATTTAATTGTTACGCTGTTGCAAATCGTTAAAAAATGGTGCGGGTTTAACACGCTTTGCGGGTGCATTGAAAAAATAATTTGCTGTATTCGGTAACGCTTCTTTCACGCTGAATTTGTGCTTTACGTATAAAATAATAATTAATACGTAATAAGTAATTAAGATATCGTTCAAGATACTACAAGGATCAATGTAATTCATTTATTTATTTATTTATTTATTCGTTCATTTATTTAATATTTATTTATTTATTTAATCACTTATTTATTGTAAATTTTTGTTGGCATATTTTGTTACATTTGTAAATCTCGCGATTCAATTATGTTACGAAAGGTTGTATATTAATGTTGTTCTACAAGATCAAATAATATGTGTTACATTTGTTGAAGCATATAAAAAAGGAAACATTCTTTGTATTTTATTGCATTCTTGCCTAAATCAACGTGAACTGTAAACGACGTATATCTTGACGCGCTTTGTGTTAGTTGTTCTTTGTATAAAGTGATTAACCGAGATACTAAACAAGTGCGTTTGTCGTTAGGTAATAAATACTGTAAATGAAAATAAAGTCAGGGATCTTGAGAAACAATTACTGGAGGAAAGAGAACGTGTTGCACAACTCGAACACGATAGCATAAAATTGTTCGAAACTGAAGAGGAATTGGGGCGACTTCGCAATGAACTCTCGAGTGTTGCCAATCAGGGAAAGCATCAGTTCGATGGTACTACAAAATTTGTATACTTTAGTTAATTTTATTTTATATTACATTACATTACTTAGCGGCTTTCTCCTTCACCCTGAATTCTAATTTGTAGACCTACAGAATCGCAACAAAGTTCTGGAGGAAAGCAAAAATAATCTTGAAAAAGAATTGCAAGAAAAGGCCCAGATTACAGAACAATATGTAACTCAAATAAAAGAGTTAGAATCCAAAGTGAACGAAAATCAACAGCGAAACACGGTGCACGAGGAGTCAGAGTCTAGTTTACGTGCAGAATTAGAATTTGCGTCGAAAGGCTTGCAGGAGAAAAATGCGTTGATAGAAAATATGAAAAAAGAATACGAAGATAATACGAATACTATAAAAGAGCAATTGGTGAAAGCCACTGAAACATTACAGCATACGAGGAAAGAAAATGCAAGCGAGAGGGAACGATTAATGTCTAAGTACGAGATGATGATCGAGGAGAAGGAAAATCTGAAAACAAAGGCGCAAGAATTGGAGACGGAAACGAAGAAACAAATAGAAGTACAAAGCGTTGCTTTGGAGGACCTCAAAACCGAGAATATCAAGCAAATGAATAAACTATCAGAATCATTCAACGAACAATTGAGTATGAAAGATTCAATGATTAAAGAGGTTTCTATGCAGCTGGATCAAAAAATATCTGAAATCGAAAAATTATTGAACGAACTCACCATGCAAACTGATATAAGTAAAAAGAAAGACGAAGAATTAACTATCGCTTTGAAGAAACTAGATGGTACGTTGGAATGTAACAGAAGTCTGTCAATTGTTCCTAATTTTCGCCATTTGTAATTTATAGAACTGATTGAAAAGCTCAAATTAATGGAGGAGAAAAATTTGTTGCTTTCCACGCAGATAGAAGAATATCAATCCAAGGCTGAGGACAGTTTCAAAATCGTTCAAGAAAAGCAAAAATTGGTAAGAGGTTTCTTTGTGAGTGTTATATTTATGAATACTGATTCTCTTCTGTTTTAGGAGCAAGATATTGCTTCTTTAATAGCCACTGAGGCTAATTCTTGGGCGCAAGTGAAAAAATTGAGCGAAGAGCTGAAAGTGAAGGAGCAAGAATTGTCTGTACTTCGTTTGTCTACTGCTGCAGAAATAGAACAATTAACTAAACGTTATCAGGGCCAGATCGAGGAGAAGGCAAAGAGCGTCGAAGAGGCAAACGCAAATATATCACAAAAATCATTGTTGCTCAGCAAATTGGAAAACGATATATTGGATTTAAAATCACTTCTCGCAAATAAAGATGAAGAAATAAAAAATCTTACGCAAAAAACTACGGGTAAAATGTGCAAATATTAAATTTAATCGTACTGCGTGTTCTATTAAATTAACAATATTGTCTTTTATTTTTCAGAACTGCAGACTGCGCTTTCCTTAGCAGAGCAAAGTAAAACGAAGTTGCAGGACGAGCTCAAAGTATTCCAAGATAATCTGGAGAAATTAAATCGGCAGGTAGCTGGTACCGAAAATAAACTATCGCAAGTGACTGCTCAAAAGGAAAAATTGGTACAGTAGTTATTTTGTTAGGTATTTAATATTTTATTTATATGTTTTAAATATTTGATAATTCGTGTTCTGTTTAGGAAGCAGATATTGCGAATCTAATAAGTACCTCTGCCGATTCATCAGAGCAACTCATGAAGTACAACGATGATTTGCGACTAAAGGAGAAAGAACTCGATGAATTTAAAGACAAAACATTCCAGAGCGAAAATATGCTTAAAACGCTGGAAGCGAAATTGAATAACACGGAAGCTGAATTGAGCAAAGTTAACGCACTCATAGAGGAACAACACTCGGAACTAGAAAGTAACAAATCTGAATTAGAAAAAGAGAAGAAATTGTGTTCTGAATTATCTGAAAAAATTAAAGGATATGAAACTGACAATGCAGGACTTAGCAAACAGATAAAGGAAAATGAACGTGTTAAAGAAGAGCTTAAAGTGAAGTCAGAGGAGTCATTGAATCTTGCGAATGACTTGAAAAGTAGCAAAGAAGAAATTCTTAAACTACAAAAACTATGTGACACTGCGCATAGTTCGCACGAAGATGAAGTATCTTCCCTTCGAAAGGGAATTGATGAATTAAAATTGGAATTGAGTCACTCTCAAGAAGAAACGAAGGCTTTGCAAAAGATTAAGTCCAAATTGGAAGCAGATCAAAGCGCCAATCGCTGGTCGATTGAAGAGTTAACGGACAAATTGGGAATTGAAGCGGCGGAGCGGGAAAAATTAATCGCTGAGAAAGATTCTAGCATTCAGCACTTGCAGAATAAGTGCGAAGAGTTACAAAAGACCAACGATACTTTATTACTTAATAAAGAAGCCACAGATAAAAACCTTACAACGTCGTTGGACGCTATGTCCATCGAAGTTGAAGAATTGAAAAAGAAATTAGCTGCCGCGGGGGAAGCAATTACTATCAAAGAAAATGCTCTTGTTGAAATGAGAAGAACAGCTGAACAAACCGAAATAGAAATTTCAAAGCTTAACGATACTGTCGCGTCCATGCGACAAGAACGAGTGGAGTATGTAAATGAAATAAAGAGAATACAAGAAGTGATGTCGCAGAAAGAAAAAAACATTTCTGCCGTGTTAGAAGCAAAGAATTCTCTAGAAAACCATGCAAAAACTTTGGAATCGAAATTAGAGGAGAGCATAAAAACCTTGGAATCGCAGTTAAAAGCTGCAAGAAACGAATTAGATGTGAAAGACAACGCACTCCAAGAGATGGAACGCATGTCGAAAGAACTGCAAAGCTCCAAAGATGACTCTGTGATGAAACTGCAAAGTACTTTAGAATGTGAAATTAAAGCGAAGCAAGTTGAAGTTGAAGCTCTAATACAAAAGAATTCAGAGTTGCAAAATCAACAGCAATCGCTCCAAGATACGATAAGGAAACAAGTTAGCGATTTGAATAATAACGAAACAATGGTCAACAAGTTGACAGCACAAATTAAAACTTTAGAAGATGCGCAAACAGAAAAATCCAAGGCAGATGACCAGGTGCGAAACGAAGAAATGAAACTCATGCAGACGAAGTTGAATGAAGCGATAAAGGAAAATAAAAATCTGATTGACAATAAGGAATTCCTTGAGACATCGTTGAAGGAACACGAGCAGAAAATCGAGATGCTGACAAATACAATGAAAAATAAGGAGAAGGAAGTTGAAAAAAATACGCAGAACTTGATAGAAAAATTGAACCTCGTGTCTACGGAATTCGCTCAGCTAAAAGAAGCACAGAGTCATTTGTGAGTATAAGAAATGATTGCGAACTTCTAATATTTAGAATATTAATAATATTAATATTATGGTTTTTAAGGGAAAGGGAGAATAAACAAATTACTGCTAAATGGTCAGAAACGACGAATCAGTTAAAACTAACTCGCGAAAACAAGAAAAATAATTACGATGTAAGTATGTGGTATCAATATAAATGTGCCATAATTAAAAAATTATTCTTTATATTGCAGGCTGGTGGTGGCGATATGAAACAACAGATAGGTACGATTTTCTATTTTAATCAATTTAACTTCACTTCTACACTTCATTATCCTTCGCCCCCTTTACTGCTAATTTAAATGATTTGCTTCAGTGGATAAGGATACAGATATACTAAAATTAAAAGAGCAATGCGACACAGCAAAGGGTCAAATAGATTTCTTAAATTCCATAATAGTTGATATGCAGCGTAAGAACGAAGCTTTACTGTGTAAAGTTGAAGTTCTTGAAATGGGCGTACCTGCCAACGAAGCTGATGAGTACACCCAGTTCGTAATGTTTCAACTTGGAGTAAATCTATGTCGAGGCAGGTAATCTATCTTAATTATCGAATTTCAGGACAACAATGGAAAAACGAATGATTGCGCCACGAATGTTCTGTGATATTTGCGACGAGTTCGATTTACACGAGACAGAGGACTGTCCGCGTCAAGCTCAAGACTTTCTAGACACGGAGAAAGTTGTCAAATCTCCAAAAAAACCGTCGGTTGAGAGACCGTACTGTGAGAAATGTGAGGGTAAGAATTCATTCTTTAGAGTTATACGTATTGCAATTCTCTTTGCATCTATTTACAACGTTCTTTCTCTCAAGGGAAATCAGAAGCACTTCAGGTTTTCCTCTAAACTAAAATTCTCATAAATAAGAATTCAAATTCTTTAAACATTTAACCCGAACCTTTCGCACTAATCCTTACGACCATTTGCTTTTCATCTCTATTCGTTTCTATATATAATTGTTCCAATTGTTTTGCAGTATTTGGACACGATACTCATGATTGTGATGATGCTGAAACGTTTTAATGGCGTGTTATCATTCGTAGACCTATTTCACTGCTTCTTAAAGATTATAGATATACAAAACGAAAAAAAAAAAAGAAAAGAGAGATCTGTTGAAATTTCGCAGAGTATATTTTTATATAAAAGAATTTAATGCTCACTTTGTGCGCATGTCTTCCCACATATTACATGCCTGTCCATCCAAGAACATCAACGAATTCGTGATAATTTGTGCTCCTTGTATTAAATTTATAGTTTCAAAGCCTATATGTATGTTCACGAACATGTTTTGTATTGTGTATATTTGTTGCGCTTCCACGTGATTGTTAAAAGTACAAAGCCATAGCAATTCTATTAGGAGGCAGAGTTAACGAATAAGTTATTTTACGATACATTGTTGAACCGTATAATAATTTATAGATCGGGGGCATAATTTGTTCGTGCATAATGTAAAAGTTAAAACGCATACGAGACTCATAGAAGTTAAATGTAATTATGTACATAATAGTTATTTATGTCAACCGTATATGTATTTAATATTTATTTAGCGTTCAGAAAACGCCGCACATTTGATACTACTAGTTCCTTCAATCGGAGAATTCGTAAGAACTTATATCAATCTTATTAGTAGTACTTTTTTCTTGAATGAATGTTTATACGTATGAAATTTACCAAGTTACTGTTTTGTATCTTTTATTTTTCTGTCATCAATTACCGTACGAACATTGTCTCAACAAAATTGTACTACTGTGACCTACTATTGTCTTGCCTTTCAACTTTAAGCTTTAATACAGGGTTGATACATTTATTGAATTAGACCTTCTCCCAGAATGTATGTACATTTGGTAAATTAGAACAAAGCTTTGTAGTTAAAGAGAAATAAAATTATAAGAGACTGATTTTAGTATTTTGCATAAGCATATTATTAGGATTGAATAGGAAATAGAAATGATTAATTTTGAGGAATAAGAGAAACATAAATCCTTTTAAATATTTGAATTTATTTATTCATTTCTTTGTACATAAAATATATCACTCATTTTCAATTTATTTCTTAAAATACTCATCAGATCATTCGATAATCTATGAACCATGCATACATGTATATATATAGTAACACTTTATTTACAAAATTGCTTAACATTTATATTTAATCGTAAGGGATAACGACTTAATCCAATCCTTCCTTTTTCTCCTTTATAGCCTCCTAAAATGTTTCACACACAATTTTAATCAATTGCGATTCGATTAAATTTGATTCCCTGAATAGTTTACCTTGAATCGTTCTTCAAATAGTGAAAGCTCCGCTATAAGATCTGTAATCGCATGCATAAAGGCCTCGTGTGGTGTATAATCCGATGTTGTCTGGATCCTAATTACAAACTTGTGCTCTAGTGGATGCGGAACTTTGTATCCGGCGAACAGAACTTGAGGATCCTTTAGCAGTTGGCTATTAATATAAAACGGAGAAAAAGGAAATAAGAAATAACGTTCGTTTGAATATCGTAATTCCGTATAGTGCATAAATATGTAATGCATACTTGCGAATCATATTTCCAAGCGTATGATCCTCTTTATTAACGGTAAAAATTGCGGCATTAGGTACTTTCGTGTCCTGTTCTTTAATTATTCTGAAATAGGTAAAACGACATTACATACGTTATTTGTAGAAAAACTTTAAAAACAACAGGTTAACCGTTTTCCGGTACATACTTCTTTTCCCCTTCGTATAATAGAAATGATTCGAAGGTTGGAGGCGCATTCATCTTGCTTTCGGGATATTATATAAAACTTAAAACAAGATTCTGATATTATTTTATACAAAAATGAAATGTTTAATAAATAAAATCGCCACACCAACGGGAACGATGACAGAACGCAGAGCCGTACTAAATAAACGTGGTTTATTGTTCTATCAGATGAAGAACTTTAAGTTGCGTGTCGATAGCAGCGCCCTGCGCATTCTCATGTAGCGGTGCCGAACAAACTTCGAAACCCCGCGTCGGTACAATTGTGTCGGTAACAAAGTATAAAAAACAAAAGAAAACGCTACACGAAAAATTGTACGTAGAATCAAAGGCAGAGTACGGATTAAAAAAGACTATGGCTTGTACAATTTCCATAATGTGTAGATTTTGATATATCTTTTTATTAAAAAATATTGCACGCATCAATAACATTGGAATCCATAATAATGATCAGGTTCAGGAAAGGGGGCGGGTGGATCGGCTTTCGTGACTCGTAATTGACAAGTAACGCGTAAAATTCGCAGTCGGGTCCATCTATCATAATGTCGTTCGTGGTGAGTCGGCTGAGAAGCAAGACTCGTTCTGACTTCGCCGGAGCCGCAAAATAGTTGTCAAAATGGCGGGCGAAGGTTCTGCAAGTGTGAATCCCAATTGCGAAGTTGTGCGCGGACAAACGTTCGAGGTTGGCCCACGATACACGAATTTGTCGTACATGGGCGAGGGTGCCTACGGAATGGTCGTGTAAGTGGTTTGAATCAATTCCTCTCGTTATTTACGAGTACTTTCTAGCCTTCTATAGACTAAGCTGACAGGCCGAAAGATAAACAATGAAAAACATGTTTCTTCGTGAAATTATTTGTTCTACGACGGCATTTTCTATCGACAAATCATAGAAATGTTTCTGCTTTTAACCTGTCACCGTGTGCAGCCGCTGCTAAGTGCTATTTCATCGTTATGTATCATCTTCTTTTGGCGCCAGTTTTAAACACGATTGTCACACCCTTTCAAATCCCTATCCACTTGCGTGTCAGTGTTACAACTTCCTTGTTCCCGTCGCTTATCTCTCACTTATCAGTCTTATCGTTCGTACCGTGAACGAGATGGATATTATGTTCCACGAATACCTTCGCGGGGAAAGACAGACTTTATTAATGATCTAAATTCACGCGAAAAAAATGTCCTGAATCTGCTTCGATTTATTCTAAGCTAATTAAAGTCTCCCTTTTTCTTTTTTTTCGTTTGTGTAGGATCGTTTGTTGGCAATTTCCTCCTTTGTTTTCTACTATTATTTTGGACCCTTCATTTATTTAACCAATTTGGAATAAAAATTCAGAACTCGTTAAATATACAATGTTACGAATAATTCTATGACATTGGAAGTGCACTTCCTGTATCATAATTACAGAGTAGTACATGCATATATCATGTATCTATCATTAAAAATATTTAGTAGGCCATTTCTTCCATTTGTATGAATCTTAAACGAATCTGTAACTGTAAGCAAATAAAATTACTTTTCTACATTATGTCATTTCTCCTTGCAGATCTGCTTATGATAATGTAACGAAAACCAAGGTAGCTATTAAAAAAATTTCACCCTTCGAACATCAGACGTATAGTCAGAGAACATTAAGGGAGATAAAAATTCTGACTAGGTTTAAGCACGAAAATGTGAGTAACTCGGTCAGCATTTGTCCAAATATTAGTTAATAAAATATAATGACTGAAAGTTTCCTTTATAGATAATAGATATAAGGGATATATTAAGGGCACCTACTATAGAACAAATGAAAGATGTATATATTGTTCAATGTCTAATGGAAACCGATCTCTACAAACTTCTCAAAACGCAGGTGTGCATAATAATGAGCAACAACGAATCGAGCAATTTAAACAAATCTTAATATATCTAAATATCCTCCGTCGATTCCAGGCTATTAGTAACGATCATATATGCTATTTTCTTTACCAAATATTAAGAGGATTAAAGTATATTCATTCCGCAAATGTGCTGCACAGAGACTTGAAGCCGAGCAACTTGCTGTTAAATACCACGTGTGACCTTAAAATCTGTGATTTTGGTTTAGCCAGAGTTGCCGATCCGGAGCATAATCATGCCGGTTTTCTTACTGAATATGTAGCAACAAGGTGGTATAGAGCGCCAGAAATAATGCTCAATTCGAAGGTAAATAATAATTTATGCGTTGAATTTTAGTTTGTAGGCAATGAAAGGGTCACATTACATCCGATTGTTCATTTCACAGGGCTATACTAAGTCTATAGACATTTGGTCGGTTGGTTGCATTCTTGCAGAAATGCTTTCAAGACGAGCGATATTCCCCGGCAAGCATTATTTAGACCAGTTGAACCATATACTAGGTGTCCTTGGATCGCCATCACCCGAGGATCTTGAATGCATTATAAACGAAAAAGTATTGATTATACTTTGACGTTGAATAGCGTATATTTGGGCTTGTATCACGTTAACGGTATGGAATATTATTTCAGGCACGAAATTATCTTCAATCATTACCGTACAAACCAAAGGTACCATGGACAAGTCTATTTCCGAACGCAGATCCGCGAGCTTTAGATCTGTTGGATAAAATGTTAACTTTCAATCCCAATAAACGGATCGTCGTGGAGGATGCACTCGCGCATCCCTATTTAGAACAGTATTACGATCCTGCTGACGAGGTACACGAATGTCCTTTACCATTGAATATTAATAGATAAGTAAGAAAACCAAAGATATTGCTCTAACACGCAAATATTTCTTAGCCTGTCGCGGAAGAACCGTTCAAGTTCGACATGGAGCTGGACGATCTTCCGAAAGAAGTATTGAAACAGTATATATTCGAGGAGACTTTGCTGTTCCAGAAGAATCATCAAGAAAACGCTATTTAGTCTACTGGTACCTACTATTCACCCACGTTAAATCGTTGCACCTACTGTGCAACAGAAAATAATTATATTTAAAGCGATCGATATCTTTTAGCTGTGTCAAGTGTTCAGGCCGATCAAGAAGGTGGCGAATGTTGTTACGTTGGATTAACAGAAGTGCACTTCTTTTACAGTTGTCTGCGGTCAAAGGAAGAAAGGAAAACGGGCAAAACTACGAAGACGTTTAATCGGACAGGCGCTTAAGTTCAGCTACGACATACATACAGATACACGCACACAAACACACACACACACGTATACATACAATACAGGAGGCGAGTTCAGAAACGGACGAAGGGAGCGGTGGTAACGAGGTAAAACAAACAATCCGCAGTGTCTGTGCATATACTTGTACATTTTGCATGTCTCTTTACCGGAAAAAAAAGGAAAAACAAAATACAGTGTCTTTTTTTTTTTGTTACAATTGAATGCATAATATTAATTTGTACAATAACTTTTATTTATCCCGAATTATATATAGGTAACGCTAGTTGACGATTTATTGTTAATCACCGTATCATACACATTGTCTGTGATTTAATTGCCGAGCGAATGACGTGGTCAGTGTAATGTGCGAGATATTCTGAGCCACGTAACACGGCGACCGATAAAATGAATGCGCGCAGTAAAGGGATAGAGAAATAGAGAGGGAAAGAAAAAGTGAGAATGAGAGAGAACGCGGAGAGTACTGTGTGCTTGCAACCGAAGTATGTATATTTATATATAAATGTATAAATATATATATTTATATATATATATAAATATCAATATATTGCGAATAACAACCATTAACTTCATCTAAGTATTTGCTGATAATTTCTTTACTACTATTCATATTAATATTATTATTATTATCATCATTATTATTATTATGTAATGTTCAGTGTCATCATTTTTTGGTAGATACGTACCTCGCAGAAATTCTTTTCTGTCTCTATCGGATTTTGCTTCCAGATAAGCGAGTACATGTGTGAAAGGGAGAGTGAGTGAGACAGATGAAAGGAACAGGTAAAGAATGAGGGAATGATTGCGTGTGCGTCCAAGAACGATCGAGTAAGTGAAGAGAGAGGGATAAACGTATAATCCGTAATTAATTGCATTCGACACAGCTTCCAATTCCTCTAACATATTTAATTGCGTCTTGTTCCACGATCTACAGGTATTATTAAACTGATACTGCCAATCTTGTGCGCATGGTGTCTGTTTGAATATATTTATCCATGCACCTTTTCTATTTTTTACGTATCTGATCTTTTTATACATTACAATGTATCACATATGTATTTGTTCTTCGTTGTTAATACGCATTGCTTCTTCTTCGCGAACAACTTAACCGTCTCTAATTTAAAAGAATATTTTTGGTCCATTTAAAAATTCAATCCACCATGTTTCTTTTAATGTTCGCTCGTCTAAATTCAAGCACTCACCATGTGAGCTAAACAAGCGATAACGGTGTAAACGTTCGTGTTTCGATTCGTGTTCTTTCGCTTTAAATACACGCGTATATTCGAACGATCCTTTTTTTATATTCGACATAATAAACCTATAGATGATACAGCATCCAGAGAGAAAAGCATGATAACGACGAACGGGAAAAGAGCGAGGAGATATGTACACGAACGTGTCGTCGACGCGGAACACAAGAATCTAATCCGATTGTAATAGCCCGAGAAGGAGTTCGAATTCTTTCTTGTTCTCCACTAAAAAGTCTTTAATGGAAAAAACGAATATCTAATGTTGCGTCGTTTTCAGTGACAATCGGATGATTTTCGAGACGACGAGGACACGCTTGGAACGCTTTTATTCAAAGAAGGGGGGAGGGGGGAATGATATGATATTCTGTGTCTTCGAAATCAAAGTCCTCGATGTATAATAATAACGAGAGCAGAACTAGAACGATATGATCTTGTTAATAAAAGTGCGAGAACGATAGAAGAATGCAAGCGAGAATGGGATACGAAGAAAGAATTAACTGGGAGAGGAAAACGGACGATCCTGTGCGAAACACATTTTGCCTCCCAAGACTATCAGATCTCACGTCTTTTTTCGATCCATCTGATAAAACGATTCTTTATCGATAACACGTGTCGATGGTGTGTTGTGTAGTCATAATGATTCGCTCGAAACGGAATTAGAGGAAGAAGGGAGGCCTCGTCGCATTTATTTCCAGCGGGATACGAGTTATCTGTGAAAATTGCAAAAAATGCTTCGTTACCCTCAAAAGATTTAAGCATTCTTTTCACGATCTAGCTGTTCGAAAGAGATAGAGGGGAAGAATGTTGTAGGTATTATGCCTCGCGATTGTCCTTTTCCATTTCTCAGCATATTTTACGCTTTACAGAGCTTTGAAGGATGTATTGGATTATCGATTCAGCCTTGTCGCTGCTTATATCTGGAACCTTGTAAAAAGAAAAATAACAATTCACCAGAGTGGAATGTAATATTTCTCGACAATCAGCGTGAATTTCAGAAATTCACATACGGAAATTTAATTATTCAAATTCACTTTAAAATTCTCCTCCGAATTCTGTTCATTCACAAAGATATATACATATATACTGTTTTTTATCAAGGTCTAACAATTACTAATCAGGGCTCAATGGGAAGTTAAAAATAAGTTTTTTTCTTTTTCAATTATGTTTTTCCATAGTTAAATGTTTGAAGGAGGAATAAATATTGCTGTTATTTTTGGATCTCGTTTCGAGCAGTAATTTAATGCAAAGCTTGCTTGCAACACGAATTGTACGAATTACACGTGTACGTATACTTGTACGAATTTTTAAACGGTGATCTCACCTATGGAAAATAACAACCGAACGATTACGTGTTGCTTCTTCACGTTGGAAAGCCTTCTTCGTGACCTTTCATCCATAAATGCAGGAACTGTCGAAGAAGATACACGCTTATTGAAATTCATGTGTCATTCTTATTAAATAATCTATGGGAATTTGTTACTATATAAAATTGTCAATATATCTTTGCGTGTTCGGAGCACAGGTGCATTTATGACGGAATACAGGAAGAATGATTTCGAAAGGTCTGCTAAAAGCTTTTCAACCTTTGTTCATATCTCCATGCTATAACTTTCTTCAATGATTGTGCAATAAACTTCTAAAAAAAAAAAAGAGTAATATCTTTACCACTATTTTGAAAGCGATCCAAAATTTCGAAACAGTGTCGTTGCCTAAAAACTTCGTTTGAAAAATAATCATAAAGCAAAGAGAAGAGTCGATAGATGATCCTTTCTTCCTCGTACCCTTTCGATTTCATCTTGAGAGCTTGAGAAAAAAAAAAAGATCCATCGAGCGCTTGTAAGTGAAACTGATTTTTGAACGTTTCGAGACGTTTTATGTGTCCGAATTTTTCTGTGTGTACAGTTGCTATGTGTCCGACTTTCGTGACTAATCTATGTATGTATTTATAAAAATTAATCCAGAGTCTCGAGTAGCTGCGACTATCGAACGATTCGCGTAACCGTGAGATGTTTGTCGAATAATTTTCACAAGCTGCCTCAAGAGACTGAGGGTATATATTGTATGTAATGAGTCGGTTGTCTGACAACGACGATATCGGTGTTCCAAAACTCGTTTTCACGCGAGTAACTACTTCAGAACTTGCAAGTCAGAAAACTAAATGAAATTCGTAATTTAAAATATTCATCGAGAAATCATTGACTTGTAGGTTTATCAATTTATTATGTAACTAGTTCGTCTAAGGATCGTGTCGAGTCTTTATATCTCTCTGTTCGTTTGTAAACGTAAGGAAATACGAGATCAGCATCAAATATCAAGTATTAAAATGTATCACGAAGTTGCATTGCATCTGAATTCCATAAAGTGTTTCGAATTCGTGTCTGTTCTCTTCTCGGTATATCCGGTTTCGATGTTTCATTAATAAAATTCATAAATAAATACAAGAAAATATTGTACAATCCCCGGTGATCACGTATCAAGTATTGTGTACCCTATGCTAACGTACAAATTTCGAGGGGAAAATAATTAGGTGTATCGTTAAGGATCTTTCATAACGTGTATGCATTGTCGGATGTTCTTAAGAATCCATGGCGACTGTTGATGTAAGTTAGTTGCACAAAAATGAAGAAAAAAAGAAGAGAATTGCATTGGACCACCATTATCGTGAAGAAAGAGGCACAGGATGCAAATGGAATGCGAGCAACGATAGATTGTAGCGTTTAATTATACAATTGATAGAACTATTATTATCAATATCATCAGGCCTAATATACTTAAACGTTACGTGTATTTGTTGTTGTTGCCGATTCATATCTTATATATCCGAATATTAAGAGAATATTTCGTGTATGGATTTTAAATGTTATATGTCATTTGCGAGCAGAGGAAACGAAAATCGAAAAAAGGGACAGGATAAGTAACAATGTCAGAAGAAAGCGAAAATGGCGTTTATTGATTGGCTTGGGAAATGAGTACGCGTTAATTAGGTGATACCTCAACAGTTTTTATGTAGGATAAAAGAAAGGGATCCTCGATATCTTTGCACGATTGCCTTTTAGCAAACGAGATCGATATTTCTGATTCAGAGGCATACAAAGGAATGGATACCAGCAGATGAGGACTGGTTTGCAAATTAATAGATCATGTAAACGTAATGTATGCAATGGTAGAAAAAGTTGAATCTTACTTAGATTAGTGTATGAATATACTAGATAGTTTCCGTTCGAACGAAGCAGACAGAAATTAGGATCGTTATGCGCTGAAAGCATACAAAATATGGCATCTCGTTTGTTAATGCATTAAATTACCTCGTGCCTCCAGCTGCATTCATAGAATCTATCATTTCGATACCTTGCCCCTTTGTTTGCATTCCTTTTGCACGATAGCTAGTGAGTTTGCATTGTTTTTAATGAATCGTAAGATCGAAGAATTTTGTTGTTTAAAACATTAAGAAGTACAAAGACGTGATTAAATTAACATAAATAAAAAAAAAATCAAAGTACTGAGTGTAGAAACCTATGAATGCGGCTAAAAAGAATATTCCGATAATCCACTGTGTTCTTCGAACGATTAATAAATCTTTCTTTTTTTTTCTCCGGATAATTGTTATTCGTATAAATTTAAAAATATCTATTATACATATATATATGTACTGAAATCGTAATTAGCAATTATTGTATTTTAAAATGACTATTCAAAGTATTATTGTGCTAATATAAAAGCGGCTTTATTGATCAATTACTCGGAATCGATGTCACAATTAATTCCTATTCCATTTCAATTCATATAATATTGGGGTTATCTTTTTTCTTCGTATACGAATAAATGTGATGTCGTAATTGAAGTCGAAGAGGGCTGGTTAAACTAATACGTGCTATCAAATCGTATCATCTTTCTTTTAAAGTATATTTAAGAAATCACAGACTTCGAAACGTTTCATTTGTTCGTAAAATACGCGAGGAAAATATACTTTAAATGCTCTGCATATACGATATCAGTATCGTACAATTTTATTTTTATTTACAACCGTATTGAGTATTTTCCCCTTTTTCTAATTTATTAACATGTGTATCTATCAAATTATAGGGCGAAACAAAATTTTAACTATATACTATATATCGTTTCGATGTACGATCAATTAAATATTCGTTTGCGCTGTAAATACTAGAGTATAAATTTATTTCCTTGTTAATTAAGTATCCGAAAATATTGGTTTCGAATTAGAATTACGAAACGCATGATTCTTAGTGGAAAAAACCTCAATTGTACAAACGAATATTTAAAAATATCTTTTGTTTCTCAGTATCCGATCTCCTAATAAAAGTATGTTGTTTTATTATCTATACGAGATAATATTTACATCCATTCTAGGAAGCACTCATTACCCGCTTATGAATATTTATGCCGTTTTAAGTGTAAGAGGATGATACTTCCAATACATTGGTAAAGGGTATTGGCATCGACAGTATTAAAAGATCAATGCATAAAATATGCTTTTATAATTAATAAGTAGTACAACATTTTTACTGTTCATGCCATGTCAGTCGAAACAAAAGTAGTAAAAGAAAACTTTCAATGAACAAATTTCTGTCCTACATGATTATCTTATAAATATATTCATGATAAGAAATTCAACCCCGTGCAACATTATAATGTTATTCGTTTAAATATAAGTGTATAAATTACTTCGTAAAATTGCAGTAGATCCGGAGTAATGAGTGCATTTTTTACGTTTTTTTTTATACACCAATTATAAAGTTTGCACCATGTTGTACCCCTCCACTGAAATATTACACCATGTCTCGCACTTTTATCAATTCTTTCGACTAATCAACCATTATTCCGTTTCACTTCCTTCAGTGTATTTGTCGTTTTTTACTTCTATCCTTAAAGGAGATCGTCCGCGTGTATGATGCCCAATCCGGGATCGAAGATCACCTTTTAAAGTACTTCTCAGGTCGCGTGTTCTAGATTTCAGTTAGGAAACGTTATTGCATATACAATTTACAATATTATTTTGATATATACGAGAAATTAATTTGTTAATAGTCACCTGTCTCTGTTAGAATTATCGATAACTTCGCTTTTAACATTATTCAATCTTGCCCACACTGTAGATGCGACACGAGGTTTGTGTTGAACTACTTTTATTACACTGCCTTTAGGTCCCTGAACTTCTTTCGCAGGTTTATCGCTATCCTCGTCACTATAGTCTTCGTCCTCATCTTCTTCTTCCTGCTCTTCCTCATCAGACCCTTGCCATTCGCCCTCTTCCTTTTCTTCGTTTTCATTACCTTCTACAATTTCACCGTCTTCCTCCTACGGAATAAAAATACAATTATCTTTCCAATTTAAACTGTATGCATACAGTACAATAATAAATTGCTAAAAATTTCTACCTCTGACTCATTAAACTTTATCGAACTCGTTTTCGTTGCGTTTGTGTTCGTTACAACTACTTGAATTGCATCACGGAACTGCGTTTCTTTCCTTGGTTTGCCGAGCCTCGATCGTAAATCATTGCCCCTAGTTAAGGTGTTTAGCATCGTCTGTGAACGTATAATGGTGTTTAAATAAATTCTAACAGCGTAAAAAAAGATTGCACGCTCATTCATCATGCTAGCCATCAATAATACTACTGACTTGTTGAAGCTTGGCACGACGTTTGTGTATTTTTTCTTCTTCGTCGTCCGCGTGCATTCGCATTCGTAACACTTTACTCTTTTTACACCAATCCTCTTCGCTCTCACTGCCTGAAGTAGCTTGTTCTTCTTTTGTTTGTATTAACTCTCGTTGCGGCTGTTTCACACCCAATCTTTCCTTTATACTACGTCCCTGATCTTTCGGCTCGCCGTTTCTGCTCGTATCAAATTCATTTTCCACAGCGTCATTGAGGCCCCAACATTCCGATAACTCACCCCATGGATTTTTTGCGTTCTTTTCATCTTCATCGTCGTCTTGTGTTTCTTCTTTGAATCGTTTCTTACTTTGCTTAATTTGTTTGTACATTCGTTTTCGAGACTCGGTCAAAAGTCCTTTAATACCTGCCCGAAAGAAAAGTTGCAATTTATTATAGTTTTCTGTGAATGCAGAAACTTGCATATTTTAATGATACACGCGACAATACCTCCGAAATTGGGATTTCCGTATTTCTTATAGTAGTCACTCATTTTTTCTGCTTTCGGTTGTTTCTTATCTGCTCTGGTAGCAAACCTAATTAATATCGCTTTAGATTTAGGATATTCTATACCCTTCCTCCACAAACCGGGAGGCAATGGGCAATCAATATCCTTAATGCTTATATAGTCTTCATTAGTATCTTTTGAATTAATCATAGTATTGCTGTCATCGACCATTTCTACATTGCCTTCGTCATTGGTCACATTGTTTTCTTCATCTGGACTACCGTCAACTACTTTTGAGTTTCTCTGATTTTGTTTGTCCAGTCCTACAATTCTTTTCGATAGTCCCAACATAGCTCGAGCTGTCGAGACATTGTCCAACCATACGACATTACCTATATCGGTGTTTGATAAATCAATAATTAAGCTGACAAACATCAAACATATATTGGAGCCATGGAATTAATTTTAGACGTATCCAAATTATCCTTACACGATACATCATTGATCCACTCAATGGACGCAGGCGCGTAGTCCTCGAAATATTTGAATACATCTTTGGTACTCATGTCTTCTGTTCCTCTCATATGTATCACGTTCAGTCGGATATTTTTTGTGGTATCATTATCTTCTGCGATGCCCATACTAAAAAGCAAGATACCTTATGCTACATCGGAATTATCCAACCATTATATTTTATATTTCAAGCTAACGTTTATGTGTATCGTCACCTAGAGTACAAGTCTTGTTCTTGATTCGACAGGTCAGTTTTCACTTTCTCCATCAATCCGAAACGTTTGGCCCTCTCTTCCATTTTTATTTTCTCCTCCTTGCTGAATATATCTATGCCGGTCGTAAAGGTACCGCCACGATTTTCATAACGACTGTCCAATTGTATCTGTACGAATGAAAATGAAACATTGACGTTTGATGTTGAAAAACTGTTACCTTGCTTCTTTTACAACAGAAATTATAATGTTACGTTGCGCAATATTTTAATCATAGTAGTAACAAAGAAATACAAGACGCTCGCAAATCGAATCACGGGAATTAATGTCCTGTAATATTCTGTTACCTCTTGCGCCCGTACATTGTTCGTATTAAACGGTTTTGTGTCCATTTCGCCAGAATCAACAACTTTACTGTCATCCGTGGCTGGAACCATTTCCACGTCCATAGGCTCGCCCAGTTCATCCATTTTCAATGCCTGTTGTACTTTTCACGATATTAGAAAATATATCGAAGGGCGCATGAAATTTCGCCTATCGGGTCGTCTATTTATGATGTATAAAACGAAGAAGAATTGATGCGTTAGGTTATGATACACTGCTTTGACTGTACAAATATCGGGGTTACATGTTCTATAGTTTTCAATGCTGCGGGCGCCTCCACCTTTTCCGCGGGAAATCAAATTGCTCGATAGAAAAATATTGGAAACTTTTATTAGCGCTACATATATGAATCTTGTTATAAAAATAAATAAAACGAAATAAAATAATAAATATAGCACTAGTGGTAGTAGTAATAATAATAATAATAATAATAATAATCATCTCTTTTCATAGTTCCCATAAAATAAGAAAGTAAGAATGTTTTTGGCGTATTAAATATTGTAGTATCTACTATTTCTAGGAACATATTAATGTTCTTGTTTGTATTTAAACCATATCTACAGCTCTGCAAATAATTCTTACTATTCTACGTAAGAATTATTTAATAATTCTCTCAAATTAAAACGCGACCAAAATTTCATCCATTTAATAATCAATCAGATATACATATATTATGTATAGAATAAAGCCAATAGATAAGCTCTATCAGTACATTTCCTCTAAGAACCCAAACGAAACTATAGATAATATTATTTTTTATCAATACAGAGGTATACACCCGAGATTTCTTGGCAAGTAAATGACACGTGCGCCTCCGAAAGATTTAATTATACGACCTGCGTGGAACACAATAAATGACACCTTAACATACACTAGTCCAAGCAGTAAAACACCTCATTCAATAAATTCTAAATGTCTCAAAACTCTTCTGATATTTTCCCATTTCGAACGACCTACTCGCAATCAATTACATTCGATCGCGTTTATTTATTATAAAATTGGACCGTATTTCCTGGCACGTTTTCTTTTAAAATTTTTATCAAATAATCGTCGACTTGATTCTCCTCTATTTATGAATTTTCAGCTGCATTTTGACTTGTATGATGTCGAAATCGAAGGAAATCGCAGTACGATAAATATCTAGCTTTCTAAGCAGCCATTTAGTGATAAATTAAGGGGCGTCCGTGTTTATTAACACAGTTCGTCGCCAACGACGGCCTAAGGTGGATGTTCCTTCGAGTGCAGAGTGGGCAGTGGAGCATCCACCATACACATATACCTTATATCTTCCGCAATTCTTGAGGAAACATCCGGTGTCTCTGATGACACTGGCGCATCGGTTACGGTGGAAGCTTTATTGATAATAGTGGACATCAAACTTATGGGCGTGCATAGTTCAATTACAAGATGAGTGAAGACGGAATGCAAATGACTGAAGTGGTAAGTGGCTGATAAACCGGCGTGAAACGGAACATTTAATAAGTGATTCGTTTGCGATTGATTCTTTAAACATTCTATAGTTGAAAAATTCTTGCCCAAGTATAGACAAGATTGGTTTTATTTCTTTAACCGTATGGTAGTCTAAATAGTCGGAGGAGAACGCAGTTAGATAACTTGAACCCTTAACAAGATTTAATTATGCTTTATTATTAGCTGCGACGATCTTACAACAGAATTCGTTTTATTTTTGTGAACAGATGAAGACGTCAGACATATTTTTATGTTACTGTATACAAATTGCATTACCATGTTTATAATTATTCGGCTTTAATTTTTGCTTCTGCGAGAAATTAGGAATTTCATTTAAACCAAAAATATGCGATTGCTGGCAAGAATTTTTTGATGTACTTGTAGTTTTATTAGTACATCATACAATTTCTATTTCCTATATAATGTTTGTTCTATTAGACGAATAACACCAGCGTTTCTCACTGTCCAGTCATGAATCGCGAGTTAATTTAATGCGATCACCTCACGTGTAACTTAATTTAAAATGCAAGCTATCGTTATAATCTAACGATAAATCGCGCTTACGGCAATTACGATTAAATCACGGTGAGAATATCTGGACCATAATCTTTCATTGCATATCTCCTGTCGGCGAAGATGAGTGAGAAACACTGATAGACAACAGTAACAGAGCATGAACTTGATCTTGAACTTCTTCTTCCCAACGTTGAAAAAAGGCAGCATCGATGTGTATAGTTAGGTTTCACTCGAATGATTAAGAATAACGATTGTGCGTTCTAGTCATTCGTCGTAAAATATTCAAGATCATAGGATACGTTCAACTTTAACAGAAAAAATAAAGAACTCGTTCCACACCTATTATGGGATTGATTCGTTGCATACTTAAACATATGTGCATACTTGTAATGCACTGTGCTTTATGGAAACTTTTATCTTTTGCCTTTTCATAATAACTTTGCGCCGAATGGACTAAACTTTCCAACGAGCGACGCTAATATTTTCAAGCTATTAGCCGTAAGCTAATGTTCGTTAATGGACAAAAATTGAACCGAGGAAAATTGAAGGCTGAAAGCTATCAAAACGAAGGCTTTCAGAGCGATGAAAATATTAGTTTGATAATAAATAAACTTGGTCAAGTGACTATGCTATGGAAACGGTAGAATTATTTTTCATTCAACCATTATCGTTTAACGTTAAGAATCTCGATAGGTTTATTCTAATAGTTTTTCTCAAATTAATTCTACTTGCTGGTGATACGCTTACAGAATGATATACTTATTCCAATCCTGTTGGTTCTCCAACGCAATTGCATAACTGGGCTTACTATAATAACAAATAGGTATATCCTTTTATCAGTTTCATCGTTTTGACAGTTTTAACCTTAATAGCAACAAAATACTAGACGAAACAAGCGTATAAATTCGGGCAATTCTTAAGAGAAAACACCATCGTCTTGGTGTTAACATAGCGCGTAACTTTTAATATACCACGAAGATTTCGCGACGCTTGAGTTATGCTATACCTGTGCACTTGGTTCTTGTTACAGAATATAGAAAATTCATCCTTCACGGCCTCAGATAGTAAAGTTGCTGACGGCAAAAGAAAGACTGATCTTACTTATGGCATCGACGATGTACCGCCGTGGTATCTCTGTTTATTCATGGCTCTACAGGTATACACTTTTCCTTAACATCGAGTCAACTAGAAATTCTACAAGCAACTAAATGAAACAATCGATATTAATAATTTTCTAAAAGTTTAGACGAGCAACGGATCCTTTATCTAAAGAAAGAATTACGAGGGAGATACAAAGCGAATTACTCGTTGATAAGCAGTTAAAGATAGCATTCGTTATGTCCAGAAAATATTCAAGATATCAAAAGAATCGTATAATTATGTTAAGCTATGAATCTCGGGACCAGATTAGATTAGATTATTTTATGAAATATTTCTCGCGGGTAAAGGGCTCATCTATATCTTTATATAATCGATACAGAAGTCTATTGTATGAGATTCCTTCCCAATTTGTCTATTTGTTTGAATTATTTAAAGAGGTACACGGTATATTTTTTAGCACTACTTAACTATGATAGGTGCTATCGTTTCGATTCCTTTTATCCTCACGCCAGCCCTGTGCATGGCTGAAGATGACCCGGCTAGGAGTTACATTATCTCCACTATGATCTTGGTTACCGGAATCGTGACATTCATCCAGACCACCATAGGATGCAGGTAATCGATACAAATACAAATTATTTCGTATTATATATTTCTTAGTCCTACCTTGTAGTTTTCTGGAAGTTCTATAGTAATAATTATGAAGATAATTATATTATCTTCACATAATTTGTGAAAAAAAAAAAGCAAGATTGTTTTATTGCGAAGCAACTGATTTGTAACTTCATTACTGTTTAGTATATGCAAGGATCGTCTCATCTGTAAAGAATTTACGATTCCTCTGTGCTACCATTGTGATCACAATGCTAATGATTAAATTACAGTCTCGCGATTATTATCTCTATTATCGCGTAATACTAAGGAACAACATTAGCACAGTAAATTAGACAGCCGCAACGAAATATAGTTTACAGATTTACGGATCATTAAAAATATCCCGCAGGTTTCCGGGAAAAGAATTGGAATCGGTAGATGTGTTCATTCTTTTTACATAAAATTTTATTGCTCGAATATGACGGAGTTTACATAATTCTCGAAGATTGTTCTTGTGAAAATTATCGACCCGCAATCTGCAATTAAGCCTGGTGATTTCCTTCAATTAGAATTTTAAATTTAGTAGATAATGATATTTCGCAGTTCTTGCATTGCAATTTTGTTATCCCATACTTTTACAATTCGACGAATCCAAGGTATCAAGATTCTAGAATTACAAAACGCCTCAATTATTCCGCTATTATTTAAATACTATCGCATACCTCAATTTCTAATTATTATCGAGTATTCTCTATTTCTTGTAATCATCACTATAGGCTACCCTTGGTCCAAGGTGGTACCATATCGTTTTTAGTTCCAACATTAGCGATATTGAGTTTGCCACAATGGAAGTGTCCAGCGCCAGACATTTTAAATACAATGTCGCCAGAAAATCGTACAGAGTTATGGCAAGTCAGAATGAGGGAGCTTTCTGGGGCCATTGCAGTCTCATCTTTATTTCAAGTGGTCGTTGGATTTGGCGGTACTGTAAACGTATCCAAATCGTCTCTTAAATATTAAACTTATTAATTTATCTATAATCGGAATTTCTTGCGACAGGTATCATTGGATATTTATTAAAATTTATCACACCACTGACAATTGTACCGACCGTCTCGCTAGTCGGAATATCCCTTTTCGAAAATGCAGCCGACGCAGCGTCACAGCACTGGGGCATTGCTGTCGGGTAAATTTCTTTAACATTCTATTTTTATAAACTAATAATATTACCTCGTAATTGTTTCGTTTATTCTTTCCAGTACAATATTAATGTTAACGTTGTACTCTCAAATTCTCGTCAACGTACCATTACCCGTAGTGACATACCGCAAAGGCCACGGATTAAAAATCATATGGTTTGAACTATTCAAACTATTTCCGGTATTTATGCATCTTGATCTTAATGGAAAGAACACCGATTACCGTTCACATTCCTGTGTCTTCTAGGGAGCTAAAATATATCGGAATTTCAGGTGCTGCTAACGATAATAGTAATGTGGATAATCTGCACGATCTTAACCGTGACTGATACTCTGCCAGTTGGTCATCCAGCTAGAGTGGACACTAAAATAAAGATCATCAGTGATTCGCCATGGTTCCGAGTACCATATCCCGGTCAATGGGGTACACCGACTGTAAGCCTGTCTGGTGTACTTGGTATGTTAGCTGGAGTATTGGCGTGCACGGTGGAATCTATCAGCTATTATCCAACAACGGCTAGAATGTGCGGTAAGCAATTATTAAATTATCAATTGAATAGTCTAGGTAAGATTGTACACGAGATTAGATATATAAAATTTCATTAATATTTCATTTTCTTTTCATATGTAGGTGCTCCGCCGCCGCCGGTACATGCAATTAACAGAGGAATCGGTATGGAGGGGCTTGGTACCATGCTGGCTGGTCTATGGGGCAGTGGCAACGGTACAAACACATTTGGAGAAAATGTGGGAACTATAGGTAGAACGCCGAATTTTCCGTTGAAAAAAATATTGAAGAGCACGATGAGTCACGCTATTAGAATATCGTTAAATGGTATATTGAACTAAATGGTTTGAACGAAATATTAACAGGTGTTACGAAAGTCGGTAGCCGCAGAGTTATACAATGGGCGTGCGGATTGATGATTCTCCAAGGATTGATCAGCAAATTTGGGGCTGTGTTCATTATTATTCCTGAACCCATAGTCGGTGGAATATTTTGCGTGATGTTTGGGATGATCACTGCTTTCGGTGCGATTAAAATGAGCAACAATGTATTTGTATAAATAGGTCTGATAAATATAATTAAGAAGTCGTTCTTTCAGGTCTCTCTGCTTTACAATATGTCAATTTAAATTCGGCGAGGAACTTGTATATTCTTGGATTCTCTATTTTCTTCCCATTGGTAACAGACTTTTTAATCTCTACAATTCCATAATTATTCATTTATTAAAATTGATAACATAATTTCAGATTATATTATTGAATTAATTAATTATTAAGTATTACTAATACGAAGACTAGTGATACCACTGGAATTGTTTCTTTTCTTTCGAAAGATAATTACTATAAAATATGTTTGTGAATTTTTAGGTTTTGTCCAAATGGATGATCCATCACTCGAACGTAATAAATACTGGAAGCGAAATTGCCGACGGTGTGATTACTGTGTTACTTAGCACAACTATCCTAGTTGGGGGTGTGGTGGGTTGCCTGTTGGATAACATTATACCAGGTAGGATTTAAATCGTAGAAAGAAAGTGTTCTCTATTCATATACTATTATTAATCGCTATTATACGTTAAGTACTGTTATTCATTTTTTAAGGCACACCGGAGGACCGTGGACTCGTTGCTTGGTCAAAGGAAATGGAACTAGATACGGGGGTGGAAGAGGAGGACCACGATTACGCACCCAATACGTTTGATTTTCCTTTTGGAATGAATGCATTGCGACGGTATATTTCTTTCTCTATTTAATTTCTTTTTTAACTGTACCCCTTTCCCAATGTTTTGTAATTCTTCAAAATTTCTTCCAGATGGAAATGGACTCGTTATGTACCATTCTTACCTACATACAAGCCTGGAATTTACTCATGTGGTCAGAAGAAACAATGAGTACCACTTTATATTACCATACCTGATAATATGAACATTGCTAATCATAAGCAGAGTATATGTATGTATGTACCGTCAAGTAGTGTGACTGAATTATTGTGCGATCTTCTCATCTCTAATTCTCATATCAATGCAATTCGTTTATTTTATAATTTCAACCTGCAAATAATGTATATACATGTCGCAGTTTATGTAGCTTACAAATTCATTCCCCCGCGCAATAAACACATTGTGTAAAGTTTTATACTCAGGCTTCTAACATTTTATTAATGTAAGATTTAGGACAATAAATGTTTTTCAAACTTAATTTTATAAATTAAAAATAGTATCGCTGTCTATAAAGAAGTCCCTGAAACTATTTGTATCCCTGCCTTATCTGCACTCAACAATGGCTTGGTGTCTCCTTCTATAAAGTCCTGGTTGAAACTATTCCTGCCTCTGCCTTTCCAATTCCAGTTGTTTCATTCACGTCTTCATAGATGGCGACACCAAACCAACTGTAGGGTGTACATAAGCCAGGGATAAGGACAAGTAGTAAGGACTCACTATAGGCTTTACTACATATGCTTCTGGTTTAGCTCTCCCTTCTTTCTTTTTCCTTTAAATATCCCTTGAGTTATTATACTCTCTCCTGTTACATACTTAGTAATATATTTTTTGTGTGCGCAGCTTTCGCATGCAAGGAGTAAGGAACATTGACCGGCACTTCTCATTATGCATAAAGGCAAGAAAGAAGAAAGAATTACCTATACATCCCATACTTCCCTTACCAAATACTTTAGTTATAGTAAATTGGTTTATAAAAATTGTTTTTAACTATTAACCTATAAGTTTAATTTAGAACAATTGTGTAATAAAGTGATATGTATATCTATTATATATTTTATTTTATATTCAGTTTATTCGGTAGATCTTATATAAACTTAAATATTACTTTCACTACAAGTTCTACTGAATGTGCTAAATATAAAATGAAAGATATAATAAATACTTTACATATGCACAAGTTACACAACTGTTTTAATTTAAAGTAAACTTCTGCATATAAAGTACGTAAACTTTAGTATAAGTTTTATGTGTAAGATATATTGTAAATTAACTGCTAAGAATAGTTCATAAGTATTAGCTTGTACTTTCAACATTTTTGTAACTTATGTATTTTCTTTAATTAATTTAAATAAATCTTGAATGAAAAGAATTCTCTGCTCTTTTTATTTTTACACCTTACAATCCTTGAAAGAACCTAATTCCAATTCCTTATACAAGTAGTACCGTGGACGAACTTTAAATGCAAAGTCCTAAAGCGAGAAACTTGTCAAAATAGCCCTATACGTTATTAAATAAAGCACTCAGAAATTCCTGGAATGCGACGTCATGTCTTAGAATTGCTAAGGTTCGAATACCTCCTCGCACATCATGTTCTCCTGATACAAATCCACGATTTTCAGCAGATATTTCTGCCAGAAACTCAGAAATTTTGCGCTCGGAAATTCCTGGAATGTGACGTCATTTCTGAGAACGAATACCTCCTCGCATATCATATTCTCCTGATACAAATCCACGATTTTCGGTGAGATATTTCTGCCAGAAACTCAGAAATTTTAGCGTTCGGCAATTCCTGGAATGTGACGTCATTTCTGAGAACGAATACCTCCTCGCATATCATATTCTCCTGATACAAATCCACGATTTTCGGTGAGATATTTCTGCCAGAAACTCAGAAATTTTAGCGTTCGGCAATTCCTGGAATGTGACGTCATTTCTGAGAACGAATACCTCCTTGCATATCATATTCTCCTGATACAAACCTACGATTTTCGGCAGATATTTTTGCCAGAAACTCAGAAATTTCAGCGCTTGGAAATCTGGACTTTGTATTAGGAGAATATGATGTGCAAGGAGGTATCCGTCGCCGGCAATTCTTGGAAATGACGTCACGTTCCAGGAATTTCCGAGCGCAAAATTTCTGAGTTTCTGGCAGAAATATCTGCCGAAAATCGTGGATTTGTATCAGGAGAATATGATATGCAAGGAGGTATTCGTTCTCAGAAATGACGTCACATTCCAGGAATTTCCGAGCGCTTAAATTTCTAGATTCTCCCAACAAATTTTGCAAGAAATGAAGACTTTGAAAATGATTGAGAATTTCCTGCTGCCAAGTTTAATAACGTGTAGGACCATTTTGACAAGTTTCTCGCTTCAGGACTTTGCATTTAAAGTTCGTCCACGGTACTTCTTGTATAAGGAATTGGAATTAGGTTCTTTCAGGGATTGTTAAGGTGTAAAAATAAAAAGAGCAGTGGAATTCTTTTCATTGAGGATTTATTTAAACTAATCAATGATGATACATGTTACAAAATGTTGTAGTTCAATTTTACAAGCTAATCCTTATGGACTATTCTTTTATATCTACTTAAAATACATCATACAACTACGTACTTTGTACGCTGAAGCTTATTTTAAATTACAGCGATTGTGTAACTTGTGCATATGCACATTATTTATTATATCTTTCATTTTATATTAAGCACATTCAGTAGACCTTGTAGTAAACGTAATATTAAAGCTTATATAAGATCTACCGAATAAACTGAATATAAAATAAAATATATGATAGATGTACATAACAGTTAACACATTGGCGACAGGGCATTTGGATTACAGTTCTAAAATGACGCATATATGTGTCATCCGTCGCCAATGTGTTAATTACACAATAATGTGCTATGCACTAATAGTTGCAAAGTATTTTTACAAAGCAATTTACTATAACTAATGTATGTGGCAAGAGTTATTCTTTCTTCTTTCTTGCCTGTATGCACAATGAGAAGTGCCGGTCAATCCGCCTTACTCTTTGCCAGCGAAACCTGCACACACAAATAATATATTAGTAAGTATGTAACAGGAGAGAGAAAGATTGTTAAGGGACATTTAAAGGAAAAAGAAAGAAGGGAGGGTCAAACCAGAAGCATAAGAGAAAGGAAGGATCAATTAAAATGTTGTACTATGTATTCATTTTAATGAAGAGTTTAATACTGTGTCTGCTAACACTTTGTTGATATGAAATTGAGTACACGAAATCATTTTCAAGCATTATTAACTTAATTTGATAAATAAGAAGGTGCTTGTATAGCCAATACAAACCGTAATTTATAAACAAGTGCCAGAAACTATTTGTATCACTGACTTATCTACACTCACAAGTGGGTTTTAGTTGGCCATCTATAGACAAATGCCTGAAACCACTCGTGCCTCTGCCATATTTTCTCTTAAATAGTTTTTACTGTAAGTAAAGCAGGGACCGAAATAGTTACGCGAACATTTTCGAGCGTAGATAAGGCGGAACACTAGTAGTTTCAAGGACTTCTTTATAGATGGCCGTACGATAGGCGCCACACACCACTACACACGGTACCACTGTTGGACAGTAGTGGCATAAATTATGTGTTTGGCGCGAATTAGTCGCAAATAGTCAGTAAATGTTATTGTTGAGAACTTGCGTGAAAACGAATAAGTTGGAATATGGCTGGATCCGCAGATGTAGCCACGGTACTGCACACGCGTATTATATTTTCAATAACGTTCAACTTGTACACTTCTCTAAAAACATTACCTGTACCTAACCTTCAACATTTTAACCGGGTTGCCCAAAATATAATGACATGATACTTCTTTTCTTTCATTAATATAATGTAATGTGCTATGCATGAATGAGAATTTGTATTATTTTGTGGAAATAAATTAATGTATAAAATAATGCACACATATTATTTTTATATAGTAGCATGTAACTAATGTACTCCGTATTGCAAATAAAACGAGAATTATGAAATACATATCGATTTCATATGCATGCATTGCAATTGATAGTAGTCGTGTTATGCATGGTTATTTTACACAGTTAGCACAATGATTTCATCCGATTATTTGTATTTAATTAACATGCAGATCAGGCTACAGAGATTTCTGAATATGCCATTGGTGCAAAGATGCAAGGATATAGCAATGTTAATAGATGAATCGAGCACAACAGAATTGCAGCACGTGTTTCCAATATTGATAGACTCGTTATTTGGAACGACCGACAACATTGGTTGGGGTTTACATAGCATCACATTTAAAAGAAATCCACAGGAGTACGAAACGCTATGTAATTTCCTTAATCCGCAAGGGCCAATTTTTTCTTTATGCTACAAATTATTGCCAGACTGCTATTTAAAATACAACTTTCCAATCTCTTATTTACCAGTACGTGAAACCATTATTATCAGATAAGCAGTGAACAGTGTGCAACAAAGGAAACTAATTTTTGTTCCTTCTTTTATTTTAGGCGAAGATACGTTCAATGCTAGAAGAAGGTGTAATACCACCCTTTTATCTTGACAAAATCAGAGATGATCAAGGTACACGTGGTGTGTCTGCTTTAAGTATGAGTATCCTTTTTTATTTTAAATTAATAGTTCAGTAAAATATTTACGTGGAATTTTATGCGCTAGTGAATCCTTAACATTTGTACATATCCCTTTGAATATTACATCTTTCACTTTGCGTATCATCTGACAAACCCGTGGCTACAAGTGCAACAGCAAGAAAATGTATGGGTGAATTGGGAAACTGCTTATGTTCAATTAGCGCACTGTTATTTATATCATTTTCTACCCAGAGATAATTCTCCAGTTTTACCCATCATTGCACCATACATTAGGAAAACACCTCAACGAAAATTGGTACAGTCGCCTGAATCTAAAAGGTATTAGAAACTATATACATACTAACAGAGGATGCGTTATTATTTATACGATCCCATTGCTCTAGGACTAAACAATATGTTAAACATTTAAATCAGAGATTATTACAGATTGCAAACACCGCGACTTTTGCGCACCTCAATATTATCACCAGGATCATCGAATTCTACATCGACTGTACCGCAGCAACAATGTTTGCCACAAGTTTGGAGAAGCGAAACTGTGGTACAAGTTTTCCTTGATTTTTGGGTAGAATATACGGAAGAAGAACAATTAAATCCACGATTAAACACATCGTATTCTGCGTCCGTTCCACGACGAGTAAGTTTTCAATTGAATCTTCCTTTTAATCCTGCATCTATTTATATGGAATTTCTATTGCAGCAAAGCATTCATTCTGGAGAACACATACGCCTTGTCCGAGCATTTATTAAAACCTTGCATGAATTTGCGAATAGCGCAACAGGTGATAAAAGTGCAATGGATGAATTGAAACGGTATACATATATATATATTGATAGAAAATAATTTAAAAATTGTAACTGCAACGTAGACATTTTTTAATGCGTTATACTATTTGCAGAATCATTTTGCCTTCCGTTCAAGGCAAAATCTACACGTTTCTCCGGAAGGCTATACACCATTGGCCTTTAGATAGTTCATTTAGATTAATTCTTGAAGCATGGTTAAGCTTTATTCAACCATGGAGATATTTCCCTGGAATATCGTATACGAGGGAAGGGTAAGTTTCTAGTTAAAAAAACAGAAAATATACTTTTAATAAATTACTACGAAAAAATTGTTTGACATTTTATAGGAGATCGGAAGAGGAAGAAAGAGGAAAGATACACGATTCCTACAGATGGATACCCTTTGTTGCACACAATTTGTTAGCCTACACGGCAATATTTCAGCAATTATTACCACGCTTTATGAGAACAGATTTGGTAGCTCCGAAGAATGCGTTAATGTTATTTAGGGTTACAAAAGTATGTTAAACGTTTATAGATGATAACGTTACGTAGGAACATGTATTTTAAGCAGCTTTATTGTGTAGGTTTTCGCGCAACCGCATTTGGCAAAAATAATATGGGAAGTAGAAAGTCATATGGACGATGTTGGCTTAAGTAGAAGTCGAGTGTCAGCGAATCAATGGACATCGGCGATTCGGCAACAAATTTTAGACCTCGAAGGACCAACGTTTCAATATGTTCCAATATTTTCTATGGCCACTTGCTCGCAGGTATACAAAATGTAAAATATATGTCTGAATTATTTAATTAGTTTGCAATTTGAATTCTAGGTTGTTGGTTTGCTACGGACAATAAAGCAAGCACATTTAACAGCGACCGGCTTGATCGATGCGCTAGAAAAGAAAAGGAAGAACAGACGATTTTTGTTAACAATGTGGGAGTTCTTTTATGGCGAAGAATATACTACACATGATGATATTAGTATTGACGAACGACGGCGTGTTCCTATATATCTGGCGAATGCTCAGCAACAATTGATCGAAATCTTCGAAGTAAGAAGGCGCGACAAATATATTTTCGCTTTGAATAAAAGCCTACACTGGCTTAAACATAATTTTAATCACTGCAGATCGACGTAGAAGACATTCCTCAAGTAGCCATCGAAGCTGATCAAGAATATCACGATAGCATTCTATCGACATCTTTCTGTCATCAGTCACAAGTATAGCATTAATTTAGTCCCCTAATAATAAGCAGAAGAAGAAGAAGATACTTAACGTCTTTCATATTTTAGATGGATTCCAGTTTAGATACGAGTAAACCGGGTGTCTTTGTCCCTATCCAAAAAGATAGACAAACGTGCCAGTACATTGAATACATGGGAGATCCAGAATTACAGCCAGTTAGAACAAACGAATGCGCGTTTTTAGTTAGAAATTTGTACAAACTATCTTCCTATATAAATGTAAAGGTCAATACTTATCTAATAATATTTTAAACGTTCAACTAGATACGCATAATTTTCCAAATTGTAACCGTCTATCTTTAACAGTACCGATACGAGATAACTGGAATGTACTATCGCCGTGGCTTCCTCGGCAGTGTTTGCCGACAGATCCTCCAACCACCCACGAAAGTCATGAAACTACCAAAACGAACGCAGAATGGCTTTTCCAGCCGTTACGAAGAACGTATACCACCCCGACTGAGTTTACGACCACTGGCTAATTATAGTCTACTCGCAGCCATGAGTATAGGAATATTTATCGCCTGGCTTACAAAGTACGTACGACTGAACACCGTAATCGATTATTTTCGTAGCCAAGGTAATGACTGTTGGGTAACATCGATTTATTTGCAGCTATGGTGCCTTCACATTCTTCGGTGTTGCCTTTTGTATGTGGTTTGTGTATATAATAATACGCGCAACGTTAGAACCCTGGACGAGGTCGAGCAGAAGCACATTTAGGGCCAGCACAACTGCATTCTCCGTGAACTGATAAATAATGCAAATGTTATATTGTTTAAATGCTGACATGTACTATTGTACAATACGCCGTGTAATTCCGCAAGACAAATATCAATGCAATTGTAATGTTTCATATGTTAAATGTAATTTAAAATTAATTTAACAAAGCACTGTACGTTTTTGATAAATACGATGAACGATTTCTCTGTGTTTTCAATTCCCTGATTGCAATGGAAGTTCTATAATACTCGTATGTATGTATAGTACGGGTCATCGGTCGAAGCGGTCAATTATCAGTCTATAGTTGCAGCATCAAGTGAAGTACATATCCTTTTCAAATCCTGCTACGAATGTCGCTGGAGTGGTTATTATTTAATCAATATCGTGTACGGATAACTAATCATTTCTGACGATCGTGCAACGCGTAATATTGCCTCGGCGTAAGTACAACTGGGTTCGTTAACGCTGATATTGTCAGCCGGAAAATTGGTGTCGGACTGCAGTAGAAACTGTCCAGATGAAAGGACCAGATACGAGCATATCGTGAAATGAAATTCATAATTTTCTCTTTTTCATATGGACTTTTTTCGGCCTCGTATTAAAAAAAGGATAGACTAAAGAAATTCGTCGTAATTGTTCTAAAACAAATACCGAGAGTGTATTATATACTTTAATTTAAATTTAATAAGAAAATTTTACGAGCAAACTCTGCACCCGACATATACTTTACGGAGAAGAACTACCCCCCTAATTAAATCCTACTACTCGACACCGGACTCCAGGAACTTTCTTTACGTTCCCATAGGTGGGGGACTATACCTGAGTGAATCAATTATATGTACTACCCGCATACGTAGCCGGGTAAAAATGAGCTGCACAACGAAACCAATTGGACCTTGTTAACCAGTTAATTATAATTCCACTGCAATTTCACGCGGTTATCAAAACGTTTCCACTCCAACTGTTCATTAATCGATTTAACATCCTATGAAACATAAGCTTCGAAACATTACCTAGAAGCAAAAATAAGTCCTCATTAAAAGAAGAGCAAAGTAGAAGAACAACGTTTCTATTTATTTTACGTTTTATCATTTATTTTTACCCGACGAAGAAGTCCCTTGTTTATGCCATCCAGTTTCAATCGCATTAGTCGCGTTAAGTTGTTATAGATATATTTAGTAGCTTGGTGCGTGTTTGCATGTCCCGTACAACCACGAACATGACCCGTTTTCGATTAGACCCGTTGCAAAGTTGCATTCTCAGCGTCGTTGTCCAGCCACACGACTCATTCAGCTTCGCAACGCAATTGCGAATCCTTTCATACGATCTCAAACGACCTGTTATATGCCTGTTACGTACAATAAGCACGTTTTGAATTACTCAGAATGGACTCGGTCATTATTCGTTAAAGATTGCCTCCGTTTTAAGGAGGTGCCTTTAAGCTGTGGGACACGTGTCCCGCGAAATGAATCGTGATCAGTGATCTTAATTGAGGAGACTGATTTCTTGGGGCACGCCTCTCTAAAGTTACACAGATTAGTTGGATACTTTTTTATTGAGACACGGTTATTACCTTGGGGGCAAGAGAAAATCGTAATGAGTTAGTTATATCATAGATATTGATTTCACGAACGTTGATTGCAATTACTGATTGCGTAATTATATGCTGCGAATCGTGCACGGCGAGGAAATTCTTTGCTTTTGCCAAGGAAATTCGCAAAATCTTTGCAACCACGTATAAAATATATTTTGGAGGAAATGTAACGTTTATTACATCGATTGAAACATAATTAATTTCAGGGCTCTATTTCAAAGCAAAAAGGCATGATACTCTGAATCGGTATTCGACAGGAAAATGCTTTCACCGTGGAGGATAACTTATATACCAAAGAACAGACTTTTTTTTGCCGCGTTCGAAAATTACAATCATTTTCGCTTCATGCATTCGCAAACACTTCAAGCAAAAAATAGCTCCATGAATCATTAGCCTAATCAAGTTCGCCCGTGTAAAAACAGCAGCGTTTAATTTTAACCAGTGATAAATGAATTGTACAATCTATTAATTCTATTTCTCACCTATTCTTCTCTTTATCGAAAATTGTATTCTTAACCAGAGTATCACGAAAACTACAACATAAATTCGAAACTTTACTACTTCGAAGCAATAAGATATTTGACTGCCAACGGGAAACCGCAACGTTGATGGCGTCACGTGCTTCCGCATATCAAGTCAGGACGTAATTGTATTGATCTTCAACACTGGACAAACTTATAAAAATCGTAGCACACTTTCGTCTTACATACTTCAATATTCGTTGAACAAACGGTATAAAACCCTTCTCTAAAAAATGGAATTAAAAAGAAGAAGCGGGTACAAAAATTAGTCAATGAATATTGTCAGGTTGATGAGCTTTCCAGAAGAATAATCTAGAGTCTAGATTCTAGATTCTAGACGGCCTTTGAAACGACCTTGATCCCTCACAGACTGAATTATACCTTTTCTCTTTATCAAAGTATCAAGGAAGAAACTGTACTTTTGCTTTTAAAGATTCATCCGTTTTTTTAAGATACCGGGAACTCACTGAAGTTGTTGGCCCTCGCGCGCCGTATCAGGTTAATTACGTAATTGCCAGTTATTAGGAGAATGTAATAACTGACAAAGATCGACGAACACGCTTGAGGCCACCTCGTCAATTAAAATTGACATTAATTTTATTAATCAGTATATTTCTATCCGCCTGCTGGTCTAACTCCATTGATGATTATGCGAAAATGATAATTTCGACAGAAACGAAGAAAAATACACATTTAAATGTCAGGATAAATTATAGCACACTTAAGCTTTATTAAATGTAAGAAGGGATCGATCGTTCACCGCGGAAGTATTACATATATCCTGGCATAAAGTTGGATCCCTAGAAACTCACCGGAGAACCCGATTTCTCACATGAAACGAACTTACGAAGACACGTGCGTACCGCCACACATTGCAGATATAACCACCTTCTGCGAAAGGGAGAACGAAGAGTACCGACACCTATTTGTTAGCCTTGGCAGTAATCTAATCTTGTCGAATGTGTAGCTGAATAACAAATACCCACTTCTTTGCAAGACGATCCACCGTGATTGATAGACTATCCAGTAAATATGTATATAGTCTGTTCCCACGATACACATCTTGCAGGCATGGCTTTTTAAACTGCTACACGATGATACAAGTAGACAACGAAAGGGGGGACCTAATTCGAGTATCGTATAAATCTGTCCGAGGGAAAATTATGGATCAAACCTTGCCTTAAAATGTTCACCGATGCAGACGAGATAAAGCATTCGATGGCAATCGTAATGATGTGAGTAACGACGTGGAAAAACAAAGGGAATGTAATGTGTATAAAATATTTGGCAACACGCCGGTTAATGAAAGTACATAGCTCGAAAGATATTAATTCTATCGTGGAAACACGCGTGACCATGTGTATCTCCCAGTCTACGTCCATTAATTCAAAGAAACAACTGTCACTTTTATGCTTGTAATTTCATAATCGACATAATGGCGTTAATTGTCTCAATATTATTGCGCGCTCCTCCACCCCCGGTGACCTACTAAAGAAACATCCCCTTTCTATCTTGCGGCTACGTTTCCAAACGTCAGACACGTGGCTCGAATGAAAAATCCAGGCACACTTACGTATATCCTTTACACGCGAATTGCAAGGAAACCTCGTGAGTTGGGCGAGTTACTCGAATGGGGGACGAAAAACGTAAAAGTTTCCCAGCGTCGAAGAGTAAAGTGTCGCGAAGAGTACCAGATGTGAAACGGAACTTCTCATTCTGCTAAGAGGAAACTAAACTAATTTCTACTTACTCTGGCAAGCAAGGTGTGCACTCACACGTTCAATTAGTTCACGCACGTGGCGCGTGTCATGCGCTGCCTTTCTCAGCCGTATATATACATACAGGACCTGTGCCACTGGATTCACTTGCAAATCTTTCCAGCCAATCCTGTAGATTTTCGATACGTAAAGTACAATTTTTAATACACTCTGAATGAAAACATTCGGTGAAAGAAAAATTGTATATAGAAATATAATTGGTATTGTGTAATATATACCTGGAGATAGATCTACGTATAATAAGATTTAATATCGATCACGTGATTTTTATATACAATTTTTCTTCTTACGAATAAAATCATTGGCACAGTTACCTCCAGTTCCAAGGAAGTGTATTTCGAAACGGTTCAGCCGTCTGAGAAATAAAGTACAGAATCAGTATTTAGCATAAACGATTTTCTTCTACGGTCTACCACTACCGCCATAAGCTAGAACACCTTCTATTCCACCTCCACCGTAGCGGTGTCCCCGGTGTCACGAAGAGGAACTCAGTTACGCGCCACGGGGTTGAGAAGACGGACGCGTTCCCTGGGTGCATTTCATCTACGAGCGATTTTTTGTTTAATTCCGTGTTTATAAAGAGAATCACGGACACGCAATACCGTTTGATCGTTTAGTCGATCTGTGATCGTTCTAGAAAAGAAAGGTGTCGTCCATTGACATTGATCGGTTCAGTGAAAATTCACGTTGCCTCGATTGGTTTTATCGAACGAAGTCGAATCGAGTTTTCCTCGGGTATTCTATAGATTAAAATCAATATGAATTTTAATTCAAATCTGTAATTATATTGATGGATTCGTAATCGACAAAAATTCGCGGGGTATATTAATTGCAATAGTCGCGAGGACAATAACGATGTTCGCAGAGTGATATGGCAAGCCTCTATAAATAAAGATAGGCGTAAAAGCTTAGAATAGAGGTATCGTGTATGTTGTTATTAAAGCACGATTCCGTCCACTTTGACTTGATTCTGGACAGCAGAATTTGCTTTTCGTTCGGCGGTATCTTCTTTTACTGTCCACTTAGGTCAAAATATTAAAAACAGACTTCCACTCGACAGTCGAAACAGAAATATCTGGAAGTTGCTGCTGCTCTGAAATTTACTTGCGAACAACATTCGCACGTTACCGCATTCTATACGAATACCGAGGAAATTCTCGAGCGAAACTTCGACAATTCACGATACCCACCTGTATAGATTTTCCTTCCTTGCGTCCCGCTTGCACGCGAACCAGTAACTTCAGAATTGCGTCGCGAATTAATCTCGATCGAAACTCTAATCCTTCCTGTGTCATCGTTCAACATTTCCAACGACAAAGTCCACGTCATTGCCGTGAAATTGAATGTACACTCCGTTTCTCGCCAAGGCACACGAACAGTTTCTTAATTACGGTGACGAACAACAAAGGCCAGCCTGCAATATTACGTTTACTTCAGTGCCTCGATGAAAGAAAGGTGTCGTGGAAGGAACATTTAAAAAAAATTAATTGTTCGTTGGACGAAAGAAGATTAAAGAACATCGACGTTAATTCTTGGCGATTCTGTGTTAACAAAATCCTTCGCTAAATCTGCAAAAACGGAAGAATTAATTACGAGCATAAAAGTACATCGAACTTCTCCCCGCTCGACTAACTGTCCGAGGAGAAGGTGAAGCGCTATCGAATACATCGTGGTCGTCCTTCTTTCCGAACGATTTGAGTCCAGGCGAAAGGAACATTAATAAACTTTAGTGGAGGAGAATGAGGGTAATCGAAAAGCCGATAAAGGGTGGCAACGAAACTATTCAAGATCAAGAAGCAGCAAAGGGACACCGTCAGGATTTATGATAGGAGATCACGTAGTGACCTAAATATCGTCGCCAAAGCGTGCTCAAAGGGACTGCGTATCGCCGCAAGCTAGAATCACCCTTCGATGAACATGCGCTGGAAAGTTGTGGCTCGCTGTGAGCTTCGCAACTGCGCGACCAAAGCGTGGCTGGACTCGAAACGTCCACTAAATGAACTTCATCGTTCGCGATCTGTGAACTCCAGCAATCTTGTCCCGCAACGGGCGACTCTTTGCCCCTGGATGCGACGCGGCTACACGAGGATGGCTTAGACCACCTGAAAATGATTAGAAGCTTCAGATACTTCTGAGCGGAGCGGTAACGATACTAGTCGAATATATTACTAAATATTGATTCACCGTGACGGACGAGGAGAATTCAATGGTACGACGATAATAGTAATGCAAGTAATGCAGCTTGAATTTTTACGTACGAAAGAATCGCGCGCTGTACTTGAATTGGATCAATGAATACTGTTAACCAGCCGGGCAAAGACAAAGCTCGCAAAAGTGGAGCAAATATCGTCAGGCAGCGTGTCACGTCCATACAAATAAGCGACGATGCTTCCTTCTTCCGGTCCTTTGCTTGGTACGTGTCGTTTTGTTAAAACGAGATCGATCGGTTACGTGGAAGCGTGACACATTTGTTAAACGATACCTATCGGCCGTCGTACCTCGGGGAAGAAGATACCGATGACCAATTTCCTATTCGACCAGTCTTGCACGCGATTGATATTTCTCTTTGCTAAATTGAGAAAGCAGGATCTATTTAAGGACGTGGCTTCAAGCTTCCGTGACCGAGAATCGCAGAAATTCTGCAAGAAGAAATTCAAGAGTTTCGTTAAGTACCCTGAAAACTTTTGTTCAATCGAGAGAAACAAAAATGCTTCGCATTGCATCAACGATAGTATACCAGCGTGACAATTAACTCGCTAATAAGATCGCTTGGCCGTACGACGGACAGCGTCTTCTGCTTACTGCTGGATCGATAGATCTATATGCATAGATCAATGACCGATTCCACACAAACGAACAATGGCCTGAACTTGGTGCTTCGTTGGAGGTGTATCAACGGCTATTGATGAGTATTATTATTGTTGCATCGTTAGATGATAGATAACGATACAGTATCGGATACAAGTGTCCATCGTGATGGAATTTCCATCAAATGCCAGCGAGTTGGCCAATAACCGGACCGTGACAGCCGTGAACGCATCGACACACTCGGAGCTGAATCTACCGTACACAGTGTGCGAGATCCTGGTGGCGGTTTGCGCGGTGTTTGGCAATGGCCTGGTGATCATCGTCTTCAGCAAGGAGAGGAAGCTCCGTCGACGGACCAATTATTATATCATCTCCTTGGCCACCGCCGATCTGTTGGTCGGATTATTCGCCATACCGTTCGCGATTTTGGCTAGCATTGGATTGCCAACTAATTTGCACGCCTGTCTATTCACCGTCTCTGTATTGGTTGTGCTTTGCACGATCAGTATCTTCTGTCTGGTTGCGGTGTCCGTGGATCGTTACTGGGCTATACTGCATCCCATGGGATACTCACGCACCGTACGCACCAAAACTGCCATAGGTAAGAGGTCAATAATGGACGGGTGTACCTTGGATAATAGTGGACGATTTAAATGCCGGTCTGACATATAAATGTATTAAACGTGGACAATTTGGGAATGTTTCTTCGGCTACATATGGTTTCTTGAGTAGCGCGAGAGAATGGTTCGGTTTTTCTGCTAAAGAGTATCGAACTTCGCTGAGTTCTCAACTTCTTTAATTTAAGTTTTCAAGATGGATGGGAAACTCGGGCAGAATTTTAAGCAGTTCCTCCGGAACGTCCCATTAATTATAAAAAGGAAATAATCGCAGGAATTGTAATATTTCGCACACAACGAGCCACTTCTTCGTTGTACGTGTACGGACATCAGTTTCGCTGTCGTTAAATAATAAATCTCGTTGAGAGGTCTGCGAGTGAGACTTGTACCAGGCTGCTCGTCGGGACAATCGAGGGAAATACGAGCGGCGGCAAAGGAATATCAACGGAAGCGACGACGCACGAGTAGTACGAGTCGATAATTATTGTCCACGCTGGCGGCATTGTGCAATCCGACGATCCAATTAAAATCGCCTCTTCCTAGAAGCGTTCTGCATGGCACACGTAATCGTTTAATCGAGCTGCGATAATACAACACCGGGACGGGCCACGCAATTATAATTTGCGAAATTGTTTGCTCGGGAGCACCTGTTACTCGCGTCCTATCTCGTCCGGTGTCTCTGGCGGGCATGGAGTGTTTCAATCCGTATCCGTAGGTTTTGATACAGAAATGTCTGTTGACGAGAGGCCAACATGTTCATGATTTTAGTATGATTGATATTTTTGTGACTGGTCAATCAGTTTCGCGTTGGATATATTGGCATTTGCGCGGTCCGAATAATAGAATGGTACTTTGTACGATGCTTCGAACAACAAGTCGTTCAACTCTTCCCGAAGCGTGCTATGCATCGCACGATATAAACATAGTTCTTGAAATTCCACCAGATCGAATTTTCCCTCGATCCTAAGTGCATCTGTTATGGAATGTTTATCACGTTTCACTGCGCTAGAATACAGAGCATCAACTTGTGTTTGAATTGATTAAACAGCACTGAACAGATGTATCCTAGGAGATCACTGTCACCCTGTTTCAGTAGCTATTCTGTCTCAATTTGGATGCAGTGTAATACACGTGGACGATCTTCCATTCTAAATCGAATCGTTCTTGTCCATCTCTTCTTTTTTAATTAAGTTTTACCATACTTTTCCAAAGACGGACTCGACGAAATGCATTAGGACGCCACCTCCGTCTGCAACAGGTGGTGCGACGTCTCGGTGCATAAGACGTTTTTATAATGTACATGACGGGAGTATTTCATGGGATTTTTAATTCACAAATTAATTATGCAACTACGGCGCTACGTAAATTCAGCTACTTCCAAGGAAACTTCTATTAAATTCAATTCTTCGATCATTCATTGCCCTCTCCCAAAAAGGGGAAAGGAACGTATTGAGTCCACGTAATGAATCGATAGTTGCTTAATTAAGAAAGGAATTTAGAAATTTTCAACCTGCGTTCCATGCGTTCCGACCTGCGTACCATCCATTCGATTTTCCATAGGACTTTGTTTTCTCTCTATGCTCAGAGGAATTGAAGGAAATCATGTTCCTCTGTGTCTGAGTTACATATTTCAGAAACTCGATACAAGAAAATCGAACAAAATCCTCGCAGACTTTACGAATATTCTCGCGGAAGCCGTCAAGAGTTCCATGCAGCATTGATCGATCGTATGCTAAAGGTCTTATTAAAGGTCTGAAAGTCTCGTTTTTAAGAATAATTTACGCGAAATACCATCGTCGAAACGAAAACAGCTGGTGAAATAAAAATTAATGGCCCTGTCAGACGCGTCTCATTTCGCGGCCAGCCTGTTTGGCCGTGATTAATTCAACCATTTCACCTGTTTATGGCGGGGCTGATTTTAATTACGAGCCCGTTGACTGATACCATCACTCCACCGGGTGAAAAAGGTGCGTTTATTGCTGTACTCTTCAATCAATAACGTTCACGTGCACCACTATCGTTGGTTCCTTTGACCGACTTTTCACTTCCTATTCGGAAACCACGATAAGCCGTATCATTTTTTTCCTTCCTTTTTCCCCGCCAAATTAATTTCTACGCACAATCCGAGGGGCGTAGAAAAGTTGTATACCTTGTGAAAGATAGAAGCGAAAGGTTAAGGTATATTGAGCAAAGCTCAACTGAAAGAGAAAATTGTAAATCTCTTACCGAATGAAGGTCTTTGATTGCGAATGTCTGTATTGAAGACCAGACTTTGAATACTTCAACATTAGCAGGCATTTATTTAAAACGAATCGAATGACTGCATCGACAATAGGGGATGCGCCATTTAAACGATTGCTCCCATTTTTCAGAAATAATTTGCGTGTGCTGGATAGCCGGTACTCTGGTCGGTTTTCTACCACTTTTCGGATGGAACGCAGGAAAGAAATCCAACGAGAAATGTATCTTCACGGAGGTGATGGATTACGATTATTTGGTGTTCCTGTACTTCGCCACGATCATCTTTCCAGCTCTATTAATCGCAGCATTCTACGCCCACATATACCGAGTGGTTGTAAATCAGGTCAGACAATTTTCCCGTAAATACGCGGGTGTAACACGTATATATATATATATATATATATATATATATATATATACAGTTTGCTTAGATACATACGTGTATGATCGCGTATGTACTATGCTTGCAGTATTCAAAACCGCGAGATCGAATGACCGTAAATCTTGTACCGAATTATATTATAAATATATAATGTTATATTACAAATATATAATATAATTACGATGCAATGAATAATATATTTTACAGTTGCAGCAAATTGTAACGATGAACCCTGGTCGTCGTGCCGGTAATCAAACAACTGGGACCATGTTGCGTTTGCTTGGCGCCGCGAGAAAACGCGAGGTCAAAGCCACGCAGAACCTTTCCAGAATCGTGATATTTTTCATCATCTGCTGGTTCCCCCTCTACACCATAAACTGTGTAATGGCGTTCTGTCCGCGGTGTAAAGTGAACGATGTTCTAATGAACTTTTGCATCATTCTGTCGCATTTAAACTCTGCTGGCAATCCGTTGCTCTACGCTTACCATCTGAAGGACTTTCGGGCAGCTCTGAAGAACTTCATGTGGAGACTTCTATTCCCGCACAGCAATGTGAAATCCAGCGTGGTCAGCGTGATTCATGATCGTGGATCTTTGGTTGGTTCGCAGAGGCAATTGCAAAGGGAGGCTGGAGGGTTGCCTGCTTCCAGGGTGCAGAGATCAAGTTTAATACGTCAGGTATTGAACTTCATTCATTCCTTTTCTTTTAGTTAATTTATTTACTGTATTTATACTTTATCTCTGTTAGAACAGTTTTTAAAAGTTACTACAGTAACTTTCATTGAAATTTAATGCCAGTGGACCCTACGTATATTTTATTTAAATGATTCGCCTCCCTCTGGATTTTTAACAGCTGCGGTCGATTATTGTCGAAAGTTTTGGGCAAATAAAATTGCCGGTTTATCGCGAAGTTATATGTCATTGCTTATTGGAAATATATCTTATCTTATCAACTGAACGATTCCATCAAATCATGTGTGTATTAACTACAGGTGACTGACGCCAGGTCGAAGGGATCGTTTTATGCGCCTCGTAACGTTTCGTTCCGAGAAAAGGATGCCGGAAACGCGTCCAGTTCTTCGCATAGCGACAAGCAGGAAGTGGACAACGTTAGTCAAAACAGCGTCGAGCTTCAGAAAACAGAAAATGACAGTTATGAGAATAGCAGGATCGATTCGAGGGTCATTGGACCAACCAATGTAACCTCGATGGAATTACAGACTTACAAACCTTTAATGCCGCTGCTTCCGGCGGCAGTTGATCACGTTGAAGAAACTCCACCAGCGTCCATTTTTGTAATCGAGGTGGACGTAAATCATACCGTTTCTGTTCACGAAACAATGGATGAAGAATTAATGGAAGCCAGTGACAAGGCTTAATGATATTTTTTACAAATATTGATTTTTGAACGAAATTGTCATAATTAATTGCAACTGGATTTAATTTAATTTAAAAATGAATGAAATATATATATGAAGATTGGTAAATTAATCATTATTGGTACAGCGAATCGTACAACGTATTTTTCGTGTTAGTATTGTAATTCGGTGTATATACATATAATACTCTGAGTCCTGATGTTAATACTCCATGCGAATTACGAAGAAATGTTAAGACAGCGAATATTTGCCTGAACATGTTTTACTGTATGTTGTAACTTTCGTACAGAGAATTATGTTCTCGTTCAAACATTGAGGAGCAAGTGTTCTTTTTTACCGACAATGATTTACTCTATTTTCAAAATAAACCGTAACGTTATTTAAATAATGCATTATATATATGACGAATTTTTTTGTACGAATATATGTAACATATCTGTAGTAACATATCTTCAACGAGAAACGACGATCTCATAGTGGTCACGTTTGAAACGTATACAAATTGTACGAAAGACCAATATTTCTGAATTTATGATGTATATATACAAACGGATAGTTTAGCTCTCACAGATATTAAAAAATAACTATGAGTTGTCCTACAATTTAGTGTTCATTCCATATTCTGTATATCGTAAAGCAACTAAAATAAATGTCACGAAAACGATCATCCACATATCAGCAGATATAAATTACCTTTCGATACCCTAACCCAAACGTATTATATAAAACAGTTCCTTACCAATAATTGCATTTTCAACAGACTGTGTTCACAAAAACAAGTTCGAACTTCGATTACTTCGAAATACGAAACCACCTGCGCTCTGAGTATCTTTGAAGTTTGTATATTCAGCAACAGATAGCGTTTCAAATATGGCACCCTGTACTTTCCCGCCAAAGTTAGCCTCGCTGCAACAAGTGTGCTCATGAGCGTTGCTCTAAGATGTCAAAGTTTCTTTACTAATCGTTGATTATAATAATCTTATACTTGTATAAACAATGGATCCAAGTGAAGTGGAGTTTCTGGGTGAAAAAGAATTGGTGTCTATCGTACCGAATTTTACTTTCGATACGATACATTTAATTTCGGGTTCGGTGGGCCCTTTTCGAGCTGGCTTGCCTGTCAAAGTTCCAATTTGGTTGGCAGTGAATCTGAAACAGCAACAAAAGTGTCGTATTATTAGCCAAGAATGGATGGACACGGAAAGTTTGAACGAGGCAAAGGAGGAAGAAAAATTGTCAAAGTATGACGAGCCAATTGTTTTTCTTGGGGGGCCACGTGTTCCGTGCGATTCGAATTTTTCTTTGTTGTAGATTGTTCACGAAAATGCCTAGCAATCATTATATGGACGAGGCGCAGCTTTTATTGAGTGTTGGCAGCGATGACATATCTGATTCGGACAGAATCAGAACGGCGGTAAAGGTAGAAATACGAATGCCCGATTTATTCCATGGGAAAAGTCTGGAAGTAAACAATTGCTCGCCAGGGCCATCTAGGCGACTGCGGGACGTACCAACAATTTTCAAATACGATAGTACCTCGTTCGTGACGAAGTCTTTTTTAATTTAAGAATGTTTTCAATTAAGTCAGTCACTCAGTAATTCAATTTTCGTATCTGTAAACTCCTGCAAGTCGCACTGATTTGTTGCGAAGCACCACTTTCGATTTTTCCCACGAAATGGATTATATACTTTTGCTTTTTTCCAAAATACTAAACACGCGTTAAATTGCAGGACATATGGGACATAAGAATGTCAAAGCTTCGTACATCGATAGATGCTTTCTTAAAAAGCGAAGGTTTACATGCAAAATTGGATCATCTAACTGCTATGGAGATAAACAGTGTTCGTCCGCTACTGCCACACGCTCTAGATCAAATGTTGAGGATCCAAAGTGTACGTGCAATGTATAAAAAGTAATTTAGTATAGTAGAATATCTATTTCCTTGTTTAAATAAATTTTGTTTCTCTAGGGTGGAAGATTGGGGCAATCGCAGCATCCAGAAAATTCTCAATAAGTATTTGATCATATTGTTGTATAGTGCAACTGTGATTTTAACTATAAATATACATGTATATACTTATTAAATATATTTATAATATATTCTCATTCATTTCATGCGTACGAAAGGGAATGGGTAATAGTAACGGCATGTTTTGTATTCTCCAATATACGAATGAGATATAATCGTTTTATATTTTACTCTTAAATCATTACATACAGTCACTAGCATCTCAATCACAATTTCTCGTTATCACTAAACGTGTACTAAACTGTATTAAACGTGTATTTACATCGGTAGATCTGTCGTCTCAACTAAACTAGCAACATTCGACGCTAGTTTTTTTTTCACAATATTTACATTCCTTAAGCTTATAGTACACAGTCCTTTAATAATCTTTGATTTGAATCCTTAAAGGTAAATCTCGCTTTAGCAAACTTAACGCTGCTGAATCTAGACAATCTTGCCAGAAAAATCGCCCTACATTATAATACCAGTCAGAAGTTCAACGCGATGCTAAGCTTGCGAACCGAAACGCCCGTTGTACGTTGTAGAAAATGTGGAAATTATATGTTACAAAATAAAGGATGGCAATAACTAGGAACTGCAGCAGCAAGACGAGCCTAATGCTATCGAAAAAAGGCTTAAAATTAAACGAAACAAGATATACAAATTTTTACGGCTCGATATTTCAGCCCCAGTTCCCGTTTAACTGAAATGCGTTGATCTAAATAATTAGGGGATCGATTATTCTTGCGACGGTAATATTTATGTTACACAAACTCTATATTTTACACGGTAAAGAGACTAAATATAGATTCAAGTCATCGCTCCTCGATTCGAGATACGTGATCCTCCAACTATTTTGAACAGCAATAACTCCTCTCTGCGAGCAGTTAACGCCTCGTAAAAAATGTCATGAACATTCTGACTCAATTTCACTATAGTATACTGCCAGTGCAACGCCACGTAAGTACCACGTGCCCTGTATGCAAAGTACGTCGCCCTATCACACCAACTTGTATGCAGTTAATAAATACCGTGGGCCGTTAAATCGTGTATCGGACTGACATTGCGTGTAGGAAATAAAAAATTCGTATAAACCACATGGAGGAACGCGTACGTGGTGTTAACGATGTTGGGCGTATATTACGTGGAGCCATAGTAATTGAGTTAGCTTTATATCTAATGCAACGTGGTTAAGTGGAGTACGATACCCTTTTAAACGGCCACGATTTTGCTCGGGTCAACCTTTACCCGAATGAACATGGTATTGTCTTTAACGAAGTGCCGTTTCTTTACCATTTCGTGAGAAACGAATCGGGGGAAACCGAAGCCTAAAGAATCGGGCTCGCGACTCGGCCTCTGAAAATTTTTCCATGTTGGATCCGGTATGAAACTTTCCACGATATTGCACGCCTTTTCCGCGACCACCGTTTGATCGAATATAGTGAACGACACACTGTGCGAGAATGGCCATCGCAACAGAGCGTCATATTCTCCGGGAAGGATCTTTATGTATATGGAGATGTGACTTCCTTCGCCGGTGCCATTTCCATTTAAGAAAACTGACGCCTGAAACATAAATTTATTTGTTAACGTAACTGTACTTCGCCTAATTAATGCAATACCTAACTCTTAACAAATTGTTTCGAATTTTCGAAAATTACGTGCAACTGTTGCTTACCTGTAGCTTGTAACCATACTGACTAGTGTAAAATGGAGGGCTGACTAGCTCCATTCCCTCCTTGGCTTTCGCCTCGGACATTTTTGCACTGTAATCGGTGATCTTCCATATCAGTGTGCCCGTGTAGTTTAACGACAATTTGCTAATAGCGGATTTCAGGCTGGTTATTTGGTGCTGCTGTTTCGTCACCACGCTGCACATCAGACTCAGGTGCATCTTAGCTGACTCTTCCAGGTGTTTGTCCAATGAAAATCTATTTCCCTGCAAATGAACAAGAAAATGCAACAGCATGTTAGACTAATGTTCGTAACAGCGAAGAAAACATTTGTTCTACCAAATATAAATTTCATTCGCGTACCTTAAAGCGACAACCGGCGTCCTTGAAGGTACAGGATAATAGGTGTGTGGTGCAATGATCTTTCAAGTGAACTTCCAGATCTTCCCTTGGTAAGACTGCAGTTTCGCAACGATGTGGACAAGCGACTGGGAAACGGCCACACTTTGCGTGGTGGGCACCGAGCGTGTCAAAAACGAACTCTTTGTTGCAATAACGACAGGCAACCAGCCTCTTCGCGCATTCGCCAAGCTTGTGCTGGCTCAGGTGCCTTCTCTGTACCTTCATTCCGCACTTGCTCTCGCAGTACAGTGGCTCGTAACCGCACGTCCCCGTGTGTTTCTGTAAGCAAATAGAAAATCGCAATTATTATACACGGAAGTGCAAGAACAAGCGTTGTAATAAAATTTTACGCAGAATTCAATCGAAGTTCATTTATCGAAAAAGAAATCTGCATTTTTTAAAAAGAAACTAGACCAGAACGTATGATTCGATAAATATCTGAATTTTTGTCCATGCTCATAGGAGCACGAATAAAGTAGAAAATTCGAGAAAGAATTCCAGAAATTTCGCCGAGGCTGATGCTTTCGCTCGCATCCGTTCCCACTATAGTACAGTTAATGGCTGGCAGCCGATCGCGATTCATCTAATTAATGCAGCCTCGATTACCTCGAGCGTGTGACCGGTGAATTCTTTGGCACAAAAGTCGCAGCGTGCTCGCCGCTGGGCGCAAGTGTACTTCAAATGGTCCTCCATGAGCACACGTGGTATCATAGCGCCGCACTTGTTGCTGCAGGGGATGGCGTCGTGCTTACAGGTATTCAGGTGAGCCTAAACAGGATAGAATGGAATTTTTTAGTTGTTTTGCCATCTGTGCGGTGCATTCCTACTTCGTCACCTTTGATCGTGCTCTTTGTGTGTACACTTTCTCTGCGATATTCGCGGAAATTCCGACAACCATTAAATCACAACTTACAATAGCCGTTGAATGTAGAAAATATGCCACGCGTTTTTCTTTTCATATGTGTTTCACTTGCCGCGATTATTATTACTGCTTTCAGTAAACTGCAATAATTTATTACGCATATACACGATATGGAATAGAGAAATATATTTTTGGAACTACGGACAAAATCGCTGCAATTGTGAACTATTTTGAAGTCGTAACTTGGCTACGGGTCATCTGTTGCTTGATATGTTAATGACGGGAACAAGAGTCGATAATTATTCTTATAATTGACCGGAAGGCCGTCACAAGTAGTCCTCGAGTCGCGTGGGAGTGAACCGCGCAGAGACCAGTTCAACGACCTATCGAAGCAAGGTCGTTCAAGACCAGAAATGCAAAAGTCGATTTTAATCCGCGAACGGTAACTATTTCGCATAATCATTGCAAATCAAGAAATAAATAAACAACTTGCAGTATCCATCGACATACTCGTTTTACAAACCGTAGCGAAACAGTTATGTTTAAAAAAAGGAAAATCGAATATTCCTCCCGGCATCCCTATTTTTATCCGACGAAAAATCCAAATGGAAACGTATAACATTACCTTCAGCTTTCGAAGTTCGTCGGACCACTTGCAGCCGTCCTTATGATGTATGCAGTACACAATGGAGCCCATTATTGCCTTTTCTGCCTCCAGGTCCTGGAAATTCTGAAACATCCAAAGGGACCAACGATCTTAATCTCGTTCGTTCTCTGTTCGTTTGACGTTCAACATCTACCGTTTCATCGGTAAAGAACACATCTGTCCATCGATTATTATTCGTCGGACAAAAAAGCGTGAAAGAAAACGAGGAAAAGAAAAGGAGTCTTAACAAAGGAAAGCAGGCCGAGCGTGGAAGGTTGAAACTTTGAGGAACGACAGAAAAGGAGATTCGCATCCAGCAAACGTCTAATGGGATGTTTGAGCATGAAATGAATGCCTAGAGCTAGACCGTTGGGGCTCCGAACGGATGGGCACTTCGAGTGTTTAGTTTCCACGAAAGCCACGGTCGAGTGGAACTGGACCTCTCAGAACGTGGGTAGCGATTAATTAAGTAACAGGTAGTCGTTACCAAGCGGCCATGTCCACGGGACACGAGTGTGCAGTGGACTCGTGTCCAATAAACAAGAAGTTTGGCATTCCAGCCGACGCCACGTGAAATATGGTAATCAATTTTAATGCGACTCGCCTCCGCGACGACGAGTTCGGGGCCTAAAAACTATATAAGTTTCACCTGGCTGGGAATTCTTTTCGGGTCGCGATTCTTAGATTTGGGGATCCTCCGGGAACATGTATATGTACACATGTACTATCTGCGACGAAGGAATTGCTATAAGTGAAGTTCCATCGGCGGGACTTTCTCGTGAACGCAGTACTATTATTTCTTATTTTGACTCGGGGAAAATATTTGTTGTATATTTTTGAAAGATAAGTTATGATAAATTGTAATGGAATATTATATTTAGAGTTAAGGGCCATAAAAATGTAATTAAAATGAAAAGTTTAGGCCTTTCATCGCATTCGTTAGTCTTGCCCGTGAAGAACGAAGCCTGAAACGCCGCCGTCATAACTCGATGATTGCGACTGAAGTAACGCATCACATATAAAGAATTATCAGCACAGACTTTGCATACGCATATGTATACTAAAAGCTGTTTGCTTCTGATAACGTTAATTGGGAATTGCGAAGTTGCAGAAGAATCATTTTATTATCATCTACTGATTCTCAATCGCAACTCTCATTTCACAAAAATCGTATCTCCTCCGTGAACAGAAACCAGATAATCCAGTTGCCGACTGATAAAGTTCAGTGGGTCTAGTTCATACATGATTGAACTTTCTCCGGAAAAGCGTGGCATATTCATGGAAATCCATTAGGAACTTGAGAATAACTCCGGAACAATGTAAACGGTTACTCAATGCATCATTACCGTGTCGTTACCTGTAATTTCTTATTGTGCCGCTTAAATGATAGACCGTGTCGATAAATGCACGTTTCTATTGTTTCTATGCTAAACAGGGAGGAGTCCATTAGTTGCCCGAACGGTTCCATCAATGGAACTGCAGGATCGAAACGAGAACTTCTGACAATAAGTCTGGCTCCTGAAATCGGGTCATTGCAAGGCTAATTTGAAGTCGATAGAATGTCTACGTGTTGTGCGTGCTTGACTATTTTTACTTTCACTCAATTTGATTGTAGTAAAATGAAATAATAATAGTTCATTTCATTTCAATATTATTTTATGTACGCTTCATCTTTGTATGTCAATCACAAAATAAAAATACCATGCTCCCCGAATCGAAACTACAATTTTCCCCCCAAAACTACCCTTCGCTAACCAGCTTACTGCCAGGCGAACGCTAACGAAACATCTAAACTGGGTTAAAACAGTAAATCCAACAGCAATTAACCGGTGCATAGCACGTCAAACCGGAGGAGCAGTGAAACACGTCGAAATAACGCAAGAAAACAAACTATGGGCGTTGAAACAACGTCCAATAAATCTAAATCCGTCCGTGGAAGACTTTCCCTACGCAATGGAAGAGGCACGACGAGCATATGGAAGACGGCATGCCGTTCGTTTTAGAATTTCCATGCCACGTTGCTGCTTCCAGGAAGAATCGTGGTCGTCGACGATGGAGTCGTGACGATTTTCGGAAATAGCGAGGTTCAATTATAACCCTTGATGCAGGAGGTAAAACCCGTAGCGAGAAGCGACGCGGGAGGCAAGATGGCCAGAATAAATTTAACCCGTTCGGTTCTGCGTGGAAATGATAATTATTGCTTCTAATACGGGATGCGCGTTGGACGTTGCGATATGTTGCTGTTAAAAGGAATGACAAATGTTTTTGGGCGACTTTTGGAAAGCCGAGTGTGCTTGAAGAATTATGTATATTTACTATTATTATCGTATTATTTTCATGCCCGGGGCAAATATCATTATTTTAGCACTAATAGAGATTATTTGTTTGGTTCGTTTTCAGAATTCCATTGAACGTTCGATTACAGCGAGCGGAGGCCTTTAAAGGGTAAATTGAACGGGGAACGGAGTCGTTTTTAATGGCCCTTTAATTGTCTCAACAAGTCTGTGGAGGCAAAACAGTCACTTGAACTACTTCCTCTAATCCTTTAAAGGAAGGGTGCAACTTGAGTTATGCCCTTACCTCCCTCATCATTCACTCACAACTTTGCCATTGTACTTACTGAATGGGGACTGGTTCAACAGTAAAAATATTACAGCTGCCCTAAATCTTTAATCGCTTACATTATATTACTAATCATGCACTCGTGCGCTTCGACGCTGTTCATTCAGCTCCGAATGGATAATTTTTACACAGGTACACCCGGTATATACGTCCGTAGGTGCCTGCTGAAACCTGCACGACCGGCAAGGTCGAGGAACCTAACGCAACCAGCCAGTGCCTGGCGGGATATAAACACCGCCAGGAATGGAAGAGACAGACCTACCTCTTCAGATTCGAGATTGCGAAAAAAGGACGAACACGAAGAAATAAGAACACCGGACTCGCAACGATACCGGGAATAAAAATACACTTGCACTGGTCGCGATCGAGCCCTCATTTTGCTCCATTATCCTCAGAGACGAAGGTTGTTCTTTTGTGTGCGCATCACTTTTTGTCCAAATATAGAAAATCTGTGCGCACGTAACACGCAGAAGGGAAATTTATACTAAATAAATGTAGTTTGATATTCTATGTACGCGTAAATTCTACCCCCTTTCCCAGTTAAATTGTAACCGATTCTATCGCGGTGTAAATCTAAATGGGGGAAAATAAATTCATTACTCTGACAGTGAACTACGCGAATTATATTTAATTAACGCGATAATGGAGCGATTGTATGAATTGATGAAGCGTGTACCACTAGACAAAGTTTGAAACAATTGCGAAGAGTACTGGTGACGAATTAATTAAAACAAAGAGGCGGCCAATTAAGCCGCAACGGGTAAAGACCTGAACGTTGCGCAAGTTCCGTAATACCGTCAATACAAGACTGTGCTTTCTCTCAGGAAACTAAACGCCTCAACGCAAACAGAGAACGATATTAACAAAAGCATTTGTTACGTAAGTTCGAAAGTTCGACGGAATAATGATGCGCCCTGAGCGATCGAAGAACGATGCAACTTTTACGATACATACAAATCCCAATAGTCAAATTCAAGCACACATGTCTAATCGTCTCCTGCTCGTATAAATTTCTATTTTCAATCTCGGAGCTTTTCACAAAAGCTTCATAGGTTTATTACGGGCCTATAAATTCTAAATGTATTTGCTTAATTTTTTTAAAAGTAAATCGAACAACTCCAATGAATTTTTACATTCTATCAACCTACTCCAGAATCGTGTATCAAATACATTGCAATCTTTCTTTCCAGTACAGTGAACAAAATTCCTTCGACATCACCAAACATAATGGCGATACACCGAATACAAATGGTGTAGAGTGTACTGTCTGTTATCCTTTATTCCAGGAACCTCTATAAAGGCTGAACCAGCGAATTAGAATACCGACATGGTGCATCACGAACGGCCCCTCTCTTTCCCTCTTTTTCTCTTCACCGCGCTGTTACAGCGGTTACAAGTCTTCGTGACGTCAAGGCGAAATAACGGACACGATCTTCGCGTACGTTCCACTTATTCTCGAGGACGGCGATCATCTCCGGCGTTACACGGTCCCATAAGAATTCTCTTAAGTCCCCATATGGAAACCCCGCATAGAAACACGAATTTCATTTGGTATCGTTGCTCTAACGCTGGAGAACAGCAAATAGAGGCTAAGAAGCATGGAAATTAGGTGTGAATTGACTGGCCCAATATGCTCATTCTTAGAGGACTATTCATATATTTGGTATGCCTGGAATTTCAGTTGGAGCCAAAGCATTCACACTTGGGAAATCATTTAAATCGTCGTTTGAAATGAGTTTTAGTTTAACCTTAATGAGGCTGTAGGATTACGAAATTTTATGACATCTGAATCATTGTCAATTAATTTGTCAAGTTTACTGAAGTGTTTTATGTTATTGCTTGTATTGGTAATAGCTACATTTCTTGAAATGAACTTCTTATCAGTGTATACGATATTTTTATCCTCCAAAATGTTTGGTTTTTGTACAGGAAAAAAAGGTCAGATAGACACTTGCAGTATTTTAATGAAACGGAAAGCAGTTTGTCGAGACTGTCCGGTATTCGAAAAATTCCAACCGGCGAATCTCTTCTTTTTTTTTTTTTTAGCGGTTTCGACCTTGACAACTCGATGACCAAGGATTACAATATCGTGTCCCTCGAATTGCCGGACCCGTTGATCAGTTTCGACCGTAAGAGAAATTCCACGAACCGTTCATAAAATTATCATTCTCGAGCTGTTTAAAACAACAGAAGTTCATCTGCGACATATAAATTAATCGCTCCTCTATAAACTTAAACAATTAATCAAAGCACAAACATTAGCTAAACATAAACAAAATCTAAATCGAACTCGACTAAATTGAAATTTTCGGTGCTATTAAAAGAAATCGCCTTCTAGAAACTTCTATAATCAATGCGCAATAAATAACAATGATGATAATTACGAAAATACTTTCACACAATTATTCGTCGATGGCTTATGAACCGTAAATAAAAAGAATACCATTTATGACTAGTAATAATTTGAAGTGTAAATCCCCTTGAAAATTGCCACACGTCTATCTATCGTAACCGAGGGATGCGCAAGTTCAACGATTACCGGTCGTTTGCTTGATTTCGAATTTCCCGTCGCGGCGGAGCTATTTGCGGATCGATCACTCCGACTTGAGGAAGACAGGATGATCGCGTGCGAAAGGAAAACTTCCTGTCGGTTACAGTGGACTGCCTCTCAGTGGAGGAACACTTCGAATCCCATAAATTAGCTGTCGTGGGACGGTATTCAACAATTTCCGAGTAATCCTCGTGACCCCGGGATTTCGCACGGAACCGCGCCCTGTTTCTCTGATTATATTCTGAATTCTGTTCATTCCAGAAACCAATGTTCGCATCAACGATGCTTTACAAACGATTTTTATTTGCCGGGTGTGCCATTGTGATCCCCTAATTGGGACGAACTTCGTTTGTCAGTGGGCAGGGACGAATTTGTCGAACGTCCGCAAATAAAAGCATTGCCGAATAATAAGCCGAAGTTCTATGATATTAGGGATCGGAGTTGAAACTGTTTGCAAATGTATATTGAACATTTGCAAGAGGGATAGAATAATTTTGGAGTGTCCAATATATGTAGTTTTGTATGGAATCAAGGAAGGTCAATGGAAAGAGAAAAGCCTCCTCCGCTACCAACGACTTCTCTCGTCGTTACAAAAAAGAACGACCACTTCACCATTTCCTCGACTTTCGAATGAACATTGAAGCGGTGCAACGTGGGATTTAAGGGTTCCAGAGTTCACGACCCGTGAACGAGCAACTGGAATTTCAACGAGGGCATTTTAATTTCAAACGGTACGGTTCCGACAGTTCCACCGCTTATACTACAGAAGAAAAATTAATTCCCCGTCGCGATACCATCAAATATGTATCTTCTTCCAGAGAACAATAACACTTGAAAACAATGTTCTAATAAATAAGCCAAACGAACTCTGTGAACATATCCGGGATTCCATACGAAATTTTTATTAATTAATTTCCGAAAAAATCGAAACAAAAGTATTATGTACGTATTACGACTGTTTCGCAATACCTATGAATGTACAACATCATTGTATAGATACGAATTCCTGCGATTATGTCACTGGAACACAAAGTTGTGCTGTTTTCAGAAGCATCTAGGAGATTAGTTTCTATGTATAGAAAGCTACTGATAGCCCTTTATCTCTTACGCACTCTTTCGTCCTATCTTATCGAGCAAGAGAAATTTACAAATTTTCAAATTCCAAACATATGTATGTCAGGACGTAAATACATCTTCTTTCACAGTGCGCTAATAAGCCCAAAAACATTAACTGACTCGCAAGGTTTACTATCATTATAACGGAAACGTCGTTGCATCAATTTAGAGAGATAAGAGCATTACGGAACTCCTGTGTAACAATACTGGCGCAGAACTGCTGTAAAAGTACCCGGAAACGAAGTCGCGATCGCGCTCGAGTTCATTTAACAGAGCCCTGGTTAAACGTAATTTCTATCGCAATCACTGTCTCTCCATTGCTGAAGAGGAGAGAGACAGGCGGTCGTTACGATGGAATGCAAGGAGGGAACAATACATGAAGGAATAACGAAGACTCTAGCAACTTCCGGTCGTGACGAAGGCGGTGGCTTCCATGAGAAGGGGTGAGTGGTTCTCCTTTCAAATTAACACGCGGTAATTACCGTAGTTCGCAAGCAGCCGCGTTATCTCGCATTCCTGAACAGGGGTCACCAATTACTCTACACCAGCAGCTTAATAAGTACTGACTGGAGACGATTCGTGAATCAGAAGATGGCTAATTTGAAAGTACTTTTTGGAAATGTACTATTTATTGGCTTCCACAAGGAATAGTTTTGGTCAAACGGAATGTTAGAGACAAGAACAAATAAAATTGGAGTAGTATCTGCTATAGGATCATTGTATCAGTGTTTCGTCGTGTGAGCTATCGGTATTTAAATTTGGTGAAATTCGATTATTTCGAATAGTGGAGTATATTTAGCTAGAATGTTACTGCTTGTACAAAGTAATATTGCAATTATCTAAAGCATATCATGCTGCGTTGCCAAAATAAGGGAGAAGAAAGCCTTGGTCAAGTTGTTGAACCGAGATAAAATTTGCATTTTATCTATGTGTAATTTAATAGTTACGAGAAGATAAAGAAACTATATTTTCTATTTTAAGTGCATCCTATGAAATACTCATTTCAAGGTCTGAAACTCTGACTAATAACTATATCTGACAATTAACTAGAGCACCAGCGTAAACGTATCGCAGAATTTTTCGTAGTGTACGCTTGCCTATTATACTTTTTATAATCCATGAAACATATACTCACTGATTGTGAGTAGAGTGCAGATAACTGGACAGATGTGACACAATTACGATACTTCCTGCGACAATTTCCTGTATCCTCATTATTTTCTATTTCGCGGAACTTTGCGATTGTCTGATTAACCTTGTTGGCATCTTAATGATCTGAACAAAATGATACTATTTTTATCTTGCGTGCTATCATTTAAATCTCCTTTGATCCTACAAGATTCGATACGTTGAAATAGATAGGTATACATATAGCACCACACACCAATTTTTTTTGATTATTATGTTCAGCATTTCTTAGAACACAAAATCGTGCGCAAGTTTAACACGTGTTTAATCTGAATTTTCTGAGGCCTTATCGGTGTGTAGTATCGGATTAAGTGCTAAGGTTGCTACCTGGTGCACAAGCGCATCGCAGCGTGTGTATCTGCTATTGCACTTTTTGTTTCGCATCGTTACCCTCTTAACCTATTCTCCACACTGAATCGAACGGTTCATACACGCCTCAGAAATCAATTATATACATAATCTTATTCCTCCCCGTGTCATTCGAACCCCATGCCTCGTTATTTAAACTCTACGGACAAAGCTCCTGCAACCTGCAACCTGCAACACAACCTTTGGAGTACATACTCCAGAGACTAGAGAGTAATTTATTTATTACCGTGTCACAGTATTGACAATTAAATGGTGCAAAAATTGTCTATGGAAAAGATGCGTATAATAAATAATTTAGCTACGATGGTGATGAAGGGATTGACGCATCTATTTTTCGCCAGAATCGAGTTGCATCGATGCATAGAACGGTCGAAACACCCGAGAACGGAAAGCGGAGCCGATGGCACGAAGGTGCACGAAGGAGACCGAGCGGGTTCGGAAGCAGCCGAGGCCATCTGTTACGCTCGGTTCCCACGCTTCCGCCGTCGCCTTTCCCCGCCTTTGGACCAGTCCTCATCGGTCCTTTTCTTGCCTCCACCTTCACAGCCAGTGTCGGCCCTCGCTGTCGGTTTATTTTATATACCATAAGAACGCTTGGATGTTTTTAACCGCGGCTTTGTGTTTTCTGTATGCGAAGCTAAACTTTTGCCCATGACCAATGGGATACAGGATTAAGTTGACGTTCTGCGACATATTTTATCAAAAAAAAAAAAAGGGAACAAAACGGGCCGACCAAAGTGATTATCCCTTTCGGTCCCGCTTCGCTCGAGATAACGATATATACATATAAGCAAGGGTTCTCCGCGATGTAGCTAGTTACCCTACGAATCATCTCGAATAAAATTGGAATTTTTAATGGCGAAGCGTCAGGAATCTCGTGTATAGTATAAATGCACCAAAGATTTCTCTGAATGTCCACGTTTCCGTGGGAGTAGATTAGACCTTGCTTTCTCCGCTCTGTTCGTCAAGTCGTTCGCGATACTTGAAACTGGTCCAGGCTGGCTACGTAGCAAAGGCCAGAAAAGGGGTCGGTTTTTTAGCGAAAGAAAAGCAAACGCGGATGCCGTCTTCCTTTCTAATTTAATGCGATGTGGGACTACCCCGAATTTCTTTCTACCCCGAGCACGTCGTTTCGACAATTGCAAACGGAAGCTTTAATTATTGTTTTGAAACGTCATTATAGTCATTCGATATGGCACGACACGTCGGTAGCTCGAATTTGTATGTACAAAAAGAAAAACGAAATCGCTTTCATCGTGAGGCACGTGCCCACCATGCATGTGCAGTCGTGCCTATTGTCATCTTCCCAGGGGCAGTGTTTACACAAACGAATCCCCCCAGACACGCTCTGCTGAAAAAGTTAGCACTCGTGGCCACCGGGGCTGTTCTTTTAAATGCGCATGCACAAAGGGAACCGTAAACACGGAGCACGTGTGGTGACAAGCGTGTCGTCGAGGGGGGTTCGACCGATTAAAGCTAACCGCAAACAGAGATGAACTCGATTCCCTAAATATACGGTCGATATGGCAGGGTAGGGTAATGGGTGGCTCCCAAAGGCCCCTTATTTAGCCACGAATAAGTGGCATTTATTTCATCACGCGAAAACAGTAGGAATAGGCGTGAAAAGAGGGGATATCAATTAAATATTTGGACAGAAACGATTCCAGATGCCAGCACGTGGCCGTTTAGAGTAATTTTAAATCAATTAGAGTACGTAAGGTACTATAATAGTAGTTTCACGACACAGTTAGTAATCAGTGTGGTATGCAATCGATAATAAAGGGACAACCGAGTTGTTCAAAGTCTGTGCTATATGCGAGTAATTTAAAAGCGTCTTGCTAGTCGCCGTGGCATAAATCAGTCGCACTGTCGGCACGATTAAAACCTACTTTGAAAAACAAGGGGCGAGTAGATGAGGGAAACATCTGGCTGTCCCCAACACAACCTTTTTGAGGCCGACTTAGTAGACTAACGTTTTGAGAACGTTAGTTTGCGTAACGTAGATTAATTTTTACAACCTGTTGATAGTGCGATCACGTGGTAACTGTCGAGAAAAAAGAACAGTTGGTACAACGTGTTTTTAGCTTTTGACGGAGCTACATGAATGAGTTCAAAGAACGAATATCGCAAACCCCTTCGATGTTCACGATTTATGCAGTCTTTTGTTCTGGCAATAATAAGAGTGCTTGCACTTCGATGGCTACGCGTGCATGCCTGTATTTACTTCGATAAGAAAGCTCGCACACAATGTATGCAAGGGAACGCGTTCGTAGAAAAGTGAGTCCGTGCCAACAACTCTGGCAACGATCGAATCATGAATGGTACTGTTGTAAACGATATCGAAATGCAACCCTCCGTTTCCGTTTTATCTAATAATAGATTTCCCCTGTTCTGCGGTTGTCCTTTATTCGCATGGAGATTATGTTACGTAGCTGCTCAGGACGGTTATAAAGTAACAAATTGTAACAAAAATTTAAAAAATTCGCGATACCAAAAATCTTTGACCGAATAATTTTAATTAAACTCTGTACTCATCTAGTACCTCTTCCTAACGAGTTACGATAATTGACGATACAAAAGTAAACAGTCGCATGGTCAACTAGCATAAGCATAACTGCATGCAGAACTGAAATGCATAACAGGCCATTAACCATGGTGGCTCCAAGCCTATAGCAACAGACCGTTATCTGAAACACGTATGACGATAAACTTGAAACTCTGCTCCAATATATTCGAGGAACGACCTGCGAGGAAGTTGGTATACTGTATACACCAACTAAGGTCGTCGGCGAATTAAACAATGTTTATACAGAGAGACAAGACTTTCTAATTCACCCTACGACGTTAAATCATCGACTAACGGAGTTATGTTTACAAAATGCACTACACAATGCATCCGCCATTTTTTTCCACTCTTCAAACTCACGAACAAGCGTTGCAAAGCTCCGGTTCCCAAACGTTACACTAGTTACGGTAAATGTATTAGAATTATAAAGAAAAATGTGAGTTTGTCTAACCTCGTCGGTAATAATCGGCGTCTTGTCCATGTTGTCGTTGATCGGGCTGGGTGGCGACGTAGGGCTAGCACTGGGGCTCACATGAAACCCCTTCGACTCCTTGGCAGACCTCTGGGGGGACACCCTCGCGGGGAAGCTCAAGGTTTTCGTCCACTGCGACAAACCACGCACCATCTTTTCTTCTTATCCAATATTTCACCGATACAATATATACGAAAATATTATAATTCGTATCGACGTGTTTACACGACAGTTCAACGCGTTATCTTATGCACTCGCGATTATTGAAAGAAATGGGTAGAACATCCGTAAATTAATCCGATATCGTCATTTGTTCATTCCTCGAAATCTTCACCCGTTTACACAAGAACGTCGAATTCACTTCGAAGCGTGAACCGACCGCTTATAAATATTAATAAGCGTTTCAAGAGATCGACTGGTGTGTATCCGTGTCGTGACACGCATGGAAACGAACCGCTAGCACACGCGCCAGCAAATGCACGCCACGAAGTTTACTGACAGACTGTTCGCAGTCCGATCGGGTCGGTCCCCTCGAACAGAACGGTCGCGTCATGCCCGCTGGACCAAGCGCACTGATTGGTGGATTCGATAGAAAGCGACAGGCAGCGCGCGACAGAAGAGGACAGACATAGTGGAAAATGGCCAATGGGGTAAGTTCGTACTGCGCGAGGGAATGAAATAGGCGTATAAAATTTCCATGCGAGAAAGCGAGAACGCGATACAATTTTCAGAGGTACATATCTCTGTCGCGTTGAAGTCTGTTGCCTCCTCGTCTCTTCGTTCCAGTGAACGAAGGAAAGGAAGAGAGAACGGACGTTTAGGTCCCGGCCACGGGACGAAGACAACGGCCAGGGAGAGACGGTGAATGAAGGAACGTGTGAAAGAGATTATCGGATATGTGGCACAAGTACAGTCGCCGCTGACATCATGGGTCGCGGTTTAGAAATCGTTTAAGGTTACCTGGTACACTCGAATTGCTCTGACGAAATGGGTAACAAAAATCTGTAGGTGTCTGATATTAGAACTGATGCGAATAAAAATAACCCTTCAACCCGCACTACTACATATTTACTTATTAAAAAAACTACAGTTTTCAATACACTCCCTAGAAATTCCAAAATGTATGCCTCTGTGCGTCACCGTGGGAGAATCGTCTGCGTTCCTTTTTGCCGTTTGCCAGAATTAGGGCAGGTAATCTAACAGCTAATTAGGACTAATGTATATCGGTCCATGGGCCGGATAGGCAGGTAGTCTAGTCGCGGCGGTGCCTATCAAAGCGGTACTTTTACTGGCACCTACTCCGGGGCAAAGAATTTGTTCGCGCGATAGCGACTCGTGATCGGTAAAGACAGTCGTGTTGCCAACTGCAGGTCCGTGAAGATGGTGGGGAGGAAAACGACATTGTAAGGCCCGACTGGCAAGGTATGTTCCTTACATTGAGCCGCGTTCAGCTGTATGTACGCGGACAGGATCTAGCCAGCTGCGGCCTTCTTCGACCTTCCCCCCACCAGGACGGAATTGAACCTTCTGGTCAGCTACACGAACCGGTACCACGGCGTTCTAACAAGGAACATCCGCGAAGACTCCGCCTTCGATCTTCGTGAGACACTATCTCTCTAGAATAGTCGAAAACGGAGTAATAACGGATAATAATAATAATAATTTGATAAAATATTAGACCAGGCATTTTCTTTTTACTCTATTATAATTCTTATGTATGTACTTTTTTATTTGAATAGATTTGTAATGTAGAATAATGCCAAAACAAATTTTTGTACTTGAATAAGTGAAGAAATAAATATGAGCAAAATTCTGAAAAGTCATTAGAGTGTAATTTTATTCAGTTCCCGACGCATACCTGGGCTCCAATATTTACAGGTCAAAGGTCCACTAATCCGTCCAAAAATTCTACTGACCTTTCCCCTCCGTATCACCGGTACCATCACTGTGCTTCCGAATTCCTAACACATTACTCAGTCACCCCATTAGTCATTGCGTCTCGTCTAGTCGACAAAACTTCCCCCAATGACATTATCCTCTCATATTCTTACTGTAGTCTATTCTACTAGTATTCAGAGGACTCCAAGAATGAATATCTCACCAAGAGCATGCAATTTGAATGTTTAATTCACCCTGCCCGCATGTTTTAAAGTTCATACCATCTGTTCCCCCTGACCCTGGAAATTCCCGTTCACCATCAGATAAACAGTCGATTTCACCCTCCTCCATTGAGTCTGTCCAAAATTTCATTTTAGAAGGGGGCGGTCACTGTCGAATCGGAGGCACAACTCCCTGAATCGCTACCAGTAGACATTAATTAGCTCGACATATGTTGTCGCGAATATTCCACTTATGTGTCACCACAACCCCAAACTTTGTGAAATTGCTCTGTCGAGGACAATGGAATCCGCTCGAGGGGACCGTAACGTTTCGAGAGGATCGTTGTTATTACTGGTTACGGCACGGATGTCTGCAACTGATCGTTACACCCGCCGGTGCTATTAAAAAGTCTCAAGTGCGTCCATAAATTGCAATTTTGGAAAGTTGGCCGGATAATGGATGTATCGTAGCGAATGATTTTATTGCTGGGTTTACTAGCGGATATCTAAGGGTGTCGATTTGTCGGGGGTAAGGAAAGCGTAGCTGAGAATAGGCCGGCGACGATGGGCTGGAATATTCGCAGTTGAATTCGGGGTTTCTTTTATTTGAAATTCCCAACAGGTGCACCGCGCCAGGGCGTATTAATTCTCTCAAGACGTACTGCAATTTTACAGGCCCGATGATATTCACGATCGCGCACCTTTCCGACCCTTCTCATACGACGAGCAGGTGTCTCTCCCCACCAGTGTGTTTCTCGATCAAAATCTTTCTTTCTCCAAACTTGCCCGCGTTTCCCCTTCAAATCCTTCTTCACGGATTTTAGCTTGAGTTCGTAGAAATTCGTCAGGTAGGGTTTGACTTTTTTTTTTCTCTTCGAAAATCGGAAAGGAACAAATGTGCTTTATTATCGTGAAAAGATTCAGAGAGAATCTGACAGGAATTGAAGGCAACTTTTGAGATACAGTGATTGGTAAAGGCTTTGAAAAGCAAAAGAGTGTAAAGATATACGGGTGCAGGAGGAGTTCACCTCATTAAAAATTCGAAAAGTCGTCAGTCTTAATTGTTTGCTCGCGTAGAGGTAAACGTGGAAAGTAGAATTATGCTAGATTGCATTTTCTAGCGACACAGTTCGGACCACTTTTGCGATAGAATATCGCTAATGTAATTGGTGCGTAACGTTTCTCTGTGTCAAGGGATCCGATATCCTTAATGCCTAGTCTCTCTGATTTCCAAATACGTCCCCTGATGGCGATATGTAAGTAATCGGAACCGTATGTGCCGGCACATTTAACCCTCGTAGAAACGAAAGCCTAAAAACACGCCCCTCATCAATATCTTCAACTGCACTTAGTCGAGCGAACGAAAACGCAACTCAATTGCACGTCATAAATAGGATAAACGACAAACGTATTTACTCATAATTTCACTGCAGAACTAATACACAAGATTAATAAAATATGCAATAGAAGGTACTCCGAAAGTGTTCAATTAGGAAGAATATGCACTATGCAAAATACATTCGCCCAACCTTCTAATTATGAGATAAATGTTTCTTAGCGTCGAGCAAAGTAGAAAGTCCGAATCGAGACGTCAACAGCTTCTTATCGTCGATAGCTTTTAACCTGACGATCCCATCATTTCTCCACGAATATTCTGTTCAAAGTGGACGAGAATCCTGCTGGCAGGAGGCGAACTGCGATTACGTTTGTGCACCAGTAACCAAGTACGATTGGCACGCGCTCCCTTGACGTTTAGTCCAGTTTTGCATCCGGCACAGGTAGACACAGTGGAAAGGTCGAGCGACCGACCTGAATAAGTTGATGGTTGCGCAATAATTGTGGCCGCACCGGTGCATTTTTTACGCTGCAAGGCTGGACAGCTTGTGCCGAGAATAGTCTGAACCCGTGCATACTTGATTGGAATGAAATGGGACCGAATGAAAGTATTCCACCTTTTACGGAAGCCATGAATAATAATACGTTTCGAATATTCAAATTTACAAAGACGTGGAGTACAATGACTCCTTCGCTGAGAATTTCATTTGGGGCCGAGACATTGAAACGAGGGGAAACTCCGGTGGTCAAAATTGGTTCAGAGAAAAGGAAGATCCTTCTTGCTAGCAAGTCCGCGATCAATAAAGAAGTACCAATGCAAGTGTTCCGAGAAATTCAATAACAATAGAATATAAAAATATTCCGGCGACCGTAGACCTTCGATTCATTCTCTATCGAGCGGTGCGTGTAATTGAATTAAACAAATGTTAGTCAAATGAAATAATAATAATTCCAAAGCGAGTTCCAAACTCCCGTTCAGGATTATTCTACTGGAGCAAACCTGATCCATGCTGCCGACCCAGGTAGATCAATAAGACTCACCCCCGAATCCATATTAGACGAGATGTATCGCACATACGGTGGTTGAACGCGCTCCAGACGGAACAAAGAAAGATTTTTCGGGGCGCCGATACAGCCAGCACCTGGAGAAGCAACGGGAGGGACCATTCGGAGGATAGGAGAGGCTCGGGGAATAATATTGGGAAGTCTGCAGCTGTCACAGCAGCTGCAACCCTCCTCCCTTGCTCACAATCTGACCGGCAGCTTTTCTACCTTCTCTTCTTCCTCATCCTCCTCTGCCACCTTCTCATCTTGTGCGCCATCACCTCGTCCTCGTGGCCTAACTTCTGCCCTGCCTTCTCGTCCCTGTCCAAATTTTGAGGAATTCCGACAAAAACCACCCTGCATCTGTATGCGTATAGGTATGCAGAATTCATTGTTCGCGCAACCCTTTGACTATCCGCCTTTGCGGCGGTGAATATTCTTTATAAAGTATTACTGAACCATTCCCTTTTTGATTTTATTCGTGGACTGCTCAGGGAACCATACGAATCTGGTACACGCGGTGTATATATATATATATACTTTTGTGTATGTACAAGAAATAGGTTCTATATTTATTTTCTCAATTTTTGGAGTAGCTACAGGCGTGAAAGGATGGAACCTACTTTAATGCTGGACGGAGATATTTTTAGAGAAGAAGATATCTGTTGTTTTATTATAAAATTTGGTATTTCAAACCGGTACCAGATAAAAAAAAAATGCGGTGCACCGATCGTTTCCGAAAGAAAAAAAAAAGGAGAAGAAGAGGGTATCGCTGCTCGTACCCCGTATCCAATAGAAGCATCCCTTAAAACACGAAAAAATGACAGTGTGTAGCAAGGAAATGAATGTGCCCTCAGCACATTAATGGACTGCTTCTTGAAAGGGCCCCCCTTCGTTTCCAAGTGAACATGTGGGTGTACATCTAGGCCAGGTTAATTCTTCGTGGCAATCGACCCCCTTTTTTCAAAACCAACCACCGAGACCATCCTCTTCCACGAGGAATGCACGGTGTTGGTCAGCTGCTCCTCGTGTAAAACTAAACTTCCTGCGCCACGTGCACATCTGCTCCTTTTTGGGCACCATAGTAGGGGGAATCTCGTGCTTCTGGATGGGTATAGGTGGTCACGTCTCGTGCATGTCCCGAGGGTTTCACCATGGCACGTAATGGACGAAGAATATATATACACATAAATATTCTCATGGTTAATTGCAGGTACGGGAGACTTATTCTTTGATTCGTGTTCCTGGCCACTTGTGGTGAATGGTAGTCTATTGTTATCGTTGGATTTGTAAAACTCTCTTTTTGTCTTGGAGAACTTTTACCGAGGGGCCCTGCATTATTAATTGTTGCTATTAGGGTTTCTGTATTGTATATTGTGTACAGACGATATTGATTTCTATGGTGCCTCGTATGAGTTGCTCTAAATGGTGATTGTAATTACGCTCTTTTCTAGACAATGTGAAAGACGAGTAGAAAGTTCACATTATTCTTTAAGAAAGTAAATTTTATGATGAATCAATTTTATTGGTTACGATTCGATGGTCTGTTAAAAAGTTTGGAATTGGAGTATAATGATATTATTGTTTGCGAGGGTAATGAAATTGTTGGAGTTTGCTAAGAAAGCGATGAAAATGAAACTGTCTGTATTGAATGTAGTGCAGGCAATGGGTATTCATTATTCAATAGCGGAGTGGAACAATAGATTATTAGAAGTTTGTAATTTTTTTTTCGACCGAACAATCGACGTGCTAAAAGAATTAACAACAGGTGGACAATGTTATTGAAATAGACAGAAGCTCCAGCCCACCTCTGTTCACCCACGATCAACTCGATTGAATTTTCACGCGAAGTGGCTCAAATGAACTTAAGTATTATACTTAGCTCAGTAGTGTCGAGGGTTAACCGCGTAGTGGCAACGGAGAGTACTTTTTACAATTTTTACAATCATAAAATAAATATGGTTGCCTCTGTAACGATCTGTCACTGATCTAACATCAGACTCCTTCGACGATCTTTAAGTCGAATTATCACCAATCACCAGACAATTCTCGCGTACCCATTAGTGCTCTAATCTCAGCAATTAGCAAATGGGCTGCAATTAACAAATTGGCCATACCGTCCTTCAAATTGATTTTTTTCTACGTCAGCTATATTTAAATATAATTTTATAATACCGCAACGAATATACGGCTAAATTTATTAATTACTCCAAAATTAATTGATCCAAATAGCCTATCTAATCCAAAGTTATTTATAAAATATATGAAAATAACAAACACAATAATAAATCGGGGTAAACGTATTCCAACAGCGTTTTTAATTAATCCATCGTTCTCACCCGTGAACGGTAGTTCAAGTGGACAGCCGATCTATCGGGGGACCGGAAGTCGGAACTATTAAGACCGGTTTCGAGTGGGTGATCGATTATCCGGTGCAATTATATTGTGACCAGGCTCATCGCACAGTAGTTGTTACGAAACTCAACCATTCCCAAACGTGTCGTTCGTGAAATTCTCCCCCTCTCGCACACGTTTGATCAGCCGATGAATCTCGTGGACGAGACTTCCACGGGGGTTCAAGTTTATCTGTGGAATCAATGCATGCCGTACGTGCCGCGCAATTAACACGAAAGTGGGACTGACAACGTTCAGAAGAATCCACGACAAATCGCCTTAACTGTGCCTCCTCTTTCGGCAATACATACTTGAGAAACTCGCCAGATTCCACAGTCGCTATTCTAATCGTCCTTCGTTACCTAAAATGTTTTTTCAACGCGAATTCTCGTTCACCTAATTTGTCAATGGAGAAGTTCTTCACCTGGGTACATTGCAGCTAGAATTGTTGTTCGTCGTACTACGTAACAAGTTGATGGCAACGTGGGTGAATACTTTGTGGACTAGAGGATGAAAGTTATTGCGGGTTTAACGAACTCTGATACGACCAAAGACTATGCAGCGCGATTAAAATTAATAATACACACATATATACTAATATACTTCTTGCAAGAAGTTGTACTTTCTGTTGAATGAAAATATTCGACGAGTCCGGCATCCTTTCAAGGAAACTATCGATATAGAAGGCTCATAATCTCATACAGCGAGAGATGCAAGTATAATTTCTGCCGTTTCATTGCCTCGTTAACTTCCTACGAGATAACACTAAATTCTCTAATGTTTCATTCAGCCGACAGATAAAAGCAACTGCAATTTCCCTCCTCGATGAATCTAATTCCGTTTCTCTTGTATAGAAACGAAAAGGTATCCAGCATTGATGCACCATTGTGATAAGTAACGCGAATTTCTTGAAACGTTAGTGCCCATTTCAGGAAAGTCGTCGGAATTCTGAGCAAACGGGACACACTGTATTCGCGTGGTTGTGTAATCGGCCTTAAGGATAAATGAACGCGCACACACACAGGAGCGTACCTGTTGCGAGTAAGGAGGTTCGTATCACAAAACGGCCAAGTGAAAGGATAGACACCAGTTCATCTTGTGTCTCAACCTCCGAGCAACCTTCTTGAATATATCCTTTCGTGCTGCAAGTGCGTCAGCTATCTGCATAAAACAACAGTTAATTCGGATTGAAGTCGTTCCCCGAGTGCTGAACGCCGACCGAAGGAAACTAGAAACGCAGCTACCTTTGCCTATTTTCTCGGTATTAAAACTGTGCATCTGAGTACTCATTTCTACCGTTCGTGGATAATTAAATAGTTTGCCGGTTTCCTTAGCGAATCGTCTTTATTTTATTAATCCTTTCACGAAGCAATGAAGTGACCCACCGTGGATACGATCTTTTAGAAATCTTTTTACTATTTTTATAGATTAGAACGGGAGCACAATTTGTTTGTAACAGTCGTATATAATTTAATCTCTCTAGAAGTTTCAGAAAGTTTCGAGAAGAAACCTGCCACTTTGTCAACGAAATTTTCCCAACACTTCATCACTCTCTACCCTAAGTTCACACCGGAAGCCTGCCCCTGTACTTTCTTCGATTTACCCAAACCCCATAAATCTCAACTTCGAAAACACGTGGAACTTATCATCCCGTGACATCCATTTGTCGTTTCAAAATATCCTTCGTTCCCACAAATATCGATGTACACGTACACGTAATAAAAAAATCCACCTGCAATGCATTTACATACGCGTGTTCAATAAATTCGCGAGGTTTACATTTCGCGATGAATTTGTCCCAGCAAACATTTTCCTACCGCTCGTCGTAATTAATTATTACAAAATACCTACGGCAAAGGCATCATTTACAAAATCATAAATAAAGCTTAAAAAACTGATTCTTATGCCTGTTTTCAATCAGAAATTATTATACAATAAGATTGAAGTCTAACGTAACGATTCATATCCGCGGGAAAATTCCAGAAACTTTTATCTCCAAGAAATATCTGACTGTATTTTACGAAACGATGCACCCAATCGCCTTCCGTGCTATTCTTTTACCCGTCAGTCTAATCAACAGCGGAGATCTCAGCCCAGGTGAGTGTATCATTTCCGCGAGCGATGCAATTTCGCGTCGAAAGAAAGCAGTTGCTTGCCCAACCGCGTGCCAGACTGCACGCGGGATAACGATATTCTCGTCACGAATCGACGAGAAACGTCTTCGAAGGTGTGTGAAGCATCTGTTCCGTCTGACCGTAACTCTGTCCAGGTGGAAACAATATGTCGAACTTGCGACTGATGAAATAGCGGGCAAATCACGTTGCACAGCGGTGCCCAAACCTGGATACACCTGCATCGGGTGCATCTCCGGGACGATCACCGACCAGATGTCCCTCACACCAATCTCTGTTCCGAGTGTACATATACACGCGTCCCTTGCTGCTGTTTAGGTAATGGGTTTGGCTTATTCTTCGTTTGGAATGAATTTAGAAACGGTTTGGCAGTGCCGAGTTGCGGATTGTTTTTGGATGTTGCGGCTGATTTATTGGTAATTTAAAGGTAAAATCTGGGTAGACGTTTTTTGTCAAGCGAGGTAGTGCATACTAGGTGAGTAATTTGTTACGGGATTGTGGGTTTCTGTTGGGCAGATGTGCTTTTGGATCAGCGTGAATCGATGGAAAGCAACGAGGCGTTGAAATTCAGTTTATGGAAGTTCTCATCGCATGGTCGCAATCATTATTTGCATAGTAATGGGCGGACAGTCAGAAATTTTGTATTGATTGTGCAATGCAACGTGTAAGGCTAGTTATAGGAATTTATTTTTGTTTTCACGTACCTAAAACTCGCTTATCAAGTGCATTGTCATTGTCGTGTAATAGGATACGATTTTGCGTTGGCAGCGTCGCTTCCATCTCTTTTTCCACGAGCTTTTTATCAGTCAGTGGCGTGCGACCGGCACGATCATACCGTGTCTGACGTCTTCCGCACATGGAAACCAGAGTAACCAGTGCATCGAGTAAAAAGCAGCAGCTGTCACTGCGAGGCAGCTGCAGCAAGCGGTGCATCGTCGATGATAAGAAGACGATTCTAAGCCGTTTTCGTATTCGCATCGATTCGAAATCTCGCGTAAATTCACCGCGGTACCTTAGACACTGGGAGAGGACTAGAAGAATTTATGGAAATTTTCATTTGAATTATCTCGAGTGCGCAGGAGATCGAATAGTTCACCGACAGACCAATCTATCGAACACCTGCTTCCGATTCTATAAATCTTCGAGACTTGAAATTATTTCATACCGCCGCTCCAACAATTTATTTGTATGCACGATAACTTTCCAAATATAGAGAAAAACCGAAACAATTAACCGCGAAGAACTGTTTCCAACCTGAACCAAAAAATAACAATAAAAGACCAAAATTACCCGACACTTCCATCGATGTTCCCTACAATTCTGCAAAGTCTCGAACCAATCAGAATTTCCTCCTTACCTCTGTTCCACCGTTAGCAAATTGGCAATATCCTAATTCTAAACGCGTACAGGCATACCTGACGTCTCGAGTGTATACATGTCATTCCGGCGAACATTTCACCTGATGTAATTCGCTGAAACGCGGCAGGTAACAAAGGTCATAAAAAGGGGCTACGCTAATCGGTCAGCCTCGATCTTTTCGTCGTTACTGCTGTTTATCGGTCAACAACGGCATTCCGTGCATATGCAACCGCGCACCTAAGATGGATGCACGGAGATGAGAGAAAGTCGGGGATCCTGGCCCCGAGGTTGCCTTCAAGCGAACATAACGAAGCGTTTGTAACAGGTATATACGTACGTGTGCACACGATCGTTGCCATAAGATAGGCGTGAACGTGCTGCGGGGAAAATGTCATCGAACGATTTCTAACCTGGTCCCGGTATCGATATTACTTGCTATCGAATTGTGTACGACAAGATGAGAGATTGGTTTGGAATTTCTGTTAATTAAAACGCATTCTTTCATATGGAGCATACAAGCGGGTGAACTTCGAGTTGGAATTTTTTAATTGTCGAAGGGGCAGGGATCTCTATTCGTTTCGCTTAAGCTGCTTTGCTTGGGTGGCTTTTTATGGGGGTTCAGATGTATACGTGAATTTCAATGTTTAGTAGATTCTTCTACCATCGGGATAATTATTATTATTTGCTTGCCGTTGTGCAGCTGAAATTGCTCGATCTTGGAACGCGGCCGGAACACGTGCGTACTCACGCCAGGAGGGACGCCATTACATTCTCACCTGTGAGAAGAAACGCGCGAGACTATTGTTTCAATAGGCATTTACTACCTGCCTCGACTAGCAATGCCCGAAACTTGTTTTTCAAATCGCGACCCTGAGATTTGCGTGAGCAATCGTTCCTATCGATCCTGAATACTTTATGATACAATTCGATGTTTCCTGTTCCACGTACGATCCTTTTACTCAACAGTTATTTTTAAGATAAAGAGGACACAAACGAAATAACAAATTCCGAATCGGAACTCAAAGGGGTAACCGAATTCTATCACGATAAAAACTCCAATATCTTAACAAAATTCCACTTACCCAGTGTGCAATCCAAATAACATTCTAGAGCACCAAAGGCTCCACTTGCGAACAGTCCAGTAACAAGACTGAACAACAGTCACTTTCCAGAGGAACGTACTATGACACTAAACAATCCTTCACAACTGGTAACCATTCAGTTCACACACGATTCCCCGATCACCTATTCAATCCGCACTGGAATTTTCCTTCGTCTGCTGTCCCTTCCTCTGGAGTAGACCATGAAACATAAAAACGTTGCACGTTAAACAATACAAAGATAAAATAATATTCCTCCACAATAATATTCCGTTCACGAAAGATAGTCATGGGTTCTCCAATGGATCGACATGGACTCCCCCAATATCCGCCACTCGAATCGATCTTAATCCCATCGACTACCCCATGGGGAATTTCCAAGAGTACCAGGTACCACGCGACGAAAGGCAATATTCCCATTGCAAGCGGCAACAAGATAGAGCATACAATAATAATAATTTTCAAGAACGTATGAATTCGAACCTTTAGATTCCAGGTGAACGACCCGAAGATTACTGGAAATAGTGGTGCCGGTAAAAAGGACTCGGTAAATTGACTCTCGGGATCGTTTGTTCGTGGCACGAGTGTTATCAGCGAAAGGAAAAGCTCGATAGCACGGCTGCGGTGAACGACAGCGTAACATCGACTGCGTAGCACACACGGCGTGTTTCCAGGTGGAAGGTGTGCAGCAGAAGCGTTGTTGGCGAAACGAGCGGGGAAACTAAAGTCCCATAGGATACACGGTCGTCTCTATACACTGTGTACACTTAGATAGTTATGAAGGCAGGTGCCGGTAGACAGGTGAGCGTGGCGGAACACAGGAAGTGCCAGAGACAGAGAGGCATTATAAAACGGAGGTGAAATGGTGGGGAAGGGCAAAAGGCGATAGGAAAGAAGCGTGAGGGAGAAGAATACCGTGCGACTCGAGGATTCAAATTCATCATCCTCGATGAAATTCAATTTGAAAGGATCGATCGCTGCTCTTGCACGATCGATTATATTTTTGGATATTCCTGTACAATATCAAAGGGCTCGTGGACCAGTTGTTAGACCTTTAAAGGGAACCAACTAAACGATTCCGTTGAGCAAAATAATACCTTGCTTCTCTTTGTTATTACAAAATAAAATTCCCACATGTGTATCCAACATTTTTACCCATTCCATTCCACAATATGCAGCGGCAATAAAACTGTAATTAATCATACGGTCGCGTAGTAATCCCCTCCGAAAACCCCTATCCTTACCTATACCAATATAGTCTCGATACGAAGAAGAAAATCCTTAAATCCACGAGGTTTCCGTTCAGGCCATAAATGGTCGGCAAAGTGGCGGCAGCAATTCGTGGAATCGTCAATTGCATTCTAGGCATGATTAGTGACAAAACGAGCCGCTAACGTTCCATTTAAACAAGACACGACGATTCCTTCGCTGCCCCTGTCTCGTTAGTCACGAAAGGATCAATGAAAACGACAATGGCGTTCGTTAAACGCCCCTAGTACCTGAACCCAGTTTGCTAAAAAGTGGCACGTGGAATTTCACGACGTCGTCGTTGCGTTATCAATCCACCACCCTGTCCATTATAACCGTGGTGTTGGTAAGAGTTCGCAACACGTCGAATATCGTCGCGTTGTTATGTTACTCGTGACTCCACAGCGTACAGGAATAGCTTACGAGGCACAGACCCACCTCTACGTCCCACGTGCGTGTATGCAGCACGCCATACTTCCCGCGTGCAGGAGTGCAAGCAAGTGCAACACCATCCGACGAAGTCGTTGACTGGAAAACGAGCATAAAGGGGACCACGGGAACAGGGGAGAACCGCTCTCCGTGCGCTCGTTTATTCGCACTTTTACCGATGGATCGTTTAAGTGCGGCCGGTTTGTTTATCAGACGCTTCTTGTCTTCAGAAATCGAGCACCGGCACCCTTGGATGCATTTCGTTGGACACCGGAAGCCCCGAGCTAACAGCGATATTGGTGGTGTGAAACTGGTTCGAGAATTGTTTATTTTTTACTTGGCAGAGTTTTCGATAAATGGAAAAGGCTCGTCTTGCCTTAACGTCCTGTTTTTATTCGTTTTTTAATTTATATGTCTGGTGTAGATTTTGTTGAGTGTCGAACGAGTGCTGAAATGAAATTGTAACACTAATTTGTAACGCGATCTGGTTTCCTATCGTCAGGTAGAAAAAGATCAGATGTTTTTCAAACCATAGAAAGGTTTATTATACTTGCGTGTGTACCTGAAAGTACGACTTTTTCCCCAAGGAAAAAGCCGTTAAACGCATTACCAGCACTGATTGTTCATGGCTACTAGTAAAAATACGACACGTGCAAGTCAGAGTACCACTTTATACACCGTAGAAAATCACTTTAGAGGTACAGTTTTTTTTGCAAGGATCTCTAATAGTCACCAATTTAGTACGAGTCCGCATAGTACAGAGCAAAACGTCCTTAATGACCATTGAAGCCCATTAGTCTCGCCACTTCTTGTTTCAATCGGGTGAAATGCAAATGGTAGTAAAAATTGCAACGTTTTCGCTAATTGTGTGAGAGCACCATTGAATTTTCAATGGCAATATCAATTAGTAACGCCGCTACAAATTATAAATCAAATCTATTAAGACAATTTAAAGAAAGAAAAAAAAGAAAACTCTACATTATGAAAAATATATATAAATAAGCAATAATGAAATTGATACTTTTTTATTTCTTCTATAAATCGCGTCTGCTTGTCGGGAAATCAAAAATTAAACGAAGCACGATCGAAGAATTTGCTCGTGATCGTAATGTTACGTTTGCGCCTCCGTGACTTCCGGTGGAACCCGCCTTTCCGGTGCCCTCATCGTCCGGCCCTCGCGTTCTAAGGTTTCTTTCAAACATTTCCTTCCCATGGGACCACCGAACACCACCATGGTAACATCTAGTTCTCAGTGTTAGATACAGATGGCAGCGTAGTGCAGGCAGGAGAAATGTGCAAATGCATCGAAAGATAAAGTTCCGCCGAATAACAAAAAATTTGTACTCAATAAATATGTACAACAAATAATATGCTATTAATTCTTTCCACTCGATGTGGTTTTTTAAATATTAAATACATTTTTATAAGTCAGGTTTTAAGTATCATTCCCTGTAAATTATTGGCACGCATTTCTTGAGAATAATTTAATAAATGATAATAAAACTACTCTAATCGAATATCGGTAACTTTCCCCGATAATTTGCGTGTTCCATTATCCGATGAAGATATCTACCCGTTTTTCATCACTGAGATTCTTCTAGCAGATGAAATTACTTTTAACGTCTCAGCATTCTCGTCCGGAATGAATAATGTTTTTCGCACTCTATGCGGTTCAACGTTGCCTAAACCTTGACCCTGAATCAACATATTACTCTCATTTCTGCGATTAGAATGACGAGTGTTATAAAAAGGCTGTGATAACCATTTAGATATATCTTCTATAGTGCTAGTTTTCCTTTGAAAGGCTTCTGCAATTATGTTTACTTGACCATCTGTCGTTTGTGAGGCTCTGGTCACTGGAAGTTACAACGAGCCTCCATATGTCGAATAATGTTTATCCATTTTTAATATATACAAAGTATTAAAGGAATTTCTTTACCTAATATAATATCGGGCTCGTACATGGGCGCGAGCAAGTCTCGTATTTTTTCATTCTTATCTTGCCACTGCTTCTTGCAATAATTTACGGAGTTGCTCCTCAACCTTTTGAGCTCATCACTAGAACGGTTTTTAAATTTCTTCAGATATTTCATAGGTCCACTATTCGGATCGAATATCCTTTTGGCCTGCGCCTTTGAATATCTAAAGGTATTTCTAAATGACTCCGAATCGTTACGAGAACCGATAGGTTTTTGTTCCGGTGAATCTATTATTTTATTTTCAATCGTTTCATTCGCGACGTGATATTTATCCTCCATGTTTGTCGAATGTTTTGGAGTAGAGTTCGATTCGTCCTCTGTTTTGTCATTTTTCGCTCGAGGTACTAAACTGCGCAGCTTGCCGTGCAGTTTCTCAATTTCCTCGAGCTTGTCTAAAATTTCCTTCACGTATCTTTCAGACATACTGCGTGTCATAAAATGTACAGCATATTAGCCGGGTGAAAAAAAATTGATGCTTTGCAATCTTTATTAAGTTACGTGTCAGAACAGATGAGACGCGCACCGGTGTGAACTTATTATATGTTAATGATACATGACATAATATCTACAATATTTCAAAAAAGAAATAAAGATGACTACGTTCGGTGCGGCATACGAAAAAAATAATACTCCGCAGGAAAAACTGCGTTAATATTGTTAGCACATTATTTTTAGCGTGTACGATGATGCCAAACAAAAGTGCTAATAAAAATGTCAACGAGCGCAAAACAAGCAACGCCAAAGCGTTGCTATTGCCGGATTCAAGATGAGGAAGTAAATCTCAATGAAATCGCGAAAATTATAACTGTTTTAAATTCGAAGATCGTGCGATTACGAAACGAGGTCAGTGCTCTTAAAAATGTTGGACCTATTAGAGAAAATCAATCAGGTAAAAAATCCGATGATCCAAGTGGTGATTTTCGTTCGCGTTGTTGTTGTGCAAAAGAACTTCACGATTCTATAAATCATGTAGAATTTGATAAAGCTACGGTGTCAGAAAAATCAAAGGTACTGGCAGAATTTTTCGGAAATAATTTAAAAGAAATTGATAATAAAGTATCGACAGATACATCGAATGCAAATATTTTCGCTGCCGACGATAAATTACGAATAACACGCAGTAAGCCTGTTCACGAGAACACTATAAAAAGAAAGAGGAAGAAAATTTCCAGAGGAATTCAGTGTGACTCAGCAATGGAACGTAAAAGGAAACGAAATTTTTTAAATTGCTTCAAAACCGAATCAAATATTAGCGAAGAATATTCCTCGAAACAAAATAAGAAACTTAAGATATCATCAATAAATAGTGGTCACGTCAATGTTGAACCTGAAGCAGAGAAAGAGAATTTTATAAGCGCAAGGAAGCGAAAGGACGAAGATCTTTCTCAATTGCACGAATCTTATGCGCATGGTGAAGGAAATGTAGGGCGCGAAAATATTAATCAAGATTGCAAGTCAATTAAAATTGAACCGAAAAAGGAGAAATCACAGGAATCTAAAATTATCAACAACGAATTAGCTGAATATAAATGCAATCAACATAACGGTACAGTAGATGAGCACGAAAATTTCAAATATTCGATAAATCGAATGGGTGGTGGTGCAGAGATTCGTGGGAACCGTCTGATTGCCGACTTTGCCGATAAGATGCAAAAAATTAATTTATACAAGAACGTAAAGTTCGACGCAAGAAATGTAAAAAAAAGATTGGATGCCTGTATAGTCGAACTGAATGAAATAATCGAAGATGTTTCCCTGATTTTACCTAAAGCGAGTACGTCGAAAAAATTGGAAAAATAAGGTGCAGCTTGCAGAAATGAAATTCATGTAAGAACTAGAAAAAAAAAATTCCAACGCAATATTTAAATAGCTGGAAAACGAGAGAACTGCAGTTTCGTTATATTTTTCTTTCGTGTTTACGTATCAAATTTCTGCAGAAAATATCATTGAACAAATTTTGATCGCGTACAATATTAGGGACTTTAGTTGCATCGATAGTGCAGGTCTAATCGCGACTTCGATGTAATAGCGGCTATGATCGTTAATAAAAGTGCATATGTCGCCACACGGTGTATACAAATCAATTGAAAGTAATCTCGGTGCACTTCAAGATGCATGAGCGATTACTGTTCACCGAGGTATACGGGAGCCAGAAGAACAGGTTCTTTGTCAAATCGAAAGGTAACAGTATTACGATGTGCTAAACGTCACTGTTTAATTTTGCTTAACCTATCGTTCGACTTAATGCCTGCAGACGAGAAATCGATAACCGAACTGTTATCAGATACAACTAGAACGAAGTCTTTTTATTCTGCTTTCCTATCGATTGTGAAAGAGGTATTTTTACCTCAAGGATATCCCGACAGCGTTCACCCCGATTATACTACTTATCAAATATGGGACACAGTTCAGGTGGGTTTACTACATACAGAGCTAGAATAGAATGAAATGTACGATTATGAATGAAACTATTCTACCTAAATGGAGTTAAAATTGTGTAACGATTTATGTTTGAGACAGGCATTCGCGAGTACCATAATGGGTACTCTTACAACACATTCCATTATGCAAGGAGTAGGTGTAGGTGAGGCTGCAGCAACCCCGTTAGCGGCAGCTATAACATGGATATTAAAAGATGGAACTGGAATGATTGGTCGTATTGTATTCGCGTGGTGGAATGGGTACGAAACATTACGTGTATAAATTTCTACTTTGTTTCTGTAAAAGCAGCGTTCAATTTTGCGTTCATCAGGGCAGATTTAGATGGACAGTGCAAGAAGTGGAGACTTCTTGCTGATATACTTTGTGATCTTTCAATGGGAATCGAATTGCTCTTACCTTATTTTTCCTCGTATTCCCTTGGTATATTGTGTATCTCGACAGCAATGAAATCTATTGTTGGAGTGGCTGGCGGAGCTACACGGGCAGCACTTATGCAGCATCAGGTATAGAAGATCTGCAACAAAACCATATTGTTAGAAATTATAGCGGAACGTAATACAAATTGCAGGCACTGCAAAATAATTTGGCAGATGTATCGGTCAAAGATGGAAGTCAAGAGACATGTGTAAACTTAATAGCGTCATTTGTTGGCCTTTTAATACTACCAATTTTCCACAGTGGGCGGTAAATATTCAATTATACACAGCAAATTGAATTTTGCGAAAAGTACATTGACAATATTATTGAGCTATCTATAGTATGTATGATCTGTACATAGATACGTGATGGGACTGTATCTTTTCCTGGCATTTATGCATTTGTATGCAAATTACTCGGCAGTGAAAGCGTTGTGCTTAAATTCATTAAACGAGGATCGCTTAGCGTTAATAGTAAAAAGTTACATTACGAACGAAGTCATTCCCGAACCCGAGGAAGTTAATAGAAAAGAATCGGTATTACTGTTATCGAAACCTAGTAAGCCTATTTTATTTCGATTTAAAGCTCTTAGAAACAAATTTTCGAATGTTTGATTAATTTTTTCTTTTTTTTACAGCAATGGGAATATTCGGGTTTAATGTAAGAACAGGTGTTTCTCTCGCAGCTTTAATAAAGAATAATATAATTTCAACGAGCGACGCCGAGTTATCGTTAAAATTGTTTTTAGATAGAAAGTACTTGATTTCTATTGATGTACAGACTAAAACTATTTTTATATGTCTTAAGAAAGACGCGCAGCCGTACGATGTACTGGAAGCATATTTTCACGCCTGCCTGTGTGGCTTATTTATTTGTATGTCTTTGAAAGTGCCATTGGTAAGTAAATTAACTTTTAATTCTGAGTGAATATCTATATATGATTATGCAATTTTTTTTATAGGATCTCTTCTTGAAGCCCGAAGTAAGCGATCTATCGTATCCTTTAATGCGCCTTTATGTATTTCATAAAAGATATTCTACCACAACTAATCGATTACAATCGTCGAAAGCTATAGAGAGCATTTATGCTACAAATTTATTGATTTCTTGTGAATACAAAGCATTTATTAGTGGCCTTGAAAGTAAAGGTGAATGACGCAATTTCTTATATGGTGAAGGTTTATGCACTTTCTCTTTATTTATACAAACGTCTTCCTTTCAGGGTGGACAACAGAAAGTAATCTGTTACCCGTAGCAGGCTGGAGATTTTTATAAAAGAAGCAGTACGTGAACATTAGACATTCAAATATCGTTGCTCCTTCCTAAATATTATTTACCACGATGAAACTTTATAATTGTTAAATATTTAAGTAATTTTACTTGAATATCTTGTAACTATCTGTTGGCATTGAGATAAAATTATCTATAAATATTTTTCATACAAATTTCTATCACAGGTGATTATAGTGTAGTAAAAACCGATATAGAAACCAGTTTATTTCCAATAATTTATAAAAATATAACACACCTTTAACCTGTATAAATATTCGAAAGTTAAATTAAGACTCCTGCTCCTGCTTAGGGCCTGTCTGTGACAAATGTTTTACTATATCCACCCAGTCCCAACCCCTTGGTCTTTCACCCTTTCCGTCCGCTTTATTCCATTGTCTACGCTTTTGAGCTTTTGTCAGATGTTCCTTCTTTGGTTTCTTTGCAGATTCTTCCAACTATAAACAAGAAATTATTGAGTTTTCTTTCATGTATTTCAAATAAACCTGCAAATTAATGCAATTATACCATTACCTGTTGTGTTCCTTCTGTTATTTTTAACTTGCCAACTTGAGAATTTAAATCGACAATAGAGTCTGGTTGCGCAGAGATCAATTCGCTGTAATGTTCTTGAACGGATTGAAACAATGTGTACGTCATTGCACTACCCAACCACTGCTCCGCCTCTGCTTCCACGTGCTCGGCCACTTTGTCTTTTACTTCTTGCACACTGTATTCCAATCATTCACCTTTAATGAAAGCAACAGAATACAAGAATAGCCAGGGAACAATGGAAATAGACTTACATGTGCTTGTTGTAAAAGGTGCTCATATTAATGGTTGGCTTCTCTGACGGATACGTCGCACCCCAAGAGATTTCCAATAAGAAAGATTTCATATCATTGTCTTCTCCGTACTGCGGTGCGAAATAAATGTTATAAATAGGTGGACTGTACGTCAATCATTAGCATTCTGTTGCCTTTACAATTTTTAGAAAAATACGAATTTTTAAGGACACATTTTCGAAGGGCTTCAAAGGACGAACCTTGTATTGGAAGGTAGTCGATGTCAACTCTTTAAACGCTGGGTCTCCTTCATATATCGAAAGTAGTACTTCCCTTTCCTCCTCTTGAAGTTCGGCATCGCTCATTTCCTTTTCGCAATATTCGAATTGAGTAGCTTAATCTTTTTCCCACACGCACCTTTCATGCGTATCTGTGAGGTTAGGAAATAAAATAGACGCAGCTGTTAGATCGATTGTGCTGCCAAGATCATATCACAGACCAGGTACAAAATAGGCATACCCAATGTACTTTCCTGTAAGCGCGAAGTTCTGTGCGCTCGATATGGGGCTTTGTATGTGTGATACTATATGCATGCGACTACATATTACAAAACTCTTTCTATAGTAGCCATTGAAATTAAATATGTAATATTAAAATTATGCTTTTGTTCTTTGCCGCAATGAAAGGCATTCAACCCACAGACAAGATATGGAAATAGACTGAATAGTGGTCAGTTCAAAAACAATCTTTTACAGAAGTAGGGTGGGCAAGAGAGATGCGATTGGCTGAACACATGTGAATGCTATGGCAGATATTAGCTAAAATTCAGCTCTATCTAAAGTCATTAGTATCGCCATCTGTACAGATGTGCATGCACTTACTGGGGCCTCTGCCATTTCTACACTTAGGGTAAGTAAGAGGCGCGAGTAGTTTCAAGAAATTCTGTATAGATGGTGATACCATTGCAGGCACTGTAGATATGGCAGAGACCCACGTAGTTTTAAGCATATCTTTACAGATATTAATTAATTTATGAATTAAAATATACAGATGGGTATTTGATTTATAAAAAGACGGCTTCTTAGAGAATAAGAAAATCCAATTATCAAGGCGAAACATATATGTAAACTACCTACCGAACCCAATCCGGGGATGTGACTTGCCAGTAATTGTTCATGCTTATCGGTATTCTGCACGCTCGGTTAGACTGTATTGGTGAGATATATTGAAGGCAATTGGTGATTACAAATTGAGATAATCATCCGCTCGCTCCATCCGCGATGCATCGAAACAAGTCCAAAAATTGGTGGGGACGACTCCGCAAATATTACTTGGGGGAAAAAACGAACATTAAGCGGGCACTACGGTACTTTGTATCCTAAGTTCAATACGTAGGTTATTCGCTCGAATATCGCCCCGCAAACAATGCAACCCAAATACCGCCACAGGTGCCAACAACCCCTTTCCATCGGTTCTCCGAGCCGAGAACGGAAAAGGGAATGGGAAGGAAATGGGAAGGAAATGGGAAGGGAATTCGCAGTCAATTCGCTCAAATTATTTTCCACATAATTACCAAACGTCTCTTAAACGTTTAATGATTATACAATAAATAATTGATTGCCCAGGTCTCACCACGTGGAGGTTACTGCGAATGGAGACCCACCCTAGCCACGGCCCTTCCACCCTCCAATTACGCGAAAACTAACTCTAATATAACATGTGAGAAAGAAAAATCTCCTATTATTGTCAATTTGTAGAACGTTCGTTAATTGATCGTAGTACAAGTAAGACAATAAGAGGAGTACTTGGAAAATTAACGACCGAAAGCTAAATTGAGTTTCAGAAGGAAACCTCAAAGAAAAGAAAAGGGACTGAAGGAAAAGAGGTGAATTTAATAAGAAAAAAGGTATCGAAGGTGACTGCTACCGAGCAGCCCGCGAGCTCTCAGCCCAGAGTCTGGACAGTCCAGCGACTTAATCAACACCAGCTTTGATACCGAGCCACAGCTATCATTGAGTTGCGGATATGCAAGACGGCGACCACGATTCCAGATCATAAACCCATGGTGCCTTCTGCCACCCCAAGGTGTGCTTGGCGTGGTCTGACTCGCCAGGGAGACCCTGCATCGGCTGGGAAACTCTCCAGAACCACAATCACAGCCCCACACACCGCTCCCCGCAGACAGTGCAACCCAAATACCGCCACAGGTGCCAACAGCGCCTTTCCATCGGTCCTCCGTGCCTAGAGCAGAAAAGGGATTGAAGTTAAATGGGTGGATACAAAAAGACGAAAGGTATCGAAGATGACTGCTACCGAGCAGCCCGCGAGCTCTCAGCCCAGAGTCTCGACAGTCCAGCGACTTAAATCAACACCAGCTTTGATACCGAGCCACAGCTATCATTGAGTTGCGGATATGCAAGACGGCGACCACGATTCCAGATCATAAACCCATGGTGCCTTCTGCCACCCCAAGGTGTGCTTGGCGTGGTCTGACTCGCCAGGGAGACCCTGCATCGGCTGGGAAACTCTCCAGGACCACAATCACAGCCCCACACACCGCTCCCCGCAGACAGTGCAACCCAAATACCGCCACAGGTGCCAACAGCGCCTTTCCATCGGTCCTCCGTGCCTAGAGCAGAAAAGGGATTGAAGTTAAATGGGTGGATACAAAAAGAAGAAAAGTATCGAGGGTGACTGCTACCGAGCAGCCCGCGAGCTCTCAACCCAGAGTCTCGACAGTCCAGCGACTTAAATCAACACCAGCTTTGATACCGAGCCACAGCTATCGTTGAGTTGCGGATATGCAAGACGGCGACCACGATTCCAGATCATAAACCCATGGTGCCTTCTGCCACCCCAAGGTGTGCTTGGCGTGGTCTGACTCGCCAGGGAGACCCTGCATCGGCTGGGAAACTCTCCAGGACCACAATCACAGCCCCACACACCGCTCCCCGCAGACAGTGCAACCCAAATACCGCCACAGGTGCCAACAGCGCCTTTCCATCGGTCCTCCGTGCCTAGAGCAGAAAAGGGATTGAAGTTAAATGGGTGGATACAAAAAGACGAAAGGTATCGAAGATGACTGCTACCGAGCAGCCCGCGAGCTCTCAGCCCAGAGTCTCGACAGTCCAGCGACTTAAATCAACACCAGCTTTGATACCGAGCCACAGCTATCATTGAGTTGCGGATATGCAAGACGGCGACCACGATTCCAGATCATAAACCCATGGTGCCTTCTGCCACCCCAAGGTGTGCTTGGCGTGGTCTGACTCGCCAGGGAAACCCTGCATCGGCTGGGAAACTCTCCAGAACCACAATCACAGCCCCACACACCGCTCCCCGCAGACAGTGCAACCCAAATACCGCCACAGGTGCCAACAGCGCCTTTCCATCGGTCCTCCGTGCCTAGAGCAGAAAAGGGAATGAAGCTAAAGGGGTGGATACAAAAAGAAGAAAAGTATCGAGGGTGACTGCTACCGAGCAGCCCGCGAGCTCTCAACCCAGAGTCTCGACAGTCCAGCGACTTAAATCAACACCAGCTTTGATACCGAGCCACAGCTATCGTTGAGTTGCGGATATGCAAGACGGCGACCACGATTCCAGATCATAAACCCATGGTGCCTTCTGCCACCCCAAGGTGTGCTTGGCGTGGTCTGACTCGCCAGGGAAACCCTGCATCGGCTGGGAAACTCTCCAGAACCACAATCACAGCCCCACACACCGCTCCCCGCAGACAGTGCAACCCAAATACCGCCACAGGTGCCAACAGCGCCTTTCCATCGGTCCTCCGTGCCTAGAGCAGAAAAGGGAATGAAGCTAAAGGGGTGGATACAAAAAGAAGAAAAGTATCGAGGGTGACTGCTACCGAGCAGCCCGCGAGCTCTCAACCCAGAGTCTCGACAGTCCAGCGACTTAAATCAACACCAGCTTTGATACCGAGCCACAGCTATCATTGAGTTGCGGATATGCAAGACGGCGACCACGATTCCAGATCATAAACCCATGGTGCCTTCTGCCACCCCAAGGTGTGCTTGGCGTGGTCTGACTCGCCAGGGAGACCCTGCATCGGCTGGGAAACTCTCCAGAACCACAATCACAGCCCCACACACCGCTCCCCGCAGACAGTGCAACCCAAATACCGCCACAGGTGCCAACAGCGCCTTTCCATCGGTCCTCCGTGCCTAGAGCAGAAAAGGGAATGAAGCTAAAGGGGTGGATACAAAAAGAAGAAAAGTATCGAGGGTGACTGCTACCGAGCAGCCCGCGAGCTCTCAACCCAGAGTCTCGACAGTCCAGCGACTTAAATCAACACCAGCTTTGATACCGAGCCACAGCTATCATTGAGTTGCGGATATGCAAGACGGCGACCACGATTCCAGATCATAAACCCATGGTGCCTTCTGCCACCCCAAGGTGTGCTTGGCGTGGTCTGACTCGCCAGGGAGACCCTGCATCGGCTGGGAAACTCTCCAGAACCACAATCACAGCCCCACACACCGCTCCCCGCAGACAGTGCAACCCAAATACCGCCACAGGTGCCAACAGCGCCTTTCCATCGGTCCTCCGTGCCTAGAGCAGAAAAGGGAATGAAGCTAAAGGGGTGGATACAAAAAGAAGAAAAGTATCGAGGGTGACTGCTACCGAGCAGCCCGCGAGCTCTCAACCCAGAGTCTCGACAGTCCAGCGACTTAAATCAACACCAGCTTTGATACCGAGCCACAGCTATCGTTGAGTTGCGGATATGCAAGACGGCGACCACGATTCCAGATCATAAACCCATGGTGCCTTCTGCCACCCCAAGGTGTGCTTGGCGTGGTCTGACTCGCCAGGGAAACCCTGCATCGGCTGGGAAACTCTCCAGAACCACAATCACAGCCCCACACACCGCTCCCCGCAGACAGTGCAACCCAAATACCGCCACAGGTGCCAACAGCGCCTTTCCATCGGTCCTCCGAGCCGAGAACGGAAAAGGGAAAGAGAAGGAAATGGGGAAGGGAATTCGCAGCCAATTCGCTCAAATTATTTTCCATATAATTACCAAACGTCTCTTAAACGTTTAATGATTATACAATAAATAATTGATTGCCCAGGTCTCACCACGTGGAGGTTACTGCGAATGGAGACCCACCCTAGCCACGGCCCTTCCACCCTCCAATTACGCGAAAACTAATTCTGATATAACATGTGAGAAAGAAAAATCTCCTATCATTGTCAATTTGTAGAACGATCATTAATTGATCGCAGTACAAGTATGACAACAAGAGGAGCACTTGGAAAATTCACGACCGAAAGCTAAATTGAATATCAGAAGGAAACCTGAAAGAAATTCTGCAAGAGAATTCGATTTAATGGAATAAAACTTTCTTAAACATACATCCTATGATCTTAAAACCAGACAACGAAATATTATTGCAGTGGTGAACACTGCTGTCTTAAAAACTAAGACACAGCTTAAAAATAAATCCTCCGTTCTTAAATACTAGATTAGATTCAAATGTGCCCTGCCTGGCTAAACATCTAACTTAAAACTAGTATGTCCCTACCTAGTATAACATCTAAGAATTCAATTAAAAGAATAATTTCAGTAATATCCTACCTACGTAGGAATGTAAATGATACTTTACCATACTCATATAGGTATGAGTATGCATATACTTAAAATTCCTCCTCAATTAGTCCATATTAATTTCGTGGTCCATTACTTCCTAGAACAGACAGAAAGTGAAACCAAAAAATTGCAGCACCTGCCAACAATTTTTGGTTTTATAAACCCTGCCTAATTAAAAGTTTAATCATTTCTAATTCGTGTGAAACCTGCCTGTATAGAGATCTAAGATTGTGTGTTCAAACAAATCCTACCTACGTAAGGAGCTAAAAGCATTGTTCGATTTATAATTGGGCCTGCCTAATTAATTATCTAACACCTGTAATTAGTTAAAAGGGCAGGGGCAGGGGCAGGGTGGGGTGGGGGAGTATGTGGTTACATTATACGTATTTTCATGAATCCTCTTCTTTAGTTGATTCTTTTCAATGCTTCTGAAACAAACACAAACTCCAAATAATTAGTAAAGCATTATAAAAATAAATTCTTAAACTCTCCGAAAATGGATCGACGAGGCTGGCACTCTAATGTGATAGTTTCCAATCGTGTCTTTGATAATATTTCTGCATTTGTATTGTATCCATTCCACTTTTGAATCTCTGGCGTACTTGCATTTGTTTAATATATCATAATTGGATTCATCTGTAACAATCTCATGCATTGGATTAGTAACATACCCAAGCCCCTCCATGTTATATTGAAATGAATCTGCTTTTAATTCATAATAACCGATTTTTATCGAATATAATAAATCCCAATTGATATGAAAAATGTAGGTACTTTTTAATCACAATATTAATGGTAATTGGATGTCGGCCAAGGTGATATATTATTTTCTACTTTCTAGATCAAGCTGAATGGTGGTACCCATTTCATTAAAAACTCAAATTGAAGTAGTCACATTTCGCTACAATTGATTCTATTTTGCTTCTACAAAGAAGCGACAAACGATTATTCGGAAGCAATATATCAAACTTCCGCTATCACCATGCCGAGGTCCAAGTACAGCCAAGAACATTTTTCGTGCGAGGATTTTTGTTTAAACATTTACGGATATCGCGAGTGAGTTTCAATTTGTACAAAGCAAGCTCGAAAAGTTATAAAAATTGCCTCTACTTCAAAGAAAAGGGTGAAAATAAATGTGCAACGATTAAGAGAAAATATTTTGAAGTTAAACTCCAATAATGAACAGTCACTAGTATTGACTCTAATTGAAATCTACTATCTCGAATTATTTCTTTTTTCTCTTTTTTTTGCTTTTCTTTTCTTTCTTCTCTTTTTTTTCTTTTCTTTTCTCTTATTTTCCTTTATTTTTTTCATTTTTTTTCATTTCGTTCACGCAGCTACTATTATGTATGCAAATTTTTAGCAGTATTTCCGTCAACAGACATTCCAGGTAGTATAATTATAAAGAAAAAAAAATAAAAAGAAAGACAAATATTAAACACAGAAAAGAAAAATTACACCATGTACAACAAGAATTGGTCAGCCATGATCTTTGACTGACGATTATGTGCCACCCACCAGGGTGGCTCAGGAACAGGCTTCCAATTGGAAGCAATTAGGGTCTGGTATTCGCAACTCTAATTAAAAACGCGATCATTAATCAACGCAACGCTAACTGGAACTCGCGATACAATCATTTCGCAACACTATTTATTAAGACCGATAGAAAGCAAACATTAAATTATTCGTAATATCAAAAAACAAGCTAATTGAAGATCCCCTGAAAAGTTAGCTGAAGGCTCAGACGCGAAAATAATTTCCGCAACACTAGAAACTTTGTCATACGTAAAATATATTATAAAATACTACAATTCAACTAACAATAAGAACGGCAAAATTGCAAGAACAATCGCGACATCGTTTCGCAACGCTAAATCAATCGCGATTTTCATTTGCTCGCAACTCTAATTAAAAACCGCGTGGCATTAAACGCAACTCTAAAGCAACGCGATATTTTTGGGAGGGCTGTATCGTTGGGCCGGAATGTGCGTCGGCCAAGTACAAATAAAAATTCTACGAATGAAAATGCAAGCACAGTGACAATGTAGTAACAAAGAATGATTCCCCATTCTTAAAAAGAATGGCGAGCCATTAGTAGTTGCCCTCTTGAGCGACAGTTTGTCGGGCCTCTTCGGCGTATAGCCTCTTCATTTCGTTGGACCCGAGGGCCAGCTGAAACTTAAACTAGGCTTGAGGCTCTAATCGGAAACCAAGGAAAAACTTATAAATGTGAAATAAAGAGTTTAAATCGCGGAGCTAAATGGAACGCACGTGGCCGAATCACGACCAAATAAAATCGTAAAAATTGTGATTACGGAAAATCGCAAAGATTACGATTAAAATTGTAATCGTTCTTCGTTCACACGTGCAGCCTCGAGCATAATGTCAAACGTTTCGTTTCGAGGCCTACATCGCGACCACGACCGCGAGGGATTCGAAAAATCGATAGGCAAAGCCAGAGGCGAACGCATTTTCGTTCGCGCCACAGCTTCGCCGTCGACTTTTCAAATCAGATTTCCTGAAACAGGTTGAACACGCGAAATAGTGCCTGCCCGATCAGAGACTGTGTCAACCTGCCCGGCCCTACCTACTTATGTCTATCAATCACACCAGAAAGTATGCTACCTATCCTACCTAGTCCTATATTTAAAAAATGGCAAACAGGCACACCAACACACGACACTCCACGGTTCTCATTCAAACACTTGGGCGCGAAAGCCTACACTAGGGAGGCGTCCCGGGACACCCCCGACACCCAAGTGTTGTCACACAACTTGCACACTCTAAGGTACGTACCATTTGCCTGAAATCGACTGACAGTGGTTGGGATCTTTGCGTCCACGTGGAAAAAACCACGTCGCGGATGAAATGTTTAATAAAATAGTTAAATAGCACCAATGCAAGAGGTACTTGATAGCAATTGATAAGTATATTCGATTCCCTTTGGCATTTGGTCTCTGTCATCTTAAATGACAAATACTTCGTGCCACAGTATAGCAGGGATTGTTAATGCAATTAATAGTAAAAATGATGTCTCCGTTTCAAATTAATGGACATCTTATCTTGGTCAGAGTAACTACGTTAGGTACGGAACGACGCAAATCCACAGCCTAACCACACACACAATGCGGATATTACGTCGTGCACGATACACCAAACGCACTGTCAGTCGCCAACAATAAATCATTTTATGGCTTATAAACTAAAAAGTATCGTCGTGCTCTACCACCGTTTTCCCACCCAAGTAGCACCGGGGCACGTGAGTGGGATCCGGGTAGTGAACACGGAATGGGTTAAACCTGGAAATCCTCGTCTAAAAAGATGATAAAGACATACTGATTTTCTAACGGGCTAAATATATATTTGTATATGTACCAGATCAATATATGATTCTATTTTATTGAAGAGAAAATTCAATGACTCTACTTTAATAGAAAAATTATACAATGACTCTACTTCATTAGAAAAATTATGCAATGGCTCTACTTTATTACAAAAATTAAGCACTGACTCTACTTTATTAGAAAAATTAATCAATGACTCTACTTTAATATACTTTGAATTAAATTGAAACATCCTCGGGCGTTCCCGTCATCAAAGCATTGCTTCTAAAACGCAAGGTTGGTTTAAAGTAGATTGCCTTGATATCGAGATCTACCCGTTCGCGTATTGTCTTCTTGTACATTCAGATTTAATTAATATTTTGTACGGAAGAAGTGAATTTATTGATATCTTTATACGCTGAAGACTAATATGTATATCGAATAATAAAATTATTCGATAGTTCCAACAAATTGACAAGGTATATAAGTACCTTTACTTTATATTCAACCAAAGTAGAAAAAAGAAGAAATACTACGTTCTTACTAACAGCAATCATTATGCATCTTATTATAACTGTGCACTAATTGCAATTGACAAATAAACGAAGTCGAAGGTTATTCAACTTCTCCACTACAAACTAATGCACGCATGATACTGGGCGTTACTGTATATTCATTTAATAATTAATAACTATTTAAATATTCGTTTCATACGTATTCAATTAAATACTCTAATATAAAAAGATGCATAGTGATATATTTTATACTAAATTTCTCTCTTAAAATTCTCAAACTAATTTGAAACGCGTTGTACAAGAAGACCTATCCTCATATAATATAAAACAGTAAAGAAGTTACTACTCATGAGTATATTTTCATATACCCATGGTCACAGTGCTTGCAGGAAAAATCTACGTAATTACAACCAAGCACTCGTGTCGGTTCGGACCTTTCGTCCTGCGACATGATTGAGTGACCAGAGGAACTTTAAAGCATGCCACTCACCGGTTGCAGACTCACCAGGGGTGCGGTCAAGCTCGTCGCCATCGAAGCCGTGGAAGCTGCTGAAACATTCAAAAAGAGCAGACAACATTAAAACCTTTATTCTTTCAGTACGTTTAGAATGTGTTAATTATCTACAGATTATTGCACTACAAGATTAAAGAAATAAAGAGATACTTACTCGTCAGGTTGATGGATGAAAGCCCGAACTCGCCGAACAGGACACTGACTCTAATGGAACACTTATGATTGGCAAACAAAGTGATTCTAATCTCGCGAGAGTATTATTTCGGAGCAAACACTGACTCTAATTTCGCGTCTCTTTACTATTATTTATGTTTAGTTATTATTAAGAGCGGTTGGGCTCAAAAAATAATAAAAAGAACTTTGACGGAGCAAGCACTGACTCTACCGACAGCATTGCGCGCGGTCATCAACGTGTAGGGTGATACCATCGACCCCATGGCACCTTCTGAAACATTCAAAAGAGCAGACAACATTGAAATCCTTGCATTTTCAGTACTTTTCCAACAGGAAAATTATCGAAAACCATTGCAAAATAAGATTAAAGAAATACAGAGATACTTACTCTTCGAGTTGATGGATGAAAGCCCGAACTCGCCGAACAGCATAGGTGATGACTGTAATACCGGAATATTTGTTACGAAAAAAAAAAAATAAAATAAGGGACTACTATCGCGCGCGTTTTATAATTTTGATCGACGAACAAAGTGACTCTAGTTTCGCGAGAGCAATATTTCGAAGCAAACACTGACTCTACTTTCGCGAAGCTTTACTATTATTTGTATTTAATTATAATTATTGAGAGCGGTTGCGCTCTAAAAATAATAAAAAGAACTTTGACGGAGCAAGCACTGACTCTACCGACCGCATTGCGCGCGGTCATCAACGTGTTAGGGTGATACCATCGACCCCATGGCTGCTTCTGAAACATTCGAAAGAACGGACAACATTGAAATCTTTGCATTTTCAGTACTTTTTGAACACGATAATAATCAAAGGCCATTGCAATATAAAATTAAAGAAATACAGAGATACTTACTCTTCAAGTCGATGGATGAAAGCCCGAACTCGCCGAACAGCATAGGTCATGACTCTAATACCGGAATATTTGTTACGAAAAACAAAAAAAATAAAAAAAGAGACTACTATCGCGCGCGTTTTATAATTGTGATCGACGAACAAAGTGACTCTACTTTCGCGAAGCTTTACTATTATTTGTATTTAATTATAATTAAGAGCGGTGGCGCTCTAAAAACAATAAAAAGAACTTTGACGAAACAAGCACTGACTCTACCGACCGCATTGCGCGCGGTCATCAAAATTTTCTGAAAGAAAATCTGAACAAGTTAGTAAATGGGATGGGGAGGTAAAAATTTAAACAATATATATTTGACTTTATTCGTCTCTTTATTATTTCTTCATCCTGTCCAATGTCTGTTGAGGAAATACTGCTCTCTTTTTTAATAAAGTACTACCGTTTTAATATTCAGATTTAAGTACTATTAATTATCTATACAAGATATATTATTATATATTAATATCGATTTATCAAAAGCGTACTGCGACTGTTCTTTGTCAGAGTTTTAAAGGTGATCATGATTCTAGTAAGTAAACAATATCGCGCATTTATAAATTCTCGTTGCTGCTTGCAGAAACCAAGACTCAAAACTATTTATCATGCTTCAAGGGCATGGCAACAAGTACGTAGCGACGCGGACAATCCTGCGTCGAAAATACAATTCGACCGTACTTGTGACTAGGTCACAGAGATAATGAAAGTGTCTACAAAAACATTAGTGAAGCTATAATAGAAATCGCAACCGAAATGCAGCGAAACGTGAACCTACTTCAATTTGTCGTTTAGGTTTAATGCCATTTACTGACTCTATTTTTAATTACGATTGGTATATCGTAAATTTCATTTGAAATGTTTTAATTATTTAATGAACATGGATACAGGAATTGAGAGATGTAACTATTATCAATTATATATCACCCATCACCAAAATTCAATCGCCAGATAACAAGAAATATACATCAACTCTAAAATAATACGTAAATGTTACCAGTCCTTCATCAAATGTTGTCAAACTAATTGTCAAGCGACGCAGTAATTGTATCTCAATACTGTATTCCTGCAGCCTCAATACATTATTTTCTGCCAACCAATCATCCATTGTACCTGCAACAGTAAGAAAAGCAACGTGATAAACCTATGCTAAAATCAGAATCGAATCAGAATAAAATATAATAAAGGTTCGAAGAACCGTTCAAACTAATAAATTAATGAACGCGATATAAAAATAAACGACTAGTTAATCGCGTATCAAAGAACCGATTATACCGGAAGAAGATGCGTCCATCCTCAACCGGTTGACCGGTCAAGTGTCCAGAAAAAGAGAGTTGAGAAAGACTTTAATGTACTCCCGCGATAGCAAAAAGGTTGTTAGATAAACGCGTATTAATTAATAGAAGCTAATAGTCAAGCGTATGCGATGGTAAAGTAAAACCCGAGATGTTATTGCATTTTAGGCTAATGTATATCGCTAACCTTCGACAGCTTAGACGACCCTTACGCTGCGACGCTCGAACTGATAATGACGGCGCGCCGCGTACCGAACCTACCCCACTCCCCGACCGCGGCCGTGCCTTGATTTCCAAGAAATTTTAATCATAATCTGCTATCCTAAGGTAATGCCTACTGGACTTCTGCGGATTCTGACTAACTTTTAGCTGAACCTACGATCATAGGGTTTTATCTACTGGACTTCTGCGGGTTCTGATTAAGTTTTAGCTATGCCTACGATCCTAGGGCATTTTGTTAGAAAGTGCAGAATATATTGCAAGAAAATGGAATAATTATATGTAGATTGTATACGATTGGCAGAAGAGGCGAGAGTGTTTGTTCATATTGCTGTAAAATTTTTGACTCTATTCTTGTTTCAACATAGAACCCGGTAACAGATCATGGAAAACCAATGCATAACCAACTCTTTCCATTCTCCCGTGACAAGGACTATCAAAGAAATAAAAGACAGTAATAATAATTGTGATATAGTAAAGCAATAGTTCATCTCGAATTTTATAGCAAACGTGAGTATTCGACTTTTAAAACTATGGGCACGCTTACGGCACAATATCATACAAGATTTATACGCGGTACGAATAATAATTTAATCAAGATATATTACTAGTATTTGCACAATTCTACTTATTTCTAGAAGAAATTTGAGAAATCATTACCTGTCAACGAGATCGTTTGACACTTCGGCATGGCTTGGTGCCATTTTGCTCCTACACATTCCCGCCTGTCAACGTCGTGTTCCCGCCAATTCTGATTGCTCTCGAAGCAAGTGAAAGAGACGCCATTGAACAGAATCCAACTGAAATTAGAGATGAAAGTGTTAAGAATTACCAATATTAGAATATTATTGCTGGAAACTGCAGAATATATTGCAAGATAATGGAATTCGAAGCTGAAATACGTATACGCATACGTAAAAGGTGATACGTATATCACTCGAGTCAATTAGAAAATGCACGTCAACCGGTGTGATTCCGTTCACTGCACAATATTTTCTTAATTTCTTGCAAAATATGCATTAACATTAACAAAGAAACGACAGAAAACTTTGATGACAGAGAAATGAACACAATGCACTCCATTTCCTGCCTTAAAGAATATATTAGACTATGTGACATACCTTAATTCGACGGACATTCTGAACACGTCTAATCACTACGAGATCCGTTGGGCGAAAGAGGGAGATTTTTGAAATAGATTGCGCTAATTGGTTGGAAACTAGGCGAGTGGTGGGGGGTGAGATTCTTTCTTTAAGGCGGGTTTTTTCAAATATCGTGTCGAACTGAATATTTTTTATTACAACTATTGCAGTATGGATATTAATCGAATAGTGGGATACAAATATATTAATTAGTAAATGTTTGTAATGTTTGTTACGCTATAGAATAAGTAAACTTTTTCCGTCAAACTAATATTTGTCTTGCTTTAACTTTATTTAAATTAGAATCTCTACCGTAGTGAGCGTTTAGATAGTTTTCTAGAATCTTTTGACACAGATACCGATGAAATATAAGAATTCATACATCTCGTCTGTGGAAATTGCTTCCCTGATTCGCCCATTGCATTCTCATATATTCATACAATTGCATGACCAGCCCCAAACACTACTTCATTCGATAATAGTGCTTCAACTGACCACTGTTCATGAGCAGAGGACGCTGAAATCAGTGTCGGATTTCACAAGAGTCGGTATGGCAGTCACGTTGGACCACGAAAGTCCATTAGGTGATTTGTCTATGCATATATATATATATCTGCTCTGAGGTATATGCATCTAAATATGATCATGTGCCGATACGCACGCGCGTTTTACAAGTAATGATTTATATCAGCTTGTACGCTACTGCGTTTTCATCGACACCCTTGCAGTTGGAGTCGACTGTTACTTTACGCTGAACTGTATTTTCAGTAATATCTTCAAGATTGATATTCTATTGCATATCAACAAATTTTACTAAATTATCGATAATGGCAGACATGTCGATGAATATTGTTACTCCGCGAAAAATGTCCTTTGGTATTAATGGAAAGTTGAACGGTTTAGAAAGTAAAACACCTTTTTTAATCGGTGTATCAGGTGGAACCGCTAGTGGGAAAGTGCGTAACGTATAATTTTATTCCTTTAGTGTGTCTTAATTTTATTTATCACAATATACGTGATATATTTTCGTGAAAACGTAACCATCTGCAAAGAGGTGTATTAGAATTTAAAGATTGTACTGGTTGGAACAAAGTTTGCAATTGGAAAAAGTAATTAAACTGTATCTGTTACCATTCCAGTCAACCGTATGTAAACGTATAATGGAAAAACTAGGGCAAGTAGATATGGACCACATGCAGCGGCAAGTAGTTTGTATTTCGCAAGACAGTTTCTATCGAGACTTAACACCTGCTGAGAAACTTAAAGCAGAAAAAGGTCAATACAATTTTGATCATCCAGATGCGTTTGACAACGATTTGATACTACAAACATTGCAAGATATATTGGCTGGAGTAAAATGTGAAATACCAGCCTACGATTATAGGACAAACAGTTTGTATGTACTCGTCTTTGTTTTGTTTTTCTGAGTAATACAATACCGTAAGCTATAGTACTAATGAAACATTTTTGGGGTTTCAGAATAAAAGATCAAATTACAACAATCTACCCTGCAGACGTAGTTTTGTTTGAAGGCATTTTAGTATTTTATTTTCCTAAAATACGAGATTTATTTCATATGAAATTGTTTGTAGATACTGACTCAGATACCAGATTGGCCAGAAGAGGTAATAACACGATATATTCAATGGCCTTCTTAACAACTTTTAATACATTAAATACTGAGTTAGTATTTATGTTCCACAGTACCGAGGGATATAAAGGAAAGGGGAAGAGATTTAGATTATGTCCTGAATCAGTATATGAACTTTGTGAAGCCTGCGTTTGAGGAATTCTGCCTTCCGACTAAGAAATTTGTGGATGTCATTATACCGAGGGGTGCAGACAATACAGGTAAACTATCATCTTGACTGAGTTTATAAAAATTGAATGGAGAAAACTTATAGTTGAATTTTTTCTGACAATTTACATTGATACTAAACATATAACATGTATTACTAACTTATCGTTGAAAATTAATTTTACATTATATCATAACCAGAATTCATTATCATCAAGTCTGCACCTAATCGTTTATAAAAATTGATAATAATTATAATAATAGTTCAGTTAATTTTAGTGTTAAACTTAATTATTTAAAATATATTTTACTATACAGTCCTTTATTAATTTTCATTATTTCTTTACATTATTATGATATTATATGTACATACATTGTTAGACCGTAGGTGCAGATTTGGAATAGTAAGGCAGCTTAAAGTGTTATTCTTAGTATTTGTATATATATGTATACATAGCGTTCATGGGTGCTGCCTGGTATGTAAGGGCTGCCAGAATAAGCTGTCTTTTAATTTAGTACAAAATAAAGGTCATTTAAAAACGTACATCGTTTGGTTATTGTATGTTTGCAGTGGCAATAGACCTTATAGTACACCACATCTGGGACATTTTGCGTTTGAAAAAGGCTGAAAACTCATCCGGGCAGCATCCATTCATCTACCACCATAGGCGTACTTCGACTTTATCCGACACGCTCAGCAGATGATTTTAGCATGTTATGCTCACTTATAAGCACTACGTTTTTATATACCATATATTGATGCAGAATCGAGTCTGCAGTAATCTTTAATTATTTTTTTTTTTGTAAGTATATATAGCATGTTTCTGGTATACTCATACAACTGTATTTGCATTACATTTATACCATACAGCAAAAGATACTTGCTTCTAGTATGTGTGTATCCAGTAAAGCCTTAATTGGGTGAAATTAATTTTATGTTGTTCCTAACGGACAGTCCATAAATTATCTTGTCCGAATACTGTAATTCCAATATTGCATAACGATATAAATGTACAAGACAAGATTGATCTGTATTAAATGAACTAAAGTATTATTTACATATAATAAGAACCTTTATAAGTATGCGCATACATTTCTGGTGCATATTCTAAAAAAAATTAGACTTTTTATACATTGTTATATATCAATCAATTAAGTGGATTACACAACGGTATAATAATATAGACTTAAGCTTTGTATAAAACGATTTTTAAGTGAGCATAAAACATAAAATATTAGTATAATTCGTAAAAATGTGATATATTATTTAGTGCATTATTCGAGTACTGCCATATTTAAAAACATTTAATTATTCAGTGTGGTGCTAATTCGTTTATTATTTGGTACTTTTGTTTTTTTTTTTTTTTATATATGCTCAAATCATTTTAATCCCAGTAAAAGGTATCATTGTTATAAAAGATTAATTATGTAATTTGATATAGCAACCATTTAATCTGTAAAAAGAAAATAACAATAAAGATGTTAAGTTCCTTATTATTAGATAAGTAATCTCCAATCATTTACCAATGTTTTATACTTTGTTACAGTGGCGATAGATTTGATAGTGCAACATATAAGAGACTTCTTAAGCAACAGGGGTAGGGTAACAATCCAACCTGAAAGTTCGTTAAGCAGGACAGAAAAATTAGCTAAAAGGCCACATTAATTTTCCAAAAACCGATTCAGCAGTTGCTCGAGTTATAACACTTTTTATTATTTTCAAATATTTATATATCTCTTAAGAATGGGAACTCTTCGATAAATTAGTGACACACTTGTATGCCATACAGTTAAGCATCAAAGGATACGTTGTAAAGTATTTTTTGCCTTTGCTTTGATATGGTTTAGAAGTGCGAAAACTTAAACCTATTTAGTCAATCAATTTAATAGAGCAAAAGTTTTGGTACAACTGGTATAAAAATGAAAGCATTACATTTCGCGACGTCAGACGAAATATATTTATAGAGATTTAAGTTTGTAAAGATAAGATAGGAATATTTAAATATCGAATAGCAATATTCATTAGCGATCTCTGTCAATACAAACATTAATTTGTGACAAAAATTTAAGTTAGGGTTGTTTTTCCTGTTGATATTTTTATTTTGTTTGTTGTGTATACCGTGTATATTGTAATATACATTATACACTTAAATGTTATGTAAGATATAAAATCATGATGCACTTAAATATCAAAATTATAATTATTGTTATTGTTGTATTTATATCTAACATTAATTTATATAACATTAGTTACTAATTATTGATAATAAAGTTCTAGGTTCATGCCATCGTGAATTTCATCTGAAAATGTTAAGTTAAGGAAGAAGTATTAACATGTTTAAAAAATTATATTATTGCAAATATATATACTTTGAAAGGATACAATCTTGTAATTTTATATGATCCTTAAATATAGTATACCATTTTTTCAGAACAATTTTCTCCCAATGCGTTCCAGTTTGGGCTGCTATTAACTTTTTCAAATCTCCTATTGTGTCATCTGGATTGCACTTAACTCTAACTTTTTTCCCAAGACGATCGTTGCATGTTATTTCTAACATTTTCTATCTTTATCAAACATAATAAAGCAATACAATTATTTAAGATATATATTACATTGAAATTATACTGATAAGGTAAATCTTTCGTTACACTTCTATTCATAAATGAATGTTACTTTTGATAATAATAAGTTAAACATTGTTACGTTTAACAACAATATAGAGTAACCTTTAATTGCAACCTCAAACAAGAATTTATTAATTTAAAACTAACAGTAAAACAGCTGCTTAGAAAAGAAGTTTCACGTGGATATAAAGTAATGATATTCTGTAAGAGGATACTACAAAGTTTATAGGTTATGATATATTAAGGATAAAAAGTATCATCAATATATTTTTCTACTCATTACACGGTTAAGACGTACATATGTAAATCATATGACAAATTTCTAAAAAAGCAATTTATGTGTCGTCTATACACGTGATATATCTCATTTAAGCATAAATAAATAATACAGTATTTACTTACAGCGTATTGTTATGAGAATGTTGCTACGAAGTAAATTTTATTGGTGTGTCTGCACTACTAGTAGAGCAAGTACAATTTATTCAGTTTGTTCGTAAATGAACTTTAAAATTATTATACTACACGTTGGTATGTATCGCTAACCAGTGTTACAAAATTCAAAACGTTAACCACACGCGGAAATTGATACAAATGATGCGTATTGACAATAAACTTTATCGATTCCTCTCACCATTGATAGAAACGGAAAGGAAATAGCACGTTCTTTAGATTAAGATACTTGGTTAAATTATCGAAAGTAAAGTATTAACGAAGAAGGATAGAGATAGAAAAGAATATATTCACGTATATTCTTGTGATCTTCTGCCATTAGAGAATTCGTACACGACGATGGCGGATGCAGCAGATCTTCCCGGCGCATCTTCTAGTCAAAAGATGTCGTTGAAACTTTTAAGACAAAAAGCTCAGGAATTTTTATCATCGAGAAAACATGCAAATAATTTAGTAGACATATTTTCCCAATGGGATGTAAGTACAAATTCTCAACACTTTTCGAATTCACGAGTATATGTTAACTTTTTAAGGTTATGTCATTTATTAAAATTCCTGATCACTCTATCAGGAATCCACTTTATCCTGCCTACTTACAGTGGAAACAATATTTGTGGAAGTTCTAAAAAGGGGGGATATGTATTTAGAACGCACAATATCTCTTACAATATCAGGTATGCTTCAACGACGTAATCTTTTTTTGTTAATTCACAATATTTGACATAATACACCGTTAAATTTGATTATGATCTATATTACATATTTTTGTTCGTTTACACTTTGTGAAAAATATATTTATGGGCACAAAGTTTAAATGCAAAGATGAGAAATACTCTTTTTATTTTTATTCGTCGATACTTGGAAATATGAAATAGCTTTTCCATAAGATTTGTAAAACAGAGCCGAGTCCTGAAGCAAGATACATCAACTGGTTGAGGAACTGTTACGAAGAGATATGGGAGAAATTGCTTACATCTATAGAAAAAGGCAGACCCGTTGTTCAGCTGCAAGCCTTAACCACAGCTATAAAACTTATGGCCGAAGAAGGTAAAAGTCCGTTAGAACCGACTGGCAACTTGGGTTACTATTTTCCACTTCATCGATTAAAACCTATTTTAATGAAGCTACTCTCGCCGGAGAAAGACAATGTCAGTTTAATATCTAGATTTCAAGAGATTATAGAGTATCCCGATGCTCTTTATTATACATGGAAATGTCTTCCTTCTCTTACACCGAAAAGGCAACCACATGAAATTTATATAAAAAATTTACTCGAACTTATACACAAGTTATCACTGCCAAAAGAAACCCAAGGTAACACATTAAACCTGTAAATGGTTATACCCATAATAGTTTTACAATTACCATTATGATTGGAATCTAATATTGAACCTTTTTACTATGTTTCAGTAAATGAAATATGCGAAGATAAACATTTGTTATGTAAATCACAAGAAGGTAAGAAAAATTTGTTGTACTTAAGCCTATTACAATCTCGTAAATGTAATATTTTTTTTGAACAGCTACTAAGAACTTCACATGGGACGAAGTTGGGGCAAGACGTGCACTGAATAAAGTCTGGGCTTGTGTAATGCACTGGGAATTGACGCCACAGTTGCACAAGCAATTATTAATAGTTCTTTTAGAAAGAGTTATGCCACATTTAGAAAAACCGATTCTATTGACAGACTTTCTTATGGATTCGTTGGACGCGGACGGGCCTATTGGCTTGCTTGCATTGCAAGGTGTATTTTTGCTAGTTACCAAACACAACTTGGAATACCCTAATATCTTCACCAAACTTTATTCCATGTTCGAACCAGAAATCTTTCATACAAAGTACAAAGCTCGCTTGTTTTATTTATCTGATCTTTTCCTCAGTTCAACGTGAGTGCTCGATATATTTTTAAAACATTTGATTATCATGAATGATATGTATGAAAATCATTGTATTCTTAACTATTTTCAGGCACTTACCAGAAGCATTAGTCGCTGCATTTGCAAAAAGACTTGCTCGTTTAACCCTTGTAGCGCCACCTGAAGATATTCTTATTATATTACTTTTTGTTGGAAACCTTTTGCTCCGACACCCAGGCTTGAAACGTCTCATTGATCATCCGCAAGGTGGTGAAATTTCACCGGAGGAGAACAACGGTGCAGGAGACCCTTTTTTAATGGAAGAAAGAGATCCTTTATTAAGTAATGCTCTCCTTAGTAGTCTATGGGAAATCAAAGCCTTACAGTGGCACATAGTGCCGAGTATTGCTAGCGCTGCCCGTTTCATTCGCGAACCTCTCCCCTCTGTAGAATATGATATGGCATCGGCTTTAGAACGCACCGGAGGACATTTATTCGATAACGAATTAAAAAATAAAGTTAAAGATATTATGTTAACGTTTGAGAGGCCCAATTCGATGGCATTGCCGAAAGGTGAAAGATTACTGCAATATTGGCAATTAACAACAATGCACTGACTGGCAGTAATGAAATTATGCATTATATACGCATATTGTGCAATATGCATTGTTATCAAAATGAAAACTGTTCGTTCAAACGAAAACGCAATGAAAATGATCGTGAATTTTCGGCGTTTTTTTTTATACATTAAAAAAATGAAGAAAGAAAAATACTGTAGTACGAAAATGTTGCATACTTTTGTATTATTTGAAGTCTAAAAATAATTGCAACGGAATTGATTCGGAGTACATTATTTCACGGGCAACATGTAGATATGTATTTTTAGATTTCCAATCATGCAAACTATCTAGCACAATAGATACTCTCGTGAATGCTACCCAATTCTGTTAAATGAAGTCATTTGTATGCATGAATGTGTGATAATAAAATGAAAGATATTTTAATTTAATAGACCGCCCGTGTTTCATTTATAAATGCAATGTCTACTTGATATATATACATCGTGCAGGTAAACATGAATGGACTTCATAATAAAATCGTATCATGGTACAATCTTATTATTATATTTTAAACCAGTATTGAAATAATCCCATAGTTCACTATCTTACATTTAAATAAGCACCCCATGTATTATTGCCTATTGTTATGTATAAAAAAAAACAACCTATGTACATAGTTAGAAGTACTTAATCTGAATAATTTCATGTATACCGCCTGCTCTCCAATATCTGTAACATAAAGATACAATTAGTTATTATTTTAAATAATTTCACCTGTAATATAATATACCCGACAAGCAAATTTTTTTTGTAATACGATGTATTGTTTGTAAACAATGTTGAATGTAAGAAGTAATAGTGTACAAACCGATAACAGTTGTCGCCACTCGTTTTCATTTAACGCATGCTTTATTTTCAGCAAAGTATTTGCTGAAACCTCAGGAGGTATTGTGGATATTTGTTCTTGTTTAGTAGGTATGTATTCTACTTGCAAGAGCTCGGCCACTGTTGGTCGTGCTTTCGGATCATGCTGAAGGCATTTACGCATTACATCAATTAAAATTGGCGGCGACGATATATGTTTATTACCATCTGCTGACGGCAGAATTGTAGGGAAACGAATGTTCGGCTTCGGATTAGTTATTGCATTTACTTTCGCCCATTGTGAACGAATGTGATGAAACGGTGTATGACCATACACTAAACTATACAAAATACACCCTAAAGACCACACATCTGACTTAAAACTTATCTGCAAAATAAACATATCAAGAATATTATTTTTTTACGTCTTACTTTTTCTAACACGTAAAGCAACAACTTTTATACTTTATATTTGTCGTTTCGTGTTGGAGAATCTGAATTCCCACCGATGTCCATTAAAGCTTCTGGACTGATATAATTTAAAGTTCCAATTGGACAGTGTTTTACAACTGATGTCATATCAGCATTCATACTTGAAGCAATTCCAAAATCTATGAGTTTTAATCTTCCCCTCACTAATAAGAAATTTGCGGGTTTCAAATCTGAATGAATAACTCCTGAAAAAATAATATACATAAGTTGGTTGTCCCAAATTATTTGATATAATTGGAAAGAGATTTTATAGCATAAAAATATTTACCGTTATCGTGTATATGCTTAACGGCTGTTAACATTTCTGTCCAGTAGTATAGAATCATTGTAAGAGGAATTTGTTTTTCTTGCGACATTGTTTTTAAAAGACGGCTGAGATCGGTATCTCCCATTTCCATTACTACATAGACCATAGGAAATTTTATTTCACTAGAATAAATAAAAATTGAATGTAAATGTAGATACGTGAATGCCCCATATGTATTAATGTTTATATTTTATGTAAAATAATTCCTTACTAATCGAACATTTTAACAACGCATGGTGCTTGTAATTTGTGTAACATCGAAATTTCTTCTAAACAACCTTGCGCTGAGTCTTTATCCATACGATTGAGATTTACACATTTAATGGCGCATAATTCAAGAGACGTTACATCTTGTACTCTTAAAACTTCACCACTCATACCCTGGCCTAGCGTGCCCAAAATCAAATACTCTTTTCCCTTTACAGAAACAGTTTTGGGTTGCTTCGATGTAGGAATATTAGGTGGCATTGAAAATTGTACGTTCGATACATTATCTGCAATTTTTTTTAATTCCTTCTGCTGGTTCTGATTACTGGCCTCTGGCTGTTGGTTTTGAAAGAGGCTGCACACTGGTTTCAATGTTTCTTTACTGTCATTAGTACAATGAGAAATTTGTTTACTGTTTGATAATTTAACTATTGTTTCTTTCTCCAACGATGCATTCTCAATAGTTGGATATTTATTCTCCTTCAATTCCTCATTGGCATCTGACTCTGTATGCACAGCATTTTCTGACATTTCAAGTATTTGTTTTGGCAAACTTGTTTTGCTATTTACATTCTTACTTGACAATGTCTTTTCTAATTTAGGCGTTACTTCGTTTACTTTGAAGAGTTGCGAGCCTTGTAGTAAATATCTATTTGAACAATCATTTTGAGCAAAACCTGTTGTATCCACCAAAGGTTTTCTTAATTTTCCATCTATATTCAAGTACCTACAATTAAATGTAACTTTAACTAAGAACAACTAACATTGATTATTGGGCAGATAATACATATTGTTTATACCTTGGGGTCTCGTGTCTTCCCATACTTGGTGTAATATAAACAGAATTTTTTGGAGTTTGTATAGAATCCATAAAATTAATACTTTTATTTTGTAACGGAGTTTGTCTAACACTGTTTTGCGACCTATGAGATGAAATTGTCGCTGGTGTTAATCCATGATTCTTAGATGGATCAGATAATTTGTTCTGCGGTGTTTGTGTGATATTCCGACGAGAAAAACACGGATCCGGTCGTGTAGAATTAATTTGACCATGTTTCAAAGGTGTTTGTAATGCCCATTGATCAGTAGAATTTACAAAAGAGCCCGCATCCGAAGATAATGATTTATTAGTTGATGGTATACTTTCTTTATGAGTTTTGTCTTCGGTTACTATTGGCTTCAATTCTACTATTTCCCTTCTGATATTTGTATTCTTTACGTTATTTATTCCAGGTTGAGACGCATTCTCAAGATCACGAAATGGAAAAGCTGTTGGTTCGCTATTACTGATTCCATACGACTTTTGTTGATCCACAGATTGTGAATCACTCTTATGCAATGACTCCTCATTTGATTGCTTTTTATTGTCTACATTAATAATGTGTTTACTTTTATGTTCAGCATTAAATATGTTTCGTTGTACGCGAGCGTCAATATTCAATTGCATCTGGTTGAATTTCTCATGCATTACGTTTGTTTCACTTTTCGTACCACGTTCATGAACAAGAATAGCAGAACTTTTACCATCAGGTTTGCATTCTAAAACATTGTCCATTGGCAAAGATTCTTCAGGCCTGGAGGAATTGAATGTATGTACAACTTTACAAGTTGTTTTCAACTCATTGTTATGTGTTTCGCTATGAAAGGATAATGACTTGTTTAAAACATCTTCGATATCATCGTCTTTTGGGAGAAGCTGAGGTTCATCAGGATCTGATTCAGTATCAGAGTTCTGTGGTTTATCTTCGCTCTCATCATCATCGCTTTCACAAAAATGTAATAATTCTTTCACCCTTATAGGTTGAAACTTTGGACGTGAATTAGTATGATTTTGAAAATCCATGTTATTCACCATGGACCTACTATTCGTTGATAGGTCTGACATTTTTCGAAAAATGTGCGTTGATTGATCCACACTAATCACCAAAATAAACGTAAATATATAAATATATATGAACAATCTAGTATCGCTTCGGGATATAAGGCTTGTTTACGGGGAGACTAGAAAGTATACAAAGTTTCCGATATATTTACATAAAGTTTGTTTAGAACTAAATAAAACAAATTGATTTCAATTATATTTTGACTTTGTTGCACTGAAAACATTGTCGTACTTATAATCATAAAAATCATTTAACGTTCCGCACGTTGCAAAAACACATTAGTTACGGTACCCATGTAAGTGTGAATCACATTTCACTAAATACTACCAGAACCACTTAACTTTGAACAAATCTTTAAATCAAAACAAATCATTGACTTTTGTGATTCTGGCCTGTTTGATTCATATTGTATACTGGTTTTTCGTTTACGTCATTAAATTCAAATTCTGAATATGCACTTTGATTGGTTACAGCTAACAGTGTTGCGCGATGCAACTCAATAGTACTAGGGACATTTTATAAAATTGCATTACGAGCATCTAGTAAATTGATTACGAACATATGATCGACTTTAAATCAATCTAATAAAATTAACGTAAAAATATTTTTTTTTAATATTATACATAATGACATGTTACAGTACATTATGTTACGTTACAATGCCTTATATTTATATTTAATGGTAAACTCATAATCAATGTACCATATAATAAATGACTGAGAAAGAACTCATTTTTAAATAAAATACAGTTTGCTTATTAATACACATTTTTTTAAACACTACAAACGTTCAGATATTATGAATTATTTTCAGTTTACTTTTGGACAACTTTTTACACTTCTCAATAAATTTTAGATCTGTATGCAACCATTGTGAAATTAATATACAACATGAGATTGATGTTCAAAGAACGCAAAAACGTACTTCGCTAAAGCTTTTAGAATACAAAGTACAGTGGGAAATATTGTCCTGTATCACTTTCAATGTGATTTACTTTTAAATAATTTTAATTTAGTTTAAATACAATACTTTTTTTTTTAAACTACGATGTTTAAAAGTACATAACTTATTTACTTTAATACAAATAACAATTTTGAACAGCTGTAATAATTGTAATAAAAAACAATTGCATTATTGAATTTATTTCCCTATATTAAAATATGTACTGCTTATGTTAAATATATATCATATTCAGAAAATGTATGGAATTTAATTTCTCGTCACTAAACATTGCATCTAGGTTTTCACAAAATTACAATAGAAAACAAGGTTCTACATAATAATATGCAGTCTTTAATTTTTACTCCGCCTCAAACCTTGTTTATCCGATCTTACTATTTTATTGAAATAAATCATGTATAAATAAATTCTATTTTCGCTGCTTAACTCATATTTAAATTAAATTATATTTAACAAATTGTTGATTTGTATGTCGTTCCATTTTGCTAGAAAAATTAATCGATGCACGACGCTACCTACTCTTCCATTTCGCAATCGACATTCAGTTTTTGATGTTTCTTGCGCGTATGAACTACTATAGGCAGCAATCTCAGGGATGAAAAACGTCTAAACAGGTATATTCCATCGTAATTCTCATTTCCATTCTTATACTATAGTATTTATCGTAAGTATGTATTTAATGTTTTTTTCTTCTTTTTTTTCAATCGACCAGATTTGATGAAACAACACAAATACGATTTTTAACACAAAAAATTGTTACTAAAGCTGAAATAAAAACAAGCATGGCGCTTGACGAACATTGATAGTTTTGGTACCTCACTCCTAGATCTTTTCGGTATCCTATAAATACTGTGGAAAAAACCGAAAAGCATCGAGTGTTGGCTTTAATCTTGTAGTTACTGAAAGATCAAACAAAACGGCTGGTATTTCAGCGCCTTGCGATGATGTGTAAAGATCAATATAAAAAATAATATTTTATTTAATCCTTAGGGGCGAAATTAGGAATTGTATTTTGAATAATGAAAAAATGTTCTAGACTATGTTGCAATGTTCTTAACGTTTCCCATTATTATAATTAATAGCTCTCATTGGTGTTTTAAATGTTGATGCAGACTGTTGTTGCAACTGATATGCTAGAGGATGAATTTTAAAGCCGTATAACCTGCAAACACATTATTTTCGTTTCTTCACATAATTTTATCAAAAACCAATTTGATCTTGTATCGTCAAAAGAAATTTTTCTTCCAAACGTTTGATCGCATCTTTAAAGAAAGTTCAATTTGTTTGTGCACTCTTACCTAGGTACAAATTGATTTGTTGGACGTTTGGGTCGATATTCTGGATGAACCATAAAAAGCATATGGGGAAAACCCGTTCCAAAGTATGCTCCATCTGTGTGATGGTGTCGAGAGCTTTTCGGTGTATAAACATCCATACATTTGGGACAATAACTTTTGACCATTGCTTCTCCGGGCACATCACTGAGGCCCAATGGCAACATAGGCTGGGATTCACAATATACACGTGGACAGTGACCAAAATCCCCAGCTTGATATTTTTCAATCATTTGAGCGATGCCACGATTAGTCAAAATGTATCGCGCATGAATTAATCCATAAAGTAGTTCCGCCGCTTGTTCAACTAATTCAGACTGATTTGCATGGACTTCCATCTCATCATCTACAAAAAACATGGAGGCTTGAGAGTACATCGGTATATTTTCTGGTAAGGTGTAATTACTATATTTACCTGGTTCAAGATCAAGTATCATATCTAATGCTTGCCTATAATGTGGTACTTGCTCGTTTAATCCAGTTAAATTGAATTTATCCTGAATGTAGTCTTCGTCAACCTGAAAAGAAATATTTTATCAATAATTTCGTACCACAATATGTAAATAACGTATATAAAACATCGGTTACAAACTACCGAAATTCGAATGATAAAGAACGTAAAAAGAAACAGAGAACTTCATAGATTTCCGATGTAGTCGTGAAGACTGTTTCCAATCATCAACAACGCGAAAATCTTTAACCTCAAAAAAAACGTATGTAGGATAAGGTACATACATGAGAATAACCAAACGAAATGTCGTAACGGCCAGTGTACTTACCTCGCAAAAAAATTCATTTCCTCTAAGATTACAAAACCACGAAATCCAGGATACCTCCTCAGAACTACTCATTTTCCTGTTGAAAAAGAAATGGTAAAAATGTTTCCGTATCACTGCGCAAAGCAGGGACGACGATGTGGTAGCGTTAAAAGAGCGCAGGATTCGTATGTAATGCGTAAAGGTACGTGCGCAAAAAAGTTCTCGATCTTTGTATATTATGCACACGTATATCTCGCTGTCGGTGCTTAGTGCACGCCTGGCAATTGGTTAGAAAAGCACCAACGAAAGACAGGGTACGGGGACCACAGAGGGAGGAGGGGAGTAACTGGAGTTTTCACTTTACTAGGCAAGATGCTCGACGTTACAGACTGTTCGGCGGTTCACCTACGTTTCCGTGGTCATTGCTGCTTCGTCAACTTATTTTCAAACACGATGTACAGTCCAACGCGGTCAGGAAGCACATTACTCGAGAAAAACCCTTGTAGGACGAATGAAAACCCAAAAATAAACAGCCTTTACGGCTTACCTTTTGGTGCTTTGATTAGCCACGCTTGCTCGTCCCAACGATGTAGATAGCGCTGTCGTACTTTATACTATCCGCCACCTTCCGGCTTGCTTTTTAGAAATCTTTCTGTTTTATTTAAACGTTTCTTGTTGAAAACTGCTTTTATATGCTGTTATGATGAATTACATAACCTAGCACATGAATATTAACGTAATAATGATATTAATCAAATTATTATACAAATTTCATAAGCAAACTTTTGTATACATACTTCGTTGACCAATGAATGATCGATGTATTTCTGGCGCACTATTTTAGCCACAAATTTCAATAACTTCTGTATTATATGTTATTCGAAATAATATAAACGTTAAGTCACACCATTTTTCTGTTTATCTTTCGGTTTTGATATAAAACCTTTTTCGCAGCTAACAGATTTTAAAACCGATATACTTATTATAATAATATCACGTGACTCTGTTTCCTAGCAACTTCAAACAACATGAAGTTGAGAAACTCACTAGAAATAACATTTCTGCCTAAGAATCGTATGTTCTCTACACAATTAAATCGTTATTTACATTTGCATGAATTTGTAAACATCAGATACGAGTTTTAGAGTAAACTGTGTATTTTACTTCCACGTGTTCTTGAATGTACGATATCGCATTTAGCATGAAGCCGTTATGTATAATAAACTTACAAAACAAATTGAGCAATCATAAAATAATTGATAATGCTATAAGCATTTACAACATTTAGTATGGATTCTTAACGTCTTAACAAGTAATTGTCAATACTATACAATTGAGTCATTAATGAGCAATTGGGTAAGGCTAGGTGGAGCTTTAGAATGTAGAAGACTATTAAATGTACAGTCCTTATCAGTTTTGAATAATTATCTGCAATTTTTCTGTATGCGGAAAAAAAGACTGAAATTAGCTAAGGTACGTATAACCTGACAATTATAGTTTTTCAAGTATTGTACCAATTTATGTATAGCTTATCTATTTATAGATGCATATGTGGTTTTGGTTTGGAAGTAATTTGGGAAATTTCCTTCTACCAGGGTACAATGTTATTACAACAACGAGCTTTTTTTGCACCTGTTTGGGTTTACTTGCTCTTACAATACTGTATGAGGCTATGAAAGTCTTACAAATTAAATTACACCAAAACACTATAATTCTAATACAAAAACAAAACCTACAAGTATCAGAGAATTCTTGCCTGCTGTCTAAAATATCGTCGAAATCATTTGGAACGCAATTTTCTTTACATTGGTGCAATTACATTTTACTAATAAAGTATTGAGCTAAATAAAATAAATTGTCTTACAAATTGGTTGATACCACGTATTTTTTTCTCAGTATACGATGGTCTTCATGGAGCTTTCAAGTATTTCAGTGGTTTGTACATACATTTCTTGGCTATCTTTTAATGCTATCCGTGATGACGTATAATGCGTACATCAATATTGCCATTGTACTCGGAGGTGGCTTCGGGTATTGGATATTTGGGCCTATGCTTATAGAATTTAATGTTAGGCAGTTTTATGAACGGCAAAGATTATGGGACTGTGATAAAGAATGCGCAGGTAAAATTTCAAGTGCTTCAGGACATAGTTTCTACGGCTGTAATAAAATTAACGATAACTTTTTAGATAATTTAGCAAGTCATCAGGGGCATGGTTCAACAGTTTCTGTTGTTGCAGAGCAGCTAGTAACGGAAGCAACTGTAGAAGTTCACATGCCAATAGAGGCGTAAATAAAACGAATTTAATGTATACATATATTGTATATGGTTGAATTATTTTGTTCATTATTTAAAATGTTAACTAGACGTGTAAGTGTTTTACTGTTTTAATATAAATATATATGTAAATATATAAAACATGTATTATACATACCTATGTATGTATAAATATGCCTAACATCTTTTTTAATTAAAAAAAATAAAATCTTTTTGTACATCTTGAATATAAACGTCAGACTTGTTTTCTTATATTGAAAGTGAACATTTCTTAAATCTATTGGAATAAACGCTTATAGCAAGTGGTATTAAGAGACAAAAAATGGTCGTATGCATTTTCTGTAGTAATAAGTATACCACAGATCCAACAAAAGTGTGCTTTACAGTGAACACAAGTCATTTTGTTACATCCTTTGATTTTCACAATCATAGTTGAGCAATTTGGACATGCTTTAGCATATTTCTAAACACAAAATTTCCACATCAGGCGACTGTAAATATTGTAAATTGTTTTGTACCGATGACGTTAAATAAGTACCTTTAAATAATCATTTGTCAGATGTTTCTCTACAATTATTTCTATTTGCTTTCTCCCATACTTTCTCTCCAATAATTTCTTCTGATGATTGTTACCATTTTCATATTCTTTAATAAGTTCCATCATTTCGATTGATGTCATAGGACATGGCTCAGCCCCATGATATCCCTATTACAAATACATAGTAAATGTTTAATAATATGAAAAGACTGTGAGCATTAATTTTAACTGTGATGTTTATACCTTATAGCAGTAACAGCAAAAACAGTAATCACATTTACTACAAATAGCCAATGTACCCTTTTCATTCTTTATAACTGGACATTGGCACCACGCTCTAGGACAGAAAACTACATCTTTCATAGCGTTTAACGCCTTGTTTAATAATAAATTGTCGTATTTAGAGAATAAGTCTGGAAAAAATTCTTTAATTTCCTCGAATGCAATATTAACATTACATTCTACTCCAGGACACATAATATTCTTTTCATTGATATTTGTAACAATATATTGATGTATACATTCTTTGCAATATATATGGCTACAATTTTCAAGTTTTATGCAATGTTTTCCATAACATTCATCGAAACATATAGCACACGTGTAGCAGTTATTTTCGAATTCACTTTTCCGCTGATACTTGTCGTAATTCAACAAAAATATTATTGGATCAATAAATGTTGCGCTGTACATAGCTCTAACGTCGTGTTGAAATATCGAAGATAGCTTAAAATAATTTGTTATACGGTAATATACCATGTTCATAAAAGAAATGTCTAATGTGTCTTTGATTTGAAGAAAATTGAGAAGATCGTTTCTTAAGAATTCGAACCAGAAAAATAGGATTTCTTGGCCCTTATTCTCCAACCATATATCGTCCAATTTTTGACAAACAAATGACAGTTGCCAAGGAGATAACCAGGATGTAGAAATGCAAAAATTTGGGGCTTCTTCGCTAGGATAATTAATTGGTAGCTGTAAATGTAGCCGTATCGGTGGTAGATATTTGATATAATATTCGGGAAATAAATCGCAATCCAAGTTTTTGCGAATGTTTTGGATTCGTAGCCAATCGTTATTAGCGGTGAGAAAAATATTATAACAGCATTGTATTTTATCTTTACTCATGTACGAGAACTCTTTATAACTGTAAATACTTGAGAGGCTTAAAACTTCATCTTCCTGTCGGTCCCGATTACTCATTATAGTTTCAGACATTTTTTTAACACTTATAAACATAATTATTATATTACTGTATACCTAGACAGCCATTCGGAGACAGACTAGCAGCAGACTCGCGACAAATATATTCAATATATTGAATATTATATATATGCATGGGTATATTACTGTATAGACGAATTCTTGTGTACGCATATAAACAGTAGCCGTCGTTTGAAATTTTAAATATTATTGGTTGGGCATGGATAGTGGCGGGACTTAATGAAATGATATTTAATATTTCAAATACATTCGTTACTGGTATACGTGCGTTTTTAATCCTAAATTTTTAAATAATTATTGTTTCGTGAACAGTTACACCTGTATTTTTCGTAACGAAAAAAAACTTTGAGCAGAAAATGGTTTTTTCGGTAACAAATAATCATTTGCAAGCTTTTTTACCTTATCATGCTGACGAATAAATATTAATTTCGCAAGTCAAGAGGAAAAGGAAGAGGAGAAAGTCAATTCCATTTTCGGGACAATATTTTTACAAAATATAATAATAAACCGTGTGTAAGTTGTGTAAATTTGGCTTAATTTGTCTGAATAAGAACTGCTGCATTAAATCAAATGAAAATACATTACTAATAAATTGTTATTAGTTGCTATTTATTTATGAATGAAAAAAAGATTAAAAATTAGTTCTGTAGCGAAGGATTGATGTACAGAATTTCATACAAAGGATACGCACACGGCAAGAGGTTCAGTTGGGGTATAAAGAAAGGTGTAGGCTAATTAAGGTGTAGTTGGCCGGAATACGTAAAAGCTAAAAGTCGAAATACATAAGGAATCATACCACAGATACAGAATGGTAGAAGTAGAAGCAAAACATACTCTACACAGTGGCATTTTTCACCCCGTTTTACGACAGTGGCAATCGCCAAATGTAGAGATCACTGTTAATAATCTTATGTATCCAATTTTCATCTCGTAAGTAGAATTTATAGTTTACCGCTTTTATCGTATGCATATATACATATATATATATATATATATATACTCTTTATATAATGGACATGTATATATGGTGTATGCGTATTTGTACTAATTTAAAATATTGTGTTAAGACGTTTATTTTAATATATTAACTGGATTGAAAGATAAGGTTAAGATTACCTAGAAATTTCGAAAAGAATGTCTGTTAGGTGTTACATAAGAATATAAAAGAGTGTAAGTGTAAAACGTATAGTTTACAAAGAATTTATAAATTGTAGCTGTACAATTTTGCAAAGAAGTGACAATGGCTAATTTAGTTATCAGTTAAGAATAGCATTGATACTATTTTCTTTATGGCCACAACGAAAAGTATATTCTTACAGAGACGAACAGGATGCTAAAGATTCAATCGCTAGTATGCCAGGAGTTTATCGGTATGGTCTTAATAATCTACGAAAAATGTTGCAACCGTTGGTTTCGAAAGGACTGCAATCAATATTATTATTTGGTGTATCGAAACACTTGAAAAAGGTGAGCCACTTTGTAAAAGGAATGAGGACATAAATTATTGAAAAATCTGTATTCTTTGGGTAGGACCATATTGGAAGTAATGCAGATACTGCAGACAATCCTATTATTCAAGCTGTACCGTTAATAAGGCAGTGGTTTCCAAATCTGTTGATAGCATGCGACGTTTGCTTATGCCCTTACACCATTCACGGGCATTGCGGAATTTTGAATGAAGATGGAACCATAAATAATAAAGCTAGTATAGAGCGAATTTCGGAAGTCGCTCTTTCGTATGCAAAAGCTGGTAAGATTGCCTTTTTTTTAAATATGTATAAAGCAAACAGTATGAAACATTGTTCAATTTTTTGCGAAGGAGCACATATTTTAGCCCCATCTGATATGATGGATGGAAGAGTGGGTGCAATAAAAAAGAAATTAACAACAGCAGGACTGACGAATAAAGTTGCAGTCTTATCTTATGCTGTGAAGTTTGCATCAGGATTCTATGGACCTTTTAGAGATGCTTCACAATCTGCACCCAAATTTGGAGATAGAAAATGTTATCAGTTACCTCCGGGCAGTAATGGATTAGCTGCTAGAGCAGCTGTGAGTTGCATTGTTTTTAATTTTTATAAAGTATAAATGTTTCAAACAAAGTGTGAGATGTTAATCTACATTCTTTTCAAGGCCAGAGATGTTTCTGAGGGTGCTGACATGCTTATGGTAAAACCAGGTCTACCTTATTTGGATGTAGTCAGGCACACAAAAGATGCACATCCAGAATATCCTATGTTTGTGTATCAAGTATCAGGAGAATACGCCATGCTTTATCATGGTGCGCAAAATGGTGCAATAAATTTAGAGAATGTTTTAAAGGAAGTACTTTTATCGATGAGACGAGCGGGAGCTGATTGCATCATAACATATTTTACTCCATTAATTTTAGATATGTTGCAACCGAAAAGCAAATACTAACATTGATTATAACTTTGCGTACATTCTTTCTGCGAAGAAGGCAAATACATTTGAATATTTGTATGTTGTTTCATGAAAAATTATATGGACCTATGTAGAAGAAATAAATTGTGAAATACATTCAATTTACAGATAATTTTCCTTATTAAGAAAAAGGAGAGAATGGATGATCAAAAAGAACAGAAGGCGAATAAATAAATTAATAATGCGCTTAATACATGAACTACCTGGTTTTTTAAGGAATGTTCCTGAAATTCATTTTACAAAGATAAATTTATCGACAATCTTGTATAATGAAAACGTAGCTGATAAGTGAATATATAACTTATCAGTATTATTTTCTTTACGCTAAACTTATATTTATACGTGTTCATACTAATAACAAGTGGTTGTATCAATTTTCACGTGCCGCAACGTCCATCCTCCCGCACTGATTCCACCAATAGTAACAGTACTCGAAATTTCCACAATTACGGTACCGTTGTGACGTGGGCCTATCAACGGCAGCCAACTGTATGCGTCTTAGCCAATTAGCATGCGCCTTTCCATTGGTACTGATACTGTGAGCCCAATGAACGCAGGCCACGACGAAATCCCCTCGTTAATATCCCGGCACCGAGAGCACTCTGTAGTCAGTCATTCCTGGTTGTTCATGTTACGTGTTAGACTTTTCATAAAACTAATCAAGTTTTTATAATAAAAAAGAGTGCATACGGTACATTTAACTTGGTAAGTAATAGAGTTAATCAAGAAATACTTATTTATCTACATGTAAATAAGTTGAGAAAAGTATTACATTCATTTTGGTAGATCGTTAAATGTAACTCATTATCTGCCACGTCTTGCCACAAAATTGGGATGCACATCCTTACATTTTATTTGCTTTTAATTATTCCCGTTGAACTTTTATGGAACGGTTTGCATGGAATTTGTACATGTTCCTTATACTTGGCCTATTTATAATTGAAATTTATCTATAGAAACATGTTTTATATTTGACGATATATATAGTGAAATATGTTTGCCGAAAATCAGTGTTATACGAGTAAATGATGCTTTCATCGTAATTTATTGTTTTTATTAGTCATATACATGTATATTCATAGCAATACGATCGGGCCATATTATTTGTATTTTTACGTGGTATTTTAATCACACTTATGCGACAAATTTGGATTTGAAGTGCTTAGTTGTATCGTACTAGAAACTTTTACAAAAGAAACTTATGTCCTTTGTAATATTTTCGATTTGGTATAATGTATCAAATCCAAAACTGAAATGTCTGGGGTTTTCAGGGAAATAATTTTAGAAATTTTATATCTATTTTTTAGAACTGCATACATTTGAAGGAAAATGAAGGGGGCTAAAGCTCTATTATTATTGGGCCTAGTAGTGGCCTTTGCTGCTGCAAAGGAAGAAAAGCAGAAGGAAGATATTGGAACTGTTATTGGAATTGACTTGGGTACAACATATTCTTGGTAAATATATTTAAATGATATATGATAATCATCACAATGACGTGTGCATTTAAAAAAGGGACATAAATTTAATTACGAAAATCAATTAATCATTTCAGCGTTGGTGTTTATAAAAATGGAAGGACAGAGATTATAGCTAACGATCAAGGAAACAGAATTACTCCTTCGTACGTGGCATTTACAATCGATGGCGAACGTTTGATTGGAGACGCCGCAAAGAATCAGCTAACTACCAATCCTGAAAATACAGTATTCGATGTTAAACGATTAATTGGTAGGGAGTGGTCGGACGCTGATGTACAACGTGATATTAAGTTCTTCCCATTTAAAGTAATTGAAAAGAATACTAAACCATACATAAGAATAGCTGTTAATGGCGAAGAGAAAGTGTTTGCACCAGAAGAAATCTCTGCTATGGTACTTGGTAAAATGAAGGAGACAGCTGAGGCATACTTGGGGAAAAAAGTTACTCATGCTGTAGTCACTGTACCTGCTTACTTTAACGATGCACAAAGACAAGTAAATATAAAACTTTCACTTCTCTATAAGTCAACTTTAATTTTCAGACTGTTTAACAAAATTGACTTTTCTTATCTAGGCTACCAAAGATGCCGGCACTATTTCTGGACTTGTTGTAATGAGGATAATTAATGAACCTACAGCTGCCGCAATTGCATATGGTTTGGATAAAAAAGATGGGGAAAAGAATGTCTTGGTCTTCGATTTAGGTGGCGGTACCTTTGATGTTAGTTTGCTCACTATTGATAACGGTGTATTCGAAGTAGTTGCAACAAGTGGTAATACACATTTGGGTGGCGAGGACTTTGATCAACGCGTGATGGATCATTTCATCAAGCTGTACAAGAAAAAGAAGGGCAAAGATATTCGCAAGGATATGAGAGCGATACAAAAACTGCGTCGCGAAGTTGAGAAAGCCAAGAGAGCGCTCAGTGTCAGCCATCAAGTATGTTTCATGATCAGTGTTTGCCATATTTCATTATTACTAAACTTAGTAAGGCTATATCTTGTTATCTTTTGCGTAGGTGAGGATCGAAATTGAATCGTTCTTCGAAGGTGAAGACTTTTCCGAGACATTGACGCGTGCCAAATTCGAAGAGTTGAACATGGACCTTTTCCGCAGCACCTTGAAGCCGGTACAGAAAGTTCTAGAAGATTCTGATATGAGCAAAAAGGATGTACATGAGATTGTACTTGTTGGAGGATCGACCAGGATTCCAAAAGTTCAGCAATTGGTTAAAGAATTCTTCGGCGGCAAAGAACCATCACGAGGTATTAACCCAGACGAAGCTGTTGCATACGGTGCTGCTGTGCAAGCAGGTGTACTGTCTGGCGAACAAGACACCGATGCCATTGTACTCCTTGATGTAAATCCACTTACTATGGGTATCGAAACTGTCGGTGGTGTGATGACTAAACTTATTCCAAGGTAAGGAAATGTCTTGTTAACTTTTATTCATAGTAAAATCGTTCTTATAGATAAATAATGACGATTCATTTCGTTTATAGGAATACTGTGATCCCGACGAAAAAATCGCAAATCTTCTCCACTGCATCGGATAACCAGCACACAGTAACTATTCAAGTATATGAAGGTGAACGTCCAATGACAAAGGATAACCATCTTCTTGGCAAGTTCGATCTTACTGGTATTCCACCAGCACCTCGAGGAATACCACAAATTGAAGTTACTTTCGAAATCGATGCCAATGGTATCCTTCAAGTGTCTGCCGAGGACAAAGGAACCGGAAATCGGGAGAAGATCATTATCACAAACGACCAGAACCGACTCACACCTGATGATATCGAGAGAATGATAAAAGATGCTGAGAAGTTTGCCGACGACGACAAGAAATTGAAGGAACGTGTAGAAGCACGTAACGAGCTCGAATCGTATGCATATTCTTTAAAGAATCAATTATCTGACAAGAAGAAACTTGGTTCCAAAATTAGCGATGAGGACAAAGCTAAGATGGATGAAGCTATTGATGAAAGCATCAAATGGCTAGAAGAAAACCAAGACGCCGATCCAGAGGAATATAAGAAACAAAAGAAAGAACTTAGTGATATCGTTCAACCTATCATTGTCCAACTGTACCAGGGTGCAGGTGGAGTTCCGCCTACCGGCGGAGAAGATGAAGATCTGAAGGACGAACTTTAACTAGAAGATTATCGGTCCTTGTATTCGTCCTAATTTAGACTGAATTAACGCAGTCTCGTGCAAAAATGCTGCAGAGATTAATACGTCGTTGATACGTCAAATATAAAAGACTGATCGACGAACGTTCGTTATTCATTAAGTTGCATCAGAACTAAACGATACACAGCTTATGGAGATACACTCTGTGTATTATTCTGTAACGTATTTGTCATAGAACATAACAGTCATCCTGATCTTGTCGATAAAAGGCGTACACTTAATGGAAAGAATTTAATCACAGGAAATATTCCAATTTCTCGATAAGATTCTGCGCGTTAATTTATTTTAATTGTTTTGTATGTTCCATTATATGTATAATCGAATAAGCAGTTGTATACTTCGCGGTACAGATTTTGCAGAATGCGTGGGAATTAGAATGATCGTGCAAATATGTATGACTTGCCCTCATTTCTGCCTGTAGAGATACTATATCGTACTGTGTACAATATAGCTATTCTCTGTGAATGGATGATGTCACATGTATCAGTATCATGAAAATAAACATTTTTTCAATAAATCACAAGCTTGGCAGTACTTACGCAAAAGAGTGCATCTACGTTACGAAGTGCGAGAGGTGTTTCATTAAAAGAAAAATAAATTTTCGGGTTGGATTTAGAACAAATTTTATTTAAAGATATGGTTCGGTTTTATAACAAAAACAATTAAAAATTTATAGGCAGGATTATCTTTTTAGAGTCTAGTATCTTTACGTCTATTGTGTCTATTTTATCCAGACATAACATATATGTATAACGTACTCTGTCGTCTGTCTGATATTTTTGTTTGCTTGGAGTGATTCGGTCACTAAATACATTTTTTCTTCTTCGCAACAGATCACTTAGGTACAAAAATAACATCGTAACCCCGTAACAACATTTTTTTACAGTGGAATCCTTTGTGGTGAATTTTGTACAACCACGTTTTTTACACGGTGTCGGTTTGACAATTAAAAAACAGTAATACTATTTTCGTTTAACGAACGCGGACATATAAAATAAACACGGCTCGTCTCTTTCGTCTGATTAGCATAAAAAACACACCATCATACATTCGCAATCTTCTTTTCTCTTATTTACGAATACAAAAGAAGTTACTGAAACGAATAATAAATAATCGACACCTAACAAATTAAAAAATATAGAACAATTGTCCAGTTCGCATTTTTTTCTACTTTTTCCTTAACGTTTTATAAAAATGTTAAGCCGAAAAGTAGGCATTTTATGAATTAGATATTCCATTTTTGTAAGCATAATTAGTACAACCCCACAGTGAATCTGTTAACAGAATATACAGACGAGGTATTTTGTTATTTTATTGTATGTAAAAGTTCAATATTCTTTTTATCTTGGCATTGCTTCAAAAGTTTTACATAGAGGTAAACATTGAGCACTTTTCGCGCAGATCATCACAGGGTAGTGCACTAAAAATGCAATTGCAATATTTGTTATTACAATTATGTGTATTCTGAGACTTTCGTAATTCATATGCACTAATTAGATATAAAATCTTTACATAAATACACATTCATTACACAAATTATTAAAAATGAAAATTAAACATTTTGGATTAAAATTCTTGCTAAAGAATCGCTTATTTGTATCAGAAATTTCTATCGCAATTAATACAACGTGATCCCTGTTGATCACGATGTATCCTGACTTTGTCACATTATTCATTCACTATGAAATGTGGAATATTTTGTTTCCTACATTTTTTTTTTCTTTATAAATGCCATTTTGTTTAACTAGGATGAACACATTTAACATATTGTTTTTCGCATTTCAATTAGATCGAACAGCACGACCTGAAATCAATGGGATTCAGATAGAAAGGGGAGCGCAGTTTTACATGTGTTGTTCGAATAGCCCCTGCTGTTCCGGTATCTGATATTTTTTTTCCATTTTTTTTTTCTTCACTTTTTGGACGTCCTCTTACGACAGACGATGAACACGCCCAATCTTTACGATACGATCCAAGAGAAATTTCATCCATGATTTTATGACAAGATATTAATTTAAAACGTCGAGTCTAAATGATTGTAAGAAAAATGTTAATATTTAAATATTCTCAATAACTCGAATATTAGAGTATCGAGCGCAGTAAGTTTTAGTGCCGTTGGTATGTTAATTAAAGATAACAAGATGTAATACATAATGATGATTAGTGTCAGTTATAACATAACAGTGATAACACGTAATTTGACAGCATAAAAAAATTTGCACATTTCTCTTCGATCGCTAAGTAAGAGCATGTATATTAATCTACTTCACGTGATATCATTGAATACAATAAGCCACAAATATATAGATGTAGCATTATATTCTATTACCCTCGAGGAGCAAATAACAACTAAAAGCGCAACTATTAAAATATTCTTCTATTTGCATGATTTTTTTGCGACAAAAAGTTATTTCACTCCTCGTCCCACATGGGACGACATAATGTAGCAGTATATTATATTTTGTGTAAATAAACCTGTCGAGCGCATTATAAAACTTCGTGAAATTCGATCAGAAAACATTCATCTAAAAATACCTACTACTATTTGCAATAATTTATGATTGATAGAAGTTTCTGTAAGAACTCGAGGAACTAGAACGAACGATTACAGGATGAATTTCATTTGCGCAAAAATTGCACCCCGAGTAAAATAATTATTTTCCGCATTACGGATTAATGATTCCGCTCAAATACTGTTCCCCCGTCTATTGAGAAACTAAAACGTTAGATGTTGCTACGCTTCATGGTTTAACATACATTACGATTACAATAGTCTACAACCGACATCGATCCATGAATTGCCGCAAGGCTGCAAAGAACACGTGAATATTTAAACGCTTAATTTAATTGTTTGTCAGACCTGAGAATTCATCCACGCTGTACTTTTTACCTACATATCTTGAGAAGAGCTTGCTTTTCACTTTGGAAATCAAAGATCTTCGCGGGGGTAATTCATGGACCGAAACAGAATTTACTGGGGGCAGTCGTAATTTTTTTTCGCCTCTTTTTTAATAAAAAATGATGTGCTACTAGGCATAGATACTAATCAACAAATCAAGCAAGCCAAGCGGTGCGCCTCTGGTAACGTTTACTTATCTTTTCAACTAGTTCACCAACAATAACAATGTAGTCTTTGTATCACAGTATTATATTAGTAGTGTATTTGTCGTATTTACTTTGGATATGGCAAATATGAAATATATCGGTAAAATTATACTAATGTAAGTCTATATTCTTTGGGGCTAAATGCATATCACAGTGGGAAATTTTCCAACATTTTATGTTTTTGAAGATTCTTGTTTAAACTTCCAGAAGCGCACCAGTCTTCGAAATGTATTATAAAAATCACATTATATCTATATATATATCTTGTTAAAGACATTACAGAAAGCTTTACCCCCAACTAGTGGAATTAAGCAGGCAATAGTAAAATAAAAGTATCTTTTATGATTAGTTACAAATGCACCTCAATATAGATACTTATGTTGCATTTAATATGCGGTCTTATCCTAATTTTATTTTGCTGCGCAACTAATTTTATCAAATGAAAAATGATAAACCAGTAGTCATGTACCTGTTCCTAAATCATGCGAAGTGGTCCATGGAGTTTAAAACATTTTCATTTATATCTAATTAAGTATCTGATCACAGATGTATCACATTCATTTGCTTCACATTTTATTGATTCATCTCTCAATGTGGTATTTATTTAAAAAAACATTTATAAAATTCAGTGGACCACCCTCTATAGCCAAAAAAAGATTGTTAGTAAAGATTACACAGCTCACCCTAAATGTTAAAAACATGCAGTAAATATTCGTAAATGTTGACGTGTTAGTATTAACATAAGATAATAATAATGTTAGGAGTGAGTAAATGAATAATAATAAAGTGCCGAATCTTTTTTTTCATCATCAAACCAAGCTTAAATGAAAAAAGAAGAATAAACGTATAAATTTCTTACAAGTATGGCTTTGTACTAAACTGATTTCGTAATGTCAATTGGCAATATTCATATAACGACAATATGGAAGAAAATACTTTGGATTAAATAAACCTTTCGGCACCGTTAACAATTTTTCTTTCCATATTCTACATAAATACATATGTATTGTTTCCTTTAGAATACTCAAATATTACATTTCGTGATAATCTCCATCATTTTAGAAGCAGGCATTCGAGATAATAAAGTACTTTATAGAACTTGGTTCACCTATTGCATGCTCTGACTACTGCAGAAGTATACGGACTAGCAGCACTTATATCATTGGAAACTAGCTTTTGCGAGTCCGATTGTAATACACCACGTATTTTGAAGTAATCTTTAATTGACGTCCTCTCGTAAGAATTACTTTAGATTCAGTCGTTGAAGAATCAACTTAATGTATAAATTTAAAAGTGTAATAATTCATTATTACCCACTACTGCTCGTCGGAGAAGGAATTACTATACACATGTAGTAATTAAAACATGGATCTTGCGAAAGCCTGTATGATTACGGGAACACTTGCGTCGAAACCATTAATTGTCAAAATGCTATTATTGCTCTTGTTCTTTCGATAGGTTGACGAAGAGCATACAGCGCAATTTATTAATCTAAAAACGAAGAAATAAATAATATATCATTTTCAATACCAACAAAGTAGTTTAATGGAACATACTTTGTGAGTGGACTGTTGAGTTTTGTTTGATATGCTTGAAGAGCCTCTTCGGACGTATCAAATCTCCCAATTATTTGATCCACAACGTTAATAAATACATCGTATTTATTGTTTTGGTGAGCAGCCCACGATATTGGTTTGCTCAAATTTACATTGCCCACGGGCACTTGCTGTAATCTCCTCATAGCCTGACCAAAAGAAGCGGTTTTATCAATATTCACGATATAAACCCCAACATTTTTAAACGTTGCGACAGTGACGTTCTTCTCACTGCGAAGAAGTGCAAGTGCAATCATGCAACCTGCCTCTGCACCATTTATATTACCGCTGTGCCAAGTGTGTGTCTCTAACATTACTTTGTTCATATTTATCGTTATCATGTAACGCAAACCAGATGGTTCAATGTGCTACATAAAAGAAAAATCCATGTTACCAGAAGTCCATAAACACAAACGGAGATGGCACAAGAATATTTATACTTACAAGAAACGAGAGATTCAACATTTTATAGAGTGCATCAATGATTTTTGAATTTGGTTTTGGTGGAGGAGGTAACGGTGTCTCCAATTGCTCTTTCACTTTCCTTTTCTCGTATGTTAGTGGTCTTCGAAAGTTATGTATAACAGTGTCAGTAGTAATGGTAAACTATTCGTGCTAGTATTAATTAGAAATTAGTATTAAATACTGCTACTTACTTCCCGGAATTTTCGTAGTCTCTTATCGTAATTAATACTAAGGCTGGCTGGATCTTGTCTCTGGCAATATTGTTTTCATTAGTGATCTGCTCTACTATTTTAGTAACTGTAGGTGAATTTGGTTTCAAAAATTCAAGATTGTGAATTCTTTGTAGATTGCTTAAAAGTGAACCCAAGTCCATTGATGGTATTAATGCATTCCAAACCTAAATAATATTTCAACTTGTATTCCATATAACGTAGATATAGTAAATATCCTTTTTTATAAGTATACCTCTTTAGATTTTAATAAGTGTCCAGGTATATGATCCAATGTCAATTTGTACATTTCCAAAATACCAGCCGCACGAATTTCATCTGTACAATGTTTAAAATCCTCCACATGCTCGATATATTCTAGAATTTCTCCAAGTGTTGTATCTTCTCCATGCGTTTTTTTTATTTCTTCCAGACCACGTATGACATATTTAATTACCATTTCGCTACCTAGTAGACGGTATATTGTTTGATCGGCATGACAATTGATTATATGACATTCGTATACCAACAAGATAAATACCGGAATTAGCGGGTATAGGATGAGACAGTTTCATAATATCCTTATGTTTCCAGCCGTATCTGCCTTTGTACCTCGTAACACACTTTGCCAATTCCATAGGTGTCTTTGATAAATACCAGTTGTTCACAGCTTTTCTCAAGCCTTGGCCCCATCCATGTTTCGAACTGCCATTTGTATCAAGTTCCTTTTGCTTACTTAATTGGGAAGCAAATTTTATGAATAAAATAAAATGTTTTGGCGATGCACAAATTGTGCTTAATGCCGCATAAGCTGCATGACGCAAACTTTCGCTTTTTGTTTGCCTGCAGCAAACAGCTAGAGCGAATACCAATGTTTCTGGATTTGGAGCAAGATTAGATTCAAATACCTAGAAAACAATGTAAATATTGTTTCGTTAACATAGGCAATTTAATTAGTCCTGTTTGTACAATTCACAATGAGGCTTTACCTTTGTTATTATCTGAATTGGGACCCATTGTTTATCCGTATCTTCTGCCAATTCTTCAATAGACGGGACATTTTTAGCCAGGAAATAATTGTGAACAAACCAATTTCCGGGTTGATAGTCGGGATATTCTTTTCCAACATAGAGATATTGTGACAAGCGTGTTTCAGGATCATTTAGATCCGACTCCATCGCCATATCTTAATGGAAAATGCTACAGGGATTAATTCACGACTGTAGAAAAAAATGTAAAAACGTGAATAATATGTTTGGTTTTTTTTTGACAATTGAGATGTATAAGTTTGTTCATAATTTATTAATATATGAAAAATTATTTTCACAGAAGTACAAAAACATACATGTACACAGCGACTAATTACTAATAAATTGTACAATGTTAAATTCTTGTTGATCGTATGTATTTATTACGGAGTGCTCACAAATTTATGCTTTGCGAAACTTGAATCTAGAAGCTTTAGTCTTGCATAAAAAGATGCATAATTCGGATAGCCAAATGTTATACGTCTATAATCTAAAATGGAACATATAGTAACAGGTATCACTGGATGACCTGATAAGGTAACACGAAAATACGGGATATGCCATTATAATAGTACATGGTTTCACTTCGTGCAACATACAGATGTAATATTTGCACAATTGCAAGGAATTGTATTAATTGGTATTGCTGTCATTATGCCGAGTCAGTCCTTATTACCTTGTATTAATTAAAAGAGCAACTTGAAAGACAACCATTCAGAACGACGTCAGTGACGTACAAAAATGCACTGGCGCAAGAACTTATGCGGTCTATGTAGACTTGGGGCTAAGTACAAAATGTTAAACCTTATTGACCCTTAAAAAGCGCTACGCATTTTAACAAAGTAGAATTTTTCAAAGATAAGGAATAAAGTTTTCCTCCAATTAAGTTACATATTGTTATCCCTTTTGTATAAATATTAATATCATTGAAAGTGAAAAAGAATTTATATATACGTCAATTATGCAGGGTGAAATTTAAAATAAAGTCCAAATATTGATATTTTCATCAAGTTAAATAATAATATTCCAACGTTGTGCTTTTATTTTGTCTACGAGTACAAAATTATTATTATTTCAAGTTTGGTAGTCACCAGCACCAGCTTGTTAGAATGCGAAAGCTTGGCTAGTAACATTTTCAAAAAAAGTAATGTCAGTATTCCGATCATGGCGGAGTGGTTGCAGTTGAAAATTGTTCGCCTCGGCGAGCTCGATAACGTTGAAGAAAAGAACAACATCTTATCAGAAATAAAAATTAAATTGGGAAGTTTAAGCAGTAGAGAAAGCGTACAGATCTCACCCAACGTGGACTTTGGTCAATTGTTTTCTCAGTTAACCTCAAATGACAGGTATCATAACAGTACCAATTTTACGACTACATCATTCGTGAGAGTTGCATTATTTACCGAATTTTAGTCTGTCAAATTTTCTTCGAAAGATACACTATAACACAAGAGAAATTGAAAATTAAAAGCTGCCAATTTGTTAGGTGGTTCGTCGCGACATTAATTAATGTGGTAGTATAAACATTTATTCCTTTTCCCTTGCAGAGAATATATAAGTCAAGTATGTGACATTTTGAAGACGTTGTTTGGGATCTTAGAACCTGGAGAAGTATATCAAAGATATTCAACAGAAATATCCCAATTGATAATTCATCCAGATGATATAGTTAGGTCCCTTGTATTGCATGAAATTTTGTGCGTCGTTTCTAATCCTCAAAAGATAGCATTGGTGCTAACGGATGTTAGTTTGTTGGTTGCTGTTATAAATAGAATCGGAGATGACAATTTAATGGTAGCAAAATGCGCAATGTGTATAATGAAGGGAATTGGTAAAAATCCAAACGGCCTTCAAATTTTATACACAGGTGACCTATTGAGAAGTTTCGCTAGGTTAATAGTAAAAAATGATACTACTAGCTTTCGTATATACGAAGTTATCGTGGACATAGCAAAGTCATCGAAGGAAGGTCTGGAAGTCTCCGTGCAATCCGGATTCTTAAATAGTCTATTTCAAATTCTCGAAAACGATGACATACTGATACAAGTAAATGCATTAGAAATTTTGACACAATTGGCATTAACCGAAGAAGGGCTATGTTATTTAGAGCAGCAAGATGTTTTAAGGAAGTTGGTACAAAAAATAGTACAGGCTAATGAAAATCCGCTGTCAAATTTATTGATTCCCGGTTTAATGAAGTTTTTTGGGAATGTTGCCCGTTATTGGCCAAATGAGATTTTTTCAAAGTATCCAGCTGTCGTTTCTGCATTGTTTGAGGTAATAGAAAGCGGAGACCAAGCTATTCTTGGCGTTGCTCTAGATACATTGGGACACGTATCTATGCGCGCAGAGGGTAAATATGCTTTGCATGCTTTGGGAGACGCGATGCCTTGCGCATTGAAGAAAATTACTGAGGTGATACAAAGAATGCCTACAGACTTAAGAATTCGTGGACTGAACAATCTGGCTCTCATACTTGACGTACAAAAGGCGGAACAGGACAACAGAATATTGTCTTTGACAAAATCATGGTTCAATTGCATGTGCGATGATCCATTGGGGATGGTGGTAGGATTATGTAGGCAACCATTTGCAGATATTAGGCATGCAGGCTTAGAGGTATTGGCGGTCCTAGCATCTCAAGTATGGGGTCAAGAATATATATCAACTTATCCAGGTCTTGTAGAGTTTTTGTTGGATAGAAATAGCGAATCCTTCAAGGAATGCAAGGAAGCCAAGTATGAAGTAGTAAAGCGGCTAATTGAAGCAGAACCAGACATATTTGATGCAGATACAATGCAAAGATTTAGGGACTTTGTGACTCAAGGACCATTTTATGTTGAAATCAATACAGAAGTTGCAGTAGAAGGAGGTCTGTAAGATATGTTATTCTTGTAACCATTGTCATATATAAAAAGAAATACATTGGTATATAAGGAAGGAAAATATTGTTTTGTGTGATGGGGGATGCAGATATACAAAGGCAAATAATTTATTTTATAAGTAACAATACATAGTAATGTTAAGATTACATGTTTGTAATATGTCGATGTTTTCTCACTTCTCCATGCATTTTTTACATTAACTACAATAAAAACATAAATAATTTTACGAAACACGTTATGCATAACACATCTATGTCACTTCCTTACTGTATGCGCTTCCGTTTTTTCGGGGAAAGTATTTTTAACATGCTTACGATAGGAGCTTCGAAGGATAACGATATGATGAACGATAATATATACGATAGAACCAATTGACCGAAAAAAGTGATCATCTGAAAAGTATATTGTGATAAAAATCATTGACAATTACAAATAGAAAATGGCTTTCGCATTTTGAGACTGACTTACCATGGTATAATTTCCTAAATGAAACGGCGAATCCAAATTCATAGCTGTTAATCGGATAACAAGTGGATGTACCAAATAAGCGCAATATGTTATTCTACTGACTGGATACAAAATCGGTGCCGACAGAATACTGTTCACGTATCCTATAAACATTCAAGATTAAAGTGTTTAAAAAATAAGGATTAATGGCTTGGTATATTTATAGTTTTATGATTATTATGGCGAGCAAATGATTACCTCCGTAGCCTGTGCTGCATGCAACAACGATCCAGGATAAACCCAGTGCCCAAACGCTGTGACTTAATGAGGAATATGCAGCCGCCATTATAGGGCTTAGTTCGGCTTCGTATAAACCATATAACAGACTTAAAAGACACGCTGAACATAAAAGCCAGCCTACACAGACGGTCGTCTAAAAAGAAAATCAAGTAATATTTTCTAAAGTAGAATCATTATCTTTGGAAGTTGTTCGCTGAAAATATTTTTGCGCACCTTGGACATTTTAATTTTACAATCAATCTTAAAAAGGAAGTATCCCATCGACATGCCTATGAAATAAGGACCTAGTCTAGTCCATGGTTTATCATAGATTTTATCGAAGAGTGCCAAGGGATCGTCGGAGCTTGGCATGTGATTGTTCACTAAAGCAATGTAACCGGTTGTTAACCAGGAGCTAAGCAGCAATGCGGACATCAGGAAGGTAGCAATTTTGAAGTGGTTTGTTGCTAATACCAGTATCACAGCGCCAACAATGTAGAATTGAGTGTCATCCGCAACGTACCAGCTCCAAATCATACACTAGAGAGAAATGGGACGTTGAAAATTAATTTTAATCGAGCCGTAATATATCATATAACAATTCATTTGTAAATTCGACGTTTCATTGATACGATTTCGAATTTTGAAATTCAATCCGAGAACTTACCATTTGATCGACTGGGAATAAGGTATTGATATAGAGTAAATTCCTCCACCAATAGTTGGCACAATTAGAATGATCCGCGGACGGTGGTTCGAAAACAGAGTTCGAATGGAACCATTTCATTGCAATCTGAACTAATCCCAATACAAACATATAGGGAGCCGTAAGTCTACAAAATCGGTACAGCAGTAGACCGATGAATTTTAGACCGCCAGCAACGAAACCCCGTGTACCCTGTGTAAGTTTGTTCAAGTCTCCTTTCGCGTTTGTTCGAAAGTACAGGAAGCTTACGAGCAGTCCGCCCATAAAGAAAAACGTGTCGACGCTGAAAGCTCCGTTCGTGATCGTTTGAAATAGAAACTTTTTTTCTACGACCTTTCGGTATTCCATATTATCGGAATACTTGAATGCGGTGATGCAGGTGTGACCTAGGATAACCCATGCCATCGATATTGCTCTGAGCCCATGTACAGTACTGATAGTGTCCCCTCCAACTTTGTTGTCGCAAATGATTTTCACATTAGCCGGAACGGAGAAGGAAAGCAATAATTCTTCGAAAACACCTGGAAATTCAATAACTTGTACTCTTCGAACCTTGGCCCGCTAACGCACCAATAATCTTGTTGGTTTCTCATTCCAAGCTATCACTTACTGAATTTATGTCCATCCGGACTATCTGATCGTAGGCTACCTTCGTGATCATTGTTGTTATTAACCGCCAACGACTGAGGTTCATTGATGATAGCTTCTGCCGCTGGAACAGGAAGGTAGACCTTACCTTGAAAAGCTACGGAATATAACAATAAAATTGTGTCACTGTCTCTGCTACTGTCCTTGTCCTGTGCTAGTCTGTAAGTGTTAGTCACCCTTTTGTTCTCGGGAAAGGGGTTGAAATGACGCTACGGTTGCTCTTGAGCCGCGTCGAAGCGAAGTAGCATTACAGGAAGGACGCATGAAGCGAGAGAATAACGCAAATGTATCGCATCTTACCACTTAGAGACTTTTCATTTCTGGCGGCCAGCTGTTCGAGTTTCGCGTGCCTCTCCAAATCATAGATCACGTTCCTTCCGCGAGTATATTTTCTTGTTACATACATATCGTATCCGGAGCCAATAATCATCAAGACGAAAACGACACTGGTCGCGCCTCTAAAATGTTTTCAATGCTTTCAATTCAAAGTTCTCGCGTTAGTTCGTTCGATACTTCGAACACGATAGAACGTACAATAGCATCCAGAATACGGGATCCTCGTACATGTTGTACATGTCATGCTGATCTCGAATCTTTTCAATCGAAGAGTGCTTCGCCGCCTGTTCGCTCGCGGCGAGTTTCGTTATCGCTGAGACGTCTGAGGCAGAGCACGAGAAGGGCAGACAAACTCCGAGATAAATTGTTCTTGTCTGTAATTAAAAGTTGCAAGAATCGGTAACAGGATATTGTTGGTAGAAATTTTCAGGACTTGTAATTGTTTACCGCGGTAGGCAGACTGGCATTCACTGAAATAGTCATCATATAGAATCCCATTTTGTAAGGAGATCTATCAAACTTCGCTTCGATCCAAAGATTGCTCCCACTGAGCCCGTTCATTCTTTTGTGCGGCTCGGTATTAAATTCTTCCACTTCGTCCATCGACGACTCGCGTTGCGTTTTCGTGATCTTTCGTCCATAGTCTTCGTCGATGTACGCGCACTGGGTGGACGATCCAACGTAGTAAGAATTACCCCAGAAGAAGCTGTTGGTGTATCTTCCCGAAGCGTCGTCGGCTGGAAAATAAGGCAAATTACATACGATCGATCGGCGTATCAATTTTTTAGAGGACTTTACGAAACGGGTGCACGTGCCCGTTTTTTAATACGAGATGTCTTGCCAGTCGTAACCGGCGACCCACTTCGCCGGTCTGAACACTTTCTCTCCGCTCAACCAGTGACCATTTCCGGATCACTTTGGATGAAATTCCAACGAAAACTAACCCACGTGTATGTTTACAAATTCAATGCGGAGGCGGTGGTAGATGTATGATCAAGGTGTGACAAAGAATTCCTAATGCTCGGTTTTCTCAGAGTTCGCCGGGTCATCTTTTCTTGTTCGAGCAATTGAAGCTTCGTTTCCCTCTATGTTAAATAACATTCTATCGTTTTATCGCCTTCGCGAGCATGATATTGTGTCGCACGACGCACGTAGTGCGTACTTTCATAACAAAATGCTCGCAAAACGTCGGTTCTAACACATAATTTTCATTACCAAACGTTGCAACACGTATCGGGCGCCGCGAATCCAGCAATTCTCTAATAAGACTTTCTATTCGAGAAGAAAGTAATATTATCTAATCGACGTGATCATCGTGGTAACGTTCCGATCGTTTCCATCATCTGGCACGTATGTACGTGTTGCACGGTACGCGGTCTAATCATGGGTTCGTTACGTCAACGTTAAATTGCGGTTACACGATAAACTACGGCGTCATCGTTCCACGCAAAAACAGATTTACCGAGGTTTCTCCCTGAAAGATTTCACAATTGATTTCCGCTAATGTGCTACTCCATCGGGCAGACGCCGCGGCTAGAATTTCACTTATCCCTATTTCTCCAGTAGAATTAGCCTCTCCCGGACAGACGCAAGAATCGATGAATTCTAATTTAGAAATAATTCTTGACCTTGCTCACATTTTATTTGGTATCGTCCGTACGCCGAACCTCCTACCGATGTTACTCAATTCACGATCCCGACATCGGCCAGGTATCTTATTATTGATTCTCTTCGCACAAAGGCGGAATCGTGTACGCTTAACAATGGATTTTACGTATGTGTGTGCCATGATGATCTCTGACACAATCCGGCGTTGAACAGTCAAAGTCAAGTTCATTCTTCCGCACGTGACCCACGTAGTTTCCTCGTTCATTCGTGAAAGAATGAAACGTGAACACAATCTTATTAAAGTTCATTCACGGGTACACCTGGCGCTACAATTCGCCAAACGCGGTCATCGTATTTCGTGTTCTTGAATGAATTCAAAACAGAAACAATATGTATATATATATACACATATATGTTTGTTGGAAGAATACTTTCGCCCGCCTTGTCTTGAGAAGTATTCCACGCTGAAGATTCATTCCTCGCTGAAGTCGACGTCTCCTTCGAAGGGCATCGGTGCAACTTGAAGGGTGGTCGACACGATGGCATTGAAAATGATAAAAAGGAAATTGCGACGCGACGCAAGAAGGCAATTCGATATGACCGGTTTACAAGAAGGTCTTTCTCCTCGCGCACTGCGCTCATGGCCGAGGTATCCTTGCCGAAGATCAAGGGCTGCTGGAAAAAGCTATCCGGAAAAACTGCCGTCTAAGGCTGATGTACGTGCTCTTCGTTCGTCGATCGAAAATGGAGCGAGTATTTTTCTATGCAGTTTAATCCGACATTAGAAGGAAAACAGTTTTTATGGGCGTCTAAGCAATGGATCGCGCAAAGTACTGCGATCGTTCCGAAGCCTTCGTTAATATTAAAATTCGGATCGTGCATCATCGTTTAAACCGAGGCAAATAGAGATTCTATTTACCTGTTGGGGCATTGAGTTTCAAGGCGTTAAGATTTCAAGAAGTGGAAGTTTCGATCGAGCCGTCGAGCATAATTGCTTTAGCCTTGTACTTCGGAGTGAACGACCAATAATCTTGCTAACAGATTTGTAAATGGAAAATTGGCGTAAACAAAATCGTAAACCAAAAGCGGAATAATTCGAAGTTTCCTGGGTGATTAGTATTTGTCACGGTGTGAGTGGTTTTCCATCGCGATTAGAAATATTGTCAATTAACGGCCGCGTTTAAATGTATAGTTATTTACTTCCGCCGTCAACACCAACACCTGCCGCCGTCTAGCACGTTTCGAACAGTCTGCCGGGGAAAGTAATTTGGAAGAGAAAGCCTCTCCTTTACATGGTTCATCGTGTTGCAATATTAATGTAAGCCTATCCGAACGTGTTTGATTTTGAAGCGTCGTCCACATCGCAAACATTCTAACCGCGTGTCTTTAACCGAGATTTTCTACGGTGGATCTTCCTACGCTCTATAGAAATTCATGCTTCTCAAGCGCGTTTCGTGCGAACCAAGCAACGCAGTCGTACAACAGGTTTTACACGGCAAACCAGTGATTTGTAGGGGAAAAAAACGTATCGGTGATTCGAAGTAGCGTTCATTAATTAATCGCATCGCGGCGCGTAGACCGACCTCGGAATACAATTATAAATACGTTCGGCTGCTTCCTTTTTGACGCGAGGAAAGTGAAACTAGTGTCACGCATGATGTACAATTCCTATGGTATTGTACGGTTGTTGCAATCTTTGCTGCGTTTCGTAGGTGTCCCATAAATGGCGAGCAGGCAGGGAAAACTTCTCTCGATTGCATTCGCTGGCGTCTCAAAATTGTTCGGTCTATTTGGTAAACGAAATCGGTCGAAACTATTTATGCTTCATTGACTCGCATCGAATTGTCGGCCGAATAATACTGGTCGTTCATCTTTCCAGGCGAATATTTTGGTACGACTGGAAACATACGATTCAAAGGTTTATTGCCCGTCGCTCGTAAAATTCAGCATTCGATTCCTTTGCTGGCAAGAAATTCTACGAGTGGAAATTGTGTCAAACAAATTGCGGGGTTCATTTGCACGCACGCTGTTCCCTCTACTTAGCTAATTCAAAGAGGCGGTTCGTTAATTGAAAGACCGCGGTACGCGATACAAAACACGTAGGAATGTATTTAGGCTGTTGCACAACTTTCGAACCAACTGCCGCTACTTTCTACTCTTCCAATACTTTTTTTTTTATGAATGCACGCTAACTCGCCGTAACACAAGAACAAAAATTCGTCTCCACGCGTCTCCTCCGTTCGGACCACCTCGATTTCGAGGCATTTCAATTAGACTTGGACGATGCTTCGAGCTCAATAAATTAGACTCAGGCTCAGGGCGCTCTACTTGGCTGTGCAAGTTTGCGCGAAAGGAAACCGGTTCAGGGGAGACATGTAGAAAGTACATAAGGGAATATCCGTTTACATAATCTCCGGGCCTGAAACATTAATCACCGACTGTAATCTAAACGCGATATAACGATATTACATACGATGTAAGACGGTGTGGATATAGTCGTCGAAGGCAAACACACACCCCGATGGATCGTGAACGGCGTGCTCCACGAAGTAGGAAGCGATCGACGAGGGCGGAGCTTTTCTAACATGACTATTCGCGAAACTGTTATGACACACGTTCGTGAAAAAGAGCAGAGAAAAAAGAGAAGACAAGATACAGGAACGAACGAGCTCCAAGGAAGAAAAGTCTGACGTTACGTGAAAGTTGCGTTTGCAAGCCCGGCTTCCACGTAATCCTTTCTCCGACGGTTTTTATATCCAGCGTGACGTAATCTCAATAATTACTGCGGTTTCTACTTCGACCGTGTTTCTCCGTACGCGTCTTCCTTCGAACTTTCTAGCGTTACCTTTGCGCGAAACGCGAGGGATGTTCACGGAAGTTGTACGAATCGCCCGTTCGAGAGCCTGTTCGCCGGATTAAATAACGCGACGAGACGTTTTAAGAAGCAAGAAAACGTTCGTTCCTTCGTGTTTCATCACTATTTCTATTCAAATTTAACTCGAGAAGGTTCTATCTGGTCTTTCGGTGTAATTTTAGATCGGACGTAGAGATTAAGCGGGATATGGCGAAGCTGGAGAACCGGAGGATTCGGTCAAAGTTGAACAGAACCGAAAGCTAGTAGAAGAATGCTCGGCCGAGAATGTGTGCGAATGAGCAGCGTTTGAAGTGTCGCAACGGTGAGGCTCTACGCGTTGTTTTCATGTGGCTGTCCCGGGCTACCTTTCACCTTTCTCCGTACAATTGTACAAATTTGATAATAGTGCACGCGCCTCCGCGAGAGGAGAAAGTTAAGAAATTCGCTGCGTGAACTTTTCCTTCGCTTGGAAATTCGGGAGAATTCACCGGGCAGGGATCTCGCAGAGTTCTCACCGGAAGTAATAAACATCGCAGGATAATAGAGCTTTAACGAAAGTTTATTCCCGCTCGCAAGGAGTTAGTTGGCCGAAACAAGATTACCGGCGAACTTTCTATCGAATAATATTGCTGTCGTTAAAGGAGAATTTTAGACAAATAATTTTCCCGAGGGGGGGGGGGGGGGGGGGAGAAAGGGTTACTCGTAGATTTCTATTTCGCGCACAACCGTTTTCCACTAAAGGCGAAAATTGCACGAAGTCCAGCTTCTGAAACAGGAATTGTTTCAAACGAGGGCTTGCTTTCTCGAATTGTCCGGTAGTATCCGTTCGCCGAGGACTTCTTCCTCGTAACGGAACACATATGTCGAAAGTGTGAGACAAAAAACCAGTTTGTTCCTCTTTAGGCGAAATGTTTGGTTTATCCAATGGAGTATTTGATCCGTCAACATATTCCTTCCTCTTTGAACAAGGGAAAGTAATAAGAGTAATTCTTCTGTTATAATTGCTATTTAAAATTCTCCGCGATTCAATTTTCCTGCGCTTCCACTGGAAAAATTCTACTGTAAAAGACAGTGACGTCGGTTTTCAGCGAACGCTTACGAAATCGTGGTTTGGAAAAGGAAACAAACTGTTTCGTGTCTACTTGTCCACCGCGTTAACATCCAATAACGTTGGACGTTGTAATCGAACAAACTCGTCGCATAGTTAACAATGGAAAGCCCTGAACAATGGGAAGAAAGAAAAGCAAGCTAACAAGTAGCTAGACGTTTTTGGTGTAGAAGTTTAGATTGCTACGATCAGTCGGATAGCGATGATTGCATTTCTTTTTTGCTGCAATGTATAATACAAAGGCGAAGGGACAACAGTGACACATGTAACCCCTTCACCTAGAAGTACCACACCTGGGCGGAGTGTTCGATAAGAGGATCCCAAATGTAATAGAGGGCTCTATAAAAGAAGCATATTCTATTCTTAGCCATTGCGTAGAGGTTGGTGTGTCGCATGGCATTCTTTGCCGATGGAATCTCACGGTGTGCACAATTCGAATGAAAAATGAGAAGAAAAAGCAATTACTCATTAAGCATCAGTTAGCTATTCGCGTGTAATGAATTCTGTATGGAAAGAACACCGGATAGTACATTCGATCGAATGCTTTAATTACAGATTACCGCCGGTGTTGGAAGCTTTTACGGGGGAGTGAATAAACTGTAACGCATGGCTGTGCTCGTTTTGCTCGACTATTATGAGACAGGGACAGAAAACGGACAGGTGGTCACGCCGAAACTTTCCAAAAGGCGCAACGTAAACCTCTTGCGAAAAGTGGCATTGACCGAGGGAAACAGTGAAACATTGAAAGCGATTCGTCGTAGGCCGTGTTGTATCGCTCGTAGAAGCCGTCACGATGCTGCTCTTTGTGTCGCGAAAAGTGAAATTTCACGATGAAAGTAGGCAAAGCAGTAAGAACTGTCGGGAGGAAGGCAGATGCTTTAACGAAGTCGTTGCTGGCAAATTTCCGCAGTTGCGAACAATGACCTATCAACTTTCGATTTCCTCCTCGATGCGAGTAATCTGTATTCTGCTCTGATATTCGTTCGACTCGTATGACGTAGCTAATTTTTCCGTTATTTCTACGCCAGTTCTATTTTTATATTTAGATAATTGGATTTTTTGAAAGCCGTGCTAATTAGAAAGAGACACGGAAATTATGTCTGTTTTCACCTAACTCCGTACACTTTCTATTGGTGCAATAAATTTTGACTCATAAGACAGGACGCACTCCCGGGTGTGCGATAAAAAAGAAAAATGTATGCTTACAGTTAGCTCCTAATGAATAATTAAATATTAAACATTTGTCCAGGCACCAATCGCCGAAAGCACAAATTTTTGCATAAATTTGACTGGTTCAACGTACCTTTTAGAGCCCATACTTCGTGTTTCTTCAGTCCCTCGATATACCTTGTGATGTCTTTGGCGCACTGTTCCTGGACAGGATAATTTCCCTCGGTCCAATTATTGGCAAGATAACGCACGTTGAATATATCTAACGCTTCCGTTAATGTGGTCCAGTTTCTTCCCGGAATTTCTTCGATATCACCTAAAATCCTTACTCGCTGGTCCGCTTGTTGATCCTGTGCTAAACTCTCCGAGAGTTTCGAAGAAGATGTCACGCCGCAGGAGATTGCGACCACGACTGCGAAAACCCACATGTAATTCATTTTGATTCAAATTATGCTCACACCAAGCACCGTATCAATAAAATTGTTCGTCGATCGATTAATCTCAGCTAATCATGATCCAAGTTCTAACATCGTCGACAGGTTTGATGCTTGTCCGACTCGTCAAGCTCCTTGTGCACACATTAATTCGTACTCCTTACTCTTGCGAGATATTCGTAGAAAAAGTTGATCAAAGACTGTCAATTATATCACAGAGGAGAACAATTTCTAATCACAAACCACAGTTTCGTTCTGCAGTTTCAAATGGAAAGAAACCGTTTCACTTAATCGGATGCGCGTTCCCTTCGTCACCGATGCGAGCACAGGAAATGATCTTGATACTCTGAGCTCCTCCGGAGTCACGTGAAGCTTTGTAGCCGCATTTTCGAATTCTTCCATAGAATGTCTTCTTCAAACCTTTCCGTTCTGGTTATCATGCTTTTGGGAAAGCAACGAGGAAAGGGAGAGTGTGTACCACTTTGCCCGGCCGATTGGCCGGCCTTAGATAGTTCGCGGACGTCCTAAGCGCGGTGTCCTCTCTTTCCCGTGGCTTCTCGTTACTTGATGGGCAAGAATCACTTCGAACGACGAGGCTGGAAATGGTAGAAAAATGGCTTCGTCGGATGAATATCTTGGTAGTAATGAAAGTGCGGGCAAATGGTGGGGAGAAACCTCCCCATATTGAAAAGTGAGTGCCAGTGGCGGACACCTTAGGCCGATATGTACATGCTGTCTATAAGAACTAGTAGTTAGCATAATTTCGTGCCCGCCGACGAAACACGAGAGACAAGTAAAGGATCGTTCCTTTCGGGTGGCGCGGCTGCTTCTTTTTATGAAAACTGTCGAACATTTTTTATTCCTTTGATTTTTTTCTCACTTTTTCTTTCTTCGTACTTCAGTTGTCATGGAAGGAACGCATTTATGAATAAAAAGAAGTATTTTGAATGTGAAATATCTGTCAGTCCAAGGTACTTCGACCGTAAATGATGTATGACGGAACTTGAATAGCTGCTACAACGCTGTAAAGTAATAAACAATGTTGAACGTTGTTTCTCGGTCGCGGTATAAAAAGAAGGAAGGAAGCCAGATTTTGGCACATTAAAATTAGGAAGCTTACATAAAGCCAGAGATTTTTTTAAGGCTGCACGGATGAGGATCTTTAAACAGCGGCCGACCTTCGTATCTACTTCGATACATCAATTTTTGGCGGCAAATATTTTATAGTGCTCTGCGTGAAAATTAATTTTTCCTTCGTTTGGATATTGATATGAAACGATTGATTTACAGAAGGCATCTAGAAACCGGTGTTTGCCAAGCTTCCGGCCAGGATTTGCATGAATTCGTCTAAAACTGTGGATTTGCATGACTCGTCTAAAACTGAAACTATTTCAGAGGTTTCACTGAGAAATTTCATACTATTAGAGGTGTGTTTCTCTTTCTTCGCCGTAGCACTTTCGTCAAACGCTGTCATTGGTTGCTCAGTCGTGCTGAAATTCGTTTTCTTCTTTTGCCGGCATTACCGGTATTCACCATCCTCCCGTATAATTTGCGTTGGTAATCTTGCACGCCCACAGTCGAAAAACTATAATGACAATAAAGACACGAATCTTCTTGTACCTGTAATCAGTCGTTGCAATCGTTTGTGATCCATCCCTGATCGAAAGTTAGAGTTATATTTTCAACAGATATGTCGAGAAAGTCATTAACATAAGTTCTAACAAGAACACCGGTGAATTGTATTCGTAGCACGCGTTATTATAAAACGCGTGTTGCGTGAAAAGTAGGCATTCAACAGGCGCGTCGCGCGGTAGCTTCTTTCCTGTCATGTGCTCACATTATTATGGTGTTGTAGGGTTTCTGAATCTGTTCGTTACCATTTTTCTGGGACATTCTACGAATATCATTCCAGCTATCTATGGACTTCGAACCCGTACTGTCATGGATTGTCTAATATATAAATTAAGCGGTAATCGAAGTGAATGTTACGGATGCCACGATTACGTTTCGCTTTTGCTGAACGCGCGTCGATAAAAATATATATGCGATCATTACGGAAACTTCTTTTCTGCGATAATTATGGCGGAGGCTTTTTAATCTGGAATTTCTCTTTCGTCCAGGCCACATATTTGCCCTGTGATGTAAACCTCGTCGGAGAGTGAAATTGGTCGTGGCAAAAGGGAGAAAAAAAAAGATGTTGGTTCATCTTTTTCTCAGAAAAACAAGTTTCTATCTGTCACGCTGGGTTAAGGATCTTTGGAACTAAAAATAAAATTTGGATTCGTCTAGCCGAGAATTGGCAGTATGTCCTTGATGGAATTGACCTTTCTTTTTCGAACAATTCTTTCTTTCATCGAGAATGACTTGGTTTTTTTTCATCACAAAATCCGCAAACCGTCCAGAGTAGAGAATAATATATTTGAGTATGTGCAGACGAGTTCCATGCCGCTGCGCCTAGTATATCGGCATGTATTTCGTCTGATAAACTTAATTCAAGGTGATTGGGGGGAAGGTCGACGAGTCTTTAGATACTTAATTTGGAGTGCGCTTCGTGCTAGCTAAAAAAAGCAACTCGCCAAAAAAAACATGGCAATGTTTCATTCTTACAATACTATTAATATGGATTTAACTATTTCTAAAATTAATATGATTTATCTGTGAAAAGGAGTGAAGTTTGTACTGCAGAAACGCCTTGTCTATTCAGGAAGTGCTCATGGTCCGTTTTTTACGCCTTTAGATAACCATGTTCAGCAAGTGCAAGTAAAACTCATTTTCATAAATATTTCTTACATAATGTTTACGTTGGGCAATCACGAATAGCATATCTAATATTAATAGGAAAGTAGAGTAGCAAAATAACAAATGTCCCTCTCTATATTACAAGAATATATTATGTAAAAACTTTGTCGGTCGACGAGTATGTACTAGTAATTAAAAATTAGCTGCAACTGAATAGTCCTTATTATTGTTACTTGGTTTTCTTCCACTGTCGTAATGGATGAACGATTCTGAGTAAGGACACCATAGGAGCTTCGAAGAGTAAACTGATGAACAATGAAACAGCATACGATGCTATCGTGAATCCCACGAACAATATTGCCTGCAAAACATTAACAAATTTCAATTAAACCATGCCAAGGTTTACTTCAATAGGGGATAAAAGTAGTACTGCTTGAAGACGAAATTTTGCTTTTCGCTCGACACAAGGAACACTTTCTCAGGCAGGAAGGAGTGAAAGGGGAATAAAGAAATGAAATGCGGAAAAGTGGTAGGGGATTAATAAATCCAAGAGTGGGAAATAAGAAGGGAAAATGGAAGGGAGGAAACCGCGATAGTAGAAAGAGTCGAGATCTGGAGGATCGTTCGGAAAGTGAGTTTGCTCGATCGGTAATCGCGTTGCTCTATCGCCATTCAAGTTGCATATTATCAAATTATTAAATTGGAATTGAAATAACGAAAAATGAGAAGGATCATAGTACCACAAGTCCTTGTGTGAGATGAATCGATGATTCTCCATGTAACACTACCGCTCGTATTATCGCGGGGTGCATCAAATATGCGCAATAAGTTAATCTAGAAAGCGGATATAGACATTTCCAGGATAAAATATTATTTATTATGCCTGGAAATATTTCAGATATTAAAAACAATTTTTCAGGTTCGTATAACATTTGTTACCCACCTCCATGCCCCGTACAGCATGCAATTAAAATCCATCCTACAGAAATCGCCCATCCGGAATGCGATAATGCAGTGTACAGTGCAGACTGCACTGGAGTGAGTTGATTTCCGTACAATCCGTACACTATGCTTAGCATCATGGCAAACGAGAGGAGCCAAAGGATTAATGTAATCGTCTACAATTACAGAGGAGACGTATTAATATATTTAAGTACGAGAAATCCCATTGACTAAACACATTATCCCGTCAATTAGAAATCATTATGCAGAAAGTGGCTTACGATAGCTATATATTACCGCCGTGCCATAAATATCATTATACTGGCGGAATATATTTGCCGATTTTGTAGAATAATGCAATTGAAATGAATCGTTTACGAAGATAAGAATGTTTACGGCTGATTCAATTATTTGCAAATTAATTGCACTTTAAATATGTATTTATTTTTGCAACGTATTATTGCCTGCGCAAAACGATGTACATAGGCTCACTTTATTGATCTTCAACTTGCAATTGGATTTATAGAGGTACCACCCTGTTATCATTCCGAAAAGGTACGGTCCAATCCTTGACCAAGGTTTGTCATACAGACTTTCGTAATGCGCGAATGGATCTCCAATGCTACATACATACACATATAAATTTTTAGCCTTACCTTTTTTTCACCATACAATTATTATCTTTAAACATAATTTACATTACGTATGCAAAACAGGCCTCACCTTGGCACATGTTCCACATTCAGTGTGATGATTGCAGTAATAATCCAAGATAGGATCAGAATAGAGATTGTCATAATTCCAGCAAACAGAAGGAACCTGTCAAATATATGTCTAATCAATTGCACTGCATTATTAACGAGGAAAGTATTGGCTCGCATATACAATACCTTGCTCCAATTATAAGAATACTTATTCCAATGATATAAAACAATGTGTCGTTTGCTAAATACCAGCTCCACACGATACACTGTTGAAACATTATTCTTGAGAGCATTATTTATAAAGAAGGCAAAAATAATTTTACCCTAAGTCACGCTCACCCGTTCGTCCATTGGAAAGTAAGTGTTAATGTATAAAGCGTTGCGCCACCAGAACTTTCGGCAATTTTCATAATCAATCGTGTACAAATCGAGCATTGTGTGACTGTAGTACCAGGACATAGATACTTCGATGAGACCGATCACTAGGAGGTAAACAGGCGTTAATCGGAAATAACGGTACCATACCATTCCCAAAAACTGAAGGACCCGACCACTGGCTCCTCTTATCATCTTTTTCTTTCTCATATTATCCTTCGTGATCGTGCGGAAGTACAAAAATGACACCAGACATCCGCTGGAGCAAAGCAATTCTAAATAACGCACAAGTGCGAACAAAATAGGCTAACTTTTCATTCGTACCTCATGAAAAAGAATGTATCTACAGCATACGTGCCGTTACTAATGGTCTGATATAGGAAATCGTTCTCTGCGCTTGACTTAAACGTTTTACCTTCTGCAGGAGGAAGTTAAATATGATTATTAAATATGATTCATTTGTGCTACTGATAAATTCTTGTATTCGCATACCGGAAATCACGTTCACCGTTAAACAAGTGTGAACCAAGATAATCCAAATCATCGATAAAAATCGTAATCCATGAATGGGAGCTAAAGTATCTTCCCCAACATCCAGACTAAAAAGTTTCGATAAATTCAACAGTATACTGAAGGATAGTAGTGCTTCCGATAACGGCCTCGGTACGGTATCTGAATTCTGTACATCTATAGTTACGAAATGCAAGCAAATAAATAGGGTTTATTAATTGAATTCGTTCATCAATGGGGAGAATGGATTGAAAGTTTCGCACATTACCTAAACTACCGTTATGCTTTTTCACCGACCATAGTTTAGCAATAGTGATCTCACTTTCAAGGGACTCGTCCGGATTGAACATTTTCATTTCCGTCATTATAGTTCCAATACTTTGGCCTTTTTTCCCCGCAGTTAATACTTGGTACCGGAGGGAAATGTCGTAGAAAGTTCCCAGGATCACAAAAAGAAGTACCACGGTGAATGCCACTCTGTAAATTCGTGTGAAATGTGTAGATGTTCTCTGATATTGCTCAGAATCGTGCACGAATCAATGGACGAAAGTTGTACACACATCAAGACGTAAAATATTGGATCCTCCGAAAACAAATATCCCTTGGAAGTATTTCGGATTCCTTCGATTGCCATTTCCGCAGAGCAATCGTTTCCGCGTTGACGTTGAGCAAAGTACAAAAGCTTCTCGGTGTCTCTAACGTTGCACGAATCGGGCAAACAGAGTCCGAAAATAATTCTGTATGTCTGAAAAATTAAAGAGGATCGTGAACACCAAGCTTCGAAAGACAAATCAAAGTTTCTTTTAACGATGGATAAATGCGGCCACCTCGTTCAGTTGAGGTCGATGAACGGTCAAATTTAGGGTAGCCGACGTCATGCTGACTGGAAAGGGTGGAATCCCCTTTTGATGTTGCCGTTTCGCGTTTCTTTGCCATTCGTCGAATTTCATTTCCATTTCTCTGCATTGATCCGCAGCACCCACCCAGAATACATTGCCGGAAAATAAACCCCACGTGTATCTGCCAGTCGCATCAACCACTGAAAATTATTTCGTGATTGCTTATAAACGAAAGGGTGTAACGATGAATAAGTAATTCGTGTTGCTCGCAACGTCCCATTGTATAAAGCTCCACAGCTTTATATAACTATTGAATTAGACTAAGGTACATTCTTTGCATCGATTTTAGAAAGCTGATCCAGCGCATAAAAAACAATGCTGTTTCTCTCGACGTGATTTGAATAGAATGTTTGTTCTCCGCATCCTATTAAAACCATCTGTATCGTAGCAACGATTCAATAGCTGCACGTTAAAAGTACGATTACGTACGCGCTGATGGTATTATAATTATATGCAACGATGCGGTTCAATTTTAGTAGAGCAGATCGTATTAATACAGGAACGTTCACTTCCTGGCAAAACTAGGGGAAGCAATTTTTCAGCCTATTATATTTTACTTTGCTGAACTTTCTGTAAAGCACGAGTTTCTAAGCCATTAAGTGCAACCAATTTTTGTGTCGCGTCGTTTTCCGGTTCCGAAGAAAGTCTCATCGATCAAATCCAAACCGGTCTCTCCAGGTGCTCTAGCTACTTCCTATACATATGAGTCATATGAGTTATCGCACAATTGTTATTTCCTCGCGCCATTAGAAATACAAAAATTACTGGACATTAATAGATATTGAAATATTATGCGATTGTCACGATCTATTATATTCGTATATGTATAAAGAAAATAATGTGGTAACGCTTCCTCGTAGTTTGCACGCTATATTTCAATTACTTTGGTTTGAAATTAATCAACTAGTATATTCCATGAGTTCTACTTGCTTTTCAATGCCCATTGCTGTCCCGTTAATATAGCCGTCATGTAAACCGTAATATCTTCTTCACAATCTATCGTAACATTTAATAATTTACGCTTATCGGGGCTCCAAATTTTCGCCACGTTATATGGGTTCCAGATATTTAAGTCGTCCAAATGAACCCCCGGTTGATTAATAATATTCCGTGTTATATTGGACGTAATCACTTTCTCCCTTTCCATGGTGCCCTCCCAGGAGATACTGCGAATTTTTTTCGAAACATCACGTTTTGCTTGTAACTCGAGAGGATCAAATTGCGCGGACTTTCTGCTCAACTCCAGACCACCCACTGCCCAGCACACAAGGAACAAAATCAATGAACGCGCACCAAACATAATTAGTTGAAAACTGTTTGTTCATTCAATCTGGTCAATTATCTTCGATCGTGCTGCCGCATAAATACAAAATTCTTTTCTGTTGTTTAGAAATTTGACAGATCTATTTTTAACGGAACGAATTCAATGTTTCGAAAGCATTTCGACGAAAATTTAGAATACGATCAAACACGTTAGTCTTATAGATACTGGTAACTACTGATTATGTGCAACGTCAGATATACTCTGCATCTGGTCTCCCACTTTGTTACCCCTAATACACGCATTGCACGTGATACCGCAATTTCATGTTCTTTAAACTTACGTTTAGAGAGTATTTCATTCGGTAATATATTGCTGCTTTCCTTCCGCCATTTCAATTGTCTCTACGTAACAAGAAATTTCATCTTTTGCGGAATCATCGTAATAAGAATTCGACGAAAAGTTGTGTTACTTTAAACGCATACTTGCAATAATTACGTTTCATATGATATATTGTATGCTGGTTGATTGTGAAAGTAATTGCAACAAATCGTAGACAAATTTTTAAGAACGCTGGTCTACTTCGAAAACTCTTACTATTTTTAAATTATACATATGTACAATACACTGTTTAGATTTGATGTTGAGCATGCGCAAAACGTCCGATTATTCTCATAGCATGGACCATGCGGTACCTCATCCTTTTCCTTGTTTTTCTTGTCAAAAAAAGAAGGATGGAGTATACCATTCTCCGGTCTGAAATGGGCTGCAAAACGGAGTGGTAGGTTGCACGTGTGGAAATATGTCGGAGAAGTAAACAACTGAAATTGGTTTTAAAAATGGATATAATTATTGATACAAGAGGCAACGTTGATTTGGCGACACGTGATTGTTTAATAGAAAGCGACGAGGATGATATAGACTTCGAAACTGCGGGTAATTAAATCTGCATTTCATTGTAACCTGTTTTGAGGTTAGTAATAATTGACAGGGTACTAAACAATATTTTTGTTCGTGCATCCACTTGGCAGGTAAAGAATCGGTGAAATTCTTTGATATCGAAGAAGATTTATTTGAAGATGAATGTTCAAAAAAACAGACTGCCCATAATAAGACTAAAGACATTGATCTTGACGAGTTTGAGAAAGATATGGGTTGGACAAGTGCAGGAAGAAGTAGGAAACGACCACCTGTGCCAGACGTAACTCCTTTGGCACAAGAATTGACACCATTAGATAAAATACTTAAAAAGAGTGTTATAAAACCTGGTTTCGAACAATTACAAGCTGTACCACCTTACGAGCTAAGTAAGAAACAATTACAAGCTAAAAGGCGCAAAGAACGTTCTAAAACGAAAGGGAAGGATTGGTTTAATATGCGTGCTCCTGAGTTGACACCAGAGGTTAAGAACGACCTACAGGTTCTAAGAATGAGATCAGCCCTGGATCCAAAACATTTCTACAAGAAGAATGATCTTAAAACATTACCAAGGTACTTTCAAATTGGTAAGGTTGTGGATTCACCTGCGGATTACTATTCTGGACGTCTTACAAAGAAAGAACGCAAGAAAACAATTGTGGACGAACTTATGGCTGATGCAGAGTTTTCTAAATATAACAAACGTAAATATAAGGAGATCATTGAAGAGAAGAAAAAACTGCATTACAAAGCTCACAGGCATGCAAAGAAACTGAAGGGAAAGAAAAAATAATATGAACAATTAGCAACTATATACATATATATTTAATAACAGTACTTTCAACAATTTGTAACATTTGTAATTGCAATTGCCCCTATTTACTACATTTCAACCAAGGTAGAAAAATATACATATATGTTCATCGATATTCAAATTATATAAATTTAATGCATCCCTCCTGTAACTTCAATGGTGGCACGATTGATATAGGAGCTCTTACTAGATGCTAAAAATGTAATGACCTCTGCCACTTCTTCTGGTTTTCCCATTCTACCGAGTGGAATCTTTTTCAGAAACAATTCCTTCACGTTATCTGGTATGGTTTCTGTCATGGGAGTTTGTATGAAGCCTGGTAGAACTGTATTAACACGAATTCCAAATCTGTAATAACAGTGTACACATAATAACATTACGAACCTACTTTCAAGATGCAATGTACTTAACAATTGTTGCTCTATTACTTACTGTCCAAACTCTAAGGAAGCAGTTTGACCCAGAGCTATTACTCCAGCTTTTGATGCAGCATAATTAGCTTGGCCAATATTGCCAATTTTACCAATGATAGAACTTACATTAACAATCGAGCCACCTTTGCTTACGCCAGCATCAAGCATTTCTTTCACTGCTGTTTGAATTGTATAAAATGTTCCCATTAAATTCACATTAAGAACTTGATCAAAATTGTCCGTGGTAAGTTTTAAAATAAATTGGTCGCGTGTGATGCCCGCAGAGTTGACTATAATAGTGGGTGCAGTAGAAAATTTGCTTCTTACATTTTGAAATGCTTCTTTAATACTCTCTATGTCTGAAACTTCTGCCTTTAGCGCCAAATGTTTGCAACCTAAACATTCGTCACATGTAACTTCATTAATTATTTATGATGAAACGGATTAGAACTAGTAATTGTTAGCAACCAAACCATTTAAAGATGCAATGGTGTCTTCTGCACTTTTTAAGTTGACGTCGGTAGCAATAACTTTAGCCCCTTCTCTTGCCAAAATACGGCATACTTCTCTACCAATACCACTTCCGGCACCTACAATTAAAAAAAATTATACGTCGTTGAATCTCTTTATTGTAAATCTTTTGTTTTCTTCCTCCTTTCATTTTGCCTTCTTTTATTACATACCTGTTACAAAGGCTACTTTGCCGGCAACCATTTTTATTCTTTATCAAGAGGTCGAGATAATTAAATCGATCTGGAGTGGATTTTGAAGGATTTTTTAATTGTTTATAACTTGTAAACCACAAATGCCATATTCTTGAAACTGTTGGAGAAGATAGCTATGGTTCGTAGCTTTAATTTGAGACCAGGCGGGATAGAAAAGACCAATTGCAAGCTGAGAAAAATGCAATTGTTTAAATTAACGATGTAATTCAAAGAGTTGGTTTTTGAGATGCAGAAATCTAATCGATAAGCCGAAAACGCGAGATGGCGCCAAGTATATTTTATGTAGTGTGACATTGTTACCGACAGATTGTAAAAAGCGATGTGATTTACAAATTTTCTATTTCTGCTTCTGGTGGTTATTTTTTAATGTATGAGTACTTTTACAACAAGTTCTATTGAATGTGCTTTACATATGCACAAGTTACACAATTGCTGTAATTTAAAATAAGCTTCAGCGTATAAAGTACGTAGTTGTATGATGTCTTTTAATATGTTGTCTTCGCCACACATCAATCGGAAAATTGATGTCCTTCAGTGAATATATCATTTTACCTATGTATGGCTTACGAAAGTTTATCGATATGTTATGTTTTTGTCTATTTGCACCTATTTAATAAAATGCTGCGTTAATTCATAACACCGTGTTCTGTTATACTTTGAAATCTAAGACCAATAAAACACATTTTAAATATAATGTTTGAAACTACGCGACATTTTGCCATACCTACAGTGCCTACAATGGTATCGCCATCTATACAGAACTCCTTGAAACTACTCACGCCGGCTATAGTATCGCCATCTATACAGGACTCTTGGCAACTACTCGCGCCGCTATGGTATCATCTACAGAGAACTCCACGAAATTACTTGCGCCTCTTACACACCTTAAGTGTAGATATGGCAGAGCCCAAGTAGTATCATTCACAAAATCAATTATCTCGGCTTCTACTGGGCCGATTTTAGTCAACGACGTCTCAAATGAAAGGGAAACTAATGAGCTACACGAGGAATAATACCCCGTTGCTGTAAGTATATGCAGTTGGCCGTAATAACAATTTCAATTGTTTAATTGTTTGTAACAAATGAACCGCATGTAGAATAATGTTCACACCTGTTGTAGATGATAGCTGATACTCCTAGCTTTACTTTATGTCCCCTGGTCATTCCTGTATCTCGCCAGGAAGTGGCAGTTATCGCATTTGTTTATAATTTCTTTAAACAAATTCAATTATCTCGGCTTCTACTGGGCCGATTTTAGTCAACGACGTCTCAAATGAAAGGGAAACTAATGCGCTCCACGAGGAATAATACCCCGTTGCTGTAAGTATATGCAGTTGGGCGTAATAACAATTTCAATTGTTTCATTGTGTACAATTAACGGTTAAATCGGCCCTCGTGTATAGTTTCGGTGCAATACTCAAACGAATTATTTATTTGTTTATAAAAAATAAACAGCGCATGCAGCATTTGTAAATTTTTTATTGTCGTGGAGCAGCATCCTTTACCTTCATTTTGAGCACTCGATCATTAATCTAGCGCCACCAGAAGCCGAGATAATTGCAGTGACCCGGAGTGCATTTTTGCCGATTTTTCAATTATTAATAACTTTCGAACCACAACTGCCATATTGTTGCAACTTTTGGAGCAGATAGCTATGGTTTGGCATAGCTATGGCAGATCAGCTATGGCAGATAGCTTTCATTTAAGATAAGTCCGGTTAAGAAATACGCAGTAGAAGCCGAGAAATTGTTTAAATTAACAATGTAATCCAGGATCTCGGTTTTGAAGCCGCGGCAAACTGCGAAAAAAGCCGCAAACGCGAGATGGCGCCAGTTAGACGATTACCGACATATCGTTACCGACAAAATATGTAAAAATTATTATTTCGACTTCTACTGGGCCGATTTTAATCAACCACGTCTCAAAAGAAAGGGAACCGAATAAGCTACAGGAGAAAAAATACCCCGTTGCTGTTACTATATGCAGTTGGCCGTAATAACAATTTTAAATGTTTAAAAATATGTTTTGTCGTTCCAAACGGTGTCCGCATGGGTCACATCTTTTATACTTTTCCTTCTCCCAATATTTACTTGATCGTTCAATGCTTTCGCATCTTATCTGCGTTATTAATTACTTACTCTTCCGTCTTTACTTACGTACTCTGGTAGTGTTGCACTTCTAAAATACTTAAACCTTTCATTATATTTAGCTTCTTCAATTGTTTTGCCTCATTCGTGCTGTTGTATTTCATGTCAATTGCTTTACTTCCGCTGTCATCAAATTCTCTCTTACAAGACTCATTCCATACCTTTTCAAATAACTTTTCTCATTCCCTTAGCTTCTGTTTGGGCCCTCCCTTTGTTCCCTAACAATCTTTCTCTCTCCTGTTACATACTTACTAATTTATTTTTTGTGTGTGCAGGTTTCGCTGGCAAAGAGTAAGGCGCATTGACCGGCACTTCTCATCGTGCATACAGGCAAGAAAGAAGAAAGAATAACTCTTGCTACATATATTAGCTATAGTAATTTGGTTTATAAAAATAGTTTGCAACTATTAGTGCATAGCACATAATTGTGTAATTAACACATTGGCGACGGATGACACATATATGCGTCATTTTAGAACTGTATTCCAAATGCCCTGTCGCCAATGTGTTAACTGTTATGTATATCTATTTAATATTTTATTTTATATTCAGTTTATTCGGTAGATCTTATATAAGCTCTAATATTACGTTTACTACAAGGTCTACTGAATGTGCTTAATATAAAATGAAAGATATAATAAATAATGTATATATGCACAAGTTACACAACTGCTGTAATATAAAATAAGCTTCAGCGTATAAAGTATGTAGTTGTACGATGTATTTTAAGTAGATATAATAGAATAGTCCATAAGGATTAGCTTGTAAAATTGAACTACAACATTTTGTAACATGTATCTTCATTTATTAGTTTAAATAAATCCTCAATGAAAAGAATTCCACTGCTCTTTTTATTTTTACACCTTAACAATCCTTGAAAGAACCTAATTCCAATTCCTTATACAAGAAGTACCGTGGACGAACTTTAAATGCAAAGTCCTGAAGCGAGAAACTTGTCAAAATGGTCCTACACGTTATTAAACTTGGCGGAAGGAAATTCTCAATCATTTTCAGAGTCTTAATTTCTTGCAAAATTTGTTGGGAGAATCTACAAATTTAAGCGCTCGGAAATTCCTGGAATGTGACGTCATTTCTGAGAACGAATACCTCCTTGCATATCATATTCTCCTGATACAAATCCACGATTTTCGGCGAGATATTTCTGCCAGAAACTCAGAAATTTTGCGCTCGGAAATTCCTGGAACGTGACGTCATTTCCAAGAATTGCCGGCGTCGGATACCTCCTTGCACATCATATTCTCCTAATACAAAGTCCAGATTTCCAAACGCTGAAATTTCTGAGTTTCTGGCAAAAATATCTGCTGAAAATCGTGGATTTGTATCAGGAGAATATGATATGCAAGGAGGTATTCGTTCTCAGAAATGACGTCACATTCCAGGAATTTCCGAGCGCTAAAATTTCTGAGTTTCTGGCAGAAATATCTGCTGAAAATCGTGGATTTGTATCAGGAGAATATGATATGCAAGGAGGTATTCGTTCTCAGAAATGACGTCACATTCCAGGAATTTCCGAGCGCAAAATTTCTGAGTTTCTGGCAGAAATATCTGCTGAAAATCGTCGATTTGTATTAGGAGAATATGATGTGCGAAGAGGTATTCGAACCTCAGCAATTCTAAGACATGACGTCGTATTCCAGGAATTTCTGAGTGCTTTATTTAATAACGTATAGGGCTATTTTGACAAGTTTCTCGCTTTAGGACTTTGCATTTAAAGTTCGTCCACGGTACTACTTGTATAAGGAATTGGAATTAGGTTCTTTCAAGGATTGTAAGGTGTAAAAATAAAAAGAGCAGTAGAATTCTTTTCATTCAAGATTTATTTAAATTAATTAAAGAAGATACATAAGTTACAAAAATGTTGTAGCTAATACTTATGAA